>OX465380.1:11915391-13153089 GCA_950004255.1 Mesopsocus fuscifrons
ATAGGAATAGACTGCTCATCCGAAATAACACCGAGTTGTATCGACAATGCGTGCAATGAGGATGCATTTTTATATGTGAGAACACAAAAGTTGAGGCCGTGGAACAGAGTAATTGATACGACTGTACCTATCGACAATGCGTTTGATGAAGATGTATTAATATATGTGAGAACACTAAAGTTGAGCCGGTGGCACATAACTTCCCGGTGAAGGAGGATTGTCATGTCACCTCTGCGGGAGAACATTTGCCAGGAAATATAGGCTTCGTCTTAATATGATGACTCACACAGGGGAGAAGCTTGTCTCCTGTGTGCAGTGTGGTAAGGGGTTTAGTCGTGTCGAGAGTAATTGATACGACTGTACCTACTCTCGTTTTGTGTCGAAATAACACTGAGTTGTATCGACAATGCGTTTGATGAGGATGTATTAATATATGTGAGAACACTAAAGTTGAGCCGGTGGCACATTACTTCCCGGTGAAGGAGGATTGTCATGTCACCTCTGCGGGAGAACATTTGCCAGGAAATATAGGCTTCGTCTTAATATGATGACTCACACAGGGGAGAAGTTTGTCTCCTGTGTGCAGTGTGGTAAGGGGTTTAGTCGTGTCGAGAGTAATTGATACGACTGTACCTACTCTGTTTTGTGTCGAAATAACATTGAGTTGTATCGACAATGCGTTTGATGAGGATGTATTAATATATGTGAGAACACTAAAGTTGAGCCGGTGGCACATAACTTCCCGGTGAAGGAGGATTGTCATGTCACCTCTGCGGGAGAACATTTGCCAGGAAATATAGGCTTCGTCTTAATATGATGACTCACACAGGGGAGAAGCTTGTCTCCTGTGTGCAGTGTGGTAAGGGGTTTAGTCGTGTCGAGAGTAATTGATACGACTGTACCTACTCTCGTTTTGTGTCGAAATAACACTGAGTTGTATCGACAATGCGTTTGATGAGGATGTATTAATATATGTGAGAACACTAAAGTTGAGCCGGTGGCACATAACTTCCCGGTGAAGGAGGATTGTCATGTCACCTCTGCGGGAGAACATTTGCCAGGAAATATAGGCTTCGTCTTAATATGATGACTCACACAGGGGAGAAGCTTGTCTCCTGTGTGCAGTGTGGTAAGGGGTTTAGTCGTGTCGAGAGTAATTGATACGACTGTACCTACTCTCGTTTTGTGTCGAAATAACACCGAGTTGTATCGACAATGCGTGCAATGAGGATGTATTTTTATATGTGAGAACACAAAAGTTGAGGCCGTGGAACAGAGTAATTGATACGACTGTACCTATCTCGTTTTGTGTCGAAATAACACTGAGTTGTATCGACAGTGCGTTTGATGAGGATGTATTAATATATGTGAGAACACTAAAGATGAGCCGGTGGCACATAACTTCCCGGTGAAGGAGGATTGTCATGTCACCTCTGCGGGAGAACATTTGCCAGGAAATATAGGCTTCGTCTTAATATGATGACTCACACAGGGGAGAAGCTTGTCTCCTGTGTGCAGTGTGGTAAGGGGTTTAGTCGTGTCGAGAGTAATTGATACGACTGTACCTACTCTCTTTTGTGTCGAAATAACATTGAGTTGTATCGACAATGCGTTTGATGAGGATGTATTAATATATGTGAGAACACTAAAGTTGAGCCGGTGGCACATAACTTCCCGGTGAAGGAGGATTGTCATGTCACCTCTGCGGGAGAACATTTGCCAGGAAATATAGGCTTCGTCTTAATATGATGACTCACACAGGGGAGAAGCTTGTCTCCTGTGTGCAGTGTGGTAAGGGGTTTAGTCGTGTCGAGAGTAATTGATACGACTGTACCTACTCTCGTTTTGTGTCGAAATAACACTGAGTTGTATCGACAATGCGTTTGATGAGGATGTATTAATATATGTGAGAACACTAAAGTTGAGCCGGTGGCACATAACTTCCCGGTGAAGGAGGATTGTCATGTCACCTCTGCGGGAGAACATTTGCCAGGAAATATAGGCTTCGTCTTAATATGATGACTCACACAAGGGAGAAGTTTGTCTCCTGTGTGCAGTGTGGTAAGGGGTTTAGTCGTGTCGAGAGTAATTGATACGACTGTACCTACTCTCGTTTTGTGTCGAAATAACACTGAGTTGTATCGACAATGCGTTTGATGAGGATGTATTAATATATGTGAGAACACTAAAGTTGAGCCGGTGGCACATAACTTCCCGGTGAAGGAGGATTGTCATGTCACCTCTGCGGGAGAACATTTGCCAGGAAATGTAGGCTTCGTCTTAATATGATGACTCACACAGGGGAGGGAGGGAGGGAGGGAGGGCTGAAACTCACCTTCTAACTATTCTCAACTGCCTGATGGCCAATTTTGTGCTCCAAATATTATGAAAAGTTATCTTCCTTGATGTCCTGAAACTGGGACAGTTTTCCCTCTGGGACGGCGAGAAGAAGTTTTTCTACGACTCTGGGAACTGGACTTTGCCCGAGAATTCGATGAAAAACTTACTTCTCAAAATCGCTGCGGTGTTCTTAGCACTCTTTTCACCCTCGACGGGAGTGCGAATTTCATATCTATTGATAAGTCTCCCACACGTTTGCGAGGAGCGGGGCGAGTTGATGCCACCCCACGTTGCGGCTCAGATGACACGCCATCAACGTTCGCAGCAATGATCGCAAATATAAAACATAGCGTGTCTCGCAATGCTCAGCGAGCAGTTATAATATTTGGGCTGCAAATATTATGAAGAGTTGTCATCTTTGATGCGCTGAAACTCATCTAATACTATTCTTAACTTTTTCTTGATGGCAAATTTTTGGCTATATATATTTTAAACAGTTATTATTGAAATGAAAATAACCTTAGCACTTGTATCACATTAAATACCTATACTATGTTGCAATATAATATTTTAAAGTTCCTAGACCACACTGGAATCTGAAATATTTAATATTTTTTTTACTACATATTTACTGAGTTTGAAATTAACCTGGCCACGCCCATGTTGTTTCCTAGAATTAAATAGCCAACATTTCATTGCCATGAACAATATTGAAGTCCGGGACATCTAAGAAAAGAAGTATACTCCGTGATTTCTGTTTGAACTTCTAATTGAAACGTGAACACAACAACAACCACTTCAACGATTTCATTGTTTTTGGTTGTCAGTTTACTTCAGTGGCAATAAAGTCCCCAATAGAGAAAGCATTCTTGTCACGAAATTGAATTTTTTCTTCTGTCTCGTCTGGCTGCACTCTTCAATTTCCATGTGGCCCTAACTATCGACGATCGACGGTTGCATGCAAAAAGAATTATCGCACAGTCATAACGATTCAGTTGAGCCTTAAGGTGGAATACACGTACTAGTTTTGCAATGCTACGTATTGTCGCCGGACGAAAATGAGACCAAAATGGCAGATGGCAGCGGAGGGGTGGGTACCCCATCTACGTGGCACCAGTACCTATGAGGCTGAGCTGCGAGCCACACTAGGCTAAGCTAAGCATCGGCTATAGTGTGGGTCGCAGCTCAGCCTCATAGGTACTGGTGCCACGTAGAGGAGGTACCTGCCCCTCCGCTGCCATTTTGGTCTCCTTTTCGTCCGGCGACAATACATCAAGACCTTCTCTGAAGCTACAGGGCGAGTCAAAGGTGTTAATTGGGGAATATAAACCTGAGACTCTTTGTCGTGACAGAGCGTTGAATTTTTGCATGAAATGGAGTAATAAGCCCACAGGAGCGGTTTTTAACAGTCAACTACCAGTTCACATGTTTTTTTGACAGATTGCGATCGGGCTAAACATGTAGATTTAATCGTCAGATTTAGTAAAAGCTCTTGATACTCGTATGGTTGTAGTTACTATTTACCGTCGCCATATTACATGTTGACAATTTATATTTCACTTACGGAAGTGGGTAATTGCAATACCATTTCTCTACTTTTTCTCCTGTTAAAGCTAAACATACACTATGTTTAGCTTTTAGAATGGACACAACCAATAGCGATATTACAATTACCAGTTTCCGGCAGTACTAATACGTAAACATTAGTTTTGTCGAATATTTACTTTCGCACAGTGGTTTTGGTGGAGTTCGTCGAGAATGAACGATTATATTCAGCCTTAAATGCCTTCAAAACTACCTTCCCTTCCCAGTACCTTTGATGTTCTGATTTACTATTGAAATTTATTACATCAGATGTTTTTCCCTTATTCTTATTTCAATACTAATAATTTGACGCTGTGGTGGTTCCGAACCCACCTTGATCCTTGACCGGGTATATCTGAGCGCCTTGCTTCTTGCTGTTATGACTGCTGGGCTTGTTCGTTATCCATGTTCAGCTAAACTGTTTGTGTTGAGCTGCCTGGTTACATGCACACAACAGTAGGGGAAATCTTCAGTAACAGAGTGGCTCTGTCCTCTGTCTAACAAACCAAACGTACAATCCCTTACTATGGAGGTCTCCCACGCAACTGGTAACCATGGCCCATGTTGCTTCAGTTTCGTCTTGTGAACCAAATCGGTACTCCAGGGGGGATGCTTTTTCATCGTGTAATGGAGGTTGCAGTACATGGTTGATATTTCATTTCAAATCTATAGAATCTGGTCAGTAACGATAAGGTTGTATGTATTAATTTATGATTTAGCATTACATATTACACTTATATATGTATTTATTGGATAAAATCATTTATATTTTTTCTTCCAGTTGTAGGGTTGGGTTAACAAAACTCAACACATTTTTAATTTATCGATGGGATGACTTCCTCCATGTTTGGCTGGGGTCAACTTTCAAACCTCTCTGTTTTCGTTTCTGTCTGACGGTGCATTTTTTGCCGCCCATAAGATTAACATTGCGAGCGGTGATTCATTTTCAAGGTTTACCCTTGGTTGGAAAGACACAAAATTTTGCCTGTACCTAGCCCTAACAATGTTCTAGATCGTGTTTGAATTAGATTTCCCATTTTTTTACTGGTTTTCGAGATACAACACTTTTCTTGAGGTATGCAATCCTAGCATTTGCAAAACAGTTGTAATAAAAGAAACCAGTGAGAAATTGGGAAATCTGCTGCATTGTTAGGGCTAGGTACAGGCAACATTTTGTGTCTTTCCAACCAAGGGTAAACCTTGAAAATGAATGTTAATCTTATGGCGGCAAAAAATGCATCGTCAGGTATAGCGTCCTCTTAAGGGTCCGCTTAACCTGACCACAGAACCTGACGATGCATTTTTTGCCGCCCATAATATTAACATTACGAGCGGCGATTCGTTTTCATGGTTTACCCTTGGTTGGAAAGACACAAAATTTTGCCTGTACCTAGCCCTAACAATGTTGTAGATCGTCATCGAAGCAGATTTCCCAATTTCTCACTGGTTTCTTTTATTGCAACTGTTTTGCAAATGCTAGCATCGCATACCTCAACTTTTTAAGGGGAAAAGTGCTGTATCTCGAAAACCAGTAAAATAAAGGGTCCGAAAACAGTCACACTTAACTTTCTCGCCCCAAATGATTTTTATTTTTTATTTTTTTGAGATTTTTTTGCGGGGGAAATTTTTAAGCAATCAAAAATCGGTTGAAATGACCCAAGAACATCTATCTGAGATCACTCATGCCAAGTTTCATTGCTGTCATTCTATTACTGTAGTCCCAAATGCGTCCTGACCATTCAAAAACGTGGTTTCTCATTTTGAACTCATTTTCAACACTTTTTTGACAAAAACGCCCGTAATTTTCAAGATAACAATTTTCTGTTCGACATATGTTTAAGTTACGTAGTTTTAGACAATTATACCAAATTTCATGAGAATCGGTTGTTAAATGTGAATGGCGCCAAGAGGATTGAACTTTGGTCCAAAACGGCCGCTATTCTTTAGTGATTCAATTTTTGTTGCAAAAGACCTTGAAACATCTATTTGACCAATTTTCAATGTTCTAGGTTGAAAAGTGTACCGTCGGCGCTTGTCCGACTAACCAAATACACGATTTTTGAATTATTTTGGTGGTTTTTTGGCAATAGCGGCCGCTGTTTTTGAGCAATCAAAAATTCCTTAAAATCTTGTCTTGGTCGTGATTTTAGAAACCCACAATCTCAATTTTGAAATTTTGCACGAAAACAATACTTCCATATGGCTAGCGAGAAAGTAAAAAATTTGGAAATCTGCAATCGGCGAAAAATGCATCGTCATGCAGACCCTTAAGCTAACCGTATGGGGCCCAGTAAGCACACAAGAGGAAAAAAACCTAACCGTGTAATAGGTACACCATATTTATGTAAGGCTGGATTTCACCACTTTAACGTGAAGGCTATCGTGTACACGTTAGCGCTATCGTATCGGTAAAAAATGTTAACGGCTTTCACCATGCACCGTTACCGTTTCGTTAGCTTTCGAGTGGATTTTCCGTGCGTTAGCGAAAACGATAATTTTCATACCTGCGACTCATTTGGTGTAGTCTAATGTAGTCTAATCAACATTTTAACTTCTTTCTCCGAAAAAATAGGGGTTTTTTCACGTTTATTTCCACTTTTAGATTGAAATTGTTGAAATAAATTTGACGTAAACAAAGCAGGGGAATTCTATTGACACAACAAAACCTAACGAGAGGATGTCTGCTTTTTCGAATCGATAGCTATTCGAACGTTAAAAGGCACTATCGTGAAGTGGTGAAATTCAGCCTTAGACGTATAATAATGCTACATGCCCATTTTGAATGTTTTGTTCTACCTTGTGCCGTAATCTGTATTGTATTGCTCCTTTGGAAAATAGTGTAGTGAACGGCCAGAGGGGCGCTTTGTGCAGGGTGGTCTTACCTTTTGCAGTGGCGATTCCGATCACAAGGCAGCTGAGGGTGAGGCGACCGTATGCACAACAGTTTGTTCATAAAGATAGGGGTGGGTCGAGTGCCAGAAATAATAGTCAAACGAAAGGGACAAAACAAGTCCGAATTAGATGATGGCTAGTCGAGACTACTATCAAGACTGAGTGTTTGCACGCTGGACAGATAATCATTTTGACATTAATCAACCAGATTTTTTCGTCATGTGTACTTATATGTTTCAGCTTATGTTTACCTACAGGGGAGCAAATTATTTGTAAAATTAACTGTGTAAATATAATAAAAATACTACTACTACCACTACTACAGCTAAAATACAGGTACGCTTCGTTATCATTTCTCTTCTTGAAAAATAAAAATAATTTAAATGACGTGGTTTATAATTTCATTTCCTGAATGTAGCCTTTATACTGAATTGTTGGTATTGGTGCTAATGTTGGTACGATAGGTAGCTACGACGTTAGTTAGGGCCCTTTAACACACCCATGGTTTTTTTCATACAGTTTTTCTTACATCAACTTTTCTTAGAGAGAAATAAGATGCACGGGAACAGTTTACATTGATAAATTTTATTCTGCTCAACAATTATACCAAACTGTAAACAGCTTCTTCGATTAGCTGGCATTTCTAAACAATAGATAAAGTTTGTATTCCTTGGCAAATGTTCTTTCTCAGACAAATATAGGTTGACTCCAAAATATGATTAAATTATATACATAATAAAATATTATCATATTTGAAAGAACGGAATTACCCACGTATTGACAATTTTATTGATACCATTGAATCGAAAATATGAATGTGAGACGGAGCCCTAAGCTTACTGAACCATATGTAGTACCTAGGTGCTTAGCACAGCGAAACAGAAAAACTGGTGATGAGTTGATTCTGCTTCCCAAATAAAACTGAAGGGTGGATTTCACAAGTCCAGTTTAACGGTTAGTCAAATTTATAAATAGATATACCAGGCATGTTTATAGCTTATCGCCAGTGTCAAATCGTCCAAGAAGGAGTTCCAGGGCCGGATTAGCCATATGACCAGGTGTGTGCATGGACACCCTATTTTGGTCGCAGGGGCGCCATGTGAAGGCAAAAATAAATAAAATAATTGTGATTTCTTGAAATAAATTAATTATATTTCGTTGTTTATAATTCTGCGGAATAATCGAACACTTAAAACTTTTCCCGCGCTTGTGGAATAGCGAGTTGCGGCATTTGAGACTTCATATTTCCAAATTATCAATCACCGAAAAACCAAGTAATGTCAACAACTTCTTGTCATGGATGAAGATGGGGAGCTTCGAAGATGTGTACCCGAACGTGGAGATTTTACTTCGAATTTACAAATCTCTGCCAGTGGCGAACTGCTCAGCGGAAAGGAGCTTTTCGGCGTTAGCGCGAATAAAGAATCATTTCCGAACTGCACTGGGGGAAGCCAAACTGTCGGGGCTGGCGCTTCTCTCGATCGAAAGTGAATTCACAAAAAAAGTTTCGTTTGACAGTGCTATTCTCAAATTCACCCATTCCAAATCAAGAATAAAGAGTCCGACAACAGTCGCACTTAACTTTCTCGCCCCGTATGATTTTTTTTGGGGGGGGGATTTTTTTGATATTTTTTTGCGGGCGTAATTTTTACGCAATCCAAAATCGGTTGAAAATAACCCAAGAGCATCTATCTGAGATCACTCCTACCAAGTTTCATGGCTGTCATTCTATTACTGTAGTCCCGAATGCGTTCCGACCATTCAAAAATGTGGTTTCTCATTCTCAACACTTTTTTGACAAAAACGGCCGTAATTTTCAAGATAACAAAATTCTGTTACAAATGTTTAAGTTACGTAGTTTTAAACAAATGTACCGAATTTCATGACAATCGGTCAATATAATATGTGAATGGCGCCGAAAGGATCGAACTTTGGTCCAGAACGGCCGTAATTTTCAACCAATTAAATTTTACTTGGAAATGACCTCGAAGCATCTACTTGTTAACACACTTACCAATTTTAAGTGTTATAGATTGAAAAGTGTACAGTCGGCGCTTGTCCGACTAACCAAAAACACGATTTTTGAATTATTTTGGCGGTTTTTTGACAATAACGGCCGCAATTTTTGACCAATCAAAAAATCCTTGAAAATTTGTCTCGGCAGTAATTTTAGACAGGCCCGTACCAAATTTCATCAAAATCGGAAGAACGGTATAGGCGCTAGAGCACTGCACGGACTGACGGACGGACTGACGGACGGACAGACTTTTTCCAGAAACCACTTTTTTGGACTCAGGGGACCCCCATGCAGGATCATGGGAAACCCAAAATCTCAATTTCGAAATTTTGCACGAAAACAATACTTTCCCTCCCTTTATATATGGCTAGCGAGAAAGTAAAAAAGAGTTTTTCCGTTTAAGAAAGAAGGACGAACTTTAGTGCATTGACTGAATAGATGGTAGGTACGTGGAACCAATTTAATACCTTTTTTCCTTCAACAATACCTACCCTTCCAAGTTAGGGTGCAGGCTTGTATTGAATGCAGGAGGGAAGGGGGGGGGGGCGCCAAAACGGAGATTGGTTTACCCTAGAAAAAGTTCTTAATCCGGCCCTGAGGAGTTCCATAGGATGGTTTGAAAATTGACAAAAAACAGTGATATTTTTCTTCATTCACCTAACCGTTAAAGTGGATAGAGTTAGTAAATTTATATCCCCGAAATAGTTGGCGAAGACTTTACCTTGCGTATAAAAGACCACTAGCTAACATTATGATAAGGACTCTGTAACCGGCAGGATGGTGAAACGCATCAACATTTCGTTTCGAGAGGATAACGCTTCAATGAACTTGGAGAGGACGCTGTAGTGGACTGGTGAAATCCATCCTTTGATGATTAGGGAGCCGTAGATCATCAGCGGCTGGGTAGGTGGAGAAAACTCCACGCAATTATCTTTCAAACTATTGAAAACTCCGACACTGTAAGGGCCTTACAGTAAGGCGGCGCTGTCTATTACTATACGGAAGTAAAGTGAACGTGTGCAAATTGGAGATGTCGATGCAGCTAGCAGTGACTACAGGCGACCTCTCGTGTGCAATCAGGTAAGAAGAGGTAAGTTATTACCAGTATAACTGCTTAGGCTGCGTCCCACCATGCACGGTTAAAATTATCCCGTGTATCAAGCTGCGCCGCAGTTTTCGATAGGTAGCACTGAGTAGGGCAGAGAGCTGACGCGGTGCATGCGCCCTGCTGACGCGCCCTGGTGCACCGCGTCCCTTTTCTAATCCATTTTCTAATAAAGGGTCCGACAACAGTCACACTTAACTTTCTCTTCCCATATGATTTTTTTTACTTTCTCGCTAGCCATATATGGCGAGAAAGTATTGTTTTCGTGCAAAATTTCGAAATTGAGATTTTGGGTTTCCCATGATCCTGGGGGTCCCCTGAGTCCAAAAAAGTGGTTTCTGGAAAAAGTCTGTCCGTCCGTCAGTCCGTCAGTCCGTCAGTCCGTCAGTCCGTGCAGTGCTCTAGCGCCTATACCGTTCATCCGATTTTGATGAAATTTGGTATGGACCTGTCTAAAATCACTGCCGAGGGGCATTTTCAAGGATTTTTTGATTGGTCAAAAATTGCGGCCGCTATTGTCAAAAAACCGCCAAAATAATTAAAAAATCGTGTTTTTGGTTACTTAGACAAGCGCCGACGGTACACTTTTCAATCTATAACACTGAAAATTGGTATGTGTGTTGACAAATGATGCTTCGAGGTCATTTGCAACTAAAATTGAATTGGTTGAAAATTACGGCCGTTCTGGACCAAAGTTCGATCGTTTCGGCGCCATTCACATTTATTGACCGATTGTCATGAAATTTGGTAAATTTGTGTAGAACCATGTAACTTAAACATCTGTCGAACAGAATTTTGTTATCTTCAAAATTACGGCCGTTTTTGTCAAAAAAGTGTCGAAAATGAGTTGAGAATGAGAAACCACGTTTTTGAATGGTCGGAACGCATTTGGGACTACAGTAATAAAATGACAGACGTGAGATTTGGTATGAGTGATCTCAGATAGATGCTCGTGGGTCATTTTCAACCGATTTTCGATTGCTTAAAAATTACGCCCGCAAAAAAATCTCAAAAAACAAAAAACAAAAAAAATCATTCTGGGCGAGAAAGTTAAGTGTGACTGTTGTCGGACCCTTTATTTCTTCAGAATCTACGTAAAAGAAGACTCGATCTGTGACTGCCCGGCTGGAAGCGCTGGGAGAGTCAGAGACAGAGAGTGCCGAGTGCGGTCCCATGCGAACTCACCCCTTCCTCAGAGTCCGCCAGTCAGTCAAGCGGGCGACGCCGCCGCGCGCGGAGGGTCGGTGCCATTGACCTCTCGTCGCCCGTAGTCTGTCTTTGGTTGCTCATCAAATCTCTTTCCAAATTTGGTTCACCCCTATATCCTACTGTCGCGATTAGTGTTATTTTGGTGTTGTGCTATCTTCAGTGCTTCTCGCCGGGCTAGGTTTTGACTACATCATACTGGCCAAGATCCTGTGTGCTTCATCCAGTCTTTGTTCTTCTAGCTGAGTTAGGTACTGCCTTCAGTTGGGGTGAGTGATTGCCAATTGATTTTGTCTTTGTCCTTGAATGGTTTCATATTCCGCCAGGGACAGAGCCTCATTCTTTCCGTTCCTACTGAGTGGGAAGGGACAGTGAGTCCTCAAGACAAAATGGCATCCAGATGGTGGAAACTTTTTGTCTCCAGTCTCAGTAGGTACAAGTTTGATTCGATCTGTTACTGTTTGAGACTGTCGGTGCATGTATTCCTGCTTTACCTGTACCTATAGGGACATTCAACATATCTAAGCCTGTAGTTGTACAATTTTGGAGGTTTTTCGTCAAAACTGCATCGACCCATGATTTACCAAATTTATTTACTTAGTCTGACTTTAGAAGCCATAAGCCAAGGACTTTTTAATTTGTCAACCGAATTTATTACCAATATTTAAAGCCAGTTAAACAAATAATACCTATCGATTCCCCATTACCTTAAGAGGACGCTATACCTGACGATGCATTTTTTGCCGCCCATAAGATTAACATTGCGAGCGGCGATTCATTTTCAAGGTTTACCCTTGGTTGGAAAGACACAAAATTTTGCCTGTCCCTAGCCCTAACAATGTTCTAGGGAGTGTTCGAAGCAGATTTCCCAATTTCTCACTGGTTTCTTTTATTGCAGCTGTTTTGCAAATGCTGGCATCGCATACCTCAAGAACAGTGCTGTATCTCGAAAACCAGTAAAAAAAAATGGGAAATTTGCTTCGAACACTCCCTAGAACATTGTTAGGGCTAGGTACAGGCAAAAGTTTGTATCTTTCCAACCAAGGGTAAACCTTGAAAATGAATCGCAATGTTAATCTTATGGGCCGCAAAAAATGCACCGTCAGGTATAGCGGACCCTTAATTATTCTTATAGGTACATATGTACTTAAATTAGGTACTTCTGAATACGGACGGGGGAGATAGATATTCTTGTTGTTAAATGTAACAAGAGTTTGCGAGTTCGAACTCCGGTGGGCTGAGATTTTTACTCCTATATTTTCCATTTACTTCTCGTGGGTAACGGCATAATACCTGGTGAAGATAAAGAAGGCGTTGCTTCGTACCTATACAGTGCTGAGATACCGATAGGTAACTGCTGGCAGGTACAGCTAAGTACATCAAGATTAGGGATTCCTTGCATGTTCTGCTTTCACAAAAAACTCCTTAGTGAAACAGTCCTTGAAGGTCAAGGGCTAGTGAGATACAGGGTGCCACCTTTCATGAGTTCATGACTTCTGTACACCAGCAGCTCTATTATGGATCTTGGTAGATAACTACCGGGCGTTAAGCTCCTAATGCTAAAACATAGGTAAAACTATACCACTTCGTCGTTATCAAAGTCGTTAACTTGGCGTTAACAACAGATCCGTAATAGACCTGCTGGGGATGATTTCGTAAGAATCACACTCGACCAGGTACCCATCAGAGGGCTGGGCAATATTCACCACACAGGACAAATCTCCACAAGCCGGGACTATAGAACCTGGCTCCTCAATCTTCATATAGCTACCTGAGTGCTAATGCTCTAATCTGACAAGCACCTGCTTTCACTTGGTGGTGCCTAACCCTTTGACAGCTGAGGGTTTGGAAATTGAAACCGTGCAGCCACCCCCAGGATTTTTCTGACCTACACATATAACGTTACATAAAGCCATGCCTCCCCCCCCCCCCCCCCCCCCCAGGTGAGGAGATCGAAGGTCCCTCCCCAGGTTTTTGGTCCTGGTACGCCCATGTGCGGAATTATCCCTAAACGCAATAGATGCCTATTCTAGGGTTCGGATTTGTCCTAAAAAGACCTATTCTTCTCCTTACGTTTGATTTCAGCCAAATTTTGTATTTAGGCGTTTTGGACCTCCACGACCCCACACACCAAATCTTATCGAGACCTATAATGTCCTATTTCAGCTTTGAAAGTACTAAAAAATCCTATTTCAGCTTTGAAAGTACTAAAAAATCCTATTTTGCTGGTTGACGGCCTAATTTAACCTATTCTGCAGATAACACTACTTATGAACACGTGTCTTACAATACGCTCGCTTCAAAAGAATCTTTCCAGACGAAAATAAAATCAGCTTGTAGACTTATTTTTTCTAAGAAGCCCGTAGACTACATTAACTTCACCATTAGAAATATATTTTCTTAGGTTCGTTGATAGTCGAGGTTACTCCCCATTACTCCCTCGCAGACCAGGTAAGTAGGTATGTACTCTATTTTTATACCAACTACCCTTATGCCTGTGACCTGTGTACATTCTACGTGCCTATGCGCAGAGCCACAGGACACGCCAGATGCATTTGGTCAGCACCAAGCTTGCGGTAGCCCTAAAAAGAAACCCAGGCTGCCCAGGCTGGGCCTCAGCCCGAGAAGCTGCGGAGATATTAGAAGGAAAAAGTGCAGAAAAAAAAACGTTTGCTCGATCCATAGCCGTAGCCACGGGGGGGGGGGGGGGGGGGGGTTACCTAAGGGGTTAACTCCCCCCTCCATGAAAGAAAATTAACATGGTAACGCCGATGTGAAGCAAAAAAAAATATAGGCTAAAACCCCCCATTACCCCGAACCCCCCCCCCCCCCCCATGACCGCTTTCTGGCCCGATCTTTCCCCTATCTACCGAAGTTGCCTCCCTCAAATTTCTGCCTCTCGTTTCGTGTGACGTAGCAAGAAGTCTCTTTGCACTTAAAAGAACTTTGACAGAGATGCGACGTAATTTTAAGGTGGAAAATCTGGAAAATCCCGGCGGAACGGAAACATTTTCCGCTTCCGACATGGATATATTGGCCTCGGCCCACTCATATTTCGGCTTCGGCGTACTCTACTTCGGCTTCGGTCAAAAACATCCGCGCCTATTACGCGCGTTAAAAAAAAAAAAAAAAAATGAAAATCTGGAAAAAGTTTTGGTCGTGCAATAAAACCAAATGTGAAAATTCTTCCTTTTTTCCTCTTACCTACCTATAATTTTTATTAGAAACCTTACCTTAGTAGTTAAGCACTAGGTAAAATTGGATTTTAAGGAACCTATTTTCAGCAACCTATTTTGCGTTTTTGAGCAACCTATTTCTCGGTTTTAAGCAACCTAACAATCCGAACCCTAACTATTACCCTGTTAAATAATCTTCAGGCACAGTCCACATTTAGTTTGGTGTACACCGACTCAGCAATTACATACACATGGATCTTCAGGCGTAGTCCAGTTAATTTGGTGTATACCGACTCTGCAATTACATACACATGGATCTTCAGGCGCTCTATACTGATCTTCTGATAAACTAAATGTAGGTAGGTATGCGTTAAGTATTTAATATTCATAAATTTACAATACCTGCCTACTTGTAAGGATTAGCCACTGACCTGTGAAGTTGTAGGACCCAGGAACGTCCCGATGTGTCGAAAATTTTCCTGGCTTTCACCAGCTGCGGGAAAACTCGACTATAGGGTGTGATCCTGTACTTGTGTACAGGGGTCACGAAAGATAGAACTCCCTATCCCTGTGAACCTGGAAGTGGCCCTACTAGCGCTGTAGAGGTGTTTCTATTTACGTACCTGAGGGCTGTGGTTCCTACCTGGTGGTCCCTAAGAGCCTAGGCCCCAGCAATATCATAATTAAGGGTCCGCTATACCTGACGGTGCATTTTTTGCCGCCCATAAGATTAACATTGCGAGCGGCGATTCATTTTCAAGGTTTACCCTTGGTTGGAAAGACACAAAATTTAGCCCTAACAATGTTCTAGGTCGTGTTCGAAGCAGATTTCCCAATTTCTCACTGGTTTCTTTTATTGCAACTGTTTTGCAAATGCTAGCATCGCATACCTCAAGAAAAGTGCTGTATCTCGAAAACCAGTAAAAAAAATGGGAAATCTGCTTCGAACACTCCCTAGAACATTGTTAGGGCTAGGTACAGGCAAAATTTTGTGTCTTTCCAACCAAGGGTAAACCTTGAAAATGAATCGCCGCTCGCAATGTTAATCTTATGGGCGGCAAAAAATGCACCGTCAGGTATAGCTGACCCTTAAGTTGCATAAAGAACAAAAGAACCCTCTAACCTCCCCGCTATCTTAAATCCGTGCGGTCAAAAACGGCGGCGCGTCTAGATGGACGCAGTCCTCTATGAAAAATTTTACAGCGACGTATGCTGATCGAGGTGGAATGCTGAACCTATCAGCTAAAATAATTATTAGCCAGATTCGAATATGCCACATTCTTGTTTGCGTATCTTATTTCAATGTAAGAGGGGGGGTCTTACTGATTTAAATTTAGGTTGAATGGTCCGCTGACTTCAACGGGTTGGGAACCACTGATATTGTAAATAATCTCCCTATAACGACCGCCAATGGTAAAATGGCTCGTTATAGAGAGACAGTATACCTAAGTGCCTACACACAACAGAAATTCGGTCATAAAAAATTTCCATTTTCAGAAATGAACCAGTGTAATTTGCCAAAGGTAGAAAAGTCTCATAATGACTGAATAATTTAGGTAATAAGGTAGGTATCGAAACTCACAGGTAGGTCAGGACAGGTTACCTAGGTCGCTTCTTCTTCACCTTTAGAGACTAACAATATTAATGAGTAGGTAAGGTATACGTTTTAACCAAGGAAACTTGTAAGGTACATTGTTTCACTACAACGATCTGTTAAGATCCTTAGCAATATATCGGGCACATATCATCGCTTTCGAATTTCAGATTAGTTTCTTCCATTCTTTTTGATTTTGTCCGGTTTTACAACATAGCAGAAAAATGTAACACAAAGTAGGTACAATTAAATTTCAAGACAAAACCTCGGAAAAAATTTACAAATGACAAAACAAGGATAAAAAACTAGTGGCAAGTTTTGTATCTGCTGACAAAAATAATCACAATATTAGGCAAGAAACTGTAGTGAAATTGGCAAATATATTTTTTTTTGTGCAAGGAAGACTTCTTTGAAAGAAAAGTGCGTACGTAAATTAGCCTGAAAATTTAGAAAAGAAAAACCTACGACCTATCTAAATTTCCTCACCAATCAAATACAATGCCCACTCATTTAAATGGCGGACTTTAACAATTATGGTGGATTTAGCTATTTCGGATTTTTTCACCTGTAAGTTAAACATGGGTGCCATAAAATTCCAACCTACAGGTGAACACTGGATGAAAAAATTCTGAAATAAATAAATCCACCATTACCTAAGTAAGTCGCGATACAGTTAGGTATTTACCTAGTGTACTATAACGTAAAGATTTGTCCATATTCAGCATATCCTTACGTAAGGTAGGTAAAATATTAACTACTTAAAATATCAAAATAAGTCCTAGTATCTAACTTTTAACCTCTAAAAATCTACACAAATAGCTGAACACTAAAAAAACAAATACAAACATAGAAAGGAGTTCTATCCCCGTCGAAAGACAGGTTTGCATTTTTATCTAGATAGGTAGGGAGAAGTTTTTTCACTACTACGGAATACAGAGGCCAAACTGTAAGTAGACTTGAACTGTCAACAGAAGTTAGTGAGTACAGGCATCATTTGTAACTTTATTAGCTGCTTATCAAGAAAAAGATAAGTGCCCCAGTTTTTTTTTCATATTTCTTTTTTTTTTTCATTTTTTATGAGACTGAGTCTAGGGTAGATTATTTGACCAATTCCTAAAGTCCACTACAGGGTCGCATAAAAGCTCACTTTAGGATTTTAACAGCAAGATAGAGTTTTCGACTATATTTCGGGAAGAAACTGTAAGGCTTGTAAAATAGTTGAAAAAACTTCTCCCAACGCCAACTAGTTTCGAAAATTATCTACGTATTCAAATAATTACTTATTAAGCAGTGGCGGCTTCCCCACATCGAAAAAAAAATAGCGGAAGCAATGCTCAAGCCTGTATCTCTGGGAGCTGCATATTTTACCTCAAATAGAAATTAAAATAATAAACAATTTCCGAAGCTCCGAGAGAACAGTTCAAAGCAGACATGGAAAATTAACAATAGGTATGCCCTGAGTTGGTGCAATAGCTGCATCAGGTGCGAAACACACCGCCACTGTACTTAACTTATGAGTATAAAGTAAGACATCTAGAGCTGACAGGTGGTGGCTCCGCCATTTTGGAAGCGTATTAATATTCGGAACCTCGTACTAAGGTGTTTTAATGGGCTTGTTGCCATGTTGGCGCGATCACCGATTAAAAAGTTCTCAGCTTCGAAAGACGGTTAAGCTGACAACCTGTATAAATTTCCTTAGCTGATGCTTATTAGCTTATAACACCTTTAAGCCGGAATATACATTCGTTATTTGTTTCCCTTTTTTCCGACAATTTTTTGAGGACACGGTTGGATAATAATTAGATGTTCTGAAATATGTCTTTTTAACGTAAGAAATTAACTGGCTATATTGCGATTTTACGATCAAGAGATTTTGGCTAATAAAAAATTTGTCAGAAATTACCCGATCGAAAAGTCACAACACAGCAGATAATTTCTGACAAATTATATTTCAGAACATTTAAATAGCTAACAGTTTCCTCAAAAAAAAGGTTGGAAAACACATCAACAAACAGCAAGTATATCTTCCGGTTTAACTAGGTACTTTACTGTATTTTTTTATTTGCACCACCTCGCACTCGTGAACTCTTGTATAGCGAAACTACCCCCTGCCAACTCTACCTGCCCTAGTACTATAGGGTAAGAGAGCAAGAAAGACGGGAATCTTTCCAAATCTAATGTCCTTCTATACGAAACATCCTAAGTTACAGATTCCAAATTCATCACTACCAAATTTGTGCATGAGTATATTTTTTTGATGCGCTTAAAAAAACCCAACGTAAACAAACAAATATTTTGAAATACGTATACAGATATTACAAGCAACCAACAGTAAAAAACTGTCAGCATTCATTTTTGTAGAGACGAAATTTCATGCTTAAAAACGGCATGCCATGCCAGTTGAAAATTGCATGCTTTTGACTCAAAATATTCGTTTGTACGCGCTGGATATGACTCAACCAAATAAGCACCAATACGTAATACCATCACTCAAATAGAAAATTACTGAATATCAAAATTAACTCCGAGTACTTTCGATACAATAAATCGAGATTCAAAACTGTACCCACAAAAATGGGTACCTAAAGTAACTGTGAAGTGATGATGTTCTGTAGTGACGGCACATTGGCTAGCTGAACATTTAAAGAGCGACCACAAAATCGTGTTTGTTTACGTTTTTTTATGCACACTTTATGAGGAAACTATTGGATATTTAAATGTTCTGAAATTTAATATGTCTTGTTAAAGACCGAAATAAAGAGGCTATAGCCGCTTAATTTTTGACGTTACAAAGACATATTATATTTCAGAACATTTAAATAGCCAATACTTAGTGTGCAGAAAAAAACGTAAACAAACACGATTGTGAGGTCGCTCTTAATCACAGTACAGATTTCAACTAAAATTTCACTAGCCAGTGTGGTGTCAGGTATACAAACATATCAAAAACAAAAAACCACACGTCAAAGATGCAAATATTACGGGTATTTCATAATTAGGAACAAAAAAGCGATTGTTTTAGTTTTCTTTTTAACTGAAATAATGACCAACCACAGGTAAGGTACGGTACCTCTACTTTATTTTGTGATAATTCATGTGCACAATTTGCTTTGTTCAATACTCAGTCTATCTGAAAGATGTCATGTCCATTACAAAACTATACAACAGCATTTCAATGACATATTTGTAACTTGAGACTCACTTTGCGATTTGATCGATGAAAGATTCATTCTAAAAGCTCCTACTATTCTAGCTGCCGTCTACAAAGAAACAAACATAAATTAATTACGGATTGCCAACTGGTTTGTACTCATAAGTCACATGGTCATCAGTTGGGGTATTAGTTTTTTTTTGAATGAAACCAGGTTTTCCCCCGAAATTTTGAAAAAATTAGAAATGCTGAATATCATCAGGTCAGCTGCTTTATTCACTGTATCGTCAAGCTGGAAGGAAATAAGTGAACCGTCGTCACATTGTAAGGATTGAGCTGAGGCTGCCAGTAACCAAGAGGAAAAATTCTCTCTTTTACGGCTGAATATACATTCGCTATTTTTTTACGTTTGGACTTGGGACTTTGTGAGAAAACTATGGGATATTTAAATATTCTGAAATATAATATGTATTTTTAACGTCATTCCTCATGAGGCTATGTTGTGATTTCACGATCGGTTAATTTTGAACAATTTTTTTTTTTTAACAATAATCACTCAATCGTAAAATCACAACATAGCCTCATGAGTGATGACGTTAAAAAGACATATTTCAGAATATTTAAATATCCAATAGTTTTCTCACAAAGTTTGAAGTCCAAACGTAAAAAAATAGCGAATGTATATTCAGCCTTAACTACCTATAGTTTCTGACCATAGAAAGACATGATATATTTTAGAACATGTACTCCTCAAAAACATGAAAAAAACATCAACAAGGATTGTAAAAAATAATTTTATGTAATTTTGAGTTTGGTAAAAACCAGTTGGTGCACCGAATTTTCGAGGTTAGTTGTTCATATGGCTGCAGTTCACTTTGGTAGGGGTTTCTCCCATTCTGTTAAATCTATGTTACCTAATCTAAAGTTTACCTCATAAAAGGTATGTACATTTACAGATTACTCCTCCCTTGTCCCTAGTGGGATGTTCCCGTGCGGATGAGAGAGAAGGAGAGTCCTCACGGCGTCTTCGTCCCTCCCACGGCGAGAATGGTCATGTGGCATCTAGTACGGTGCGAAGCGGTTGTAGCCACTCCGATAAACCTGAAACACCACCAAATAAGATAAGTATGATAGTAAGCAAAGGGTGGCAGTCACAGTTAAGGCTGAATATACGCTCGTTATTTTTTTACGTTTGGACTTCAAACTTTGTGGGAAAACTATTGAATTTTTAAATATTCTGAAATACAATGTCTTCTTAACGTCATTACTCATGAATGACGTTAATAAGACATATTATATTTCAGAATATTTAAATATCCAATAGTTTTCTCACAAAGTTTGAAGTCCAAACGTAAACAAATAGCGAACATATATTCAGCCTTAACGATAAGACAATATTCCAAGCATATGTTAAGCTTGCTGCAAGTGTTATCGTCAGGTTTAGTTCGCCTTTCCCCGTAAGCTAAATACATGCTTGGCATATTTGCACAATTTACCTTATTGTTAAGCTAACTGGTTCGGTTAGACAAATGAGCCAACTCCTCCAACAAGGAGATTTATCAGATATCGGGCACACCGGTTCAATCCCGATCCTACCGAAGTTTTTCTGGTCGGGATTCACGTATGATATGTTCAGTCAGGTCAAGTGAAATGTATAGCGAGGATGTGGTCGTTCCCTCCCCCCTGTAATTTGAAGGATGGTTTCCCTTGGTAAGACCAGGTGCTAGCCTACATGAATCGGGTTTTTCAGGCTGGGGCGTTCGGCTGGAAGGCTGCGCGCCTGGTACTACTCCGGACCTCCGGACCAACCAGGATCCCACTGCTGAGAAGCACTACGAGCAGCTTCTACAGCAGGCGGGACAATCGACTAACATACGCCGGACTGACAGAGGATGCCGCAGGCAGAGCAACCGGGGGGTTCTTCATCAGTGAAAAGATGGGAGTGAGTGATTCTTACGCCCACCCCAGACGTAACCGAAAATGTACAACAGCTGAGCTGCGTTTCTTGTCAGCAAGAGTACAGCAGTCCATCGGTGGGTGAGGATCCTGTGCAGCAGACCGGGCAAGTACGTCAACTTCGTTCCATGTACAACACCTGACAATGCGTTACGCATGTTACTGAGTACTGCACGGTACACCAAAGAAGGCGCTGTGTTCTTCGCTGGAATGTGGCCTCGAAGTTCGTCTCAAGCGGAGACACCACAGGCAAATCATTACACTGGAGGCCACAGTGGAAATCTGCCTGAGCGGCTGTCAGACACTGCGGACCTAGTACATCGGCGCTATCGGTGATCAATAGAGCGAGGGAGCTGCACTATCTGGATCATGGACAGTGTCGATGCGGCGGTGGGTACATGGCGCGCCGAATCCCTGCTGTGATTCTCCTCGACGTAGTGAATGCTGTTAACTCGGCGCGGTGACATACAAACTTCCGGGAGTTGTCGCTCATCGGCGTGGTACCTTGCCTCCTGCAGGTTCTGGAAGACCAACTTCGGAAGCGGACGGTGATCGGGAACAAGGTGAGGAAGACGTTCTACATATCTCAGTGCTGGGCCCTGTCCTGTACAACATCCCCTGTGATGGTCTTCCTCCTCTCCTACCAAGGCTGTAGCTATAGTCGCTATAGCGGTCACGGTAGCACATGAGGCGGAGCTACTGCTAGCGGCCAACTGCTCCATCAGTTTGCGTCCAAGTCATTCTCAGCTCTACCGGGTTGGATCTTCCTACAGAGAAAGCCTGAGGCGGTACATCCTCTTGTCGGGGTCGCACGTGCAGTTCCAGGTTGCATTAACACAGACGTTCCCCAGCAGAACGAAGTATCTAGGGGTGTGGCTTGACTCCAGTGTGTCGTGTGTCACTCGTCACGGGTGATGCTGAATGCGGGAGGGCCCACGCTACAGCAAGCTGTGGTTGCATCTATGGTCCTGTACGCGGGCCATGTCAGGTTAGTGGTACTCGAGCGTTGTACCTGTGATTGTGATGGCCTAAGGCAGGTCCCACGACAGGCTGCGCTTCGTACCTGTTGTGCCTACTGCAGTGTCTACGGAGGCTGCAGAGGTGGCAGCTGGGGTCCGGCCGCTATTCCTCCAGGTGGAAGAGGGAGATGTTATGTGGAGATTGAGGGAGGCTGGCAAACCCAGTAGCAGACTGGGGGAGGGAGACGGGTCTCTGAACGGCCGCCGGACAATCCCGTTGATCCCACGGAGAGGAGGAGAACCGCTGGCCCGTTCCTTACCGGCTACCGAACGCGGGACGGGGCGTTCGACAGCTACCTACACAAGAGTGTCTGCGAGCCTGAAGCTGGGCTGGACTGCCGCTTGCAGGCTGTGGTGGATGTCCGCGGGGTAGGACTCCGGAGTCACTGGTGCCGTCAGCGTTGGGGTCAGAGAAGAACTAGGAGCTGATCTCTCGCTCCAGTGTTGCGGTGGTCCAGAAGAAGTCACCCGACGTTACCCACTGTCCCACCGCGCCACCGACTGCACCACTCCGATTTTTACTGTCCTTCGGGGGTTCTTGTTTTGTCTTGTGCCTCGCTGGGCGTCGAACGTGCTCTTTTGTGCATTTCGCTGGTCATTTGTTATTATTTGCTGCTGATCGTTCTGTATCCTGATTTTAAGTCATTACTAGTATTCCTGATTTATTGATCGTTTTTGTCGGTGTTATCATTTGATTCGTTCTATAATATAAATAATAATAATAACTTACCCCATATCCGGCTACTGGACCGATCCCGTGACTCGCAAGGTAGGGGTCGGCAAACTCTCTTCCGTACCTGAAAATTTCAAATAAATATTACAATAACATATTGCTGAAGTTTTCTACGGGCCGTCGTCATAGACGCTGATCAAATAATTGATCTGCCATTAAAGATGAGCATACAAGAACTCGCAAATGCAAGCAGCTCCTATATTAATGCATGGCACTTTTAACTGCAGATCAAACAGCACTCTAATGTAACACAACTTTATCAACTAGGGTCTCGTCAGAAACATGACAGTAAGAAAAATAAAGAAGCAAGCAGAATAGTACCTACAGCCATGCTGTGAAATATTCTTTAAGTAAGTACATACTTACTTCACCAGCAATCTTGAGCTTCATACTTGAGCTTCATAAGACATGCTATTTTCTATATTTCTTTCTTGCTCTCTTACTCCAATTAAAGCTACTAATATCTACTATTTTAGGTTATCTTGATTAACTACTGGATAGCGTGGTTAGTAAGGAATCGGGATTAATGTTTGCCATAGAATCTAGGAGGAGGAGGAGGACTGTCCTGCAAGAAAAAGAACAAGAACGTGGTAGAAGAAAGAAATGTCATTGTAGGAAAGACAGGAAACTCAAAAGACAAATACTGAAGAATGTAAGGCTGTATTTAGACGCTCTTCAATTCATATACTGGATGAGACGGACACGTCCGTAAATTCTACAAGAAAATTATATTAATATTTACTTTTTTTATTACCAGGCTAGGCACTTTTAACAGAGCGTAGTCTGATGATGTTTGAAATTTAAAAGAAAGGTCAAGGCACAGAAAAAAGGTATCTAGAAGAAACAGAAACAATGACACAGGAAACGGGGCAGGATTCGGGATCACGCCAAACAGCACCTGTTGAGAAAAACCTTAGAAAACTGCAGGTAGCTCGCTCGATGGCGGGAAATTCAAAATTATGGTAGTAGGGATTTAGCCCCATAATTTGGTAATAAATAAAATCTCTTGCAATAAACAGCGAGAAACCTGCGTTTTCCAAGCTAAGCACACACACACAAACATACCCCGTTACGGCGGCATAGCCCGCCACAGGTTGCGCCGCCGCCGCCGCCGCAGCCGCGCCGTACGCTCTCGCCGCCACCGCCGTGTAGCTTGCCGCTGCGGCGTAACTCGCCTGCTGCGCCTGTGTGGAGAGAGGGGCTTTAAGCAGCGGGGACGCCGCCGAAGCTGCCGCTGCTGCAGCTGCCGCCTTTAGGGCAACAAAGCCGTTAGTGTCAAGTGGGGATCATTTTATGGATGGAAAAGAGCCCACAGTTTGTTTGTGAGGTAAGGGAGCTTCATAAAAAATGGATAGGGAGTTTTTTCTTCATTTTTCTAATTTTTGGATTAAGAGACTCTGGTGGAGGAGCCCGAGTTTTATCAAAAAGACCCTAACTAGGTAATTACTTATTAAGAGGACTGAAGAAATTATTTTGTGGTTTCTCGTAGATCAAAACCAATGCAAAAGCTACAAAATTTGTTCCGCAACATTTGGTTACAATGTATAACTTATGGGAAGCTAACAAACAACTGGGGCAGCTGAATGTTGTACCGAAACTTTCTCAGTTATTTCGAACTTCTTATAAATTGTTTTCTATAGTGTCAGAAACAAATATTGAAATTTCTGCTCTTGTCGAGTTTTCCCCTTTCAAAGTGACTTTCCAATGCCCTTAAAATGTCGTTGCAGAAATTTTTAAAAATCCCCGGGAAAAAATTAGATGCTACCTGAAACTAGGGATAATCTAAATGTTTTTATAAGGCAGAGGATTTCGCGCCTGAACCTGATTCCTACATTATTTATTAGATGTTAACCGCTTCCAATTTTTTGACTGTCTACAAACAATGTCCAAAAATCCAAAATACTGTCAAGCTAATTTATAGCCTAACCTACAATTCAAGCTATAACAGCGCACAGGTAAGTAAGTGCTCAACTTCCGTTGAGAATTCTAGAAGTACGTTCACGAAACTTAACAGCAAAAATAAGGTGCGACCCCCAAAACAGTTACCAGTGGTTCTCAAACAGTTAAGTTAGGAGGGGGCAAAAAATCATACCAAAAATAAACATTACACATGCACAAAACAGGTCAGCTGCTCCTGCTCCACCTTCAACTCTATTTGTTACCCATAAAGTGTTCAGAGGACGGAAAGTAACGGTCTCCCCGTGTTGTGGCTGCTACCATTCTATTTATTTCGAATTTCTCGCCTGAAATTGAGTTTCAAGCGTGTCTTTCTTTTTCTGTTGGATATTTCTTTCTTCTCATCGTCAGAAAGTAGTTTAAGGCTGAATATACATTCGCTATTTTTTTACGTTCCGATTTCAAACTTCGTGAGAAAACTATTGGATATTTAAATATTCTGAAATACAATATGCCTTTTTAACGTCATTACTCATGAGGCTATGTTGTGGTTTTACGATCGATTGGTTTCTGTCACCAAAACAATTGTTAAAATTAACCGATCGTGAAATCGCAACATAGCCTCATGAAAAATGACGATAAAAAGACATACTATACTTCAGAATATTTATATATCCAATAGTTTTCTCACAAAGTTTGAAATCGGAACGTAAAAAATAGCGAATGTTATATTCAGCCTTAAACGTCAACGAACATAAATGAAAATAATACATTTTACGTGATCAGAAATGACTGAATATAATATCTTAAAACATATGCAATAATAAGTATTAGGACTATCCGCAAATTGAACCAGAATGAATATTTCAAAATTGATTTACAGTTAGCTATAAAACCTATCTCTGAGTTGTCAAAAAAAAGAAAAAAAAAATCAAGTGAAAATTCAGCCGAGAAATTTGAAACCCAATAAATTGTAGCAACCGATAGTGAGGGATAGCCTTAAACAAAGAGCAAGCTATGCTAAAATCAAAACGGTGCAACTCAACTAAAAATATCTGGGTTAACCCTCGGTGTGTTCCGGATGGGGTTTCACTAAATACATCAAACTGTGGACTCTTTTGCACCTCACGGACAATAGCAATTCCCACATGAGACGGCTTCAACTCGATACACCAATGTAAAAAAAACTTAGGTACTTAAAAAAATTACTAAACTCCTGTTTATACAAAACCAGCTTGTATAGTTTACATGAATTTCTCAGTTTGAAATTGTTAACGGAAGCCTGTCCACACAATGCTGTTTGTTTACGTTTTCTTACGGAAAATGTGATATGTTTACTTGTTCTAAAATATAAGGCTGAATATACATTCGCTTTTTTTCTACGTTCCGGTTTCAAACATTGTGAGAAAACTATTGGATATTTAAATATTCTGAAATATAATATGTCTTTCTAACGTCATTTCTCATGAGACTATGTTGTGATTTCACGATCGATTTTTGGACAATTTTTTTGGTGACTAAAATCACTCGATCGTAAAATCATAACATAGCCTCATGAGTAATGACGTTAAAAAGACATATTATATTTCAGAATATTTAAATATCCAATAGTTTTCTCACAAAGTTTGAAATCGGAACGTAAAAATGCCATGGCCATGGGCCATGTAAAACGTAAACAAACAGAACTGCCCTGGATTATTCGTTAATTCAATACTAATGTGATCTGAGTAAATAATGAAGGAAGGGATCGGCTCAAAATCAGTTGAATAATTGATGAAAACTGGACAGGAACAAATAATTTGACAGTAATTGCATCACGATCCATAGATTTTCATTTCAATAGGTAAATGCCCCCTTTGTTTCGCTTAACCCTTCCCATAGCCGGTTAAATGTTTTCTGAATGGCTAATCATCAATACTGTTAGTTCGAAGAGCGACCACGCAATCGTGTTTGTTTACGTTTTTTTCTGCACACTTTATGAGGAAACTATTGGATATTTAAATGTTCTGAAATATAATATGTCTTTTTAACGTCATGAAGTATGAGGCCATGTTGTGATTTTACGATCGAGTGATTATTGTCAACAACAAAAATTGTCCAAAATTAACCGATCGTGAAATCACAACATAGCCTCATGAGTAGTGACGTTAAAAAGACATATTATATTTCAGAACATTTAATTATCCAATAGTTTCATCACAAAGCGAGCAGAAATAAACGTAAACAAACACGATTGCGTGGTCGCTCTTAAGAGGTCGCAAAAGAGGTGGTGTTTGTTTATGAACTAAAACAAAGCATTTTATCTCACGTTGTCATAGAAACCAGCCTCCTTATTTAAATAAAACCCTGTCAATCCCTGGTCAATTGTTTGAGGATCACAAAAAAATTAATGAAAAAGGATTTTGGTTCCGTTACAGTTACCAAACATTAACAAGTCTACTAAGACAAAATGTCGAGTCAATCTGCTGATGTTTGGTGTTTCGAACACTGAGACAATATGAGAAAAGTGCATTGTTTTAGTCAAGAAAAACATAAATAAACAAATCATCTCTCCCACGTCGCCTTAACTTTTCCGATTACTTGACCTAAAACAGCACCCCAGTCTTTCCCGAAAACTATAAACAAGGACGAGTTGAAGCCACCGTCACCATAGGTTAAACAAAGAGATACTACAACTCCATTGTTAATACGTACAATAGGTATGTAAGAAAGGCAATGCGGAGCACTAATGCTGGATTTCGTTAAGAGGGGACGTGTATCTCCAGGATAAGGTAGTGTGATTAACAAGCATTAAGAGGGAAGTATACCTCATGACGTCATACAACCTGAACCAGCCAGGACATCGTGTTTCAATTATTGTGGATTAAGACTGAATATACATTTGTTCATGTTTATTCCGACAATTTTTTGAGGACACTGTTGGATATTTAAATGTTCTGAAATATAATACGTCGGAAATTAACCGGCTATGTTGTGATTTTTTCAGTGAAAAATGTGTCAAAGTTACTCGATGGTAAAATCACAACATATAGCCAGTTAATTTCGGAAGTTAAAAAGATTACATTTCAGAACATTTAAATCTCTCTCTAACCAATGATGGTGGCGAACTGCTATACTTCATGGTCACGTGACGTCATAGGGTATACAACCTTCTTAAGGGGGGCGAAGAATGTTGAAACGAATAGCAGAACGTAGAGCTAACTGCCACAGAGGGGTGGCGAAAAAGTCGTTAAAAACGAGTACTCAATTTATTTTGAAGCCGAATTTTAACTTGCAGTTAGCACCCTTAAAGTGTCAGTTATCCTCAGTTCAGCTGGTTTCCAAACAACCTTCTTGACGACTCCCTTCAAAAATGACATCCGGGGATTGCACATCCCAGTTATAGTACGGCCAGCCTGAAATGCCTGGCCCGAGGGCATTCTGCACTGTTCACCTTACACAGAATGTCCTCGGGCCAGGCATTTCAGGCTGGCCATACCATAACGAAATCCAGCACTAACAGTAAAGACTAATGAGAGTAATAAGGCAACAAATGCATGGTCAGAATACATTCGACTTGCTGTGTCAAGTTTTACACCTACTTTTACATCCGGCACTGCATTAGCCGCCTGCAACAAAATCCGGACAGAGCCTTAAATAGCTGGCCCACCCTTAACTCATCATCCGGATAACAGACCCTCGTAAACAAATCAAGGGATTACTTCCCCCAAAAAAAGCTTTTTTTTTTTTTGAATAAATTTCCCACAAGAGCGACCATTCAGTGCAGTTGGTTATTAATATTAATGACAACTTTCTAGGAAAACTGTTCGATAATTTTTTGTTCTAGAATATAATATTTTCTTAACGTCAGGAACTAGTTAAGTTACGATTTAACGATCGAGCGATGACATAAATCACTCGACTGTTAAATTCTGGCATATGCTGATGCTAAAAATGTATATTATATTTCGGAACAAAAAATTTCCAACAGTTTAATCCGAAAACTATAATTAAATACTACTCTGGTGCCACGTCTTTTTTACCCTTAACGGAAACTTTCCACCGGTATTATCGCAGAAACAAAGTCTCATCGAAAAAAGTTAATTTCCGACCATTTTTTCTGCAAAGAACGGACGACAATCTTGACCCCTTTAATCGTAGTAAGGTAATGCCATAATATGTCTGATAATGAACTAAGCACTAGTATACTCGCATGCGTCATGCTGTGTCATACCTGTAGTCTGTAGTTAGGATCAGCCTGGGCTTGGGCTGCGGCAAGGAAGGGATCGTAGTATATACTGAAACATAAAACAACACCATGAAAACGTTCCGTAGTGCAATGGTCACGACATTGGTGATGGGTTCGAATCTCTGTGTCAGTAATTTTTTTTCGTAGTATAATTTTGTCTACTCATTGCTTGGCTTTGACCCTCCAGTTACCTACCCATTACTGGATCAGTGACTGACTTATCACTCTTATCAGCAACCTCTATAATAAATTGATCCTGATTCTCTCTAAATCTATGTTAAAACACACAGAAGATCAAACAAATAAAATGTAATTAGTACTTTAGAATGGCTTAAGGAACAACCAATCATGCAGAGGTAAATTTACAATACACAGCAAGCAAAAAAGCAGCAGCCGTTGTGAAACGTAGGTACAATACCTACCTTACTGTCTTATGCATTTGATAGGGCCCCTGTGGCTAAACCATACCTCCAGCATGAGCAATTAATAATTAATTACAAACCTACTTACAAAATACAGTTATACAAATTTGCAACATTCAAAATATGTTTTGAGAGCATTTGAAAACTCAGCTGCTGTTGTTGAGAAAAGTTAATAGCGAAAAAAACGAAGATAATGGGAAACAACGGAAAGTTCAACTTATTATTTCAAATTTAATTGAAATTCTAACAAAGACGATAGCAATTAACAAGTTTCTATGAATATTAAAAGCTCTATCAGGACTTGTCACGACTATTTTACCCCAACCCTTATCGCCTCCTCCTCTCCCTCGAACCCTCAACATTAAAAAGCAAGTCCCTATTGGTGAAAATTATTTTTCCGAACATTCTGTTGCATGAACTCCTATTTCTCTTTCCCAACATATTAAGGGTCACCATACAATCCTGTTTGTTTTTATTCGACCACTTTTTGCGGAAAAATGTTGGATATTTAAATGTTCCGAGGTGAAATTTGTCAACAAAAAAATTGTCCAAAATTACTTAACCGATCGTGAAATCACAAGCCAGCCTCATAATTTATGACGTCAAAAAGACATATTATATTTCAGAACATTAAAATATCCAATAGTTTCCTCATAAAATGTGCATAAAAAAACGTAAACAAGATTGTGTTGACACCCTTAAAGTTCGATAAGAATTCCCTCCTCAATAACCTCACTTCCCCAGGTGGGTTTTCCCTCCACCAGAGCATCGTACTTATAAACTTTACTCACGGAGGGTAGGCAAGAGCCGTGGCAGCAGCCTGGAGCGGCGAGCGCGCCATCATCGTGGCACCAGATGGGGCAATGGCCGTCGTGCCAAACGTCGGGCGGAGTCGCGGGCGCTGAATGCCAATTCCGCGCAGGGTCGTCGCTAGTTAACAACACATGCACATTACAGTTAAAACAGGGCCAGGCCATGCATGAGGACCCTTAAATTGCACAGAAATACAGAACCACCGCTTTAAAAAGTATAAAAAACCTCAGAAGCAGCGCAAGGACACATTACCCAGGCGACCACAAATTGGCTATTTATTTACAATTTTTCAGACAATTTCTTGAGGTCACTGTTTGATATTTAAATGTTCTGAAATTTAATAGTCTTTCTAATTAACTGGCTCTGTTGTGATTTTATAATAGACTAATTTTGACAATTTTTTCATTGACAAAAATCACTCTATCGTAAAATCACAACATAAGTACTTTCTGACTTTAAAAATACGTATTATAATCCAACAGTGTGCGGTGACCCTTAAGAGGACGCTATACCTGACGATGCATTTTTTGCCGCCCATAAGATTAACATTGCGAGCGGCGATTCATTTTCAAGGTTTACCCTTGGTTGGAAAGACACAAAATTTTGCCTGTCCCTAGCCCTAACAATGTTCTAGGGAGTGTTCGAAGCAGATTTCCCAGTTTCTCACTGGTTTCTTTTATTGCAACTGTTTTGCAAATGCTAGCATCGCATACCTCAAGAAAAGTGCTGTATCTCGAAAACCAGTAAAAAAAATGGGAAATCTGCTTCGAACACTCCCTAGAACATTGTTAGGGCTAGGTACAGGCAAAATTTTGTGTCTTTCCAACCAAGGGTAAACCTTGAAAATGAACCGCCGCTCGCAATGTTAATCTTATGGGCGGCAAAAAATGCACCGTCAGGTATAGCGAACCCTTAAGGTACAGTGAGGCTAATATACAATCATAAAACGGGGGATGGATTAATGAGTGCGTTTAAGAGTCCTTAGCCATGCAGTAACTACCAGCTAAAGGGCGAAATAGAGGCACAAACAATTAGCAACAATAAAAAAGCCAAGGCTTTAATGCCAACGCATATTATCGAGCAAAATATACTGGTTACTTTATTTTTACTCGCTAGTCTCAAATGACTCAAACGGTTAAATCTAGAGTTTACTGGTCTCGAATCAAGACTGCTTCACCGATAAGAACAAATCGACATTTTGCCAGCCAAAAATTAAGAGGAAGTCTGACAGAATCGATTTTTATTAAGACTGAAGATATGACACTTTTTATTTATGTGTTTTGAAATAAAATATGTCCTTTAAACGTCAGAGAGTAATAGACAAAAAACTCATTCTCGTTTATAGTTGACCAAGTAGTTTTTGATATTTTAAAGGCATATTATACTTCAGAACAAATACATAATCATCATTGTATCTACGTATAGCCTTAAGGTGAAACTTATCAGCTCACACTGCTACTGAAATCAAGCCTTAAAATTGTCAGTATTTACCATTAAATAATTAAAATAATATAAAAGCACGAAACCATGCGATGGCATGAAAGCACTTGGTAAGAACCAGCGGCGACTTAAGGGGAACTTTAAGAGGCCATACATTTTTGGAATCATTTCAAAATATGTCTGTACTATATATCAGGCAACAATAGCAGATTATTACAATTATAGTCGTAGGGAAAGGTTAAAATCCAACATAGAGCTGTTAAAAAATCGTGCAAAAATTTATGGCCTCTTAACGCTGTTGATACAAAGCTGGTTTGTTGACGTTTCCTAATGACACGTAATAGTTTTTATCTCAGAAATGTGTCACCAGAAAACCAGCATTGCATCTCTCCCCGCTAGAGTCGCCGCTGGTCGTAACAAGGTGGGGGTCAATCAGAGGCATGCGCGCAGGGGGGGCACGTTGCATTGGCGCAATACCTCCGGCGCGCTGCTGTCCGGGGGGTCAGTACCAGGGGCGACGTGGCAGCAGGCGTGCCCGTTAGCCACGGCCACGGTACACTCGGCAGTCTGTAGCCTGCTGCTGAAAAACCCGGCCAAAACCGTCATCAAAACCAGATCCGTACACCCACTAGACACTGTTAGTAACTAACGTATGAGTTACCGCTATTAAAGGTGACTTTAACCAGATCCTTGCCATACAGATAAAATTTATCGTCCTGATAACTTTATCTTGTCGCTAACAGTCCACTAGCTTACGTTATGATAGGCTGAATGGTGAAAGACAGCAACTATTCTTTTTGGGAGGGTAACGCAATAGTGAACTTTTAGGGGACACTAAAGTAGACCTAAGCAACTGGTGAAACCCACCCTAACAGTGATACAGCTCATAACAACCTACGATTTTCCGTTAGTAACCCTAAACCATCGTTAAGTATACAGGGGATGTTTCAGCGGTGTAAAAACAAATAGAAAATACCGGGGTGAAGGCTGTACAAATTGATGCTGGTTTGTTGAAGTTTCTGATAAAACTGTTGGATATGTATTTGCTCTGAAATATAATATATCTTTTAAAGTCAGAAACTAAAATCAGAAAATGGGCATAAAACGTCAACAAACAGCATTATGTGGACAGGCTTGTTATCAACAGCGAAAAGCGACAGTAGATAAGGAGATAGGGTGTACCATGTTATTTAATTACAGGGAGGAAAATGGAACAAATACAATGAAGGTTATTAACTTAGGTCTTAGAAGGAAAATGAGAGCTACTGAACTTTAAAGTGAAGAATAACTTGTAATGTTATTTCTAAAAAATGTTTCTACTCAGACGTTGCCCCAAGGGCGAAGGATTTCCCGAGTATTTTGAAATTTAATGAGAACTACCGTTGGCAAATGCAAGATTGCATTCATTTTGGAAATGGACTAATTTATTTAATTTGGCGAAAGAGCACGTCTCGGAGATTAGAGTGCAAGTCTCTCACTCTCAGCATCGTTAAGTTAATCCATCACCAACTTTAGATAAAGCTACTGGACGTTTCCACCTATGGGAAATCTGTTCAAAAGACATATTATATTTCAGAACATTTAAATATCCAATAGTATCCTCATAAAATGTGCAGAAAAAAACAGAAACAAACAGGACTGCGTAGACGCCCATACAAATAAACTTGTAACGTAGTTTATCGAAATCGTCCAGTAACCGAAACCTAATTTAGACCAAAATCGAGAAAAAATGTAAAAGGAACCAACCAGGAGGAGAGGTGAGCATTCCTTCCGGCCAGGGGACGCACACTGAAACCACACAACAAATACGTCAAAACAACTAGAAAACAGGGAAAAAGAGCTTAGAAAAAAAGGAGTCAATACCAAAAAAAAATTTATAGGGATGACAATCCCATTGTTCGTCGAATTTTTTTTCTCCATCGTCAGGAATTTTTTATAAGTACAACACACACAATTTCAGTATTAGTTTTGGAAAGGGGTATTAGCACACAGTTGGAAACTTAAAATAAAATGACATTGACAATGACAATTAAACGATAAAGACAATAAACAATCAAAACGAAATTGTAAAGGGGCGTCTACCCCACTATAGTCCAAGTCAGGCTGGGAGCGTACCGATTAGTCATAATTTCTTGAAGATTTTCAGTTGACGCTGATCCGGGTTTGGGTTCCATATCCTACCATACGCTAAAAATGCCAATCCGACCCTGAGCAGATATTTCCCTGATCAAGAAAAAGTTTTGATCAGCCCTAGATTTTCAAGAAAGTATGACTCATTGGTTCGCTCCCAGCCTGACTTGCACTAACCCACACCCCAGCGCCCAATAGTAAGTATCTACTGACTGCTGAAGATACCTATATACCTTTGCTATTTGTTTACGTTTTTACCGACCATTTTTTAGGGACACTATTGGCTACTTAAATGTTCTGAAATATAATATGACACAAACTAACTAGCTATGTTGACGGCCTCGATAGCCGAGTGGACTAAATGGTCGACTTTTGAGGAGCAGTGAGAGCCGGGTCACACCGGTTCGATCCCGATCCTACCAAAAAGTTTTTCTGATCGGCATTCACCTCTGATATGTTCAGCATGTCAAGTGAAATGTATATCGAGGCTGTGATGGTTCGGAACCCACCTAAAACTGTAGGTCCCCATCGTTTACTCGATGGCTGGGGAGCTGGTATTTGGTAGTGCTGCCAGCTGAGCACAATGGATAGTTCTTGAAAACGGTCTAGTTGCTGGGCTTGTCCCCCCCAACCCTCAGCTAACTAGCTATGTTGTGATTTTAGTCAATAAAATTTTTTTCCACAATTTCGGACGTTAAAATGACATTATAGTTAAGAACATTTAAATATTCAAGTGTCCCCAAAAAATAGTCGAAAAAACGTAAACAAATAATTGTAAATTCCGTCTTAATGACAGTTTAATCAAATGAGCAGACTTACCATTTGGAAGTGTTGCTGGCTTCTTTGTCTGGACTCGAGCAGTAGCGTTGTTCACCTAAGGAACATAAAATCGATTACAAAAGGATAATTTTTGCTTAATTAATTTTAGGCTAAACTAATGGAAAAGTACCTAAACTTCGATTTATCGAAATAGAAAAATAATAACCTGACTGATTCGAACTCTATTCTTTGCTGAAAATACGAAACCTGTGAACCTACATAACCTCCAGACTATACTTCATTTTTGAGAATATTTTCTATTATTTTTTCTTACAAACTAGTTAAAATTAAGGCTGTCCTATAGGGCAGCTATTTCGGCTTTTGAGAAAATGTAGCATTACTTTCTATATCTAGGTTTCAAAATATTTCAGGATATTTCGGAAGTTGCGAACCATCTTCAGTCTTTTCAAATCATTAAAACTTCCCATGATTCCTATATCTATTTGTAAAGAACCACATGAAGTGCTAGTGATTTGAAAAAAAAATTAAGGTGGTTTGAAACATCATTTATAGTCAGAAATACTTCAAAACTGACATGTGAAGTATTCTAAATTTTTTCAAAAACTGTAATGACCACCACAGCCTGACTTAAGAAAAAAATCTAGCTTAGTGACAGAACAAAACAAAAGTGATTTGGATTGATTCAAAAAATCCTTGTTAAACCAGTTTTTATGAGTTTTTATATAGGGAAGGTAAGAAGGGGCATAGCATTTTTTTTAGCGAGTTAATTGTTGTTAAATTATTTTTACACACCCTCTATAACATTTTTTAGATTTCTCTTAGATCGCAAAATACGAGGTACCTTCCAGAACGTACTGATTTTTTTTTTTTTTTTTTTTATGGCACAGTTTCGCACTATAGCAACTAAACTCGTTATAGAGGGTGAATAAATGTCCATGGAGCAGATGATGAGGAGGCTCGCCACCTAATATTTACAGCGTAGGTAAGGTTCATAAATTCTGGAGGTTGTCTCGTTCGAACTGAGGTCTCTCGATGACGTCAAATCGTGACGTTGCCGGGAGACCACGCATCACATTCCAACAAGACAACCTCGAGAAATTATATACCTTGCACATAGCACACTTGCAGGGAATATTGGGAAGGACATGTTAAAAGGGAATGGAGCCGCCCAGGGCGACTGAAAACCTGTCAGCGTATAAGTAACGGAATAAAGGAATATACCAGACATTCACGTTTCAGAAAAAGAATAGAAAACAAAGACATACCCCGGAGGAAGACGCTTTCAGACGCTCTCTGTGGGATTTTCTATCGATTTTTTTCCAGATGTTTTTGACTCTTTTTATCAGTAGGAACAATTCTGCTACTCACTTTTTAGGATCCCACAATACTCAGTTAACAGCTAAACCTCCGTTAAATTTTTTACCACGAACGGATTGGAATTTAACAGGGCTTGAACTGTTAAATGTTTTCACCTAGCAACTGGTATTAAAAACTTCAAAAACGGCTCCTACACCACCTAACGCTAAAATGAGTCAGTGATTTGGAGATTCTACAAGTTACAAAAGTCCACTTTAGTGTTCCTAAAAGTCGATTATAGCGTTATCCTCCCGTTAATTTTGGGGGACACTATAAAGTCGACTTTAGGAACTTCTCCACCCCAAATTCAGATAAGATACCCAAATAATACGTGAATGTTCTGGTAAATATGGAAAAGGACAGAAGGTAGAAGGCGGTTAATGTTACATTGGCAATCGCCGTTAAAAAGGTAGTAGTTCTGAATAACATAAGGATGGATGGTTGGAATTGGAAGTTTTTCAAAACAAATCTACGGGAAAGCCAAACTACTTAATATTTCGGGCGACGAAAGTAGGTACACAAGCAGTAGAAAAACGCCCCACTTTGGTGCAAATTCTTAATGCTTCTCTGTAGGGTAGAAATTAGTGCTCTACCACGAGTTGAAAACCGACTAGTAAGCAAAGACATGTCTGACTCAACTGCTTTCAAAATACCAACTACTTCAAACAATTCAGACTTGTAAAAACAAATTTAGAAAATTCACAAGTCCCGACTGAAAATATAAACAATTCTGTTTGTTGACGTTTTTTTTTCTGACTTCTTTCCGACAGAACTATTGGATACTTATTCCTTCTAAAATATAATGTGTCTTTTTAACGTCAGAAACCTGTAGCTGAATATCTTGCGATTTTACGATAGCGATTTCAATATATTTAATTGGCTGTAAAAAGATACTTTATATTCCAGAGCAAGTAAATATCAAACAGTTTCCTCAGAAATGTCGTGAAGAAACAAAAACAAACCGGAAACGAATTATCCGTACGCGGCACCAGGTATCCCACTTCGCCTAGGTGGGCGGTGTACTTAAGAGAGGAGTCAAAAATTTGTAGTGGTATTACAAAGAGCGGTCAGTCTTGTTAGAAACGGCTCTACAACGGAACAGAACCCATTAAGTGTACAGATTAACTTAAGTCAAACGCGAAATACTACCTGTCTATCTCAACCTGGGATTTGTCTTTATCTTATTCAGTAGTCTTGCGTTTTCAAATTCAGCAGTGCTGTTCGTAACTTCTATAAAGACCTAACGAAACAGATCTAAGTAGACTTACACTAGCACTATTCTTCGTTTTGGATGCTTCACACGCAAAAATGTGTAGGTAAAATTTGTGAGTAGATACATTTTACATTAGGTGCGATCACTAAAAGAACGACAAGTAAACAGTTCAATCAGCATGACAAATTTTAAGCCACTCTACTAAATTTATGAGCGACGACACAATCGTATTTGTTTACGTTTTTTTCTGCACACTTTATGAGGAAACTATAGGATATTTTAATGTTCTGAAATATAATATGACTTTTTAACGTCATATGTTGTGATTTTACGATCGAGTGATTTTTGTCAACAAAAATTTACCGATCGTAAAATTACAACATTATATTTCAGAACATTTAAATATCCAATAGTTCCTTAATAAAGTGTGCAGGAAAAAACGTAAACAAACACGATTGTGTGGTCGCTCTTAAATTGAATTATTTCTATAGTTTTTTAGTAACTGTTTCTTCAAAAAGTTGTTTCTTCAATTTCATAACGGAGTCCTTCCACCAAGGCGTTCTGACAATTTTTTCTCATCGAAGAAAAACATGCCATGCTGATTGAGTGACCTTAACAACAATAAGACGACTACCAATAGTGGCTTTTTCTTGTTACGTCTTTCTGTTTAGTCATCATCGTAAAGTAAGCGCTACCTTTCTCGGGTGATTATAATCATATCAACGACCCTTCGCTCCCCAACACAAACAGAATTTCAAAAGCGTCATTCACTAGTTCAACGGCTGCGGCATGCAGCCTCACAACAGCCCAGATGTCAAGCGATTGGAACAAAGGTGGCTAGAAACAAAACAAACGTTACTGGGTGACTAGTCAGCAAACTGGCGTAATAAGAACAATTAAACGAGTTTCAAAACTAAAAAAAAAACACAAGTGCCATCAGAATGGTTCCTGCTGACACCCTTCCAAGGAAATTTTATTTTTTTTGCTCTGAAATATAGGACCCCCATCCATTCGCTATTTTTTTACGTTTGGACTTCAAACTTTGTGAGAAAACTATTGGATACTTATTTAAATATTCTAAAATATAATACGTCTTTTTAACCTCACTACCCATGAGGGTATGTTGTGATTTCACGATCGGGTAATTTTGGACAATTTTTTTTGTGACAAAAATCACTCGATCGTAAAATCAAAACATAGCCTCATGAGTAATGAAGTTAAAAAGACATATTATATTTCAGAATATTTAAATATCCAATAGTTTTCTCACAAAGTTTGAAAACGGAACGTAAAAAAAAAGCCCTTAAATCCCAACATCGGGACCAATCTCTGTTAAAAATACTATACTTCAGAACAAAAAAGCAGAAGAGTTTCCCAGGAAAGATGTAACATAGTCACCAAATTGTATCGAATTTAGGAGACTTTCTAATGTAAATATTCCATCACTAACGAAATTATTTTAAGTATTTTTACATTGTTCAGGCTTTCCTGCCGCAAATGGGGAACTTGAACTTGACTCCCAGATAAAAAGTAAACCCGAAACACAAATAAAAACAAGATAACTAAGTACTACACATCGGCGAGACAGTAAGCACGTTAAATGTATACCCAGTGATCTTTGCTTAAATCGTTTTCTAAGGATGCGTCCTGCATACTCGGTTAACGTTAACTCCAGTTAAATTTCAATTATTGCACGGTAAAAACCGAATTTAGCTGGAGTTTAACCCTTTAACCGAGTATGGTGGGACGCACCCTAAGGGTTTTATCTCGATCAAAGAGTCAAGTCCTCGAGGATAAGGGAAAGAGATATTAAATTATCTGACTCATGATTTCAAGAAAAAGCTCCAACTATTTCTGACACCTGTCTGTCTGACTTGTTTTTGTTGATGAAACTGTTGGGTATTTAAATGTTCTGAAATATAATATGTCTTTTTCACGTTGAAAGTAGTTAAATCATCACTTAACTATTCTGACATTAAAAAGACATATTATACTTAAGAAACAAAAATATCCCACACTTTCTTCAAAAGAGGGCCACAAAAAAAAACTTTGATATTTTACAACGTAAATACCTACTCACTGATTTGTAAATACGCCCTTCAGTTATAAAATTAAATAAATAAAAACTTGCTGTTGACTAAAAACGCCTTCAGAGTGAGACAAGCCACCCTGGTCCAGGGGTCACCAGGGCAGGAGCGAAAGAGAAAAAGAGAGAGTTCTATCCCACAACGGAAGAAACTTGGTGGTGTCAAAAAAAAAAAATCAAAAACAAAAAATGAAAAAAGAGCTGTGGCTGCATAACAAAGGAGGTTACAGTTTTGTGAATGCACGAGAATGACTGGAAAAGGACGATAGCAAGCCCTCAAACGATGCAAAGTCCATATCGCAGCTACACGGCTAGAAAGGTTACAACCCTGCGCTGCATCCCGAACTGCTGCTTGCTTCGACTGCTTTCCTCTCAAATTTCTGTCTGCTATTTTGCTGACTTGGCATTAATTGTTTACGAGGGACCTGAATCATTCATTTACCAAAAAAGTAGGGCAGAAAAAAGACTGTAAAACAGAGCGTACTATCCGATATAATAATAACTAATTACCTATCAGTTTGTTGGTTATATCCTTACTCACTAATTTTTCTTCGTGAAGGTGTCTGGTTTGTTATGGAAATAAAATAGAGAAAATTCTGAGGGGCTGACCACTCACTGGGAATCCCGTTGGGAATCATTGGAAATCTTTATGAAATCTCAGGGAATCTTGGAATTTTTTTTGGAGTGGTTACCCCTTCGGGGTTCATCTTTCTATGAATATCGTTGGGAATCTTTGGAAATCTTTATGGAATCTCAAGGCATCTCTGGAGTGGTTACCCCCTCGGAAAATTCAAACGAGAAGGCTCAATAAATAGGCGGCAAAATGGCTTTCAAATACCTATATTTTTCCGGGGATACTGTTGCATATTTTCTCTTCAAAATAGATCTTACACTTTTCCTAGGAAGTAGCTGGACACTTTTTCGTTCTAAAAAACAACAGATCTTTTTACTGTCAGAAACTTGTCAGCTAAATTAGTGAACAAGTTCCCGATGCAAAAAAGATACATTATACTTCAGAACAATCCAACAATTTTCCCGTAATGACGTCACTAAGTACTTTTACAAACTGTACTGACCACTTAAACCAAAATTCAAGCCAGAAATTTGAGGGACAGTGCAACCTGGCAAGCAAAACTCCAGGAGTCCCTTACGAGTTGCTGGTTTTTGTAGAAAATAAACACCCGAAAGTGCAATGCAGAGAGCATACCCCATACCTCCCTATAGTAACATCAAACAATCATCATGCTTTCACCGTCGAAATGCCCAGCTAACCTAGCGAACCAATCGGGCTGTACCTAAAGGCCAGACGTACCGATCCATATCGGAGTTGACTCCACGATTACGATGAATTTACGTAGTAATCAACTGGAAAAACATAAAAATGAAAGAACAGGAGCATATTATAGATAGAAATAAAAAACCCTGACCTTAAAACTAGTTGTAGTTTTTTTTTTGTTTTAGTTGTGACGGGAGAAAGGATGAGGTTTTTGGGTTTCGGGAGGGCAAGGGTATTTTCTTTTTTTTTCGCACAATACTATAAATGAGGAATCATCACCCGCCGGCTGAAAAAACATTTACAAACACTAGGATCGATGCTTGACAATCCTCTCAGTACATCTCCGAATTGTAATCGGAAGAATGAGTCAGAATCTTATGACGTGAACTCATAGCTCTCAAAGGAAGAAACCACAGTGACCAAAGCTTTGGATAAATCGCTAAACTGAATATACAATAATACATTCGCTATTTATTCGTTACGTTTTTTCCGCACAATTTATGAGGAAACTATTGGAAACTTTGCTCTGAAATATAATATGACTTTTTAAAGTCCAAAATTAGCTCACTATGTGGCGACTTTACGAACGAGTGATTTTTGTCAACAAAAAATAAGCCGATCGTAAAATTACAATAGAGCTAGTTAATTTGCGACCTTAAAAATACGTATTATATTTCAGAACATTTAAATATCCAATATTTTCGTCAGAAAAAAATGCAGAAAAAACGTAAACAAATAGCGAAGGTATGTTCGCAAGAACTAGAATACTGTTGACTTGAATACAGTGGTATTCCCTTTCTCGAACGCCAGAAAACCCACTAACACATTCAAAATTTATTGTAAGAAGATAAGGCACGCCATGATGCAATATATGGAGAACAGTTCTTCTTACAATAAATTTTGAGGGTGTTAGTTGAGTGGGTTTTCTGGCGTTCAAGAAAGGGAATACACCTGCTGGGCTTTGTATTTCTTTTTATACCATGAGCGGGCGGATGACAATCCCACTTTTTACAGCGTTAGTTTATAGTTTCGCCGCATACGGTTTCCAAAATAAAAATAAAACACAGGTATAGTGCACTATGAAAAACAGACAACTCTGTTTTGTTCTGTCCTGTAGTGATACGCTAGAGTGGCATGCACACCTCTATTTTCCGCCCCTCAACCACCGTGCCGTGAAGACGTTCGCGTGCGCGCTCAGCGTCCGTACTACTGGCGAACGTTACAAAACCGAACCCCTACATGCAAGACAGACAAAACATGCATTATCAACCTGCAGTCACACCCCCGGGCATGTCATGGGGGCCGTTCACCAATTTTCCAGCCGCTACAAAACGGAACGAGGCCAGTTATTTAGCGTTCCATTTGGAGCGGCTGGAGTGGCAATCAGTGCAATGGCCGCCTTAACACAAAACCACGATCGATGCAGAAAATTTGATTATGGAAAAAAACTGCACTCAAATTGAATTTGAAGAGAATTGAAAAAAAAAAAACTTTCACAAAAATTAGGTACTACTTCTTGCTGTTAGTTTACATTACTGCGAGGGGGTGATGGATTTTTGTGGTTTGATGTTAAGGGAGGTCGACATAGCCCAAGAATTTCAGCCATAAGAGTCACAAGGACACAGAACCGTTGTATTTTTATACACAGACAACGGGCACTGCATCTGCGGAGCGTGCAACGAAAATCGCAGGGACTGGGTAGCATGGGGAGACCCTTTTCCTAACTGCCAAGAAAGGTTGCCCACAAAGAAAGGTCCCCTGAAAAACACCACCAGGGCAGAAACAAAAGTGGCAGTATAACAGTTTTTAACTAGGTACAACTTCCCAGGGAAACTGGTGGGTTTGTTCTGAAATATAATGTATCTTTTTCACATCAGAAACTAAATTCCTAGTTAGGACAGAGCTGACTGTTGACGTCTTTTTAGGAAAATGTTGTAAATTTTACCTGCTCTGAAATATCATGTATTTTTAACGCACAACTTGGTTAAGGTTATTTTTTTCTGACAATAAAGAGGCCCATGATATTTTAGAACAAATAAATATTCAACAGCTTCTTCAGAAAATGGACATAAAAAAAAGTCAACAAGCAGCATTGTGTAGACAGGCTTAAGCTCCAACTTACGTTTCTGATGATAAAACTATATTCTATATTTCAGAACGAATATATTCAACAGGTACCACGGACGGATATTATTAAGAAATTTAAGCAAACTGAATCGAGAGGCAATAAAAGGGCAACCAAACTTGGCATAATTTGGCAATCAATGGGGGCGCCGCTAACAGCGATCCGACCGTACAGTAACACATTGCAATATTATTCACTAAGAACCCGAAAAGTATATTTAAGCAAGCCTCAGTAGTTGCCGTTTTCCGAATGCAAGCAAGTGGTTTTAAAGGAAATTGACAGTCGAAATATTTAATTGCATTACAGAAGTACGTAGATATTCGTATGTTCTTTTAATATCACTCCCTAATCTTCGAAACGAAAACAGCAGCTAAGGAGGCGTACTTCACTATAGAATTCAGGTACTTAGCATCAACAAAAGACAAACTGAAAACATCTAACTACTTTCAGACAAGTAAGATGCAGGGTATCAAAATCCGAACAAAAAGAACATGTTCATTGTAACTGTACATCTCTTTTACAATAATAAAAGAACACTGAGTGCACAAAATTGTAAAAAAAAAAAAAAATGTTTTTCTGCACATTACTTGAGAGAAAGTAGCTAAGTAGTGGCTATCATACGGTCAAATATGGAGACTAGCATTACTTGATTATTAACATCTGTAAAAATAAACAATGAAAAGCACATTCATTTTTCTTGTTTTCAAAAAACATAACCCTACAAGCCAAAGTACAAATTTGTAATTTAAATAGCGGGGTACTTGTTAGTAAACAATTCAATACTTAGACATGTGAAAACGAACCATAACCGCAACGTGAATTCGTATGATTAACAGACAAAACATGCTAGCCACATGAAAGATTCATCACTTTCTAAAGAAAAAGAAAAAATAGGGGAAGGCACACTCCCTACTTTCAGGCTGGGGTTCCAAATTTCGAGTTTTGAAAACAATAAAAAATGAAATAGGCCTTTCATTTATGGGGCGGTAAATTTGTCCCTATGGGTGGTCCTTGTCGCATATGATGTCGTGGTCAATTCCGCTTTTTAAACACAGTTTGGAATGAGAGGAATATTTGGATAGAACAGAATAGGGTTCCTTCTGTTTCTTTCAGGGAGGCTTGATTAAAGAAGAGCTGACGAGGTTACCAGAGAAGGAGATACTGGGAGACATTTATTCGTAAAAAAAGATGATACCAAGAAGACCGTCCATCTGGCCGCGGCACGGGTTTTGATAGCACGGGGTAGGAAAGAAAACGCGGTGCAGCCCGGGCAAGCTCCCTATCCTACTCCATGTTATCAACAGCAACAACGGCTAGGTGGACGGTGTCCTTCAGAGGTATCCCTGATGGCCCAAGTTGAAAAATAACCCGTTTTGCTACTATAAGAAGATGTGATGTGATGTCTTCTCCAGTGAATTATTTTTAAATTACTCAGCTCAGACTAGCCGCATTTTCGGAATTTTTTTAAAAAACTTTTACTTCTTGTTGGGAAGGGCTTCTTAAGGTTCCTCCATACCTAGGACTGTACTAATATAGCAAAATGTCAAGCCCAGATCAACTTACAAATTTCGCTGACAAACCCCATGGAGCACTACGTCTTCTTTGAGACAAAAAATTAAGATATTGTACCCGCCCCCCTTTTAAGCGTACAAAAATCTCCCAAAAGCTGTCAAGATAAAGCGATCTAACTGAGAAAAAGACAAAGATAGATAATTTTCAAGTACAGAAAAAGATAAACAAATTTAGGGGACAGGGAAAACAATCGAAACAAGGGGAAAAATACATGAATCGGTCACCAAAAAAGTCACACGTTTCCTAAAGCGACAAAGCTGTGAACCAATGAAGCGTCAGGCTAGAGAAAATGCGGTTTCCATAGGCTAGATCTATGTACAGTCAGTACAACAACATGGTCAATCGGTATTATGGTGAAAATTAAGGTGCTGTGTCAGATATGCCAATCAGAAAAACATGTTAGCAGAGACAGTCAATTGAAATTCGCAAATTAGTCAAGACTGCCCAAAGAATACAGAAAAAAACAGAGGGAGACCATTTAAATAGCGCCCAACGAGTGGCATTGCAAATCATCAGCCAGATTCTAGATCCAAAATCAGGTACGCTTTAATAATCACCGATTGGGAAATTTCAAAAAAATCTTTGGAGACATGGGACGGTACCACAGAAAATAAAGATTAAGGGTCCGCTATACCTGACGGTGCATTTTTTGCCGCCCATAAGTTTAACATTGCGAGCGGCGTTTCATTTACAAGGTTTACCCTTGGTTGGAAAGACACAAAATTTTGCCTGTACCTAGCCCTAACAATGTTCTAGGGAGTGTTCGAAGCAGATTTCCCATTTTTGTACTGGTTTTCGAGATACAGCACTTTTCTTGAGGTATGCGATGCTAGCATTTGCAAAACAGTTGCAATAAAAGAAACCAGTGAGAAATTGGGAAATCTGCTTCGAACACTGCCTAGAACATTGTTAGGGCTAGGTACAGGAAAAATTTTGTGTCTTTCCAGCCAAGGGTAAACCTTGAAAATGAATCGCCGCTCGCAATGTTAATCTTATGGGCGGCAAAAAATGCATCGTCAGGTATAGCGTCCTCTTAAATAAGGATCCGCAAATAAAGGATTAGTTCAGTTTTATGACTCATTTTTCTGTAGCTAAACAAGACTAATTTCTTTTAACAAGAAATATCATCACAGGCATTCAAAGTTCTCTCAAAAAGACAATGAGCGGAAGTTCGAGCTTAGGCCACTCGGCGCGCCCGTCGTTAAGGGGGGTCGAGACTAATACTGATTTTCAGCTACTCTTTTGCTGCTTTCTAAGTCTGACCGCAAAAAAAAATCTGAGACAAGGTTCTTTCAGGGAGGTGTTTCAAGTTTTTATTATTTTCAACCCCCTGAGAAGTGACAAGGGGGGTGCGGAGTCACAATAAGTTTCACAGGTCTTTACGGATCCCCAGAATACCGGCAGGGGTGACGTCATGCTAAAATTTGAAAGGGGGGGGGGGAGTCCTTCGTTATGGGAATGGGGAGGATAAACAGACGTGCAATAAGTTCCAATTTCCCACGGAGAATTTAAACAAAAAATTCAATAAAAAATCAGTTCCAACTTATAAAATATTTACTTATTGCACACCTGCTGTTAAGATTAACCTAATGGATCCATTTTCAATTTTTAAAAAAAGTCACAATGTAATGTAAGAAGAATTTTAAAAAATGAATCGAAATTTTTAACACAAACGGTCTCACCAATCCGTAAAATGCAAAAAAATCGATTCATCGTTGCGCCAAAAAACAAAAAGTTTTCTCGAAAATTCACTCTATAAGCGCGCCGACAGAAAACTTCTTACATTATGATTTTACGACTCCTCGTCAGTCACTTCTAAAATATATCAAAATTTTTCATAAATAGGTTTATAGAAATTAGAGAGCTGACAGAAAAGTTGTAATTAAAAGTCGATTTAGAAGCTGAAAAGAGAAAATAGCATTAGTGAACCTCGCTCCTTCCCGTCTAATTGAAAGATAAATTAAGACTGAAAAGTGAAGAAATAGTTGCAACTTCGTTTAGTTCTTTTGTTTTCGAAGTTTCGATCGAGTCTTCGAAACATAAAAGTCATTTTAAAAACTTTGAGGTGGTCTAAGAGGAAACGATACAAAAAGTCACCTTCATACAACGGGTATTGCTTCGTTCGCTTTCGACGTCTCAAAAGAAAAATCTGAGAAAAACCGTTTAAACTCGAGGAAAATTTTCCCCATTACTGGGAAATTGGAGAAGAAAAAAATTCTTATTTATCATTAAGATAGAGATTTTTCTCCAGTACAGAGCCTTTTTAAATTTTCTCGTAATGAAACTGAAAGAAATACAAAAGAACACGATTTTCCTTTCAATTAAAACGGGAAGCAAAAAAGAATAGAAAAAATATGGCGGACGTACCTTCGAGCCTCGTTCATTGAATATGATTTCAACATCTAAGATGGGTCCGAATTGCTGGAAACAAAAAAGAAAGAACCCATTAGTCGCTATGACGAAAAAACCTTTAATAAATAATAACTTCTGTCTCAAAATCAATACCGAATTCCTCACTTCTGTTGAAGAGTTCCTGCACTGCTCTCTTGGCGAACCACAAGTAAGATTTCACTTCAAAATTCCTTGTTTTGGGGCCCTTTTTACTTATTTCAAAATGTGAGAAATCTAGGCGCCCGGCGAGGGGGTAACCACTCCAGAGATTCCTTGAGATTCCACTGAGGTCCCATAAAGATTTCCAAAGATTCCCAACGATATTTATAGAAAGATGAACCCCGAAGGGTTAACTACTCCAAAAAATCCCAAGATTCCCTGAGAGTTCATAAAGATTTTCAATGATTCCCAACGAGTGGTTAACCCTTAGGCGCCCGGCTAAGTGTTTCCCTCTAAGTTAAACATGGCTACCATGCGTTGTTATGGAAATAAAATTCCAACTGGAATTCCTAGAGCCAATGTGGCACCCATGTTTAATTTACAGGTAAACACTTTTGGTTAAAATAACTCTAGACCTAACTGCACAATGCAATGTCAAGGTTATGGTGCAAGCGAAAATGCATCAACTGCCTACCCACCCCCTCCGGCTGAATTAACTAGGCAAGCCCCGTGTAGTGGAACTTCTGTTCTACCGGAATACGGCGTGGTTTCCGCCCTTAATTATGAATGAGCAATTAACATGTTCGACAGAGAGGCTATTTTCCATGGGCGGTGGATCCTAGTTAATCAAGTCAATTGTATTCATTGACTGTTGACCCTTCCATGGGAGTAACGGTCTCTAGGCTCTGACCCTCACCATCTACAGCGCAAAATTACAGGGACTAACAGGGATCTTCCTTAGAAAAGACAGAACAAAATCTGACCCCCAAAACACCGACCAGTGCAAACAGGGAAATTTTCATAAAACAAAAATTCCAAGTTTTTTAAAATCATGTTCGACTTTTCATTTCCCAAGAAGCCTCACTTTATGAGGAAACTACTGGATATCTATATGCTCTGAAATATAATACGTATTTTTAAGGTCAAAAAAATTACTGGATATGTTGTGATTTTATGAATGGTTAAGTAATTTTTTGTTGACAAAAACCACAAGTTCATTTTGCACGTTAAAAAGACATATTATATTTCAGAACATATAAATATCCAATAGTTTCCTCAAAAAGTGTGCAGAAAAAAAAAGTAAACAAATAGCGAATATTCTGCCTTAAACACTTACCCCAAACATGGATCTTAGATCAGGATCACGAAATCTGAAGGGTATATTGGAGACGTGAAGCCTTTTGGGTTGGCTGATGGTCTTTTGTGCATCGGTGAGTGGTACGAGGCCTCCGGCCGCTGCTGCAGCCGCCGCCGCCGCCGCAGCGCCCGCCGGGGTCTGAACGCCTCCCGCGCCTCCCGGACTCTCTCCCTCAGGCTCTGTCTGCTGTAAAACAAGATGCAGGGCTGACGGGTTTACTCCTCCCTCAGTGCCACCACCCTGCCCGCAACCTTTGTTAGGATGATACGTCAAGACGAACAATTACACAGAGGAAATTTGGTGAAGAAGAAACCACACTCAAGCCAATCTGCAGATGTATTCCCTTTCTCGAACGCCAGAAAACCCACTCAACTAACACCTTCAAAAATTTGTGTAAGAAGATAAGGCACGCCATGATGCAATATATGGAGAACAGTTCTTCTTACAATAATTTTACATGTGTTAGTTGAGTAGGTTTTCTGGCTTTCGAGAAAGGGAATAAACCTGTAGCTCCAGTCACCCTGGTGAATATACGTAAAGAAAGTGTTAAGCATACGGATTCTGGTCAAATCTGTCGCTTAGACTACCAAAACTTTTTTTAACCAAATTTCCTCTGCATCAGTAAACACGTACAATGAAAATTAAAAAGATGGCTGCAGACCACATGCTTTGAAATAATACCATTTTACACAGAAGCGAAACAGCAGCGAGTGCGACCTAGGTCGCATATACTTTCCCACATATTTTTCACCTGCATATTACATCCGGCAGGTCCAGGCATTAGTGGAGTCTTAACGAAGTTTTTTACGACCCCCCCCCCCCCCCCCCACCCTTACGTCCAGGATCAAAATTTTCCTATTACACCACCAATAAGACATTATTACATGATTATTAATATTCTACTGTAAGGACTTTTTTCCACTTTCCATCGACACCACCCATCAAAGAATATTAGGTAACGTCAGAAGGGTAATTTTGTTACAAAGGTATCGTTTAAAACCTGAAACCTCTTCAAAATTGAAAAGAAAAATACACCCCTTTATTGGCACAGCTCAAAGATAAAATTTGAAACATCTGACAACAGGAAAGATAATTAAAACTCTGAAAATTCCTACCCCCACCCCCTTGTGAAATACCGTAACTATCAACAGCGAAATTTAATTAAAAACGGAACCCAATACATTACATTAAAGTAACAAGAAAGGCCTGTGTCACGTAACACAAAGTGATTTTCATCATGTTTACCTTATACACCGATGAAAACTATCACGCTACCCCTATTGCTAATGCAAGGTTTCATTAACGACGACACAATTTCTCCAAAGTGTCATGACGTCATCTCATTTAAAGTAACATCACAAATAACGGTATCCGTTCACAAAGTGCTGAACCAGCGTCTACGATGGCGCGCTATACTTATATACCCACGTAATACCCATTCCCCGTTATGATCAATAAAATCATTCACTTATAGGATGATTTTCCCCGGTTCCTTAGTGAGCATATAAAGTTGGTAAATTTATCTTCCCGATAAAGTAGCCGATAACTTTAGTTTGCCGTTAAAAGTCCACTAACTAGCGTTGTGATAAGGGCGCTATCGGCAGGATGATGAAAGACACCTATTCGGGAGGATCAGGCTATAGTGAACTTTCAGGGGCAGTATAGTACACTTTAGGGACTGGTGAAATAGTTAAAGGGGTCAACATTATTTGAAGGAAAACACAGATTATTGCGAAATTCTGGAATTTTTCAATTGTCCATAACAAAAATGACTTCTCCTTTTCAATTTCAGCTAAATAAAAGACGTGTCATTCTTAGATGAAATAACTGCCAAGTGCGCGAACAGGTAATATCTTCACCAGTCGCTTGCAATCCTAGCCTGTCTCTTTCATTTTGCCTTCGCCCACAACAAAATGGTTTCTAGAGAATCAAGCGAGCATGGAGGAGCCCCTCACTCGTGACTGCTAGCTTAATTGACGTTTATTGGTTAAATAGCGGAGTTTCCTAGTAATTACTAGACCCTGTACCCCGGGGTCCCATACGCTTTCCAATGCCAGCGTAGTGTGGGATACATTGGATAGAGATGATACCACACTTGTCTTTTCCAAAAAATTTCAAGTATAACCGAAATATGGGAACGAAGCGAAAACACTGAGCTACTGGAACAATAAGCTCAAGTTAAGGGTCTCCACAATATTCCTGTTCATTTAAGAGGACGCTATACCTGACGATGCATTTTTTGCCGCCCATAAGATTGACATTGCGAGCGGCGATTCATTTTCAAGGTTTACCCTTGGTTGGAAAGACACAAAATTTTGCCTGTACCTAGCCCTAACAATGTTCTAGGGAGTGTTCGAAGCAGATTTCCCAATTTCTCACTGGTTTCTTTTATTGCAACTGTTTTGCAAATGCTAGCATCAAATACCTCAAGAAAAGTGCTGTATCTCGAAAACAAGTAAAAAATTGGGAAATCTGCTACGATCACGACCTAGAACATTGTTAGGGCTAGGTACAGGCAAAATTTTGTGTTTTTCCAACCAAGGGTAAACCTTGAAAATGAATCGCCGCTCGCAATGTTAATCTTATGGGCGGCAAAAAATGCACCGTCACGTATAGCGTCCTCTTAATTTTTTCCTTGAATTTTTTTAGGGACCTGTAGGTATGTCTGAAATACAATATATGTGTGTCTTAGTGCGTAGGCCCAAAGCTATACACATAGCTTATCTAGCTTAGGCTGGATTTCACCACTTTATGGTGTACACTATAGCGTTATCCTATCGTGAAGAAAAGTTAGCGGCTTTCACCATCCTGGCGATAGCACCTTATCTTATCGTTAGCTTTCGAGTGGATTATCCGTGCGTTAGCCATCACGATAACTTTCACAATTTCAAATCATTTGGGTGCGAAACAGGCAGGGATTGTAGCCCAAAAATTTAATACCTTTCTCCGAAAAATTAGTGTGTCTTTCAGGTTTATTTTCCATGTTTAACTTGAACTTGTTGAAACGTACATCTAAACAAAGTTGACGTAAAAAAGCAGACAAATGTTAGTGACACGAAAAACCTACCACCAACCATATACCAAGTTATTACCCAGTATGGAGCTGGATGGATCCATAAACAAAAAAAAAACGTTAAATATTATTGTGAAAGCCATTTTTGGTTCTATAGTGAACGTTTAACGATCGGATAAGTTTTGCGGCTACTTTAGCGATAAGATAACAATTTGATCGTTAGGAGACACTATAGTAACGTGGTGAAATTTAGCCTTAAGGTTAATCCAGCACTGTTTAAACAATTGATAAAAATTGCGACTGTCTCAAAAAAACACTCACGACCACCATCCCCTTAACTCAATTCAGGTTGCCCAGAAATTTTTCCAGCGTATCATATCATTTTTTTTAACGCAGAGCCAAAAAACATGGACTGACATGATTGGACGGGGCGGCGGCAGTCCCTTGAGGGTGGAGAGAGTGGAGGGGGAGCAGTGTTACAATGGGCTCATCACGGCAATCCCCCGTCCCCCTTCATTCCCCGAAGACCCCAGCAGACGCCGAGAGGGCGGAAAAGGCTCTCAATCCCCCCCTGTGTCCCAGACTGCAAATCCTCTGTTATCCCTCTGTGTACAAAGGTCCTACAGAAGGGGGAATTCCAAAAGGATGTTTTTCTCGGTTTTCTACGTAAAAGGAATAAGAGCTACGCCTATGCAGTAGATACTAGGTTACATATACATAGCTGAGGGTTGGGGGACAAGCCCAGCAACTAGACCGTTTTCAAGAACTATCCATTGTGCTCAGCTGGCTGCACTACCAAATACCAGCTCCCCAGCCATCGAGTAAACGATGGGGACCTACAGTTTTAGGTGGGTTCCGAACCACCACAGCCTCGATATACATTTCACTTGACATGCTGAACATATCAGAGGTGAATGCCGAGCAGAAAAACTTTTTGGTAGGATCGGGATCGAACCGGTGTGACCCGGCTCTCTCTGCTCCTCAAAAGTCGACCATGTAGGCCACTCGGCTATCGAGGCAGTAGATACTAGGTCAGGTTGCTTGCTTTTCAAGACAGGTGTCCGAGGTTTGAGTCACAGGGTCCAGCACAAACAGCAAAAGTCGAATGTGTGCATGGCAATGACGACAAACCCTTCAAAATGTTTTTTTCGAACCACGAGCTTAGCCCCAATATAACATCGGTCACACACAAGCCCCCCTCCCCATAGAGGATTTTTGAAACCACTAACATAGCAGGGCAGTCTGCCCCAAAAAGATAGGAAAACCCCCAACATACCTACCTAAAGGGGACCACCGAAGCACAGAAACTAACTCAAAAATTTGTAAAACCGAGGCATATTCTATCAGCAAACTTTCCCCTGCACCGACTTTAGTGACAGACACATCTGAAAAGTTTTTCTCGCTTGAATTGAAAACCCTCGTTGGATTTATCTGTCTGCGAGTGTCAGGTTGAGGATGGGTGACGTCGTCAATGAACGGATGGATGAATGGCTAGAAATCCCATTTAGCAATTGACTGATCCAAGAAATTCAATTCCAGGCCGGCTCCCTTCCGTTTGCTGGAAATAGCTTCCACAAAACCAAAATTTTCCGCCTATTTTGATCGATTTCCGATTGTTTCGGTGTCAAGACGTCTACAGGAGGAACCCCAGTATAAGCAATAGCCAAATAACCAATAGAACGTTTCACACTAGCTGGTGTACTAAAAATTACAAAGCTTCAACGAAAAAGACATTTTAAAATCGAAGAATGTTTCAAGAAAAAACCCCCACAAAGTCTGACAAAACGTCCTCTTCACATTGCGAAGTGAAAAATAAAACCGAACCAACTCCATTTATTTTGAGAAAAACCTTAAATCGACGAATTCAACGGAAACCCGTATATCAGCAGTGGAAAAAGAGATAATCCGAAAGGGAGGAAAAGAAGCAAGATCATTTGTTCCAATCAAAAAGAGGAGAGATTCGTAAAATCTACACGGCAGTGATGGATGAAGGGGGCGAGAAAAACGATTGGAAGAAGGGGGTGCGGTAGCCGGAAAAAATATGTACCTATACACATACTTCAAACCCACGGACGGAAAACTCAAGTTTTGCCGTTCACGATTTTTTTTGTAAAACAAAGCTGAAAAGTTGGGAGTACGAATACGAAAGGGGAAAAAAAATACGTTTTTGTCATCGCACAGAGCGAGCGCGAATTCTACAAAATGAGATGTCTGGGATGAGAATTCGTAAAGATCTCTTTAATTTGAAACCAACTCTAAACACCCCACGGGGAGTTTCAATCCCGAGCGATATAAAAGCACTCAAAATAATGAAGACACTAACTAAAATTACAGTCAACAGACATCTCGAGACAAGTCAAAATCCTAACAACCTGTCAGAAAAAATAAAACAAAAAAAGCGCTGAGCCGCGTTTTCATTGGCTCAAGCCTGAAACGGAAAAGCGAGGGGGTAACTACTCCAGAGATTCCTTGAGATTCCATAAATATTTCCAAAGATTCCCAACGATATTCATAGAAAGATGAACCCCGAAGGAGTAACCACTCCAAAAAAAAATCCAAGATTTCCTGAGATTTCATAAAGATTTCCGAGTGGTTAAGTGGTTAGAGAAACGAGGGATACGACAATAGCCGCAGATGGTTTCCCATAGTCTTCATCGAGTTAAACCTAATTTACCTGAGTTCAACGTAGTTAAAGTTTGTTAACCGAGTTTACGATTACAGCTGGACTCCACTTGGACACAAATAATGGCAGCATCATTTCATCACATTTGTTTAAAAAATAGCCATCAATTTAAAACACGGAGGGATCAGTGAGATGTGAATGATTTATGAATTTATGATTATGAATAATGAATGAATGACAAGCCAGCTATGAATAATTATTTCATTGCGCGTACGGCGATTACCAAAATTGAGATAAAGTGGCTAATTTGACAAATTAGTATTACCCAAATGACACAATGGACACCTCCGCTGGCAGTAGTACGAAAGACGTATGGGAAGTACTTATGATGGATATTCTATAGAATAGCCGCAATACCATCTGTAGGCGTTAAACGTTAAAAAGTCTTAAAGATATGTTTGGCTTGAATATATACTGAAAATCTAGATAATGGTGGACTGGTAGCTCAATTTGATAACTTTAGGCCAGAATAAATCTATAGCTGGATAAAGCCAAGGAAGAATCCGAATACACAGGGTATGTACACTCCAAATTACTGTTCGAAAGCTAAACACAGAGTGCTATCCGCAGCCATTTTTTTCGCGTATACTTAACTTATGACAGGATCCAGAACTATAGGCTCCAAAATGACAGTGAGTTCTAAAGTTACACAACCCAGTACCTACCGCTTTCGATTTTTTCGATTCTCGATCGATAAATCGAAAGCGCTAGACAGTGAAATGAAGCATGCCAAGGGCACAGTCAAATGTGTCACTTACGATGCTGACTGTCTGTTGTTCGATGCCGTTGGGGGTAGCCGCAGGGGGGGAGAAGGGTGGTCCCGTTTGTACTACGGGGGGCCCCACAGCCAGCCCCTCTTTGCCCTGCTCGGGCTTCAAGGGGGCGGCGTCCCCGTTCTGGGGATACTGCGCCGCGGCGTATGGGTTCATCCCCGTCTGAACCATTTGCTGTAAACAAAAAGAAAAACCTTCATTAGTATGTCTCTATTTTTGTTGACCTTGTCCCACCTAAACAAAGGCGGAACTAAAGGATAATGTTTCCAGTAAAATCACAAATTGGGAAATTCATCTAAACTATAAAAAACATCTTCAAGTAGGGAAATGGGATTTTAGAAATTTATTAAATATTGTTAAACTTTCTTCAGACTTGATTTCAACCGGGAGGGCCTCTCTCTGTAGCAGTCGTCAAGAGATCATGTCAATTCGGTCGCAATAGAGGGGTGCCATTGTAGAGGGGTGCCATTGTATAGGGTTTGTCGAGGGGGTAACCACTCCAGAGATTCCTTGAGATTCCCTGAGATCCCATAAAGATTTCCAACGATATTCATAGAAAGATGAACCCCAAAGGAGTAACCACTCCAAAAAATTCCAAGATTCCCTGAGATTTCACAAAGATTTCCAATGATTCCCAACGAGATTCCCAACGAGTGGTTAACCCCTCGGGGTTTGTCAAGGGACTGTAGGGTTTGTTCGTTATAGAGAGTGACCAATTATAAACAAATATCTACAATACAGGGAGGATAGGTAGGTTAAGCAGAAGATGGGAACAACGTATGTGGGAAGTTTCACAACCTACATTTATGTCAATATTCATTTTCCAGAGTGCTTACCCAGTCTTACCCACATACCCAAGTTACCTTCCTACGAGGGCATAATACCTTAAAATTAATTACGGTTAGTAATGGAAGTTGAGGGGAGAACAAGGTTCGAGAGTTTATGAATTTTTTTATTGTTGTAGTTAAGAATTCGTAGGTATAAAAAAGAACAATAGTCATATCCGACAAATTCTGAAGCAGTAACCAACCCGAAACAACATTTCCATTTTCAGAAAAATATTTTCGTTGTTTAGATTAGAAAAACAACCGCAGCGGTGAGTTATTGTCTTATTTTGCACGCCTCCTGCCCTGCAGGTTCAATGGAAATCTGTGTTATCATTAAAAACAGCAGCGAGCTGTATCCGCTACAGAAATTTCCATAAGACCCGCAAACAAAATAAATGTTGTTTTGCATACAAAAGCAAACTGACTCAAAAACGTAAAAAAGGGTGTTAGCTGAAAACAATATTTTTTTCAAAGGGCAAAGGTCACTTTCATGATTCCGTGAATAAGAATATTAGCTCTCACCTTCAGCACCAATAAGGAAAGGTCCAAAAGACTAGGCTGGCTTTAACGATAACGATAGGATAACGATAGGATAACGATAGGATTTATGTTATCGTATGTTTGGCTTATGAAAAGTGCATTCAGCCTTATAGGGTGGCTTTCACAAGTTTCTTATCGTGCAGATAAAATTATTAAATTTATCTTCCAGATATCTCGCCGAAGCTTTATCTTGACGGGTTGTCATTATTCACCACTTCTTATAGTACTATAATGTCTCCTGTCAAACAGATTTATCGTACGTTTAGCTTGTGACAAGTGCTATCGTATCGTAAGGCGCTTGTCGTAAGCTAAATATACGATAAGGTAAATCTGTTTGATATAGAAGACACTATAGTATACACTATAAAGTAGTGGTGAAATCCAGCCTTATATAGTTCACTTTAGATCACTATCGGCTACCTCTAGCTCTAGCTAGGATGGTGAAAGGAGTTAGCTTCTTTTACGAAAAGACAACACTATAGCGGACTTTAGGAAATTGTGAAATCCTAAAAGGAGGGGGGGGGGGAAGTAATGTTGTCTTCGCGGACTCGAAGTCAAGCCATTGTTTGACTGCTGACGGAATTTTAACAGCTTCCGGACAACTGACGGCAGTCCATTCATTCTTTAATAGTCAACGCGCAGACTAAGCAACAGAAAATGGGAGCTTTGGTTTTAACACAGCAGTAACATTTTACTCTCGAATGTGACAAATGGGCGGAGGGAACAACAGAAATGATGAATGCAACCGCTGAAAACGTGTAGTAAAGCAAGCGAGCGAGCGTTGAGCGTTTTAAAACCCATTATTGTTGGACTATGCAAAGCTGGTCTATTTCACAAGCGTCGAGGAAAAAGCCTTTCAAAGGGCTCTTAACCGAGTTTCGAATCTATTCATAGTTTGCACGTATTTATTTACGTACTTATACATATGTAATGTGTACCTATCTACTTTTATCACGTAGAATTTTTTGTGTATTCATTATGTTGACCTTGTCCCTTCTTAAAAGGTGACCTCAAAGTCAGAATCTTAAGGCTGAATATACATTCGCTATTTTTTTACGTTCCGATTTCAAACTTTGTGAGAAAACTATTGGATATTTAAATATTCTGAAATATAATATGTCTTTTTAACGTCATTACTCATTACTCATGAGGCTATGTTGTGATTTTACGATCGGTTAATTTTGAAAATTTTTTTCGGTGACAAAAATCACTCGATCGTAAAATCATAACGTAGCCTCATGAGCAGTAACGTTAAAAAAGACATATTATATTTCAGAATATGCTAGGACGTCAAGCACGTCAAGACACTAAACCTAACCCTCTTTCTGACATTTCATGCACTTCAAAGCACAGGGAAAACTGTAACAGTACAAGATTCGTATCTTCTATTTTGTTCCTATACCAATCCAAATAGCTAACCATTGAGAAGTAGACACGTAAGCAAATGGAAGCGCCAAGCGAGCGCTGTTTGTGTGATTTCAGTATTAATTGGGCACAACCCTTGGACCTTCGATGCCCAGCAGGCCATCAGCACATGCTGTTGCCATGGCAACCACCGCCCAAGCTTCAACAGTACCTACTCCCCCAACTCCATCTTAGGACGGACATTTTTTTAGGACACTGTTCTGAAATATAATATGTCTTTTTAACGGCATTAACAGGCTATGTTGTGATTTTACGATCGAGTGATTTTTGTCAACAAAAAAATTTATCCGAAAATATCCGATCGTAAAATCACAGCCTGTTAATTTATGACGTTAAAAAGCCATATTATATTTCTGAAAATTTAAATATCCAATAGTTTCCGCGCAGAGTGTGCAGAAAAAACGTAAACAAATACCGAACGTATGTTCGGTCATAACTGGGGTAGGTATGTTGTGATTTTACGATCGAGTAATTTCATGACAATGGGTCGCTCACAAACAAATTAGAAAAATACAACAATGAAAATATATTTTTGAATGTGGTATTAGCGACGGAAACCACGTGAATGAAACAAAAGAAAAGGTTCAGCAAAACGGAAGTGAAGTAAACACAAATTCAACGCTGAGCCCCATATGATTCCACGGAAAATTAATTTCTCGAGAGGTAAACAGGGGAATAATAATTAGAATATAACATGGCGTCGTACATAATTACGCCACTATATCCATGCATACTCAGTGCTGAATGTAGTTTCAAAGACCTGTCAGCGGCCATTTTGAATCCCTCAACCTCCCTTGAGCTCATTTAATGCTTTCGTTAGCAAGTCTCACCTGACGAAAAGGCAAGCTGATAGGATTTCTCTGACTCCTTTGAATTTGAACTGTATTTTGCAGAAAGGAACCAAGTGAAGCTGATTCATCTCATTTTGCTTTATCTCTCGTCGTCTAAACTCTGTGGTGGAGCCTGAAACTCTGAGCCTTTTTGGGTTTACAATTTTTTTTTTCAAAGTGATCCTGCTGAATTAATTCCTCTCAAAGATGTCCTAAAAGGAGCCAAGGCTTGGCACTCTTTCAAGTACCTCAGTTCCTGATTTTACGATTCTAAGAGACTCCCGAAAATTCCCAAAATTGAGGACCTATTTAAATACCTGAGGGGCACTTTCAACGGGCTTACTTCACTCTGAAAAGTTTCTTACTTCATCCACCAACGGTACAATCTTTTCATTTTAAAAAAAAAAATACCGTACCTAGCTACCTATACTTCTTTCATATCCGGTCCCAACCGAGGGGTTAACCACTCGTTGGGAATCATTGAATCTCAGGGAATCTTAGAATTTTTTTTTTGAGTCGTTACCCTCTCTGTCCCAACCCACGTCCTAGACCATCTCGTACACAGAGCCCTTTACATTTCATAACAACAGAAGTTCACGGAGTGTTATGAATAGAATCATCCTCCCCCCAACCCGTTACGGTTGAGTTCCCCCCGATAAAGGGGCGGAAAGGGAGAAAAGCAAGCTTCAATCCACGCACAGGAACTAAAAGCATACCAACCAAATCTTATTTTTTTTTTAACGCGCGACGTTTAGAGAACATATGCGCCGATGAGTTGGTTTGTTAGATATTTTTTGGCCGAAGCCGAAGCCGAATATGAGTGGGCCGAAGCCAGTTTAGTAGTGGGCCGAAGCCAATACATCCATGTCGGAAGCGGAAATTTTTTCCGTTCCGCCGGGATTCGAACCAAAGCGGACCCCTTGACCACTCGGCCACTGAGAGGCAAATCTTAAAATACCGAAGACTCTTTAAAACTATGGTCCATTTAAAGTGCATGTTTACTCTACCAAAAATAATTACACAACGAGTAACTCAAATGCCAACAGCTGGCGAGGCCTTAACAAAGAACAAGAAATTAATTCCTATAGTCTGTATTTTGTATATTAAATCAGGAATTGGCCCGCAGCCCAGTCTGGGGGCCCAATAGCCAAATGGCCCACAGAGTACAATCAGACCCCGCGGCTGTCTGAACAGCCACGTCCGGGTGCGACGCGCCTTGGAAATCTCAGTAATTTGGATTCCGGGCTCTGCGTCACGTTCCAATGGCCCCCTGGTCAGTAGAGGGGAAGGTAGGGACAAGCCCAGTACCTAGACCATTTTAAGAAGTATCCATCGTGCTCAGCTGGCAGCTCTACCAAATACCACCTCCCCAGCTAGGTGGGTTCAGAACCAACACTGCCTCGATTTACACTTCACATACAGAACAAATCAGAAGAAAAATTTTTACGTGGGATTGGGATCGAACCGGTGTTCCCCTAAATTCGACCATCTAGAATAATTGTCCAATGGCACCCTAACGAGGAGTGACTGCTATAGAGCCAAAGGAGTCTCTATAACTGCTGATGTATGAAGTAGTGACACATGGCGTTAAATTTGAAATCCGTCCCAGAGCCTCTTCAAGAAATCTTCAATTTTTTGACAGCTTTATTGAGTGGCTATAAGAACGTGACATTAAGTTTTTCTGGAAGATACTAGAATCGCAACCCAGGATGTTTCCAAATTGCAAATCTGGTTTCTATTTTGATTTTTTAACGATTTTCCGGGGGGTTTTGAAGCACTTGGGCTTGCCGCGGTTGTAAAACAATTTTACGAGGAATCTATGAACCATGACCATGAGCTATAAATACATTATAAGCTTTATAAGCAAGGAATTGAAGAAAGTAGTAGATCAATCAGTTTCAAAGTTATAGGATTTGATGATTCTTATGATCGGGATCCAGTGCGGCTCTCGTTCATAAAAGCGTGTTTCTTTCTTTTGCACTTTCAGCAGCAATACCATTACTTATGCCGGGCCATGACTTATGTTCAATGAGGTCCTGACAGCTTAGTCAGCGAAGCAATGAAGCGGGCAGGACGTGTTCAGCATAACACAAAGCCACCCGATGAGGATCCATGAGCAGAAAAAGCAATAATGGGCTGCCGTGAATGCCATTCAGGAAACTCGTTCCCGTGATATTACCTCTTTCGGCGGGGATCAAAAAGTAAATGCTCCCCCCGTCTATATGGAAACATTTCCCAATGTAATTATGCTCAAAGAAGCGAAGCAGTACCCTATTTTTGCGGTAATATTCCGGTACTATGTCCATGGCAATTCCCATTTGCGACGGTTTATCAAACTTTTTCCAGACAACTTAAGAGGGTAGCGCACCCTTTGACGTCACATTACTTTGAAGTTTCAGACAGAGAATTTTTTCATATACCTACAATGTGCGTTTTTCTTTTTTTTTTAAGTTTTTTCCCGACAATAGCTTCACTTCACTATACCTAGATGTTTCAGCGTTTATATTTTTTTTCACTGAATTAACAGCCCATGTACCCTTACCCCGAAGGCAACGATGTTGCTGATTGCTGGCCTAAGCCAAATTTGGTGTGACATCCATGCTACCAACAGAAAATTGGTGATACCGGGATTCGAACCCAGGACTCAGTCCTGCGAGTCTAGAGTTTTCTCACAAGTCCACGGTGAGGCTGCTCCAGAGAGAGATGTATTTGCAAGGGTGAATCTTTTGACTTTTCAGACTGAATCGCGCTTCAGTGGACCGTTCTTTTTGCTGTTAAAGAAAAGCACTTGGATCGTTTGAATCGATAATTTCGATTTTGATAACTAGGACCAAAAAAAAGCTTCTCATAAGTTGAATATGGGGAAAACGAGGTAAGCCTGTGGCCAGCCAGGGACCGGCTTGAACAGCTGCTACAGCGAGCTACCTATCGGAGAGTAAATATTTTTCAGTGTAAATATTTTCCATCTTCCGTACAAAAAGAAGGTAAAATGGAGGGGGTTTATTACAAGGCCCTTGACATGGAACGGGTTGGAGAAGGGGGGTAACGCGAACGGCCCCACCCATTGCAAATTCAAGTGGAAATTCAAAAACCCCCGCGTCCGCTGCAACCCCACCTTCCCCTCCCTCCTAACGACACAATTATGCTAAGTGGAGAAAGGGAAGCTTTTCAGCGCTCTAGAATCTAGATCGCTCTCTCTAACCTCGTAAGGAGACTCACCTTTACCTTAAATTATAAATAATAATTAAATGTAGGGCAAGTTGAGTAAGCTCCCCGCGTCGACGCAGTCGTGTTTGTTTACTTTTTTCTACACAAAATTTTTGTTGACAAAAATCACTCGACCGTAAAATCAAATCATAGCCTGTTAATTTAGGCTGTTAAAAAGACATATTATATTTCAGAACATTTAAATATCCAATGATATCGTCATTAAGTGTGCAGAAATAATGTAAACATACAGGACTGCGTAGACACTTTTCCCTTTTACCTAACCAGAACTCAGCCGAGTAAAAGCTCATATTGAAGCTGCATCTAACTCATATTTACTTATGTTTATTCAATGGAACTAATTTTTGGGGTAACGGGGCTGTATTACGAACCCTATTAGTCACAGATTTGGACTAAAGGCTATAAAAAGAACCCCAGTCATCTAGCCGCGCCATCATGATAGTACGGAGTACGATAGAGAGCTTGCGCCCTGTCAAAAAAAAAAAATAAATAAATAAATAAATAAATAATAATACTGGCAACGCCAATTTACCGATGCAGTAATTATGGCACCGCAGGAACGGAGCGAATCCACTCGTTATTCACACCCTTTATCGGAAAAATCACCTCAATTTCAATTAATTTCATTTAATTGATCACTTGTCCGTCCTTGGCCAGTATCGCGCCCAAGGGTTACGGTACCTGCTACTAATGAATACTGTAAGGGAGGGCTAAATCGAACCGTCACAATCCCGAAGACCCGAGCTGTGCAATTTAATGATAACCAGCAGGGGACGTTCTGAAACTCTGAAAATGAAAATCAATCACCACGGTAGCTGACCCAGCGGGAACGTCGCTTTAAGAGTAAAAATTAGTTTTCACTTTTTGTTCGGCCCCTGTACATAAATTCATAACACAACATCGATCGTTTTAAATTTCCTGGCACTGCAGGTCTATTACGGATCTGTTAACGCCAAGTTAACGACTTTGATAACGACGAAGTAGTGTAGTTTTACTAAGAGCTAAACGCCCGAGATAACAACCAAGATCTTAAGTATACCCTATAGTTCCATAGTTAACCAACCCTCTGTCTCCTCTCGATCTCGAACGATAAAACCGAGGGGTTAACCACTCGTTGGGAATCTCGTTGGGAATCTTTATGAAATCTCAGGGAATCTTGGAATTTTTTTGGAGTGGTTACCCTTTCTGGGTTCATCTTTCTATGAATATTGTTGGGAATCTTTGGAAATCTCAGTGGAATCTCTGGAGTGGTTACCCCCTCGGATAAAACGATACCCAATCTGTATGTGAGACGTGGGGGCTACTTAACACGCCACACCATACGAGGAAGAAAAGAAGAATAAGCTTGAGTCCAATACAGGGGGATATAAAGTTTAGAGGAAAATCTAAAACAAAGGCGCCGGGGGATGGATGGGGAAAACTGCCTAAAAGACTGCTGAAACTTTCTATAATCAGTCCGCTAACTATAGCTAACTTAACTTGTTCCTTCGTGGGAAACTCATCCGGGAAAACGAATCGCTGACAATTTCCCAGCCGTTTTCCGGTTGCGGTTCCCATTTTATTTTTTTACCATTACTCCATGGGGAAAGTTTATAGGGACGATCCTGAGGTTACTGGGACTTCCGCATACAAACTAGGAGAGCTGAGAGCTTTCATAAATCCGAGGGGTTAACCACTTCAGGAATCTCGTTGGGAATCATTAGAAATCTTTATGAAATCTCAGGGAATCTTGGAATTTTTTTTGGAGTGGTTACCCCTTCGGGGTTCATCTTCCTATGAATATCGTTTGGAATCTTTGGAAATCTTTATGGAATCTCAGTAGAATCTCAAGAAATCTCTGGAGTGGTTACCCCCTCGCATAAATCATAAATAGAGTCTGAGAGGCTCACAGCTGCCCACAAGGTACTGCAAGAGAGCGAAATTTCTTTACCTCCGACATTTACCGGCTAAAGTGACAGAAAATTCACTTCAACATGAGATGTCCCACGATAGAAATAATTAATGATCACTGAGATCCCCAAGCGAGCCCAAAGAAAACGTCATCGTGTCTCCACCCACCCAACTCTTTTCCTGGTTATCAAACGGTAGCTTTCACAAGTTTCTTACCGTACAAAAAAAAAAAAATAGTAAATTTATCCTCTTGATAAAATAGCCGAAAACTTTATCTTGCGTTATAATAAGGGCGCTATCGGCAGGATGGTGAAAGCCACCAACTTTTCTTTTCGGAGGGATCACGCTATAGTGAACTATAGTGACACTAAAGTAGACTTTAGTAACTGGTGAAATCCGCCTTTAGAAGCTGCCAGGTCTCACAATCCTGAGTAATGTATTCATACCTACCTCCCTTATGCCATAAAGAGGAATTTCATGCCACGACTTCGCTCCTCCGGCCCTTTCACTGTCCTACCTCCTACCTGTTCCTTTTCCGAGAATTCCCTTCTTACCCCTTACAAATTGAGCTAGGTATGCCATGTTCACTCAGGCAAAACCACTAAATTCGAAAAATCTGTGATAAATAGGAGAACCTCAACGGGGGATTTTCTCCAGAATTCTAGTTTCAATAATTTTGTTCAAAAAAAGTATTTTTTTCTAAATTTCGGCAAGATATAATTATTATTATGAAGACGAATTATATTTTATGCAATAAAAAATTACTCTTCATGTGTTACTCAACGACACTCTCTATTTAACGAACGAATGCCACGGTCCCTTGACAAACCCTATCTCCACAATGTCACCCTCTTTATAGCAAGCGAATTCACATAGCCCATGGTCGTTATAGAGAGAGACCTCTATATTACATACCAGGTAGTTAGCTGAGGGTTGGGGGGAACAAGCCCAGCAACTAGACCGTTTTCAAGAACTATCCATTGTGCTCAGCTGGCAGCACTACCAAATACCAGCTCCCCAGCCATCGACTAAACGATGGGGACCTACAGTTTTAGGTGGGTTCCGAACCACCACAGCCTCGATATACATTTCACTTGACATGCTGAACATATCAGAGGTGAATGCCGAGCAGAAAAACTTTTTGGTAGGATTGGAATCGAACCGGTGTGACCCGGCTCTCTCTGCTCCTCAAAAGTCGACCATTTAGTCCACTCGGCTATCGAGGCCGTTACATACCAGGTAAAACATCACTAAGGGCTCCAAGCACAAGTCAATGTGATCAAAATATAGCAGCAGATAGGGGTCAGCCGCTGGGGAGCAGCCTCCCCTTCTCCAGGGTGCCCCTTGGCGGAGGGAAATTTACGAGTTCAATAACGTCTCCGAGTATTGGCTCCCTCGGTCTCCACCCCTTGAAAAATAACCCCCACAGGGGTGAGGTTTTCCCGCCGTATAATTTCCGTTTAGCGCAAAGCCACCACCAGTGAAAGCAAACGCGAGTTTCAGAAAACTTCGTCCTCTGTTTTGACGCATGCCTGAGTGTATACTTCCCCAAAGGAAATTAAAGAGCCGTCCTAACTCCATGTCAAATGGCACTTCTATCCGCTAACTTTATCTTCCGGATTGCTGAACAGTTAAGGGTGGCCCCCGCCTCGTTTCGGGACCAATTAGAATTAAGGTTCGGCTGATGGCATTTCTGCAAATTACCACTCCGAGCAGCAAATAATTTTTAATTTCGTAGCATTGAGCCGACGCAGAACGCAGACTCCCCAATTTCCTTGTGACTTATTCAATTTCGACTGACTTTCCGGTCCTAATGACACATCATAATTAAATTTTTTAAGGAGTGAGGGGAATATCTCGAATATCACTTTGCAGCGACATTATTGAGACGAAGTCAATGTGACATTCTGAGTCTTTCTAGCCAAGAAAAAAACTGCTCACTGCTCGCAATGTTTAACTTATTGGGTCAGCAAGCTTGGAATATTCGATAAAGTACGGTAGTTGCAATAAAAATTAAAAAAACACGTCAACGTTCTCGAACCTGAAACTCAGAAAAAAACAATCCTATCGCAGCAATTTACAATTTTCACTCTTCAGATAGCCAAGGTATGATGTCACAGACGCGAACCTTAGGAGGACGCTATACCTGACGATGCATTTTTTGCCACCCATAAGATTAACATTGCGAGCGGCGAATCATTTTCAAGGTTTACCCTTGGTTGGAAAGACACAAAATTTTGCCTGTACCTAGCCCTAACAATGTTCTAGGGAGTGTTCGAAGCAGATTTCCCAATTTCTCACTGGTTTCTTTTATTGCAACTGTTTTGCAAATGCTAGCATCGCATACCTCAAGAAAAGTGCTGTATCTCGAAAACCAGTAAAAAAAAATGGGAAATCTGCTTCGAACACTCCCTAGAACATTGTTAGGGCTAGGTACAGGCAAAATTTTGTGTCTTTCCAACCAAGGGTAAACCTTGAAAATGAATCGCCGTTCGCAATGTTAATCTTATGGGCGGCAAAAAATGCACCGTCAGGTATAGCGGACCCTTAAGCACTCCCTTAAATTTATCGTGAGGTCTCGACAGGCTCTTAATTTGTTTGCCATGGTTACTAAGAAAAAGAACTCATTCCACTTTCCACTCTTTCGAATACCACGGGCCAGAGGTTCGGAAACTTCTGAGAGTTAGGAAGTTAAACTTCGTCTGACCTTTGAGGCGTGAAAATACCTCCCCGAGTAGCCGTTTTCCCCTCAATCCAATCACAGCAGAGTGCTTTAGGTAGATTGTTCTCTTTAGAGGTACACACTTCGACTCAGGTCACCCGGTTCGACCCCGATCCTATCGAAATATTTCTCATCAGCATTTACCTCTGATATGTTCAGCAAATCAAGGGAAATGAATATCAAGGCTGTGATGGTTCGGAACTCGCCAAAAACTGTAGGTTTCCGAGTGGACTAGCTGAGAACGACGGATACTTCTTGAAATGGTCTAGTTGCTGGGCTTGTCCACCCTAGAGGGTGTAGGGGTCGTAGTAGTGACTACTACAACTAGAAACCGTAACATGCAACGTCCTAAAAACCTTGAATTTTATAAAGGGGAAGAAACGGGTCCATACAGAAGAAAATAAAGAAAAAACTTTTTTTTTCAGTCTGAGCGTATAAAATATAGGTTCTCTTGTTTTTTTGACCCCCCCCCCCCCCCAACCCCATCAAAGAAAAAAACTTAAGCGTCGCAGCCCGTGGGAAGTAACGTTACGTAAGCTATAATTTAGCGAACAAGGGCGTAGGGATACGGGAGATGGTTCAGATAAGAACACAGCCCGCGTGGATCAGTACAACATGCGTTGTGGCGTCGGAAAAGCGGATTAGGAGAGGAGAGGGGGGGATAAGGGAGTTAGGGGAGTCCCAACTAGCTGCCTGCCTTTTAACTTTTTTGCCCATTATCGTAACCAAGGTAAACCTCATTTCATTTTTATTTCTTCGCGACCTTTTTTTTTTTTTTTTTTTTTTTTTTTCTGTCGTGCTTAAAAAAGTTTACCATAATCTTGGTTAATTCCGCTGAAATTTCTGCCAAGTCTTTTACGTCAGCTATTTAAGGGAATTTTCCACCAGTTCCTTACTAGATAAAAATAGAAAATATATCTTCCCGATTAGCAGGATCGTGAAAGGCATGCAACTTCTCTTTTCGGGACTTTTAGGGGACACTCAAGGACCATAAAATATATAAATAAATTCCCCTTTAATCCCTAAGGGCGTCATTAAGAACCGGAAGCATCCTTTTATCTCTATTTCCCTACTGGCCACTCGAAAAGAAGCCTAATTGGGAAAAACAAAAAAATTACATCTCCCGCTGTATACTTCCTTATACCGAGTTCCCTACTACTGGCCAATGGTAGTGCTGCTACTGAGCAAGACGGATTTTTTTTTTACAAAAAATAAACTGACCGTGTCTTTCGATTTTTTGAAAGATTTTCACACGTACCCCTATAGTTAGCCCTGATCGTTATTTCATGTCAACGGTCTTGAGCAACCCCTTAAGCCGGGGGGGCTTCCTAGTCAATGGGCTTAAGTCAGATCCAAGCTTATCAGCTAAGCTTTCCACTGAAAGCTCCCAATCAATCCATCCCAGTAAATGACAACATACTCAGTCAATCCCATTTACTTGACGATGATTTGTAGCGTCTATAGCTTAACAGTAACATCTCTGAGAATATATATCAGGAGGATTAAGGGTCCGCTATACCGCAAATGTCTTTAATTAAAGTCACACATGTACATTCAATCCTTTTGCCTCTAAGAGTGCGTCCCACCATACCAGGGTGAAACTCCAGTTAAGGGTCCGCTATACCTGACGGTGCATTTTTTGCCGCCCATAAGATTAACATTGCGAGCGGCGATTCATTTTCAAGGTTTACCCTTGGTTGGAAAGACACAAAATTTTGCCTGTACCTAGCCCTAACAATGTTCTAGGGAGTGTTTGAAGCAGATTAGCCATTTTTTAACTGGTTTTCGAGATACAGCACTTTTCTTGAGGTATGCGATGCTAGCATTTGCAAAACAGTTGCAATAAAAGAAACCAGTGAGAAATTGGGAAATCTGCTTCGAACACTCCCTAGAACATTGTTAGGGCTAGGTTCAGGCAAAACTTTGTGTCTTTCCAACCAAGGGTAAACCTTGAAAATGAATCGGCGCTCGCAATGTTAATCTTATGGAAATGCATCGTCAGGTATAGCGTCCTCTTAACTATCCACAGATTGCCAGTGATCCATAAAAGGCTAGGATTTCACCACTTCTTAAAGTGCACTATATTATACTACTTCGTTGTTATCTCGACGTTAGCTTCGCGTTAACAGAAAAATTTTACTTCAACGTGTAGCGAAAAAAGGGGGATTTATAATTTAATATACAAAATTCTGAACATTCAAGCCTGACAACCCTGAAACTTTCTCGTTTAGTGTAAGCTGCTGACTGAGTTGTTTGGCAAACCCGTAGCATTTTAAGGCGATCTTACGCCTCGATTCCTGGAACACTCGCAAATTTCAGAAATAAAACCTTTGGAGAGAGCACACCTCAGGGTATTTACAACTTAATATTACGAGGGAAATTTATGTGAACAATAGAGCTTACACATGAATATATTCTCTAAAGCTCTTATTACGCGAGACAGACGTTGAGCTAGTTGTAAGGGGCTTTGTGTTTTAGTTCTGCCCTTTCTCAACAAAACAGCGATTACAGCGGTAGTAGCAGAGCTAGAATAGCCCCTTCATTGTTAACTAATACGGATTTTGAGTTGGAAGTTTATTTGTTCTGATATATAATATGTCTTTTTAATGAAATGGCTAATTAACGATCGAGTAATCGTGGACAAAATCTCAGCAGAGTCAGTTAAGGGTCCGCTATACCTGACGGTGCATTTTTTGCCGCCCATCAAGATTCATTTTCAAGGTTTACCCTTGGTTGGAAAGACACAAAATTTTGCCTGTACCTAGCCCTAACAATGTTCTAGGGAGTGTTCGAAGCAGATTTCCCATTTTTTTTACTGGTTTTCGAGATACAGCACTTTTCTTGAGGTATGCGATGCTAGCATTTGCAAAACAATTGCAATAAAAGAAACCAGTGAGAAATTGGGAAATCTGCTTCGAACACTCCCTAGAACATTGTTAGGGCTAGGTACAGGCAAAATTTTGTGTCTTTCCAACCAAGGGTAAACCTTGAAAATGAATCGCCGCTCGCAATGTTAATCTTATGGGCGGCAAAAAATGCACCGTCAGGTATAGCGGACCCTTAATTTGTGACGTTGAAAAGACAGGTAACTTGTGCATTATAGTTCTTCATCTTCTTTAACTAGTTCTCGGCCCAATGGCACGGCAGATGATTAAAGAAACTGACTGTTGGCCGAAGCCAAATGAAAATTTGGCATGGTACTCATGCAATACCAACAAAAAATTTGAACCAACGCGCAACAACCTTAGTCTAATGTCGCACCATAGTAAATCCGTGTAATCAAGTTTGGATTAAACTCCGATGGAGCTAAGCCACACAGGTAAAAAATTAAACAAATTTTATTTACTTTTTAAAATAAATAAAAAGGGACCGAATACCTGCCAAGCTGAATATGATAATATGAATACTAAGCAGTAAAAAATTAGGTACGATGTACTCGTATAATAGCTTTGCGTGAACAGAAAAATAAACAAAATACTTTTAGAGGCACAATACGTACTGAAGTCTCGCTGAAACCCCCACCAGTAATCCCTGTGTCCGCAAAAACCAATTAACTCAGCGATGCGATGGGGGACAATTAGATTGTACTCTCCAATCACCGCGCTCCAGTTTTGTCCGTTTTCAATAGTCAGCACATTCGGGACATCACACCAGGGATACAACAAACTAATCACACAAATCCAGTAAGTGAAGACCGGGGGCAAATACCGCAAGAGAGATCTCACCACTAGATAAGTTCCTCCCGAGGAGGTAACCACTCCAGCAGGTGTATTCCCTTTCTCCAACGCCAGCAAACCCACTCAACTAACACCTTCAAAATTTATTGTAAGAAGAACTGTTCTCCATTTATTGCATCATGGCGTGCCTTATCTTCTTACAATAAATTTTTAAAGTGTTAGTTGAGTGGGTTTGCTGGTGTTCAAGAAAGGGAATACCACTGCTGAGATTCCTTGAGATTCCCTGAGATTCCATAAAGGTTTCCAAAGATTCCCAACGATATTCATAGAAAGATGAACCCCGAAGGAGTAACCACTCCAAAAAAAATTCTAAGATTCCCTGACATTTCATAAAGATTTCCAATGATTCCCAACGAGATTCCCAACGAGATACCTGGAGTGGTTAACCCCTCGGTTCCTCCTTTCTTTGAAGTGACATGGGTGTTCATTAACAATGAGGTCCAAGAATACCAAAGAATTTTTTCTTACAGTATTGTTGAAAATAATCCATTTAGGGTGAATTTCAGGAATCTTTCTACGCATTCCCTGGGGCGACACAGCTAGAAAATCCGCAGGTGGCAGAAATGCACCATCAGCAAAAGCGCAACCTTAAGAAAAGTAAAGAAATGATAGCTCACGACACAGGAAGCTACCAGCAATGAAGCTTGATATAATAAGATACCACAAAAGACGTCCTAAGGGAAAATGACTCAAGAGGAGCAGGTATATTAGTCGCGCAAAGTTTGAAAGCTGTGGGAGCTACTCCCCCTCAAATGGGGGGGAGGGGGGTAAATGAGCCCCCAGCACAAAACGCTGAAGTTCATCCGATATAAACAGTTCCGTCGAAACAGAAATTTCAATGGGCTGAAGGCTTTTCAAACGGTTTATCAAATTGTACGTTACCTCACACAGGACGCTAAGCCCCCAAAGTTTCAAACGACTTATCAACATGACAACTTCAAACTTCCAAGTCAAAGCAAGTCTGCGAGTAGTATGGGGGAAGTTTTCCGGTCTCACCTCTGACTCAGATTTCAACACAAAAATATTTTTTTCCAGGATCGCCTCTATAACGAGCTCTTGGTCCACTGACCATCCTCTTTCTAGCGTAAGAATTTACATGGTCTCTTGAAAGTCGTTATAGATTTTAGTTAGCAGAGGGTTGGGGGGGACAAGCCCAGCAACTAGACCGTTTTCAAGAACTATCCATTGTGCTCAGCTGGCAGCACTACCAAATACCAGCTCCCCAGCCATCGAGTAAACGATGGGGACCTACAGTTTTAGGTGGGTTCCGAACCACCACAGCCTCGATATACATTTCACTTGACATGCTGAACATATCAGAGGTGAATGCCGAGCAGAAAAACTTTTTGGTAGGATTGGGATCGAACCGGTGTGACCCGGCTCTCTCTGCTCCTCAAAAGTCGACCTAAATGGTCGACTTGGGAAATGGTCCACTCGGCTATCGAGGCCGTGACGTTATAGATAGTGCAGATTAAAAGTTCCTCCAGAGATGTCTGCATCAAAATATACAGCAGCCACAACCGCAGGACCCAGTGTGAAAGACCCAGTTGGGGCAACGGTGGTACAAGCCCCTCAAATCCGAGAACAGAATTCATTTCCATATTTCCGATTTTTATATCGACAGAACATAAAATCTAAAATCCCGAAAATTCGAGTGTGTCTGGTTTTATCGGAAAATCGGAACCCATAGTTTTTTATGACGCGGGCAAAATCGGTTTTAAATGGGTTTCTACTGAGCCATTCTGATAATGACTAGCGGCCGCTCGGACCCTTTTTACGAGTAAAAAAAAAATCGAGAACAGCTTCCTGTTGGGCAATTCTCTGGTTATCGGCCCAACTAACTATGAAAATAGAGGGCAGCTTCCTGCGGGGTCATTCTCCGGTTATCTGACCAACTAACGGTCGGGGTGGGGGGAGCAAATGGGGCTAATGGGGAACCTAATGAGTTTTTCCGAGGAGACATTTAACACGAGATGTGGCGAAACCCTCTCCCCTTTAGATCCGCACCCTTACCAGTCGTTCCGTCTTATCTTTCACCCCCGGAACTAGGAGACGGAATGAATTAAGAGGGTCCGAAAGTCAACGAGATACGAAAACCTATTCCTCGCATTACACGGGAGGAAATAAACTTGTAGGCTAGGGGTGGAGAAGGGGTTTGTTTAAGAGGAAATCTGGCCAATCGGAAGTGTCCAGAAGTGAAGGGTTATACAGAGATGCCATTATCTCGGAAACCACTACTTGGAGAAGAATGAAATTGACACTGAGCCATGGATTTTCCTGTAAGTCATGCACTGCCCAACATGGAGAAACTTAAGGGCAACCACTCTATCGTTTTTGTTTACGTTTTTTTCAAATGTTCAGAAACGGCATAAATTAACAGGGTATGTTGTCGTCGGTTAATTTTGGAGAAATTTTTTAGTGACAAAAATCACTCCATCGTAAAATCACAACATACCCTGTTAATTTATGACGTTAAAAAAACCTATTATACTTCAGAACAGTTAAATACCCAATCATAAAGTGTGCAGAAAAAAACGTAAACTGAGATCAACGCAATTCTGTGTCTGAGGGCTAGACTGTAGAACATTGTTATAGAAATTAACTGTAGATATCGTTTCAAAGAGTCGTAAAAGCAGATGGCTCCTGCCAAATCAGCAATTTCGGTCCCGGTCAGTGATAAACTGATTCCTTCATACTACTGTCACACTGAAGTATACACTGGTCTCAATGAATAAAAGTAACGACCACTAAAGAAGAAAACGGACAACGCACTAAACTGCGGAGGGCACATAGTCATTCCATTCATCCTGCATGTCTGCAGAAAAAACAAAAACAGCTCCGCTATAAATGCAGTTGTAATTCACAGGGTAGTAGTAGCTTGTGTCCTGTCTGGGTTCAACTCACGGCGTAAGGAATATTTTCCTCTTAAAAAAATACAAAAACGAAACGAATGAATGAAACTTATCGTTAAAAAATGAACATAACAAAACCAAAGTCTAAAAAAACACATAAAAAAGAAACTGTTCTTCAAGTAAAAAAGCGCCTGTAGTCATAGAAAGTCTATAAATCATACGAAGGGATGAATTATCATTTCTCCCCTCTCACTCTATCCGCAATGCGAAGCAAATGATATTCTGCAAATGGAAGCTTCAAGCCTGATAGCTTGAGCCTTTTGTTAGAATGGGGGGAAGACGTCAGCAGTTGCTATTCAAAACCCTCCCCTAGCAACACTCATATGTACCGTAGTCTCTGTTACAACCGACAGGGGACCATGGAAATTTCCTCGTTATAGAGAATGACAACTGTAGTTGAAGTCAATGTATGTACATTCCAGACGTTGTGTCTTTTGAATGTGAATTCCGCCAAATCACATTGACCAATAAGACCCTTCACCGTATCAAGCTCAGGCCAGTATAGAATATGTAAAGGCCCGTTCATACATACGTGTACAAGCCACATCGTTGCCTTTTTGGCCCTACGTGTTGCGTTCTATTCAGTGGAGAAGCTTTTTACGAAGACTTTTTTTGTTCTGAAATATAATAAATCGTGTTCAACTACTAAAACAATGTTGAACTGGCACTATTATAAATCAGAACCTAAAACAAAGTACAGTGTATAGAAATCCTTATTATTTTGTATACATTCGCTCAAAAATCCGAAATGTGGTTGCCCAGTACTATACCCGAACAGTGTAGAACCCTTCTCAAATATCATCGCTAACGAACCCTCGTTATACAGAGAAAAATCAAAACCCCTCCAAAATGTAACAAAAAACTTAACAGTCAGGACCAATGGGAAATCCTGGATTTACCCAGGAAATCTACCTTAATTTAAAACACTCACAAAGATCAAATTGCTTTCGTAACGAGAACAAAAAAAAAATCCATCCCCGAGAGGATTTGAACCCGACCTTCTCCCTTATACGTGCTCAGACTTTACCTATTTCCTTTCTCATGCAAAATACATCTCCCCTTTACAACTAAGCAAATTAGGCCCAAGTTGGCTATTTGCACAACTGTATAATAGAAGCTGAGTCAGGTCTCGGTATTCAAATATACGCAAATTAAAATTGTCCCGAGCCTTTTCCGCGTTAACGGGAGAGACGGTGACCCATTTCCATTTATTTCTTTATTTCTGGCGCTAGGCAAAGGACTTTTAGACCTTATTTTTCGCGCATTTTGATGAAAATAATTCGGGCCTGGCACTTTCAGACTTTTCCCATTTCCTTTCTCATGCAAAGTATCCCCCCCCCCCCCCCCCAACCCTTCTGCCTCGGAAAATTAAGTCCAAGTTGAAAACACCCCGCAAAAGCTGACTCATCTTTACAAATGAGCAAAAAATACGAAAGTCAAAAATTGCTGATAATTTGGCCTCAGATATCTTATATTTTACGTAACCCCGGGGAAATTCAGAACCTCTAAGTCTAAGACAATACAAAATTATGGCAGAGAATGACTTTTGAGGAAAGTCTGAGTCTAAAATCAACTATAGCTATGATTTTTATTTTTTTTTATTTTGGATAAAAATCGTAGAACCAGAACAAAGCCAGATAATCTTACGTTAAAAAGACACATTATATTTCAGACTATCCAAGAAAAATCAAATAATAATCAAGGCTAAGGTATAATCAGCAAACCTGAGCCTTGCCATTGATTTTTGATTCCTGTCATGTTGATTTTTTGCTTTGGTGCATGAAAATGGCCCATAGCTAAGTATAGCTAACTACTTCCTTATGTTAAAAATACTTCAGATATTCCAGAACAAATAAAAATCCGCCAATTTCCTCAGAAAGGATTATCGTAAAAAAAAAACAATGTATCTTACAACACTTCAAATGAAAGTAGTTCAATTGCTGATAACGCCACAAATCTTGTACACGGGGACACATCCCCAGCGGGCCTTTATAACTTTCATGAGACAAGAAAAATAAATTGGCGACAGCAATTTAAAAAGGAAAGCAGGTGAGGCACCCAAGTAAAACCAATAAATAAATCTTCTTTAAACTTACTTCTTTCTCGGTTCTCGTATTTTTCACTTTCTTGCGAGCCAGAGAAAGCATTGTATTCGTTAAAAGTTTTTTTTTCCACTTTTTGGTGAGTTTCCTGGGCGACATAAAATCTACCATTATATTACTTACTATACCTATTCGGAACAATTGAGTACGCTCTCTAACGAGGGAGTAACCACTCCAGAGATTCCTTGAGAGTCCATAAAGATTTCCAAAGATTCCCAACGATATACATAGGAAGATGAACCCCGAAGGGATAACCACTCATAAAAATTCCAAGATTCCCTGAGATTTCATGGAGATTTCCAATGATTCCCAACGAGATTCCCAACGAGTGGTTAACCCCTCGACTATACCTATTCGGAAAATTCGAGTACACTCTCTAATGACACTTCTCTATAGGAACTCTTGGATTTTTGTTACTTTTTTCTTTGCTCTGAAATATGGTATTCTTTTGAGATTATGCAGTTTGAAATCCTTGCATATCTAACAATCGAGATATTTTATTTCAATCTATCTTCCAAAATTGACTTCATGTCATTGGCATTTCGCCCTCAACCAACTCCAAAAAAATCCAATTCAATTGGTTGATCAATGCGATTTTGAAGTATTTTTATTTTACTTTTATTTTTTTAAGTATAACTCCATAGAAGAGGCAAGCATATTGTACAGAAGTGCTTGAACACATTGAATTCAGCTACCATGTACCTATAGGTATTGTAGGTGTATAGGTAAGTGTTACATTATAAGCATTACTCCATAACCCCTTGACCTGGGACACGTACGTACTTACATACATACATACATACCTCTTTCATTTGTCCCATACCCCCAGTATTTCCCCATTTATTTTAAAAACAGCGCTTTCACGGGAAAAGCTTGAAAAAGCTTCATGAAACGAGGAAAATTTTTCTTCTTTCTAAACCAGTGAGCACTTTACGAAAAACACGGCGAGAAAGTCAAGTGCGGACATTTCCTCTCGTTCTTTTGTTGCTAGTTTCCAACATCGGCCTAGTTCCGGGACGTCAGGGGGAGTGACAAGTGTCACAATGAAGGACTCTCGTGCTAAAGCTCCGAGGAAGAAAGTGGGCGAAGGAGACGTCGAGTGCTGAGAGAACTTTCAAGAGGCTGCCACAAAGCGAAAAGGGGCGAATGAGAAAAAGAACGTATATCAGAAAGCAGAAAAGACAAAAGACCAAGCGAACAGACTGAAAAATTTCTATACAACTTTGCTGTTCAGTTCACTGGGGTGCACAATTACATATTATCAAAAAGAAGGAGAAATACCGAGGGGGTAACCACTCCAGAGATTCCTTCAGATTCCACTGAGATTCCATGAAGATTTCCAAAGATTCCCAACGATATTCATAGAAAGATGAACCCCGAAGGGGTAACCACTCCAAAAAAAATTCCAAGATTCCCTGAGATTTCATAAAGATTTCCAATGATTCCCAACGAGTGGTTAACCCCTCGAGAAATATATTTCTCTAGATCCCCCCCCCCCCCCCCTTGAGTTAGGACTCTGATCAATAGGAGGGCACCAGCACAGAAAAAAAAATTGGGAAAATAGTTTTGCACCAGTGTAGTGTTTTAAATTACACTGAAATTAAAATTAAAAATTAAAAAAGTAACCAATGACGACTACAATCAATAATGGACAACTGGACTTAAGGTGTTTTTCGCAAACTGCTTAGGTGTATAGTGTAACTTAGAAGTTTACTTTAGCGGTATCCGTCCCAAAAGACACGGTGATGCCATGCTATAGACCTTATACTGGACTTTTAGAATCCACCCCAAGGAACTGAAAAACCCATTAATTTTTATATATGACGTCACAAGGTACGCTCCCCTCTTAATGCTTCAGAAAATTTCTCTCACTCTGCACTGTGCGTGTGTGAAAGGAGTTCCAGCGCGATGAATAATTTTTCCCGTCTTATCATAACTCGACCAAGACGTCATCAGATTGACTGAATGGATAATCATTAGCTAATCATTTAGTATTCTCCTCGAGCCTTCGACGGAAGGCCGAAGTACCCCCCACCCAAGCGCGAGCAGGGGGGGGGGGAGTACAATAGTAGGAAACCAGGTACACAAACGTGTGTCCGGTACCTGACTAAGGTAGCAATCACCCCTCTAGGTATGACCAACAACCTAGTGTTAAAACGTGCCACGAATACCCACCCGCCCCTTTTCTATTATTAAATAGTATTTATGGAAGCATGGAATGGTCGTTTTCTGGGAATTATTACATAGGTATTAATTAGGCGGGAGTATTCACAGTGCTGAGGCCTATAGAAACGTTTACGGTAAACAGAGCGGGCTCCAATGGGAAAACAAAACAGGTACGCCTCAGTATTCCTAAATTTTAAGGGCCACCATACATTCGCTATTTTTTTACGTTTAGACTTCAAACTTTGTGAGAAAACTATTGGATATTTAAATATTTTGAAATATAATATGTCTTTTTAACGTCATTACTCATGAGTAGGGATCGGAAAAGATATATAATGCATATTTTTTTCCTTAGCTTCGAATACTTCAAATTTTAGTATTTAGGTGTTTCAGCAACTATGGACCCCACCCACCAAGTTTTATAGGGAATATAAATATATATTTCGAGGGAAAGGGAATATTTTTGCATATTTAAGACTTTTTGTAGTTTTTGGGAATATTTAGGTGTTTTTGAACAAACTGAGTGCAAGAAAAACAAAAATTGATAAGTGAAAAGCAATGTCAGAGGTCAGTGTAGCGAAATTAACATGAGATTAGGCCATTGTCACTCTGACATGGCATGGATGTAAGGTTTAAGTGCGGCCAATGATCTCCGCCTGGGGTAGGTAGGCACGCTGGCCGTACCAGGTAGGTCCAGTTACGTTTAAAAATAGAACTCGCCTCAACCACCCCTTGTCAACAAGAGATTACGCTTCACCACGAAAAACATCGAAAATTTCATTGTTGTACAATATAATAAGTTTTAAAAAGCCAAGTCCGTTTTTTTTTTTATTAAAGAAACTAAAAAATTCCGATTTTTAGGAGAATATTTTAGGGAATATTTAAGGCAATTTTAGGGAATATATTGAGAATATTTAAGGGCTTGAAAGAGAATATTCTAAGGGTTTTAAGGGAATATAATTCCGAACCCTACTCATGAGACTGTTGTAATTTTACGATCGAGTGATTTTTGTCACCAAAAAATCTGTCCAAAATTAAACGATCGTGAAATCACAACATGGCCTCTTGAGTAATGACGTTAAAAAGACAAATTATATTTCAGAATATTTAAATATCCAATAGTTTTCTCACCATGTTTGAAGTCCAAACGTCAAAAAATAGAGAATGTATATTCAGCCTTAAGATTGCTTTCACTACTTATAGTGTCTACTAGTCTACTATAGGAAAAGTTGGTGCCTTTCACTATCCTGCCGATAGCGCCCTTATCATAACGGTAGCTAGTGGAATTTTAACGGCAAGATAAATCTACTTTTTCGGGAAGATACATAGGACCCTAATAATTCCATTTTCCCGATAAAAGTGTATAATGCTGGAAGGTAATAAACCAACAAGGGCTACTGTATAATCTGATAACATTGATCGATACACTCAGAAGGGACAAAGGTAAATAGCATGAGATGGATGAAAAACGTCACAAATTTTGAGCGAGAGGGTAAGCAGCAAGCGCGTTTGAACGGAAGTGTGGGGGCGAGGGTCAACTTCAGGGGATGTAATTTATTACAACATTAATCATTGGCAGGACCCGTTCCCCCCTAGGTCCCCCCCGTACTCGGCCCCTGTCAGGCGCCAGTACCTACTGGGATTATTTTTAAAAGATCCATCAATAAAATAGTCAAAGTGCTGCTGACCTTCCAGATGTGATGACGTAGACACAATGCCGGTAGTTAGACTGAGCTGTTTGTTTACGTTTTTTTCTACACACTGTGAGGAAAATATTGGACATTTCTATGTTCTAAAGATCTAAAGTTTAGAATCTAAACTATAATATTATTTTTTAACGTCCGAAATTAACTGACTATGTGTTGCTTTTACAATCGAGTGATAAATTTTTTTGCCCAAAATCACAACATAGCCAGAACAATGCAAATTGTACGCTGATGTCGTTTATGTAGCAGAAGGTAAAACCTCTCAAAGAGAAATAAAAGAAAAACTCTGAAACCAACGCGAAGGTCTCATGCATCAAATATACAGCCTCGTATGCCCCACGGGAGCAACTCATATCAAAAACGCTTGAAATGCTCTTAAATCAAGGATGGCGCCACGCTTCAAAACGAAGTCTACCACCAGAACCAATAAAAATTTAACCACACCCCGCTAACTTCATATGCCATACAAAACTGGAGGCGTCAGTCTTTGGGACCGAGTTAGCAATTCATTCTATTGACTCTAGCATTGTCGCGAGGAGGCCCTGTCGGTTTGAACTGATGCCAAGGAAACCGACGATTAAATAATTGAAGGTGGCTCGTAGAATGACCTCAGCACCAAATGCCCCACTGACCCGTCACGGGCTCAGTGGTTCCTATCCTCGACTGTGTGGCTTCAAATTGAGTTCAAACCATACCGAGGGGTTAACCACTCGTTGGGAATCATTGGAAATCTTTATGAAATCTCAGGGAATCTTGGGATTTTTTTGGAGTCGGGATTCATCTTTCTATGAATATCGTTGGGAATCTTTGGATATCATTATGAAATCTCAAGGAATCTCTGGAGTGGTTACCCCCTCGAACCATACGCAGGAAGCTTTGGGAATACAGTAGTGTCTCCCTATAACGACCGTGAAGGGACTGTAGTGTTTGCTCGCTATAGGGTGGAGTGGCTCCTTTACGGTGTCTATCCAACTAAACAGTTGAGTCAAAGGGGTGCTCATTACCAATAAATCAAACATTAAGTCCAGGTTACATGACAGGGAGACGGTGAATTCGACGAAGGCGCATACAAATGGGACTTTTTAGTTGATTTAAAACAGATAATGGAGTAAGGGTGCGTCCCACCATACACGGTTAACGTTAACCTCCAGTTAAATTCCAATTATTGCACGGTAAAAACTGCCTTTAACTGGAGTTTAACCGTTAACCGAGTATGGTGGGACTTACCCTAAGAAAACTAGAATAGCCAAAGAACAATGCAGTAGTTAATCTACAGATCAAGTTTGATTAGAAAATGATAAAAGAAAACCCGATGAACTGAACCGCATAATCATTTATGGGCGATTATGGGGAAGAAAAAAGGAACTTTTAATCTGCCACCCCTAAAATTCCGACGATAATCCGCCCTCATAAATATACATGAATGAGCGCAGCGTTTCGTGCACTTCTCAATTTTTCCAATGCAATTTAATCGATTTTAATTTATTTCTAGAGTTTCTTTCCCTTAGGGAGGTTGGATATTTCCTTCATACCTAGAGACTATCTCTATTTTCTTTCACTGTTACTTGCACGATAAGAAATTGCAAGGAGTATTTCAAAAACGCCCCCACCAGCCAGAAGTACCAAATGACACAATGCCTCACTAACAAGTCACCTGTTTCCTGAAGCCTGAATTACCAGTCAGCACCTTTAACTAATTTTGAATTTCGCACCGGAAAAGCGCGAAAATTGTTGTACCTCACTCCCATGATGTCTCCCAAATAAAACTATTTACCATGCATTTAAAAAAAAAGTAGGTATGATACTTACGGGATAGTACATTCCTTGGGGAGGAAGGAAAAAGGCCCCGGAACCCCACAGCTTGACGGGCGTTAGGGACCAGGTACAGAGGAAGACAACGGTCGGTCAAAAGTTGACCGGCCAATCAGCTGGTGACCGACGATCACCAAAGCCTTAACAAGGCTCGAAGATTTCACAATACCGTTCTTTCGTTGTGCTGTTGTATCAAAACGCCAAATTCAGGAATGTGTTCAACCTCTGCTTCGCAATTCTGATGACCGATGTTTACTTTCAAACATATAATAAATATACACAGCTTTCGAGTGGGTAGATGGGTCCGGTTCAAAGTTTTTCTGAGCGCCGGCGTTCAGTTCTGATTCGTTCAGCATTTCAACGTATCGAGGCACTGGATTTGGGGGGTATTTTTTTATCCGTTCTCCCTGGGAAGGTTGGCGTGACAGACCAGGAAACTGTAGAAGCGTGACAAGCTCGAGTAACGAGAAGATACATAAGTGGGGATGTCTGCTGGCAGACAGGATCAAGATTCTCCAGGAAAGCCCATAGCCTGTTCACATAAAAAAGAAACGACTCTCAAGGGAATCCACAAGAGCTTAGAAAGCACGGGAAAATCCACTTGAGAAATAAAACTGAGGTAGAGGAAAACTGAAAGGCAAGGGTTGAATCTTTGTCAGAGCGTTGAAAGCTGAATGGAGATGGTGGAGGGAGAGTTTCAAGAGCCTCTGCGAAACTTCACGGGGTTCCCCTTTAATAACCCACCGTTCGGATTATGACAAAACTCTCGAGGTCGACAGACCTCAAGAGATCTCCGACGAAACCGCCCCGACAAACCTCAAAGGGACGTTCGAACTGAAAGTTCCAGTCTAAATAACTGATCGACCCAAAAGGGACGGGAGAAATTCATGGAAATATCGTAATGTGAAGAATTTCAGTTGTCTTAAGGTGGCCACATTCTGGACGGCGTCCTGGCTTCCTGGCTGGGATGCGGGGTTTGGGATGTGAACTCAGGGATGGCTGGTGCCCACACACGATACTTCCAGCCCCGCATCCCTGTGACTTGTCTTTTGTTTACCAGAAATTGATGAAACCTTGCTTTTCTTCTGATAATCCCAGAGTTTCGGCTGTCGCTTGATATTTTTCAATAAATCTACTCAAAACAATTCTATCTGACTCCAATTAGAAAAAAAAAATGCACATGAAAAATAGTCGACATAACGAATTAAATACAAAAAGGGCATATCTTCAACGCCCACCAGGGATGCGTGGAATTCGGTCAAGTTGGAATTCCAAGATCGAGACGGTATCCCTTCAAAACTGTCCATCCCGCCCCATTTCGAGGCGTCGAGGGATGCATCCTCGCCAGGACACCATGCAAAACGCCTAGTATGTGGCAACCTTTACACTTGCAGTCCTTGCAACAGCAAAAAACTGTCTGTGGCAGCTAAAGAAATAGGACAGACACATGTGAACTCGTCGAAGTGAGAAAAGAATTCTACGCACATAGCAAATTGAAATAACTGAAGATGAATAACAAGACTTTGCGAGGGAGACTACTGAAAAAATTCACAAATTACAGTTGCCAGCCTCCTTGCTAATTTACGACTTTTTCGTGGGGATTTTTTAAATTCCTACCACTACTGCTACGACTCTCACTTGAGCTGTTCCATGACAAAAGGGTTGTAAATTTGAAACCCTATGGTGCTTTTCTGTGAAAAGATATACATATGTTTTAGCAGTAATCATGGTTTGAAATTGAACGTATCGTTCTCTGAACTCGTGTCGTCTCTTGCCAGATTGATTGAGAGATAGAGAGCTTATGTATGAGGGGTCATGGCCTTAACCTCCCTACTTGAATTCAATGATATCAACCATACTGACCAGACAGGTCACCATCATCAGTCCATCCTCAAAATTATATGGACCACCAAAATGGTAAAGAAACTTCGGGGAAAAAAGCTAAAAAATTGGGGAGAATGAACAGTGAACTACTACGGCTCTATAGGGGTTAAGGGTCCGCTATACCTGACGGTGCATTTTTTGCCGCCCGTAAGATTAACATTGCGAGCGGCGATTCATTTTCAAGGTTTACCCTTGTTTGAAAGAGACAAAATTTTGCCTGTACCTAGCCCTAACAATGTTCTAGGGAGTGTTCGAAGCAGATTTCCCATTTTTTTACTGGTTTTCGAGATTTTCGAGATTTGCAAAACAGTTGCAATAAAAGAAACCAGTGAGAAATTGGGAAATCTGCTTCGAACACTCCCTAGAACATTGTTAGGGCTAGGTACAGGCAAAATTTTGTGTCTTTCCAACCAAGGGTAAACCTTCAAAATGAATCGCCGCTCGCAATGTTAATCTTATGGGCGGCAAAAAATGCACCGTTAGGTATAGCGTCCTCTTAAATAAACCTGTGGAGGGTACTGGGCCATTCAACAAGGGGTGCAGCCGTTTCAAACAGGTATCATCACTTCCTTTGGACCACCCTATACCTGGCAACCACTGAGAATATAATTTTAACTACTCAGTACCTTCTGACGGACCCATAACAAATCAAGGACAAATACTGCATACCTACCTAAGTGGACCTTGCACTTGCACCTTGCACTCTCCACCAGTTCACCTGAAATATAGCTAGCCACCCCACCTATGATGGCAGAGGCCAGACAAAAATTTGAGCTAGGTAGGTATATGTACAATTACCTAACCGGTTTATAGTTATGCCTCCTGGACCAGGTTCCCAATGACCCAAAACGGAATTTTGATTTTTTTGGGCGGTGAACAATAGGTCGGTACATAACTGCGTACCTGAAGCCTTTTCGGATCCCTCAGGTACCTTCCTTCAAAGGCCAGCATACACAAGCTAACTCTAAAGCTCAAAATCAGTCGCGGCTACCTTCAAAATACATAGACCTTGGGCAAAACAAAGCCCTCATTACCCTCCAAAGCAGAGGCAGCCATCGGATCAAAACAAAAGGGGCGCCATGTTTGGAACCCCTTGCGCGACCTTGAAAGCACCCCAACTTCAAAAACCAGACATTGCTAGCCTATTTATAATCTATGTACAGCTGCTACCAACTATAAATAGACATAACGGAGGCAATAATCGAACCAAGTAACAATTCCAGAATCCAAGTTAGGTTAGGTCCTCAACAACTGTCAATTCTACGGTTCCCGATCCACACTGGTAAACAAACCGGCTCATCCTAAATCGCTGGTACTCTACTACGCCTTAATTTTCATAAAATACCACATCAAAAATCCTAATTTTACAGAAAAATATTTAAAATGCCGGAATCTCCGACCAGAAACGTAAACATCGATCTCTGAGGGGGTTGAACACGGCCTGAAATTTTTGGACACTGCACCTTTAGGACTCGCATATCACTTGGACACTCAACAAAATAACTGAATCACACGGTGAAGGGGTGGTTTTTTGGGGGAGGTAGATATTTAGAGGGCAAGAAAAGTTTCAACACTGTGCGTTGTACTCTCGGTCATGGCGCTGAGCCGAATGGCGGACCAGCGACTCAATGACGTTTACAAATTCCGCTAGAGAGGGTTTCGGTCGGGTGGGGCTTGGATTTGATTATTCGGAAGGCGGATGTTGCGTATGGGATCTATTGTGGTTTTCATGCTGTTGGTATGGAGCTGTTACAGGTACGGAAGTGGTACAAGGTCTGATAGGCTAAACTGGGCACTTCCGATTGAGTTTCACGTTTGATAGCTCATAAAGTCGGTTTTATGTCTCGTGAAAAATTCAAATGGGAAAAGTAGAAGTGAAAGAGCTCACCAAGGGGGAGGGTAAAAAGATGGGACAAGAGTACAAGTGGCGAGTCCCTATTAACACAAGTCACCAGCCCAACAACAGGTTCAACAGGTAACAGGTTATTCGTCGACTTTCAGGCACAAGAAAATCACCCAATGGGGAAAAAGGAAGAAGCCTACGATTTCGGAAGAGCCGCCGTCCGGGGATGCCAGCCAGAACGGCCGTCCAAAACGCATCGAATGGCGGCATCATCATACCCTGAACCCCCCAAGTACCCAAAGGCTCCCAAAAGTGAAACCTCGAGGTATTTACCACTCTAGCTGGAAACATGCAAGGTCTGAAGCAGCCCCTCCCTGAGCAAGAGCAGCAACATCCCCCTACGAACTCCTAAGAAGACCCGGCAACCCGCACTACACCATTGCATCCCCCATCAACACAGGGTGCAGGCTAAGCAGGACCCACCCCAAGGGCATACGCAGCGGGTAAACCCGTTTACTAGAGATTCCCTCCGTGCGACAAAGTATTTCGTTTTTGTATAATTCATGGCGTGCATCTGTAAACCACATGGTTCCTAGCCCTATGACTGATTCCAAGGTTTTTTGAGATCATGTTTTATGCATGGGAAAAGAAAAATATCAAATATGTTTCGGGATCAAAGGGCCTTCTGATGAGATTGGGCCACTAGGGAATGCCATATACAACGCCAGTCAATATTATTTATTGGAATATTGTTTTGATCAAAAGCCTGAACCCTCCGAAATCTTTTACTGACCTATTCGTATCTCCCAATATTCTCCTCCTTCTATATCTAGATTCTTGTGTAAGCAAGCTCTCGAAGCCTAGACATCGTCATATGGAACAACTCAGAAAGAAACGAGTGTTTGAACTAGGTAATCTATAGCTTAAAATTTAAATTTTTTGTCACTCACTCGTTTGCAAGTTATCATCAGTTGCCAGACGGGTGACATCAGGTGGCCATCTCGGCATGGGCTTCTAACCTTGATGAGACCAGCGCAGCCTTATTAAACCCATGCTTGGCTTACTATACGGTGCCTTCACTAGCCGGCTTCTTAGAGCACATTACAAACCCCACAAAGTATTAGTGTGGATCAAGTACTCAAAGAAACCACTTAGTGGAGTTGCCACACAGTACCTAAGCCAAGCATGGGTTTTATAAGGCTGAGCTGGTCTCATCAATGTTAGAAGCCCATGCCGAGATGGCCACCCGATGACACCGTCTGGCAACTGACGATACCTTCAAGAATATTTCACTTTTCCGCGACTGAGAAAGGGGAGAAATTTAATATTCCGATATGACCCAATGCTACAAAATAGCACATGAACCAGTGGTAATGGGTACGGGAACCAGGTCCAATCCTAATTTGGGGAGGGCGGTCTGGTAAGCATGTGTCGGTGTCTATGTAACTATTTGACGTAAAAATGTTAGCGATACACATGAACACAGGGTTGCTGACAGGAGCTGTCAATGCAGCATACTGTTTACTCTCGGAAGCAGTTTTTAGCCTGTTGGATAAACAAGCTACACGACAGCAAAATGTTCCAGAGAAGAGGAAGAACACGTGTTTTGAGCATACCTAAATAATAGTCGAGGTCCAAAATAATTTGCGAGACGTCTCACTGCTCCCTCTTTAGTCCTTTCCGAACTACCAATTTTTTGCTCTCCTCAGATTCAGCCTCGGTCGCAGATCAATCTACCAACTTCCAAAACATTTTTTTCGATTTCATCTGGTATGCCATTCCTGTGCAGACATGGTAGGTACCTCAATAATTTTCATCATGAAAAATGCCAACCTAGCCGAAGAAGGTACAACAGTTCACTATTCCACAGACTTCCTCGTCAACGAGGTGACGTAGATTTGTTGCCTTTTTTGAGTAGTTACCTTGGGTCAGACTAGCCAGCAAAAAGGCAACAAACCTATTTATGTAAAATCCGGAATACTGCACCATCTATTCAGTTCTGACCAGTAATATGAACTTACCCATGATGTAGGTAATCCCAATAAGTTTTTCTGGAGATATAGATACGAAACCAACTTGAAGTATAAGTAGATCTTTCTAACCAAAACTGACTTACCTGAAAAGAAAAATTAACAAATAAATAGAACGTAATTCAGGCAAAAAAAAATCATCAGTTAACTAGAAAAGGTGTCATTACAACCATTTCTACTGCCACCTGTGTTTGCAACCTTAAAGTACAAAAGTACGAAAAGCAAAATTCAAACAGACTTAATTTGGCGGGAATACTGCTACGGAAGCCTCGATCTGCCACCTAGCGGCAAAACAGGGAACCTTTGCTTCACCCCTCAAGCCCGAGATGGCGGAATAAAAAATTTAAAAAAATTAGAATCTTTTGATAAAGAAAATTAAGCAGATTTCTGCTTTTATAACACAGGATGCTATAAAACTGACGTTTTATAGTTGTTTTCCTATTGACTAGAACCTATTTTAGAATGATAGACTAGGTAGGTACACCTAGGTATATTTTTACTTGTAGTAAGCTATGCAAAGGGTAGGATAATCATGAATTTGCAGGCGCAATCATTCCAAACTGTCCTTTCGTTTGGTTGAGAAAACGTTTTCGCTAAAACCTACAACTAGGTATAAGTAAATAGGTATCAGCTGTATACTTTCATACGAATTCTTACCAATTCATGGCAATGTGAAACCTTCTAAGAAGGGGCGAAATGAGAGCCTTGACCAAGGAATAACAACTTAGGTAGGTACTTGGCCCAACAGTTAAGTGGTAAATAATTCTGGTATTTTCATGCATACATAGTCCTTAAATTAAGTTTTAAGGCGAATATTAAATAGAAGTTGTACCGAAATTTCGCGTGAGAGTTCTTCCCACTCTTCTTCGCATAAGAGCATGAGATAACTCTGACGAGCTGCAATAAGGAATTTTTCTTCATCGGCACTTTGACGTCTTCTACGCATTTTAATCAAAAAATAAAGCCTGATTTAAGTAATTCTACTTAAATTTCCCAAAATTCTACTTAAATTTCCCAAAAAGTGTTCTCCACTTTCCAAGAAAAGTTGAACTGAGAGAAAACTTTGGAGACTACTTCAAGATGCTTACGGGAAAATAATCCTTACATACTTAGCTTACGGAGAAAAAATAAAATTATCTCAACACGTTTTCAGCTACACTTTTCGTTTGGCGCTCATTTTCCAAAGTAGAAATTTTGCGTTTATTATCACAAAATACTTACTTAAACATATTTTCAAATATAAAATAACGAAAAACAGATAAAGAATGAATGATTAACGATTAAAAATACAGAAAATACCCGCGGGAAACATGGAAAACTATTTTTGAAGTTAGTAGAGCGTGGATCCGACAGGTGGCACGGCAGTCTCGAATCAGAGGGATTACGCGGGAAAATCTCGAATTCAAAACTTTTTAACTTTTTTTGAGGACAATAAGAAATGAGCTTCGACAAACTTCTGTTAAGTTTCTCTCCAAAAGTAGAAGCCGGAAAACGAAAAATCTACTTTTTACTTCTTTTCCAACAATAGGTACCCACATTAAATTAATAATTTTAGAATAGGATTATTTTTCTATCCACAGGTCTGGTACTTAGGTATATCGCAGGTAATCGTTTAGAAAATATAATACAGTTTTCGAAACCGCTCTACCTATAGCGAGGAAATTTACGTGATCACTACTTGCCAGTTGTTTTATAGGTAGATGGAAAATCTGCCAACTTGCACTTAGTGCTGCAATAGGTACCTATCAGCGGTCACAAGCAGTAAGAACAGAGTCTGAGCCAGGCATTTCCAGTACTAGCCCTATAATTTAGTGATAGGAGGTCAATACGTTTCTCAATGTGACGGCTTGAGGACGCACGTACCTTGTCGTACCTAGATTGTATTGGTTCAGTGAATGGGTTATGCAACACAACATAAAAAAAACCTGCACCTACCTATCAACATCCATCATGGTCCTCCCAGCCAGGTCACACCAGTTCGATCCCATGTCCTATCAAAATTTTTCTGATCTACTTCTAATGTGATCAGCATCTCCAGTGAAATATATCGTGGCTGTGGTGCTTCGAAACCCACCTAAAACTGTAGGTTTCCATCTTGGCTGGCTGAGGAGCTGGTACCTGGTAGTGCTGCCAGCTGAGCACGATGGAAAATACCGAGGGGTTAACCACTCGTTGGGAATCACGTTGGGAACATTGGAAATCTTTATGAAATCTCAGGGAATCTTGGAATTTGTTTTTGGAGTGGTTACCCCTTCGTGGTTCATCTTTCTATGAATATCGTTGGGAATCTTTCGAAATCTCAGAATCTCAGAGAATCTCAAGGAATCTACGGAGTGGTCACCCCCTCGGTTAATTGGTATGTACCTACCTTGATAGGTGGATAATATTGAGGTGCATGGTAGGTCTACACAAACCCTAGGTCTAGGTACCTACTTAAAAGAACATAGGAATACAAAATACAAATTAAAGTGAAATAAAAGACAGCGAGTGCGCATAACAGAAGCATACTGAGCCCCGAAATGAGAAATCTCAGAGGGATATTCAAGAAGGATTTGCATTTCGAATGAAACCTTTTCCCTCAAAGCACTAAGCGCTAGAGCGAGATGACGGATTTGCGAATTCAAAATTTTGTAAGGCATTTCATGTTTAACTTGAACTTTAACGAATGAGCCTACTTCTGACATCTCTTAACTCCATTTTAGGGGGGGGGGGGGCCTTAATGCCTCAAAGTGAATGACTTCTTCTCGGGAAAGATGGAAATGAGATTTCAAGTCTGGATGCTAAACACTTCCCTATCCTCCAGTTAGGTTTAACTGATAGACCTCAGACCAGAGTTAGCAGCAAATAGACCATTTCATTCCTCAGCTATGGCAGCTCTACCAAATACCAGCTCATGAGCCTAGTTTTAGGAGGGTTCCAAACCACCCCTCGATATACATTTCATTTGAGATGCTGAACATATCAGAGGTGAATGCCGAGCAGAAAAACTTTTTGGTAGGATCGGGATCGAACCGATGTGAACGGGCTCTCATTGCTCCCCTAAAGGCAACCAACTAGGCACAGCCCTACCATATAGCCAAGCAGGTACGGCAGAGAAAATAATTTGGGACTGACAAAGGTTGACAAATATTCGCTAATACCAGTTAAATTTCCAGTTCAAAAAAAAAAAAAATCACTGAGTTAGCTTGAATTTCCCATGACAGGCTGTCAATTAGTTATAACAAAAATTCGATTTTAATAAAGGGTCCGACAACAGTCGCACTTAACTTTCTCGCCCAGAATGATTTTTTTTTGGGTTTTTTTGAGATTTTTTTGCGGGCGTAATTTTTAAGCAATCGAAAATCGGTTGAAAATGACCCACGAGCATCTATCTGAGATCACTCATACCAAATCTCACGTCTGTCATTTTATTAGTGTAGTCCCAAATGCGTTCCGACCATTCAAAAACGTGGTTTCTCATTCTCAACTCATTTTCGACATTTTTTTGACTATAACGGCCGTAATTTTGAAGATAACATAATTCTGTTCGACAGATGTTTAAGTTACATGGTTCTACACACATTTACCAAATTTCATGACAATCGGTCAATAAATGTGAATGGCGCCGAAACGACCGAACTTTGGTCCAGAACGGCCGTAATTTTCAACCAATTCAATTTTAGTTGAAAATGACCTCGAAGCATCTATTTGTCAACACACATACCAATTTTCAGTGTTATAGATTGAAAAGTGTACCGTCGGCGCTTGTCTAAGTAACCAAAAACACGATTTTTGAATTATTTTGGCGGTTTTTTGACAATAGCGGCCGCAATTTTTGACCAATCAAAAAATCCTTGAAAATGCCCCTCGGCAGTGATTTTAGACAGGTCCATACCAAATTTCATCAAAATCGGATGAACGGTATAGGCGCTAGAGCACTGCACGGACTGACGGACTGACGGACTGACGGACGGACTGACGGACGGACAGACTTTTTCCAGAAACCACTTTTTTGGACTCAGGGGACCCCCAGGATCATGGGAAACCCAAAATCTCAATTTCGAAATTTTGCACGAAAACAATACTTTCTCGCCATATATGGCTAGCGAGAAAGTAAAAACAGGATGCACTGAATACCTATTATGTCCACAGGGCGTTGGCTCATACCTAATGGACTCCATAATGGGCTACACTGGCCGGACTTCCGCAGGTTTTTGGATTCTATTTTTAAAACATCCTCATAATATCGGGGAAAAAATCCAGGCCTTGCCTGAACAAAAAAGAAGTAAGTATTTGGTATTTTCCGAATTAAGAGGACGCTATACCTGACGGTGCATTTTTTGCCGCCCATAAGATTAACATTGCGAGCGGCGATTCATTTTCAAGGTTTACCCTTGGTTGAAAGACACAAAATTTTGCCTGTACCTAGCCCTAACAATGTTCTAGTGAGTCTTCGAAGCAGATTTCCCAATTTCTCACTGGTTTCTTTTATTGCAACTGTTTTGCAAATGCTAGCATCGCATACCTCAAGAAAAGTGCTGTATCTCGAAAAACTGTAAAAAAAAAATGGGAAATCTGCTTCGAACACTCCCTACTTAGAACATTGTTAGGGCTAGGTACAGGCAAAATTTTGTGTCTTTCCAACCAAGGGTAAACTTTGAAAATGAATCGCCGCTCGCAATGTTAATCTTATGGGCGGCAAAAAATGCACCGTCAGGTATAGCGGACCCTTAAAAGACAGGTACTGAAGTATTTATAAGTATAAAAAATAAAACAACCTATGTTATAGGAGGAACTAGAATAGGCCCCTCCATATCAACCTGTTCAGCTTACCAAGGTTTAGTACCTTATGGAATAAGGCCTTTATATGCAGTGGTCTCTCTCTGTAACGTCCAGGAACCATTTTTATTTCCTCATTATAGAAAGGATTACAAAACGATGAGTCACGGTTTGTCTATAGGTCCTGTAACGTTTACTTGTTCAAGTTACAGAGAGTTTGCCACTATAGAGGGTTAAAACACACAAATGCAACGAACGTGTGGCTTTTATGAACCTAGACTCATGAAGGTAAAAATGTTAACTAAAAAATTAAACAACATGGAGAAACCTTGGTAGACAAAAGGGAAGGTTACCTTCCGAAGGTAGACAGAAGTTAAAGTTGAAAAGATTATTAATCAACTTGTAAGGACATAATGATGAATTCGAAATGAATCGGGAGCGAGAAACTGTAGTAACGCTTCGGGGTAAGCAGACTTGAAGTTTCCCGAGTCGCGCAAAACTTCTCCCAAGAAAACGGAAACAAGCAACAAAAGTGAAAAGTTTCGGAAAACAAACGTTTGATATCCAACTTTTCGCTATTTAGGGGCTCGGAAAAACGTTTTTCATATCATATTTCATGTGGTTACTCTTGTTTTCCTACCTGACTTGTTTTGAAATAAAATACTGACTAGTTCGTGAGGATAACGTATTGTGGTGGGAATTTTGGAAAGTTTTGACTTTTATAGTCCATAAATTCTTTGTGAAGTAGGGTCTCCCAATGATCTGCTAGTCGAGGGACCATTTTAAACGAGACAACCTTCAGTCCAGTACCAATGATACTACAGAGGTAACCTCTTAAATCAAAGAACCTTGGGTATAGACATCAAGGCGCAAGAAGATACACTAGGTTCCAAGAGTGTCACATAAATAACCATCGGAAGAATTGGTTCACCAATATTTACTGCAGACTAGACTTTTAGGAGCTCGGGAGAACGTTGTCTCTGGATCTCTCTTAATAAACATTATGTAGAAAATATATCCCAGTTGACGATTGCCAGAAGTGTGGAAGTGCCTTACCAAAAAATACATGTCATACCTACTTACCTATACATAATTTCTGGCTCTAAAAAAACATATTATATTTCAGAAGTTTTCTCAAAAAATGGTCGAAAAAACATCAACAGCAATATTCCGGCTTAACACGAACAAGATTGTGTCGAATCCTTTGTCGGTACAAATCTCGATTGGATGTAAATCCGGGTCTCGAAATAGAAAACTAATCAGTCAGGCTTCAGGAATAGGACGGTAGTAGGGTAGAGGCCGGATAGTCCGGAATAAGCCCCACCCTTTCATGCAAATTGAAATGGTGGCTGTAAAGTCGTTTGCAGAATTTTCAATTTCCCCCAGGGAAGGTCTGGCCAGTGTGAGGAAAGAAGGTAGTCAAGTCAATTTTTACCTAAACCAAAAATAATTTATGAAAGTTTAATTTATTTTTATAGAGTGGCAGTGGCAGTTGTGATTGCCCTTACAAGGCTTTTAATTTATTGTTACTCAGTGTACACTACACCAGTGTGCCGGAATACACCATTGCTGTTACACAAATAAAACATAGCGTGGCACTCTTGTGGTGCAATGGACGGGTAGGTTAGGTTAGGTTTAAACAAGGGCAAACTCTTCTGTAAACAACTAGAAATAATATTAACGAAAGTAGCCATAGTTTAATCAGTGTCCCGAAATTAGTAATAAAAATATTTTCTTCACTTTCTTCGTGTCTCTAAGAAAGATTACAACGTAAGATGTAAGTTTCTCTTATTGTTAGGGTAAGGGAAAAGAACGGTAAGCGAACACCGCGACGAACAAATTAAGAATAATTACGACATGACGACACTAACTATAAATACCAAAGTGAAAGTGGTGGAAAGGAAAGTCGGAAAAACTAAAACTTTACGTTACTACTCGTAACCAAAACGGATTAGAATAAAGTAAATCGTTCTTCCTTTTCCAGTGCAGAATCCCAATTTATTATTCCTTCCTCCCGCTCTGTCACCCCTCCGCAAACCTGCCCCGGGTCAGCGACTAGCTCTCCCAGGGGGGGACAAGGGAGAAGAAAAAAAACCTTTTGCATTGGCGGAAACCCCGCAGAGGAAGAAAAAGTCACGGAAAGGGTCACTACACGAAATTAGTGGTTCATTCAAAAGTTTCAAAACCTGTTTTTTAGTTTCTTGTCCTGTAAAAAAGCTAGATAACTTTCCAGAAAGCGCAGATCTAAGCGAGTCGAATAAAAATCTGAAAAACCAATAAAAACAGCTTTGTTTCTGACCTCTCTAGATCCATAAATTCACGTTTGAACGTTAAGAATAAGGATTTCCCTGCCATGCAGTGACGTCAAACTACACAGTCCAATTGGAGGCCTTCAGCAAACCCTTATAATCGCCTACTCCATTGCCAGGAAAGATCTTGTAGAAATTGGAGGAGGGTTCTCGTATAATATAGGAAGCGAAGGTAGAGTACAGGGAAATTTCAAGGTTAGACCAAAAGAGATACAGGTTCCAGGCGCCCCTGCCGCTCGGGGCCTCACCCCATGCCCTTCTTTAAATTAACCCGGTCATGGATGATTTCAAACCCCGAATAAAAAAAACCAGCTTTACGCCATACGATAAATTTTAAAATTAGCAAACAAATAAACAATAATAATCCGAAACTTTAGAACCCCCCACAGTAGCCGGGCAAGGAGTGAGATCCCGAACGACAGGTTTTTAAATTGTTACACCCTATATGAGTCAACCTATAACAAGCCCAGCAACTAGACCATCCATCGTGCACAGCTGGCAGCACTACCAAATACCAGTACTACAGTTTTAGGTGGGTTCCGAACCACCACAGCCTCAATATACATTCCATTTGACATAAGAAAAACTTTTCGGTAGGGCTGTCTGAAAATACAAGTATCGAGATTCGAACCAGGGACCTATGAATTGAGCTACAAGGGTCTTGACCACTATCCCACAAAGCCGCTTGAAACTATAGTAGGTATTTAATTATCATGGGGAATTTCTATACGCCTGGTGGTAGCGGGTAGGGAGGCGAGTTGACAAAGGGACTACCCTCCCTTCCTCGAAAGCTTGAAAGCCCCAGGCTTCGTCAAGGCCATAATTTAACCTGTCTTCTGCTCTCCTGCCCTGTCAGCCGTCTTTCCCTTCTCATTTTTCAGTCAACCTGCTTACCGCATGGTTACCCATCTTAAATTTACCTGGATGCTTTTCCAGAAAAGGTATTGTTGTCAACGTTGGAGAAGAAAATGTCTAGCCAGGAAAAATAATTGCTGATTTGCCTTTTGCTATCTTATTTCACGAAACCTCTGTGATCTGAAATAATGACTCCCCGGAAAATAAAGGGTCCGACAACAGTCGCACTTAACTTTCTCGCCCCATATGTTTTTTTTATTTTTAGAATTATAGAATTTTTTTTGTGGGCGTAATTTTCACTCAATCCAAAATCGGTTGAAAATAACCCACGAGCATCTATCTGAGATCACTCATACCAAATCTCACGTCTGTCATTTTATTACTGTAGTCCCAAATGCGTTCCGACCATACAAAAACGTGGTTTCTCATTCTCAACTCATTTTCGACACTTTTTTGACTACGACGGCCGTAATATTGAAGATAACAAAATTCTGTTCGACAGATGTTTAAGTTACATGGTTCTACACAAATTTACAAAATTTCATGACAATCGGTCAATAAATGTGAATGACGCCGAAACGATCGAACTTTGGCCCAGAACGGCCGTAATTTTCAACCAATTCAATTTTAGTTGCAAATGACCTCGAAGCATCTATTTGTCAACACAATTACCAATTTTCAGTGTTATAGATTGAAAAGTGTACCGTCGGCGCTTGTCCGACTAACCAAAAGCAAGATTTTTCAATTATTTTGGCGGTTTTTTGACAATAGCGGCCTTACTTTTTGACCAATCAAAAAATCCTTAAAAACACCCCTCGGCAGTGATTCTAGACAGGTCCATACCAAATTTCATCAAAATCGGATGAACGGTATAGGCGCTAGAGCACTGCACGGACTGACGGACGGACAGACTTTTTCCAGAAACCATTTTTTTGGACTCAGGGGACCCCCAAGATTATGGGAAACCCAAAATCTCAATTTCGAAATTTTGTACGAAAACAATACTTTCTCGCCATTTATGGCTAGCGAGAAAGTAAAAATTTACCCATGTCGCAATTTCCACCATCCAACCCTATCGCAATCATGTAAGGCTAAGGGGTTCGAAGATCCTCCAACTAGGGGTGAGTATAGTGTTCAGCTTATCGACCGCTGACTGAAAATTAACTCAAAATCGTACAACCCACCCAGAGCCGGAAAAACTAGACTTAGTCAGGCACACGTCCCTGAAAGTGTATCAAAACTTTTGTCCATTCTACCTTACCTCAATTAAGGGGAGACCGTTCAAAGTTCTGCCGTGATTAGTCAGCAGACCGTAAAAACCTTTGGTGCACCTTAAAGTTGGAGAAACCCTGGAAATTTTGGCAATACTAAACTTTGCTTATTTCAGATTCTCCATAAATTGGTAGCCAATTAAAAATAATTGGGTGCGATAGAGCGAAGGGCAAGCAAGGCTGGAGAACAAGGGAGTCTTTATGTTCAGACAGTAAGGGCACAAAAGGCTGAGGGTACTGGGTAACTCCGATAACAAGGAATGAGGGTGGAGGGGGTGGCTTTCTGTGGTCAAATCAGTTACATTCCCAGCGGCGTTCCTAGTTTTGGGGTCAGACCGCTGACATATTGATTAAAGGACCTGGTTTGAAAATCCGTCTCACATTTTTTTTGAGTGAGTACACCTACACCAGCTTCGATTGATACGTCTAACCACTTTTAGTTCAGGTCCAAAACCTGAAAACAATCCCAAGCTATTTTGTTGGGGAGGAGGTGGGACATTTCGGGCCGGGCACTAACTACCGGAAGAAAACAAGAATCAGTAAATTTAACTATCAGTTAGCGTGAAAACTTACCGGTATTATTTGATACAGTTTAGCGGCCGTTTTTGACTGGTCTTGGAGAAAACATAGGCTGCTTTCAACGCAGCTCGTATGTTGTTGATGTCGTCACTCTCACAGCTGAAAAAACAAAATAAAAAAACATAAATAAAATCGTCACTAACTTTATTGTATCGGTATTCACTTACGAATTCATCGTATATAGAATCGTATATAGAATTTATAATATATCCTTCCTTCCTAAGGCTCCTCCTACGACTACTCCACAACCAGGGTAACATCTTATACTGCTCTCCAGAGCACCCAGGGTGTATATATGAAGATTATAGGGTAGAGCTCCAAGTACTATACCGAGGGGAATCACTGGAAATCTTTATGAAATCTCAGGGAATCTTGGAATTTTTTTGGAGTGGTTACCCCTTCGGTTCATCTTTCTATGGATATCGTTTGGAAATCTTTATGGAATCTCAAGGAATCTCTGGAGTGGTTACCCCCTCGTACTACACTGTATCGCCGGAACAGGAGAAAATCAGTGACGGTTGGTGGAACTGACCCAAACTTGGGCGCAATGGCCTACAAATTGCAGCACCCGAAATGCACACATCACATGCCTATCCTGACATTGACACTGAGTCCACTGATCTACCTGAACAAATATTGGCAAAGCCAATGAACCTGCAAAGATACCAATAGACACAACAGTCTCGGCAGCCGAGGCGAACGTTGCGAGCAAGGTTCGATCCCGATCCTATCGATATTTTTCCGATCGGCATTCAACTCTGATGTATTCAAGTGGTGGTTCGGAACCCTCCTAAAACTAGGAACAGCTACGACTGGCCAGGGAAATAGTATTCTTTTCCAAGGGGACCTTTTTTGAGGAGACTGTCGAAGTTGACGTTCTGACGTTACAAAGACATTATAATTCAGAATATTTAAGGGTCCGCTATACCTGACGGTGCATTTTTTGCCTCCCATAAGATTAACATTGCGAGCGGTGATTCATTTTCAAGGTTTACCCTTGGTTGGAAAGACACAAAATTTTGCCTGTACCTAGCCCTAACAATGTTCTAGGGAGTGTTCGAAGCAGATTTTCCATTTTTTTACTGGTTTTCGAGATACAGCACTTTTCTTGAGGTATGCGATGCTAGCATTTGCAAAACAGTTGCAATAAAAGAAACCAGTGAGAAATTGAGAAATCTGCTTCGAACACTCCCTAGAACATTGTTAGAGCTAGGTACAGGCAAAATATTGTGTCTTTCCAACCAAGTGTAAACCTTGAAAATGAATCGCCGCTCGCAATGTTAATCTTATGGGCGGCAAAAAATGCATCGTCAGGTATAGCGTCCTCTTAAATACAAAACAGTTCCCTAAAAAAACGCGGGAAAAAAATCATTCTACTGCCACGTGCCACGATTGTGTGTTATGTCTCAATGGCAAACTTTCCTGGAAATTATACAATTTATAAATTGCCAATTACAAATAAATCCAATTATATAACTGAAGCGAATATAAGGAGGAGAACTCTGTATTAGAAAATTACAGCACTCATATAAAATAATAATGTAGATGGATTTTCACGGTTTAAACGGAAGAATAAAGAGAGTAGATAGTACGCCAAAGGGGGAAGTACTTTAACGTTGAATAATCAACTCGCGTTTTAACTGGGGACGCTGACGTACATCTCTAACGTATAGAGGTAATTGCCTATTACCTTTGATGATAGGAAGCTTCATCAGATCAGGTTTATTATTAGCGTAAAATAAAGGGGGTCACCTCGTCAATCGACCAGGGTTCAAGCTTGGAGGATAAGAGAAATTTTTCTGATGTGAGCTGGACACATATCATGCGTCCTGGAATGGCAACTCAGGAATGGCGGGTCCCCACACAAAAACTGCCATCCCTCCAAAAGTTTACTTTAGCGTTATCCTCCATTTAAGAAAAGTCGGTTCCTTTCACCACCCTGCCGACAGCGCCTTTTTCTGAAGGGTCCGCTATACCTGAGGGTGCATTTTTTGCCGCCCATAAGATTAACATTGCGAGCGGCGATTCATTTTCAAGGTTTACCCTTGGTTGGAAAGACACAAAATTTTGCCTGTACCTAGCCCTAACAATGTTCTAGGGAGTGTTCGAAGCAGATTTCCCATTTTTTTTACTGGTTTTCGAGATGCAGCACTTTTCTTGAGGTATATATGCGATGCTAGCATTTGCAAAACAGTTGCAATAAAATAAACCAGTGAGAAATTGGGAAATCTGCTTCGAACACTCCCTAGAACATTGTTAGGGCTAGGTACAGGCAAAATTTTTTGTCTTTCCAACCAAGGGTAAACCTTGAAAATGAATCGCCGCTCGCAATGTTAATCTTATGGGCGGCAAAAAATGCACCGTCAGGTATAGCGGACCCTTAATGTCTAAGAAGACAGACACTTCGTAAGATGACCCCAGAACGATCTTCTTAGCCTGTTCATTTTTAGAGTTTTACAAGACCCGAAAATTGCTTCTTTCTCAAACAAAGTGTCTGTCTTCTAAAATATTAAGAAAGACATGTTCCCAAGTTGTCCACGGCTAGCGTGGCTGGACTGATGTTCTTTCGTCCCATGATTTTCGGTGATATCAGGGTAAACTATAAAATAAAATCACAGTAAGCATCCATCAGCTTTCCATGTAAATCAGCACTTGTTTTTGAATAATCCAATGACAAATGGGGAATATATCGCTAGAGGGCTAACGGCTGCTAACGTGAATGTGGCGGGAGGGAGAGAGGGGATTCCACAGGCAAATTTGAAATTTTAATTGCTGACCCAGTGTAAACCTTTTCAGCAGTTTCAACGCTACAGTATCCTCTGTTTGAGTTTGAATTATTTACAAAAGCAAATTTTCGGGTAAAGGGTTGGGGCAAACCACCCGAAGGCACGAATTCGCATTTTCTGTTGGCACAAAGGACAAACCTTTATCAGCATTTTTACTTTCCCGTATACACGAAGCATATAGTTAGTAAAGTGATCTTCCAAAAAATTGATGTTGACTTTTTTTCACTACAAAAGATGCGATACTGTGTAGACGTGTGCATGGCACGAGGTAAAAGAATTTAACTGAACTGGAGGTTAGTGCTACTGTTACATTACGACCTTTAATCTCAGGGAAGGCTAACCAGCAGTTAACCAAGGGTGAAGCCTCAAAAAATGTAAAGACTACTACATGCAGTCTATTAACTGATTCAAAATAGTACCAGTAGACACTACAGTATGACACACCAGTAACAATATTGTGAGAAAGTGAACGGTTAGGTTACGAAGGTACGAGGCTATGAACCACAATGTCTATTTGTACAAAATCAAGGTATAGGTAATAATAAATAAACAATTACTAGCTATCTATAAGCACACAGTATTGTAACAGAATATGTAGGTTACCTACGAGGGGTTGACCGCTCCAGAGATTGCTAGAAGATTTCTAAAGATTTCCTGAGATTCTCAACGAGATTCCTTGAAAGATGCACCCCGAAGGGTTAACTACTCCAGAAATTCCAAAAATTCCCTGAGAATCCCAACGAGATTCTCAACGAGATTCCTAACGAGATTCCTGGAGTGGTTAACCCCTCGGATACCTACAATATGAAGCCCTCGAGCCGTCAAATCGACATATTACATTCCCCCTACTTCTCCAACAAATGTAGAAAAAAATTTTTTTTCACGATGAACCCGAGAGGAATTTTCCATCATTTCCCAAAGGTATCTCAACATGGTTATGCAGGAAAAATAAACATTGTTACACAATTCCCACCTCGCTTTCCTCCATATAACGGTTGTGGGAGCTGCATCCTGCGTCAATATGATAACAAATAACTAAGCAAATCAAATTTACAACGAAAACCCCTATAAAGGCCTTTTTAAACGAGGTACACCAGGGTAAACTGAACCAGTTAACTATGAAGGGGTTATTCTGGTTCTTCCAATAGTCCTCTACATAACAGCTCTTACTTACAGTCGCTATTTATTGAACGTTTTTTCTGCACACTGTATGAGGAAACTATAGGATATTTAAATATTCTGAAATATAATATGTCTTTTTAACGTCATAACTCATGAGGCTATGTTGTGATTTTACGATCGAGTGATTTTTGTCACAAAAAGAAATTGTCCAAAATTAACCGATCGTGAAATCACAACATAGCCTCATGAGTAACGACGTTACAAAGACATATTATATTTCAGATTATTTAAATATCCAATAGTTTTCTCACAAAGTTCACAGAAAAAGCGTTTGTATCTATGTTTTGTCAAAAATTGAACAAATAATAATTAGTAAAAACTATAACGGCAAGGTTCCTCTAGTATTCATGACTGTACCTACCGCTGACCCCAGAAACATTTCAAAAAGATTTTTTCGTTATTCTTTTGAAGAGAAAATCCCATGATATCCGTAAATCTTATCCCCAGGGTCTAAGAAAGGTTGGAAAATTGTAAGGTAACCTAAATTTGTAAACCCTGAAGGGACCTGTGGTAAGAACATGTGGTGAGGATTAGATGTTGAGTTGCGACCCTACCTGGGAATTTTTTCGTAAAAGGAAAATTCAACGTGTGAGGCTGAGGAAAAAAGATAGAGGAAATTCTTTTCCTCTCTTGTAGGTAAATGGGAGAAGTATTTTATATCAGTGAGGTCATCAATTCGTTCTTTTCCCCCTCATTTTCTCATTTTTTTCACATCTTTCGTAAAAGATGTTTGCCAATTTGGAAGATTTCGAAGCCGTTACCTCTTTCACCCTTAAAGGCACATAAATGATTTCATTCTGAGACTCATCCCAGCCGAAGCATCGCTTTATAAAGAGCAAGTCAATTTGACTTCTTTCTTTTACGTACTTAAGAGGACGCTATACCTGACGGTGCATTTTTTGCCGCCCATAAGATTAACATTGCGAGCGGCGATTCATTTTCAAGGTTTACCCTTGGTTGGAAAGACACAAAATTTTGCCTGTACCTAGTCCTAACAATGTTCTAGGGAGTATTCGAAGCAGATTTCCCATTTTTTTTACTGGTTTTCGAGATACAGCACTTTTCTTGAGGTATGTGATGCTAGCATTTGCAAAACAGTTGCAATAAAAGAAACCAGTGAGAAATTGGGAAATCTGCTTCGAACACTCCCTAGAACATTATTAGGGCTAGGTACAGGCAAAAGTTTGTGTCTTTCCAACCAAGGGTAAACCTTGAAAATGAATCGCCGCTCGCAATGTTAATCTTATGGGCGGCAAAAAATGCACCGTCAGGTATAGCGGACTCATGAGGCTATGTTGTGATTTCACGATCGGTTAACTTCGGACAATTTTTTGTGTAACAAAAATCACTCGATCGTAAAATCACAACATAGCTTCATGAGTAATGACGTTATAAAGACGTATTATTATATTTCAGAATATTTAAAGATCCAATAGTTTTCTCACAAAGTTTGAAATCGGAACGTAAAAAAATAGCGAATGTATGGTGGCCCTTAGTACTGTTTTGACTGTTCTGTAATCCCTACAGCAATTACGAAACTAGATATACTCTGGTAATTGGACGGCCGTCAGTGGCTGCTCTAAAAGCTAAGCATAGTGTGCTATTCGAACGAACAAATGACTGCGAATAGGACACTATGTTTAGCTTCGACTGGAGAACGAATCCCGTCGGATAATAAATACCATAGCAGTAACACCAAATAATCATTATAAGGACAAGAAAACAGATCCAATTAATTTTCCGTTATTTTCCAACGAAATCACAACTTGCAACCCATTAGTACTTCCACGGAAAACGTCGTAAAGTACAAAACGGAAGCAAAAACATAAAAAGTTTCCGCCATCACTTACGGCTGTGTGCAAGAGAGAAAAATTATAAAAATTGAACCTCTTGCAATGAGGAATATTAAAGCAAACTCCGGACAGCGAATCACTAAATGAAAAAAATAGCGGAGAAAATTTACAGACTCGCCGTCAGCAGCAACTTTACAGCTCAATAATTCAAAAACCCTTCGGCTATGCCGGAAAATCTTTCGACGAAACTTCAACAAGCAACCGCTTGGCTTCGGCTGAACAGGGCACTCAAAATCCGTCCTGGTTAAGAGGGTATGACTGCATGTTCTGTGCAGTACTGTTTCTAATTTTATACCAATACAAGAGGAAAGACAAGTCAAATTTTTTATTACAAATAGCACTCGATCGTAAAACCACAACTTAGTTCTACAAGTTCTGACGTTTCTAGACATACTAGACATACTACATTTTCAGAACAACTAAATGTCCGGCAGTGACTTCAGAAAATGGGCAAAAAACGTCAACAACCAGCATTGTGCGGACAGGAAAATTTTTGTTCCCGAAAAAATAGCCGACAACGCTCATCTTGCCACTTAAGGCTGACTATACATTCGCTACTTTCTTCCTTTCCGATCTCAAACTTTGTGAAATATAATATGGCTTCTTAACGTCATTACATTACACATGAGACTATATGTTGTGATTTCACGATCGGTTAATTTTGTACAATTTTTTGTGTGGCAAAAATCACTCGATCGTAAAATCACAATATAGCTTCATGAGTAATGACGTTAAAAAGACATATTATATTTCAGAATATTTAAATATCCAATAGTTTTCTCACAAAGTTTGAAATAGCGATTGTATATTCAGCCTTAAGGGCGCTATTGGCAGGACGGTAAAAGACACCAACGTTTCTTTTTGGGAGAAAACTAGGGCATGCTTGTTTAGGGTGCGTCCCACCATGCCCAGTTAAAATTAAACTGGAGATTTACCATGTTAAATTTAACTTAAAAGTTAAATTTAACATGGGAAACATAGGAAAAATCTCCAGTTTAATTTTAACTGGGCATGGTGGGACTCACCCTTAGTATGGTAATTGCACCACCATTTCTATATTTCGCAGGAATTCGTTGTGAAAGCAAAACATAGTGTCCTTTCGCAGTCCTTTTGTTTCACGTTCGAATAACACACTATGTTTAGCTTTTGGAGCAGCCACGGCCATTTGCGGTCGTGCAATTATCAAGTTCCATAGAGAACGCTAGTGAATCCCAACTTGCGATCATTAATTCAGCTGAACTTCCTTTCATAGCCTCTTAAGACTTTCGTCTAAGCTCAAGTTGCTTTTATTGGCGGGCCCGTCCAAATGGATTTTCGTATTTCCCAACAAGCAAAGGGTATTAACGCGGAAACCTCTCCATGGCGTCGATGTCTTTTATTTCTTCTCTGAAGCCCCTCCAACACTATTCGGGCACATTGGCCATATGGGCCAGAAAGCCTTACCCACTGTTAAGGCGAAATGGGACAACATAAATAAACACCACCTTTCCCATCTCGCTTTAAAACTAGTCGATAGGGGCAAAAGAAAGGCACAGGTAATAAATCGTCCTCTTCCCTGCTTGACAGTTGCTGCGTTGCGAAAATTCCTAACTGATGTCCCATGTTTCTTTGCATCTTCAAGTTTTCATTTTTATTAGAATTAAAAAGAAGTAAAATTTTACTGAAAGCTTGCAATAGCGAAAAGACAAGGGGATATCATCTCCGCTTCATCTAAATTAAGAAGTATACGGAGGACGCAGGCTCAAGTTCCGATTTGGCGAAATTTTTCACGAACTCACTGGCCAGGGGAAAACTGAGTCGTTGTGCTGCAGCACCAAAGAATTTGTACCATTGTTAAATAAACTAAAATATTAATTGGGTGGGCTAAGGAGTATGAACTTATCATGATTTCGGCGGAGCGTTCGACGATCCGCTTGGGCAGGCTTACTTAATTTTGGCATTCTTTCACGTTGACATAGATTAATTATTTTAATTATATCGAGAAGAATCTCTCCCGAAATAATTTCCGTCCGAAAGCTCATCATCGCACGCTAAAGATAGCCTTGGACAGATTTTCTTGTTTGAATATGAAATAGGGGCAAGGGCCAATCACGATTGAGCTCTTAGAGCCAACGACGCGACGCTGATAGGTTTGAGTGATTAGACGTCATCAAGAGGCCCAGAATTACATTCAAAGCATACGGACCGTAGGTAGATTTTCCTTTTTAAATAATAAAGTTAGGTTGGAACCGAGGGGTTAACCACTCGTTGAGAATCTCGTTGGGGTTCATTGGAAATCTTTATGAAATCTCAGGGAATCTTGGAATTTTTTGGAGTAGTTACCCCTTCGGGGTTCATCTTTCTATGAATATCGTTGGGAATCATTGGAAAACTTTATGGAATCTCAAGGAATCTCTGGAGTGGTTACCCCCTCGGTTGGAACGGGATTCGAACTCATACCTTGATAGCTCAGGCAATCAGAGGCGCTTATATAGCGCTTATAGAGTTGAAGAATACTGTGTAAAGATATAGAAACTGGTCAGTGTCTTGAATTCTTAACGATAAAAGTTTCCTCTGAGTTTCGGTCTTGTCTGTTCAAAAGCAATACATCAAGCAGAAAAGGTCTACATTCCGTCTGACAGTTAAAGCATAGCTAAGACGCATGCGCTGTGAAAGCTCGATAATGTTGACAGTCGTATTTGAAGTCGTTAATACGTTTATGGGGAAATTAAATGGTCCTTCGAGCCGGACTATCAAGGGGAAATGAAGTTTCAGATGTTTTATAGCTGTTGCGATGCATTTGTCATCTTGAGAGCGAATGAGAGACCTATTAAAGCTTTCTTACTCTTTCATGGAGAAGACTAGTCTAACTTTTCCAGTCATTCCAGAAAATAAAGACTGTGTTTTTCAAGCTATGTTTTTAGAAAAGGAGAAATCACGAAATTAACTTTTCAAGGTACAGTCTCTCTATAACGACCACTAAGGGGCCATGCAAATTTGCTCCCTATAAAGAGAGATATTCTGAGGTTTTCAAGGTACCGTAGCGTCCGTTCGTTATAGAGAGGTGTTCACTATAGACAGTGATAACTGTATATGAATACTGCCACCTTCTTAACAATACTTAGACGCCAATTACTATAACACTATTGACGCTTCCGTTAATGTTCAAAGTACCTATAGTGACTAATCTCTTGAAAGCTACAACGGAGACCGTACCCCTATAGATACAAGTTCTTTGTTAACAACTAGCAAGAAGTAACTTTTGTTTTAGTTTGTGGTTGCCAGCAGGTTGCCGCACTGATTGAGTTGAATTTAGTTGCAAAGACTAAGTTTCACCATTCTCCTCCTCAGTCTACGGAAAGACAAAACTCTGGTAGAACCACGTCACCAATGCAATTGCCTTTAATTAAAGTCACACATGTATATTCAATCCTTTTGCCTCTAAGGGTGCGTCCCACCATACCAGGGTTAAACTCCAGTTAAGAGGACGCTATACCTGACGGTGCATTTTTTGCCGCCCATAAGATTAATATTGCGAGCGGCGATTCATTTTCAAGGTTTACCCTTGGTTGGAAAGACACAAAATTTTGCCTGTACCTAGCCCTAACAATGTTCTAGGGAGTGTTCGAAGCAGATATCCCAATTTCTCACTGGTTTCTTTTATTGCAACTGTTTTGCAAATGCTAGCATCGCATACCTCAAGAAAAGTGCTGTATCTCGAAAACCAGTAAGAAAATGGGAAATCTGCTTCGAACACGACCTAGAACATTGTTAGGGCTAGGTACAGGCAAAATTTTGTGTCTTTCCAACCAAGGGTAAACCTTGAAAATGAATCGCCGCTCGCAATGTTAATCTTATGGTCGGCAAAAAATGCACCGTCGGGTATAGCGGACCCTTAACCGAGGTTTCACTGATAACCATGGATGGTTGGGCGCAGCCTAAAACACACAAAATGAAAAGTTAAAAATATTCCCACTGGAGAATTTTCTGGAGGCCTGGAGAAATACCCAAATGAGGAGATACTGACGGTACTATATGTACCATGTAGGAGGTCGTCTATACAATATTATCTAGCCGCACAAGGGGCAGGATAGGGAATGCTATCGAAAGTGGTGGCGTGGCGCGGGTAGATGGACGACCTTCTTGAAAGTAGATAAGTAGCCTAGTCACGGCCCTTCATTAAGGGAAAACAAAACTAAAAACTGAAAATATAAAATATCCTCAAAATAATACCCACATAAAGATTCTAGATCCTATATAAACCCCAGATTTTTTTTTTTTGCTAAAAATTCTTTTTAGCTTTTACTCTTCTTTCTGGGCCAGTACAAAATGTCAGCAGTGTGAGTTATCGACTGCTAACGGGTCAAAAAAAATTAAAGCAAAATCGATAGCCGGGCTGATGATTTGATTCCGGCAATTAACGGAGACGAAGTCCGGACGCAGGGTAGACAGATAAAAACGTGATAACGTTGGAAAAAGTTAGAAACGTCAAATTTCTAAACGGGCCTTTTCTTTATTGCTTACAAAATATGAAAAAAAGAATTTTACCAATTTTATCAATAACAAAATGCGTTCCTCGGGGGAATCTTTTATTAAAAGTTCCAGGAAAATTAGATTGCGATAGGGGAGTACTGTTTTTCATTTTTTTTTCAGATATTGATGTTATTTTTCCGCCGGCTGCAGTGTCTGCTCTAAAAGCTAAACCTAGTGTGCTATTCGAAGGCGAAAAAATGACCGCATACTATATTTAGCTTATACTGGAGAACGAATTTTACAGGGGTTCCAAATCGAGTGTTGATACAATTTAGTAAGGGTGGCACAGTGGTTCGATCCCCAGCCTCTACAAAATTTTCCCGTCCCGAAACATTTGCTTCTCTTGTCGGAAATATAGAAAAGCGCCGACCATAAAAAAATCTCATTTTCCATAGTGTACGAGTATACGGAGACAACAACAGGTATTCATTTACAAAGGGATCTCAATCCGAATAAAAAGTTGGCTTGAAATAGGTGGCTCAGTGGGTTTACTGTATACCGCTTTATTGTTTCACTGTTCACTGACCTGACAAACAGGCGCGAAAATGCGTTTATCAAATTTCTCTTTGAAATAAAACTCGAATGTAATATTATTCTGTCAATAGGTAGCGGGAGTTTTGTATGTAGTGAAGTGTTATTCCAATATTACATTGTGGTATACCTCCGGAAAAATTGCAGTATACGGAATCCCTGGTAGTCAAGGCCTGGTAACGTGAGGAAAAGTCTTAAGGGTCCGCTATACCTGACGGTGCATTTTTTGCCGCCCATAAGATTAACATTGCGAGTGGCGATTCATTTTCAAGGTTTACCCTTGGTTGGAAAGACACAAATTTTGCCTGTACCTAGCCCTAACAATGTTCTAGGGAGTGTTCGAAGCAGATTTCCCATTTTTTTTACTGGTTTTCGAGATTCAGCACTTTTCTTGAGGTATGCGATGCTAGCATTTGCAAAACAGTTGCAATAAAAGAAACCAGTGAGAAATTGGGAAATCTGCTTCGAACACTCCCTAGAACATTGTTAGGGCTAGGTACAGGCAAAATTTTGTGTCTTTCCAACCAAGGGTAAACCTTGCAAATGAATCGCCGCTCGCAATGTTAATCTTATGGGCGGCAAAAAATGCATCGTCAGGTACAGCGTCCTCTTAACTATACATTATTACAATTTTACTATTTATACTTGTACTGTTGTGAAGGGGCTGAGAGGCTGAGTCAACGACCTTTCAGGTCAGGGGAGGGATGGACAGTTTTGAAAGGATGCCGTCCCAATCATGGAATTCCAACAGCCGAAACTCTGTGATTATCAGAAGAAAATCAAGAATTCATCAATTCACAGGGAATCACAGGGATGCGGGTCTGGAAGTATCTGTCGTGTGTGAGTACCAGCCATCCCTTAGTAAGTTGAGATCCCACATCCCAGCCAAAAAGCCAGGAAGCCGTCCGAACCGCATCGAACGTGACCACCTAGGTATGTCTCAGATACAATAAGGCAAAAGTTACCTTACGTTTGAAATTTCTGAAAATAAAAAAATGACTAGCGGGGAATCCTCTTTCATTTGATATTGTCCTTAGGCCAGTTTTTGGCTTGCCTAACTCAACCCCACAGTATTACATAAAAAAGTTACTTCAAACTTTTAATGAACGGAAGATATGAGACGAACACACTTAAATACTAATTTTATTTTTTTCTTTTCAAGAGTTTCCCACCTTGAGCCTTTTTAAGGGTAATGCCCCATAAAGCCGCAGAGAACTCCCGACAGGGGAGCACAGTAATTTATTTTTAAAAAATGAAGTCCCTTAATGAAGCGCCTGAAGTTCTTTTATTTCAAAAGGAAAACAGACACCTCTGTAGTGCCCTCATTACTTCAGTTAAAATTAATAAACAAGAGCGTCTATACGCAGTCGTGTTTGTTTACATTTTTTTCTACTCAATTTATGAGGATATATTGAAATGTTCTGAAATATAACATGTCTTTTTAACGGTCACAATTTCACAACAATCTATATTAATAAAAACGCTAGCAGCCATCTTGGATTTTGGCCGGCGCCATTACTGTCCCATTTTTTGATTCTTTTTTGGAACGCATAAACCGAGAACTGCTGACGAAGCGTTAGACACTAATAAAGTAAAATAAAATTATTAAGCAAATCGTTACGAAAACGTAAAAAAGTAAATGAAAAATTAAGAAGCATTTGACGAATTTGAACTTTCCGCAAAAAAAACGTGGCAGCAGACATGAAGTCGATTAATCGATTGACATGGCAGGAGCGAAAGAGCAAAATAAACATAGTCGCCGTAAATCTAATCATAAACCGAATAGACAACCATTGTATTTTATTACTGTTACGTTATCGAGGGGATAATCAGGAAAAGCTTCTGGTATGGTGGTTAGTGAGAGACTGCTTGCTGTACCCGCTGGCGCCGGCTGTATCCTTTCTGTCTATACTTGCCCGGGCCAGCTGGCACAACACAACATCCCCCTTTTTTAATGAGAATAAAACACTTTAAACAACATTCAATACAAGTGAAAGTCTCTTGTCCACGTTGGGACTCTTCTTTGTCTCACCGGTCTCGGTATCCTCGTAGCACTCGGAACACTAACACTAACACTACCTCCAGCAGAACTAACATTGTTATCATTACAATCAACATCTTCATCCTCTATTGGGAAACTATGATGGGCTCTCTCAGATTTACTGCTACTACCCTTGAAGGGCGCTGGCACCAGGTGCCATCTATTTCTTCTATACTGGCCATTCTGTGTATCAACAATATACGAACGATTTTCCAGGACTGACTGAACTGTGCCATAGCACCTTAAATCTACAATCCAAACACTATCCCCTACTTTTAAGGTAGACAGGTCTCGCGCCCTATGGCGACGGTTATAATAATATTCTTGCTTATTCTTGGCCATTTCAAAAGACTTTTTAACTTCTTTCCTCTCATTTTCTGGGAAAAACAACATAGGTACATTCGTTTTGAACTTTCGACCCATCAGTAGTTCTGCTGGTGAGAAACCATTTGCTAAAGGAGTCGCCCTGTAGGCCAACAATGCCTTATGAATGTCTTCATTCTTTTTTAACAACATTTTTGCAGTTTTAACTGCCGCTTCTACTTGCCCATTTGACTGGGAATATTTTGGACTCATTGTAATATGAACAAAATTGTACTCCTTAGCAAATTGTTTAAATTTGTACATAAATTGACCGCCGTTGTCAGTTCTGACTTCATCGCACAAACCTAGTCTAGAAAACAATTCTTTCATTTTTTCAATGATACAATCTTCATTTAGAGATGAAAGTGGGAAAATTTCAAAATATTTTGAGAAATAATCTATTACTATCAGGTACCACTTTCCATTACATTTATATAAATCTGCAGCCAATTTCTGCCATGGTCTATCTGGAATTTCTTCTTTCAGAAACGTTTCCTTGGGATTTTCCCTTTCCTGTATACACTCTGGGCAATTTTTTATTAAATTTTCTAATTGAGTAGACAATCCATAGAACCATACACTCATCTGAGCCCTCCTACGACATTTATTTATGCCTTGATGGCCAGTGTGTATGAAATCTAGGACTTCTTTATGCAGAGTGGGAGGTATCACAATTCGGTTGCCCCGCAACAATAATTCATTGAAAACCGAAAATTCATCCTTGTATTGGAAGTAATCTCTCATGTAATCTGGCAACCTATTTTGTGATGGCCACCCCTCATGAATGTACAGCTTGATCATTTTACACACTTGATCATTTTTCTGCTCTAATTCAATTTTCTTCATGTATTCATCTTTTACTGGTAAATGACATACAATAAAATTCACATAAGCTTCAGTAGCCTCTTCTAGCTCTTCTTGCTCATTCGTTAAATCTCTAACTGGAGCTCGAGAAAGACAATCAGCAATAACTAAACTCTTCCCCGGCACATATTCTACAGTGTACACATAGCGCATCAGTCTCATTCTGAACCTCTGCAGACGAGGTGTCAGCTCATCAATACTCTTTGTCTGTAGAATTTGAACCAAGGGTTTGTGGTCAGTTTCAAAAACAAACTCGACCCCTGTGACAAATTCTTTCAGCTTTTCAGCACTCCAAGTAAGTGCTAAACATTCTCGTTCTATCTGAGCATATCTTTTTTCCGTTTCAGTTAGGGTACGACTGATTAAACTTACTATACCACGATTCTTATCTTTATCTTCTATAAATAAACAACCACCTATTCCGTAGCTGCTTGCATCTGCACTAATTATTAATTTCTTTGAAGGGTCGTAAAAAGCTAAACATGGAGCTTTGCATAACATTTTCTTAATTTCCTGAAAAGCAGATTCTTGATCTTTCCCCCACGTGAACATGACTTCATCTTTCATTAAATGCAGCAGAGGAGCCAGTACCTCTGATCTGTCTGCTAAATATCGCGATGCGAAAATATTATTTACCATACCCAAAAATCTTTGCAAGTCATTTTTGCTTTCAGGGGCGGGAAAGTCAGTAATCCCTTTTACACGATTAGGGTCTATAGAAATGCCATCTTCTGACAACGCATGACCTAGATAATCTATTTTCTTTACACCAAAAACAGATTTTTCTTGATTTATCGTAATGCCCTCTTTTTCCATACGAGACAAAACTTGTCTGAGAATCTTATCATGTTCTTCAACTGTATTGCCCCATATCAAAACATCATCAACATGAAAAACTACGTTCGGTATATCCAACAGAAGTTTTGAAAATTTCATAACAAAATGTTCTGTGCTGCTAGAAATTCCAAAAGGAAGTCTGAGGAATTTGTACCTCCCGAATGGAGTTATAAATGTAGTTAACATTTGACTTTGTTCATCCAGCTTAACCTGGTAGAAGGATTTAGTAATATCTATTTTAGAAAAAACTTTTGCATCCTTTAACTGTCCTAGTGTGGTTTCAGCACTAGGTATTGGAAAATAGGGCCTCTTTACATATCTATTCAGCTTCGTATAATCACCACATAAACGTACTTCATCTTTTCCCTTATCTACAACAACAATTGGAGCTACCCAGTCGGTCGCTTCTTCAACCGGTTCTATGATTTGCTGACTCAGAAGACGTCCTAATTCCTTCTTGAGTTTCGGCAGCAAGGCTAGTGGAACAACCCTTGGAACTATCTGCGCGTATGGCGTTGCTCCAGCCTTCAGCGTAATGGATACTGCTTCTCGGAACTCCCCAATGTCCCTGTACAGTCCTGGGTACTCTTCTTTGACGTTTACCCCAGTAAACGATCCTCGCACTGAGTATGTCTTCTTTTCCTTGGTTGCATTTTTAAACACCCCCAAAGCTTCCGTGGCGTCCCACCCTAGCAATGGTATTTTAACGTCTTTCATTACTAGTGCTTCTGTTTTGTATGTTTTTTCTTCGAGACTTAGCGTGACGTTTAGTCCCCCTACTATCACCAAGGGGCTCCCCTCTGGACCTTCTAATTCCGTCGTAGTTTTCTTGATTAGGTGCCTCTTGCCACTTGGCACCATATTATAGGGAATGCACACTCTATCAGCTCCCGTGTCTATCATAAATCTCACTTCACAGTTCAGTTCTAGGATTTCTACGTATCTAAACCTCCCTGTGTGGTTCTCTTCCTTAACTTTGGCTATAACACCTATAAAATCTTTGTCTTTTACAGTTCTCGTAACTTTAGGCTTTAAACATGCCTTAGAAAAATGATTGCGTCCACCACAATTGAAACATTGCACCCCATTGGCCGGACAGTCTTTCATTTGATGTCTCGTACCTCCACCACAGAATTTACATGCATTATTTGGATTTCTCTCACCCGATGATTTCTGTAGCGTTACACCCCCATCTGGGTGTCGTTGGGGCCCTGCACCCCTCTCTTGTAGGTGCCGTCGATGCCCATCCCCTGGCTTCAGGTTCTGGCGCTCTACACCCCCTCCAGGGTGCCGTTGTTGCCCTCGAACTGCAGCCACAGCTTCCGATCCCCCTCTGATCGCCTTCGATTGGGTTCTCTGAGCTTCTGCCTGCTTCACTATCGTAATAGCGTCCTTGAGTGTGAGCGTCTTCTTCAGTTGTAAGCTGTCACTCACTCCCGCATCTAATATACCAACGACTATTCTATCTCTAATTAGTTCATCTTTTAACGCACCGTACTCACACCTGTCCGCGATCAAATGTAGATCCGTTATAAACGCGTCAACCGGTTCACCCGATTGCTGCACTCGCGAATTAAACACGAACCTTTCGTATATTACATTTTTTTGAGGCAAAAATACATCATCAAAACATTTTATAACTTGCTTTAGTTCTTTCAATTCCGAACCAGACCTTATCAAAATGTCCTCGGCCTCTTCTCCCATAATATATACGAGAAGGTCAATTTTTTCTTTTTCCGATTTATTACTTAATCCAGACACGACTACGTATCTTTCAAAACGTTTTTTCCACGCCGTCCACTTTTCTGGTTTCAGAAAATCGAACTTTTCCGGCGGAGAAATAGACATGTTCGATGCCGATGCCGTACTGCCCGATTCTGCACTGACACTTGCACCGCCCGGCATTTTATACTATTAAAGCACTCCCGGAAGACACTTTCTTCTCTAAAGAGTCTTAAAAACTTTACTTTGCACTGTTTGAAACCGAACTTTTACCGCTGCCACCATGTTACGTTATCGAGGGGATAATCAGGAAAAGCTTCTGGTATGGTGGTTAGTGAGAGACTGCTTGCTGTACCCGCTGGCGCCGGCTGTATCCTTTCTGTCTATACTTGCCCGGGCCAGCTGGCACAACACAACAATTACTAACTTCCAATTTTTATAATTTAGATCTATATTAATAAAAACACCTAGAGTATCTACTCAATTCCTCGAGAATAATCTAGAACTTTGAGGCAGACATCTTGGATTTTGATCGGCTGTCTCATTTTTTGATTCTTTTTTGGAACAAATAAACCCGGAACGGCTCACAGTACGTTACAAACTAATAAATTAAAATGGAATTATTAAGCGAAACATTACGAAAAGGAAAGGAAGTAAGTGATAGATTAGGACGCGTGTGACGAATTTGAAACCTGGTTGGCGCCAGAGAATTGGGTGGAGCAAATGCCAGTGTGATCTAAGTTGAGCAAAAATTGTGCGTAGCAAAGTGAATTTTTTCGCGCCAAAATATTAAAAATGTAACACTATTTTTTATACTTTCGCACCCAAGAGTGCCCTAAAATGCAGCATCGTCACGTGATCTTCTGGCAGCATTTGATCTACCTAAGCTGAAATTTAACCTTAACCTAAACCTAAACGTATGCGAGTGGGCGCAAATAGGAACTGCTATATCGCAATGAAACGTTTTGCAGGTTGTAGGGGGTGTCAAATGGAGTTGAACTGGTAAGCGATCGCTGCCCGCAACTACTGAGTCAGCAATGCAAAAATGTTGTGTCGTGCAATTTATTGAGCTAGGCAGATGGTATTAGCACGGTAAAGTGCCCTAATGGCCCAAATGACGAAAACGGTGCCAAAGTAGGTAGGTAGGTAATATAGCCATATTAGAAATAAAGGGTTCGACAATGGTCGCACTTGACTTTCTCGCAATTTTTATCGAAAATTTGATTTTTTTTTTTACGTGAATAATTGTCAGAATTTTAACTTTTTCTAAAAAGTATTTTGCCTCACACTGGACGATACTTTTAGGCACCTGCGTACCGAATTTCAAACATATCCGTCAAACACTGAAGTGTCGTTCGACGCGCAAAGTATATGTTTTCTATTTTGCATGTCACCGTCTTAAATTTTAAGTAAATGAAAATCTATTGAAATTGCCCTTGAAGCATCTATCTGAGACCACTTTCACCAATTTTGAAGGAAATCCGTCGATTAGTGTTGTTACAAATGTGACCTAACCAATCAAAAACGTGATTTCCATTTTTGGAAAATTTTTCCTACGATAATGCCAATATTGGCCCAAATTTTTGGCCCATCTCAAAAAGAATAAAAATGATCCTGGAGCATCTATCTGGGAACATGACTGCAAAATTTGAAGGTTCTTACTTTATTACCGTACCGTGAAATGCGTCTTGAGTAGACAAAATCGAGATTCTAGCTTTTTTTCCTATTTTTGACTTTATTTTGCCTATATTGGCCGCAATTTTGATTTTATTGAATATTTCTTCGACAAACCTTTAAGTAATGTTATTAAGCACAAGTTTGTGGATTTTTGTGAAATTCCGGCTAATACTGTTCATGGGGCCAAGATTTTCACGTATGGGCCAATTTTGGCCCAAATTTTTGGCCCATCTCCAAAACAATAAAAATGATCCTGAAGCATCTATCTGGGAACACGACTGCAAAATTTGAAGGTTCTAACTTTATTACCGTACCGTGAAATGCGTCTTGAGTAGACAAAAACACGATTTTGAATTTTTTTTGACACTTTTTTGACAATAGTGGGCGCAATTTTTGAGTAATCAAAATTAAATTAAAAATGTATCTCGGAACTGATTTTAGACATCTTTATTCCAAATTTGAGCCAAATCGGTTGACTGGTGTGACCTCTAGCCGCGCTACAGACAAACGGACGGACGTACGTACGTACGTACGTACGTACGTACGTACGTACGTACGTACGTACGTCGGACGGACATGACCTAAAAACCATTTTTTTGGTATCTAGGACCTCTGAAACGCCTTTTGCAATGAAAATCTCAAAATCGAAATTTCGCACGATAACATAACTTTCTCAGCCCATGTATTACATACGGGCGAGAAAGTAAAAAAATACTTACTGAGACTTTCCATTTATTATTGAGCCACGCGGATATATTTAGTGCCCCGATATCTTTGATGATAGCATGTCGTTTTATTTTGCACCGATCGTTTTGTGTGATGGACACAGGATGCAGTCTACTGTCTACTGGTGGTACGTACTAATGAAGAATGTGGGAGAATCAACCAGCGCCGTAGCAACCCGACGGCGAGGTTGGCGGCCGCCAAGGGCGCAGGTTACAGAGGGACGCAAAATTGACCGAGCGAAATCCCCCTTTTATTGGTAAAAATTTGTCGAGCAAATATAAATTCCTCTGGAAATGTCAAAATTTCAGCCTATTAACCAAAGGTCAACTTCAATTTTCTGCCAACTCCTAAGTTGCCAGAGCCATAAACCCAACTAGTGCCAGGTGCTATTGAAGTCCTATTACCCAACTCAATTTTATGCCAACTCCTAAGTTGGCAATGCCATAATACCAACTATTAGTGCCAGGTTCTATCCAAGTCCTACCCAATTCAATTTTCTGCCAACTCCTAAGTTGGCAAAGCCATAAAGCCAATTAGTGCCAGGTTCTATCCAAGTCCTGCCCAAGTTGTGTTCTCTTACAACTTCTTACTTGGCAGAGCTGAAATGCCAAGTCGCTTTTTACCAACTTTGAATGAGGGATCTTATCCAGCTCTTCAGGGAAAAGAGTAGCTGCCAAGTCCTTCAATCCCATACAAACTTGAGCTGAAAAGCCAAGTCATTTTTTACCGCAACTTTGAAATCGGGGTACTTAACTCACTCCTCAGTGGTAAGGCAGTGCTGGATCAAGTGAACAACAACTATTGAGCTGGATAAGCTGTAACTTAGGGCCTACAAAAAAAATCAATCGTAATAAATAATAGTGAAATTGAAAGTTCTTTCCGTGTAACTTAATGGAAATAAGTTAATTTTCTTCTCGCTCGCTTCGCTCGCTCGAATCCTGTATTTTTGTTTGTGTTCACCCCCGCATCCTGCTTCACTTCGCCCCTCTCAATTAAGGATAAAGTTATCTTATCTAAAAATTTTCCTCGAGCTCGCTTCCCTCGCTCGGTCATACTCATAAGGTCCTTTTTTCATTTTTCGAGTACTAATTTTTTCCAAATGAGCAATTCATGTTGACAAGTTGATACGACAATATTTGCTGCCCTCACCCCGACCTTTACCTACGCTACAACTACGTGATCCAGCGCCAGGCGTGTCTATGCCCAACTAGATCATGGAGGCCCTAGATATGGTCTACACTAAATTAGAAAAAAATAAAAGGGCCTAGAAACAGAGTCCAGCTGAAGGCCTTTTTGAAGCTTTAATCCGGGGCACCGGGACTGACGGTAGGTATTCAAACCCAGTCGTATCAGTTAAGGAATTAGAAAAATCTCATGAAAAAAGCAAAATTATGACTTGGCAAAATCGGGGTCTCTCCCCCCCCCCTGCAAAATGCCTTCGCTACGCCCCTGCTTACCGGTCGTTACGATTGTAGCGCAGTGGTCTCTACTAGGTATAAAGTACTAATGGTAGGTACTAATAAGGTACTAATGCAGAATATGTGAAAAGTAACCGAATTGACGTGTTCACCAGGGGCGTAGCCACGATGGAAAAATTTCCGATATTTCATTTATTGACATGGCCGGACGTGACTCGGAGGGTATAGCGCCCCAATGACCCCAATGACGAATCTATATGATAAGAAAAGGTGCAAATTCAAGTTACCTAGGGCCGAACCCGGGATAACGGAAATAGTGCGAACACCTTCTGCCTCTTCACACCGGTCACCATCTTACTCATGGGCTGCAATGTCCGGGGTGTAGGTACCAGTGTTGAACATGAGCAGGAAATGGAAACACACAGGGACATAGCCTGGATGGGAATGTTCCAGCTTTTCATTTACAGAGGCGAGCGGATGGCAGTTAAGGCCGTAATGGCCCCGGTGATATTTTTTTGTTGCGAAATAGGAAACAATCCAATTAGCCAGGGACGTGACCAGGATTGTCAAATTTCGTTCGACACTTCCTTCATAGACCTATTTTAATTGTATCGGCCGGTACAAATTGTATCATAACTGCTGCAACTACCTTCCTCTATGCTGCGTGTGTTTGTTGTTGTTTGGTTGAAAATGGCGGCTGAGGTAAGTGGAATGGAAATGACCCGTATTTTAATAGAAAATGTGGAGGAGTACGAATTTCTTATAACGATGAATTGAAAGAATATAGCAGAAATTATTTAACCTAAAACGGTTCAAACAAGCGGTACGACACGGTCGGACAAAACTTTACCTGCTTATTTGCGTGATTCCTAGAAATAAACCCTTGGTTAAATGATTGGAGACGGAAAAACCTTTTGACGAAAGGAATGGCCCCAGAATGTTACCCCGAGTACTTAGAGACCCCACACGACATACTTCGGCAACCACCCAAAACTACCCCCTAAAATGAGGTGGGGTGGATGGGGAAGCTCGGAAAAACTTTTTGACAAAATAAATTGCCTCAGAACGTTTCACCGAGCATTTTGATACCCCATACAACGTACTTTGGAAAGTATACAAAACTCCCCCCATAGGGGGGGGGGGGGTGTGGCGAAAAATCATTTTGACCATATAAATTGTCTCAGAACGATCTCCCGATCATTTTGAGCCCCCACAACCCATATTTCGCAAACCACTCAAATCTACCCCCCTCAGGGGGTGGGGTGCTTGGATACGTTCAGAAAAACGTTTTGATACAAAAAATTGCTTCACAACGTTCGCCCAAACAGTTTGAGACCCCATAAGCCGCACTTTAAAAGTCACTCAAAATTGCCCCCCTCCCTGGGGGGGGGGGGGGGAGGCTCGAAATAAGCCATATACCATTTGTGACGAGTATGACCGTTGTCACGTGTCATATCCAGAACTACTCATATACCACAAACAACTGAATCCACTGATTTCACCCTTTTACAGGTCCAGGGGGGACTTCCCCCCTTCCAGGGAGTTATGCGGGGGTAGTGGGTGGTATCATTGGATTCGTAATTATTTGTTCTATAACCGTCTAAAATTTGATCGAAATCGTTAGAGCCGATTTTGAGCAAATATTTTTTTTCTACTTTTTGGGGGTGTTTTAGGGGGGTAACCCCCCTTAATTTTAAAGGGGGGAAACTGGGCTTCTGGATTTTTATTTCTTCCAATTTTAGAAAGGTCACTACCGATTTTGAAGAAAATCGGTTGAAAAGTGTGCCGTCCAGGTCAATGCCACATACATACATAGGTACATACATACATACATACGTACTGACACGGCGTACCTGACCTCTTCTAAAAATTCCTGGGGGCAAACTTTTCATCGGATGAAAAAAGTGAGTTGGTTTTCATATTCCGAAGGCATGGACGTTTCCGAAATGTATATGCAAGTTCCAATCGGTTGTGAGGTCTGGGAGCAATGACGGTTCAAAGTTGACGTTTGCCGAAAATTGGCCCGCACGAATACAATACTTTACCTTACGTATACTCCGTATACAGGTAAAGTAAAAAGGACCCTAAAAATCTTCGAAATTCTATTTTTTTACCATGTCAAGTTGGCGTCTTTGCTAAACATGATCCTATTTTTATTGTCAAGTGTATTGCAGTTTTTCTAAAATTTTTAAGATGCTAAAAAAATAGGATCATATAAAAATAGGATCATATATTTATTGTAAGGTGTAATCGGACCCTAACTCATGAAAACCATCAGTAAAAAGTGTCAACAACATGATGTTCCAATTTTTGTATACATTTAGCACTTATCTAAAACAACCTACTCAAATACCTAGGTCACCTAACCAGACCTGTTAAATTTTCAATGTCGCGCAACGGGTCGCTATCATGGAAACCATAAGTAACAAGCGGTACGACACGGTCGGACAAAACTTTACCTGCTTATTTGCGTGATTCCTAGAAAAAAACCCTTGGTTAAATGATTGGAGACGGAAAGACTTTTTGACGAAAGGAATGGCCCTAGAATGTTCCCCCGAGTACTTAGAGACCCCAGACGACGTACTTCGGCAACCACCCAAAACTGCCCCCAAAACCAGGTGAGGTGGATGGGGAAGCTCGGAAAAACTTTTTGACAAAATAAATTGCCTCAGAACGTTTCCCCGAGCATTTTGATACCCCATACAACTAACTTTGGAAAGTAACCAAAACTCCCCCCATAAGGGGGGGGGGGGGTGGCGAAAAAACATTTTGACCAAATATATTGCCTCAGAACGATCTCCCGATCATTTTGAGCCCCCACAACCCATATTTCGCAAACGACTCAAATCTACCCCCCTTAGGGGGTGGGGTGCTTGGATACGTTCAGAAAAACTTTTTGATACAAAAAATTGCTTCACAACGTTCCCCCGAACAGTTTGAGACCCCATAAGCCGCACTTTAAAAGTCACTCAAAATTGCCCCCTCCCTGGGGGGGGGGGGAGGCTTGAAATAAGCCATATACCATTTATGACGAGTATGGCCGTTGTCACGTGTCATATCCAGAACTACTCATATACCACAAACAACTGAATCCACTGATTTCACCCTTTTACAGGTCCAGGGGGGACTTCCCCCCTTCCAGGGAGTTATGCGGGGGTAGTGGGTGGTATCATTGGATTCGTAATTATTTGTTCTATAATTGTCCAAAATTTGATCAAAATCGTTAGAGCCGATTTTGAGCAAATATTTTTTTTCTACCTTTTGGGGGAGTTTTGGGGGGGTAACCCCCCTTAATTTTAAAGGGGGGAAACTGGGCTTCCGGATTCTGATTTCTTCCAATTTTAGAAAGGTTACTACCGATTTTGAAGAAAATCGGTTGAAAAGTGCGCCGTCCAGGTCAATGCCACATACATAGCTAGCTAGCTAGCTAGCTAGCTAGCTAGCTAGCTAGCTAGCTACATACATACATACATACATACATACATACATACGTACTGACACGGAGTACCTGACCTCTTCTAAAAATTCCTGTGGGCAAACTTTTCGTCGGAGGAAAAAAGTGAGATGGTTTTCATATTCCGAAGGAATGGACGTTTCCGAAATGTATATGCAAGTTTCAGTCGCTTTTGAGGTCTGGGAGCAATGACGGTTCAAAGTTGAGGTTTGCCGAAAATTGGCCCGCACGAATACAATACTTTACCTTACGTATACTCCGTATACAGGTAAAGTAAAAAGTACCAACAACATGATTTTGCAATTTTTGTATAGATTTACGGTTTAGCGCTTACATACTTAAAATAACCTACTCAAATACCTACTCCCCACGATTAACTTTTTCAATTTCTGTAAAGATTTACCACTTACTTAAAACAACCTACTGAAATACTACCCATGATTAAAAACCAATTATATACGTGTCTTGAATTATTCTATATTTGTTGTATATAGGTATGTCATACACCTCCTTCCTCATTCCACAATCTACACGTCATTTCTTCATGTAGGTACTACATATTTCCAGTACATAGCATTCCTTACCGCAACCCTGATTTCGCACGAAATAATGTATGTAGGTATGATAGTAACAAGATACGTCGACAATGGGAAAAGGACATTAGGCCACTATCAGCTTTCTCACACAGACTGCAAAAGGTGAAACAAACTGCTGTTGAAAACGTTGAAGAGCGTTAGCGCCAAGAAGGTATTACGAAATATACCGCAATTACTTCCAAGTTATAACATCTCTCGTATAATCGCATTAATGTGACTGTCTGCCGCCGGTGGAAACATCTAACTTCAATTCACCAACAACATTACATTTCTGTCACTTTTTTCTTTCCAAACCTGCATTTGCACAAAAAAGAATCGCACTAGACCTACTGAACATCCTACCGTCTTTTCCCTCTCACCAACGGTCAAATGAACGGCGGCAAAGGAGCGCGGCGGCGGACCAATACTAGACGCCGAGCGGCGCGAAGCGCCGCGAGGCGGCTAGTTACCTATAAATATCCAATAGTTTTCTCATTAAGTGTACATAAAAATGTGAACAAACACGACTGACTCCCTTGAATATCAATTATATTTTATCTTATGTCCAAATGATATCTGATGGCTAATTTTCGCTAAAAAGAAAATTTTTAGGTTTTTCTTCGATAATGAGGGGACCAGAAAAAGAAAAATAATTTCCTTTTTGGAGGCTATGAGAGCCTGATAGTTTGGCTGAAGCCGAATAGATCCGGGCCGAAGTCTGTTTTGGGGTGGAAAGCGGAAAATATTTCTGACGCCAGGATTCGAACCAAGACCTCTCAGGACACAATTCGGACCCCTTGACAGCTCTGCCACTGAGAGGCACGGTCGCAGCTTTCCTATCTAGGTAACTTTCCAAATCCCCCCCCCCCCCAATCAAAAATAAAATAAAAATCTCTCGAAGCGACACTAACAGGGAAGTAAAAGAAAATCGAAAAAAGCAATCAGTTCAGGTCTAATCGAATGGAGCAGAATTACCCTGTCTCGTTTGGCTAAAAGTAAATACAGTTCACATCGCAGTAACGAACGCGGGGAGGGAAAGCTGTCGAACCTGTGGGGTGGAAAACTGGGGGAGCGACGAAATTCCCTCCTATTTATTTATGTACCACACTCACATTTGCTCTTCTTTTGCCTTTTTTCACTGAGATGGCCTTTTTTTTATTTTCCATTATTTGGTTCTATGTGCGGAAAAACTACACAAAATACGGGATATGACAATGGTCACGGTTTCTTTCCCGCATATGGGCCTCCCTAATTTGTTTCAGTTCTTTCTATACACACTTTATGAGGATATTGGACATTTCAATGTTCTGAAATATAAAGTATTTTTAAAGGCCGAAAGGCTCTTCGGCGCGCCTCTGCCCAATATAAGGGCAATCATATAGGGAGAGGAACGATGAAAGAAAAGTTTGGTCTCCTACGAGAGGGTAACCACTCCAGAGATTCCTTGAGATTTCATAAAGATTTCCAAAGATTCCCAACGATATTCATAGAAAAATGAACCCCGAAGGGGTAACCAATCCAAAAAAAATTCCAAGATTCCCTGAGACTTCATAAAGATTTCAAATGATTTCCAACGAGATTCCTGGAGAGGACCCCTCGGTCCCCTACCTCAGTTACTTCCCAGCCCCCTTAATTAGCTTTACACCACGAGAAAAAAAATATGCATGCGGGTGACTAATTATTTTCTAATCAAAAAGTATTTCATACAATTTCATACAATTTCATACAATTTCTCCTTAATAGCTATTCAGACCGGGAAACGTAATTAATTCCCCCTTCGGCCAATTCAGATGAGGCCAAGATAAAGGCAACAAGTCCTGAAATAGCTTTGGGGTTCGAGAGGAGTATTTCGAACAAATACCCAACAGAATGCTATGGGACGGCGCGGGATCATTAATAATGAATCGGGCAACAGACTGTTTGCTCTGTCAGCAACGCAAAATAAACGCAATTTGGAGATAAGGAACCTTCCACTGTTCCCTCCCCCTAAGTTCCCCAAAGGCTTAAGCGATTAGCCCCCTAAACGTCAAAGGTCCCATCCAATATTGGCATATAAAGAGCTTTATGTGTAGTTAAGCAGATAATCAATAACTCGTAAACAATCAACCTTAAGCTCATATAGGGGTGCAGGCACTGACGATGATAGGCACGCAGGTACTCATTACAGGACAACCGCGGTTCGATCCCAATCCCATCAAATGTTTTCTGATCGGCATTCACCTCTGATAGGTCCAACATGTGCCAATAAAAATTTTCTCGAGCTTATGACGGTTCGGGAAAAAACGGCCTCGATAGCCGAGTGGACTAAATGGTCGACTTTTGAGGAGCAGTGAGAGCCGGGTCACACCGGTTCGATCCCGATCCTACCAAAAATTTTTTCTGCTCGGCATTCACCTCTGATATGTTCAGCATGTCAAGTGAAATGTATATCGAGGCTGTGGTGGTTCGGAACCCACCTAAAACCGTAGGTCCCCACCGTTTACTCGATGGCTGGGGAGCTGGTATTTGGTAGTGCTGCCAGCTGAGCACAATGGATAGTTCTTGAAAACGGTCTAGTTGCTGGGCTTGTCCCCCCCAACCCTCTGCTAACCTAACTTAACGGTTCGGGAACCACCTAAAACTGTAGGTCCCTATACACGATGGGTATTTGGCTGATATTTGGTAGTGCTGTCAGCTAAAGATACGATAACATAAATCCGTCAGTTAAACCCGTTCGTTAGGGGACACTATAGTATACTATAAGAAAGTGGTGAAATCGGCTATCTAGGATTGAAATAATGAAACCCTGAAGAATTCGAGAATACGAGAAATGGCGTTGCAACCTTTGCAAGCTAAAATTCCAAAATATTCAACTAATACAACAAGCCTGTCTAAAAACCTTTTTCCAACACTTGCAAGCGCGAAATTAAACTGTGGGAAGCATAAAATCAAGCAGACAAAAGGTACCAAGGGGAAAAGACCTTTTCAATTAGGCATTCAAAACATGAAGACAACGCCTGATGAGCAAAAAAGGGTTTTCGCATCCTCATTCCCCATTGAAAAACGGAATTCCTCCAGAGTGAGTTGTTCGTAACCCGGTTACGTTTCTCGCCATTACGCCTCCCTAAACAGTTTTCAATTGTCCGGGCAGCCATTGTTGACAGTACAGTATTTCCCAGTAAAAGCTTCGGTTGGCCGTTGACTTTAAGGCTGAATATACATTCGCAATTTTTTTACGTTCCGATTTCAAACTTTGTGAGAAAACTATTGGATATTAAAATATTCTGAAATATAATATGTCCTTTTAATGTCATTACTCATGAGGCTATGTTGTGATTTCACGATCGGTTAATTTTGGACAATTTTTAGGTGACAAAAATCACTCGATCGTCAAATCACAACATAGCCTCATCTCATGAGTAATGACGTTACAAAGACATATTAAGTATCAGAATATTTAAATATCCAATAGTTTTCGCACCAAGTTTGAAATCGGAACGCAAAAAAATAGCGAATGTATGGTGGCCCTTAAATACTGACCAACAGGGACATCCTGTTATTAGCAAAAAGCCACACTCCACTTCCGCTAAGGGTCAATTTCACCAGATCTTAAAGTACACTATAGTGCCTCCTATAACCAACAGATTTAGTTACCTGTCGCCCTACATTCCATTGTCTTTCGTAAGAAGGGAGATTCAACCGTAGATGTTGGACGGTGCCGACTTTCGTAACCACCTCTGGAATAGCCTCACAGGAAAGCAGAACCCCAGCTGACAGGGGCCTGCCGCTGATCGGCGTTGGCCAGAGAGGCATACCCAGAACAACACATTTGATTAGGCACCACTGAGCCAGACCATCCCGTAAGTTTAGCTAGTTAAGTTTAGCTAGAGCTATCGCAAGGTTTAGAGACTTCAGGGTTAGAGGATACATATGTCATAAGCTAAACATATCACATGTCGAAAATCACAACCATGGTACACAACATTTACACCTGTGTCTCTCAGTGGCCGAGCGGTCAAGGGTTCGACTTGATAGGTCCGAGTTCGAATCCCCACTTAAGAAAATATTTTCCGCTTACGGCATGGATGTATTGGCTTCGGCCAACTTCTCCATGGCTTCGGCCCGACTCCTGCGCTCATGCCCATTAAATAAATAAATAAATAAAATGTCCTGTATGAACTACGACATGTACTGTACGAGTATGTCACAAACAGTATGAGGAATTCAAGAGATAATTGCCGAACAAAAAAACTTTGATGGTGGCTAGGATCGAACCGGTGACGCATTTATCATCAACGCCACTTCATTCTAGATCACTGGGTTATCGAACGCGTTATGCGGGGAGCTTTCCAATAACATAATCTGTAAAGGAGTTGAATTTGAACATCAAACATTCGTAATCAGGCATCTGGTGCTCCAGAATCCATCAACATTAGTTCCATCAAGTTCAAGCCGTTCAAGAGTTCGCAACTGTAAAATTAGTCTGAAAGCAGCTTGTGTGTGCGTAAGGGAGGCAGTCACCCCTTCAACTAATTTCAACCTCATTTCCTCCCAAGGAGTTTCTCAAACAAACAGTCCCCAGGACCTTCTAATAACGTTATCTTCTGGAGTTTTGACAGGTTGGTGAAGCCCTAAAATATCAGTTAACATAGCCCAAGGCGAGGGGGTAACCACTCCAGAGATTCCTTGAGATTCCATTGAGATTTCATAAAGATTTCCAAAGATTCCCAACGATATTCATAGAAATATGAACCCCGAAGGGTTAACCACTCCAAAAAATTCCAAGATTCCCTGATATTTCCTAAAGATTTCCAATGATTCCCAACGAGATTCCCAACTAGTGGTTAACCCCTCGGCCCAAGGTTAAGAGCCATCCCTAGGGTGATGTTTGTATACGTTCACTTGAACCAAAACGCAGCACTTTCTCTCACATTATCATCGAAACTAACCTCCTTATTGCAATAAAAACAGTGTACTTACTTAGGCTGAATTTCACCACTTTAACGTGAAGACTATCGTGTACACGATAGCGCTATCGTATCGGTAAAAAATGTTAACGGCTTTCACCATGCACCGTTACCGTTTCGTTAGCTTTCGAGTGGATTTTCCGTGCGTTAGCGAAAACGATAATTTTCATACCTGCGACTCATTTGGTGTAGTCTAATGTAGTCTAATCAACATTTTAACTTCTTTCTCCGAAAAATAGGGGGTTTTTCACGTTTATTTCTACTTTTAGTTTGAAATTGTTGAAATAAATTTGACGTAAACAAAGCAGGCGAATTCTATTGACACAACAAAACCTAAAGAGAGGATGTCTGCTTTTTCGAATCGATAGCTATTCGAACGTTAAAAGGCACTATCGTGAGGTGGTGAAATTCAGCCTTAGACAATTCTTTTAAGAACATTATGTAAGCAAAAATTCATTAAAATGACTTTTGGTTACTTCACAGTGTTTGCACAACCAAACATCAACAAACCCACTGATCCAATATGTAGAGTCTGTTGGGTTGTGCAAACACTCTGAAGTAACCAAAAATCATTTTAATGATTTTTTGCTTCCTTTATGTTCTTAAAAGAATTGACTAAGTAAGTACACTGTTTTTATTGCAATAAGGAGGTTAGTTTGGATGATAATATGAGAAAAAGTACTTTGGTTTGGTCCAGGTGAACGCAAATAAACATCAGTCGACCCTTTTCATCTTAAACATCATCGCTCTAGATAGTTGTCAGAACACTGAGTCTGGTCACACCGGTTCGATCCCGATGCAATCAAAGTTTTTCTGGTCGGCAATCACCTCAAGTGCGGTGGTGGTTCGGAACCCATCCATACCACCAACCACCACCAACGTGTATACTAACACGATGTCGAGGGGGTAACCACTCCAGAGATTCCACTGGGATTCCATAAAGATTTCCAAAGATTCCTAACGATATTCATAGAAAGATGCACCCCGAAGGGCTAACCACTCCAAAAAAAATTCCAAGATTCCCTGAGATTTCATAAAGATTTTAAATGCTTCCCAACGAGATTCCCAACGAGTGGTTAACCCCTCGCACGATGTCTGGGGAAGTTGCTGGACTAGTCCCCCTGCACCCCTCATCGACACAAAACCTGTTGCAATCGAAATGAAATTTGACAGAAGTATAAAAAATATTCTAAAAAAAATTACAATAATCCTAGAATGTATCTTATAGTTCAGATGAATTTAATAATTTCACCCCTGACACGTCTCTGCAGTGAACATCCACGGTAATCAATATGAAAGGGAAAGACGTCACAACCAAAATGAAAACCCGTCATAGAGACGAAATGTGTTGAAAATCTGACTCAGAATGTGAAGGATGAATTCAGAATGTGTCATCCTGTCAGAAACCATCAGCGAGGGAGACAGACGGGTAGTCAGGATTTCAGCACAATTTGTAACGAGAAATATAGACATGTATTCTTCATGTCTTCTTTTTTTGGCACCTGTAACAGACATACGCATCCTCGCTTCGGAAATAACAAGCACCTTTCCAGTCAAGGACAAAAAACAATCGTGTTATTACTGTTAAGGCTGAATATACATTCGCTATTTTTTTACGTTCCGATTTCAAACTTTGTGAGAAAACTATTAGATATTTAAACATTCTGAAATATAATATGTCTTTTTAATGTCAATACTCATGAGGCTATGTTGGAATTTCACGATTGGTTAATTTTGTACAAATTTTTTGATGACAAAAATCACTCGATCGTAAAATCACAACATAGCCTCATGAGTAATGACCTTAAAAAGACATATTATATTTCAGACTATTGAAATATCCTCACAAAGTTTGAAGTTGAAACGTAAAAAAATAGCGAAAAGTATCCATCGTATTATTCCCTCAACAAAAAGAAAATGGATCATATTCGTCAGAATCACTTCCGGGATTCTGAAAGATTGCAGAGGACTGAAGGGAAAACCAGCGGTATGAGGGATATGGGGTGAGTGATGGGGGATATTTTTCCACCCCCCTCCCCCAAACAAAAACCACACCCTTTTATTAATAGAATAGATGAAAATTCCTTTGCTTCTATTGAGGCGGCGCCCTCCAAAATGTGGTCATGTGATATAGTGGGGGGGGGGGGGGGGGGGGAGTGGAACTGTGGGGGGGTGGGAGAAGAGGTGGGGAGGAGGAGAGAATGTGGGATATGGACATAACTGAGCTAGGAATGTCAACCATTGGTGACGGCGTCTGTACTCTATGTATTTATTTTTATCAGTTTAATTAAGAGGACGCTATACCTGACGATGCATTTTTTGCCACCCATAAGATTAACATTGCGAGTGGCGATTCATTTTCAAGGTTTACCCTTGGTTGGAAAGACACAAAATTTTGCCTGTACCTATCCCTATAGGGATAGAACATTGTTATAACAATGTTCTAGGGAGTGTTCGAAGCAGATTTCCCAATTTCTCACTGGTTTATTTTATTGCAACTGTTTTGCAAATGCTAGCATCGCTTACCTCAAGAAAAGAGCTATATCTCGAAAACCAGTAAAAAAAAAACGGGAAATCTGCTTCGAACACTCCCTAGAACATTGTTAGGGCTAGGTACAGGCAAAATTTTGTGTCTTTCCAACCAAGGGTAAACCTTGAAAATGAATCGCCACTCGCAATGTTAATCTTATGGGCGACAAAGAATGCACCGTCAGGTGTAGCGGACTCTTAAATAAAAAAAACACCCCCGGAGTCGACAAAGGTACCAACATCACTGCCAAAAATCAATTGCTTGACTAAAAAAAAATATTGAATAAAGAACCTATCCAGAAATGAATTAAAAAGGTTGGGATGATGAAAAAAACTAACATTTTTTCATTACGTCCAATATTTAATCCTCCGCGAATTTTCAAAAACGCCATAGAATTTTTCCCTCCAATTTTCGACGGATTAAAAAAAAGCTACGTTTTTTAGGGTAACCTCTCTATAAATCCAGGCCTCATTTTGGGCTGGTTAATCGGATAGGATGCATACAGAGGTGGAGGGTTCTCACTTAATCTGCCCCACGTCATAGGAGGGAGGGGGTAATACCACGAAACGTGGCTTATCTGCCAAATCCGCGGCGGATTAAGTGGACCACTTTAACCATAATACAGAGATGTACTTCGAAAGTTTACTGAAGTGCGTGTGAACAAGGACTCAAGGGAATTAATACACCCTAAAGGACAAACTCAGCAAAAAAAATATATATATTAATACATAACGCACCCGATTTCAAACTTTGTGAGAAAACTATTGGATATTTAAATATTCTGAAATATAATATGTCTTTGTAACGTCATTGTCATTACTCATGAGGCTATGTGGTGATTTTACGGTCGAGCTATTTTTGTCACAAAAAAAAATATTAACACATCGTGAAATCACAACATAGCCTCATGAGTAAAGACGTTAAGAAGATATATTATTATATTTCAGAATATTTAAATATCCAATAGCTTTCTCAGCCTTAAGGGCGTCTACGCAGTCTTGTTTGTCTACATTTTTTCTGCACACTTTATAAGGAAACTATTGGATATTTAAATGTTCTGAAATATAGTAATCTTTTTAACGGCCGAAATTAACAGGATATGTTGTGATTTACTATAGATTAATTTGGACCAAATTTTTTGTTAGCAAAAATAACTCGATCGTAAAATAACAACACAGCCTGTTAATTTCTGCCATTAAAAAGACATATTATGTTTCAGAACATTTAAATATCCAGAAGTTTCCTCGTAAAGTGTGCAGCAAAAACGTAAACAAATAGCGAATGTATGTTCCACCTTAAATAACGTACACGTGCGGGGGTCCAGGACCATAGAGAAATCCACTATAGGATTTCACAGCAGGGAAGGAGTCGCAATTTGTAATAACGATGTGGGGGAGCCACCGGGTTCCTTTGACGACTCTGCGACACATTTCAAACCCATTATTCTCATGTTAAGTTCGTTATTCGCAACTCTATGTACGGCTGTTCCGCCATCTTTTCAAAATGGCGGCTAAAGGTTCAACGATAATAGCGAAGTTCTAACAATCGCTTTGACAAAGACAGTTTTCTGATGATGAAACTGTTGCGAGACGTAATAATTTCAAAGAGGGCTTTAATAATCCAATTTTCGCTTTGCATAAAGAGCGAGCGTTCTCTCGACAAAGCCTATCTTCCCAGTGTCACCCTCTCTATAGTGAACTTTCTATATAGCGAGTGAAATTACATTTTCCCTTGACGGTCATTGTCACTACAGAGAGACTACTGAACACCCATATACTTACCCTTTCACGATTAATGCAGTGCACCTTACTATGCGCTGAAAGTCCAGTTAGAGGAACTGTCATAGCACGAAACAGATATATTATTTGAAAAACTTGGTTACAGAAGCTATCAGCGGTCAATCGGCCAACAGTTGATCAAACATCTGTCTGTATTGTCCTAAGAAGATAGACACTTTGTTTAGAAATAAACAGTGTCCTTGTCTTCTTAATAACAGGCTAAGAAGACTGATGGAGTGTAAAAGTAAACAGATGTTACTGGGCCAACTTACGTATTTTTTTTGGTAAAGTGACCCTATCAGACCCTTCTTTATAGGACCCTCTTCTTAGCCAGTAATTTTAAAAAGACTGTCTATGTCTTCTATAGGACTGAGCTAAGGTTGGTTCCATCATAGTATTTTAGGTGAGACATCCATGCTACCAACCAAAAAAAATTCCAGGACTCGAACTAGGAACTTTCAACAATGCTGTGCCTCTCAGTGGCCGAGTGGTCAAGGGGCCCGCTTTGTGTCGTGAGAAGTCCGGGTTCGAATCCCGGCGGAACGGAAAAATTTTCCGCTTGCGACTTGTATTGGTTTCGGCCCACTCATATTCGGCTTCGGCCAAAAACATCAAACAAACCAACTCATCGGCGCATATGTTCTCTGTTAATGCTGCCTTGTTGGGATGAAGTTGTCTAAACGTCTGAGTATTTTTCAATTTTGCGTCAGTATTCCACTGAGCGATTACTACAGTTTACGACGACCCGTAAGCTCCCAGTCAAGTTATCCAACCGGAAATAAAAGAGATTGCCAGCGGGAAGAAAACACAGGCCGCTTATTGCTGCCTCTGCGCCTTTATGGCCGTCGTTTCTTTGGATTAGTAATTTTCTTTTATCCTGGGAATAGCTGGTTCGTTTGAAAAAGAGTCAAGCAACTTCTTGGGAAACCTATACTTTGACGAAGTTAGCCAGAAGTATAATGACCGGTTCTCAATTTCGTTTCTTATAGCTACTTCACTTCATAACATTTGAAAGGAATCAGCAACCGAAAAGGTTCTGTAGCTATCTTTGGGTGTATGGGTTCGACACTCCCAGCAGGTGTATTCCCTTTCTCGAACGCCAGAAAACCCACCCAACTAACACCTTCAAAATTACTTGTAAGAAGAACTATTCTCCATATATTGTAAAACGGGTGCCTTATCTTCTTATAATAAATTATGAAGGTGTTAGTTGGGTGTGTTTCCTGGCGTTCGAGAAAGGGAATACACCAGCAGGTATATTTAAGTAGAGATCAGTGCAGAGTTTCGGAAACACTTGCCAGCATTTTTTTCTGCAACTTTTATGAGGAAACTATTAGATATTTAAATGTTCTGAAATATAGTATGTGTGATTTTTGTCAACAAAAAAAAAATTTGTTCGAAATTAAGGCTGAATATAAACATTCACTATTTTTTTTCAATTTCAAACTTTGTGAGAAAACTATTGGATATTTAAATATACTGAAATATATTATGTCTTTGTAACGTCATTAGTCATTACACATGAGGCTATGTTGTGATTTTACGATCGGTTAATTTTGGACAATTTTATTGGTGACAAAAATCACTCGATCATAAAATCACAACATACTTAGCCTGTAGTAGTAGCATGTAGTAATGACGTCACAAAGACATAATATATTTCAGAATATTTACATATTTTCAGAATATTTACATATCCAATAGTTTTCTCACCAAGTATGAAGTCCAAACGTTAAAAAATAGCGAATATATGGTGGCCCTTAAGAGGACGCTATACCTGACGATGCATTTTTTGCCGCCCATAAGATTAACATTGCGAGCGGCGATTCATTTGCAAGGTTTACCCTTGGTTGGAAAGACACAAAATTTTGCATGTACCTAGCCCTAACAATGTTCTAGGGCAGTGGTTCTCAAACTTTTTGGCTGGCGGAACCAAATTTAGTCGGGAATTCTTTCGTGGAACCTTAAACATTGGATCGTCGATTTCACAGGTTTTTTTAGGAAACAACAACAATAAATTTTTCTATTTTAATTTTTCTAAACTAAACTAAAATTGTATTCCCTGAAGCTCGGAGAAGGCTTCGCGGAACCCCGGCAAGGCTTCGCGGAACCAAATGGTTCCGCGGAACACAGTTTGAGAACCACTGTTCTAGGGAGTGTTCGAAGCAGATTTCCCAATTTCTCACTGGTTTCTTTTATTACAACTGTTTTGCAAATGCTAGCATCGCATACCTCAAGAAAAGTGCTGAATCTCGAAAACCAGTAAAAAAATGGGAAATCTGCTTCGAACACTCCCTAGAACATTGTTAGGGCTAGGTACAGGCAAAATTTTGTGTCTTTCCAACCAAGGGTAAACCTTGAAAATGAATCGCCGCTCGCAATGTTATTCTTATGGGCGGCAAAAAATGCACCGTCAGGTATAGCGGACCCTTAAGCATCTGCAAAACCCCAAACTAACTCGGCCCGTATCTCAACAAACCCTCGGGCAAACGCTGAGAATATACATGGGGAAAACACAAAGACGAACATGTACAAAGTGCAAACATGTTCAGAACATACGTCGTACAACTACCCGAACCTCCCGAGGGGTGTGTGGTGGGGCTGCCGCGGTGAAGGAAAATTATATTAGGAAACTCTAAATTAAATTTCAATTTACAGAGGCACATAGCTCTATTTCCAGTGTCCTGCATTAGATATAACTGTCAGATTGGGAATATTCTGTTTATTCCAGAGGTACACAAAATTTGACCCAGCTGTAAATGTACAGGGAACGGCCTCGATAGCCGAGTGGACTAATTGGTCGACTTTTGAGGAGCAGTGAGAGCCGGGTCACACCGGTTCGATCCCGATCCTACCAAAAAGTTTTTCTGCTTGGCATTCACCTCTGACATGTTCAGCATGTCAAGTGAAATGTATATCGTGGCTGTGGTGGTTCGGAACCCACCTAAAACTGTAGGTCCCCATCGTTTACTCGATGGCTGGGGAGCTGGTGTTTGGTAGTGCTGCCAGCAGAGCACAATGGATAGTTCTTGAAAACGGTCTAGTTGCTGGGCTTGTCCCCCCCCCCCCCCCCCCAACCTTCCGCTATTATTATTAAATGTACAGGGATGGTAAACCCCAAGTTGGTAGCCACATATTATTGCGTCCTGGCTTCCTGGCTGGGATGCGGGATTTCAACTCAGGGATGGCTGGTGCCCACACACGATACATCCAGCCCCGCATTCCTGTGATTTGTCTTTTCTTTACCAGCAATCGGCGAAACCTTGATTTTATTGGGATAATCACAGTGTTCCGTCTGCCTCTTGATATTTTTCAATAAATCTATCAAAACAATTTATGGATCCAATTGGAAAAAAATGGACAGTCAAAATAGTCGATATAACGAATGTAATGCAAAAGGGGATATCTTCAGCAACGCCCATCTGGGATGCGTGGAATTCGGTCAAGTTGGGGTTCCAAGATCGGGACGGCATCCCTTCAAACTCTCCAGAAAATTTTACTCACGCCGAGGTTCGAAACCAAACCTCACAGGACACAAGTCTGACCCCTTGACCGCTCAGCTACATCGCTATTGCGAGTTTTCCAGTTGCGGACACCGGCCTCATTTGTTAATGCACCATCCTGGAATTGGGAGAGTGCTGCATTGATCCCCCTTGGGCTTTGAATTCCGTGAAAATGCAAATTTTCCCAAAACTAATCTACCCAAATGCCTGGGACATTTATGGCGACTGCCGTTAATCCATGTTTAGTTAAACGTTAGTGGACCCAGCACCGCCTCAACCAGAGTTAGTATTAGGAACCATCACCGAAAAACTGTCAAAAATAACTTAGTCAAAACCCACGAAAAAGTAATAATAAATTATAAGCGCTTTCGACCTAGACGGTCATCATCAGAGGGGTACAAGAAAGGAAAGAGACAGATAAACCTACTTGGGTGTTAACCGGCCCGAAGTAAGTTGATCTGTGCTGGGCCGGCTAACACCCAAGTAGGTTTATCTGTCTCTTCTTGTACCCCTCTGATGATGACCGTCTAGGTCGAAAGCGCTTAGGATTTATTATTACTTTTTCGTGGGTTTTGACTAAGTTATTTTTGACAGTTTTTCGGTGGTGGTTCCTAATACTAACTCTGGTTGAGGCGGTGCTGGGTCCACTAACGTTTAACCACGTTTAACTAAACATGGATTGCAGAAAATACCACAAAGTTACGAGTTCCCTCTTAAATCATGACTGCCGTTAATTTTTTTATGTTCACTTTTCCTAAGTTTATTCTGCTTTAAGGTGGAATACACGTATTTGGTTCGCAATGCTACGTACTTCAAGCCCTACTCCGAAGTTACAGGGCGAGTGAAAAGTGTTTATTGGGGGATGTAAACCTGAGACTCTTTGTCGTGAGGTAGTGTTGTATTTTTGCATGAAACGGAGTAATAAGCCCACAGGAGCGGTTTTAAACAGTCAACTACCAGTCCACAAGTTTTTTTGACAGATCGCGAAAACACAACACTACCTCACGCGAAATATTTTTTTGTAACGTTTCGGACTAAAACAGTATGATTTTATTGTCACATTTAGTAGAAAAGCTTGATAAATGTTTGTAATATTTACCGCCGCCATGTTACATGTTGACAATTTTTATTTCACTTACGGAAGTGGGTAATTTCAACAGCATTTCTCTACTTTTTCTCCTGTAAAAGCTAAACATAGTGTCCTACTTTCACTCGTTGGTTTCGCGTTCGAATAGCACACTATGTTTAGCTTTTAGAGTAGACACAACCATTACGAGATTGCAATTACCAGTCTCCGGCTGTACTAAAATGTAAACATTAGTTTTGTCGAATATTTACTTTCGCACAGTGGTTTTGGTGGAGTTCGTCGAGAATGTATGGTGGCCCTTAAGTTATTATTACCACATATTTATTTTCTTTATTTAACACTTTCACTCTGCTTTATAGATAAGATTATGGATTATTTGGGTAATGCAACACCATTGTCGCAACTTTAAAACGTGAGTCTATGGTTTCTATGGTAACCGCTGTGTTTCTCTCACGTTGAAAAGTATCGATATTCGAAGGAATGTTTGTTTATTGAAAAAACAAGGGGTTGTACCCGCACGTGGCTTATTGATCGATTTGTATATCGACTTTGTAAAACTGCGTCACTTCAAGATGGCCGTCTATAATGGCGTTGCGAGTACCTACCAGTATTCTAGCTCCGTAGGTTAATATATAAGTAGGTGGGTAGTACCTACTGGGGAAGTATTATGATATGATGGCTTCTCTTTTCTTGTATGTCCAGTTTCAAAGGATACTGTTGGTTATTTATTTATTCTGAAATATAGTACCTATGTTTCTTCAACTAAAATAAAAAATTACAACATACCTACCTATATAAATATTCAATAGTTTCCTCAAAAAAATACACTACATACTTATATTTCAGTGAAAATAAATAGGTATCCAACATTTTCCGCAGAAAACGTCAGCAATCAGCACTGCAGTGAGGCTTAGGGCCCGATTACACCTTACAAAAAATATATGATCTATTTTTTTAGTATCATAAAATTTTAGAAAAACTGTAATACACTTCACAATAAAAATATGATCATGTTTAGCAGTGATGCCAACTTGACATGGTAAAAAAATAAAATTTCGAAGATTTTTAGGGTCCTTTTTTGAACCGTTTTAGGTTAAATAATTTCTGCTATATTCTTTCAATTTATCGTTAAATAGAAATTCGTACTCCTCCACATTTTCTATTAATATACGGGTCATTTCCATTCCACTTTACCTCAGCCGCCATTTTCAACGGACTAACCCAACAACAACAAACACATCGCAGCATAGAGGAAGGTAGTCGCAGCAGTTATGATACAATTTGTACCGGCCGATACAAATTGTATCATAACTGACTCAATTTACTTTACACCTTACAATTTTTCTTGATCATATTTTTTTATGATCATATTAGGATTGGAAATTGTAAGGTGTAATCGGGGGCTTAGGTCCACCGCATACCTACTACAATATAAATAGGAATAGACATAAATCAGGCATAAAATATGAGTCATAGGATAATGAGGACTGGCGCAACCAACCGCCGCAATAGGGCATTTATTAGTGCAATAGGTAATGATAATTAATAGTCCAACAATCCAAAATGGCCGTCAGAGATGACGCAGCAATTTAAATCCACACATTTATTCCCATTAGTCCAGTACCGTGCACGGGATTCGGTAATGATTTTAATTTGCACGCTTTGTTTTGCATTCCTGACCTTTCAATTTTGAACAGAGAGCATCCTGTGTTCACACTGATTTAAGGGCGCCGGTCGTGTTTGTTTACATTTTTTTCTGCACACTTTATGAAGACACTATTCGATTTTTAAATGTTCTGAAATATAATGTCTTTTAAACTTCATAAATTAAGAGGCTATGTTGTGATTTCACAATTTTTTTGTTGACACAAATGGCTCGATCGTAAAATCACCACATATAGCCTGTAAATTTCGGCCGTTAAAAAGACATATTATATTTCAAAACATACCTATAAATATCCAGTTTTCTCATAAAAGGTGCAGAAAAAATGTAAACAAACTCGACTGCGTAGACGGCCTTAAGTCATAGAACACATGACCCTTTGACCCGCGGTGTCACTGGTTGCGAAAGCCGTAAAAGATTTTTATTTTCATGCGCCGGTTCTGCATAAAACGATCTTCACATCCCAGACGAACAGATATATGACTTTTTAGGTAACATCCTTTTTAGAAGCACATTTTTTTTATGTTTACAAAGAATAAAAATGTACGAGATACGAGTATATTTAACATATTATGGTTTGGTACGATTACGGCTTTTTTATAGGCTATACCAGAAACGATTTCCAATTTCCATGTACCTAGTTATGTAATAATAAAACGAGGAGTTGACCAATCCAGAGATTGCTTGAGATTGCATGAAGATTTCCAAAGATTTCCTGAGATTCTCAACGAGATTCGTGGAAAGATGCACTCCAAAGGGTTAATTACTCCAGAAATTTCATAAAGATTGCCTGAGATTCCCAACGAGATTCCTGGAGTGGTTAACCCCTCGTAATAAAATAAAACGTGAAAAACTGATGTCGCCATTATCAGGAAAGTACACGTGGCACTACCAGAACAGTGCACGGATAGTGCAGCCAAAAGAAAAGTACTGGTGTAACACCAAGGAAAATGCAACTAATCAAAAGAATATTAATACGTGTAACCGTCAGAGTGGGTAATCCGGATTAAAGGCTTGACTCTAGTCAATGAAGATAGGACACTGTTGGTGGAGTCTGTTTTCTTGAACTAGTACCAAACAGAGCTGAAGGCACTTAGGCTGAAACCCAAACAAACTGACCTGAGCGCATTAAGCTATGAATAATAGATGGGGCAATATTAATTAGGGGTAGTTCCCTCCCGGTCTATGGCAGCACCTCCAGGCGCTACAAGGGTGGCAAACTTCCGATGCTGAGATGGGATTTTCGCACCCTCCTCTTCAAGCTACTTATTAAAATTATAAAAGAAATTCTATAATTTCAATATTAATAATAGGGGAAGTTAAATATGGAAAGGGTAAAAAGTTATTCCGATTTCTATATTTAAGACCGAACATACACTCGCTATTTGTTTACGTTTCTTCTGCACACTTTATGAGGAACCTATTGGCTATTTCAACGTTCTGAAATATAATATACCTTTTTAAATGCCACAGCGGCTATAAAGAACATTTAAATATCCAATAGTATCCTCATAAAGTGTGCAGAAAAAAACGTTTACAAACACAACTGCGTAGACGCGCCCTTAATCGGGTGGCGTTTCACATAGAGGAGTGACTGACATTAAAACCACCCCCTCACTCCCCTCAGACTTTTCCAACTGCTGACATGGAGGGTCTCATTTTCTATTCGAAAAATTACAATACTTTCACAGAGTTTTAAAAACTACCTCAACCAGAATTTCCTTTCAGACAGAGCACAGAGCAAAACAAATTAAATTTAATGGTGTAAAAGCACTAAAATAAATTTTCTCCATAAAAAAAATCTCTTGAAAAACTTCACCTTTTCTTCTCTCCCTTTACAGACAGCCATAATTTGAGAAAACGCAATGGCTGACGTTAAGTAATTTTAAAATTAAAAAAAAAATTCAGCGAATGGCCAACTGCACTCCAATGTGACCAGACAACTTTTTGAGGACACTGGGATATTAAAATGTTCTGAATTATAATCTGCTTTTTTAATGGCCGAAATTAACTGGTGATTTTGCGATCGAATATTTCCGAACTGATTTTTTATTGACAAAAATCACTCTATTGTAGAATTAAAACATAGGCTGGATTTCACCACTTTAACGTGAAGACTATCGTGTACACGATAGCGCTATCGTATCGGTAAAAAATGTTAACGGCTTTCACCATGCACCGTTACCGTTTCGTTAGCTTTCGAGTGGATTTTCCGTGCGTTAGCGAAAACGATAATTTTCATACCTGAGACTCATTTGGTGTAGTCTAATGTAGTCTAATCAACATTTTAACTTCTTTCTCCGAAAAAATAGTGGTTTTTTCACGTTTATTTCCACTTTTAGCTTGAAATTGTTGAAATAAATTTGACGTAAACAAAGCAGGGGAATTCTATTGACACAACAAAACCTAACGAGAGGATGACTGCTTTTTCGAATCGATAGCTATTCGAACGTTAAAAGGCACTATCGTGAGGTGGTGAAATTCAGCCATAGCCTGTTAATTTTTGGTACGAGGTACTTTATGTAACAGTGTGTTCGTTGCTTAATAACTTAACACAGAGTAGTACATGATAAAGAGAAGGGGATGGGTTTTAGCTAGTTGCTGCGTGTTGTAATGCCGTGTTGGAATGTCATAAAGTCGGTGATCGGCCAATTTATTATAACGACTCTGCACGCAAAGCAAAAGCGGCAACGGAGTTGTACTCTTTCAGGCGGTAGAAGAGGCGCTGTAGTCTGTCACAACGCACGCAAATCAAAGTTTAATTATACTTATTTCCTGTAGCTTAAGGGCGACTACGCACATGCACATTTTATGAGGATACTAAGTATTAGATATTTAAATGTTCTAAAATATAATATGTCTTTTTAAAGACCGAAATTAACAGGCTGTGTTGTGATATTACGATCGGTTAATTTCGGACAAATTTTTTGTTGACAAAAATCACTTGAACTTGAATCACAACAAAGCCTGTTAATTTCGGTCTTTAAAAAGACATATATTATTTCAGAACATTTAAATATCCAGTAGTTTCCTCATAAGGTGTGCAGAAAAATTAGACAGAAAGGCAACAGAATCACCGAAGTTGCTTCCAAAAATCAAAATTCATTCATCCGAGCACGGTTGTGGTAGGAAGCATCCCTGATTTCGAGGAAAGGTTACGAAGCAGAATTTCTCTATAAATAGATTCTTGTCTGTTTGCGTTTTGTTCGTTTATTTTGTTGTCGGATGACCCCTTTACTTACTAACTAACATCGAAATTTAAACAAGGCATTGAAATTTCAACAAACCGGGTCAAATATCCGCCCAAACCTCTTGCTCCAGAAGCTTGAACCAGATTTCCTCTTAACTCACAAAAGCACTGTCGGGCTAAAAGGAAGTTTGAGTTGGGAGTAGGGGGGAGTGAGTTGGGGAGGGGGGGGGGGGGGGCTACTAGCTCAGTCTGACCAGATGTCCTCATGCAAACAACGCCTCCCCGCTTCCCCCCACTCCTTCCCCCACCATTGGCTTGTAGTATCGGTCCCTCAGGAAGCTCCCCCCCTTGTGCCACAATGCAAATGACCCGGGGGGTGGGGGGTTGCGGCCCCGTCACAGGTCTGACTGACAAGGGGTTAGGGTGACTGTTATTATGTCTGCTCTGCATATGGGGATGAAGTACCGTACTTCGGTTAACCCTCTGTCAGGCTCAGTTGGGTGCTAATGGGGGGTGGGTTAAGTCGTCAAATAGGGTAGACTGGAATGTACGAAATTATTGACAGGCAGATTAATAACACAGGTACGTCAAGATGACCTGAATTGGGAACAACGCGGTTGTTCAAAATTTACAATTGATCAGGATTAGATAGGCGTCCAGTGAAGGACAATTTGGTGTGCCCTATAAGAAGATAGGTACACCAGTTAAGGGTCCGCTATACCTGACAGTGCATTTTTTGCCGTCCATAAGATTAACATTGCGAGCGGCGATTCATTTTCAAGGTTAACCCTTGGTTGGAAAGACACAAAATTTTGCCTGTACCTAGCCCTAACAATGTTCTAGGGAGTGTTCGAAGCAGATTTCCCAATTTCTCACTGGTTTCTTTTATTGCAACTGTTTTGCAAATGCTAGCATCGCATACCTCAAGAAAAGTGCTGTATCTCGAAAACCAGTAAAAAAAAAAAAAAAGGGAAATCTGCTTCGAACACTCCCTAGAACATTGTTAGGGCTAGGTACAGGGAAAATTTTGTGTCTTTCCAACCAAGGGTAAACCTTGAAAATGAATCGCCGATCGCAATGTTAATCTTATGGATGGCAAAAAATGCATCGTCAGGTATAGCGTCCTCTTAAATACAAAATAATTGCAGAGGACTTATAGCGACTAATCCCTCACCAAAACTGAAGCAATCTAGGGGACGCGACGGTTGCTCCTTCGACGGATGACTCTTCTCCCCCGATTTCAACTGCAAGTAGGTACCCCAATGGTTTCGAAAAACATCAAAATTACACTGTCAGTGAACGAAAGCTACGTCACGAGAGACCTAAATGAAGGGTACGGCCAAAGAACTGCCTTGAAATCCAGATTAAATCTCTCGCAAAGCTGCTAAAGAAAACCCATGTCAGCAACAGGATTAGAAGTGCTGCAACATAAGAGGATTGGAGAGCAACAGGGGAAGCAGTAACCAGCAGCCAGGACTCTCATCGAGTAACCCGAGTTAATTTAACCGAGTTAGCCGACACGATGTCATCACTTCCAGCAATCTCTCCCAGAGGAGACGCGAACAAGTGCCATTTCCCAGGAAATAAGCCAGTTTACATCAACTCCCATAAGGGGGAAAATTTCTAAAAACTTCTGCGGAGCCTGAAAGGCTGGTATAATTGGTATGAGACCTCGGTATATCAACAGCTCCCACAATCTCTCCCAGGGGAGATGCAAACAACTACCACTTCATTCGGGAATGGGGGAATTCCACTGCTATACGAAAGGGAGGCAGAAAAATTTCCGAAATTTCAAAAAAGATTGCAAAGGCAACACGGTTGCTTGCGTGCTGAAGAAAATTATCGAGGCTTTATACACCCCGAAGAGGATTCTTTCCACAACAGCCAAATCGGGTAAAATTCTGTACTATCAAGCAGAGAAGCAGAAACCCGAGGGGGTAACCACTCCAGAGATTCCTTGAGATTCCCTGAGATTCCATAAAGATTTCCAAAAATTCCCAACGATATTTATATAAAGATGAACCCGGAAGGGGTAACCACTCCAAAAAAAATTCCAAGATTCCCTGATATTTCATAAAGATTTCCAATGATTCCCAACGAGATTCCTGGAGTGGTTAACCCCTCGCAGAAACCTGTAATGGTCCAATTTTTATTTTTTCCCAAATCTCGTCTAACTGGCTTCTTTTGAGGAAAAAAAAAATACCCATATCTCCATTTTCGTAAAATGTGAGGTACGTATCTACCGACCTATAAAATCGTAAATTTACCTTCCATTTACATATTAGACAAGCTTAAAAAATAAAATATCAACATCTCAAAATGGAAAATAATGTTTTTCTTCGGAGCACAGAGGCACCAGATGGTGTTATCATTTTAAACGCAGAAATAAAGGCTTGTACCACGTGTGGTGTGCTCCTCAGCTCCATTAAATAAAGTGCTAAAAGAGGAATTTTCGTTTTCCAATATACACCATCCATGTTTTACGGCCATTAATAACAGAAGCTTCAAATTTTCAAACTTTCCAAGATTGTTGGTGTAATTTTCTTTATTTACCAATTTTCCATTATCATCTTGAAAGCATTAAGTAACCGCCCCGGCTCTTCTTTGGGGGAGAAAATCTCACCCTGTTTTTACCAAAAATGAAACATTGGATCTCTCCTATACAAAACTCACTATCCGAGCGACTTTACCCCCAGAATGTAGAGCCAATTTCACAAATTGAACATAGCAACCGCAGGCAACTTTTTAAGAAATTTTTTATTTTTCCCGACTCCCGCAAGCGTTCAAATAGCACACTATGTTTAGCTTTTAGAGTAGACACAACTAATACAATACTGCAATTGCCAGTCTCCGACAGTACTAATATGTAAACATTAGTTTTGTCGAATATTTACTTTCGCACAGTGGTTTTGGTGGAGTTCGTCGAGAATGTATATACAGCCTTAACGTCAGAAAATTTGCGAAACTCCAACCTGATAGCTCAAATGGTATAGGAAAGCACTACTTGGACAATTTTTAAGTTGAAAACCTGAAGGCAAAAAATCAATTTTTTACTCCTGGGTAAACTTCAGCCCCTTCCCCCCCCCCCCTCCTTCTCATTCCCCGTTTCCAGCTCTGTCACTTAGCTGACGGGCACGAGGGGGGGGGGGGGGGGGGGGTACGGGGGCAAATTGAATGTTTTCCAGCATAATTCGATTTTAATATTCCAAGCCGTCCCGCGCTGCAGAGAGGATGTAATCAGACTTCCGAACATCCTTCCATGCGGGAAATTCCCAAAACTCGCTCATTTTTAAGTCAAACGTATTTATTTACCTCATGGCTCCACTGACTGCGAAAAAGGGTGAATACATTTTGGAGCCACGTCCCTAACCGATATAAATTCCAATTCTGCCAAAAGTCTCCTTCAAGGTAAATGACTTTCGAGGCAACATCTGGAGTTCCGGAGTTCCGGACAACTTCAAAATTCAGCAGAGCAAGTTTTCACCACAGGAGTTTCTGCCGAAGCCGAAGAGAAGTGGGCCGAAAAGCAGAAAATATTGCTTGCACCGGGATTCGAACCCGGACCTCTCAGAACAGAAGTCGGACTCCTTGCCCGCTTGGCCACTGCTCGGCACTCCAACACGGTTAATACCGAGGGGTTAACCACTCGATGGGAATATCGTTGGGAATCATTGGAAATCTTTATGAAATCTCAGGGAATCTTTGAATTTTTTTGGAGTGGTTACCCCATCGGGGTTCATCTTTTTGTGAATATCGTTGGGAATCTTTGGAAATTTTTATAGAATCTCAAGGAATCTCTGGAGTGGTTACCCCCTCGGTTAATACCGTGCTCCGGGCTACCGTTTTGACAACGACAACATGTAGCCCGCATGTCAAAGAGGCCAGAGGACACAAGGTCGCAAGTGACTGCAAGGTCATGGAAACTTCGTATACGAGCAGTGACTACACACGACCTTCAAGTTCTACATAAAACTGGCATGGGACAATCTACAACGTGGGATGATCGGAATGCTCGTTGGATTCAATAAACAATGACAGTATGTCAGTAGCGAAGTCAGAAGTGCGTCCGAGGATGCCAACACGCCAGAACTGCCGTCTAGGACGCACCGTATGAGGCCGCAGCAGCTAACGACGGACAGGACCCATCAGCAGCTCTATTATGGATCTTGCTCGCTATCTCGGGCGTTAAGGGTCCGCTATACCTGACGGTGCATTTTTTTCCGCCCATAAGATTAACATTGCGAGCGGCGATTCATTTTCAAGGTTTACCCTTGGTTGGAAAGACACAAAATTTTGCCTGTACCTAGCCCTAACAATGTTCTAGGGAGTGTTTGAAGCAGATTTCCCATTTTTTTACTGGTTTTCGAGATACAGCACTTTTCTTGAGGTATGCGATGCTAGCATTTGCAAAACAGTTGCAATAAAAGAAACCAGTGAGAAATTGGGAAATCTGCTTCGAACACTCCCTAGAACATTGTTAGGGCTAGGTACAGGCAAAATTTTGTGTCATTCCAACCAAGGGTAAACCTTAAAAATGAATCGCCGCTCGCAATGTTAATCTTATGGGCGGCAAAAAATGCATCGTCAGGTATAGCGTCCTCTTAACTTGGCTTTAACAGATCCGTAATAGACCTGCAGGTAGACCCAGGACCAGAGTGAGATCAGACACAGCCAATCGCAGGTTGGCAAAGAAATATCTCTGAAGGACGCTGACCTTCAATTTCACATGTAAGCCGAACGATGGCTATCTGCAAAGCTGCAATCGAACTCTGACCAAGATAGTACTGATACCTTAAATTATTTATCACAATCAAAGATATCACAATCACCATCAAATTAGATTTCATTGAACACGGCAGTTCCTATCGAGACATCACACAGATTCAGACAATATGACGTTAAATTTGTTCTTCAGTTTGGGGTTATTGGTTTTATTATCATGTAAGTAATGCAGTGTTTGAGGTAGGAATGGAGGGGCTGGAATGACGGGCGAGCAATGGCTACCCAAAAAAAAAAAAAAAAAAAACTTAATTGGCAAAACTTTGAAAGGACGTCTCCAGTGCTGAAAAGACTAACCTACTCTCAGGGGAAAACTTCCTGGTTTCTGTCAACTTTGCAATGACTTGAATTTTCCTAGCTCCCATCTATTCATATTTTCAGGTGTGCAGTCCTCTCCCATCACTGACGAAGATGGAACTCCGCTAAGACTAATGTCCCAAAAAACTGCTCCAAATGGGATCAAACCTCGAACTGGAAGATTCGGTGGTATAGGGGACGGCACATTTTTTGATGATGAAGACTTTGCTGACCTTGGTTATGGAAGCGGGGATGGTTCTGGTGACGGTAGTGGTGATGACGATGGAAGTGGTGATGATGGCAGCGGTGATGACGGCAGTGGTGATGACGGCAGCGGTGATGACGGCAGTGGTGATGACGGCAGCGGTGATGATGACGGCAGTGGTGATGATGGCAGTGGTGATGACGGCAGCGGTGATGATGGCAGTGGAGATGACGGCAGTGGTGATGATGGCAGCGGTGATGATGGCAGTGGTGATGACGGCAGTGGTGATGACGGTAGCGGTGATGATGGCAGTGGTGATGACGGCAGTGGTGATGATGGCAGTGGTGATGATGGCAGTGGAGATGATGGCAGTGGTGATGATGGCAGTGGAGATGACGGCAGCGGTGATGATGGCAGTGGTGATGATGGCAGTGGAGATGACGGCAGTGGTGATGATGGCAGTGGTGATGACGGCAGCGGTGATGATGGCAGTGGTGATGATGGCAGTGGTGATGATGGCAGTGGAGATGACGGCAGTGGTGATGACGGCAGTGGAGATGACGGCAATGGTGATGATGGCAGCGGTGATGATGGCAGCGGTGATGATAACCATCCTGGGAAGCCAACCGTTCCACCGCAAGAAGTTCCTGGAGTGGCGATTGGTGATAACGGGGAGGCCCCATGTCTTCTGGCAACGATGGACCTGAACCTCTCCTTTATATACAAGACTAAAGACGGAAAGGTAACTGCAGCTGTTTCAATTTAAGTACGAGAAACAAACCATTTTTTCGTACTTCAAGGAGTGTCTGAACCTGATCAAAAATTCCAAACCTGGGCTCCTCTTATACTTACTTTATGGCCTTAAAAGGACTAACTAAGGATTTAAGAATGTTATGTTTCCAGGATAATATGAGAAGAAATGCCTTGTTTTGGTTCAGGTGAACATAACCCTCTCCCATTTCCTCTTAAACTTCACAGAACACAACGGGGAATGTGACGGTCTCTACATCCGATGAGGATAAAAATCGAAGCGGCGCTTGCTTAGGAAAAGAGCTGACCCTGCCCGGTGGAAACTCGACTGCGGAAGGTCCTGTCATTTTGTTTACTTGGGACTGGGAAACATCGAAATCAGATTCCCGAGCTGTCGCTGCTGACCCTATGAACCAGGTCGTTGTGTACTTCCACGCAGACAGCACTGCTCGCAGCCTGTACCGTGTCTCTGCAGCCATTTCTCTGGACAACGACCAGCTGTTCCCTGACGCTGTTGGTAAGCATAATACCAATAAAAATTGCTTAATATATGCTCAGAATATTCAGTCACAAAACACTAACAGGGAAATCACCATCACCCTCGCCACGGGAGGGTTGAAATTTCAAAAAGGAATAACTCGCTTATTTTCGAGCGAAATCATGTCAATCTGCTATTATACCGTCGTAATATAGTAGTCAGGGGTCCGCACGTAAATTAGCTTGCTACAAAGAGAGTTCGAAATGTGTCAGGGATGGTCAAGGGGAGAGGTTTTTGCTCAAGTATTATCTACAAATTTAGCCTGAAAAAGGCTCTCTTTTAAATCCTATTCCTGTGTAGAGGGTGGGGGATGAATTAACAAAACGCAATATCTCCGTTGTTAAAGACGGGAAACCTTCAGAAGCTCCAAATGCTGGAAATAGTGGGTGGAAAAACATTTCAAAATCTACCTATACATTTTTTCATAACAAAACCTTCTCTTATTCTTCAGATACTAAAGCCTCAGCGGACTTCCCACTCGGAGGGACTTTCGCGACTGAAGTCGACGGTTCCTATGCCTGTCGTGGTGAGAAGAAAATCGAAAATGACGATGGCAGTGCGTTAACAATGACGAACGTCGTGTACGAGATTGGGCCTGGGCTAAGCGCAGGGCGATTCGGGGAGGGGGTGTCCTGCGGAGGCTCAGGGGCAGCAACAATCAGCCTCAGTCTGCTGACAGTCTTTGGCACTATTTTAGCTCTTATTTTCAGTAATTCTTCTTAATATTCCATTTAAAAGAGGCAGAAGAGATATATTTTAGAAACTAACATCCTGATCCTGAATGTATTTAAAACCGTTCGGAACGAAAAATAAAAACAACAGTGAGAATTCCAATAAGAACTGGCTGGCTATTACCATTCTCTTGACACCAGTGGAGCGCCAAGGTAACGCGGAAAGATATAGGGACTTTTAATATTGGAAATTGGTGATTCGAGGTGCTATTTTGGCGTCAGTACGGTGTTCAGGCGTTCAGGTAACGGGACTGCCCAGCTGGATCTGTCGCAAGATATGAAACTTTTCTCTATAAAATTTCTTCGTTATGAAGCTGTTTTGTTTCCTACCCACCCAGCTAGGCTATTTTAAAAGGACGATAGCATTTGTGTATTGGCCCAACAAAACTGCATGGCCTGTAGTTGCCAGAAATCACCAAGGACACCCTGTATACACTGTATAATATCTTTATATGGGAAATAGGCAAACAACACATCCAACTAAGGGATGAATCACAAGTTTCCTCTTCACACAAACAATAAAACTTAGTGAAAGGGAAGCAATTTAACTTTCCAAGTCCTGAGAGTGACGAAATGAGGACATTTCCCAACATCCAGGACTCCAGCGTTGCTATTTTGGATTGTCAACAGGTTTCATTTTTTTTTTTTTTTTTTTTTTCATGTTATAAGTAGGTACCATTCCAGCAGGTCTATTACGGATCTGTTACCGTCAAGTTAACGACTTTGATAACGACGAAGTGGTGTAGTTTTACCTATGTTTTAGCATTAGGAGCTTAACGCCCGAGGGGGTAACCACTCCTGAGACTGCTTGAGATTGCCTGAAGATTTCCAAAGATTTCCTGAGATTCTCAATGAGATTCCAAGAGTGGTTAACCCCTCGATAACGACGAAGATCCATAATAGAGCTGCTGGACACGAAAATCACCATTTTTCATTGGCGACAGCTGAGATTTTACGACAGAGTAATTTTTTTAACAAAAATCACAGCTTAGCTATCAAGTTTCTGATTTTCTACGCTACAGTCCAATCACACAATGGTCATTAAACATCAACAAACAGCATTGTATCAACAAACGCACATTTCTAATTATTTATCGTATATTCCGGAGGTCTGAGTTCAAACCCTGACAGAAGCAAGATTTTCACCCTCACACTTCTTGTCTGGCCCACTCCTCGTCTTAAGCCAACAACAACACCTGTGGTAATATTCCCTCCAGGCTACCATAAAATCACAAACAAGAAACAAAGAAAAAGCAAAAAAGTTGCAAAATGGCGCGAAAAAAAAAAATAAACCTGTTCCGTATGTGGATCACCCATGCATTACGCCTACATTGACCCAACCCAACATCGGAAGAAGCCATTGATCCGAAGTCCATTCGGGATCTCAAGGCCCATCCTGCAGTGTGGGGGAACATGTTTTGCTATTAGCCTACTAACCTGCTATTCACGTACAAATTCAAATTTCCCGCCATTTTATATTCAAAGGAAAATGCCTGGAGCAGGCCTACTAATTAAGGCAGAGTGAAAGTTTGGGTTTCAGGAGAATAAATTTTTTTGTATATTCAAACATTAGGGAATAATTTGACATTATTTTAGATTAAGCTGTTGGCTACGCTCTAAAAAAATTGTTGGTTCTATAGCAATACAAAACCTAGAATATGTACCTACGTATCTACAAATAATTTTCTCCATAAGTTTTGTTGACCTTATCCCACAAAAAAAAATTTAATAAATAAAATACGTTTCGAATAGTGTTTACATATCGTTCACTTTTCTTTAGATTTGATATGGAGACGAACACCTAAAATCGGAGGACTATGTCAACGAAGGGAGCTAGCAAATTTCCCCACATATAGTTTGTACTTTTCCCTACAAGCACAGGAGGTCACGCGATGACGTCAATAGTAGTTAATTACAAATATGCATGAATAAATAACAAGCTCAATAAAAATACCGGAAGGCATGGAAAAATTGTGAAACTGCATTGACCGTGATAGCGGGACACCGCAATTTCCATTTCAATCAATACAGTAAATGCCACACTGCATTGCGTGCTGAAGCGATGTCATTCATTCTTTTTTTATAGAATAAAACAATTTTCTAGTGATGCGAATTTCGCGGCGGGTGTTATGGAGTTAACAGCCCCATGGTGCTGAGAAATGTAAGATCTATGTTACCGCCCCCAGCCAGCAAATCCCATATGATCACTTAGTTGATCACTCCCGAAGAAACCAATCCCTCTGGATTTTTTCCACGCCATGGCTATGATCACGGCCCCGGAGAATTTATTTCTTGGGGGTAACCACTCCAGAGATTCCTTGAGATTCCACTGAGATTCCATAAAGGTTTCCAAAGATTCCCAACGATATTCATAGAAAGTTGAACCCCGAAGGGGTAACCACTCCAAAAAAATTCCAAGATTCCCTGAGATTTCATAAAGATTTCCAATGATTCCCAACGAGATTCCCAACGAGTGGTTAACCCCTCATATGCTCCATAGCACTCCCAGGAGTAACCAGTTATCTCTGGTATGAGTTATCAAAAGTCCTAGGCAGACTTTAATGGGAACCTACAGTTTAAGGTGGGGTACAAACCACTGCCTAAAATAAATTTAATATCTAAGGCTGAATTTCACCACCTTCCGGTAGTGTCTTTAACGAGAGGATTTAACGTACGGATTTGCATTATCGTATGTTTAGCTTACGACAAGTGCGTTCGCAGAGAAACAAGTGCAAGCGCAAGGCATTTGTCGTAAGATAAACATACGATAACGTGGATCCGTTCGTTAAATCCTCTCGTTAAAAGACACTATTGGAAAGTGGTGATATTCAGCCTAAGTCATTCTAAGTGGAAAAAGTTTCGCCCGCCAGAGTTCGAACTCGTATACTCCTGGTACCAGTCCGAAATCTATAACCACTTCCCTTGGAAGCTAATGATACAAAAGGAACTGCTTTTACTTCAGAATACATCCGAATTCAGAAAAGTGCCGCAACAAGCAGAATACCAATTTTGAAAATTTCAATACGAAAGCTATATCAAACGTTTAACGGGATACAAAGTGACTAAAAAAATCATTAAAAAACAATAAAAGAAAAACAAATGAAACAGGTTTCTCTTCTCACAGCAAAGTGAAAATAAATAGGGAATTCCATAGTACTGTACCTACTTTTCTCCAGTTAGTGACACAACCAGTTCTCACTGTCGTTTGAATTTTCGACATTATTATTTTTTTAACCACCACAGCCTTATAATATTATAGCGCTCCTAGCGGAGGGTTGGGGGGGGGGGGGGGGACAAGCCCAGCAACTAGACCGTTTTCAAGAACTATCCATTGTGCTCAGCTGGCAGCACTACCAAATACCAGCTCCCCAGCCATCGAGTAAACGATGGGGACCTACAGTTTTAGGTGGGTTCCGAACCACCACAGCCTCGATATACATTTCACTTGACATGCTGAACATATCAGAGGTGAATGCCCAGCAGAAAAACTTTTTGGTAGGATTGGGATCGAACCGGTGTGACCCGGCTCTCTCTGCTCCTCAAAAGCCTTATAGTTCCTAACGTTTACTTAAGTGTCTCCTAAAAGTGCACAATAGCGTTATCCTGCCGAAAGCTCCCATATCATAACTTTGAAGCTCCAAAATTGAAATTCTGCATTGCATACAATGCGGGAAAGTAAAGATGTAAATTGCTAAGCCACGCCGAGTGCCTTTGAGCCAAAGTTACAAAACCGTAAAACAGCCGTTGATTAAAAAAACCCCTTCGTGGCATGAAGGGTCATAAAAACGCCACAAACAGAGAGAGCATTCGTTTCAGGTTTTGCCGCCAGTTAAAACGTTTTTCTGCTTTACCTGTGACTCCATGCTTTGAAGACGAAGTCTTTGCACAATGAAACATTTAAAATGAGTTTTACGACTACTTGTACCTACTTCTCATAGATTTGAAATTTAATCCCGAGGATTGCCAAACTGTAAAGGTGGGTTTAACAATTCTCAGTTAGATTTAACTGCCAGTTAGCGTGTATGTTTACGGTCGTTTATGCAATAGGTAGTTGTACGGTCATTTGTTGCCAGTCAGAAACACTTTGTAAAGGGAAAATGAAATAAAGTTGTCACTCCATAATGAGTGTCCACTATTGACAAACCATGATTCGTTCTGAAACCCTCCCTATAGCGAACTCTCTTTATAGCGAGCAAAAATAGACAAGATCCCATGACGGTCGTTGAAAAGAGACGACTGTATATGATCGTGCAACTAACTAACTAAATGTTATCGAGAGCTTTACGAATAGGTACTTACGTAATATCATTAAAAAAAAATTGTTCGTAGTTATATAAAATAATGATAAAAGTAAGATCAAGATACTATTGGATATGTAAATGTTCTGATATACAATATGTCTTTTTAACGGCCGAAATTAACAGGCATTTTACCATCTGTTAAGGGCCACTATACATTCGCTATTTATTTACGTTCCGATTTCAAACTTTGTGAGAAAACTATTGGATATTTTAAATATTCTGAAATATAATGTGTCGTTTTAACGTCATTAGTCATTACTCATGAGGCTATGTTGTGATTTTACAATCGAGTGATTTTTGTCACCAAAACAATTGTCCAAAATTAACCGATCGTGAAATCACAACATAGCCTCATGAGTAATAATGACGTTAAAAAGACATATTAAAGTTCAGAAAATTTAAATATCCAATAGTTTTCTCACAAAGGTTGAAGTCCGAACGTAAAAAATAGCGAACGTATATTCAGCCTTAATAAAGTCTTTAGAAAAACGTAAATAAATAGCGAAAGTGTGTTCGGCCTTCACACTTTTCGTTGGGTGTTCACCTGGGAATAAGACTCCAACTAGGAGAGAAAACAGAGTCTGTCATTTGCAGTTGAATGAGTTCAACCCTTGTCTCTATTCAAAACTGGAGGGAGGCTTTTGTCGAGAGCTCCGAGACCACTCACCCGAGAGAAAATCGGTATAAGAATTTCTCAAGCGAAAATTATTTTCCACAGCTTTTCTGTCCCTGTGTTTCAAACTGTTTCGTTTTCCAGCTGGTTCCAGGCTGTAAATTTAGTGAATGAACAGGGAATCGACTGGAATAAAAAGGAGCATTGAAAGGATTGTAAGAGAAACAGCAAATTCATCTTACTTTGTTCGCTTAAGGGCCACCATACATTCGCTATTTTTTTGCGTTCCGATTACAAACTTTGTGAGAAATTGGATATTTAAATATTCTGAAATATAACATGTCTTTGTAACGACATAACTCATTAGGCTATTTACCTATCGTCAAATCACAACATAGCATCAGTAATGACGTTAAGAAGACATATTATATTTCAGAATATTTAAATATTCAATAGTTTTCTCACCAAGTTTGAAATCGGAACGTAAAAAAATAGCAAATGTATATTCAGCCTTAAGGACGGTAGGTACCTACTTAGAAAAGGGGAGTGACAACAAAAGAGAATTCGAGTGAATTCAATAGGAGGATGCTTGAAGAAGAAAGGGAGGGAAGTACCGGAGGAGTGGCAAAAGGCCCAAAATAAAATAATCTAGAGGGTAAGAAAGAACATGTAGAAGAGGCCGTTACGAGCGCGCTTCCCCTCTGGTGAGGCCCACTTAGCAATCACCACCCCCATTCTTTTCTACAGCTATTTCTTTAGCTATCCTACAGAGAATACAAGTGTTTTTACAAGGAACACAAAGCACACACAATGAAAGAAAAGTGCGTCCTTGAAGAAATTAGTACACTTTTTCGGGAAGGGGAGGTAACCATACGACCATGTCCTCTGATACACATTCCTCAGAGAATGAGATTAAGGGAAGGACCGAGGGGGTAACCACTCCGGAGATTCCTTGAGATTTTCTGAGATTCCATAAAGATTCCCAACGATATTCATAGAAAGATGTACCCCGAAGGGATAACCACTACAAAAAATCCCAAGCTTCCCTGAGATTTCATAAAGATTTCCAATGATTCCCAACGAGTGGTTAACCCCTCGGGAAGGACTGACTTTAAATTCATCAGAGGGAATGACTGATTGACTGACTCGCTCATCGATGAAAAGGGGAGACTCCTCTCCTCTGGGGAGGGATTGACAACATTGACAAGCCCATCAAGTGGACCATTTCAAGAATCATCCGTCGTGCTCAGCTACCCGCTACCCCAGCCATCATGTTAGTACACAATGGGGACCTACAGTTTTAGGTGGGACCAGAACTACCACAGTCTCACTTGAGACTTCGATAGGATCAGGACCAAGTTCTCAGTGTTCCTCCAAATATTCTATACTCCACGCGGATCTTGGATGATAGTAAATTCAGACTTATCGAAGGGTGGATAGGCTACAGATATGTGAAGTGTCGTTGTTTAACTCTTTTAGATCATTTTGACCCTACCTCACAAGTCTACTTCTGGTCCTGAACAAAAAATAATTTTGGGAACCCTGTGTTTTTTTTTTGAAAACAATGTGTGAAGTTACTGTCATCCAAGATGCCCGTGGAGTATAGGCCACTCGACTATCCTCAGAAAATTCACACGGGAAAATGACTTCATGAATTAGATTGACCATGTTCATTAGCGCAGGAGAGAAAAAGACAAATCCCGTTATAAAGGGGGGTAGAGAGTATACACCCCTCTTAATTCTCCTCCAAAGGGGGTGGGAACGACAGCACAAATTACCTCCCAAACACAAAAACACGGGAAATACATTTGGCTCTTCCTCCTACTTTCTCTTCACTGCACCACCTGCAGAAATATCCATCACTGTCACCCCAACAAAACAAGGTCTGTTGTTCTTACACGAGGGGGTAACCACCCCAGAGATTCCTTGAGATTCCACTGATATTCTATAAAGATTTCCAAAGATTCCCAACGATATTCATAGAAATATGAATCCCGAAGGGGTAACCGCTCCAAAAAAATTCCAAGATTCCCTGAGATTTCATAAAGATTTCCAATGATTCCCAACGATTAGTTAACCCCTGGCATGTCAACGGCTATGTCCTCTATCCTCTTTTTTGCGACCGAGTTGCCGCAACCATGTCAGTCCCACAAAGCCCCGTTCCCGCAAGTTGACGTAAAAAGACAATTAGGTGGTTTTGACCATGTTAGTGAATCGTTGACCAACTTGCGGTTGGGGCTTATGCGTTGTAGTCATCATTATGTAGTTTAGAGGCGAAGGCCCCTTCGTTTTACCACTGTATAACATAAGAAAAGTACAACTGGCATTGAGAATGATTAAATAATATTTGGGGCAGTTACTGCTTTCCTGGCTACCACGTGGCCATGGCCTGATGTACGTTTTATATACGTTTGAACTTCAAACTTTGTGAGAAAACTGTTGGATATTTAAATATCCTGAAATATAATATGTCTTTTTAACGTCATTACTCACGAGGCTATGTTGTGATTTTACGATCGAGTGATTTTTGTAACCAAAAAAATTGTCCGAAATTAACCGATCGTGAAATCACAACATAGCCTCTTGAGTAATGACGTTAAAAAGACATATTATATTTCAGAATATTTAAATATCCAATAGTTTTCTCAAAAAGTTTGAAGACCAAACTCAAAAAAATTTGCGAATGTATATTCAGCCTTAAACTGGTGAAATCCAGCCTTAACCATGCTTTTCCACAACCTAGATTTAAACCTAGTCCCTAGAAAAAAGAAAAAAAACTTTTGATGTAGGCAACTCAACACCACAGAAGGCCGAGAGTATAAAGAACAACCTATTTTCTTCCCAGCTCATTCACTGTGTCCTACATCCACTTGACATCGAAACTTCTAAACAAGGGGGTATGAAACGCAAACTAAAATAACAAAGTGGAGGCGTGAACTAGGGGTAGTAGGGAGGGGGAAAATAACGGACGAAAAAGGAAAGCGAAGTCCCGAACTCTGCGGGCTCGCTGGAATTCAGTCGGAAATATTTCAACAATGTTGTTTCCTACCCTCCCGTCCTTATGGAAAACACCACTATAATATTCATTTCAACTTAACACAATAATTATTCCAATTTTCATTCTCTTTTATTCGTAATCATTTATAAGGGCGTCTACGCTGTAATTGTTTGTTTACGTTTTTTTCTGCACAATTTACGAGGAAATTACTGGATATTTAAATGTTCATATATATAAGATGTCTTTTTAACGGCCAAAATTAACAGGCTATGTTGTGATTTTACGATCGGTTAATTTCGGACAAATTTTTCGTTGACAAAGATCACTCGAGAGTAAAATCGCGACACAGCCTCTTAATTTCGGCCGTTAAAAAGACATACTATATTTTTAGAACATCTAAATATCCAGTAGGTTCCTCATAATATGTGGAGAAAAAAACGTAAACAAACACGACTGCGTAGACGCACTGGAAATAAGAAATTAATATTGATTTCCATAGCACCCTACTAAGGCTACGTCTAGGCGAAATTCAATGTATTTTCTACAATAAACAGGCGCTCGCAATGTTAACCTTATGGAGGTGACAAAAGAGGTACCAAAAGAGTATTTACCAACCTACCGTTATCTACTAAAGTGGGCAACTCCAAAATTGTGATGTGTCTAGGCTTAGCCTCTCCGCTGCAATGTTCAGGACAAAGCTCAGTTTCATCCACTTACCTGCAAAATAAATAAAAATAACAGTTAAAAACAAATAACTACGAACGAATCAGCTAGAGGAAATTTAGATGTACATTATTTTTGAGCTGAGAGCGAACTGAAAAAAATCCTACAACCTACAGCTGTCACACTATCCTCTTTATAACGAGCTTGAAACCCCCGATTCGTTTTGAAACCTCTCTATAGCGAGAAAATTTACTTGGTTCCCAAACGGCCGCAATAGAGAGAGACTGCTACATACATATCCCCATGTCTTAGGCTCCCAAGTCCCAACAGTAAGAAATTCGTCGCCAATCAAACAGTATTCCCCAATCTGCAGTTCAAACGATTCAGTTAAGGGTCGATTCAACGGTCGAGTTCATTTCAAAGGAAAGGGACATACTGAGGGTTAACAGACTTTGAGGGGGCGATGTCCAATATTGAAAGGGGGGAAAAGGGGGGGAGGGTCCATGTCTTTATAGAGGCCGAGGTCAACCCTTCTGTGCAAATCCGTTCTGGACCGAGTATAATGTCAAAGGACATAAAGGAGTCATAGCAGCCTAAGCTCCAATGAAAGCAAGATCGATGGGTTATTTTTATATAATTTCATTTTTCTTTCTTTGGGATTGATTTGTCCCATAAAGGAGAACGGAAAACTTTTCAATAAAATAAGTTTAAAATACTCTTGCGACTTACGAATTGACTCATTCACTCACTTTGTCGAGCTTTTAGTAAATAAATTCAATGAAATGAAAAATTTAGTTTCCAACTCAATTCCAGCGCCCTCACAAAAGTTGACAATAGCACCAACATTTTTTATCAGGAGGATAGGTGACGCTATAGTGAACTAATAGGCGATACTATGGTAGACTTGATAGCAATACCTAAATTTATTTGGATATTTAAATGTTCCGAAACATAATATGTCTTTTTAATTATGAGGCTATGTTGTTATTTTACGATCGAGTGATTTTGACAACAAAAAAATTGTCCAAAATTAACCGATCGTGAAATCATAACATAGGCTCATAATTTATGACGTTAAAAAGACATATTATATTTCAGAACATTTAGATATCCAGTGGTTTCTTCATAAAGTGTGCATAAAAAAAACGTAAACAAACACGATTGTGTGGTCGCTCTTAAGGGTCCGCTATACCTGACGGTGCATTTTTTACCGCCCATAACATTAACATTGCGAGCGGCGATTCATTTTCAAGGTTTACCCTTGGTTGGAAAGACACAAAATTTTGCCTGTACCTAGCCCTAACAATGTTTTAGGGAGTGTTCGAAGCAGATTTCCCAATTTCTCACTGGTTTTCGAGATACAGCACTTTTCTTGAGGTATGCGATGCTAGCATTTGCAAAACAGTTGCAATAAAAGAAACCAGTGAGAAATTGGGAAATCTGCTTCGAACACTCCCTAGAACATTGCTAGGGCTAGATACAGGCAAAATTTTGTGTCTTTCCAACCAAGGGTAAACCTTGAAAATGAATCGCCGCTCGCAATGTTAATCTTATGGGCGACAAAAAATGCACCGTCAGGTATAGCGGACCCTTAAGTGGAATCCATCTTACGGGGGGGGGGGGGGGGGGGGGGGGGGTTCCCCCTTTCCCCCTCTAGATCTGCCCATCTCCCTCCCCCATACCTGATACATGACCCCCTACTTGTGTTTATTAGCTTAGAGGACCATTGTATTATAGAGACCAGTTCAATAAGGGATTTAACCTAATTACTCCAGCATACGTCGTGGCTGTAAGCTGCTTGGGCACCAAATGATTATTGGCAATCCTGGATATCATAACATCATAATCTGGGCTTCATATGATTCTTCACTTCTCACAACTTTACTAAATTCCGGACAAATGTCGACCGTTAAAAAGACATCATATTTCTGAACATTTAAATATTCAATAGCTTCCTCATAAAGTGTGCAGAAAAAACGTAAACAAATAGCGAATGTATATTACTGGCAACAAATCCCTGTAGCAGGCTAGGTTTTCATTTTAGAAACAGGATTTAATTGTTGTCCGCTTATCCAGGAATGTCAATTTCAGTAATGAATGGAATGACGTTATGAATGAATCACAGAGTGACGTCACAGTACTGCGTGTAGAATTACTACGAGTAATGATCGAGAGAGGGATCTCACGTCAGTTCCCCGTCATTCCTCAGTACACTGTCTCACCGCCAGAGGCATCAGTGCTCGCAATGAAACTCAGTGCAATGGAAGCTTCTGGAGGGGAAGGTTACGTTGATACTGTCATTCCGCGCTGGATGTATTGACCGGTTACTGAAACGTGAGTTTTCTTTTTATTCGCCTGTTTCTTCACAGAAGGGCCTTTCCCAAAGTTCCAGAGGAGTTGCCTTGCATAGAAAAATGTAGTTTGGTAGTGACGTAGATTTGTTGCCAGTCTGAGCGCTTGGACTCGAGGCAGCGCCATCGCTTCTAAAAATTCTTTTGTCTAGGTACATCCCATACGAAATACACATTCATGTACCTAACTGAAATTTCAAGGTCACGTTGAAGGGCACAGACGTTGAATCTCCTCTTAGTATTTTGTATCAACTTTGGATGTTGCGACGTTCAGAGAACATAATGGTTTGTTTGTTGGCTGCTAGATGTTTAGAAGTCGAGGTGTCCGAAGCCGAATATGAGTGGGCCGAAGCCAGTTTAGAAGTGGGCCGAAGCAAATACATCCATGTCGGAAGAGGAAAATTTTTCCGTTCCGCCGGGATTCGAACCCGGACCTCTCTGGACACAAAGCGGTCCCCTTGACCACTCGGACACTGAGAGGCACTATTGATGATTCTTTATGATTCTTTGACAACTTCCATGTTCCATGATTTCAAGTGGTCATCTTGGCAGATTTTCTAAGCATGATAAAATAGCTTAGGGTTGGGGGGGGGGGGGGGGGACAAGCCCAGCAACTAGACCGTTTCAAGAACTATCCATTGTGCTCAGCTGGCAGCACTACCAAATACCAGCTCCCCAGCCATCGTGTAAACGATGGGGACCTACAGTTTTAGGTGGGTTCCGAACCGCCACAGCCTCGATATACATTTCACTTGACATGCTGAACATATCAGAGGTGAATGCCGAGCAGAAAAACTTTTTGGTAGGATCGGGATCGAACCGGTGTGACCCGGCTCTCACTGCTCCTCAAAAGTCGACCATTTAGTCCACTCGGCTATCGAGGCTGTTTCTAAGCATGATAGTTTGGAACTTTATCGCTGCCTTCACAAAGCGGGTACTTAGAGCACCGTTGCTCACCACGGTTTTCTGAGACTTGCTATACTTAAGTACACCTAATCCAAGAACCTTGCCATATTCCACAGCCCAATCATGGAAGGATTCATCATAAAGACAGAACCTGGCGCCTACATACCAGTTCACGACCACGAGGGCGAAGATTCGAGAAATGACGAAGTCATCCGTCAGTTTATCGAAGCCTACCAAGCACATCCGGAGCTATGGAACACGCAACATCCGGCATACACGCACAAAAAAGTCCGCAACGTGGCACTAGACAAATTGGCGCGAATCTACTGCAAAATCAAACCAGGAGCTGACCGGGGTGACGTGAGACGAAAAATCAATACGCTACGATCAAACTACAGGAAAGAACTGAAGAAAGTAGCAGAAAGAAATGCTGTTCAGGAAACTTACAAGCCTACTTCCTGGCTATTCCACGCACTACGGTTTCTCTACAGCTACGAAGATGCGAATGATTCTCAAATTCGAGAAGAAATAAATAGGGTGAGTGGGTTCTGTTTTCTTTTCTTCCCCAACTGTTTCTGCAGCTGAAATCAAGTCTGACGAATAAACTATATTTAAGGGCCGCCATACATTCGCTATTTGTTTACGTTTGGACTTCAAACTTTGTGGGAAAACTATTGGATATTTAAGTATTCTGAAATATAATATGTATTTTTAACGTCACTACTCATGAGGCTATATTGTGATTTTACGATCGAGTGATCTTTGTCACCAAAAAAAAAATTGTCCAAAATTAACCGATCGTGAAATCACAACATACTTAGCCTCATGAGTAACGACGTTAAAAAGACATATTATATTTCTGAATATTTAAATATCCAATAGTTTTCTCACAAAGTTTGAAGTCCAAACGTAAAAAAAAAAAATAGCTAATGTATATTCAGCCTTAAGAAGGACTTCGCCATTGGGCAATGATGAATATCAACTGTCCAGATAATACATATTATTTTCCCCCTATTTCCACCTATCTCAATTGATTTTTCAGACAAACCACCACTACACGGAACTTCATCAAGATCCTCCTATTCCCGAGACTCATCTTCGGGAACTTCTGCCACCGTCTTCGCGGCCTTCCTCATCTTCGGAACCACCTTCACCGCCTCCAACAAAAAAGAAATCCTTACTAGGACCGATAGACAGACAGAACGAACTACTCTCCTTAGCCTGCCAGTACCTCGAAAAAACCAAAACCGAGGACAATATCCCAACAGTAGCGAGAGTATGGGGGGAGAAACTGTCGACCCTGGACCCAGAGCAGAAGTTATTCGCTGAAAAAGCAATCAATGATGTTTTGTTTGAAGCAAGCCTCGGGAACCTACATAGGTTTTCTGTAAAAATCAATGAAGAAAGGCCTCAGTACTTCAATTCTTCAAATCAATCGAACCTAACGTAGGGCAAATGGATCCAAGGGCAATAGGTAGGAAAAAATTCTGCTTACTCCTTTCCTCGTTTCCCATATACAGTATAGTCTCTCTATAGCGACCATTAAGGGATCCTATCGTTAGTTCGTTATATAGAGAGTGACAACTGTATAAGAAGTATACAGACAAATACTGTTATTGTATTGCATTACGTGTTTTTGCTATCTTGTTCCTGTTCTATTATATTATAAACTATGTGCCTAGCTTCTTTCAAATTTTATTTATATAGACCTCAAACCCCTAAAATCGTACGAATGTCTGAATGACGACGGGAGGTAGAAAATTTCCGGAAAAAAATAGCAGAACGCGACCGAGTTTGGTAAGAGGCAAGGGGCAGAGAGAATAAAAAATATCTGAAAAAGTGGCCAGCAAGAAGTACGCGGTGGTATGTCCGACCACGTCCCCCGTCAAAAAGCGACCCTAGTATACAAATTTTTTATTTCCTTTTGAAAATGTGACCGGGGTAGGAAGGGCTCTACAAATAAGCATAAATTATGAACACATTCGCGAAAAACAGCCGCATGAAGAATAAATATCAACTTCTTTTTTCTTTACGCACTGAGTGGGAAATATAAAATGGCTATATGTAAACCCAATATGCCTGTCAGTGAGCGATCAAGGAGTCTAAATTGATGAGAGGTCTGAGTTCGAATTTTTCGCTTTTCGCATAATAATAATAGCTGAGGGTTGGGGGGGACAAGCCCAGCAACTAGACCGTTTTCAAGAACTATCCATTGTGCTCAGCTGGCAGCACTACCAAATACCAGCTCCCCAGCCATCGAGTAAACGATGGGGACCTACAGTTTTAGGTGGGTTCCGAACCACCACAGCCTCGATATACATTTCACTTGACATGCTGAACATATCAGAGGTGAATGCCGAGTAGAAAAACTTTTTGGTAGGATCGGGATCGAACCGGTGTGACCCGGCTCTCACTGCTCCTCAAAAGTCCACTCGGCTATCGAGGGCCTTTCGCTTACGGCATAGACGTACGTAATGGCTTCGGCTAACTCCTAAACTGGCTTCGACCCGCTCCTTTCAGCCGTTAAAAAGGTAAATTATTATATTTCGGAACATTTAAATACCCAATAGGCGCAGAAAAAACGTAAACAAATAATGTTGCGAATCTATGTTCGGTCTTAACGGTCTTGATTCTCCTGCAATAAATTCTCTGGCACAGTCCTTTTCACTCTTGGACGGGAGTAAATTCAGTCATATTTAGGGGTGGATAGACTGCAGAACTCTGCTAGATCATTGTGACCCCTTCCTCCACCAAACAAAAAATAATTTTGGAAACCCTGTTTTTTTTAGAATCCAATAGCGAGGTATACTATGCGAACTGGCCACCCCTAATTGAAACAAAGCAGGAATTATTGCGTGTTGTAGTTCCAGTGATGGCCACTGGAACACTGGAGCGCTGCTGGCCTCCAGTCAAGGTCAGGTGTATATCTATACCTGTAGGTATACCTTCCTAACTCGTTCAGGTGAAGGGTGAAGGTGTCAGGTCTAACCACGGCTACAATTATTCAAGTTACGCTACGAAAACTATTGCACAACCGATAATTGCTATATTGAGCTACGGTGCCTTAAGAGGACGCTATACCTGACGATTTTTGCCGCCCATAAGATTAACATTGCGAGCGGCGATTCATTTTCAAGGTTTACCCTTGGTTGGAAAGACACAAAATTTTGCCTGTACCTAGCCCTAACAATGTTCTAGGGAGTGTTCGAAGCAGATTTCCCAATTTCTCACTGGTTTCTTTTATTGCAACTGTTTTGCAAATGCTAGCATCGCATACCTCAAGAAAAGTGCTGTATCTCGAAAACCAGTAAAAAAAATGGGAAATCTGCTTCGAACACTCCCTAGAACATTGTTAGGGCTAGGTACAGGCAAAATTTTGTGTCTTTCTAACCAAGGGTAAACCTTGAAAATGAATCGCCGCTCGCAATGTTAATCTTATGGGCAGCAAAAAATGCACCGTCAGGTATAGCGGACCCTTAAGCTACAGGCGTCTTGTGTACATAAAAGAGCACCTAACCTCAAGCAGAACTTGGTGACGGTAATAAGTCAGCTGAATATTTCAAACATTGTATTCAATGAGAGCCAGGCAGTTTTTACTTTCTCGCTAGCCATATATGGCGAGAAAGTATTGTTTTCATGCAAAATTTCGAAATTGAGATTTTGGGTTTCCCATGATCCTGGGGGTCCCCTGAGTCCAAAAAAGTGGTTTCTGGAAAAAGTCAGTCCGTCAGTCCGTCCGTCAGTCAGTCCGTTCAGTGCTCTAGCGCCTATACCGTTCATCCGATTTTGATGAAATTTGGTATGGACCTGTCTAAAATTACTGCCGAGACACATTTTCAAGGATTTTTTGATTGGTCAAAAATTGCGGCCGCTTTTGTCAAAAAACCGCCAAAATAATTCAAAAATCGTGTTTTTGGTTAGTCGGACAAGCGCCGACTGTACACTTTTCAGTCTATAACACTGAAAATTGGCAAGTGTGTTGACAAATAGATGCTTCGAGGTCATTTGCAACTAAAATTGGATTGGTTGAAAATTACGGCCGTTCTGGACCAAAGTTCGATCGTTTCGGCGCCATTCACATTTATTGACCGATTGTCATGAAATTTGCTAAATTTGTGTAGAACCATGTAACTTAAACATCTGTCGAACATAATTTTGTTATCTTCAAAATTACGGCCGTTGCGGTCAAAAAAGTGTTGATATTGAGTTGAGAATGAGAAACCACGTTTTTGAATGGTCGGAACGCATTTGGGACTAAAGTAATAGAATGACAGTCATGAGATTTGGTGTGAGTGATCTCAGATAGATTCTCGTGGGTCATTTTCAACCGATTTTGGATTGAGTGAAAATTACGCCCGCAAAAAAAATTCAAAAAAATCTGAAAAAAAAAATCATATGGGGCGAGAAAGTTAAGTGCGACTGTTGTCGGACCCTTTATTTGAGCTAGTGCTAGTGTGCAGATAAATTTTTTGCGAGAGTTCCCACCATAGAAACATGTGTTGTTGTCATAACACATGTGTCTAGTCGCAGTTTATTCGTCAAATTTCATTCTTGTTCTGTCCTTCTTTGAGTGTAGCAGCAGTACCAGCAACCACCAACGCGATCGCTATGACTCCGTAAGTTATTTGTCATATTTCTGAAAGTAAAGTTGGATAAGGTCTACTCATCGCACTTCTCCTGATACTTGCCGACGGGGTAGCCACTCCAGAGATTCCTTGAGATTCCATAAAGATTTCCAAATATTCCCAACGATATTCATAGAAAGATGAACTCCGAAGGGGTAACCACTCCAAAAAATTCGAAGATTCCCTGAGATTTCATAAAGATTTCCAATGATTCCCAACAAGATTCCCAACGAGTGGTTAACCCCTCGATACTTGCTTTCGGTTGTCGCACGAGACTGCGAGTTCTTCGGCGAGTCCTTCTTAGTTACTCGCAATGAGGCAATAACAGATTCATTGCTTCGTTGACTCGCGGATAAGGTTCGAATTTCGCGTTTTCCACGTAAAGTTTATTGTTAGTGACGTAGGCAGCTGCCTATGAGAAAAGACTATAACCAGTCAGTAGCGAATAAAGCTTTTATCCGCAAGCAGGGTCGGATCCTACTATAAACCAGTCAGTGACGTAAAGAGGAAATCTCACTAAAATTCAAATTGTCTAATGTTGATATTTTATTTTTTCAGAATTGAAGAACGTTTCGCGGCGTTTTGTCAACTCGTCAATATGTTGCGCTCCAATCAGATAGATCAAGAAGAATTTTTTCAATCTGCTCCAGAATATCTCCACTCATTAGAAATAGAAATTAGAAATTATCGCCGCCCCTCACCACCACAACCCTCACCGTCCTCACCACCGCCTCCCCTGACACCTGAGCCTCTGCCTCCGTCCGACACGCCAGAAATTGTCCAAATTATGAAACACCTAAAGCTACGAGAATAAAGGGTCCGACAACAGTCGCATTTAACTTTCTCGCCCCATATAAAATTTTCATTTCGTTTTTTTGTTGTTGAGATTTTTTGAGATTTCTTTGCGGGCGTAATTTTTACGCAATCCAAAATCGGTCGATAAAGACCCAGGAACATCTATCTGAGATCAGTCACACCAAATCTCATGACTGTCATTTTATTACTGTAGTCCCTAATGCGTTCCGACCATTCAAAAACATGGTTTCTCATCCTCTACTCATTTTCAACACTTTTTCGACAAAAACGGCTGTAATTTTGAAGATAACAAAATTTTGGTCAACAGATGTTTAAGTTACACAGTTTTACACAAATTCACTAAATTTCATGACAATCGGTCAATAAATGTGAATGGCGCCGAAACGATCGAACTTTGGTCCAGAACGGCCGTAATTTTACTTGCATCTGACCTCGAAGCATCTATTTGTCAACACACTTACCAATTTTCAGTGTTATAGATTGAAAAATGTGCCGTCGGCGCTTGTCCGACTAACCAAAAACACGATTTTTGAATTATTTTGGCGATTTTTTTGACAATAGCGGCCGCAATTTTTGAGCAATCAAATATTCCTTACAACCGTGTCTCGGCAGTGATTTTAGACAGGTCCATACCAAATTTCATCAAAATCGGGTGAACGGTATAGGCTCTAGAGCACTGCACGGACGGACGGACGGACGACAGACTTTTTCCAGAAACCACTTTTTTGGACTCAGGGGACCCCCAGGATCATGGGAAACCCAAAATCTCAATTTCGAAATTTTGCACGAAAACAATACTTTCTCGCCATATATGGCTAGCGAGAAAGTTAAAAAGAAAATGATGATCTAAATGGTAAGATTTGGTGATTTGTCATGAACTTTTGTTTAAAATTGAAATAAATGAATGAACTTAAATTGTTTCTTGCTTTATTGGTAGATAGTCCCTTTCGTTAAGATGCACGCTCTCAGACAAAGCTTAAGTAGCCATTTAAACGCTGGTACGACAGCTTCGACTTGTAGCTCTGTGGTTAGCGTGTCGGATTTTACACATCTTCATCTTGGAGTTCGAATTCTGGCGGGTGGGGTGAAACGGTAGGTGGAATGGAACATAGGTATAACGTCACACTGGAGCTTTTGAGGCGAAACGGAAAGTGGCATGAAACGGAAAGTGGGGCGAAACAGCTTTATAAAGGCCGAAAATAACAGGCGATGGCTTTTGTTAAAAAAAAAAAAAAAAAAAAAAAATCTACTGCTATTATTATTATTTTTTTTATATATAAAAGGGCGGACATCGTGCAGAAACGGCCTTTCTGACCCCAGAGGGCCCGCGAGATCAAAAACCCAAAAATAACACAATCGAATTTTCTGATGAATACAACACTTTTACCCCTTTTTCATCCTTTCCTCTCCACAACAAAAGCAATAATTTCCTCTCACTATAAATGGTGTGAGCGGCCGTAGTTTTGCCGAAACCGAAGCGGAAAATATTTCTAACTCCGGGATTCGATCCCAAGACTACTTGACCACTCGGCCACTGGGAGGCACGCCCCAATGAAAGAGACTTCATTGGTGCACGCGCTGGTGACACGCAGAGCAGTTTAAATTGTTGGGCAGGTCCGAGGACACTTTCTCATTGCCGTACCTTCTTCATCGTCCGTAGAAGGTCGACGCCGTCTTTCACTATGGCGCAATACCTTACTTATACTTCCTAAACTACCTAGTCAGACTCAAGCAGGTACTATGGACCCCGTCCCTCCAGCCGCATCGCCGTTTTTGACTACACGGAGTAGGATAGGGACGTAATTTCACAAGCGCGAATACAAAACATAATATTCCGAGGGGTTAACCACTCGTTGGGAATCTCGATGGGAATCATTGGAAATCTTTATGAAATCTCAGGGAATTTTGGAATTTTTTTGGAGTGGTTACCCCTTCGGGGTTCATCTTTCTATGAATATCGTTGGGAATCTTTGAAAATCTTTATGGAATCTCAGTGGAATCTCTGGATCGGTTACCCCCTCGTAATATTCAAAGTGCCGGGAAAAATAAAAAAATCTCTACTCTTATAACGATTGAACGCGACGGTTCCTTGACATACCATGACTCACCTTTCACCCTCTCTATAGTGAGGAAATTCACCTGACGTTCGTTATAGAGAGACTACTGTATTGTTTGCGTTTTACTTTTTATTTGCCCTGAGGAGAAGAGCAGACGAATGCCGATTGCCCAAAGGCTTCGTTCAAGGCCGCCAGGTTGGGCTGTTGACCATATATGGGATGTATTCATCCTGGATGTCCAAAATTTAGTCTGAAGTTTTAAGTACCTAAACCTGGTCTCTTTATAGGTATCCCCCCCTTTGTCTGGCTGCCACGAGGACGCCCCATATCCTTGGCCGAAGCCAAATGAATATTTCTTGTGACATCCGTGCTACCAACAGATAATTCTGGTTTTCCCACTAGATCATGGTGACGGCATACTGTGTTCCTTATATTCCAGACTATTGTTTTTTATTTCTCTAGAGAAAAAAGCCGCCAGTGACTACTGGATGCAGACTTATACCAAAACTGAGTTTAGCGCATCATCCGGCCGTTTGACTTGGCCTCTCGAAATCCAATTTCAGCGTTTACGGGAGACGGTCGATCTCGGAAACAGCAAAATCTACGGTGGGGGAGGTTGAACACCCTTCCCTTCCAGTCCACCAACCCTTATACACAAGCACAGCTGAGAGGGTCACTGTCTTTTGCCCTCGGTTCAAGGGGGGTGCGTTCAGACAGGGTGAGTGAGAAATAGAAAATGGCGGAATTTAGGGACATAGTTAAGGTATTGGGATGAAGTCTTATTTGTTGGGGTGCAGAAAATAGCACTGGAAGTTGTTTTTTTTTTCTTCAAAAAAGGTAGTGAGAGAACGGGAATACCCCAGCTGGGTTTTTTTTTTTTTGGAAGTTTTCTTTTATGGTGACCTCCAGTGCTGGATTTTCGTGGAGGGGAGTTTCCTCCAAAGCTCCACATCCCCTGCAGTCAGGTTTGAGGCTTTTTCAGTGCCGTTGAGGTGTTTACTCAGATAAAGAAATTTTTCAACGTCGCTTTAGCAGATTATCATGCAATTCTGCGTCCGCTAAGGCTGGGCACATACGATGCTTCCAGGAATGTCATCTCAGGGATGGCCACATCACAAAAATTGACATCCCTACATTTCGTTGACACGGCGAGCTGGAAGAATGGAGAGAAAGCGTGGAATTATAAGGCAAATCTCATACACCACAAGCTTGCTTCGTATTAAAATCCAACGGCAAAAAATATAATCTGAGAAATAATACCGAATCTGAAATGGGGTTGAGCAGCAAAGAATTTTCATCACTAAATTTTGGGACGTGTTTTTTTGAAAGGGTTCAAATTTATTTTTCCTCTTGTTATTTTTATCTTTTATACCCCAGTCCCCCGAGGTAGAATATAGTCCACCACGTTTTCCGTCCACGGTTTTGATTTGATCATAAAATTCCAACACATTTTTTTTTTAGGTTGGTTTATTTTAGCTATTAGCAACACGATATCCTATTGTGGTGCACCTAAGTAATGCGATAGTGCCAAAAAATGGTATTGAGAGTTTTGCGTTCCCAAATACAAATATATCGTCGTCGTCAGCCGATTATTTTAGGATCTTTTTACATTCGTTTTCTGGCAAAAATAATGTACCTACCTGTCTACGTTATACGAGGGGGTAACCACTCCAGAGATTCCTTGAGATTCCATAACGATTTCCAAAGATTCCCAACGATATTCATAGAGAGATGAACCCCGAAGGGGTAACCACTCCAAAAAAAATTCCAAGATTCCCTGAGATTTCGTAAAGATTTCCAATGATTCCCGACGAGTGGTTAATCCCTCGACGTTATACGTTATTGTCTCCTATGGTGATTTACGCAAAAAATGGTAGTTGTGCAGTTCTCTTGCAAATCCGTTGTCAAATAAAACCGAGGGGGTAACCACTCCGGAGATTCCTTGAGTTTTCACTGAGATTCTATAAGGATTTCCAAAGATTCCAAACGATATTCATAGAAAGATGAACCCCGAAGGGGTAACCACTCCAAAAAAAATTCCAAGATTCCATAATGATTCCCAACGAGATTCCCAACGAGTGGTTAATTCCTCGAATAAAACTATGGAGGAATGTGCAAGGCCTAACTTATCGGCTATAAAGATGTTTTATATCAACGATATCAACAGAGGATCATCAGGTCAACCCTCATCAGGAAGGATAAGCTCCAAACTCCAACGAAAACAGACTTCTTAATTCAGCGAGAAGAGAATTACTACTTTCATCCTTGAGAACACAAAATTTTTCAATCAACGACCAAGGGGAGACCCCTCCACTTCTCCATTAACTGTGTTTATTTAGTGAGAAGAAGGGGGAGAGGTCTAAAAGGAAAAGAGAAAAAAGCGCTAAATGTGTTTGATCTGGGCGTTGCCGAGCTCGTAATTGCAAAAACGTCAGAATCACTCTGCTTTTTATATCCTTGGGAAATAAATTAAGAACTGATCAAAAAAGCAAACAAGAAGGCAAAGCGGGAACGCAATCGGACAAGAGAAAGGTTGGAAGTTTTTTAAAATTCGAGTTGGCCCTTTATATTCACGACATAAGCAGAAAATATTGCTTACGGCGCGATTAGAATCCAGACCTCTCCCCTCAGAACTTCAACTCAACTAAAAAATGTTCTAGAAATTTCCCAGCCCCCCCCCCTATTGAAAATAAATCGCTCCTCACAATATTAAACTTATGGTTCATAGAAATACATCGTCAGGAGAAGTGAAGCCTTAGCAAAACCTTTTGCTGAGCCAATAGAGAGCTAGGGCTAGCGAACCTTACCTAAACCTTACAGACAAACTTCCGGGAACTCTCGAGGGAAATCATAATACATTCGAGTTTGACATGAAAAACTTGTCATCGACTTTTGCATCTCTGCGAATTGGGATTTTATTTACAAAGTAGGTAAAAGCTTCCCCCCTCTCTCGGGGGAATTTTCTGGAAGACCGATTTTTGATCGTCAATACTCTGATGGAAAAAATATTGCCTTGCCCTGGGCCCCTTACTGCAGCTGACTATGCGGATATGTATTGTCGAAGGAACGAACTAATGGCCACGATGGCTGCCGCGGGTGGTCACCAACTTCAGAAGACCCATGGAAGGAAAACTTTTCTCGGAATGCCTCCCTGCAACCATTTGAAGATTTTCAATAGGTCCTTATTTCACCATTAACAACGGAGATATCGCGTTTTGAAATTTCAACCCCTGACCAAGGCTAAGCGTAGTATGTTAGACAGTAGAATAAGTCCCGACAGAGGTGCAGGTAGAGTCTTATGGGTAACAGGTATGCACCCCCAGGTATTGCACAGCCTTAAACAAGCTAAGTACAAAAGTAAACTGGCAACTGAGGGTAAGAAGATACACTCCAGAAAAAAAGAAAGGCATAGTCATAACAAAGACCAAGTTAATGGGCCAACTGTAGGGAAAGGGGCTAACAGTCTCTGAATGTATAATTATTTCTGCCTCTTACGACTTCGTAGGCACTTGGAAAACCAAGCCGCAGCAAGGGAGGGGTTTTCAAGTGCAGGAGGGGACGCCAGTTAGCTCTAGTAATTATTACTGAGGGAGCAGTGATAACTTATCAACAAAAGTAAAGCCAGAGACAAAACATTACAGGCAATTTATTACTTAAGGGTCCGCTATACTTGACGATGCATTTTTTGCCGCCCATAAGATTGCGAGCGGTGATTCATTTTCAAGGTTTACCCTTGGTTGGAAAGACACAAAATTTTGCCTGTACCTAGACCTAACAATATTCTAGGGCGTGTTCGAAGCAGATTTCTCATTTTTTTTTTACTGGTTTTCGAGATACAGCACTTTTCTTGAGGTATGCGATGCTAGCATTTGCAAAACAGTTGCAATAAAAGAAACCAGTGAGAAAATGGGAAATCTGCTTCGAACACGACCTATAACGTTGTTAGGGCTAGGTACAGGCAAAATTTTGTGTCTTTCCAACCAAGGGTAAACCTTGAAAATGAATCGCCGCTCGCAATGTTAATCTTATGGGCGGCAAAAAATGCATCGTCAGGTATAGCGTCCTCTTAAGGGCGTCTACGCAGTCGTGTTTGTTTACTTTTTTCTGCACACTTATATAACTATACTGGATATTAAATTGTTCCGAATTAAAATATTATCTTTATTAGGCTAAACATACATTCGCCATTTTTAAGTTTGGACTTTAAACTTTGTCAGAAAACCATTGGATACTTAAATATTCTGAAATATAGTATGTCTTTTTAACGTGATTACTCATGAGGCTATGTTGTGATTTTACGATCGAGTGATTTTTGTCACCAAAAAAATCGTGAAAATTAACGGATCGTGAAATCACAACATAGCCTCATGAGTAACGACGTTAAAAGACATATTATATTTCATGATATCTAAATAAGTAAACAGTTTTATTCTTAACAAAGTTTGAAGTCCAAACGTAAAAAATTAGCGAATGTATATTCAGCCTGAACAGCCGGAATTAATAGGCCGCGCTGTGATTTTACTATCGGAACATTCAGAACATTTAAATATCCAATAGTTTCATCATAAAGTGTGCAGAAATAAAGGGTCCGACAATGGTCGCACTTGACTTTCTCGCAATTTTTATCGAAAATTTGATTTTTTTTTACGTAAATAATTGTCAGAATTTTAACTTTTTCTAAAAAGTATTTTGCCTCACAATGGGCGATACTTTCAGGCACCAGCATACCGAATCTCAAACATATCCATCCAACCGTGAAGTTTCGCTCGACGCGCAAAGTATATGTTTTCTATTTTGCGTGCCACCGTCTTAATTTTTAAGTAAATGAAAATCTATTTAAAACGCCCTTGAAGCATCTATCTGAGACCACTTTCACCAATTTTCAAGAAAATCCATCGATTAGTGTTATTGCAAATGTGGCCCAAATTTTTGGCTCATCTCAAAAAGAATAAAAATGATCCTGGAGCATCTATCTGGGAACACGACTGCAAAATTTGAATGTTCTAACTTTATTACCGTACCGTGAAATGCGTCTTGAGTAGACAAAAACACGATTTTGAATTTTTTTTGACACTTTTTTGACAATAGTGGGCGCAATTTTTGAGTAATCAAAATTAAATTAAAAATGTATCTCGGAACTGATTTTAGACATCTATATTCCAAATTTGAGCCAAATCGGTTGACTGGTGTGACCTGTAGCCGCGCTACAGACAAACGGACGGACATGACCTAAAAACCATTTTTTTGGTATCTAGGACCTCTGAAACGCCTTTTGCAATGAAAATCTCAAAATCGAAATTTCGCACGATAACATAACTTTCTCAGCCCATGTATTACATACGGGCGAGAAAGTAAAAAAAAGGTAAACAAATAGGGAATGTATGTTCTGTCTTGAAGCCTATCCACACAATTTTCGTTGACCTTTTTTTGCTCTGGATTATCTTTTTTATGGCAGAGACTAGTTGCTAAGGCTGAATTTCGCCAGACCACTTTAACGAGAAGTTCTTGATATATTGTGTATGGGTACCTACCATCCCGGAGTACCTATTTCAAGCCCGCCATCCCAGCCCCCCATTCCAAGACGCATCTTATGAAGCTAGCTTCCTTCCCCTTCACTGGTATACCTAAGCCAGACAGTGCATCTTCACGCGACCTACTGGCTATGTCATGCAAGAATTAATTAGGTTCATGAAGAAGGTTCAAGGTACAGACACGTAGCCTAACCTATTGACCGAGACACGTCTTGTTTGCTAACCTTGACACGTCTCTGAACAACCTGGAAGAAGTACAAAGGTACACTTAAGGGGGATGGAGAGTCACCGAGAAGCATTTCTTAAGCCAATTTGTCACTACCAAAGCAAAATTGAAAATTGCGAGAGGTTAGTTAATTATAATATTAAAAAAGTTAAGGGCCGACGTGCTTACAGCCCCTACCTTCGTCTCAAAGGCACAGATGTTTAAACAAACTGATTGTTGACCAAATCGAAATCAACGGAAAATTGCCACTACTGGGATTCGAACCCAGGACCTCAGTAGAGCGAGAGGTCGCAAATTTATAAATTTTATAGTTTAGAACAAGTAACTAGGTACCCAACAATGTATTACAACGCAGGGTGAACATTCCGTTCCATGTATAGTCCAAGTCAGGCTAGGAGCGTACCGATAACTCATAATTTCTTGCAAATCTAGGGCTGATAAAAACTTCTTCTTGATCAGGGAAATATCTGCTCAGGGTCGGATTGGCATTTTTAGCGTATGGTAGGCTATGGAACCCAAATCCGGATCGGCGTCAACTGAAAAACTTCAAGAAATTATGAATAATCGGTACGCTCCCAGCCTGACTTGGACTATAGCTGCGCCAAGGTTTCTGATAGCATAGCATAGCCCTCCTTCACCCTGTTCTCTATCCTTCACCATGCTATCGAAAGCGGCGACGTGGTTAGGTAGATGGGAACTTCAGAGACCTTTTTGAGCTCTAGGTATAGAGTCAAAAAAATAATACCTATCCGGCAGGTTCATATAGGAAAGTTATTGTAGCACTAACTAAACAAAGCAACGCTAAAATGACGGCTGATTTGTTTGAACTAAAGAGAGCTCCCTATTACCGGCACGAGCTCTGAATTATTTTGATACAGAAAAGCAGTATAGAGAGGAAAATTCTGACAGAACAATTTTCGAAGAGCTGCCTCTCGTGCACCTTTCGAAAATTAAGATCTTTAGAATAAATAACAACGTGTATATCAAGCGCTGTAAAGGCTTTTTGAAACTCGAAAAGGGAGTTTTAAAATACAAGATTGATGGCCCAAGATGTTATACCTCCCTGTATGGATTTTAAAATCCATCTCCGAACTCAGGCTGCTCGATAAAGCAACTTCTCTTTTTAAGCCGGGCTAGGATGGAGCATTGGAGATATAGTACACCTACAAACAAATCTCGGAGAACTATTACTTAGATGGGGATTGAAAAGGGACACGAAAAAAACTTAAAATAATTCCGTACAAACTCTTCCCTGAATTGTCATTCCAGCCTTTCGACGCATACCTATAATCCACGCGCATTTTGGATGACAGTAACTTCACACAATGTTTTCAAAAAAACACAGGGTTCCTAAAATTATTTTTTGTTCAGAACCAGAAGTAGACTTGAGAAGTAGGGTCAAAATGATCTAAAAGAGTTTAACAACGACAATTCACATTTCTGTAGCCTATCCACCCTTCGATAAGTCTGAATTTACTATCATCCAAGATGCGCGTGGAGTATTGATGAGTGCCGTACTCTTCCATGGTATACATATCTCTAGTTGTACACAATGCTACCTCTAACCGTCTGTACTCTACCAGACAGTGCATTTTTTGCCGCCCATAAGATTAACATTGCGAGCGGCGATTCATTTTCAAGGTTTACCCTTGGTTGGAAAGACACAAAATTTTGCCTGTACCTAGCCCTAACAATGTTCTAGGGAGTGTTCGAAGCAGATTTCCCATTTTTTTTACTGGTTTTCGAGATACAGCACTTTTCTTGAGGTATGCGATGCGATGCATCGTCAGGTATAGCGGACCCTTAATTTGTGATTACATGGCTACCCCACTATGACAAAAGTCATATCACCCATGTAATGACATTCAGGAGCTACCTATATATTGTGCATACGAAGTGTGAAAGAAGACAAAACGCATCTAAAAATAAATATCTCCAGTTGCCACTCTCTATAACAACACTACGACGATAACCTCTCTATAGCGAACTCCCTAGCAAAATTAACACCTCTCGACAATCGTTATATAGAGAGAGAAGGTGTAACTTTTAACTCCAAGTTACGCCTGAAGCGATGAAGATTTCTCAGGTTAAGAATCCAATATTTCTCTATATTTTAATAATCTGAAATCTAATCTCATCCCTGCAGGGAGTGTGGTGGAAATAATCCCATAATCTTACCGTTGAAAGTTGTTGGTATTTTTTCCTCTTTTCAAGAAACTGATTAAGGCTGAATATACATTCGCTATTTTTTTACGTTTGGACTTCAAACTTTGTGAGAAAACTATTGGATATTTTAAATATTCTGAAATATAATATGTCTTTTTAACGTCATCACTCATGAGGCTATGTTGTGATTTTACGATCGAGTGATTTTTGTCACCAAAAAAATTGTCCAAAATTAACCAATCGTGAAATCACAACACAGCCTCATGAGTAATGACGTTAAAAAGACATTTATATTTCAGAATATTTAAATATCCAATGATTTTCTCACAGTATATTCAGCCTTTGTATAATTCCTACGAAAAACAAAAGAATATTGTTGCATTATTAATACTCCACTTCTTTTCTCCTGAATAATAAAAAAAATTTCCTCTCTTTCTTGATTACTGCGGGCTCCGCCGGTAAGCCAAAGTATCTTGAGACGGGAACAATTCTCTTGTTCATAAAGAGATAAAAAAATAACAACGGGTGATGGAGCTTCAGCATTCGCCTTGAGCTGCTTATGAAATAAATATGAGGAAAGAAAGGAAATTCACAGCCCTGGAAAATGAGATACAAGTTATACGGGATGATTACTCTTCAGCAGGTCACTCAACTCTCACTCGGCTTTATCTCAGCATTCACTCAAGTATTATTGTTTTTTTTAAACCGACTCTTAAGGGCCACTATACATTCGCTATTTTTTTACGTTCCGATTTCAAACATTGTGAGAAAACTATTGGATATTTAAATATTCTGAAATAAAATGTTTTTTTGTCCCCCAAAAAATTGTCCAAAATTAACCAATCGTGAAATCACAACATAGCCTCATGAGTAATGACGTTACAAAGACATATTATACTTCAGAATATTTAAATATCCAATAGTTTTCTCACAAAGTCCAAACGTAAAAAAATAGCGAATGTATATTCACTCTTAAGAAGGCGTCTACGCAGTCGTGTTTGTTTACGGTTTTTCCTGCACACTTTATGAGAAAGCTATTGGATATTTAAAAATCATAAATTAAGAGGCTGTGTTGTGATTTAACTATCTGTTAATTTCGGACATTGTTTGTTGACAAACATCACTTGATTGTAAGATACCTATAGATACATAGCCAGTTACTGACGATCGAGGGGTTAACCACTCGTTGGGAATCATTGGAAATATCAGGGAATCTTGGAATTTTTTGGAGGGGTTACCCCTTTGGGGTTCATCTTTCTATGAATATAGTAGATAATCTTTGGAAATCTTTATGGAATCTCAAAGAATCCCTGTCTCTGGAGTGGTTACCCCCTCGCAGACGATATATCCATGAGGGTCTTCAAAAAGTGGTCGGGAAAACGTAAACAAATAGCGAATATACGTTCGGTCTTAAGCTGGACCAGAGAAATGATTCAACGTCTTCACAGAGCAAACAGCGACCGGCCTTCAGTGCTTGTCTGATTAATAATAATTAGAATAAATCTGAAAATACTCCAATTAAAAAGTTTTTAATACGGTGGAATTAAAAATTGAAATGAAAAAGCGCCAGAGCTTTCAATTGTCAGCTTGATTTGACTGGAGGGGGGGTTCTCAAGACAAAGAAATTTTAGAATCCAAATTTATTTTCTCTTCACTTGGCTTTTGGGGGGGGGGGGGGGGGTGTTTGCTTGCTCCTTTATGGGTCTTCAGTTCGTCTAACTGTTATTAACTGTTAATAACTGTTATTCCATTCGGAATAAACAAACAACAAACAACAAAATTTTTTTACAAATATTTAAAAATTGCTGAAAACCAAGTTTGCTGCTGATATTGGAAGAAAAAATAATTGCAAAAGGATCGCTGTTGTCTTAGCTTTACTTTGATATATTTTTCGCTGCTCAATTTTTTGATTAATTCTTCTCTTCGTTCCCTGTGCTGGTGAGCTCGTTCCATTCCTTATTAGATCTGAATAGTTAGCAGTTAGAAGTTAGTTAGAGGAAAGGATAGTTAGAGAGACAGGTTATTTCATTATTTCCATCGGAATAAACAAACTAAAAATTGCTGAAAACCGCGTTTGTTGCTGATATTGGAAAAAATAATAATTGCAAAAAGATCGCTGTTGCTGTGAGCTTCACTTTGATATATTTTTATTCGCTGCTTAAATTAACTCTCTTCGTTCCCTGTACTGATGGCCCCGTTGACCAGGACCCGTGCTGTGTCCAATGCAGTTTCGTTGCAAGAAGTTGCAGATCTTCAGGCCCAGCTAGAGCGCTTCAAGAGGGAACAACTTCAACTTCGAGCCCAGCTGGAGAGAGTCAAGAAGGAGAACCTTCAACTACGGTCTCGTCTGCGGGAGTGTCGTATATCTCCCCTCGTTTCTTCTTCCCAACCACCTTCTGTACTAGCTCCTTCTTCTCGACGTGCCTCATCTTCTTCTGCTTCCCAACCACCTTCTAAGCCTGTCCCTTCTCGACGTACCCCACCTTCCCGGGTGTCCTCTGCACCTGCCCATCGTGCTTCTCAACATTCCCCATCTTCCCTACCACTTTCTACTCAGGTGCCACCATCCTGGCCATCTTGCCCCTCTAGTCTTGGTTTCTTGGCGTCACCTCCTTCTCAAAATCCCCCATCTTTCTTCCAACGACCTGCCACCCAGAATTCGCCATCCTGGCCATCCCTCCCATCCAGTCTTGGGTTCCTTAAGTCCCCATGGCAGACTCCACCACGGCGCCATCGCTTCTCTCCCTCTCACGCACATCCCCGACCTTCTCTGTCCACTCAGAATTCGTTTCAATCGCTGGCAACATCTAATAACGTTTCTTCTTACCAAACACCTCCAGAAGCCCCCCAGTCTCCTCAGGCCCCTCTGTCCCTCCCGATCAGGCGACCCGTGAAGAGTACTCCTTCTTGTCGTATCTCAAAGAAGAGGAGTGTCGTGGTGATCGGCGACAGCCACGCGCGAGGCTGTGCAGATCTTCTACAGGAGGCGCTGGGTTCCCAGGTAGCTGTAACGACGACACTAATGCCCGGAGCTCCAGCATCGCACTTTCCAGGCCTCATCAAGTCAGTTGCCAGCTGGTCTTCTACAGAAGATGTCATCGTCGTCGTTGGAGGAACCAACCGGTGCCGAGAGTATCTCCCAGTCTACGAGCAACGTCTTCGTGCGGTCCTCCCTGTTGTACCCAATCCTGTTTTCTTCGTTGAAACCCCGCATCGCTACGATGAACCGTTCCAGAACAGCGACATCAACAAAGCAAACCGAGTTGTGGACAGCATCGTCGCGGGATTCCCTAACGCTTCACGATTTTCGCTCCAAGGCTTAAACAGAAGTCACTACACGAGGCACGGGCTGCACCTCAACCACCGAGGGAAGCGTGTTTTATGTTCACAGGTTGCCGCTGGCCTGAAGGCTTTTTTATGTTGACCTTGTCCCTTCCTTCATTATCAAAATTTAATTTCCAATGCCCCCATTTTACAAATTCTTTCCTTTCAAATAACAATAATAATAATCCGCGAAAGTCACGAGGTTCATCTAATCTTAATATTCTTTCTCAAAATATTAGGTGCTTTAAAAATAAAATAAATGACTTAGATATTCTCGTGGCAGGTCAAAATTTTGATATATTATGCTTCACAGAACATTGGTGCAAGGAAAATGAAATAAATAAAATTAACATTCCCGGTTACAGCATTGCCTCTCATTTTTGTAGGTCAGTTAAAATTCGAGGAGGGTCTTGTATTTTTGTTAAAAACAATTTGCAATATAAAACGCATTCTATTAAATGCAAAGAATCCCTTTTCGAAGCAGCAATGATATCTATTCCCGAAACGAATATTTATATTATTAGTATTTATAGATCCCCTAAAGGAACTGTAGGCGATTTTGATTTCTTTCTAACCTCTTTAGATGAGCTATTGACACAAATTAGGACGAAACAGTGCAAAATTATTCTTTGTGGAGATTTTAATGTAGATAGTTTAACTGATTCGTCTTACAAATGTAAACTCTTTGACCTTTTTGCGACTCACGGCCTTGAGTCTCTTGTTTCTACCCCTACAAGAAAAACATTAACTTCTGCAACATGCATTGATTATATGGCCTCAAACTTTTTAAGCTCAGAAAAATTGTCTGTTGTTGAGTTAGGACTCTCGGATCACTATGGTATTTTGTTGGAGATTCCTCGCCTAGATCTCAATACTAAAATTATTCGATCTTGGACTCGTTCTTTTACTTCCGAAAGATTAGAAAATTTTCAGCAAGCTCTGCAACAATCTGATTTAAACCCTAATTTAGAATTTTCTACCTTCTATAAAAAATTTACCTCTCTTTCTGAACAACACTTCCCACTAAAACGAAAATGTGCAGAAAGTATTCGGAAACCGTGGGTAACTCCGGGAATTAAAAAAAGCAGTAAACGCCTTAAAGAACTCCACCGCCTCCGAAAATTTAATAATACGAATGAAATTTGTTCTCTCTACCGGAAATATAAAAAAATATACAAAAAAACTATTAGTCTTGCCAAAAAACTATCCAATGATGAGTTTATCCTTTCGTCTCAAAGCAAATCAAAAGCAATATGGCAAATTGTTCGCAGTGAGACTTGTCAAATCACACCACCCTTAGCCAAAATTACAAAAATTCTTCAAGACAATGGCCAACCTTTTCCAAATGAATTACTTTTATCTGAACATGTCAATAACTACTTTACGTCCATTGCTGCTTCGCTTGTTTCACAACTTCCAGTAGGCCCTGCCCCTCAAATAATTAACCGTGTAGCATACTCTTTTACTCTTGAGCTAACCACAGAATCGGAAGTATGTAAAATAATTAAGGAATTGAAAAATAAGCTAACACCTGACCTTGCTGGAATTTCCGTAAAAATTTTAAAACAGTGCGCTTCAGAACTCGCTCCCGTTCTAAAAAATTTGATAAACTTTTCTTTTGAGCACGGACTTTTTCCAGACGAATTGAAAATAGCCAGAGTAGTTCCCATTTACAAAGGTAAAGGTGCAGCTAGCAATGTTATTAATTATCGACCAATTTCAATCTTACCGGCGCTATCCAAAATTTACGAATCAATAATTTACAGGCAGCTGATTTTCTATGTCACAAAATATAACATAATAAATTCAAATCAACATGGCTTTTTACCGGATCGTAACACTGAGTCAGCTATTTTAGACTTTACTGAAACTATTATTTCTGCACTAGATCAAGGAGAGTATGTCACCGGAGTTCTGTTAGATCTTTCTAAAGCTTTTGATACTGTTGATCACGATATTTTACTTATGAAACTTTTCTCCATTGGCGTTAGGGGAACGGCATTAAATTGGTTTCGCTCTTATTTGAAAAATCGACAGCAATCTGTTGAAGTCACTACACTGGATAAAACCTCAAATACCCTTGTCCAAACTTTATCTTCCCTCAAACCTATCAAAATCGGTGTTCCACAAGGTAGTATTCTTGGTCCACTTCTCTTTTTAATTTACATTAATGATTTACCTACCGTTATGAATCCTCTTTTCGCAAAAGCTGTTCTATATGCCGACGATTCGAATGCAATTTTCCACCATAAAAATTTTTCAGACCTTCAACAGATTGCTCAAGAAAGTCTAGATAACCTCGTGGCTTACTTTAATCATAATAAAATGTCTGTAAATGTGCAAAAAACACATGCAATTAATTTTTCATTACGAGGAAGTCGAATTCGGCCCCTTCTTCAATTAAACAACAATGACATTGCTTTTGAGACGTCTTCACGATTTCTAGGTGTCCAGCTAGATGAACACCTAAATTGGCATCAGCATTCGCAAAACCTTCGGTCTAAACTCGCTTCTGTTTGTTTTACTCAAAGAATAATTTGTAACTCGTGTTCTCCGTATATCGCACGCATCACTTACTTTGCCTACTTTCATTCAATTCTAAGTTACGGAATACTTTTCTGGGGAGGTGTCAAACAGAATATTGAGCCAATTTTAAAAATTCAAAAGAGATGCATAAGAATCATGGCTAAAGTGCCACCGCGTACTTCTTGCAGGTCACTTTTTCAGAAATTCTCTATTCTCCCTGCTCCTTGTGTTTACATTTATCAAGTATTATTATTTGTTCGCGAACACCCAGAACACTTCCCTCTTAATTCAAACTTTCACTCTTATAAAACTCGGTCGTGTTCAAATATACATGTAGGCAAATTTGCTACCTCCCTTCGTTTGAACAGTCCTCCGATTTTAGGTGTTCGTCTATATAACGCTCTCCCGGTTGAAATTAAATCTGAAGAAAGTTTAACGATTTTTAAAAAATTGCTAAAATCATATTTACTTGAAAATGTTTTTTATAGTTTAGAGGAATTTCTAAATTTGTAATTTAACTGGACAACCAGGCGTTTTATACTTTAGTTCCACCTATTTTTGGTGGGACAAGGTCAACAAAACGTAAAAAGAAAAAAAAAAAAAAAAAAAAATAACCTGAGACTAAAACCCGTAAGCTAAATCTCGCCCTAATCTTCAGTTAAGCTTTACTGAGGACCGTCGTACCTATCATTAAGTAATTCAGTGTTTTCCAAATGGTGGTCCACTGAAAGGTGTCCGCAAAATATCCAAGAGGTCTACGGTAACAGAGAATGGCGAGGGGTTATCCACTCCAGGAATCTTGTTGGGAATCTCAGGAAATCTTTATGAAATCTCACCCCTTCGGAGTGCATCTTTCCACGAATCTCGTTGAGAATATCAGGAAATCTTTGGAAATCTTCATGCAAACTCTAGCAATCTCTGGAGTGGTTACCCCCTCGGAGAATGGTTTGTCACGATTGTAGTTATGTACTTAAGTACCAAAAACCTCGGAGGTCAGTGGAAAAATACTTCTTGAAAAAAAGGAGCCAACGTGACAGGTGCAGTGAAAAAACAAACAACCCACAACTGCGGTTTTGCTAACAAGAACGTCACTGGTATGTGGAATTAAGGAGATCTGTATACATGTACTTTCATTTTCCTTGGACAAGTTAATCACGGGGTCCACCAATCGCAGGCTGGAATGCGACTGAAGATGACCTTGGGAACCAGGTCTGTGATACAGGTATAGATAGCTATCGGTTACTTTTAGGTACAGAAGTTCCAGAGGTACTTCACCATTGGCAAGCCTCCGATCACCATCACACGTACTGCGGTTAACACCCTCGAGTGGTCTTAAGGTAGCCATATACGATGCATTTTGGACGGCGTCCTGGCTGCTGGGCAGGGATGCGGGGTTTGGGATGTGAACTCAGGGATGGCTGGTGCCCACACACGATACATCCAGCCCCGCATCCCTGTGCTTTGTCTTTCGTTTACCAGAAATCGATGAAACCTTGATTTTATTGTGATAATCACAGTGTTCCGTCTGTCTCTTGATATTTTTCAATAATAGTACTCAAAACAATTCTAGCAGACTCCAATTTGAGAAAAAATGCACAATAAAAATAGTCGATATAACGAAGCAAAAAGGGCATATCTTCAGCAACTGGATGCCAACCTGCGATGCGTGGAATTCGGTCAAGTTGGATTTCCAAGATCGGGACGGCATCCCTGCAAAACTGTCCATCCCTCCCCACTTTGAGGCGTCCAGGGATGCATCCTCGCCAGGACGCCATCCAAAACGCCTCGTATGTGGCCACCTATATAGTTTCAATCCCAATCCTAAAACTGTAGGTCTCAGTCGTGTTACTAACACGACGCCTAGGGAGCTGGTAGTGCTGCCAGCTGCGCACGATGAATAATTCTTCACGTGGTCTAGTTCTGGGCTTGTCCACTTCTATACTCCACGCGCATCTTGGATGACAGTAACTTCAAACATTATTTTTAAAAAAACACAGGGTTCTCAAAATTATTTTTTGTTCAGAACCAGAAGTAGACTTGAGAAGTAGGGTCACAATGATCTAAAAGAGTTTAACAACGACAATTCACATATCTGTAGCCTATCCACCCTTCGGTAAGTCTGAATTTACTATCATCCAAGATGCGCGTGGAGTATAGTTTTGGCGGGTTCCAGCATAATAATCATCTGACCAGCGCGGAGCATGCGCAATGACTCAACAGTTTGTATTATGGAAGCACAATGCCCCGCGGCGATTGGCCAGAACATGGCCAGTGTCAGACGTCACGACATTCGATGCGCTTATACCTAAACACAGACAGGGGTGGCCAAAGTTGTTGAAACTGCAGTGGCGCCGAGAACGGTGGAGCTATTGTCATGCCATGCGTCCGGGAATGCGCCCTGGAATGGCGGCTCAGGAGGGTACTCACAGAAACACTGCCATTCCTTCCAACGAACGATACTTCCGGGGATGCCAACTATACAGAACGGCCGTCTAAGTATGTGATAGCATACACCCTACCTTTCGTCACACCCGTATACAAAGGGGTTCTCCCAAGCCAATGTACCTATCCATAAGGGTTGTGTAGGCACTGGGCCGAGCACGATTCACCAAGAAGTAAGAAGAAACTCGGCACGTTGATGCTAGAACCTGAGACCTCCTGCTTCAAAGCTGAGTGCCCTGCCACTGCGCATATCTCGCCCACAGCCCACATATACCCACAGGTATTTTAAGCCTATTTACAGGCTCCATATCTCTAAATACTCCTTACTTTCTCGCCCGCATGTAAAATATGAGTTGGGAAAGTAGCATCACGGTATTTTCAAGAAATCCTGAAAATTACCTTCTTCCTTGGACTTTGGACATCAAACTTTGAGAGAAAACTATTGGATATTCAAATATTCTGAAATATAATATGCCTTTTTAACGTCATTACTCATCAGGCTATGTTGTGATTTTACGATCGAGTGATTTTTGCCACCAAAAATATTGTCCAAAATTAACCGATCGTGAAATCACAACATAGCCTCATGAGTAATGACGTTAAGAAGACATATTACTTTTCAGAATATTTAAATATCCAATAGTTTTCTCACAAAGTTTGAAGTCCAAACGTATACGTGTATTATTTATTTCGGAACACAGCTTCAGTTCATTACAAAATCTATTCATTAATGTCAACAGCAGAACCTCAAATATTTGTAAACCCCATTTAAACCGTCAATATCCCCATTGACACGATGCGATAATCATACATAAAGCTTCGAACTAAAACGGATTATGTCGCCAAATTACGACGGCACAATAGAGTTCTTTATGTACCCCGCATGTAGATAAGACTGTTTGACAACAAACCAGCCTCTGTCCTTCGCCAGATCTATATATTCTATAGGTTGTCTCATTTAAATAGGAGGGGGGTCTCTCGATGACGTCAAATCACGGTGAGGGCTTTAAGACAATGAGATTGAATTGGTGAGCGTGGTTTGAGCAGTCATGGAGTAGTACTTCACCTTAAAAACGATGCAACTTTTCAAATAAAAAGACTTGGTCCGTCTATGAGATAGCATTCGAATATGTTTCCAAACTAATCTTCTTTGACACATCATGACTGGGCTGTTTCATTCAATGTCTAAAAATTATAGATGTTTATTTCATAGTGGCACACATTATATGCGACCTTGAAACGGATTTTCACGGGATTTACGTGGGGGTAATCTTAGAATCATACCTAAACCCCTACCTGTATAAGATATTTTCGGAACGTCATTACGCCACCATAATGCAGGTGTATATGTTATAGGAACGCAGCACGCGCGGGTAGGTCCCTTTATCCACCATATTATATCACATATCCATAAGGGTACGTACCTACTTAAGGGTCCGCTATACCTGATGATGCATTTTTTGCCGCCCATAAGATTAACATTCTGTACCTAGCCCTAACAATGTTCTAGGTAGTGTTCGAAGCAGATTTCCCATTTTTTTACTGGCTTTCGAGATACAGCACTTTTCTTGAGGTATGCGATGCTAGCATTTGCAAAACAGTTGCAATAAAAGAAACCAGTGAGAAATTGGGAAATCTGCTTCGAACACTCCCTATAGAACATTGTTAGGGCTAGGTACAGGCAAAATTTTGTGTCCTTGAAAATGAATCGCCGCTCGCAATGTTAATCTTATGGGCGGCAAAAAATGCATCGTCAGGAATAGCGTCCTCTTAATATGTAAGCTGGGATGGCGGGTTCCCACACAAAAAACTGCCATCCCTCCCCACTAACCATACGTCCGGGGATGCCATTCCGCCAGAACGGCCGTCCAGGACGCATCACGTAATTGGCCAGCATTCCCAGGAAGGGGATAATACCTCTGTTTATTAATTCTTTCTCCAGATCAGAAAGAGCAATTTTTTGTTTGTTAATTATGAAAATAAATAATGAGCGGAAATTTTTTTATTATTTTTTCATTTTTTCGTCACTCAAGTTCGTTTTCGAGGAAACTCATGGATTCCAAAAAGTAATTCTTGATGTAAAACTTAAATTTGAAAAGGGAAAGTTCACTGAAACTGGTTATAAGTAGAGTTTAAAACTTACTCATCGGAGCACCTTTTGTGTCACAATTTCCTCCTCCAGTCTCCAAAATTCACACTGCGTTTGAGCTCTCAATTTCGTGACACTAGAATTGGCCATACTCCGTGGTGTTGTGGTCAAACACAGGACCTGTAATCGGAGGGTCCCGGGTTCGAATCCTGGTAGCGCAGGTTTTTTGTTGGGAGCATGGATGTCTATAGTGGGTCTCAATAACCATGCGTGGTTAATTGTTGCGATAACATCTCTGATAATGGTAATATGAAGAATCAGTGGTGTCCTGCCTTTACCGGTGAGCATACTCCTCTGTAGGTCTAAGATAATCGACTAACAAAAAAAATTGTTTGGAAACCTACGTTAGAAAAGGTTGAAAACCGTGGGACAGGTGCCTTGATGACAGCTTTCTCATTTTTGGGCCGCAGTGGAGGAGTAGAGGTTTATTTCAACCTTTACCATTTCAAATTTTTCCTGAACCTTCCTGGTTTTTGGCTGAACTGAAAATACTAAAAATCATTTTTTTCTTATTTTTTTTAGCTTGGCGCTTACAGTCCATGCCCATACCCTTGGCCCGAAGGCATAGACGTTAATTAAATGAATACTTGGTGCGACCCCATGCTACCAACAAAAAATTTCTGACACCGCAATTCGAACCCAGGACCTCAGTCGTGCGAGTCTAGTGTTTTACAATTTTTTCGTTTGTCAGTATTCACACAGAAAAAAATCTTTCAAAAGTAATCAAAATAATATGAACTTTTTTTACCGTTTAATCTAATACGGCAGAGATATACCTACCCAACAACACGAAAATTTCCATACTCGACCCTTTAAATGTAGAGTCTAATGTAATTCAAATGAGGCATTCAGACTCTGTGCCATTGTCTAACATGTCCTGAAATCGTGACGAAAATCCGCAGAGTAGACAGTGAAACGTGGAACCGAGAAACAATTCAAACACAATGGAGCTAATGCCGCAGGAAAAAGATTGAGAAGACACTTGATTAAGGGGCCATGATAACAAACGTTCTTTCTTAATTCCTTCCCGACATTTATCTTCGCACAAAACATCGGAAACACATGCTAACTTATATCCCACCATTAGTTGCGCACGAGCGACTCAGTGGGTATAGAAAAAGGAAAGGCATTTTTGCCAGAGTCTGCGGTCACGTTTTCGGAAACTAAAACTAATTTTAAGGACTAGAGGGACCTTCGGATCACGCGGAAAAACCAAAATCTCACATCGAAATTTTGACATAGGGGCGAGGAAGTAAAAATGAAACGTCATAAATTAAGAGTCTATGTTGTGATTTCACAATCGGTTAACTTTGGACTATTTTTTGTTGACAAAAATCACTCGTTCGTAAAATCACAAAATAACCACTTAATTTCGGCTGTTAAGGTTGAATATACATTCGCTATTTTTTTACGTTCCGACTTCAAACTATGTGAGAAAACTATTGGATATTTAAATATTCTGGGATATAATATGTCTTTTTAACGTCATTACTTATGATGAGGCTAAATATGTTGTGATTTTACGATCGAGTGATTTTTGTCACACAAAAAATTGCCCTAAAGTGACCGATCGTGAAATCACAATATATGACGTTAAAAAGACATATTATATTTCAGAAAATTTAAATATCCAACAGTTTTCTCACAAAGTTTGAAATCGTAACGTAAAAAAATAGCGAATGTATATTCAGCCTTAAGAGCATATTCAGAATATATAAAATATCCAATAGTTTCCTCATAAAAGGTGCAGAAAGAAACGTAAACAAACACGATTGTGTGGTGACCCATAACAAAAGAGTAACGAATTCACATAGAACACAAGCAGAACTAAGACTTTGATGACCTCTTAAAAGAAGGCACTAGGTTAATTCACCAATTTCAAATTCGAAACTCCCACGCGATTGTCTTGTTTCAATTAAGGCAGCGATTAAACAACAGTTGAAGTTAATTTTACAGCTACGAGTAATACTTTCATTTCCCTCCAAAGCCGAAATTCTAATTATTGCATTTCTCCCGGAACTTTTTACAACTTTTTTCCTTCCCCAAAATAAAACCTTTCAGAACGGGTGGAAAACTGGTTGGCCACGAAAATGACAGGAGACTTCACTCCAAATGAAACGAAAGAATTTTCAAGAGCGGTTTTAGAAATAAAGTGGCCCACGTCAACTTCAAGTTCCCTCAACAGCTCTCATGGTTTTCTCGATTATTCTTCCCAAAAAAATATCCAGCATCTACTTCTCCTATATGGTCTTGGATGAAAGTAATCACACCCACTGTTCCAAAAAAATAATAAGGGTCCGACAATGGTCGCACTTGACTTTCTCGCAATTTTTACACAGGCGGCATCAAAAATTTTAATTTTTTTACGTAAATTATTTTTTTGGGCCAAAATTTTATTTTTTTCTAAAAAATATATTGCCATACACTGGACAATAATTTTAGGCACCTACTCACCGAATTTCAAATGGTGAAGTGTCGTTCGACGCACAAAGTACCTACATGTTTTCTATTTTCCATGTCACAGCCTTAATTTTCAAGTAATTAAAAATTTATTGAAAATAACCTTGAAGCCTCTATCTGAGACCACTTTCACCAATTTTCAAGAAAATCCATCGATTAGTGTTGTTGCAAACGTGACCTAACCAATCAAAAACGTGATTCCCATTTTTGGAAAATTTGCCTACGATAATGCCAATATTGGCCATAATTATTTTGTTGGATAAATTTCGTTCGGTAAAACTTCAAACAAGTACACCTCCCTACCAAATTTCTATTGAAATCGGTCGAACAGTGTCACAGGAGTGATGACCAACACGTTTTGGCCTAAATTGGGCCAAGTGATTGGCCCACCTCCAAATGGTTGCAAATAACCCAAAAGTATCTATTCAAAAACTTTTCGGCGAACCCGAAATCGAAATTTTGCACCAAGACATAACTTTCTCAGCCCATACGAGCGAAATTGTAAAAACACAGGGTCTCCAAAATATTTTTTGTTCAGGACAAGAAGAATCTGCAATAAAAGGGTTTAGCAACGATAATTCGCATTTGTGTACTCTATCCACCCCTGGATATCACTCACATCACTCTCACCCATGAGTGATATGGACTATTCCCCCAAAATCCAATTTTTGTCGAATTTTTCTCTTTTTTCTGCAAGTGACTCAAACCATAATTAAGTTCGTTTATTTAGTTGCATATAACCCAATTCCTAACCAAATGAACCCTGAAATTACTGCATTCTTAACAATTTTAATTGTTTCACAAGTTAATTGCCTACAAAGAGAGCTTCACGACCAGCGATAAAACAAAATTCTTTGGCAGCATTCTGAGCTACAGCTCTAACGAAGAAGAGCCATGTGTCCCTCATCCTGACGCTACAGAACAATCCTCTGGCCCATTGAAACAGCCGGGTCGATCCCGACCATACCAAAATTTTTCTGATATGGTGAAAGGTACACCGGGGCTATGGTGGTTCAAACCCCATCTTCAATATGGTCTATTTTTCTTCCAAAATTAAAGCTCGACCACACTACTTGGGAGGCGACTGGGCTGTAACTTGAGCATTGTAATCAAATAAGCATGCCTTCCTAGTACACATGCCAATCATCATAGACTTAGACATGACAAGCGAGGGGCGTCGCTGCCGTACCCAAATCTATGACTAGGACAGTTCTATGCGAAATGTCACTCAGGGCAGCTGCCAAGAATTCGTGACACATCAGCGAACCGTCATCCCTTTGAGTCTAGGTATCCTCGGTGGACGCCGGTTCGGTCCCGTTCACCATTGAAAAAAAAAAAAAAACTCCCTAGAAGGAGCCTCCTGGGATTCGTAACATACAATGCGGTGATTGGGTCAGAATTACGCCCAGAGACGGAAAAAATTCATCAGGAACTAGAACTCAGTAACAGGTCAACAAATAGCACTCTGTCAACAGCCTTAACTGTAAGTTAGTTTGATTTTTCAGAGGTAGTCTCACTGAGAGAGCCGCAGATCAAGTTTCCACGTCATGGATCTGACTTATACGTCATTTCTACATGAGGTAACCTCACAAATCAATGGACTTTGGCCAACAGGCCATTAGAATCGTAGGTGGACCTACCCGCTGTTAGGCTAATGGACGGATAAACGACTATTCGTAAGCTTGTCCGATCGATATATCTATCTAAACTGAAATGACAGCTTTAACCTAAAGAGAGAGATATCCATGACACCAAAGATGACGTTTTTGAGTCAAAGTCGGAAATTGCCCCTTTGACGGGCGCAAAATCAATTTTTGACGCCAGAAGGCACCGTTGGTGACTTTATTCTACAGTGATGCTTTTTCCACACCTCTTAACCTTTGCACGGGCGTTGAGCACTTTGTTTTTCTTACCCTGCTAGGCACTTGCTTCAGCGATCTTGACACCAAACTACAGCAACCCTGGCGATGTTCATGTTCACGGCCTCGATAGCCCAGTGGACTAAATGGTCATATTTTGAGGAGCAGTGAGAGCCGGGTCACACCGGTTCGATCCCGATCCTACCAAAAAGTTTTTCTGCTCGGCATTCACCTCTGATATGTTCAGCATGCCAAGTGAAATGTATATCGAGGCTGTGGTGGTTCGGAACCCACCTAAAACTCTAGGTCCCCATCGTTTGGATAGTTCTTGAAAACGGTCTAGTTGCTGGGCTTGTCCCCCCCAACCCTCTTAATAAAATAAAATGTTCATGTTCATTACGTGACTCCGCACTTGAAAAATCCGTTAGTTAGCCAAATTCGATGCGTCCTGGAGTGGCAACTCAGGGATGGTGGGTACCCACCCTCCCCAGTAACCACACGTCCGGGGATGCCACCGCGTAAGTGAACACCAAGAAAGTTGCAAGTTCTTGTGACTGTGCCGATGACACATCATTCTTATCACAGTATCTAAGGTATCCTAGCAGCTAGATCATATCAAAGCAGGTAATTAAAATAATAAAGGAGAAAAAACAGGTTAACAGCCGCGAACAATACCTACCGGCAGGCACAGAACGTTCATCAATCATGGGGAAAATGTCGCCATAGGATGTGGAGATAAGCAATAAACGCCACCTAATCGACAAGTGCCCTCATTCTATGTTTCTACTGATGGTAGACGAACTTACTATGTATGAAAGTTGTAGGTATGGGCGTATATGAGCTTAAGGGTCCGCTATACCTGACGGTACATTTTTTGCCGCCCATAAGATTAACATTGCGAGCGGCTATTCATTTTCAAGGTTTACCCTTGGTTGGAAAGACACAAAATTTTGCCTGTACCTAGCCCTAACAATGTTCTAGGGAGTGTTCGAAGCAGATTTCCCAATTTCTCACTGGTTTCTTTTATTGCAACTGTTTTGCAAATGCTAGCATCGCATACCTCAAGAAAAGTGCTGTATCTCGAAAACCAGTAAAAAAAATGGGAAATCTGCTTTGAACACGACCTAGAACATTGTTAGGGCTAGGTACAGGCAAAATTTTGTGTCTTTCCAACCAAGGGTAAACCTTGAAAATGAATCGCCGCTCGCAATGTTAATCTTATGGGCGGCAAAAAGTGCATCGTCAGGTATAGCGTCCTCTTAAGACCACTCGCTATTTGTTTACAATTTTACGATCGAGTGATTTTTGTCAACAAAAAATCAGAACATAGCCTTTTAATTTCGGCCGTTAAAAATACATATTATATTTCAGAACATTTAAATATCCAATAGTATCCTCACAAAGCGTTCAGAAAAAAATGTAAACAAACACGACTTCGTAGACGCTAAATTTAGAAGAATAGAAATTTCAGAAAAATTTACACGACTGGAGGATTGAACAGCCACCCAAGTGTATCAGGACCTCCATACCAGAAGTGTTGAACTGAAACTTCAGACCACTTTTGACGTCTGCCCTGGCTTCTTTCGTTCTGCTCACTAGAGCGAACTTCCTGCTTTAAATCAGGCTCGTCTTCTATGCCGTAGCACCTTATGTAGGTAGGAAGGTGTGGTCTAATTATGCGCGAGAATCTTTTCAAAAGAACGGTACCATAACTGGCAGAATATTACAAGACAGTAGGTCCCTCAACAGGTACACGGCAAGGCCTGTTACCATGCCAGGGAGAATTTATTTTTCTAAGGTTTTAAGTAGGTATCGTCACAGGTTTTATTTTATGCGCCTGAAGGAGAAGCAGGTATCTAAAACGTCATCAAGAGACCCAACTACACGCATCATGGATTTTACCAAATATCATGATGAAATTTTTATGGAGGGGTGAATGAATGATCAGCTGATTTTTTCATACACATCAGCTGACGGCAGTTTTCAAAGGACCAATCCATGCCTCGCGTTCATAACACGCAAGATTGCTTCGTTTCGTTGTGATTCTACATGTCATGTCATAAGAAAGACCACTGACCTCTATGGTACTTAAATTTTACATACCTAGGTACAATAGGAAACAAGTAGGAAACCTTGGCGAAAGGAAAATACCTCAATATGTCCAGTCGATGATGAACCGAAATTTTTGACAAATAGACATCAGCAGCCTACATGTTCCCCTTCTCTAGCATCAATATTTACATTAGGTTGGACAACTCAAAGTCACCCACCCTCTTAGAATCAAAAGGCTCCAAAATTACCTACCTGACGTCGGGTAGGTAGGTACCTGCTCAAAAAAAATTTTGAGTCACGGGGAAATAACTTGCAAACCAGATAAGTAGGGTGCAGCAAAACATAATATACTGCCACTCTTCACCGTAACTAGGTAACTACCAATTATTTAAACAAATCAAAACAAAAACAACCACGAGGTAAACCAAAAATGGCGGTAGGAGGCGACCACAGACACGAAACTTACCTTCAAAGACGAAGCGGAGAATAATTCAGTAGGTTCCAAAGAAGGCTGAGTAGAAATCAGAAGAGGTATCCCAGAGAAATAGAAAAAACTTCAAAATCACTCACAAAGTACGATGAACCGAGAAATACAACCACACTCGCTCACGTCTCGCAGGCAACTGAAAATTTCAAGTCAGTGCGGCGTTGCCAACTCGCATGAAACTGTCAAGCCCGGCTTCTTGTAGTTCGCAAATTTGCTATTCTCTTTTCACTCATCTTTATTTTAGTTCTTATTTGAGTTCTAAAATTGGGTCTTAATTATCAGAGCCTTTTAGAGCCTCTCACCTTTTACAACTTTCAACTTACGGGTAGGTACATCTGGTACCTTACCTACCTCGGTACCTACCGACCGAGGTAAGGTACCTAGGTATATAGATAGGTACCTATAGTTGGTAGGTAGATGTCTGGAATATTACGCGTACCTAAGGAAGTAGGTAAATTCCTCAGTCCCCTAAGTTCAAAACCAATCAAGAAGGTTATAGGTACTTATAGCTCTGCTGGCAGCACTGCAGCGCTAGGTACCTACCTACTAAAAACCAGCTCCCCAGCCATCGCTTGGGTACAAGATTGGGACCTACAGTTTTAAGAATGTTTCGAATCACCATAGCCTCTGTATAGGTGCATTTCACTTGACGTACCTACATATACAGCACCGAGGTAGGTACTTATCAGAGGTGACTGCCAATCATAAAAACTTTTTTTCTAGGATCAGGATCGAACCGGTGTGACCCAGCTCTCATTGTTCCTTTAAAGTTTGGATAGCAGTAACAAGGTGTCTCACCCTGGCTGTGGAGAAGTGGTAGTGGGGCCCAGACTTAGAATTTTTGGAGAAGTACAGTTCCAGGTTCCAGGTATCAACAATGACCCACCTGGAAAAGCTAGCCAGTGTATGGGGTCTGGGAGATACTTTTTCGCAGGTAAGAAGTAAACGTGGCAACAGTGTATGTAGTACGCGAACCGGTCTTCTTCTGGGAGCCAGGTGTGACGCATTAGGTAGGCAGGTGGAATACTGGGTCTTGGCTAGGCTGCTATAAAAAGAGATGCAACGAGAACATCTGAATCCGCATCACCCATTTAGCGATTACCTCGGGTTCGAATCACGTCCGCAGTAATTTTTTCTGTATCACCGTAACATATCCTCACTCAGCAGGTGTTTCATGTATGCTCATTTTATTACTTTAGCATCCGTAGGAGGCAGATATAGTTGAAAGCACCAATTAATGGCCCTTTGAGGGGAAGCGGTTCCGGGAAAAGTTGCCTTCGAAATGTCATAACTATAGGATATAACACTGCGCTTCATTGTAATCCCTACAGTAGCCAGTGAAAAGCTGACTAAACCTGACCCACCCCGGGCTCTTCGGAAGTGTTTCCAAAGTAACCATCCGGCGGCCATTGTGGCCATTAACTGGTGCTGTCAACTGTACGTCATATTGTTCACGAACACCTTAACTCTTTCTATCCGAGAAAACATCCACGATTACGTACCGAATGTATTTATTAATCACTTGACTCTGATCTATGCCTTCTCTTCTCCTTTTTCTTCTTCTTCTTTCTCCTCGAAGACTCGTCTTCTGAACTTGACCTCCTCCGGCTCTTCGTCTTTTTAGAATATTCCTCTTCAGAGCTTGACCTTCTACTTTTCTTTTTCGATTTCCTGTCCCCTGATCTACTTCTATGTCTTCGTTTGTGTACTGTGTCATCTGAGTCTTTATCTCTTCTTTCCCTCTTAAATTTCTCATCACTAGACTTCACATAGCTTGCATGCTTTTCCTTTTTAACCCTATAATCTCCGTCGTCACTGGAATCTCTACTTCTTCTCTTTTTAGTCTCTTTAATTCTGTCATTGCTAGAATCTTTGTGCTTTCTTTTACTGCTTCTTTCTCTGCTTCTACGCTCCTTTTTCTCTCGTTGCGGACTTTTTGACACAGATCGCTGAGGTCTAGAGCGGGGATTTTCGGTTTCCGACTCGGATCCTTCTTTAACTTTTTGCCTGGCAGACGACTTCGATGCTTCAAAGTTTCTTCTATCTGTTGAGGATTTACTTTCCACTCGTTGATACTGAAGTTGGGAGCGGCTTTTCGATTCTTCCTTGTCATCTTTTTCGATCTTAACTTTTTCAACAATTCCGTATTTCTTCTCGGTCTTTGAGTTAGCGTCCGCGGCTGAAATAAAGAGGTATCATCAGAATTGGACTTTCAGTTGAATTTTAATTTGAGTCCCCATTCAACGGGGTTGGACGGAAATTAGCGGACTGCGTGCAGTTTGTTTTGTTGTGCTGAATCCTATTTGGTGTGGACTAGACAGAAGAGTGTTAGAATGGCACTTTACGACATTCTTCAAACGAAAGGAGCCTTTAGGAATTAAAGCATATTTCGCTTACCTCCCGTAAGTTTGAGGGCTCCTTTGCCTCGAGGAATGTCGCGAGCTTCTCGCCCAAGAGTTACTTTCCACAATTCCTAGTAAGAAGAAAATAGCTCTAAGTTTCAGTCTCTAATAAACAGCAACATGAACTGTATTTTCCTACGTTAGTTAAGGGGGTTTGAAAGTCACCACTGTAGAGAAGGTACTTGTTAGCCAGTTCCTCTCAGTACCAAGGTAAAAACTGAGAAATACCTCTGGTTTGCAGCTAATTTACGGGAATTAATGAAAAGCTGAGAGTAATGGACAGAACTTCTAGCAGCCTCCAGTGGAGGAATACTGTCTCCTCTCAGAAAGCGATTTTTTTACGTTTAACACTATACTAGGGTGCAAGGGATAAGGAAACGCCTCAGGCGACGACCCAGCAAGTGGCAGGGTGACCAAAACAACTCCACCCCAGTGTAGGCTGGTGACGTCACCACCGGTTATTCCTGTTACATTGCGGTACACTTTGGTCACCCTGCCACTTGCTGGGTCGTCGCCTGAGGCGTTTCCTTATCCCTTGCACCCTAGTATAGTAGTGAGACGAATGGCGAATGAGTGATTTCCCAATCTCTATCCCCCGTTAGGATTTTCTTTATATAAATGTAGTTTATTTATTGTACCTGATCCATTGACGATCTGTTCATATTCTTTCTTCGTAATGGGCGTGACAATGCTCTCCGAGAGTGACATGGTGTCGTTTCCCGAAAGTTTCAGGAAGACGCTCCCCGTGTCACCGTCCAGACCTTCGACGACTCCTACTTGATTCTTGTGGTGACCAGCGATCACTTTAACAAGGCTGCCTCTCTTTAAAGGAGGCCTCTCACCAGGCGGCAATGTGGCTCCCTCAGCGCCAAGTCCGAGCCGCTTGGGACGCATCTTGACGGTAACAGGCGCCACCACCCTACAAAAGATTTTCGGTATTATAGTGGGATAAGGGATCAAGAAAGAAAAATGACGTAGTAACAGAACGAATTTTTTAGACACCAGCACTGGTAGGTACATAAAAACTGGATCAAATCCGCTAAGAGGAAGGACACTGTGGACAGGTGAGCAGTGAAGGAAAAGAGCCCTGTCGACCACAGGAGATGTTATATATGATATACCTATGTACCTACTAACTCAAATTTCGGACATGATTACATGATTCTACTTACTTATTTTCTTTTCCAATGCCAGTCTGAGGAGTCCATCCCATGCCACGAAGCAACGCCAGGCCAAAATCATCAACAGGGATATTTTCGTAGTCTTCCAGAGTCGATTCTTTCTCGCCTTCAAACGTAGGTTTCTCCATATCAGGCACGATTACCATGCCCTTCCCAGACTCCTTCGAACCAGCGTCTTCTTTCAACCCATCTAAAATTTCCTTCGCTGCCAGCGTCTCTAATGTAGGTTTTACATCTGTTATAGTATTCGGTGTTTCGGAAGTTTCTTCACTTGGCGGTGGTTTCACTTCTTGTTTTATCTGGTTCTCCTCTACCGAATCTGGTTTCCCTCGGCTGTCCAGTTTCGCCTTGATAACGTCATATGCTGATCTCGTCCCCACCAGCGGTATAACCAGCGGTTTCTTAACTTCTTCGTTATTTCTGTAATAAAGGAATTCATATAATACAATGTAATTATTATAATGTTCCCGTATTTTCATATCAGAAGCTTAATGTGCGCGCCAACGTTTTGGAATATCTTTCCTCTATTTACTTACCTTACAAAGTAGCTCCCCACAGTTATATGGAGCATGAAGGCCAACATGTTCTGAATTTCGGCAGCGAAAGCATCCTGACAATCTAAACCACCCTAAATTTAGCTATATCTTCGAAGTACCATAAGTATGAAACGTTGCACCAACGAATGATATACCTGAGAGCTCCTTGATAGCTGAATTTTCCTTTCTCCACATCGAAAGTGTCCACATATTCAACTTCTTTCTTTTCTATCTCAACAGGTTTTACAAGCTGACTAGCCTGTTTTAATTTCGAAAAGCCAAAAGATATTTTCTTCTGAGATGCCTCCATGTTTGTGTACAAGCCGATTAACGCAGGGAATTTTGTGTTTGTTATGTTGGACATAGTGGAAATGTTTTATTGTGATTTTATTTTTTCCGCTTTTATTAATTTGTAATTTTTTCCGTAAATTTATTCAAAATTTATTTTTGAATTATTTGAAGTCTTTTTAATTAATATTTTTAAGGTTTTTCTGTAATTGTGTTTTATATAAATTTATCAAATGGACAAGAAAACTTCATTTAGTCCGTAATTTATAATATATTTTTCAGCAGATCAAAAGAGTTTCAGAAAATAAATGTGATTTTATAACCTTTAAAATTAATATTCAAAATAGATTGAATTACATATTTTTACTTTAAAAGCTAATATTAGTCCTAAATGAGCAAATATTTCTTATGTAATCTCTATTACTAACATTTTTATTAATTTGTAATGTTTCGCTTATTGAATAGAATTAGAGTTTGAATGAAATGTATCTTCAAGCACACTAATTAATCTGTCAAGTGGCGGTCGGCAGCTGGCATAAAATTCACATTACTCCTTTTGCACACTCTCCCTGCGAAGGTTTTAACTTTACAGTGCAACCCTTTTAGAGAATTTTAAAGTATACGACTATTGTGATTTTAAGTAATGGCTGGGCTGTTAACCAAGTTTAGTAAGCATGTAACATCTGGGAATGTAAGAAACGTGCAGAATTTGACGCCGGCAAGATGCTGTAAGTATTCCCCACCCACGCAATGTGTTTATCTCATTAATGAGTCCTTTTGCAAACCTTTTTGTGCCTTTTAGACCTATCCAGAACGTGTTGGTACGTTAACAGCGATATTGCATCACCCTCTAACCAGGGGCTTGTGTTTTATTGTCTTGTTCTACCACCATACCTATGGATTCTGAGCACAAAAACGTACGCGAAATACTGGCCGTACTACGTTTGGGGTTAGGTGTGTGATTTGCGCATAGTTGGGACGCGCCGTAATGAGTTATGGCTGAAGCAGTGTCCTTTAAAATTTCGGTGGTCCCCTTTCCCGGACCCCAACCGCATTATCTCCTGTTAGGAAAGTCATGGATAATTCTTGCTTGCCTGGCTTGCTCCCCCACCCACCCCATTACTATTGCTACCTTAATTTTTGACCCATGGTAATATAGTGTAATGTAGGTATATTAGTATAACCTTCTCTGCAGACTACTTTATACACCCTACCGTTCCCTTCAGAAGTGATTCAATTTTTTTTTAAGTTTCACCTAGTGGCAATGATTTAATTCAGCAACTGATAACCGCTGATAAGGGGAGACCTTGGAACTTATAAGGTCGAGGGCATGGACAGGAGTTGACAGGAGCAGGTGACTGTTGACTCGCACTGATAGGCTGATTCCCAGGTATCGCAATAAAGAACAGGTTGCAGCTGACTTTTATGGCCCGGGATGCTGCATTCCTTCTTGTTTTTCTCGATTCTGGACCTTCATTTCTATGGTTCAGCGGTACCTATAGTAGGAGTTCTTCTTCGCCGGGCTTTAGGTTGAGTAGTTAAGCTATTGTACCTAGGTGTATACAAATATTGTCGGATGCCAACGTGCCTAAGGTTGGAGAAATGTTGCTCTTAGTTGGTCCAAAACAATTGTTTCTGATAGGTTTGACCAGCGGTCAGCCCCCCTCAAATTAAAATCCTCCCCCTCCCCCTAATCTTGGCTTCTATCCGCCCTCGGGTCGTTCCCCCAATGTGAAGAATCCTATCTAGGGCTCGGAATTAGTAATCTAGCACACGTGTCTAATGTAAAGCCGCGAAATTTTCCTATCTTCAAGGAGGTCTAATTTGTTGACAAAGGAAGTATGCTGCCCAGATAGCGTTTGAAGTGAATTCATACACTGTATAACTTTCATCATGTTTTTGATGCAGATGTATATAGCTTTATGTTTCGCATCTGAGCGTCATATCTGGAGAGAGTAGAAGGAAAGAAAGTAGCCGAGAGAGGGAGTTTTGAAAATATTTTATACAGGAAATGTCCGCGACCATAGACTTTGTTCCTTTATCTCCTATCGCAGTCTTCTTCTTTTAATAGAGACCTACAATCTGCAAAATATATCGACTGCTGACTAGCCGTGACCTGCCACTTTGAGAGAGGTCATCGTCACAGATCCACGAGGTTATAAAAATGTTTGTAAACGTCGTTGCGTGAAACCATGAAGTTTATCTTTGTGGACTTTGAATTACAAGGGGGGTCCCTTTTTAGTGACGTAAATAACAACCAGAAGGTCAGCATCACCTCTCAGTGTTTCATTCAGATCATGTGTTATGTTTACAATGTGGTGGTTCGGAACCCACTAAAAACTGTAGCCTCTCCCTGGCTGAGGAGTTGAGATTGGTGGTGGTGTCAGCTGAGCGTATTGAAATATTCTTGAAATGGTTTTCTGACTCCTTAGTAGTTCTAGAAAGGTGGGGAAACAATCCCAGCAACTAGACTGGCAGCACTACCAGGGACCTACAGTTTTTAGTCGGTTCCAAACTCATTAACTAATCAACTTAGCAGAGGGTTGGGGGGACAAACCCAGCAACTAGACCGTTTTCAAGAACTATCCATTGTGCTCAGTTGGCAGCACTACCAAATACCAGCTCCCCAGCCATCGTGTAAACGATGGGGACCTACAGTTTTAGGTGGGTTCCGAACCACCACAGCCTCGATATACATTTCACTTGACATGCTGAACATATCAGAGGTGAATGCCGAGCAGAAAAACTTCTTGGTAGGATTGGGATCGAACCGGTGTGACCCGGCTCTCTCTGCTTCTCAAAAGTCGACCACTCGGCTATCGAGGCCGTCCTAACTAATCAACTTACTTTTTCTGTTTCCAGTAAGCTCCCAGAAACGAATAGAATGCAAGAACCCAGTGGTCGAAATGGACGGCGACGAAATGACGAGGATAATCTGGGCAAAAATAAAGGAAACCTTAATATTCCCGTACCTGAAACTTGAGTCACTTTACTACGACTTAGGTCTGCCTCACCGGGACGCAACTAACGACCAAGTAACAATCGACGCAGCTGAAGCTATTCTCAAACATAATGTAGGGATTAAATGCGCTACAATCACTCCTGACGAAGCGAGAGTTAAAGAATTTAACCTGAAACAAATGTGGCTAAGTCCAAATGGGACTATCAGGAACATTCTGGGTGGCACAGTGTTCAGGGAACCGATTATGTGTAGAAACATTCCGAAGTTGGTGCCTGGGTGGGAGAAACCCATCGTGATTGGCAGGCACGCTCACGGAGATCAATATAAAGCACAAGATATGGTCGTTACCAAACCTGGCCGGGTGGATCTAGTTTTTACTGCTAATGACGGCACCGTGGAGACGGTGGAGCTTTTCACGTAAGTACTTTTATGTTTGTTAGGATATTTATTTGGTCTGAGATATAATATAATAATTTTCTGGCTCAGCTAAATTTCACAAGGTCCTAAAGTCCACTGAAGAGCGGCACCATCGTTTATTTTTGGAAGGGTAACGCTATACTGACCTTATAGTCTAGATTGGACCTTAGCAACTTGTGAAGGCCACCCTTTTAGGAACCCTTGATAGTGAGGTAAAATCGTAATCACGACAAAGTATACCTACTGACTGTACCTAACTTGTCAGCGAATAGCACACTTTGTTTAGCTCAAAGAACAGTTTTTTTGGCTTGAGCATAATAATAATAATAGCTGAGGGTTGGGGGGGGACAAGCCCAGCAACTAGACCAAGAACTATCCATTGTGCTCAGCTGGCAGCACTACCAAATACCAGCTCCCCAGCCATCGAGTAAACGATGGGGACCTACAGTTTTAGGTGGGTTCCGAACCACCACAGCCTCAATATACATTTCACTAGACATGCTGAACATATCAGAGGTGAATGCCGAGCAGAAAAACTTTTTGGTAGGATCGGGATCGAACCGGTGTGACCCGGCTGTCGACCATTTAATCCACTCGGCTATCGAGGCTAGTACGGGACGAAGCTCTTCTATGCTGATAAACTCTCTGGTACTTCCAGGGGTCGAACGACCCATATAGGTACCTACTTACTATATTTGTCATTCCTTTTGTTCCAGCTACAAGGGTCCCGGCGTAGCCTTGGCGATGTACAACACCGACGAAAGTATTCGAGATTTTGCGCACTCCAGTTTCCAGGTAGCGCTTCAGAAGAAGTGGCCGCTGTACCTCTCCACCAAGAACACCATTCTCAAGAAGTACGATGGCCGATTCAAGGACATTTTCCAGGAAGTATATGAGAAGTAAGTTGTCTGCTTTATTTAAGAGGAAAGTGCACACTTTGACGTCATTCTGTTGAATAAAAATTCAGCTGTCTTCTTAGAAACTAAGTGGATTATAGCGTGCGGTGAGCCTTATGCTGGAAAATACATTGCTCTTTGTTTAGGTTTTTTTTCGACCATTTTTTGAGCCAGTTCAAGGAGATTTAAATAACAATCAGTTTCCTCGAAAAATTGTCGAGAAAACCCATAAACAGGATTGTGTGGTGACCCTTAGTCACCCTCTTATCTGTAACTTAAGAGGCCGCTATACCTCACGATGCATTTTTTGCATTAACACACAAATTAACATTGCGAGTGGCGATTCATTTTCAGGGTTTACCCTTGGTTGGAAAGACACGAAATTTTGCCTGTACCTAGCCCTAACAATGTTGTAGGTCGTCATCGAAGCAGATTTCCCAATTTCTCACTGGTTTCTTTTATTGCAACTGTTTTGCAAATGCTAGTATCCTGTATCTCAAGAAAAGTGCTGTATCTCGAAAACCAGTAAAAAATTGGGAAATCTGCTTCGATTACGACCTACAACATTGTTAGGGCTAGGTACAGGCAAACTTTTGTGTCTTTCCAACCAAGGGTAAACCTTGAAAATGAATCGCCGCTCGCAGTGTTAATCTTATGGGCGGCAAAAAATGCATCGTCAGGTATAGCGGACCCTTAACCGTAACAGTTAGTGAAACGTTAATTATCTACAATATATTTTTGGATTTTCCAGAGAATACGAAGGGGACTTCAAGAAACTGAACATTTGGTACGAGCATCGACTAATCGACGACATGGTGGCGCAGTGTCTCAAGTCTAATGGTGGATTTGTTTGGGCCTGCAAGAACTACGATGGAGATGTACAGAGCGACGTCGTAGCGCAGGTTTGTATACATAGCGTAGGTGAAAAAAATGAAGAATTTCGAAATATAATCAGCCAGAAAGGAGGACAGTTATAAATCGAGGACTCTTTTGGATATTTTAATGTTCTGAAATATAATATGCCTTCTTAACCCGATATTAACTGGCTCTGTTATGAATTTTGTTGATTTTTGTCAATAAAAAATTTGTCTAATCATAAAATCATAGCCAGTTAATTTCTGCCGTTATAAAGACATATCATATTTCAGAAGATTTTAATATCCAACAGTGTCCTCAAAAAGTGATCGAAAAAAGATGGAAAATGTATATTCCGTCTTAATGACACGTTTTTGAGGAAACCATCATATACAGAAGGTATGCAGAAATACAGAAGGTACGTCTTAGTCCGAAACTAATTTATGTGATGTTATTTTTCAATCTGGTGATTTTTTGTCAGCAAAAAAAAAGGAAAAAGGTCCTGGATTGTAGAGACAAAGCATTCCCTAAAAGCAGGTCGTTAAAAACCCTAAACAAACTCTACATCCGACCTTAACATTTTGTTCACCTGATTCAGGGCTATGGTTCCTTGGGTCTGATGACGTCAGTCCTGATGTGTCCAGACGGGAAAACGATCGAGTCTGAAGCGGCGCACGGCACAGTCACCAGGCACTACAGGTGAGTACAGTCCAAGATCTGTAAACTGTAGGGGTTGTCTGTGTAGGGTAGAACCTCCGTGATGAAAGGCATGGCGGCCAAGAGTTCTGATAGGTCGCATCTCTAAAAAATTATGCTTCACTTTCGAAGGTAACACTCAGTATGATTTACTGGCCGTGGAAAATCCTGACCATAAGATGCCACACGTTAGCCAATCCTTAAAAGATTATTTTTATGTCCTGAAGAACATTGTAAATTTTCAAGGTCTGTTGATAACAATAGGTAAATGGTAAAAGAAACGTTTTCCTTGGAAAGTTCTCAGAAAGAAGTCATTCTGCTGCGTCGTGATAGTGTTTTTACCCTTAAAGTCGAAACGTAGGTCGGTGCTCCAAGACTTCCCGTAACTCTTTATTTATGGTAAATATCTATTTTCAATATAATCCTTTTTTTTGCAGAATGCATCAACAGGGCAAAGAAACCTCCACGAACCCGATAGCATCAATCTTCGCGTGGACGCGTGGCTTGGAGCACCGGGCTAAGCTGGACAACACCCCCGAGCTGGCGAGGTTCGCGAAGCTTCTAGAACAATCCTGCATAGACTGCGTGGAGAGTGGAAGATTCACGAAAGACTTGGCTGGGTGTATCCACGGCCTTGCGAACGTCAAACCCGGCATGTACCTCAACACCATGGACTTCCTGGATGCTATCCGCCAAGAATTGGAACTCAAGATGAAGTGAGAAGGCGGTGCAAATTGTGATGATATTACTCGGTTAAAGATGTTGGCAATTTTTGACAGTAGGTACTATTTTTTCGTAAAGTTGGTTCTGTGGTAAAAAAAAAAGGTTCACAAAACCCGGTTTTGTATCTCATGTAATACAAGTACAGCCTTAAGGTTTGACTTGCCATAATCGTGCCATAACCATCCGTTATGCACTCAGAAAGAACATTTCCAAAGTATTGCCAAACTTTTACCGTGAAATACGCACTCTTGTGCTGGCCAAATACAATGCGTTCTGGACGGCCGTTCTGGCGGAGTTCGCATCCCCGGACGTATGGCTAGTGGAGTTGCCATTCCAGCCCTGCCATTCCTGGACGCATTGTGTGTGGCCAGTTTTGAAGTGGAAGAAGGTATTCTGCAAACTCACATATCAAGCTGAGTTTGAGTATCCTTTAAGTGATTTCCCTACCAGATAGTCTCTAAATGTGGAGCACCCTGACGTCTCATCGGTTAACCAGCGAGAGGCCTTTTCTAGTAGGCTCGCTCTCGCTCCTTCAGACTAGACGATTTCTGCTATAAAGTACCTACTGCTACTGCAACAAAGTAAACGATATAACTGGTAGGTAGAGAAATGACGATAAGAAATCAGCCCCCGTAAGGGTTGAAGAAATAGTAAAATTCGGATTATTTTTAATTTGAAAATAACTGCTACGATAATCTGTCGTACCTTGGGAGGAAACTCCTTATTTTAAAATCTAGAAACTGGAAAGGAGGCATTTACCAACAAAAACCTCATAGCGTTTTTTATTGCCTTGCACTCAGTGCGCACTGTGCACCTTTAGAAGTCATAAATATTGTATAGAGGCCTCTGTACATACTGGCCTAATCTCAGCCAATCAAGGCTGGCCTAGGCGGGCTGATGTTGGCCCAGCTTGGTTCGAGTTGGGCCGAGGGATGGCCAGTTTGTACTAGGGCTGAGTTTTGTTAACTCGGGATGGAATGACCGCATACTCGGGAAGGAAAGGCCACCCATGTTTTTCTTATGGGCAACCTCAGTGGCAATGAAAGTTCCGAATTAACAAAATCAACCATAAAAGTAGGCTATTATCTAAGTCAGGTTATTAGCACTATTGTCATCTTCATATCTTCCCGCACCCTCTTTTATGTTCATTAGTATTTTAAAGTCATAAGAACTAAAGTATTTATATTTTCATTTATTCTTATTTATTTTTATCTGTTCATCGTACAATCTTTTCTCAAAATTAAATCCTAATTTTTATAGCTTGCTTTCTTTCTCTTGAGTGTAACCTGATCTGAACCTTAATCGTGGGTAACGTTGAGCTAGCTGTGAGAAGTCACCGTAATTTTAGAAGAATAGAGAATAAGGGTAGGTACTATGACCCAAAAGTTCAGAAGCAGTGGCCATCATGGAGTCAGGCTTTATATAAAGTGCATGCAAGAAAGTACCGTTTTTATTTCCATATGTACCTAGGTAAGGTAGGTGAAAAAGAAATCAAAAGTCTACCTACCGTACGAAATGCTAACGATTCGAGTGCCTGCCTACGTTTTACGGCTTGCCAAAGCTTCTCAAAATGATAACTAGACTTCTGAATTCTAAGAATACTTCATATCAACGAAAACACGATTGAGTGATCCCAGTGATCTTATTTAACTAATAATCTTGGTTTTGAAGTTTTCTAATTTTCTTCATTTAGGCAACAAACCGCCTAAAATTTCAAAACTATGACAGTTGGAATTAGTTCTTTTTGTAGCCGCTAGAGGACATCAGAAAGGTTCAAAAGCCTGTTGTTGGAAATAATTTTTATTTTTTGTGTGTAAAATATTAGTTTTTACATACAATAGAGGTTTGAAATTTTTTGTTTGTCTTCCATTTTTCTGGATTTTTTGCTTCTTTGCTGCCTTTCGCCAGAAAAAAGGTTTTTGGGGATCTGTCCTACGCAGTAAGTGAATATTCACTATAATTTGTTACCCGAGGTTACCTGTAAACTATTTAAATTATCTGTTTGGAAGAAATATTTTCTTTACCGCCATTATAGACTGACAATGTACCGGCACATTACTACACAGCCTAGTTCAACAGGTATTTCACAGATTATCCATTGAGCTGCTCTTCCATAACTTCCATATATAAAGTCGTAAGTTCAAGGTAGAACCCAAACAAATAAGGACGTACCTATATGAGCAATTTTGGCGCCTTCTTGATGAAGTAGGTACCTACCTAAATGCACCGTTACTCGCTTAGCTTCAAGGGTGTGCTGCTGCCATGGACGTAATCTGGGGGGGGCAAGGGGGCACGTGCCCCCCCTGAAATGTTTTAGGGGGGGCACTGCCCCCCCTGAAATCTGTCTCCTCGGATGAAGTGAATTTGAAATAAAGGGTCCGACAATGGTCGCACTTGACTTTCTCGCAATTTTTACGCCAGCGGCATCGAAAATTTTGATTTTTTTTTAAGTCAATTATTTTTTTTGGCCAGAATTTTACCTTCTTCTGAAAAATATTTTGCAACACGCTGGACAACAATTCTAGACACTTGTGTACCGAATTTCAAACATAATATCCGTCAAACAGTGATGTGTCATTCGACGCGCAAAGTACATATTTCCTATTTTGCATGTCACGGTCTTAATTTTCACGTAATTGAAAATTTATTGAAAATGACCTCGAAGCATTTATCTGAGACCACTTTCACAAATTTTTAAGAAAATCCGTCGATTATAGCGTTGTTGCAAATGTGATCTAACCAATCACAAACGTGACTTCCATTTTTGGAAAATTTTCCTACGATAATGTCAATATTGGCCATAATTATTACGTTAGAAAATTTCGTTCGGTAAAACTTCAAACAAGGTTAAAGTACACCTCCCTACCAATTTCTATTGAAATCGGTTGAACAGTGCCACCGGAGTGATGACCAACACGTTTTGGCCAAAACCGTGCCAAGTTATTAGCCCACCTCCAAATGGTTGTAACTGACCTAAAAACATCTATTCAAAAACACTTTTACAAATTTTCAAGGTTCCAACTTGATATAGATAGCCTCCGGTCCTTCCTAACTGTCAAAAAACACGATTTTTTGCCTATTTTTGACAATAGCAGGCGCAATTTTTGAGTTATCAAAATTTATCAAAAAACATGTCTACATTACGATTAGGTACCTACATACCGAATTTGAGCAAAATCGGATGAACCCTACCGACTATTGGCTTGCTTGAACCTTGCCCCCCCTGAAAAAAAATGAGATTACGCGCCTGGCTGCTGCTGCTGCTCGTGCTAAAACATCAATTAAGTGAATTCTTGATTATTTTTGATTTCAGACTCTTCGATCTACTGGATCAGATGACAGATGACACAGATAAGGAATGATGTTCCAACGACTGCACAGTTAGAGGGGTGGCTCGAGCCATGTGGTAGGTACCTACCTAAGTCTGAAAACTTCAGTGGTTATCTTGCTTGAATGCGAAGAAGAGTAGGGCGACCTCAGAGCTCACTGGCTACAATTTCTGGAGGCTTGGAGTAGGAGAGCTATGATTTGACGTCACTGGGAGACCCTACCTAACTAGGAAACCGCTTTATAAGCAAAATTGATACGTACTCAGATAGTCGGGACGTGGTTCTCAGTTGATTGTAAAGTAGAATCTCCCTAAGTCAAGTCAAGATAGCCAGTCCAAGGCCTCCCAGTTCTGACTGAGTTGCGTTTTGACCGAAGAGCATTCGTCACTGTCAGGGAAGACATTGTCAGCGTCAAATTGTCAGACGTTGGTCCTCCAGAAATCAAACTTGTAGGTGTTTCTTTATGAAAAAGGCATGGACGTATTTTTGGATTGTTCCATTTGGAACAAACGCAGGATTGAAATTGGAGTGTCCGTGAAGGTCCACCTTAAAATAGCGACCGCATTACTATAATTTGGCACTTACCTGCATTTCCGTCGTGTGTCCAATCGATCAAAAAACTGTTGCCAGTGTAACTATGTATTTTAAAACCGGTAGACTATACAAACCAGGCTCTGTTTGTGGCAATTTTCTGGGCGGCGCTCATAGAGTGAAGGCAGTGATTCACTTCTCGCTGGCTCTCGCCCAGCTGCCGGAGGAATTTTCGTTCTGTAACGCTCTCTGGCCCGTTCGGCGACGGTTCTGTCGAGTTTTACTGTCAGCTCGGGTGCTATTAGCACTCCAACCGTAATCGTGGCTTCTAGACCTTTTTGCTTCCTTCACCTAGTTCCTAGAAAGTTCTAGTTGCACTCCGTAGCTTCTAGACATTTTATTTTTCTTCCCCTAAAAGTTCGATGGTTGGGCACTGTTTCTTCCCCCTTTCCGCGACGGTTTTGTCTGCTTGGGTGTAACTAACACTCCAACAGTAATCGTGGCTTCTAGAACTTGTTTCCTTCACCTAGGTTCTAGAGAGCTCTCGTAGCTTCTTAGACTTTTTAATTTCCTTCGTCTAGAATTTCGATGGTACTGTTTAGTGTCTGCTTTCCTCTCTGGAGTTTAACTCCCAGCTTCGGTTCTAGTAGCACTTCAAGATGGTGTCTTCTAGACTTTTTTCCTTCTAGATAGGGGGAACGACCCTTTTACCGTTCACCTCCCTAAACCAATGCAATCAGTGCTATAGTCCAAGTCAGGCTGGGAGCGTACCGATTATTCATAATTTCTTGAAGATTTTCAGTTGACGCCGATCCGGATTTGGGTTCCATATCCTACCATACGCTAAAAATGCCAATCCGACCCTGAGCAGATATTTCCCTGATCAAGAAAAAGTTTTGATCAGCCCTAGATTTGCAAGATATTATGAGTAATCGGTATGCTCCTAGCCTGACTTGGACTATAGTTGTTTCTATGTGATGCATCAGCAATCAGCACTGAATAAGAATAATAAACCCATGTCACAGAGAGAATAGCCTTTTTACTTTCTCGCTAGCCATATATGGCGAGAAAGTATTGTTTTCGTGCAAAATTTCGAAATTGAGATTTTGGGTTTCCCATGATCCTGGGGGTCCCCTGAGTCCAAAAAAGTGGTTTCTGGAAAAAGTCTGTCCGTCCGTCAGTCCGTCCGTCAGTCCGTCAGTCCGTCCGTCAGTCCGTCAGTCCGTCCGTCAGTCCGTGCAGTGCTCTAGCGCCTATACCGTTCATCCGATTTTGATGAAATTTGGTATGGACCTGTCTAAAATTACTGCCGAGGGGCATTTTCAAGGATTTTTTGATTGGTCAAAAATTGCGGCCGCTATTGTCAAAAAACCGCCAAAATAATTCAAAAATCGTGTTTTTGGTTACTTAGACAAGTGCCGACGGTACACTTTTCAATCTATAACACTGAAAATTGGTATGTGTGTTGACAAATAGATGCTTCGAGGTCATTTTCAACTAAAATTGAATTGGTTGAAAATTACGGCCGTTCTGGACCAAAGTTCGATCGTTTCGGCGCCATTCACATTTATTGACCGATTGTCATAAAATTTGGTAAATTTGTGTAGAACCATGCAACTTAAACATCTGTCGAACAGAATTTTGGTATCTTCAAAATTACGGCCGTTTTTGTCAAAAAAGTGTCGAAAATGAGTTGAGAATGAGAAACTACGTTTTTGAATGGTCGGAACGCATTTGGGACTACAGTAATAAAATGAAAGACGTGAGATTTGGTATGAGTGATCTCAGATAGATGCTCGTGGGTCACTTTCAACCGATTTCCGATTGCATAAAAATTACGCCCGCAAAAAAATCTCAAAAAACCCCCAAAAAAAAAAATCATTCTGGGCGAGAAAGTTAAGTGCGACTGTTGTCGGACCCTTTATTTTGTTTTCAGTAGGAGAGTGGCTTTTCTGTCTCGGTCACTTTCCATCCTCCTTAAAATTAGTTAACCAACTACTGCTGGAGAATATGTTTGAAACTTGCCAGCTCTCTGCGGTGCATTGGATGGTTTTGAGGAGTTTTACGATCTCTGCTTCTGAGCTCCTGTACCAAAGATCTTATGAAACATCTTGAAGATTTATCTACTTACCCATTACTCGCCCATTTGTTTACATACTTACTCCAATAACTTTCGCCTTGATTGTCATGGCTCCACTCTCCAGCGATTTTTAGTTCCTGAGGAGCAATAAAAATAACATCTTAGAACTCAGCTTCTTTCTAATGCTGCCCTCATACGATGCTGGACGGCCGTTCTGGGTAGTTGGCATCCCCGGAAGTATTGTTTGTGGGGAGGGATGTCCGTTGTAATCCCCCCATTCCAAAACGCATCATTTGTGGCCAGCTTAAAAATTCATCCGACGTCATGAGATCTTGAAAACAATACGTTTTATTTTTGAAAGATACTGGCTTACAATTCCATCAGTCTTTTTCATTTTCAGGGCGACGTTTCAGGGTGACTCACATCTAAGTATAACAAAAGCTCATTGAATAGACGTAGGAATAATTCTAATGAGCGATTAATAATCACAGTTTCCGTGATCTGATCACTGTGAAGAATGAATCAGCATGCGGTGATTCAACGCCATTTTCCTTCATTTTATAAAGTAAAATTAGGATGGGCTGCGAGCCAAGCAGTACCGTGTGGGTTAATTTGCGTTTGATTTACCCCGAGCTACCACACTCTGTTATACAATTAGGAGATATTTTTGGATTCATCACTGAGACACGTAGAAGACTTTAGGAACCGCCACCCAAAAACTTCGGCTGAAAACCAACCCGTCACTTCTTAAGGCTGAATATACATTCTCTATTTTTTTTTTGATATTTAAATATTCTGATATATAACATGTCTTTTTAACGTCATTACTCATGAGGCTATGTTGTGATTTCACGATCGGTTAATTTTGGACAATTTTTTTGGTGACAAAAATCACTCGATCGTAAAATCACAACGTAGCCTCATGAGTGATGACGTTAAAAAGACATTTTATATTTCAGAATATTTAAATATCCAATAATTTTTTCACAAGTTTGTAGTCCAAACGTAAAAAACAATACTTTCTCGCCATATATGGCTAGCGAGAAAGTAAAAAAATAGCGAATGTATGGTGGCCCTTAAGCCTTGAGCTGAGGCTAAGAGCCGTATGTTAGATCATAAAAGTACATCATAGCTTGTTAATTTATGACGTTACAAAGAAATCCAATAGTTTCCTCTTAATGTGTGCAGAAAAAATAAACAAATACCTAGCGAATGTATGTTCAGTCTTGTACCTTATTCAGATCTTCTCGACCTATGAAAAACACGAATTTTAATATTATTGACACTTTTTTGTCAGTAGTCCCAAAAATGGCAAAAAATAGTCATTAGCGCCACCATTCCACCGATTTCAGTACAGTCTACCTGAAATTACGCCATATATATTTTTGATGCTACCTACGTCTTTACTATGTTCCAGGAACTTCTGGGGCCTTCCTATTTTATGCCAGAGTGGCCGAAATGGGATATGGAAAGGTTGCGTTTTACTTCAACTTCAACCCCAGTCATTCTGCAAAGTCAGCTGGAGCTCAGCCACGACTCCCTAGTGTGTTGGTATAAATATTTTCGTAACACAATACGGTCAGTGGTTGAGCATGGTCTCATTCCAGAATGGCTGGGAGAAACCGAAGGTATCGTCGAGATCGACGAGAGCATGATCCGCCGGAAAAGCCATAGTGGGAGACTTCTCGCCCACCAAAGGCGGCAAGTGTGTTCGGGTGTTCGGGTGTGTGTGGGTGTTCGGCGGTAAGTCCATTTCAATTTCGATATTTTGGGTTTCCCCTATCCTGATTCCAAGAAAGTAGTTTCTACAAAAGGTCGTCCAACTAGTCGCGGCGCCCGTTTTTGATAGTATGTAGTATGGGACAGGCATTCAGGAAAGAGACCTTGGCCGGCTGGGGCGTTCCTACCCCGTGGTACTGAAAATTGCGGTAAACGCCGCGCGGCTGGCTAGATGGACGACCTCCTTCACACACTAACGTTTCTGAACGTAATGTACAATTCATTGATTTGCATTGCTTGTGTGACATGTGCGCCTCAATTTATTTTCAAAAATATAGTTTTCGAATTTTGTTGTTGTTGAAGGCATTAGCAGAACAACCAAAAAGGTGCGTTCGTGGTTAAAGACCGAACGCGGCAGATTCTTCTCCAGGAACTGATACTGCATGTTCACCCGGACACTGTCGTCTGCTCGGACGAGAGGAGGAGTTATAGAACGACAGCTCAATTCTTTCGAGGTAAGATAGTTACAACATCCCGACGTAACTTTATCATCTCTTTGCCGTTACCATCGTGCAATATCTCGTGATACTGACTTGTCCTTGGTCCCCAAGATCCTCACTATATAGGTACCTCAAAATATGTAAGGTTATTTTGTTATTTTGAAAATTACGGTCGTTTTTGTCAAAAAAGTGTTGAAAATGAGAAACCACGTTTTTGAATAGTCGGAACGCATTTGGTACTGCAGTAAATGAGTGACAGTCATGAGATTGGGTAACAGTGATCTCAGATAGATGGTCTTGGGTCATTTTCAACCGATTTGGATTGCTTGAAAATTAAGTCCGCAAAAAAATCTCAACAAAAAAAAAAAAAAAAAAAAAAAAATCATACCTATCTTAGGGCGAAAAAGTTAAGTGCGACTTTTGTCGGATCCTTTATTTGTATCATGTATCGCCTTTAGAAATTCATTCTTGTCCTGCTTCTTTCTGAGTTGTTGGTTTTCTCTCGGCGGGTTCCATCAGATGTATAGTCCAAGTTTTACTCATAATTTCTTGCAAATCTAGGGCTGATCAAAACTTCTTCTAGATCAGGGAAATATCTGCTCAGGGTCGGACTGGCATTTTTAGCGTATTGTAGGATATGGAACCCAAATCCGGATCGGCGTCAACTGAAAATCTTCTAGAAATTATGAATAATTGGTACGCTCCCAGCCTGACTTGGACTATAGTAGCTTTAGAGTACGAGTTGTAAATGTAATTGAGTTTTCAGTTAACGTAGTTCACACGGATATAGTGAGGCCTTTATAATGGCCAAGCGGGGGTGTTGGTGATTCTTTCGGAATTTGGCCGGCGTTGCCTGCTGGCGCGCTCTGCCGGCTGGCTCGCAAGAATCGGAGCCAATAATTTTAGAATAACAATCTACAATCTGCATTCCGTTCCTGCTTTCGCTATTTTTCCCCGTTGTCTTCCTCTCCCTCTTCCAATGCTGCCAACGTTTCTTTCTTTCATTTGTTTTGCGCTCGCTGACGCAAGTCTCTTTGTCACATTAGCCACCGGGATGTGTTTTTATCACAAATGTCCCATTGGCTGTGTTTTATGGAGTTCGATAGCTTTATCGATCTTGTCACGCCTAATTCACCAACTCGTTCTTTGGCAACCTCTGCTTTTTAAAATAGTCTCGTTATTTAGTAACTGGTCAGCTCACTGCACAGCCGGTATTTGTTTGAAAGCCAAAACTGGAATTAAGCTGTAGTGAAGCCTTGGTACCTCTATCTAAAACACTTAAACCATGTCTTTTGTTGTAAAATATTTTTGGAGACCTCAGGTCAGCAAGGAATACCGAAAATGCAGTAGTCTTCTTCTTCTTCTTCTGCTTCTTCTTTTTCTTCTTCTTCTTAGTCTTCTTCTTCTTTCTTCTTATACGGCGGGTGGGGAACCCTGATGTTCCCTTGAACACTCAGAACGAAGCCCATTGTGCCATCCCTTTCATTAGCCTTAGCTTATAAGTACCCTCCTATTCCTCCCACTTCCTCAGAACTTGCATTTAGGAGGTTAGGGACGCTTTTCCAAAAAAGTCTGATGTCGGCCTGATTATTAGTGTAATGTTTCTTTGTGATTTCACAATAGTATGTACGTGCGGGAGCTTTAAAGAAATTGTTTAAACCAATGGGAGGGTACTTTATACCATAAACCGTCACTAGAGTCTGCTGATGTCATGCAGCAGCCTCATAGGCGTAGCAAGGGGGGTCTGGGGGAGGGCTAAGTCCCCTAGAAACCGTTTAGCCACCCCCAGGATTTTTCGGACCTACACATAACGTCACATAAAGCCATGCCTACCCCCCCAGGTGAGGAGAAGGCCTGGGGGGCTTAACCCTCCCCAGGTTTTTGGACCTGCTACGCCCATGAGCAGCCTCTAGTAAAAATTCTCGCCTTCCTGCAATCGGCCGGGCTCCTGTAGTAGGGTAGGAAATTGCGGGGTGACCCAACGGGCTCTGCCTAAATGTTCAGGGGAGCCTCGAAGAAGAAGATGGGAGGACACCCTAAACGGTCTGATTACGCCCCTGTTAAGTGTAGTGTTTCTTTGGGTTATACAATGGTGTGCAGGCGAGGGAGTGACCCACATAGCCCATGGCTCAAACGGGATGCAGCCGCATTCGAAAATACTCTCCGCCTGCCCGAAATAACGATCTCAGCCCTTCAAACAGAATGACCGTGCCACAGTATTAACTTGCGGCTTTTACAGCACACTCACGAGGCGATTCACATACCAGACTATATGAGTTCACATTTTTTTTTCCTTAATGAGTTTGACCGCCCGAACACCGAAAGAGTTAGGCCGAAGCCAGATTAGGAGTGGGGCTAAGCTATCATGTCTGGAAAATATTTCTTACTCGTTGATTCGAACCCAGACCGAGACCTTTTGCCTGAGAGGTGAAAGAGAATCTTAAAATCTAAAGAATTCGTCGTTAGGTCATTCGACAATTTAAAAAATTCCTGTCACTTCAAGCCTGTCGTGAAGGGCGAATTATGTCGTCAGTGTATTAGCTGACATTTATTTTTCGCCAACAGCTGACGTCTTTTCTGCTGAACAGTACTGTCAGAAGTACATTTTTTGTATTTTTTTGCTCCGAAACTTAGAGATCTACTGTGCCGCCTTCTTGTGCTTACTACAGCTCGTCCTTCGGTCCCGTCTCCCTATGGGGTTCATGGCGGTTTTGTCCTCCTCCAAAGACAGTAGGTTTCCCGGACATTCTACTCTTTGAAGTTGATACATTGAACAGCTTTTATACGCACTGTTTAATTTGTAGGTTATTTCCGTTGCATTCTAGTTTTCTCACTGAACTTAACCTGATGCCCCTTGTCGTCGAAGAAATATAACGCTGTCTTCCCACATAGTTCTCCAGATTGCTGAGGATGAGTCAGCGGTAAAGCTGAGCAGCAGGTGATAGGAATCGTCCCACGCTGTCGTATAAATTCATAACAGCCCTCCTGCGAGGATGATTTACGTCACAGACTCACGAATTCCCTCAATGAACCACAGTCATGTTCTTGCGATTTAATTAGTGTGTAAGTGCTGATTGCTTGCTTACTCCTGGAGCGCTGAGAGAGACTTCTACCATTCATGATAAATTTTTTGAAGGTTTTTACGAACGGAAATAAAACGTGGTCTGATGAAAGGTGTTCAAAAAGTGGCCAAGGGTCTCTCCGTCCTTCTTTTGGGGATTGCTGATTGCTGACTCCTTTTGTTCATAGTTTGGTACATCATTTTCCCCAAAAAATACCGTTACACACTAGTAATTCGTTTGATGCTGAAGGATGATGAAATTTTGACTCTATATAGGATTCTCCAGAACGAGGGTTTTACCACTCGTTGGGAATCATTGGAAATCTTTATGAAATCTCAGAGAATCTTGGAATTTTTTGGAGTGGTTACCTCTTCGGGGTTCATCTTTCTATGAATATCGTTGGGAATCTTTGGAAATCTTTATGGAACCTCAGGGAATCTCAAGGAATCTCTGCATGGAGTGGTTACCCCCTCGCATTGCAGTAGATTATTTATTTATTGCTTCACTTTTGCTCCAGTTTTCCATTCCCATCCCTCCTAATTCTTTAGTTTTTAGCCAATCACACTGCAGTTTGTTTACGTTTTTTTCATGCCCGCTTTCCGAGGAAACTGTTGGATATTCATTTGCTCTGAAATATAGTATGTTTTTTAACGTCAGGAACTAGAGACAGAGACAAGCATTGTTTTCTTCATTCTTCACTCTCAAAGCCAAAACAAGAATTTTGATTATCTGTTGTCTTTCTTGTAATTGGAGATAATTTAGATAATTTTTGGTAGTTCGTGAAAAGCAGCGTAAACACTCGTGCTTGGTGCGTTTTAAGTGACTTGAGGGAGTTTAGAAATTGAGAATACTGGTCTATAGCCTCCACGACTCCTTAAAAACGTAAAATTTGAGCAGATTATTGAAGTTGAAGCGACCCATGTATTACAACAGGGTATTTTTAAAAGTGTGCCACGCCCGCCGCACGACCTACATCGTCTGAGCTTTCAGCTTTCGCCTGTGACAAACTATCACAATCGCTAACTCCCTACTTATCCCAGCCAACTGCCCCACATGTTCAGTACTTGAGAAACACTCTGTGACCAGTTTCACAAGTTGTTTCACAAGGATGGGCGGATGTCTAAATTTCTGTGTCACTCATTTACTGACTGCTGACTGCTTTGCTTGCCAAGCTGGGACATATCCAACTCCACATCTCATCAAATCCGCAAAGGAGAAAGGATGATAAAACTTTAAAGGAAAGCGACAGTGATTCTGACAAATTAATGGACATGAAAGGCATTAGCTACATACTGTAGTCATTACACCACAGTACTGCTTCATTTTCTGTTTCACGGGACTTCTCTGGCTGATGGTGAATTCCACCAATTCCTAAAGTCTACTATAGTGCCCCCTAAAAGTTCACTTTAGCGTTATCCTCCCGAAAAGAGAAGTTGGTGCCTTTCCCATAATCACCATCCTGCCGATAGCGCCCTCAGCTATACTGAACTTTCCATCTATTTTTTCGGGAAGTATTTTTTTTCTTGATGAAATTCTTCTTGATATAACGGCGAAAAAAAACGTGACACCAGAATACTTTTTCTTCCCATTTTTTTTAGGATATTGAGGTATTTTTATATGTTCTCAAATATATCTTTTTAACGTCCAGAATTACTTAACTGTTCGTGTTGTGATTTTACGATCGAGTAAGTAATTCTTGATACATTTTTTATAGACAAGAATCATTCCGTCGTAAAATCATAACATAGCCAGATAATTTTGGACGTTAAAAAGGCGTATTATATTTCCGAACATATAAAATCCCTAACAGTGTCAACGGTCGAAAAAAAACGGGACTGTTTTGCGACCCTAAAATTTTCCTCTTTCATTCGAAATTTTTTCAGTAAAATGTCATTTATTTTTACTGTCTCGTTTTCTCGTCTCTTTTGAACTTCAATCAAAATGTCAACTTGGACCTTGTCTCGGAATTGCGTAAATAACACATGGAACGTCATAGGGCATGAAAAGTGCTGACATTAACTGTCATTTTTGGGAGGAACGGTCTGTTTCACTGACGGAAAATTGCCTCTCTGTTGTAGAACCTGTTGATCGAAGCTGACATATGTTGGCTTGTATAGTCAAACACTAGCCGTTTTGTTAACATTTTCGATAATTTATTGGGTTGAAATAGCTTCTGGTGAGGGATTTGAGGCATAGAAGCAAGATCTATAAATTTAAGGTCGTCGTATTTGTTTACGTTTTTTCGCCACATTTTATGAGGGTACTATTGGATTTTTTAAATGTTCTGAAGTATAATATGTGGCTGAAATTAACAGACTGTGGTGATTTTTTGATCGGTTAATTTCGGTCAAATTTTTTGTTGAAAAAAATCACCCCCTTTTAATTTCAGCCGTTAAAAAGACACATTATATATGAGAACATTTAAATACCCAATGGTTTAAGTATGTGGGGGATGGTTTCCCGATAACGTCACACTGGTGATTAGAGTACTTGAAGGGCTGAAGATGGTCAGCGTAATTTGACGTCATCGGGAGACCCTACCCCACGCTAGACTTCCTCAAGGCCATATCACAGAAGCTGAGCAAGATTTTCTCGGACCTAAATCAAGTCAGTGTGATCTAGTGAGCTCTAAAGCTTTTAAAAAATGAAAAAATGCGTTTTGCTAAAAAACATAGGCGACTTGAATGATTTACGACCTCAATCAAGCCGGGCTTTCCCTGAGTTTGAATTTTAAATAATTAATAACTATCTCTCTGAACCCGTGTCAACATTTTTAAATATGTTTCTCTTAATTATGATCTATGTCCGTACAATTTATTGGTCTTATGTATGTTGTGTTCCAGTAAATGAAAATAAAATTGTTCAATCAGTTCCTTATCTTATAAGATAAGTAAAAGATTTTTTTTTAGTAATTTTCGTTAATTCTTCGTTTAAGACTGAAGAGACCGTGCTGTTTTCTAAGGATCGATCGAGTAATTATTGATAATTTTTTAATGACGAAAATAAAGCCACATCAGAGAATAGTTAAGTAAGAAAGTCTAAATATACCTACAACCGTTTCTAAAAAAAATAGCCCCCAAGAAACGTCAGCATTGTGGCCAGAATTTTTTTTTATTTTCCTCGATGGTGATCGTAAATGGGAAAGTTGTTTTTGGGTTTTTGGATTTTTTTTTCACTTTCTGAAATTCTTGTGAAACATTTTTGGGTTGTTCCCATTCGAAAATTAGAAGTCTTTCCTAGGTATTTGCCCCAATGTAGAACCAGTCTTGATATATAACATTTTTTTTGCAGGCCCCTCCATGGACTTATGAAAGGATTCGACGAAATTGGGAAGACTACGGGGAGAAGTCGAAAATGCTTACCCTCCCAGAGGAGTGTTGGACCGGCCTCGAGAACTGCTGATGGGCGAAGAAGCTGCTGAGCAGCAGGTGGGGTCAATGTCCTGTAGGGCATGGGTTGTAGGTGGCCCTCCGGAGGCCAAGGCCGGCTCTGGGTGACGTAGCCCCCCCAAAGTTCGGGGGTCCGCCGCTAGTCGGCGCAGTGGGCCCTCCCGCAACACCGCGCGGCGACCGACTATTTCGAGCGCCCCGTCTACATTTTGACCTCGCTCCACCTAAAATGGTAGATTGGCAAGCAATGTAAGACCCTTGCTGATTGGCCAGTCCAACGGACCAATCGCAGCCCGTGGCTCATGGCTGGATCACGTTGCAGATATTTATATTGGTTATCACAGTAAGACCGGTTGACAGAACGCCTTTCTAACGTAAGTCGCCGACACGTACACATGTTTTTTGTATTTTTTAAAACACGTTTCGTGTGATAGAAACCGAGGCGAACACACAGAACGTGCCGGTTGTTGTTTGGTGAAGAGTGGAAGGTGGTGCATTGGATCCTACGCGCGACCCGAGAAATTTTTGTGTTGTACCAAAAGTGGAGTCTGTGGAAAAGAGTTTGTTTTGGAAGTGCCACTGCTGTTTGGATAATGGCAACGTGCCTCATCGCCCTGGACTAACACATCATTTTGATCATTGTTTGTTAATGTGTGGTGTGTTTACAAGGGTAAAAAAAAACCCCTAACCTTAATTCCCACTGATAAAGCACATGACTGCTGCCCTGTCAAACCAAAACAACGCGGCCCGGCCGCCGCCATCTTGGATGGAGGGGGAGTATTTCAAAATGGCGGCTAGGAGGGGGAGGGGGACCTATTTTCTTACATGAAGGAGGGGCCTTATCCCAATGCCCAAATTAGCTACGGCGCCCCATTTTCATTTCTTTTGTGTGTTAGATTTGAAACTTTTTTGTCTTGGGGATTCACTAGTGGTCTGGCAGTGGGTGCGGATACCATCCTACGAATAGTGTTTGCTAAGGGTGAGTGGATGCCTTGGGGGCTTTGACGTTACGCCTTGGGTGCTTCATATCATTTTGGGGTTAGGGCGCATGCTCACTAGCCTTTTCAAAAATAGGCCTGGGTGTTGTTTCGGGCCAGGGCAGTAGACAATCCCCTGAATGCTTGCAATTCTTTCCCGTCCTCTCGCGTCATTCGTGTTCGAGTTCTCGTCTGCAACCGTAAGTCTCTTTTCCCTCTTTTCATTTAACCAAAAAAAAAAAAAAAACTTCGCAACTCAGAAGAAATTTTTTAAATTTTTATTTTATAGCTTTTAGTTAAAAAATTAAATGAACCTTATTTTGCAGATAGGCGCAACGGATATTTTGATTTTTTAAATTCAAATTTGACCTTGAAATAGTTTTGTATTGTCTTTTGGAACAATACAGTTTGACTTTTAGTTGGTGGTCACTTATACCTACTGGTTACATTGACGTTTGTGACCTAGGTTAAGGCTTACCTACCTACCCCATACACCTCAGCTACCAGTGTCTCTGGTCTAAGAGGAAATTAAAGAAATAAATCGGAAATATTTGTCAGGAATTTTATTTGAACCGATCACATCTGGTAGTCTACTTGAAGCACTACAGTTAATATTGTAAGTGCCTAACTACTGTTTAAAAAGAGGCGTAAAACAGAAGTTCTATATTACCTGAGAAAATAGTTGGAGTTGAGTAAGCAGTCGATAGGTAGATAGGCTTTACAATTTTTTTTCAACTTCCAAAATTTAATAAACCTAATGCCCGCTTCTTACCTGAGTGGGACATTGTTTTAATCGACTGGATTAACCAATGATTTTTCGCATTGTTGCCAACGGACATAAGTTTCCTTTAAGAGAACTTGGTACGCGTTTGATAATTGAAGTATAACCTACAATATTATACTGAAGAAAGCTAAGCCTGTCATCTAACTACAATATCCGATGATCTGCGACAAGGGTGCAAATTTCCCAATGAGAAAAAGAAGGAAGCAACGTGACGCCATCTTGGGCGCCATGTTTTTGACGTCATCGTATGAAATGTCATGCCTGTGACGTATTGGAAATAGGAATAACTCGATTGTTTAAAAATAATTCCAACTTTCGCTTGGACTCTGATTAGTTGATGAGATTTAACGTCATCTAGATAGCTTACTTCATATTCAAACGAGGCAACCTCTATAATTTATAGGTCTTGATTTTAAATGAGTTAACCGTTGATGTATTTGGAGCTCTTGCTTATTGAAATCAAAATCAGGATTATTAAAACTGTCTAGGTACGGGTACGCGATTTTTTTTTTACCACCTACCTAATATGTTTACTTCCTTTAAAAGGGTAGGGAGAATTTATGGACTGGGTAAGGGAACAAATAATATCGCAAAAATCGTGAATAAAAAAAAATCTGAAAGAAAATCACAAAACACTGGTTAAATTTTTAATCTGTCGTTAACTTTCTTTGTCTCCCTATTCGTAGAGTTGCTATTGTAATCTAATTGACGAGAGTATTGCTTGCTTGATTTGTTTTATATTAATAATAATAATATTTGGCTCACTCTATGGAGCCGGCTTCCACAGACTCCACTGGTGCAGATTACTAGCTCATGGGTCGCACGTAGGATTGAATGGCTGTTGTAATGCAAAACCCATGAAGAGAGTACTCATTTAGCGATAAATGGAAAAGTTTTGAGAAATATTTTTTTGTGAAAATCTTTTTTGTAGTTTTTTGGCAGTGTCCCTGTTTGTTGATTCCCCTTGAAACTGATCTAAATTTTATTTCGACTCCTTTCCATCAACCTTACTTGTCAGATCGTGGTAGGTACTTACCTACCTACCATTTCTAAGTACCTACATACGAATATGTTTACTAAAATAGAGAAATGAGTCCTCTGCTTATGTTCCGTAGTTTAGAATTAGTTAGCAATATTTTTGTTCTTACTTTTTTTTCCCGAAGATATAGACTGGGCACTCGACAGCTGGTATTATTTTACGCTCTTGGCACGAGAATGGCTCTTAATAACGTCTTTCCTTGGAAATGGTTGATTTTTTTTTCTGAAATATGGTAGATCTTATAACATGAGACACTGTTATAGTCTAGTGACTTTTTTCAGTCAAAAAAATCACTCTGTTGTTAATTCCTAACCGAACTGTTTTCTGGTATCCAAAGATATATTATATTCGAGAACAAGCAACTATCCGACAGCTTCCTGGGAAATAGTTGTAAAAAAATTTAACGATGGTTTTTGAAACCGTTGTTACGTTGACTCCTGATATCATCTCCCATTTAAGTTGGTCAGTGATACCTAGATTTTTTGTTTCTCACTGGCAAGAAACATATATCACACCTAAATTTTTTTACTTTCGACAAAATGTTCAGTGAGGTTCTCTCTTCTTCACGGACAGTTTCATTTGGTGTACAATTGTTATACAAGACAGTCAGTACAAGCTAGTTATTGTTCGACCTTGTCAAAAATATCCTCACTGACCAACTCGCAGTTCTCTGCATTCTTCTGTGAGTTATGAAAGAAACAATAGAGAAAATTCCTTGGGAGAGGAAGGAGCCAAATGTTTTGCTCCAATAACAAACACACAAGCTTCCTTTGTCTCGAATGATATCGAAGCATCTCGAGATGAAACAATACATTCGAGAATCTTCGCGCGTTAAAGATGGCGAGATAAATATTTCGAGATTTTGAGATTCCGGGTGAGGATTAAGATGGCATAGAATGTAAACAATGCGGTTATGTTTGCTGAATCCCGGGCTACTGTTGCGGTCCCGGTTGACTCACTCTTTGCCGAGATAAAAATACAAAATCCCATGGCGGTCAGCCAAATCTTTTACGAATAGCTTTCTAAAGGCCTTGTCACACGAGATCACCCAGGGTAGGTTACCTGCTGTTTAGCTCAACAAGTTAACAATTCTCAAGCTGGATTGCACCACTTTTAATGTAAGCGTTACCGGATTTATGTTATCATATGTTTAGCTTATGACAAGTGATATTGCTAGGAAACAAGTGATGATAACGTAAATCCGATAACGCTATAGTGGTGTGTTTAGATAGTGAGGACGGGTAACTTAAAAGAGTCGCGCAATTTTTTTTACACGGCAGCAACGCCTTTCGCAGTTAGGCAGGTATGATTTGCATCGTTTAATGCGCGATTCCCATTCGGCAGGACAAGTGTAGTTTACAGCTGTCTTGCTTATTTTTTATGCCTGTTTGTTGACGATTTTTTAAGTCCCTTTTCTGAAGAAGCTGTCGGATATTTATTTGTTAGAAACTTAGCGTGGTGTGATTTTACGATCTAGTGATAAAAATGATCATTAATTTCTGACGTTAAAATGACCCATTATATTTCAGAAAAATTAGTATCCAACTTTTTCTCTGACAATTCTAGTGCCACTTGTGTATTTACCCTTAAGAGGCCGCTATACCTGACGATGCATTTTTTTGCCGCCTATAAGATTAACATTGCGAGCGGCGATTCATTTTCAAGGTTTACCCTTGGTTGGAAAGACACAAAATTTTGCCTGTACGTAGCCCTAACAATGTTCTAGGGAGTGTTCGAAGCATATTTCCCAATTTCTCACTGGTTTCTTTTATTGCAACTGTTTTGCAAATGCTAGCATCGCATACCTCAAGAAAAGTGCTGTATCTCGAAAACCAGTAAAAAAATGGGAAATCTGCTTCGAACACTCCCTAGAACATTGTTAGGGCTAGGTACAGGAAAAATTTTGTGTCTTTCGAACCAAGGGTAAACCTTGAATATGAATCGCCGCTCGCAATGTTAATCTTATGGGCGGCAAAAAATGCACCGTCGTCAGGTATAGCGGACCTTTAAGGTGCTTTCTGCTGTCTTTGCCGTTATAGTCCAAGTCAGGCTAGGAGCGTACCGATTACTCATAATTTCTTGCAAATCTAGGGCTGATCAAAACTTTTTCTTGATCAGGGAAATATCTGCTCAGGGTCGGATTCGCATTTTTAGCGTATGGTAGGATATGGAACCCAAATCCGGATCGGCGTCAACTGACAATCTTCAAGAAATTATGAATAATCGGTACGCTCCCAGCCTGACTTGGACTATAGTTCCTATGGGTTATTCTTATATATTTTCTTCATATACGGCTGGTATAAATTTGGTTTTTGTTTTTTCTAGGAAGGGTTTCGGGCTGCTCAACAAGAACTCCCGCACCAAGGCCCGCTAGTCCTCTGCCGACGAATCGAAACCTAGATCATGCCGAAGGTCGTTAAACAGGAGGGGGAAGACCCCGATCCCACCCCGTACCTGTACGTCTCTTTGGAGCAGAAGCGAATCGACCAGTCGAAGCCTTACGATGGCAAGAAGGCTTGCTGGGTGCCTGATGAGGCGGAGGGCTACTTGCTGGGGGAGATCAAGGCCACCAAGGGAGACCTTGTCACCGTCGGTCTGCCGGGCGGTGAGGTAAGTCGTCAAAGAAGAATCGACATAAGTGACCACAACGGCAGAATCGACAGTTCATGATCTATAAGGCTAGGTTTAGTTATGGAATTTTTTTTACCCAAAAGTGTTTACCTATAAGTTAAACATGGTTGCTAGGGAAAGAAAATTCCAACTGGAATTCATAGAGCCGGTATGGCACCCATGTTTAATCTACAAGTAAACACTTCAGGTAAAATTCCAAAATAACCAAGCCCAACCTAATTGCATAGAACGGAATTACTGAAGCTCACCCACACGTATCACATGCCAGAAAATAAATATACCTAGCGCGTCCGACTCGCGACCTAAAAGGTCTGGGTTCGAACCCCGGCGTAAGCAATATTTTCTGCTTACGGAAGGAAGGGCTAACTATCTTCGGCCTTACTTCTATGGTATTATGCCCAACCGCGCGCTCAAAAACATCAGCAATGTATCTAGCTAGTATATTGTACAGTATTAGTATGTGTTAAATAGTATAGTTTACAATGTTTTACACGTAATTTATCATGCACTTTGTCGTTACACCAAACTATTTTCTGCTGAGCAGGTAAAAACTTTACAAAAGGATAAACTGTCGCAAGTGAATCCTCCGAAATTCGAACGGGTTGAAGATATGGCAGACCTGACGTATCTGAATGAAGCGTCCGTTCTTCACAACCTGAAGCAACGATACTTTTGCAAACTCATTTATGTAAGTCTTTTGAATTTTCTCATGCCAAAACTAAATCAGCTAACGTCCTCTGTTTATGTCCGCAGGAGAAAGCATTCAAGAAAGAACAAGTCGGCCAAGTGAACCCCCCGAAATTCGAAAAGTGCGAGGATATGTCCAACTTGACTTATTTGAATGACGCATCTGTACTCCACAATCTTAAACAGAGATATTACCACAAGCTCATCTACGTAAGTTCCCGGATCCTGGACTCCAGCGCCGACCGCCATCTTGGAAACGTCTTTTGTTTATGTCTGCTAACCTTGTCTTCATCCTGGACACCGGCGCCGACCGCCATCTTGGAACCGTCTTTTGTTTGTGATTGCTAAATCTACCTGCAAGTCAATCTGTTTTTGAATGTTTCTTTGGAAACTGGGTTTTTGTTCTGAAATATAATGTTATGTCTTTTTATAGTCGGGAACTGGTTAACTAGGTTTTTTTACGACCGAGTGATTTGCTAAAAATGACTTAATCGTATCACACCGTAGTTAACAGTATCTGACGTTGAACAAAGCGTTATATTTCAGAGAAAATAAGTATCCAAGAGTTCCCTAATAAAATGGATAGGAATAACGATTGAAAGTTAAGTGGCAGTTAGTCTAACCTGGAGTTAAAGCCCAGAAACTAACTGCAGACAAAAGTATCTGTAATTTTGACTTGAAGATTTAGGATTCAAAAACTGTGCACCCCGTGTTACCCGTCATTGAGACAGAATTATGACCAAAGTCTCAATTTCTTCAGCACGACCAAAACCTCCCCCTCCATGTTGTTTTCTGTTGTTTTCCTCCAAAGGTACATTGACGTACCTCGCACCTTTGTGTTTCTTTTCAGGTTTGGTTCCCGCCACGCGTTTTTCACTGTTGTTTTATTTTCTTGCACGCTTAAACTCCCTTTTATTCCAGGAGCAGTCTCTAAGCGCGAACTCTATTTTGTGCCTCATGTTTTTGTGTTTTTCTGTGTGCTTTTTTACGACTGCATGGTTTAGTCTGTAAGAAACCTCTTTTGCCTGCGCCTTTACCTCCTCCAACAGGTAGGAGACTGGATTTGTTGGTCCATACTTTCAATCTCTGATCATAAACGATTGGTTAAAGTATTTCTTTAGAACTACCCAAGATTTCATCGATTGTCCAAAACTGTCCAGAAACAGTCAGACACGATTCGGGGCTTTTTTCGACAGCCTGTGTAATCGTAAAAAAATACCGAACATAGGTACCAAAAACCCCTAACAAAAAACAGTAAAATAAGCGTAAAAAAATTGTTTTCGCAAAATTATGATAGACCATCGTTTTCGTCACCGTACCTAATTTGCTGTCGTTGGATGACCTGTGGTAACGCTGATTCTGTGTTGATTTAGACATACTCTGGCCTCTTCTGCGTGGCCATCAACCCTTACAAGAGGTACCCCGTATACACAAACCGTTGCGCCAAGATCTACAGAGGCAAGAGGCGTAATGAAGTCCCTCCCCACATTTTCGCCATTTCTGACGGTGCCTACGTCAACATGTTGACCAGTAAGTTCGCCATTTTTATTTCATTCATTCATATTTTCATCCAGACAGATCAGACGTTCTTAGGAAACTGTTGGCTATCGATACTCGATTGAGCCTGGTAACTGCAGCGCCATTTCTATAGTTCGATAGTATTCGTTCTCCAGTAAAAGCTAAACATAGTAATTTTACGATCGAGAGAGTTTTTTTTTTACTAAAAAATCTGAAGATAGGCTGTTTTTTTCCGACAATGTTTTAAAGAGACTGTTGTTGTGAAATATAATGTCTTTTGATCGGCCGAGTTTAACTTGTGATGGGTTTCAGACCGTGAGAACCAGTCCATGTTGATTACCGGAGAGTCTGGTGCCGGAAAGACTGAAAACACGAAGAAAGTAATTGCGTACTTCGCCACTGTCGGTGCCAGCGGCAAGAAGGACGAGGCCTCTTCCAAGAAGGTAAGAAAACATAAAAAATAACCGCGAATTATTCAGAGTAGTGCTAAAGATGAAAGAGAATTGGGTGGTGGTGTGAACAGCTACAAAGAAAAACAGTCAGTGGACTTCCTAAAGTCTACTATATAGTGTTCTCTAACAGTGCACTATAGTTAGCTAGTGGACTTTTAACGATAAGATATAGTTTTCGGGATGATAAACTTATTAACTTTATCCGAACGGCATGGAACTGATTAGAGCCACCCTAAAAAGAGGCAGGTATTTACGGACCTCACCTTCCCCTCTTAAGTGAACTTAAGTGACGTATGTTTGTGTGTTTCAGGGTACCCTTGAGGACCAGGTTGTACAGACCAACCCTGTACTTGAAGCCTTCGGTAACGCCAAGACCGTGCGTAACGACAACTCTTCCCGTTTCGTAAGTTCTTCATTTACTCGCAAAGTCGTAAAGTTCACTTTACCTAAAATAATGTTCAAATGAAACAATAATTGTATTTTCAGCCGGTTATCCAAAATTTATGTTGAAACAACTTTGAGTGCGGGCATGCTGAAATTTTCAAATTTCTTAATGAGACATTTGCCCCGGACTTGTTGCTATGTTTTTTGATTCCCTGTTTTCTCCAGGGTAAATTCATCCGTATCCACTTCGGGCCTGCAGGAAAGCTGGCCGGTGCTGATATCGAGACTTGTAAGCTTTATATATGTGTCTAACTGTCCATGTTATTTCCTTTCCTGTTCCCCCCAGGGTAAATTCATCCGTATTCACTTCGGCCCCTCTGGCAAGTTGGCCGGTGCTGACATCGAGACTTGTAAGTTAACACTATCACTTCGTACCGCTAAATGAAATTTATAAGCCCCCTCACTCTTGAACCCATTTTTGTAAAAAAAAAACAGGGTTTCCAAAATTATTTTGTTCAGAACAAGATGTAGACTTAAGAAGAAGGCGTCGCAATGATCTAAAAGAGTTTAGCAACGACAATTCACATTTGTGTAGTCTGTAGTCTATCCACCCCTGGATATCACTGACATCACTCTCATCCTAGAGTGAGGGAGATTATAGTTGCTAGGCAACCGCACCACTGACTTAAATGGAGGATGGTAGCACCCATGGTATTGACTCAGACTAGAAGCCTTAGTTGGTTTTCTAAATAAATATTGAAAAATACCTTACATGAATTTCATCACGGGGAAAGTCAGGTTCATTCATTTCCTTACGAGAGACGAAAATTCTCCCACATCTCTCAGTCCTAGCACGTCTCTCTCAAATCCTTTATAATATTGTCTTAAGTTGGTGACCGTCAGTATGTTGTATCTGGGTTACGTCTCCGTAACGTTCTCGTTTTTCATTCCATGTCTTCCCATGTTTTTCCTGGTCACCTATGTCCTTTGTTCTGGTAGATTTGAAGAGTTAGTGTTGTGGGCCTCCCCCGTGGCCGAACCTATCGGATCTCTCTCTGCTACCACAGGTCTTTCTAAAAGACCCCGTCCACTTAGCAGAGCTGCGCCGCTGTTTGTGATATCATGGAATTGGATAGAGAACGCGGTGCAGCAGAGGCTAGATGGACGGGGATATTAAATGTACTCCAAAAGTATTCACTAATATCTCACATTGCGTTACTTAGGTACGTAGGTCCGTAGTTGGAATACTTTTTTTGATTGATTTGTTTTTCAACAGACCTGCTCGAGAAGGCCCGTGTCATTTCCCAGCAGACGCTTGAGCGTTCTTACCACATTTTCTACCAGATGATGTCTGGTGCCGTCGCTGGACTTAAGGGTAAGCCAACCGAACGTTTGAAGTCATCACAATCCTCCATCATCATTTCCCTGCTGAAAACCCCATCCTATAGTTACTTCAGTTTAGTCCCTGGCTGAGTTCCTTGATTCATTTTTAAATATATCGAATAATTTTGTAAGTATAGTCAGCTGGACGAGCGTACCTTGATTGAATGTGAAGTAGGGTCTCTGTATGACGTCATATTCCTTGACTAGCCACTCTGACTGGCGAGAGGACCCGTGTTCACATTCGTTTGAGGCATCGCTTAGAATTTACCGGCCATTTGAAATTTCCTTCATCTTCATATGGAGCTGGGTCTCACTGTGACGACATGCTGACCAGTACTTTTCCTGAAAACGATCAGGCGCTGATTGGCCAGTTCGGTTTTGACGTCAAAGTGCGGCTCTGACTCTGCCTAACGAAAATTGAATCCTCCCTACCATTACCATTTGTAAATAGCTCATACGTACCTTAAGATTTTTAACAAAATTTCTTTTCAGGTTTGGATTTTGCATCTTATAAAACTTTATTTTTCAGATTATCTTGGACAAACCCTGAAATCGTTAATCTCTCTTTTATTTTTGCATGATTGTTGTTAAACTTTTGATCTGGCTACCCTTCACAGAACAGTGCCTGCTGTCAAACAACGTGAATGATTATTACTTCGTCGCTCAGGGTAAAACTTCCATCCCTGGTGTTGATGATGCCGAAGAGTTGACTATAACTGACGTAAGTGGTTGGGGCTGTTGGCCCAGCCAATCAGAGAATCGCGCCTAAAAAAATTACAACTGTGATTAACGCATTGCAGCTGCCGCAAACTGATGAGGAGGTTAAAACAATATTTTGTACGCTCCGTAAAAGAAATTTACCCGCTTTTTGTGTTTGTAAATTATCCGATAGATTTTGCTTACTCAGCAAGTACCGCGGTGATGCCATATGGCTAAATAGTAAAATTATTTTGTGGAGTCAAAAATAATGTTTTTTCCTCCTAATAATGTGTCACAAATATGTAAAAATTTGTTTACAGATCCTGTAGCTCTATTATCTACCTCTGAGAAAAATATCCGTTAGTTTCCTTGACAAAATGTGAGGAATTTTTTTTTTTTTTTTTTGAATTGTCACATCAGTTGCACATTGAGAACCGTAATAGAGCTACAGATTTTTTCGATGTTTTTTTTTATGAATTCCGTCGAAATTAACATGTCGACCATGTTACTGATTGTATTTTAGTGTTTACAGTGGTCGTTGGTCTACATGTCTAAAATGTTTTGATATGTTCTTGTTCTTGTTTCCCGACTAGATTTTTAAAAAACTTTACCAAAAAACAAGATGTCTGCTGGTCGGGTAGCAATTGTTTTACCCCTGTGTTATAAACCCCTACCTACCCTTGACTAAACCATTTTGTTTGACCCCTTTCCCCTAGAAATGTGCCTCCTTTCAAACAACGTGAATGACTATCACTTCGTCGCCCAGGGAAAAACCTCCATTCCTGGTGTTGATGATGGGGAGGAACTTTTGCTTACGGATGTAAGTGCTGACACGAACTCGTCTCACTCTGACTTAAGTTGATGGGGTGCCGATCAAAATGGCGTCTCATAGGTAGAGATTTCGTTTTCTTTTGCCCTAAAAATTTTTTTCAAGGTTGTCTCACTTACTTTTGGTTATGTTCTAGAAGTCCTTGTTCAAAAAATTGGAAAATCGTGTTTTTAACAGTTTTTTCGACAATCTATTTCATCTGTAAAAAGCGAAATAATATTTTTGAGGGGGGGGGGGGACCCAGAAGGATTAAAGAAGGTCGTCTATCTAGCTGCGGTGCCGCCATTTACGATAGCATAGGGAAGGATAGAGAACGCAGTGCAGCAGCGTGTGCACAGCCCCAGCCAGCTGAGCTCTCCATCCTATTCTATGTTATCGGAAACCGCGGCGCGGCTAGATGGACGACCTCCTTAACATCGATGTATGACTTATGGTGCGTCATTTGGTAATACGGCATTCCCATTAACTGAAGTCAGCATAACTCTCCACGTCACTTTTCCGCAGTATCACTCACTACGACATTCTTTTCGATGTAGTCATTTTAGCGCATCCAGTCTGCACAACATTCTTTCCTTCTTTTCCTTCTGTCTCCGTTGTGTCCTTTGTACTTGTACTGAAGTTAAACGTTACACCTCGAAATAATCGAAGCTAGTTCCACTTATTTTTCTTCGATTGTTTCGAGTTTTCCTCTTTCTTTGTTATGGAGCCTGAACTAACGCATGTTGCTTATTTTCATTAATGTTTCGCAATATATTTAACTAACTACTTAATATTGTGAACAGACACTAGTGCACAGGCTTCATGCTGTGGTTCAGGTTCTGAGAGTCGATCAGCCGGTTATTTTAAACTGAGATTAACTGAAGATGGTTTGATCGGCCCTACTATGTGTCACTAATTACTGTCTAGATTAGAATTTATGTTGTTTCCTCTGTTGCACTACGTGTCGAGTTCAAAGCATGATTCTCCATGTGATTAATATTGTTTGTGACTAGTCTAGTTGTTGCAGTTTAACAGTTCTATGTCTTTACTTAGAAATGACTCTGTTAAGCAACCGTATGGTAGACTACTCATTTATAAATCAAGGAAAAACGAGAATACCTGGTGTAAACGACTACGAGGATATGGAGTTAACTGACGTAAGTCCGAATGTGCTGCGCGCGCACAATCATCTCATACGCTTACGCTCTTCATACAATCAAAGATGGCGGCTTAACAAACATGGCGGACAAAATTGCTTCTACATTCACATGCTGAATTCAATTTCAGGTCTCTACCAAGGAAGTTTCTGCTGCTGCTACTGCTGCTGCTGCTGCTGCTCTCTCATGTTGCTGCTTTATAGGCTGGATCCCACCAGTAAACGTCGGTTAAAGTTAAACGTGGTTGGTGGGAACGAGCCTTAGATCCTTTTGTCACTCTTTAGTGTTTGATTGCCTACTCCACCTAGAAAGTTAACCAGTATAGTTAAAAATAACAGTTTATTGCATTTTTTAAAATTTGGAAGTCAAATTAGAGTGACAAATTGAGCTATGTTCATGTGATAGTGGGGTCCCCCTTTCCTGAAATTTTCCGAAGGTTTACTCTATGGAAAACTTAAGAAAAGGAGACTCCAGCATAATAAATTTCTTAGAATAACTCTTCAGTTCAGTGCTATAGCTTGTCATGCAGTTCAGTGCCTTAGAAAAGAAATCTGCGCCAACTCTTTGCTATACTATGGCTTGTTCAGCACTGCAACATCTTAATATGATAACTAAGCTGCTTAAACACATGCGCTTATTGCCAGATCTTTAAACAGCTAAAGTGTCGCTACCGAGGGGGTAACCACTCCAGAGATTCCTTGAGATTCCATAAAGATTTCCAAAGATTCCCAACGATATTCATAGAAAGATGAACCCAGAAGGGGTAACCACTCCAAAAAAAATTCCAAGATTCCCTTAGATTTCATAAAGATTTTCAATGATTCCCAACGAGATTCCCAACGAGTGGTTAACCCCTCGGTCGCTACCATTGAAATTTTATACTGGCTTTATTTGGTATGGGTCCTTGGGACTAAAGTATCTATACTTTGTTCGTATTGTTACGAGTTATTGTGATAATATCCGCAAAGTGCTGTTTGTTTACGTTTTTAATTTCCCATTTTCTGTGGAAACTACGGGATTTTTGTATGTTCTGAAGAGTAAAATGGCTTTATAACGCCAGAAACTATTAAAGTTAGGCTGGATTTCACCACTTTAACGTGAAGACTATCGTGTACACGATAGCGCTATCGTGTACCTACACGATAGCGCTATCGTATCGGTAAAAAATGTTAACGGCTTTCACCATGCACCGTTACCGTTTCGTTAGCTTTCGAGTGGATTTTCCGTGCGTTAGCGAAAACGATAATTTTCATACCTGCGACTCATTTGGTGTAGTCTAATGTAGTCTAATCAACATTTTAACTTCTTTCTCCGAAAAAATAGGGGTTTTTTCACGTTTATTTCCAATTTTAGATTGAAATTGTTGTAATAAATTTGACGTAAACAAAGCAGGCGAATTCTATTGACACAACAAAACCTAACGAGAGGATGTCTGCTTTTTCGAATCGATAGCTATTCGAACGTTAAAAGGCACTATCGTGAGGTGGTGAAATTCAGCCTTAGGTATTTTTTTACAATTCAGAACAGTTGTAAATACCCAGCAGTTTCTTTGAAAAAATGGGCAAAAAAAACGTCAACAAACGTATTGTGTGGAAATTTACCCAAATTGAGCCGGTTCGTCATTTTGCTGCAGCCTTTGTTCTAATTTTTATGTTTTCTCACGACAAAATAATAAAAAAATTAAAATGGAGGCCTGCGTTTGTTTCGATGCTTTGCCGCTAGAGCGCTGCTGACTAATCTGTTATTCGGCAGAGAAATGTTTACTTTCGGACAACATTTACGACTACTACAACGTCTCCCAGGGTAAGGTGTCAATCCCTGGTATGGATGACGGAGAGGAATGCACGCTTACAGACGTAAGTACTTAATAATTACTCGTAAGCTTGTCTCATTTATGCTGTTCATTGCCTTCTTCTACTGTCATTCTAATATCATGTACTTACCTACATAACACGTTACTATACACTAAGTAGTGTAGTTGTGGGCTGTACTTTCTTTTAGCTAAAGTGACGTGAATTGAAAGACTTTTTATTTATAAAAAAAAACTCATTGTGTATATACCCTTAACGCCGCCTGGTTACCAGAAAGTACAGTATCCCCTTAAGTGTTAGGTACTTAACAAATGGGTACTTCATCCCTTTGGATTAGTTATTTTGATACCTACCATTGAGTTCTCGTACGGTAGCGAAACAAAAATTCGAATTTGTACATATTAGACTCGTACCTATTTCACGAAAACCAAACTCCATTACAACATGGACGTTCTTTGGTTCTTACAAGTAGATTTGCCCTCAACATCTGGTACTGCGAGGGGTCTGGAATAATAAAATACATTGATTTGTGGCACTAAAGAGTAACAAAGTATCTGTAGCTTTTGTTCCGATTAATTTGATTTTCAGGGAAATAATCGTGATGAATTATTTTCCGCGAATTTCGAATTTTCACTGAACATGGCTTTGGACCACTACGTATTCTTAGGCCGTCAAGTCATAGTATTATAATCTGAAGACTGTAGATATCAACTCAGTACGTTGTTTTGTAATGTTTCTGAGGAAGCTCTCAAATATTTATTTATTCTGAAATATAACACGTTTTTTAACGTCAGAAACTAATTTGTAATTGAACTGTCAAGTGATTTTTGCTCCCAAAAAAATTGAAAACAACATAGCTAGTTTGTGGCGTTACATGTAATATTTTAGATAATAGATATTTCCAGCAGTTTCCTCAGAAATATGTTGATAAGAAACGTTATCAGCGTTGTATCTGGAGTCTGAAGGTAGCCCGAACACTGTGCATGTAGTGTGGAGTTGTAAAGAAACATAAAATCAAAAAAATGTTCCTTCTGTCTTCCTTCACAACTCCCCCGAAAATTCTTAGAAGGTTTACTTCAAACTCCTTCTACTTTGTTTTATAACTCCCCCGATAGTTCCTACCTTAACGTCTCCGGTTGGTAAGACTTCTAACGATGGTTTGGGGTGATTACAGCAAGCCTTCGACGTCCTGGGTTTCACTCAGGAAGAGAAGGACAACATCTACAAGATCACAGCCTCCGTCATGCACATGGGTGGCATGAAGTTCAAGCAGAGGGGTCGAGAGGAGCAGGCTGAGGCTGACGGCACTGAGGTTGGTACTCCTGAAAATCAATGAAATTACAAGTAGAAGAAGTAGTGGATGAGAGTATCACGTCCAGGGGTGGATAGACCGCACCAATGTGATTTATAGTTGCTAAACTCTTTTGTCTTCTTCTTGTTCTGAGCAAAACAATTTTGGAAACCCTGTAGTAGCACTCGGTACGATGGTACGATACGGTTTCATTTTATTTTACTTGTAACTGATAATACGTTGATGTTTCCACAGGAAGGTGAGCGCGTCGCCAAGCTTCTTGGTATTGACACCATGGACATGTACAAGAACCTGCTCAAGCCCCGCATCAAGGTCGGCAACGAGTTCGTCACACAAGGCAGAAACAAGGATCAGGTACGTTGCTATAAAAAATAAAATACTGAACTTGTCCAGCAGTTGCTAGGTCAGTACCAACTTCTTAAAAGTTAAAACTTCTGAATAGCAAAAACTATTCTCCTTCTGGTGCCACTTTTTTTCTTTCACCAAGGAATCCTGCTAGCTCTATTTTCCACTTCCGTTTGGTATTAACACAACGTCCGTTTCCCAGGTATCATACTCCGTTGGTGCCATGTCCAAGGCCATCTTCGACAGGCTGTTCAAGTGGTTGGTGAAGAAATGTAACGAGACCCTCGACACCAAGCAGAAGAGACAGCACTTCATCGGTGTACTGGATATCGCCGGGTTCGAAATTTTCGACGTGAGTATCTTAGAAACTTGGAAAAAAAAAATAAGGGAGGTTTTAAATAAAAATCATTCTGGGTAGAAGGTACGCAATAATATGGACAAGGATGAGGAAATACATGAGGTGACATTGATTTCTTTACAATTAGACGCAAACTATTTTTTTTAAACTTCAAGTATGGGAGATGGATTGAAAATGTAATTTACACTTGTTGCCTTAAATCTGAAATGAAATTACATAATTCAGTTTCTTATATACAGTTGCCATACAAACACAATGCCATACAATTACGGTGTACCTATCCTTAGATGCATTCCGATTAACTGATTTTTCTTATTTTTCTTCTGTGCCTTCTACCCTCTTTAAGACTTCGTAATATTTTCATCAATTAATTTTGCTAAGAAGTTGATTCTATATCTTTTCACTTTGAATCGATAATATATCGATATTATCGATAATCGATAATATATCGACATTATCGATAATTGATAATATATGTAGGATGCGATATGTAGATATCGATGGAATGATCTCTCGTTGTTAGAAAACAACAACAAAATTGAAAAAACTGAATTTTACTTTTACGCTCGCATTGTACCATCATTCCATCGTCCACTGTTATTGTTCTTAATTGTGTTTTTTTCCAGATTTTAATTTTATTTCAGGCTTATCGTATTTGTACCTCCTAAGTGTCTCTATAGGTTAAAACCTGGTGACCACACAGCCAATTATTTCAGCCCCCATAAGCAATAGTCATACTAGTCATAACGCTTCGCTAAGCAGCAGCGCGCCAAATCGCAGCTTGCTAGAGCCTAACTCAGTTTTACTTTGGGTTTAGTACAATGGTTTCGAGCAAATTTGTATCAACTTTACCAATGAGCGGTTGCAACAGTTCTTCAACCATCACATGTTCGTACTCGAGCAAGAAGAGTACAAGAAGGAAGGCATTGTCTGGGCTTTCATTGACTTCGGGATGGACTTGCTAGCTTGCATTGATCTAATTGAGAAGGTTACGAAAATACCCATCTGTTTTTTGGAAATTCGTCTCCCCTTTGTAATATTTTTTCAACCCCCGTGGTAGAATTCAAATTTGTTGGGTCCCCCCTGTGCGTTTTTACCTGTCACCACGTAGACATTTGCAATCCAGTAGCTATGTCAAAAGGTTTCCGTAGATACTCGATTAATACTGGTATTTGTCGCAGTTATCGATCGATTTTTTACATCCGGTTACACTCTTGCGACACTTTACAAGATGGCCGCTCGTGTACCAGTATTATCGAGAACCCCTACCGTAGACTAAAAACAAACATCGGTTATTATGGGCAAAAAGCTGGTAGCTGTTGTAACTAACCCTTGTATTATTCTGAAACATGAACTCCACTAGGAAAACGGTTTCGAGCAAATTTGCATCAACTTTACCAATGAAAGACTCCAGCAGTTCTTCAACCATCACATGTTTGTTTTGGAACAAGAAGAATATCAGAGGGAGGGCATTGAATGGGCCTTCATTGACTTCGGAATGGACTTACTTGCTTGCATTGAACTAATTGAAAAGGTAGCTTTCGAAAAAATTCAGACACGCGTCTCTAGCACATTCAGCTATACAAGGGCTGGCTTGCAATCGCTTAGCTTCAAAAATATTTATACACATCTTCTTTGGGGCCACTTCAAACTGGGTAATTTTTCAGTGATCCCTGCTTCTCCGAAAATGGCTTCGGCTGTGCTTCAGCAATGGCTCACACCTTACAGATAATTAAGAGGAGTCATCACACAGGGTTACTTTGTTTATGTTTCTTAATTTCATTGTTCCAAGAAAGGTGCTAGATATTTTTTTGTTCTGCTATATAATGTATCATTTTAGTTTTTTGTACTTTGATGAAAATGGCATTATATTTTAGAACAAAAAAAACGAGCTTTTTTATGAAGATGTGATTATGGAAAGTAAACAAAGACAATAGTGTGGTGACCCTCTCGCGCAAAAGCTTTTTAATGTTGCTCTTGTTGGGCTGACAAGGCTGTTGTTCGTTGAGAGAGCACGCCTTGTTGGTTCAACTGAAAACCACTCACGTACTTTGCTTTCAGGATAATCGAGTGTTTGTGTAGCTTAAAACTCCTCGTTAATCTTAATAATCCTCAAACTGTATCTAATCATATTACTTGTATCCCGCTTGGCTGGTGTAGTACAACGGCTTTGAGCAAATTTGCATCAACTTCACCAATGAGAGGCTTCAGCAATTCTTCAACCATCACATGTTCGTACTCGAGCAAGAAGAGTACAAGAAGGAAGGCATTAACTGGGCCTTCATTGACTTCGGGATGGATTTGCTAGCTTGCATTGATCTTATTGAAAAGGTATCTCTCGAGAGACATTCGGAAAATCAACTTCAAAAAAAGGGCGCATTTTTTATTTTTCTTTAAAGACACCTACTCTTAATCCGTAAGGCTCCCCGCCACAGGTACGATATATCGAAGTTCCCCTTATTGTTCCTGTAGATTTGGTTCCTTCAAGACTGTAGGTACTGTGTCGCTTTGTTGACATTTCTAAGGAAACTGTTGGATATTTATTTGTTCTAGAGTATAGTGTGTTTTTTAACGTCCGGAACTTGTAGTTTAATTCCGTTGTGAACTGTTGAAAAAACATTATATTTCAGAACAAATTAGATACCTGTCATTGTGAAACGCCAACAAACCAGTGTTGTACCTACAAAGAACGAATTCCCCCTACTGTGCCTTGATTTGGTTCCTGTTGTTTCGATTACAAAGTTCCTGTAGATTTGGTCCCTATTACGATTTCAAAATATCCCTTATTGTTCCCGTAGATTTGGTTCCTGTTTCTGTGTACTCCGGTAGAGTTGCCCAGTCCTGTCCTTCGGAAGAAACGGTACAAGTCATTTTGGCAAAAATCAGCCATCTGTTGCATACAGAAGGAGCTGCCACTTCAAAGTGATTTGAATTGTGATTCTCTCATGCACTTTGTTCACAGGGGACTCCAGTAGAAGTAGATCTTTGTCTTGAATTGTACTCCAACGTAGTATTTGAATAACATTTACTAATGCTTCGCTGTTTTACTAACTTTCCCACCGTAGTACAACGGCTTTGAGCAAATTTGCATCAATTTTACCAATGAGAAGCTTCAGCAATTCTTCAACCATCACATGTTCGTTCTCGAGCAAGAAGAATATAAGAAAGAAGGAATTAACTGGGCCTTCATCGACTTCGGCATGGACTTGCTAGCTTGCATTGACCTAATTGAAAAGGTATCTTTTGATTAACACGTATAACAAATGCCTTATTCCTTACTGCGCTTTCTATTTAATTGCACTCGTGCGGGTCATAAAAAATGGCGCGAAACAGTTGCATTGATTTAAAAAAGCAGTGTACCGGTGCGTTAAATAGAAAGTTCTCTAAGTTTAGGGCGTACCTAATCATGACGCTGAGCAGCGCTAAGCTTCGCCACGTATAGCAGGTATGACTTTTTACCCCCCCCCCCCCCCCCTACCCGTCCGTGCCAAATTTTGGCTCTTGCAAATGTGGTCCTTCGGTTGGTGTGGAAACCCGACTTATAATTTTTTATTTTCAGAGTTTCCCCTTGGATTTGTGTTTGACTCCTTAATCTTGAAATGTCATATCTAATAATGTGGCATGTTTCCCTCCCTCCATACTATAGTTCAATGGTTTCGAGCAAATTTGCATCAACTTTACGAATGAGAGACTCCAGCAATTCTTCAACCATCACATGTTTGTGTTGGAACAAGAAGAATACAAGCGTGAAGGGATCGACTGGGTTTTTATAGATTTTGGAATGGACCTTCTAGCTTGTATTGACCTGATTGAGAAGGTAAAACATGCCAACAAAAAAAATATTTTCACCGTCTTCTGGGAGAATTTGAGTTTGGTGTTACCATAGCCTCTTAAAAGACGCTTTTCCGGGACGAAACCCACGTTTTCTTCTCTTCCTATCCTGAACCTGATTCTTTGCGGAAACTTTGTTGTAAGACCCAATGATCCGCGCCTATTCTATCTTTTTCCTTGTGTTTGCCCCTATTTAGTTCAATGGTTTCGAGCAAATTTGCATCAACTTCACCAATGAGAAACTGCAACAGTTTTTCAACCATCACATGTTTGTTCTTGAACAAGAAGAGTACAAACGGGAAGGTATTGAATGGACTTTCATCGATTTCGGCATGGACCTTCTTGCCTGTATTGATCTGATTGAGAAGGTAATGTGGAGGCTCTCCACTAGAGTCACCCAACAAACACAATGTTTCATTAGAAAACAAAATAGCCGTTAACTTTAGTCACAACGTACTGTAACTAAACCAAGAAACCGATAGACAAGTTTCCGTGTTCGTCCCACCCTGTTCCTATTTTTTACCCCCTAAACCTCATAGTGACTAACTAAACTTTGTTTTCAGAGTTTAGAACAGCGCTCTTAGAGAGACACGAGCGACTCACTACCCCAGAACATCCATTGTATTGGACCTGTTTTTTGTTGTTCCCCTTAGAATGTGTTTTCTTGTAGAGTTGTATTTTGTGTTGTGTTTACCCAGTCCAACGGATTTGAACAACTTTGTATCAACTTCACAAACGAGAAACTACAACAATTTTTCAACCATCACATGTTTGTACTTGAACAAGAAGAGTATCAGAGGGAGGGCATTGATTGGGCATTTATAGACTTCGGTATGGACCTACTGGCGTGCATTGAACTCATTGAGAAGGTAAACATATGCGCCTGGTCTTCAACACTATCCTGCAACATACACTACACTCTTCGCTACATTTCTTTTCATGTTTTGAGTTTTCGCAGGTTTGACAAATACTCTAGAAGACGAGTATCGTGTGTTCCCGCCATTCTGTATCCTGCGGTTTTCATTTCGCCTCCCTGCTTTTCCCGATTTCCTGTTTTCCCAGCAGCACATACAAGTGTTCTGTTCCTTTCCTACTGGATTCAGTCTAGAATACAGTAGGAAATTTCTGTGTTCACTAAGTGACTTTTTTCTCTACGATACCGCACCAATTTCGATGATATTTTCTCATAAACTTCTGTTCTCTTTGACTGGGGATTTCGCCCCTTTATGCCATTGTCCTGAGAAACTTAGTCACACCTGAACGCAGAAAAACATGCTCTTCCCTTGCCTCTCCAAGACTCTTCACAGAACAAGAGTTTATGTCTTGTTGTGTTTGTTTTCTGTTTCAATACCCATGTAGTTTAACAGCTTCGAACAACTCTGTATCAACTTTACCAATGAAAAACTGCAACAATTCTTCAATCACCACATGTTCGTACTTGAACAAGAAGAATACCACAGTGAAGGCATCGAGTGGTCTTTTATTGATTTCGGCATGGATTTGGTTGCCACGATTGAGCTTCTTGAGAAGGTACACCTTGCCTGGAGCAAGACTGTCACTCACGAAGCACTCTTTGCGATTACAGCACTCGGCACGAAAAAACTGCTGCACCATGTGTCATGTCTACCGTGCACTTAAATGTTTCTGTGTGTTGCGAGAAAGTGTTTTCGGTTGGTACTTCCAGTACAACACAAAATATTGCTAGCAACGTTCCTGTTGTGCCTCAAAAAGGCAGGACGTTGTTATGTCCAAATGTATTTCAAAATTTTGCGCGCAGTTTTCTCGAAAGTTGCGAGAATCGATTATGCGAGATTTTACTTACTCGCAGAAAAAAGAGCAACATTGCTAGAATATGTTTAGTTGTTCTGGTTTGAGTACGTCTAAATCAACCAACCGTTGTACTTTTCCAAACCCTTTCTCGCTTAATGTTCTTTTTTTTTGCATCGTGTTCTCTATTTTGTTCTGTGTTTCCCCCATTTAGTTCAATGGGTTCGAACAACTTTGCATCAACTTTACGAACGAAAAACTTCAGCAATTCTTTAACCATCATATGTTCGTGCTGGAACAAGAAGAATATCAGAGAGAGGGCATTGAATGGACTTTCATCGATTTTGGAATGGACCTACAGGCTACCATTGAGTTGATAGAGAAGGTTGGGAAATCTGAAAGCTCTGGTTGAGGGACCTAATGGCCGACCGTTTCTACAACATAGTTGTCACTCTCAATAACGAGCTAATGCTGATTTATTTGGAATACCTCTCTATAGTGAACAAATTTACATTGTCATTTGACTGCCTTTTTTCTATCTTTGAGTGTGACTATTTAAAGCTGTGTTCGATTTTTCTTTCTTAAATCTTCCGCAAGAAAGTGAACCGCTCTCATGTCAAAAATAACAATAATTATTCTCCTGCCACGTTTATCTTGACTAATCATACGAAAATGGAAACCTATAAAGTCGGAAATCAGTTAAAAGTAAAGGAACTCTGACGTAAACTATAGAAGAATTATAACTAAAATTCAAATCACCCTGTAAATTTACAGTCGGCCATTAGATATGAATAAACAATCAAACTCTGATTCAGCTGTTGATTAGGTTGTCTAATCGACTTGGTTTCGAAACTAATATTTGTTTTTAGATCGTCTCCCTGTGCCGTCCTCCTTTTGCATGTGCACTGTTCTGAAACAGTTTGATGTTTCCCAAACGCTTATGTTTTTGTTTATTTATGTTGTTTCAACTGACACAAACACACGCAACCAGGTCAACGGGTTTAATCAAGTTTGCATCAATTTGACGAACGAGAAACTTCAACAATTCTTCAACCATTTCATGTTTGTGCTTGAGCAAGAGGAATACGAACGAGAAGGAATCGAATGGGTCTTTATCGATTTCGGTATGGATCTTCAGCCAACCATTAGTTTGATAGAAAAGGTACAATTCGTAGTTTATGTCTTATGGCTCTCGTAGATGACGTTACTGAGTCCTTTTTCCCCCCATTACAGGCAAAGGTTTACTTCATTTAAAAAAAAAAAAAAAAAAAAAAAAAAAAAATTGCCTCTGGCCCAGAAGGTAAACGTTGCAATTATCTGTTGCTTTCGGAAGTGAAAGTTAAGAGCGACCACACCATCGTGTTTGTGTACGTTTCTTTATGCAGACTTCATGAGTAAACTACTGGATATTTAAATGTTCTGAAATATAATATTTATGTTGTGATTTCACGATCGGTTAATTTTGCACAATCTTTTTTAGTTCACAAAAATCACTCTATCGTAAAATCACAACATAGCCTCATAATTTATGACGTTAAAAATACATATTATATTTCAGAACATAGAAATATCTAATAGTTTCCTCATAAAGTGTGCATAAAAAAATGTAAACAAACACGATTGTGTGGAAAGTTAAAACGTTGGCTTCGATACACAGTAAATCTTTGCTTTGAATGGAAATAATGATGAAGTAGTTCAAAAATGTCTTTTAGTTGAAATTAAGCTGTATGTTCCACCTTCTTTTCCAATCTGGACCGCTGTACAATCATGGCCATCTTGAAATCCTTCTATGTTTCTGTGTAACTTTTGTTTCTTGTACTTGTACAAACATGAAATCTGTGCCTCGGTTGTGTGTTTGTTTCATGAAACACATCTGACCGAAACTCGATGCTTACGTCCATAGTGAGTACATCATTCATCGATGTCATTCATTTTATCATTCTTAAGTTACTACATATTTCACAATCAACACATACATTACCACTGTCACGCATTTTTACTTTGTTTCTTCTGGTAAGTAGTCCTCGACGGTTTTTCAGGCCCGTACTCTTCGGATCAGGTATGATTTCTTCTGTATTTTGTAGAAACACTTCTCGTATACTTGTGCCTGTACCTACACTGTAGTCTATATATGTGTTCTTATTGTAGCTACTGCCCTTTTAAAGCAGTAAGTAATAAATATCGATTAAAGATCTTGACAAGGGCAAAAAGTAAAAAAAAAAATCGTTCAGAAAATGGTCGCCCTTACGTATTTGCGCTTCTTGAGATGATGCTACCCGACGCTTAGGTAGCTCAGTTCGGGTTTCACCATCTTGTTTACTGTTGCTTGCTAACAGTGGTTTGTTCGTGATTACAGCCCATGGGTATCTTGTCCATCCTTGAGGAAGAGTCTATGTTCCCCAAAGCCACCGACAAGACCTTTGAGGACAAGCTTGTCTCCACTCACTTGGGCAAATCTCCTCCATTCAGGAAGCCCGCTCCTGCCAAGCCTGGTTGCCAGCAGGGCCACTTCGCCATCGCCCATTACGCCGGCACTGTAAGTAATCTCTAAAGTAGGCCGGTATATATAACAGCCTCGATAGCCGAGTGGACTAAATGGTCGACTTTTGAGGAGCAGTGAGAGCCGGGTCACACCGGTTCGATCCCGATCCTACCAAAAAATTTTCTGATCGGCATTCACCTCTGATATGTTCAGCATGTCAAGTGAAATGTATATTGAGGCTGTGATGGTTCGGAACTCACCTAAAGTCGTTAGCTTAACTGACCAATTTTGTGTTCTGTGGCATAGGTGAGCTACAACATCACTGGGTGGCTTGAGAAGAACAAGGATCCCCTTAACGACACCGTAGTAGACCAGTACAAGAAGGGTTCCAACAAGCTGCTTGTAGAGATCTTCGCTGACCATCCTGGCCAGTCTGCGCCCGCCGGTGGTGACGCTGGTGGCAAAGGTGCTATCCCTTTCTTTATAACATCTCCATGAGTGGCTATTCAGTGTGTTTACATCTTTCCGAGGAAGCTGTTGGATATAATTGTTCTGAAATATAATATATCGCCTTAAGTACAAAACCAGACGTGATGAAAATCAGTTGATTGGTTCTGACGTTAAAAAGACTTGATATATTTCAGAGCAATTAATTACTACTTATCCTACAGTTTCCTCATAAACAGCAATGTACTGATAGCCTTAACTATAGTAAAGGTAGGAGTTAATAATGTACTTGACAGAAAAACAGTTTCAGTTATATCACTGACACTTGGCCCGTCCCACCGTTAAAGTTAAAATTTAGATCTTAATTCTTTTAAAGGTTGAATAAGTTAAAGTCTTTCCTGCCAAAATTCAAGAGAAATGGTTGACTCGATTTTACCTACAAGCAGTGACGAGATTTCCATACTTTCACAATTTGCTACCTCCCTTCGTTTGAACAGTCCTCAGATTTTAGGTGTTCGTCTATATAACGCTCTCCCGGTTGAAATTAAATCTGAAGAAAGTTTAACGATATTTAAAAAATTGCTAAAATCATATTTACTTGAAAATGTTTTTTATAGTTTAGAGGAATTTCTCAATTTGTAATTTAACTGGACAACCAGGTGTTTTATACTTTAATTCCACCTATTTTGGGTGGGACAAGGTTAACAAAACGTAAAAAAAAAAAAAACTCTGGTTTCCTACAGATGTTTCCTTTTTTTATTTAGTGGTGAATTTGTGTTTTCAACTGGAAATTGTGTTAATTAGGTGGTAAACGACAGAAGGGGTCTGGATTCATGACCGTGTCTGCGCTGTACCGGGTAAACACCCCCATCTCTGCAGTCAAATCACCGCTTACTTTCCTGTTACACGTCCGCAGCCTCTTCTGAGGTCCATCGCTGAACCCATTCTCAAGCTTAGGGCGAATATTCATACAAATTCCTACTCATTGAAGTTTCTTTTCGACCAATTTTTGAGGACACTGGATATTTAAAAGTTCCGAAATGTAGGTTATCTTTTTACCGTCCGAAATTAACGGCCACGTTCCGATTTCAAACTTTGTGAGAAATCTACTGGATATTTATATATTCTGAAATATAATATGTCTTTTTAACGTGAAATCACTACATAGCCTCATGAGTAATGACGTTAAAAAGACATATTATATTTCAGAATATTTAAATATCCAATAGTTTTCTCACAAAGTTTGAAATCGGAACGTAAAAAAATAGCGAATGTATATTCAGCCTTAGCTGGCTGAATAGTGACTTTAGTCACTAAAAAATGTGGCTAGAATTCATCTGACGATAAATAGACGTATTAAATATCAGAACATTTAAAGATCGAACAGTTCCCTCAAAGTGTGGTCGAAAAAAAAACATAAATAAACAGGACCGGTAATTGCAACGCCATTCTACAATATCGTTCGATAGTATTCGATCCTTAGTATAACTAAGTCGTACTTTTGAGTTGGGGTTTGTCAGCAATGGACCGGAGTAGCCTTCTGTACCATTGGCGAGCGCTTGTTGATGCAATTGCTATTGTAACCCGCAGGCTTAACCATTATCACATTATTGTTCGAGCAGGTGGTGGCCGAGGCAAGAAGGGTGGTGGCTTTGCTACTGTATCTTCCTCATACAAGGTATTTCTCACTCCGGGAGTGCGTTGACCCCTTTTTTTTTGGTTTTTTACCCCCAACCCGAGTTTAAGAAACTGCCCGGGCTAGTGAGTGCTAGTGGGTATTACACATCGGAGGTCTCTACATCCACCTATTTGCTGTTCCCATCATTGCAAATATTCAGAAATTTGCTGTGTACCTATTATTTTCGGAATTCACAAAGCAATTTTTTTTTTATTTTGCCCTTCGTAATGATAACAACAGCAAAGGGTGGTAAGTCAGTCCCGGCGGATACTGTAATACTCAACAGATTGTTTAACAGAATTTTCGAAAATGGTGAAAGACTGATCGAAAGTTATTTTTCGAGTAGTTTTTGGACCTTTTCGAAATGTTTACATTTGGGACCGAACTAGGTACCTAATGGGTTGAAACTTTGAAGACCTTTCAGTGCATGCCTGGTTCTCTTTTCCTATTCTTCACAAAGAGAACCGAGTGATCCTTTTTTTTCGACAAACCTCCAGCAACGGGAACTTCCCCTCCCTTTTGGTTTTTGAGTTTTCAACCTTACACAGTTTCGGTTGAATTTTTTTTGTTTAAAAAAGTCAGCCATCTTTGGACGATGATGATTTTTTTTTTGTTCGTCATGTAGTATTTCTGTCACCAGGCGTTTTTTGAACCATCTTCATAGTTTGGCACTTCATCAAAAAATTGTTTTCTCTTGTGCCGACGTGAAGATGGTTTGAACTCCACAAAACTTCGAAAGGAATTTTCGTAGTCTGACGTATTTTATTTTTGTTGATTTCCTTTTGTGACCAGTCTATTTGAATTGCAGGTTAGATTGATTAGTGGCTGGGAAGCTGGACCTGAATATCCATTCAATATGCATGTGTAGCTCCAATTGCACTGGTTTCAATGAGCTAATGTTCGTTAAGGGCGTCGTATTTGTTTACGTTTTTTCTGCACATTTCATGAGGATACTGTTGGATATTTAAATGTTCTGAAATATAACAAGTCTTTTTAACGACCGAAATGAACAGGCTGTGTGGTGATTTTGCGATCGGTTAATTTCGGACAAATTTTTAGTTGACGAAAATCACAACATAGCCTCATAATTTATGACGTTAAAGAGACATATATTATATTTCAGAACATTTAAATATCCAATAGTTTTCTCATAAAGTGTGCAGAAAAAAACGTAAACAAATGGACTTGTTAAGGCCCTCTTTATAGGATTCATAGATGTTTGTTTACTTTTTCGATTTCAGTTGTAAATTATTACTAGTGCAAAATTGAGAGAGTGCAATTGGTAAGCGCAGATGTTCTGTCCTTAAGAGGCCAAACGGGTGGTAGACACTTCTTGCCTCTAGGGTACGCCACACATATACGTGGGTAATGCGCACGGTATCACGCTTGCTACTCAAACCTTGCTATACTCGTGAATTTGAGTTGAAATAAATTTATTTTCCTTGTGGACACAAGCAAAATGTGGAACACGTGTACGGATATTTGACTTCGATTCTAGTGCAGTCTTGGCCATTTCTCCCAGTGTCGATTTCGTTATCAGTTTTTATCTTCAGTTTGTTCCGTATTTTTGCTATGTTTCTCTCCAGTCCACGAGTATATCATTACACTTCGCAACATGTATAACAGTTGGAATATAAATACAATTTTCGTGGAAATCGTGGGGAAGATTCCCCATATATTTTTGTATTTATTCCATCTGGCCACAGCATATACTGTAGAGCTGCCGCATTGGCGTTTTTCAGTATTTGCTTTAAATCCGTTGGCATGATTACTTTTTATTGAAAATAGTGGTTTCACTTACTTTGCGTCCCATGAAATCATTGAACTTGTGAGCACACAGTGAAGCCACTTCAGAGCAACCAGACAATTGTCAGTTAACTGGAACTCCAGTGAAAAATTTCTAACTGGCAGTTAACTGAGAATCGTCCGGTCAACCTTAAAAACTTAGAATCGCTTTCAGTGTTTTGTAGTATCTATATGATTCACGCAGCAATTGTTGTTAGATACCTGCTGATTCAGTAACATGGTAAAAAAAATCATTGCTTCTAAAAAATTTCAAGCAAAAGCAGTGTAAAATCTATTGGCTTTTATACACGAGGTTTACAATAACGTAAATGTGCTTCTTGTCATAGTCCTGCAATTATTTAGGTTGATGTTTTTGTTTATTTTAATGTTCTGTTCAAAATTGTTCTAATGTTCTTTTTTCGTCGCAGGAACAATTGAACAACCTGATGACCACCTTGAAGAGCACACAGCCTCACTTCGTCCGTTGTATCATCCCCAACGAATTGAAGCAGGCCGGTTAGTACACTTAAATCGAATCGAATCGAAGTATCGATTTTAATAGTGACTATTCAGAACAGTATGTCTGCATTTAGAAGAAACTTTCTTGGTTAAGGCTATATTTCACAAGTTCAGTTAAACGATAAGTGTGTTACCCATTTGTTTTGGTAAGAGATCGTCCGTATTAGTTAAACTGGCTCCGATAAATCCAGCTTGACAAAGACAGTGTACTCGAAATCTCGTTGTTGTGTTTTAATTTTTTCTGACACATAGTGCTTGTGTGTTTTCAGGTGTTATCGACTCCCATCTCGTGATGCACCAGCTCACTTGTAACGGTGTGCTTGAAGGCATCCGTATTTGCCGTAAAGGTTTCCCCAACAGGATGGTGTACCCTGACTTCAAGCTCCGGTAAGTTAAACATTGGAAAAAAAATCAGTCAACAACTTACTTATTAGAGAGACTAAACGGAAGAATTAATAACAGACTCTTTCTCAGCAAGTGAGTTAACTTAAAAGTCAGTCGGATGAAAAAATAAATCAGGATTTATGATGTATAAATTTTATTTTCTAAACCGCTGACTATTTTTTCTGTTTTTTCAAAATTGAACATTTGTCGAAAAAATTATTTATAGGTATCAGTGAGAAAAATCTAACCAGGTTTTTTTGGTTTTGGTAAAGTTACATGATCCTTGCCCCTGCCATCATGACCGCCGAGAAAGATCCCAAAGTAGCCGCAGCCAAGTGTTTGGAATCTGTACAGCTTGACCCCGAGAGCTACCGTATTGGTCACACCAAGGCGAGTCACAACCCCCCGGCGGAAACCAACCCCTTTGTACCAAAAACGAAGCATTTTGGCACACCCTGTAGTCTTGATCACCCTGCATCTGTTGTTAAATTTTTCCCTTTTTTTATACCCTTAGGCATGATGTTTGAACCAACCCCCCTGGTTTTTACTTCAAAGTCGTACGTTGTAGATTTTGATGAAAATTTTTGGGGTAAAAAATCGACGTATTTTTTTTTAGAGTGTAAATATTAAGAGGTAGTTCTGGTAGTTCGTTTTTTACCCTGGAAACTTCGTTTAAAATGGCACCTTGTACCTATATTTTTATGTTAACTGTTCCGTTATTTTCAGATGGTACCAGCATGAAGTAGAATTATTTGAAGACCCCGACCCTAGATACCTATTATGTTTTGACCCTGTTGAATTTTTTTAAACCATCAGACTGGAGAGTACATATTTTTTTCTAGAAGTTCTATAGACCCTTAATTTTTATGTACTCTCCTTTCTTCTATCCCAAATTGTTTGACCCCTTGACTTTGACCCTTTCTAACCTTCGGAATTGACGTTTGACTTCACCAGATACAAGATCTTGTGCCCTAAGGAGGTCAACAAGGAATCTGACCCCAAGAAGTGTTCAGACATAATTCTGGTCGCATCAGGCCTCGACGTGGAGTTGTACCGTTTGGGTCACACCAAGGCATGTTTTAAAACCACCCCTACCTTTATACCTGTCTGTCTTTAACATATTCTGTGGTTTTTCTGAAAGATGGAAGTGTTCGAAAGAAAGAACTTCAGGAAAAAAATTCAAAATCATCTATGAGTTCAGGTTTTTCTGTTTTAAAAATTTCAACACTGTTTCTGAGATTCTATTGTGTCTTTCGGACAAAATGACAAAATTCACTCATTGGCTATCGTAGTCAGATACAGTTCCTCTTTTTAAACGGATTTTTTATATTTCAGAACTAACAACGATCTCTGAAAATTTTTTGTCTTAAAAAACTTCTTCAAGCATCACTGAAAAGCCACAGACCTGAATGTTTCCCAACGCTTCCTCACAAAACCGTTCTATAACGATTGAGGAAACTACGAAACTGCCACTGGACTGCAGTGTGTGTGAAAACACGTTGTGTGCAATTATTCTTTTTTTAAAATTAATTTTCAGCATTTTCCACTATGAGTTTCATCACCATGTTTCTTCGTGCACCTTGTCCTTCTGTGTTGTCTTTATGAATCCTGTTTTCTGCACTATAAAGTAGCATTTCCTGTTGGTTCTGTTGCGTTGAATAGTATTTAAATATTCATCAGTACTATTGCTATACATTCGCTATTTTTTGACCATTTTATGAAGACACTGTTGGATATTTAAATGATCCGAAATGTACGTGTCTTACTAATGTCAGAAATTAACTGGCTATGTTGTGATTTTACGGTTGAGTGATTTTGGACAAAAATCACTCGATCGTAAAATCCAACAGGGTCAGTTAATTTTTGACGAAGTAACATACTATACATCAGAACATTTAAATATCAGTGTCCTCAAAAAATGGTAGGAAAAAACGTTACAAGATTCAATGGAAATGCTACTTTTAAATGTTTCGCGCCTTTTCCGTTTTGATCACTGCTCACGACAGTAGCGTATGTTACGTGACGTAAATGTTTTTGAACGTTAGATACCGACTCCTAGCGTCGTGGGCAATCAAAGAACCTTGTGATCCAGTTACTGCCGCCAAAATTATCTTCGATGAAATCAAGTTAGACCCGGATTCATACAGATTAGGCCATACTAAGGTACCGAACGGTCCATTTTGATTTTTGTAGATTTTGTTTTGCAGATCGCTGTAGTCTGTATTTTGAGCTGTAGATACGGAATTTTTGAATACTTGTTTGAGTACTACTTTTTTTTTAGCTAAACTGTAAGGACCCCAACTCGATTGTTTAGTGGATTTTTAACCTAACAGCTAAGTAGCTGATAAGAGACTGTCTATATGGACTCAGATATTTATATAATTGATAGTAGTATTTTTGACAGTTAAGCTTTAGGCTCCTACCTTTCTAACAATACGAATCCTGTGGTATATGTTTTGCATGCAGCTTTTCATTCAGATTCACCTTAATATTAGAAAATACCTGTACACCCTTAGTCGCTTCCAACTAGCTAGAAAAATTCTATGTAGAGTTCTCTATAACGAACAAATTTACGTGATCCTTTCACGGCCGTTATAGAGACTACTGTTGTTATTGTACGTAGTACTGGGAGTAAGTAGGTATGAAATTTTTTTTTTAGACGAAACGTAATTTTTCAATTTTTTTTAGTCCAATATTATTTTTCCAGTTGATTATATCAGTTTTTGTGTTTCATTACCTTCTGAGTTTTGTTTTTGTTCTTACGTTTAATTGATGTTGTCCAGGTGTTCTTCCGCGCCGGAGTGCTGGGTCAGATGGAGGAACTCCGTGACGACCGTCTTGGCAAGATCGTGTCCTGGATGCAGGCGTACGTCCGCGGTTACCTCAGCCGAAAGGAGTACAAGAAGCTCCAAGACCAGAGGTCAGTTACAAACCTTCGATAGTCGAGTGGTCTAGGTGGTCGACTAGGAAGACATTGAGAGCAGGGTTCGATTCCGACCCTACTAAAAAAGTTTTTCCGAGCGGCATTCACCTCTAATATGTTCTGCCTGTGGCTGTGGCCCCCATCGTAGGACTAATTCTTGACATGGTCTAGTTGCTGGGATTGTCCCCGCCCCTCTACTGTGCCTGTATCTAACGGTTGTTTATTTTTTGGGCAGGTTGGCCTTGCAGGTTGTCCAGCGCAACTTGCGCAAATACCTCAAGCTCCGCACATGGCCCTGGTGGAAGTTGTGGCTTAAGGTCAAGCCTCTTCTCAATGTCACCAACGTTGAGGAGGAGATGAGGGTAAGTTTTATTTATTTATTTATTCAGTTTGAAAGTTAACCTGTTAACAGGAGGTTTCATTGTACGAAAATCGAAACACTCAAGAGTTTAAGTCCCGTAAAATATTCTGACTTAGAGTTAACAGCTAAATGACTAGAGTTCCCCTAAAGGAGGCTTTCCTTCCTGAAAAAATAGTCGTAAACTTTATCTTGCAGTTAAAAGTCCAGGAGCGCTATCGGCAGGATGGTTAAAGGCTCCAACTTTTCTTTTCGGGAGGATAACGCTATAGTGAACTTTTAGGGGACACTATAGTAAACCTTAGCAACTGGTGAAACACACAATAGCTAGGTAGGCGTAGGTGCTACCTTACCTAACCCAGACAGAAATTTTCTTCCAATTCAGAGAGCTCCACGAAAATATCCAGAGAAACATACAACAACAAAAAAATGGTTCTTCATATCAAATATTCTATTAACCGTGTCAAATCATTACACACTATCAAAAACTGAACAAAACTGCTATAGGTGTAGGTAACTGGCTGAAAAACATGGGCGTAGTAGGACCGAAAACGGGAGGTAGGCATGGCTTTATGTGACGTTATGTGTAGGCCCGAAAAATCCTGGGGGTGGCTATACGGTTTCTGAGGGGGGCCAGGCCCCCCCCCCCCTTGCGACGCCTATGCTAAAAACTGTAAATTATTTTTGTAGAGCGCGCGCAACAAGAAAATAAATTGTCCCTTTCGTTTCATGTCAGCGCCAAGTTACTAATTTCTTCCACGAAATATGTAATTACGACTGTCCGGTAAACTTGAAGCTAAATTTGCCACATCGAGTCCCTGCCGTCCTCCCTCGCTCTCTGGAATGCTCTCCGTGCTAAGCTGTCATACTCGACTGCTAACCGCCTGACAAGGTGTCTATTCACGTTACGAAAGTCACGAGGTAGCGCTTATGTTGCGCTAACCAACAACTCTCACAGCAGTAGCTACCCAGCTTAATCTAATCACCATCTAATTATAGTTTTCTTCCTACGTTGAAAATTTCTAAGATAGTTGCTCGAATTTAATTTGTTGGGAGTTACGGTTACTTGTAACTGTGCAGTTTGGCTTGCTACAGTTAGATTTAATTCGGAGCCGGTTATGTTTCACGCTGAAATTTTTATGGACTGTCTATATGTGTAGCTGCATGCTGAGTCATATGAATCATGGTTCGTGATTTTATTACCAACTTGACTCCTGCAGTCTGCGGTTTTTTTTCATCGATCCTTTTAAACAACCGCTCTGAAGTAGCCAGACAGAAAATAACCTTTATGGCTGCCTTTCAAGTTAAAATGTTCTCGAGATGAATTATTCGACCCAGTAATTTACCCATTCCCTGAAGAATGTTCAGAAAAAAACACGGTATTTTAGAAGCGCCTTGAAAAAAATGTAGTAAAAAGTGACAAGTCGAGCGTGTCATAAAATGGAGACAGCTTAATAAAGTAAGATGTAACAGGACACCATGAAACAAGATGGCGGTTCCAGACGTGAACCGGTCTCTCTGAGTCAGCAATTGCGAATGACTCCCGAGAGCTGACTCCGACTCCGCTCACTGACTCACCTTCGCACAAACTCACCTGTACATCTTCCTCAGCCCTAAAACTATTTGCTGCTACTTGAAAACCCCGTCTATTTCCCCTCCAAATCTCTATTTCTGGAACACCCGTAGGAGAAATTGAGAGTTATGAGGTCACATTTTTCAAACTCAACTAAATTTGAGTTTTGCGCCCCCCACCACTCCGTGTGACGTCAGAAGCTAAACCGACCGTGGATTATGTTGGTTTAGAAATTAGTCTCGTCGTCTTCTTACAGTTCCTTTACATCCCTCACGTTTCCCTGGACCCAAAAAACCTCTTAATAAAAATCTCGTGCATCTTTTAATTTGTCACGGTGCCAAAAAAATCCAACCTACGTACTTTTCCGTGGGTTCCTTGGGCAGTCGGTGTCGGTCTTGTGTCCGGGTAGCCGATGGAGCCTGTTGTAGCCGACTCTGCCTCCGCCATGTCGCAAGAAAACTTAGCGGAAGTTGTTGAGGTTCGTTACTTTATTAAGTGAAAGTGAAGTGTACCTTACTTGTATACCTGCCGGGATTATTGCATTGATTTAACTGCATACCTTTCCACTTAAGAAAAATTACCCTCACTTAAATCTCAGTTAATGCTGGCTATTCTTTTCTGTTCCCCCTATACTTTAAAGAAGCCACTCCTAGCTTACTGAATACCTACTTTACTCAGGTTCCCAAATCGGTAAAAATGTAAAGAAAATTCAAAATATCATTTTACAACACTATAAATTTGTGAATTCTTAGTCAGAACTGGATTATCATGCAAGACTATGGGAGATAAACCGCTTAATTAAAACAGCACACAAGTTAAAGTTAAACAGAGTTAAGCAAGTTAAACGAAACCCCCAGGAAGTTAACCTTCCTATGAATTAGTGCAACTACATTTAATCCTAGAGTCCAAGACAGAAAAAACGTACCTGTACTTACCTACTCACACTGAAGTACCGAAAGAGCTTACTGAGCTGGAAGAAAATGTCAGTTCTGAGATGGAGCTTTGATTTTGCTAACCTCAGTTAAAGATGTGCGTCTCTAAGGGTGCGTCCCACCATGCCCAGTGAAAATTAAACTGGAGATTTACCATGTTAAATTTAATTTAGAAGTTAAATTTAACATGGTAAATCTCCAGTTTAATTTTCACTGGGCATGGTGGGACGCACCCCAAGTTACACTGGATGTAAGGAAAATGGATGCTAGTAATGCGGAAATTGTTAGTTAGTCAGATAGAGGTTTTAGCTTCACCTCACGATCAGGATAATCTCCCAATTTTCTCCCTTCTGTTGATCTTAAACAGCAACGGCACTGTACCTTCAGTCTTAAGAAAGAAGTGTGGCTAACCTTGCGTATGTTTTCCCCTATAGAAACTGGAGGAGAAGATGGCGAAGGTCCAGGAGAACCTCGAGAAGGAGGAGAAGCAGAGGAAGGAGGTTGAAGCTCTCAACGCTAAGCTGATTGAGGAGAAGACGAAGCTGCTGTCCAGCCTCGAGGGAGAGAAGGGCTCCCTCGGTGCTATTCAGGAGCGCGCCGCCAAGCTCCAGGCACAGAAGAATGATCTCGAGTCCCAGCTTTCGGTAAGTCCAAAAATCTTTTACCAACTAGGTGTAAAAAGCAGTCTCCGCCGAGAAAATTCATTCCTACCTACCTAACAGTTGAGAGTGATTTTTTGGATTGCCATGTTCTGTACATATTTCCAAAATGTAAATGTATTCAAATTTTGGGAAAGGAGCCTACACCGAGCCTGGCCGTTGAATTTTTGAATGTTCACAACATATTTTCAAAGATTCTAATATTTTACGACACCCTTTCCGTGGATTAGAATTGTGTACCTGCTGAAGGTGTGCGCTTTCAGCTTGAAAATGGGGAAAAAAAATTAAAGCAAAATACCGAAATGTTTAAACCATCGCCTAAAATTCTGGTAAAACTGGTTCTGTAGCTGTCAGAGCAACAGAAATGAAAATTTTCGATGTTTTCCTTTTTTATGGCTTTGGTGACCTTTGACCCGAGAGGTAGCACCCATACCAAAAATTCGTAATTTCTCCCAAAATAAATCGTGAAAAATTTCTCTAAAAAAATTCCAGGAAATTTTTAAAAATGAGATGCTCAGAGATGGTTGATGAGCAGCACGCCTGCCGGAGTTATTTTTAACGCCGTAAATCCGTCAGCTAGGCCATTAGCAGATTTTACAGCCATAGTTATGAAAATCAAAGAAGTGGGGCTGGAAGCGGCGAAAAAATAAACCGTGCTCTCTTTAAATTCATGACCTTCCCTCGCAACATGTTAAACAAAAACAATTTTATTTAAACAACCCGAGTTGTTTAAACATTCAGCAAAACTGCAGAGTGAGTATTAAGTACTGTAGGCCCAAACCAGCACCAAACTTTTTTCTTGGCTTTTTAGGGCTCGTCTTGTCGTAACCGAAGACGTAGCTAAAGACTAAACGTAGGAAGTCCAGAAGTGCTTTAACCAGCTCCTCATTCACATTTAAAAATTATTAATTAATACGGCTTGGGAATACGTTTGGAAGTTCCAAGTCACCTGCGTTAATGTATCATGTAGATTTTTTTTCGGTACGACATTATTGGCAAAGCTCCCAAGGACTATCTTAGCTTTCTATCATTTAAATGTTGGTTCTCCCATCTAAATGAGTCGCTTAAGTTTTTCTGACGAGAGATTAACTGGTTTTCGACACGAATTTCGTATTTACCTAGCCAGCTTCAATTTTTTTATGCTTAATGGTTATCGTTTGATGTCACAAGCCGTCTCAGTCGAGCGTTAAGGTGACTTCTCTAGTTTCTTTCAAATTTCCCGGTTTGGATTCAGACTTAGGCTGGATGCCGCAGTGCCCAGAAAATGTTTTTGGAAGCCCCATCGGTTTCTAGGTAAGAAATGCCTTGAGAAATGAGAACCGTTGAAGAAGTTGCCCACAGTTACAGTTTTTGCTGCTTAAATTTAGATGCCCCTGTTTACGCACCTTGGGAGTAAGTTTACAAAGTGCTGACTGTTTTATATCCTCAGCAAGTCAGCGAGTCATTCATTTGCTCAGCCGCTGTTTAGGTCATTGGAGCAGGGAAGCTCCTTGGGCTGTAATGTTTTCGTTTTTTTTTTAAAAAAAGAAAAAACTCAAAATTGCCTTTTTTGTAACTTCACCATCTTATACCTGGTACCTATTTTGATAGGTGACTTAAGGTTTAACCTGAATGGTAGGTTGGTCCCTCAGTGATTATGGACTGACCGAGGGATTAACCACTCCAGGAATCTCGTTGGGAATCTTGTTGGGAATCATTGGAAATCTTTATGAAATCTCAGGGAATCTTGGAAATTTCTGGAGTAATTAACCCTTCGGGGTGCATCTTTCCACGAATTTCGTTGAGAATCTCAGGAAATCTTTGGAAATCTCCTTGCAATCTCAAGAAATCTCTGAAGTGCCCCTCGGGACGGACTCAGTGATAGCTTCCAGCTTAGCCTTGAACCTTAGCAGAACGTCGAGAAACTTTTGTGTAAGTTCTGCAGAATTTCAACTCCTAGTACAACTTTCCTAGCTTTGACCCATTACTTTACCATGGAATACTCTATTTAGCATGAAAAAAAGACCCGAAGAAGAATACATAGTTGCAGTATGGAAGCAGACAGAAAAATAAAAGAAACTTTGCTATTGACCTTCTACTCAATTGCCGGTTTCGAAGTCTCATAAAGCTTGATCGTTTACGAGACGCGGAACTAAAATAAAAATTGACGGGAGTCAAAAGCCTTTGGACAGTGAGGGGCTATCATGATCAAAATGAGAGGCTGGCCAAGTTGGCAACTTTACGGGGAATAGGGTCGCGTGGGCTTCCGTAGTGCAGGGAAAGTGTTGTCTCGTATTGTTGGCAGCCCTGCGGGTTCATTAAGAACGACAATGATGTGGTTCATAGCCTGGGTTATCGCTTCTATACTATTTGTAATTAGCGAGCTGTTAATAATTTTTCGAACAACTCATTAAATATTAAGCCTTGCGAAATTTTTCAATTGAATTTTTTTGGCCGTCTGAGACTCCGAGAATATTTTATTCCTTCCTTGATTACTATACATTTTACTTTTGTACTACCTATGCCATACTGTATTTAGTGCGGTAATTGCACCACCATTTCCATCTTTCGAAGGAATTCGTTCTCCAGTGAAAGCTAAACATAGTGTCCTATTCGTAGTCATTTACTTCTCGTTAGAATAGCACACTATGTTTAGCTTTTAGAGCAGCCACGGCCATTGACGGTCGTGCAATTACCAGCCTTATCCAGTTCCGTAGTACTACCCAGTAGCAAGAGTTCTGCCGTACTTAGACACTTAAAATTTCTTCTAAGATTTACCCCCTCCTTCAAAAATCAAAATGTCAATCGCTTTCTAACGAGGATGTTTTATGTCAGCCCTTCGAGTTCTTCCAACCTCGAAACCAACAACAAAGCTAAACAACCTGTCACTATGGTCTAACGATACGAGTTATTTTCGAAACAAAGTGAAATAAACAGAAACAAAATGGCGGGTCGGGAAGGAATGTGGGTGATGTCCGTGTCCGATATGTTGGTAGCACTACAGGAGATGTGGGTGGCGCGATGACAGCCCGGAATCATTTGGTTCTTTGCCATGGTCCAGTTGGTCCTAATAAATTTGGTGTCGTGTTGTAAGCTGATTGGAATGCCCCCTTAACGCCCACGGTGTCTGCTCACTTGCTTCCCGGAATCTTGGATACTTCTAGCTCTTGGTATCCATGGGGTATTCCTTACCCTATAGGTACTTAGTGGCAAAACTACCCAGATATGTAACCTAGGTATGCTTAACGGCAACGTGCTCCATACCTGACCTTACTGGCTGCCATGTGACTTGGCTTCTTGGTCTTTCGATCAGGGAACTGAAATTCAGAACCAAAAAAGCGGAGTGATGACGCTACGTCTCGTTAAACATTCGTCACTTATACCTATATGGAATTCAAAAAAGTATTTTTTTGTCTTTTAGCTGAGCCGCTGTCGTACAGTTTTAACCGGTTTTCGTTTTTGTCTTCCAGGACACGCAAGAGCGGCTGCAACAGGAAGAGGATGCCCGAAACCAACTGTTCCAGGCTAAGAAGAAGCTGGAACAGGAGTTGTCGGGAGTTAAGAAAGACTGCGAAGACCTGGAACTTTCCCTCCAGAAATCCGAAGCCGACAAGGCGACGAAAGACCACCAGATCAAGAACCTCAATGATGAGATCGCCCACCAAGACGAACTCATCAACAAGCTCAACAAGGAGAAGAAGTTGATGGCCGAAACCCACCAGAAGGCTGGAGAAGAACTCCAGACTGCTGAGGACAAGGTCAACCACCTCAACAAAGTCAAGGTCAAGTTGGAGCAGACCCTCGACGAACTGGAGGACTCTCTGGAACGCGAGAAGAAACTCCGGTAAGTTTCTTCGGAAAGCTTCATAAGAGGGCATACCTTTATGAGAAATTTTAATTTGATATAGCTATCTCAGCATTCCTTGACACTCTGTAGACTGGGAACACCCCCCCCCCCCCCCCCCCCTTTGGAAACCGTACCTAAACGTCCTCATTAAGTTCGAGTCCTTCTATAAATTTGATGATTTTGTTGTCTAGTGGTGACGTCGAGAAGGCGAAGCGAAAGGTTGAGGGAGACCTTAAGCTGACCCAGGAGGCTGTCGCTGACTTGGAGAGGAACAAGAAGGAACTGGAACAGGCTGTACAACGTAAGGACAAGGAACTCGCATCGGTAACCGCTAAGCTTGAAGATGAACAATCTCTCGTCGGCAAACTCCAGAAACAGATCAAGGAACTCCAGTCTAGAATTGAAGAACTCGAGGAAGAGGTTGAGGCTGAACGACAGGCGCGCGCCAAGGTGAGAAAAGGTTTTGAAGATGTGTCAGAATACCTTCTTGTCCTTCGGGTGAATAGCTGTAGTCCACGTGTGGGTGGGGACGAGCTTAGGAACTAGACCATTTCAAGAGCTATCAGCTGGCTGCCCTGCTGAACATGTCAGAAGTAAATTCCAGTGTTCCTGTAAAGATAACCTATCGAGGCTGTCTTGACGTCATAATCATCACCTCACTGTTTTCTTCTTCAGGCTGAACAGCAGCGCGCGCACCTGGCCCGCGAACTTGAGGAGCTCGGAGAGCGTCTTGAGGAAGCTGGAGGTGCCACCTCTGCCCAGATCGAGCTGAACAAAAAGCGAGAGGCTGAGCTGTCGAAGCTCCGCCGTGACCTGGAGGAATCCACCATCCAGCACGAGGGAACCCTCGCCAACCTCCGCAAGAAGCACAACGATGTTGTTGCCGAGATGAGCGAACAGATCGACCAGCTCAACAAGCTGAAGGCCAAGTACGTAGCCAAAGATAAGCGGAGCGATTGCCCTTATTGCTTCACGAGAAGTGCAAGAAATTCGATTTCGTCTGTTAGTTCGTTTAGGTCAACTTATTATTAGGTGTTAGTCTGAATGTACCTAGTCCTTGACAGGAAGCAAATCTTTTACCGATCCTGTAACTACCAGAAGAAAGAATTTAGAAATTCGAACAACTAAGAAAGTCCGGTGTTTTTCTTACTCAAAACTGTGATAGTAAATGTGATAGAAATTCATTCCCCAAAGTTTTCATTGCCCTAGAAGTGTAACACCACTATTTTTTGAAAATCGCAATTTTTAACTCAAGGTCGCTTGACTTAACGTTTTTCTACTGTGACGCATGTTTAAATGAACCTATCTTGTCACTAGTACAATAGTTAGTTTTTTGGTTCGATTCTTTTGGAGACTGACTTAACTCGAACCAAGTGATCTTATGTTGAGTCTAAAATGAAGGTTTGTTTAGAGAACATTGTTTCGAACATTCTGAAATGTTTAGGGCTGAACACGACCGGTCCAACTGCTACAACGAACTGAACAACACCCGCGCCGCCACTGATGCTCTCTCTAGGGAGAAGGTCAGCTATTTTTGGGCACCCTGTGTCCCGTAGGCATGCCCCCCCCCCTTTTTGAAAATGTACCCTCTCCCTCCGTTCTATCAACCCTTAAGGTGCCATCAAGGATTGGAAAAATTGTTCAGGGTATTTCTTTCAAAGTTCCATTGCAGATTTTTTTTCACCTCTGATGGCACTGTGAGGAGTGGACCTTAAACCAAATTTTCTTTTTCAGTTTTCCATAGTAATTTCTAAGACTCCTGTTACGATTTCAGTCCAATAACTGTAACTGTGATGCTTGACACACACTAGAAAAGTTCAAGAAGGTTCCTAAACTTGGTTCAAAGACTTGTACAGTGTGTGTTGAGTTTAACTGTCCTCTGGGTGTGTGGTTCCCCTTAACTAATGACGTTTGTTACCCACAGGACCGAAAAGGAAAAGATCCAATACTACACTGAACTGAATGAAATCCGTGGATCTCTTGACCACATTAGCAATGAGAAGGTTTGTCCGCAAAAAGCAAAACAAAAGCCAAATAATAAGTGTTCGCTTCAGTTGCAAAATGTCGCTTCTAGTTTACCGCTAAGGCTAGTGTTCAAAGTTCTTAACGGAGTTTTAAGACCGCTATTTGTTTTCGTTTTTTTCTGCACACTTTATGAGGAAGCTATTGGATATTTAAATGTTCTGAAATATAATATGTCTTTTTAATGACCTAGATTAACAGGCTATGTTGTGATTTTACGATCGAGTGATTTTTGTCAGTAAAATATTTGTCCGAAATAATCGATCGTAAAATCACAATACAACCTGTTAATTTCGACCGTTAAAAATACATATTGTATTTCCGAACATTAAATATCCAATAGTATCCTCATAAAATATGCAGAAAAAAATGTAAAAAAAAATTGGATTTTTAGTTTGTTATCATTCAGTTAACTCTCTGTTTAAGGAGTTGACTGTCTAGCTAAAAAAAAAAAAAAAATGCTAATTCACTGGCCTAAGCAAAGAGAGTCGTCGCTGTCAGCTTTTTAACTTTTCGTTTTGAGCCCTGCTGAAAAAAAAAACCAAGACCCACAAACTACAGTGTTATGGGTACGCTTTTTCTTTCTAGAATAGTCAGGTGTACATAAAATGCGGACTTCCTGTGTTTTTGTTGTGATAAACGCCTTACCCAGTCTTTCTCAAGAAGCTAGAAGAATTTAAAAAAAGGTTATAACTGAAATTTCTAGCTTCTTGATTCATATCCTCCTTACTTGTTTAACTCATGCGAAATACCACCTACTAATTAATTTTTTCAGCTTCTTTGGAGAAACTTAGTGATACCTACATCTACCTGCCTATTCACCTAATCGTAGCTGTTCAATTCAACTAACATTTAATTATTAGTTAAGAAAAAAAATTTCGTCAGAAAAAATCTAGGGCATTGCAGATTGGTCTATCAAGCTGCGGAGATCTTGCTTTTCGTATTTTTGGTCTAGTTAGTGGAGTTGTACCTAGAGACTCCGTTTTTACTGATTTTCAGGTACTTGCTTGCTTTATGAATTTATTTTTTTCTCAAAACTTTCAATAGGAAAAAAATGGTCTTTATCTCTATTTTTACTGAAAAATTGTTTGTTTTTCCAGGCCGCTGCTGAGAAGATCGCTAAGCAGCTCCAGCACCAGAACAACGAAATCCAGGGCAAACTGGACGAGACCAACAGGACCCTCAACGACTTCGACTCCGCGAAGAAGAAGCTTTCGATCGAGAACTCTGACCTTCTCCGACAACTGGAGGAAGCCGAGAGCCAAGTGTCGCAGCTTAGCAAGATCAAGATCTCCCTTACCACCCAGCTCGAGGACACCAAGAGGCTAGCCGACGAAGAAGGCCGCGTAAGTCTGCCTGTGTGCGACACATGTCGGTGTGTGCTAGACGCTGTTCTTTGCGAACAGTGTCGCCAACTTGAAAAATATTTAACCAGGAAAAACTTGACCGGTTCAGGGGAAGGGTGTGAAAATGAAAATATTGCCCCGGTTGAGAGCAGTCTAGTTGTTTGTGGGAAATGCCCGGTTCCCGTCGGAGCGGGGGAGACAGTTTTTAGGAAATTGTCGGCGGGAGATAAAAGTCAAAAAGTTGGGGAGGGGGCTAAGGGGGAGAAATATCCGGTGATGCCTGATTTTCCGATTTTGAAAGAAGACACTGAGAAAAGTTCTGATCAGGGGCGAAAGAAGGAATACTACAGTGTTCTCCCCGGGCTCAGTTTTAAGTAGCAGAAAAAATTCGCTTCACTTAGGTGGCTATTCATACTGGGTTTTCCCTAACCATAACGTAGGATAAAGGGCATCTAACTATCTCAGTTACTTAACTGGTGTATTAATCTGCGAAACTCACAGTTAACTGAGAAAGTCTGATATGCTCTAGATAACCTTGATATTCCATTGTAATTACCTCCATAAAAGACAGTTGGAAGACTGAACAGTATTTACTCAAGGGGGGTTGATAGGTAGGTCGTGCATTTTCGATTTTCTCTATCTATCGCTTTGTATAAACTGCTATTTCTTTTCTAATAAAAAATGCGTTTCTTCTCATATTTATTATCGATGTCCTGTGCGTTGATCTGTCTCTGTACATATTGTCCTGGTCTTGTTTTTAGCTCTTTTTCTTCAGTTTCTTCAGCTTAGCCTGCTTTTATTTTTGTAACTTTTTTAATGCGGATCATTTCACTCTCGTGGTAAAATAAGAAATTCACCTGGAGCCGGCCAACAACCCTGCCGCAAAAGGTTCGTCTGCTAAATGGGGTTAAGGCTGAGTTCCATTTATTTCAGTAGGTCATGAACTTTCGCTTGCTAAATTTCACTATGCGCGGAATTTTTTACTTTGATTTCCGCAAGCAGCACAGTACCAAAGTCGCGAGTTATTTATTTTATTATTATCCCAATCATTATAAACCCAACTTATTACGGAATTCCTTTGCTCAGAAACTGTAATGGAGCTCGGCTTTAACCGCCCAAAAAAGTCACAAGAACCCCGCCAGATTTGGGAACTAACCAACGTTTTATTTTGTTTTCCTCAGGAGCGTGCCACTCTTCTGGGCAAGTTCCGCAACTTGGAGCACGACCTGGACAACATCCGCGAACAGGCCGACGAGGAGTCCGAGGGCAAGGCTGACCTCCAGAGGCAGCTGTCCAAGGCTAACGCTGAGGCCCAGCTCTGGCGCACCAAGTACGAGTCTGAGGGTGTTGCCCGTGCTGAAGAGCTTGAGGAGTCCAAGAGGAAGCTCCAGGCCCGCCTTGCTGAGGCTGAGGAGACCATCGAGTCCCTCAACCAGAAGGTACGTTCCGAAATCTGATTGTAACCCTATAGCCTTCGATGGTACTCTTTGTTTAGGTTTAGACTGAAAATACCTGACTGACTGTATATTTATGTGGCTAAACTTTCTAACTTCAGGTTGTAGCGCTCGAGAAGACCAAGCAGCGCCTGGCCACCGAAGTTGAGGACCTGCAGCTGGAGGTTGACCGTGCCAGCGCCATCGCCAACGCCGCCGAGAAGAAGCAGAAGGCGTTCGACAAGATCATTGGTGAATGGAAGCTCAAGGTCGACGACCTGGCCGCTGAGCTCGACGCCAGCCAGAAGGAATGCAGGAACTACTCCACCGAACTGTTCCGCCTTAAGGGAGCGTATGAGGAAGCTCAGGAGCAGCTGGAGGCTGTACGCCGTGAGAACAAGAACTTGGCTGGTAAGTCTCCCCCATCGTCCGAAACGAGTAGAATAGTCCAACATATCTAAGGAAACAGTTACAGCGTTCCTTGTGAGCCAAATATAGTGACTTCTGTCAGTATCAAGTAGCCGTGAGTAACATGGCGGTTGTTTGATGTTCTCAGATGAGGTCAAGGATTTGCTCGACCAGATCGGCGAGGGAGGCCGCAACATCCACGAGGTCGAGAAGGCCCGCAAGCGTCTGGAGGTTGAGAAGGACGAGCTCCAGGCCGCCCTCGAGGAGGCAGAGTCTGCCCTCGAACAGGAGGAGAACAAGGTGCTCCGCGCCCAGCTGGAGCTGTCTCAGGTATGTACCTATCTACAGTCAAGGAAAGACAAATTTAATTTATTTACTGCCCATTCCCCTAAAATAAGAATTGCCCTTATGACCCTAGGTGACCTGTCCTGTCATGTAGTTTTGTCGCTGCTGGACTGACAAAACATACTTACTTTTGCGTAGATACAGTGGTGACGAACATTCTGCTTTTGATTTCCCCTTTCCTCCCTATGAAGAAATAGGCAACAGTATTTTTTAGCCTCTTACTGATTGTGTTTTATTTTGCTGTGTAGGTCCGACAGGAAATCGACCGCAGAATCCAGGAGAAGGAAGAAGAATTCGAAAACACGAGAAAGAACCACCAGCGCGCCCTGGACTCCATGCAGGCGTCTCTGGAAGCCGAGGCCAAGGGTAAGGCTGAGGCCCTCCGCATGAAGAAGAAGCTGGAGGCTGACATCAACGAGCTGGAGATCGCTCTGGACCACGCCAACAAGGTAAATATAGGTCACGAACCTTCCAGAAAAATGGTGGCGAATTCGGCCAGTTAGATCGTCAGAAAGCCGAATCAGTGTCAAGGAGAGTAATACTCTGCTGCTACCTATGCTTTAACTGTTAACGTCAGCACTAGAAGTCAGATAAAATACCTAAAATTTTGTTTATCCTCCAGGCTAACGCTGAGGCACAGAAGAACATCAAGAGGTACCAGCAGCAGCTCAAGGATGTCCAGACCGCCCTTGAAGAAGAACAGCGCGCTCGTGACGATGCCCGTGAACAGCTTGGCATCAGCGAACGCCGCTCCAACGCCCTCCAGAATGAACTGGAAGAGTCCCGCACCCTCCTTGAACAGGCTGACCGAGGCCGTCGCCAGGCCGAACAGGAACTGTCCGACGCCCATGAACAGCTCAACGAACTCTCCGCACAGAACGCCTCCATTTCCGCTGCCAAGAGGAAGCTGGAGTCTGAGCTCCAGACCCTACATGTGAGTACTCATTTCATTCTGAAAAATAGAAAAATCAGAAGAAAAAAACAGAAAGTTCCTGTTTGGCCTTGTAAATAGTGGCCCATATTTCCTCTTCAGCTGTATTTTGTTAACCACTGGAGATATAATGGAACAAGCCAGAATCTAATTATGGATAATATTTTTCTCCCCTTAGCCATTCCTTAGATGCGAACCCTGCCAAGTGTTGATGTGCGAATTTTTTTCTTCTAGTCTGACCTTGATGAGCTTCTGAACGAGGCCAAGAGCTCCGAGGAGAAGGCGAAGAAGGCGATGGTTGACGCCGCGAGGTTGGCTGACGAACTCCGTGCTGAACAGGACCATGCCCAGACACAGGAGAAGCTCCGCAAGGCGCTTGAACAGCAAATCAAGGAGCTCCAGGTCCGATTGGACGAGGCTGAGGGCAACGCACTGAAGGGAGGCAAGAAGGCTATCCAGAAACTGGAACAGCGCGTCCGCGAGCTGGAGAACGAGTTGGACGGTGAGCAGAGGCGACACGCCGATGCCCAGAAGAACCTCCGCAAGTCTGAGAGGAGGATCAAGGAGCTCAGCTTCCAGTCTGAAGAGGACAGGAAGAACCACGAACGCATGCAGGACCTGGTCGACAAACTTCAGCAGAAGATCAAGACCTACAAGCGACAGATTGAGGAGGCGGTAAGTGAAGGAATATTCTCCTTTTGATTGAACCTGCACTCGGTGCAGTGGAAACCGTGCACTGCTTCAGTTCATTCGAGCTAGTGCTGGGTACTAAATCGTTTTTCAAAAATACTACATATTGTCCCCAGCAGGGGCTGGCTGCCTGATGTTGGCAGATAGACGGTAGAAGTTGGTTTATAGACTGAAAGAAAATTCAGACTAGGTGATTGATTGACCGGTGTTGGTTATTTCAGGAGGAAATTGCCGCCCTCAACCTGGCCAAATTCCGCAAGGCGCAGCAGGAGCTCGAGGAAGCCGAGGAGCGCGCTGACCTCGCAGAACAGGCGATCGCCAAGTTCAGACAGAAGGGCCGCGCTGGATCCGCGTCCAGGGGTCTTAGCCCAGTTGTGAGTATCAAATCATGTTTCCTTTTAGTGTGTAGGTGATCAAACTAACGGTTCGCTATATTTTTTGGGATTACAAAATGAATCTGAAATAGACAAAAAAATCCCTTTCGGAAGCCCCGAAAGGCGTAGGTAGATTTCGAAGATTACTTCCATCCACTGATCCAGGGGTCATAAAAAGAAGAACTGTGAAGAAATTTTTCAAAAGTGAGACTACTGGTACGACTACGACTACGACTACGACTACTTCGAAAATCTACCTAAAAATTGAATTGGAAACGTTCACTCACAAATTAGTTCGACTTTTAGAATTTAAAGGGTGGGGTGCTGTTAAATTGCTTTCACCGTATGACTTATCGCTACAAAAATATTCTTAAAGTCAGTCTGGCGAGTCTAACTGCTAAGTGTTGAGTCGAGACTATGAACTTTAACCTCTGGTTACGCTAATGAATGGCGCTTAAATACAGACTTCCAGGTTGGCTATAAGTGGAACTAAAAAATTGATAAGTTAACTACAATCTTCTCACATTATTTTTCCACTTTTCATGCTGTCTAGTGATGTGAAAACTCCATGAACGTGTTGACTAGCTTTCTTTCGGTCGTTCGTTCCTGCTGTTTTCGCTAAATCTAACTATACAACACCCTAAACAAAACACACATCTATAACTTGTAGCAAAAATAACTACATTTGTCATTGTGTAACTGCTGCTTAACTAACTTGTCTCTCTGCCTTTTCAGCCAAACAAGTCTCGCAAAGGGCTGCAGTTAGAATAAATAAGAATTAAATACTTTATAAGTAAGTTGATGAGCCCCCGTTTGTTCCTTTAGAACCAAGAAAATTCCACCTTGTTTTCTAACATTTTCCAAACTTGTTTTTTCTTGCCATGTTGTTGTATTAACCAGAATATTCTCCCTACAAACCTATTTGTATTCATTATCCTATGAAAAGGATGGATTTTTGGTACTCTTTTAGCTTTCCACCCACTTAAATTTGGCTCCATTAATATTAGTGGGTTGAAAGTTTGTTTGTTGAATTTTTTAGCGTACTGATTTTGTGATTGTGGCATATTATCGGTACTAGCAAAAGACTCAGAATGTTGCAGGTACAGTACGGCCAGCCTGAAATGCCTGGCCCGAGGGCATTCTGCACTGTTCACCTTACACAGAATGCCCTCGGGCCAGGCATTTCAGGCTGGCCGTACTTTACTTTGTTCGCTCCTCGTTGTCACCCTGTCGTTAGTGTTGTCGGGTAATCCTTATCATAAGGAATCATAACTCTCACCGTTAGTTGGGAAAATTTCTATCGTGGTTTTCTTCGGACTTATAAAGTCAGGTCGACCTGCCCTAATGTAAATACTTGTAAATTATTTTGTGTGATACTTAAGAGGGATGTTCAAAGTTCCTCACTTCTACAGGGAAAATAAGAGTATCGTCTCCAATTCTTCTACCCATGGCATGTTCTAGTTCCAATGGTTTGTAGCTGTAGCCCTGAAATGATTTGTTTGTTTTGTTTTTCCAGCACCGGCCACATCCACACCGGCCTCAGTTCGACGGCCTGTCGTTCCCACCCAGGTTCGACCTGCACCCGGACGGTGAGCTGTAAGGCTTCGTCGAAGATCAAACCAACAACACAACACACACCCCGCAAGTTAAACATGAAAAAAAAAACGAACCGTTATAGGAAAATCTCAGTTTTGTAAGATCCTAGATAGTTATCTCCCTTGTTCATTTATAACTAGCTATTGTTACTCGACTCAGATTATTCTATAGATATGTTAGTTGTTTTTATTTTACAAAAACAATAATTATTATTTTTTTGTTAACTGGTGGCCTTTACCATTGTGGGTGTGTTACATGTTCCTTGGCCATCAGTATCGACGAGTTCGTGCTCGATTTTAAAACGCAAACTTCTCGCAAGGCAACGAACGAACTTCGTCCTTTGTAAACACGTTTATGTAAACATTCAATTATTAATAAAGCAGAGTCGTAACGTTTTGTGAGACACCCAGTATTTTTAATGTCCATACTGTCGAACATTCGGCTGGCTATTCAACTTCAGTAGGTAGTCCTTAGTACTAAGCCTTTACTACCGTTAAAAGGTTGTACCTAGATAGTTGTCGTATCTTCTCAAAATCAGATTCTGGCGGGAATGTTCCTACTGCCCATACCCATGCTTCAAAGGCCACGATCTGTTAATCGAGAAAACTTTAAAACAGTTGCAATCTTACATGTATTCAGAAGTTATCAATTATGGCAGTATTAGTCACTAAAAAGGAAAAACGAACATTTTGTGGCCTGCATGCCTTCATCGCATCAAACAGACCTTTAGTGAAATTTTCGTAACTCTCTCCGAAGCTGACGAAAAAGTTAGTACCGTTGTTAGTAGTTTGTCGCTCTGCTAGTCTTTTATTCTTCTTCAGCGGCCTTGCAGGCTGGGTAGGAGGGGAGTAGCAGGATCTACTGCCGCTGATCTTCTTCCGGCAATACCGGAAACTCCTCTGTTGACGACAGCAACTCGTGGCGCTGAAATCGACTTTTTCGCGCCTTTTCTTCCTTTTCCGTTTCCGCCACCCTTTATTTGATGCCTTCCTTCCAGACCCAACGGGTACCTCGCAAAGTCATCTTCCTTCACAGGTGCCTGTGTGGTGTATATCGGCTCTTGCGTAAATTGGGGGACCTCAGTTTGCTGGTCGTTGTAGTACTCCGTGGTGGTTGGCACAACTGTGGTTTGTGTTGGAAGCTCAGGACGTTGTGTTACCTGAGGTTCTATAGGAGACAGTGTATCTTGTACAGGTTCATAGCTGTCAGTCGTGGTGGGGAACACAGTCTGCTGGACAGTGGTTGGGATAGGCCTTGTGGTGGTAGGTTCCGTTTCCCTCAGTGGGATTTCCGTTTGTTGGACCGGAAGTTCGGTTTGTTGGTACGGTTCTTCGGTCTGTTGGAAAGTGGGAGCTTCCGTTTGTTGAAAAGTTGGTACCACTGTTTCTTGGCGATAGTTTTCTGTGGTTGGTGCTGCGGTCACTTCTTGACTGCGTTCGGTGGGAAGGTTCAAAATTTGAGGGTTGTACGAGTCGAGAGTGGTAGCTTCTACGGGAGCTTCGGTTAAAGGGAATAGGTCACGAATTCGGTTGACATCGTACTGATATCCTTTTCGGCCGCCTTTCACGCCTTTTGTTTTCTTTCGGGTAAGGTTCTCTGTTGCGAGACTGGTGGGGGTAGTTCCGGACACATCAGAACGAAGGGTGGGTGCTCCGTTAGGTTGAATGCTAACTCGAATAGGGCCTTCCTCAGGTGCTAAAGTAGCTGGGGAACGCACTTCAGTGGGGGAGGTTGAGATCCGGAATACTTCATCGTAGCTTGGGGTGGTAATCTTTCCTTTGACTCCTCCTTTGACGCCGCCTTTGACTCCTAGTCTGAGATCATCGGAAATGAGTGGAACATTGGGCGCGGTGTGTTCCTCCACATTGGGGACTTCTCCGTTGATGTCAGCGTCAAGGTTCTGCTGATGAGGGCCGGCCACACCGCTGAGGACTTGGACTCCACGCAGAAGTTCAGGCGCAACCGTTGTGGGTGTGTCAGCGAAATCTAAAGAAAAAACAACCGTACAGATTTATTTCTACACAATTCCCAAGCTTCGTTTTTCTTGCGAGTTTCTTGGCCCTTCTAGAAATGGAAGAATACTGTTCTTGGACCATTGTGGACCTATTCCAAAAAGCGATTTACTGTCCTGTTTTTGACTCACCTTGAGCTCGATAGACAGATCCAAATCTGGAACCGTAGAAGCCTCCTCTGCCCCCTCCTGCCTTAGTTTTTTTGGTCAAAGAATCTGAAACATGGATTCAAGTACTTAGGTACCCATGATACCCGTTATCGCGTTACCTATAAGTAGGTACCTATTTTTCTGTGGTGGCACAGACCTTTTGATGCATACTGAGCTCTCACTAAATCAGCTAGGCACGCGACGCAAGCCACCCACACCAAATATTTCATCTGAAATCATAAATAGTTCCCTGCGTTTTAGCGAATACGTAGGTATATGGACCTACCTACCTATTTTACAGGCACTTAGTATAGGTGCTTACAGGTATAGGTACGAGTAGGTATAGGTTTTTCCGATAAGCAGCCTCTTTGAATCTTTCTGTCAGCCGATTAAAGTTAAAAAATAGTTTTCTTACTCAATTGTAGGTAGGTACCTATAAAGTTAGCAGGCATGGTTTCTAAAAATCAGAGGTTCGTTACTTTTATAGGTACCTTACCTAATACAGAATTTATAAACTTTGGATTACAGCACTCACCATTTCTTCTTGTGGACCTTCTTTCACTCCCTCTGCACAGCAACTGACAGACACCTCACCTCGCACGGTCTAGTCAGCTTTAAAGCCCCCGACTTGCCAATCAAGTTGTGATTCATTTCTTTCCTGCATTGTCTATCCAAAGACCGGATATTGCGACGCCCACCAGGATCGCACAACCTGAGGATTCAGCCCCTGGTGGCGCCAGGCACCGCAGAAGATGTCTCTCAAGGCTGAGCAACTGTCCTTTGGTCAGTGATGGACAGCTCCATGGGCATCTCAAGACATAAAGTAAGATGTCGTCCATCATATGGACCTAACATGGATATCGTGGGTTCAGTTGTTGATGTTGATGGATTGAAGAGAAATGTATCTGCTTCTTTGAGCTCATTAGTAGGTATACCTCCCCACCTAAGTATAGTTTAAAGGTTATCACTATCACAGCTTCCAAGGGTTCCAGAGCAAGTCCGCAGCAGCAAGGTTCAAATTTCAGATAGAGAAAATTTTCCCGCAAGTCGTATTTAATGGCACACACATACAAACACGCCCGAAGGCAGGGACGAGGGACTCAAAAGTCTTTGTATGGGTAGGCTCCATGAAACCATCACTGATGATTGGTGACCCACGTCCCATAGGTAGGATAGGTACCTACTGTATATGTACCTAGGTACCACCTGCTAAATAATATTTTTGATACATCTATAGGTAATGGGGAAGAAGAATTTTTTTATAGGTACCTACCTACCTACTTACCAAGATATATTTTTAAGTGACTGAAAAAAATATTTTGGAACACATATTGTATACCTCCTACCTATCTACAGGTGCATTAAATGCCTATAGGTATCTATATCTATACCTAATATGAATATGGCAACCATAAGAGAAAACCAGGGCGAAGTCGAAACGTCATCTTAAGAGAGCAACCTACCTAGGTACAAGTGCGTGATAAACACGAGGACACGTGCACTGCCTTGTGCGTAAGAGCGAACACATGTCCTCCGTGCCTACTTATTCCGATTTTAGATCTAACTGCTTCAGATGAAATGATCGAACAGTTAGCGCAAGGTCAGCCTTCTACGCTCACGCCTGCCTGAATGTTAATTTTCTTAGAAATAAAACAATGAATCATGATGCGAATGTCGCAACTATGCGAACCAATCAATGGCTCACGCAATAATAACACTACCTAGGTATAATAATTAGGTAGGTACTCCTGTGTGCAGGTCCATTCATTTCTTTTTTGTTATTTCAGTAAAAATAGTTGAGATATATAAAAATAACTATATTTGTGCCTCTCAGTGGCCGAGTGGCTAAGGGGACCGCTTTGTGTCCTGAGAGGTCCGGGTTCGAATCCCGGCGGAAGGGAAAAATTTTCCGCTTCCGACATGGATGTATTGGCTTCGGCCCACTCCTAAACTGGCTTCGGCCCACTCGTATTCGGCTTCGGCCACTTCATCTTCGGCTTCGGCCAGAAACTTCTAACAAACCAACTCATCGGCGCATATGTTCTCTGAACGTCGCGCGTTAAAAAAAAAAAAAAAAAAAAAAAAAAAACTATACCTATACCTATAAGCCTCTAGGGAGAAAAGGTATGCAGAAGATTTAATTCAAAAGGGTTCAGTCTATATCGGAAACTCATCTTTGCACCTATTCTCATGCATGCAGAAAATATTGGTTTGAATTAGGCCAAACCAGAACGATATACATGGGTCAAAAAAATGGGCACTCTAATAGAGTCGATATCGGACTTAGGGTAAACAGGTAGGTATCTAGGTACCTGCCTATGTATTTTGTACCTATCCATAATAACAATACATACAATAACCTTACTTTAAAAAAATCACCTATAATAGATACTGGTCGTAGGATATCCTAGGAAAGACATTTTCACTGACATCAATTATGAGGTAACAAAATTATAAGGCATGTTGAATAAGAACTAGGTTATTGGGACCCATGGGGTACCGTCCCTTTTCAGGTAAAGCTAAATGCACTGTCAGTATATTGATTGGAACTGTTGTTGTGTTTAGGTAGGTAGGTGGTGACCTGCTGTTGCCACCACATCGCACATACTTAGACGGACACCCGAAGCAGCAACACCTCCCTCAACCCCAGAAACCCCCTCAGGATCATGAGCATCGACCAGTTTTTGAACGTCACGTACAAGTTGGCCTCCTCCGACAACTTCGATGCGTACTTGGAAGCCATGGGTAAGTTTGGTAGAACCTTCTTTAGTGAAAAAGGCACAGATTACGTTAAACTGGTCAAAATCGAGACAAAAAAAGACATAATATACTTCCGAGCGAATATAGGGAGTATCAGAAGAAATCTAGCACTAATTATTACAAAAGATTAGGTACCTACTAACATATTACTCTGAAATTAAGACCATAGTGACCCCCTCTATAACGCTATTGGCGTTACAGAATGGCTATCGAATGGCTAGGTGTCATCACGAAAAAGTAGGTATACCGCACCCGCAGGGCAACGCTGTTTTGTAGTATCTATCCAATGTTGAAAAAATTTACGACAACTCTGTTGCCGCTGATGAGGAGCTGTCATTCGTACCCTCAAAATTTACCCAACACCAACTCATTCAGTTCAGTTTTAAATAAAAACATTCTGGCGATGAAAGTGAAGGAAAAGGAAAACATCAACGTATAACCTATAGGAAGGTGCCTATTGGAGTCTCAACTGGAACTTGCAAGACCCTAGCGAATTGTACCTACAAACAATTTGTTGCCCCTGTAAGTACCTTTTTTCCTTCAACGGCCTTGGAACTGCCTCGCCCAAAAGGTCAGGTCAATTGTGTTTTTGTGGTTGTGTTGTTGGCAACCCAACAGTCCAATTGCTTTAAAACTAGATTTTGATAAGGCCCTTCGCAGTTAATGATGACAGACACGTCATGCCGACTGACATGACATGTCTTTCATGACTCATGTCATCAGCGTCACAATCATTAAGTACTACTTTTTATGAAAAGTAGGAAATTACATTCCTATACACTCTTTTTCTAGCAACTTCTTTCTACTGATCTAGTCAAGGTCAAAGAAACAACCATGCAGACATAAAAGTTGGTCGAAGCATCAAGCTGTAGATATATACACCAGTCTCTCTCTATAGCGACCGACAAAGAGCCATGTAAATTTGCTCGCTATAGAGAGGATTTCAAAACAAGTCAGGGTTTGTCAAGGGACTGTAGAGTTTACTTGTTATAGTGAGCTTTTCGTTATAGAGAGGGACAAAGTGTACTTCAAATCTGAATCACATAATCATAGTTTTTCAAGGCGAAGTGCAATAGGTGTACACCGACTTTTCAATTACATAATCATGATTTCGCAGGCGATGTGAATAAGTACGGACTTGAGTTTGTCGGAGCTTTTTCCACATTCTCCCTTGTCCCAATTAAATTATCGTATCACTTCATTGTCATTAAGGGTCCGCTATACCTGACGGTGCATTTTTTGCCGCCCATAAGATTAACATTGCGAGCGGCGATTCATTTTCAAGGTTTACCCTTGGTTGGAAAGACACAAAATTTTGCCTGTACCTAGTCCTAACAATGTTCTAGGGAGTGTTCGAAGCAGATTTCCCAATTTCTCACTGGTTTTCGAGATACAGCACTTTTCTTGAGGTATGCGATGTTAGCATTTGCAAAACAGTTGCAATAAAAGAAAACAGTGAGAAATTGGGAAATCTGCTTCGAACACTCCCTAGAACATTGTTAGGGCTAGGTACAGGCAAAATTTTGTGTCTTTCCAACCAAGGGTAAACCTTGAAAATGAATCGCCGCTCGCAATGTTAATCTTATGGGCGGCAAAAAATGCACCGACAGGTATAGCGTCCTCTTAACCTAAGGTTGGCCTTCACGCCTTTCACCAGTTAAAACTATTAGTTAACTTTATAAGCATATGGCGCATACGTTTAGCTTGTGAGAAGGGGAAAACCATCCTATAAAACCTCCTTGGATGGTTTGGCACTTGCAATAAGCTGAACATACATGTATGCTTGATCGATTTATAAATTTAATGTTAACCAAATTTTTTTTTGTAACCTCTCTTTTGTTTTTGGCAGGGGTAGATCCAAATATCCGGGAAGCGATCCTAGCTTCAACCCCCTGCTCCACTCTCACGGAGTCTGACGGGGTGTACACAGTCAAGATGTCATCATCTTATCGAGACCACGATTACACTTTTACTGTAAGTAACCTTCCCTCCCTCAAGTTCTACATACGAAGGTACGTAACTACAATAATGAAGGTGAACAGAGATAGTTGATACTAGGTGATGTCACCAAGTTACATTAGTCCAATAAAGTGGTTCCAAGTGAGTGTGAGTGAGAAACTGACGGACTCCAGCCATCGCGCATAGGGTGTGAATGAAAAGGGGTTAAGCACTCTATAATTATGGTTACTCGCTATTTTTTTCAGCCTGGTGTGGAATTTGAAGACGTGGGCATGGATGGCAGCACTTATCGCTGCGTGGTCAACATCGACGGCAACAAAATCACCAACCAAATTCTCAGCCACCCTTCAATTATCACCAGCGAGTATTTTGATGATAAAGTCGTCGTTACTTTTCAAAAAGGAGACGTTGAGGCCACTCAAGTTTTTGAAAAAGTTTAAGTAAATTTTGAGCAATGCTAATGCCCCCAAACATATTGGGTCAACTGGCCAATGGTTTCCTTATTTCAGCGTTAATATTACATTACTTGGGTTGAGGCCAATGTTGGCCTTGACCAGGCTAACTCACATTGGCCAAGGCTGGGCCAATATGTATCAGGGGCTTTCTTCTTTTGCTACTCTCGCGGTGGCAAGGCTTGTCTGTCCGGATATCAAACTTAGTGAGGTTTTCCCAGCCCATAGATATACCTACCACGCGATTGCTTTTAAATACACTCATCAGTTCATCATAACAGGAGTATTAATTTATCTGAGCTCGCGTCTTCGTTATTTTCAGATCACAAGCCCAACCTTTGACCGAACTAGCATGTCTTTACATTAGAGTCGAATTTTGCGCATTGTCAGAGCAAGGTGAATGTATCAGCTGGCCAGTTGGGGTTTGTGATTTGCGTACAATGGGAACGCGTCCTTATTTCATACTTTTGTAAGTAAGGTTACCAGTAGGTAGGTAGGTACCGGCGTACAGCTGTAGGCAAGAATATAAAGAGTTTTATCCGATCTTCCTCGATATAAATTATTTTTATATAATAAAAAGAAAAACAACCTAGCTACGTTTTACAGCCACATCTAAGGATACTTCTGTAAAATACGATTCACCTGTAAATGACTCAGTTTCTTCGCACCAACAGTGATTCCTTTCTTCACCATTTCCTCCTTCTCCGCATAAGCCTTTTTACTATCCGTTACACAAGACTGGAACTTGGAAATTTCCTCAGAGCAGGGAGCTTGCGAAAACTCGTTGACTTTTAAACATGCCATCATTGTTGTCATTTCTTGGAGACAAATAACTTGCCCACTTTGTTCACCCCTACCAGAGACGTGGTCTCGAAGTTTTATTGGTTTCCTTACTTTCAAAGGAACTCGCGTTTCGTCCTGGCGGTTCCGGGAGGTAGGTCTTACTGGTAGCGGAAGCTTCATGTTCTAAAAACACACGTCATATAAGTAAGCAGAGAGTTAGATGCGACGTAAAATATAAATAGGTGTCTCAACCAGTGAAAATCCCAGAGGAAGTATAGAACCTTCAAGGGGAGTTTATGGTACATAATGTGGACGCGCCGCATCAAAGAGTCATAAATATACGTGGATTTATATTCGTGTTATTTACCTTCAGCTAGCTCAACTTTAATATTAACTTTCTCTATTAATAATTATTATATTAAAGGAATAGTACTAAAGTTCCAAATTAAATATTTTACAACCGCACATATAAACAAAAATACAGCAGACGAAAAAAGTATTGTCGCCAATATAATTTTACAGGGAATTTTGTAGCACATATTTAAATATTGTTTGTTTGTACACAACATGGAGAAATATTTAAAGTCAATGATAAATTTTTTGAAAAACTACCGATAAATACGTTTATTTATCCTGTGAAAATGGATAAAAATGGTGTTAATGATAGTAGTATTTATGAGGAAAAGCCTGATGACATATTTCTAAGTGAACGATGTTTGAAAAATAATAGAAATGTTTTATACGTAAGACGTGGTAAGTAAATGACAACGTCGGTACACAAGAAGACCCACATTTGATGCCGTCTTAATCTGATTTAACACTGAGCTTTTGATTTGATATTTTAGGAAATAGCGTAATTGCAAAGGGGCCTGCTTTTTCATGGAACATTATTTCTGGGCTTCGGAATCTCCTGTTCGAGGTAAGTAATCCGTCTATCCCTAATACCTTACACGTAGGTAGGGTAGCTAGGGTCTGCCTGGAACCTTCGAAATGGCTCATTTGTATTTGCAGGTATTCTTGCCTCGAGGATACCCCGACAGTGTAAGCGAGGACTACACATGGTACCAGGTATGGGACACGCTTCAGGCCTGCTGCAGTACGTTCAGCGGCATGCTCGCTGTGCAGGCTGTGCTCATGGGGATGGGGGTTGGTCGCGACACCGCCACTCCTCTCGCTGCAGCGCTGGCTTGGTTCACAAAGGATGGGGTCGGCATGATTTCTGGTATTGGCTTCGCATGGTTAAAGGGGTGAGTTTAAAACTGCGAAGGTTTTATAGCGGCAAAAGTGACAACCCCCCCCCCCCCCCCCCCCGACTATGAAAAATTCCTGACGTATCAGGTCTTGAACCTATGTTCTTTTGCTTCATAGCTTTATGGTGTTACTTTGTTCTACGCTAGCGCCCAAGCCCCAGACAATTAAAATATATGTTATTACGTAAGGACGACAGACAAGCCTGTCTCGCTCAAAAGGTATATCGCCTAAGTTTACTTTATATTTTGTTAGTAATGTGACGATAATGTGGAAAATTCATCTGTTTTACTCGTAGAGGGTTCGTGGAAAACCCCCTCAACTGACAACACTCTAACTTTTCCCCTGATCCTTCCAGAACAAGTCTGGACTCCGAGTGCAAGAAATGGCGGCTGTTTGCTGATGGAATCAATGACGCTGCTCTCTGCCTCGAACTCAGCATCTCCTTCCTGCTCGACAGCGCTGTTCCACTGCTGTGCCTCTCTAGTGCTTTCAAGGCAGTTGTTGGCGTCGCAGGTATATAACTGGAGTAAATATTTTGGGGACCATCCCAGTATTTAGAATATTTTGAGGGTTAACCATAGTGCACAAGCTGACAGTTCTATACCACATACCCATTCCAGACATTGATAAATTTTTAGTTACAAGTACAATTTTATTTTCCATTTTATTATTTTGCATGTGCATAGGTATTTTATTTTTCAGACTAGTGTTTTTTTTTTTTTTTTTTCAACTTTTTCAACGATATTGGCTACTTATATTTTTACTCTCGAATTAAAAACATTTCTGATCCATCTATAGTCTATATGGTGGTATGCTTCAGGCGGTGCCACACGGGCGGCGTTGACGCACCATCAGGCGACGAGAGGAAACACGGCTGATGTGGCGGCTAAAGACGGAAGTCAGGAGACTCTGGTCAACTTAGCGGCTATGTCACTAGGTATTTGGCTCATCAACACTACACTTATTCAGAAGTAAGTTTTGCTACTAGGTCAGTCCTAACTTATGATGCTAAGGAGATACATATTCGAGAACAATATACAACAGTTTCTCATGGTTATGTTATATGTTATTAAGAGATTTTTAACGTCAGTCTTAGTTTTTATCTCAATCATTTGGTACCTACCACGTTATTTTTTTCAGAAACATCTGGATGGTGATGGGGCTTCTTGTGTGTCTGCACCTTTACTGCAACTTCCGCGCCGTCAAGTCGTTACGTCTGCGGAAGATGAATGAAGAGCGTTACCTTCTCACGGTGAAGGGTTACCTTTACTCGGGTCACGTGCCGACTGTAGCCGAGGTCAATCTAGAAGAATCCGTCATTCTGGGCCTGGGATGTTCAGCTAGATTTTTGTGTGGATATTCTGTTAAGTTAGGTAAAGAATAACTAATGTGTGTCTGGCCCCCTGCCAAAGTAACCTCAACTTGGTCGATGTGAGATCCAAAAAAAACCTGCTATAGTCCACATCCACATCTACCTAGACTGGCTTTGAAAAGTGGCTGTAACTTAAACTACTTTTATACTTGTAGGCGAAAGTTTGGAAGGACGGGTGTCTAGTGCCACGGAGCTTCAATCTCTTTTGGTCTCCTGTCGTGGCAGAAGTTACGTTCTGGTACCGGAAATAGACAAACTGCGACTGTCTATCGCGTTGCGACCTGAAGTGACGGACCGGGATGTCCTCAAAGCTTACTTCCATGCAATTCTTCTCGCTCATCTCTTAAATAAGGTTGGTACTGACATTTTTTTTTTCCGTGGTTTCATCAGATAACAAACTTCTCGCTAAGAAATATCTGGCGTTAATTTTGAGGTTACGAAAGTTTTTTGCCTATGCCGACGAATCAGACTGGACCGCTTGGAGACGAACTACTCTGATTGGTCAAGGCAGTAACCAATCCACTTCACCTTCGCCAGTGACGCTGCCTTTATGAATACAAATAAAATTTTCAGGAAAAAGTGAAGACGAACCCCAAGACACCACTAGCCGAGCTCATCGAGAGGAGTAACCAGTTCCAGTCGAGGCCGGAAGAGGCAGTGCGAGCGGCTTTTGTCTGCTGTGAGGGGGCGATAGATCGAGAGTTCGAGAGTTTCTCCAAAGCGTGCGAAGCGGAGGGGTGGAGCATGAACGAGCATGTTCTGCGTGTCGAACAATGGCGGGTTGACTGGAGGGTGGAGGAGAGACGTCTTGATTAAGCCATTTTCTGTTTGTTGATGTTTTTAATGTTCTGAAATATAATATGTCTCTTTTGGACACATTTTTTATTCACAAAAGTCACTCGATCGCAAAATCGCAACAACAGTTAAGTAATTGCTGCGTTAGAAAGACATATTATATTTCAGAACATTTAAATATCCAACAGTGTCCTAAAAAAATGGTCGGGAACAAACAAACAGGACTGGTTGGTGAGTTCCTGTCTACTTCCCTAAGTAAGATAAGGAATGAAAAAGTCCGAAAATGAAGACAGACATTTTTAAGAGACATCTATTTCAACTTATTTCACAGTAAGTACACAGGTTCACTTTACAAGGAATTAGGAAGTTATTACGTATGTCATTCAGCTGAGCTTAAAGTGGTTTTGGACGGATGAGAAGATATTTGTTTTTTCCTTGTGATCTACTCGCCCGTCCACCTTTCGCCACAGCTCCCTAACAGTAATACAGTGTTAGTAATAACACTAATAAGACTGTAGATCTCTATGTACCTAAAAGTCTAGGTAACTGATAAAAATTCATTCCAATTTGGTATCAGCTTCACCTATCGTCATTTGCCAACATAAGGCACACATCGAGTCAAAAATTAACAAAAAAAAAAAAATAATAATTAATAGAGATATCGTGAATTCGATTAAGTACTTATTTCCCCTGGTGGGAAACTTAGAAAATAATAAATAAATGCAGAATACTATCTAGAAAATACTGAAAAAGTAGAACGTAGAAACATTTCATTTACTGCTAATACCTACCTACTTGTTAGTATTAGTCATTGAAATATTTTTTGCAGAATCCTTGTGTCACATTTTTCGCACCACAAAAAAAAATATGCTTTTTATACACTTCATTACATCCCAACATAAAAATAATCTCAAAGATTTTATGGTTAAAAAGATCTTATTATGTTTATAATACTGAAGTAATTTTTGAAGTACAACGAAAATACTTGAAAATATTTTCATTACCAGCAAAAATATCCTAGGTACAATTTTAAACCGTTTCATATCCTGCGGGACTAGAATTATTTTGCTTCAATTTTATTGCAGACATCTTTTCAACACGGCACCGACTTAACTAAGGTTTAAACAATCAAGTGAAGACAAAAACCCCTCCATAATTAAATGATGTTAAAAAGACATTCAGTATTCTCTCGCTGCTGTAACAACCGACAAGCGACAACGTAAAATTGCTCGCTATAGCGAGTTTTCGTTACATAGCTTATTGTAGGCCCCACTATGTTTTCGAACAAGACATTTCCAATATTGTTCCTGGAAAGGAGTCCTTTCTAGTGCCACTTGTGTTTTCAGCCTTAAGGCATCATGAGATCGTCGTCGGAGCCACCTTCATGGGCGAGAAGAGGTTTTTCCTTCTTCTTCTGCAACTTCTTTTTGTGTCTGTTGACGACTCCATCCTGTTCGTCCATCATCCGCAGAATCTGTGCCTGGTCAGAAGTATCCAGAGGTGCGACAGAAATATCCCGCACGGCTCGGAACTTGCCGCAGTTGTTGAGATGCTCGTTCTCCAGGCGAAAGTAGTTCCAGAGAAATCGACGGAAAACTTCCAAGGGTGAAAAAATGGTTACAATCATGTCCGAGTGAATTATTCCAGACTCAGTGAGAGAGATCGAGAGAGCCCAGGTGAACCTTAAAATTAAATCAGCAACAATTGCGAAATAATAGGAAAATGTGGGGTAAACTACTTCTTCCCGCAAAAATTTATTTTCTCCTGCGTTAGGGTCAAAAAGACCCCAATCCATTTTGACGTCCCAAATATAAGCGTAAATCGAACTGACAAACAAAGCCAGGATCCAAATGTAAAAGTAAAGATTCACTTCAGATTGCGTGTTATAGTAGAGATTCGAGAAAATGATCACGAAAAATGTAGTGCTGTATTTCCCAGCGTTTGCTAAATGTGGGAATTTTTCTTTAGTGTCGCGAAAACGTCTCAGACACTGCGCAAGGCGAAACCAGGCTGGCAGAACAGTTAGAATTGGTCTTATAAACCAAAAGGTGTTTAAACAGGAGGTCGTGTTAGCTGACACGGTACTATCACTCCAGTTTGCATTGGTCCAATTCGTGTTGCTGGCGTAGAAACAAACGAAATATTGAAAGTCCAGAAAAACTGGGACTAAGCTCGTCAACTGATCCGCCAGCCAAAAGTCCGCGAAATGGACAAAGAAAAAGGGCGCGAATATAATGCGACAGATAACTTTTAGCGCCCAGAAACGAGCTTCATAGTTAAACGTTTTTGTTGGATTGAAAATGAACGCGACCATGACTAAAACCAGTGCTAAAGGGTTGGCATAGGGTGGGATGCTCAACTCTTTACTAAAGAAAAATCCCAGAACACTTAAGTTGCACACGACACCAAAAATAGCCGCAATTTCCATAATATGCTGCTCGGAGAGATGATTTCTGGGATCCAACTCAAAAATTAAAACGTGATTCACACCAGATGATCTCCAACCGTAGACATTGACTCCCATGAAAAATAAAAATTCTACAATGAGTAACGGGCCTCTGTACAAACGAACCACCACCCTCCAATCGTAATCTTTCCTGACAATACTTGATATAACAACGGCTATAAGAAGAACGATGAACGCTCCGGAAAATAGCCCAACTTTAAACGTAACCCAAGGACTACGTTTTTCCCCCAGAGGAGGTACTCGCAGCCTTTTCATGGCCTTTTGCCGATCTCCCTGCTCTAACTCTGAGGTGTAGGTCGACTCAACATCTTCAATTAACTTCTCTATATCTTTGTTAATGTAAAAGAGAGCTCCCTCCACGTTTTCTCGCCGGTACAGAGCCCCATTGCTTACATTTAAAAGCTTATCATGTTTCTTTAAAATCTTTCTAAAACCAGTGAAGTTTAAGTTTTGGTAGTTCTGCAGTAGTATCAGGCTTAAGTAAAACTCACTTAGAGCTAGTTTTAAGTCGCGCAACTTATGAACCGTAGTAGACTTCTTCCGTAGGTACTTTTTCTTACTGCTCTCACTCTTGCCTTCGTCTTGAACCTCCGACATTTCTGCCCGTAGATTTGCATACTTTCTTGTAGCTTCTGCCAATTTCTCGGCGAAAAATGTGTTTATCTTGGTCAGCTCGCTGTCACAATAGTGGAAAAATTGCTCGTCAAATTTTGCAACGTATCGGCTCAGGACTTCGGGTTCGACTTCTTCTGCAGAAGGTGCTTGTTCCACCGAACTGTAGAGTAGTGACTTCATTTTCTCATAATTTATATATTGCTTACGCCACTCCGGGGTAATGTGTGCTGATAAATGCTCAGCGAATTTCATTTTGAACAAATTAAAATTTTTGTCACAGTTGCGGGCATAAAAATAAACACATGATTCAGGAGTGCCAACATGACAGCGCCAAAGTTCCCCCAAGATGGCGGCTTTGTTGCCATGGCGACAGTCAGCTGTGTGATGCCGTCTCGCTTCGGCGCCTTTACTTTGTGACATGTCTTTGCTTCAAAGTCCATTTATTTCTTGACATCGGTAGCGTAAGGTATGTTTAATCTAAATTCTAAATCTCACTGGTGTTTATAGGTATGGTTTTGTAAGTCTTCAGTGAATGGATGAATGCTGTATCTTAAAGTCCAAGATTGACGCGCAATTCGTGACCGTTTTTGACCGGTTCATCGTGGTCTGGACTGATGATAAGTACTTTATTTATGTAGGTAAGTACTTTATTTTGCAATCAGTTCTGACATCCGTCCCTAATTAATACCCGCATAGCCTCCGTAGTGACTCAGCTGTTCAGTTTACCTGGTTAGGTTATTTTCAGCTCGCTTTCCACCATTGAGGTGGGTAGTTTGATTCTCCAATTAAATTTTGATAGGTACCTAAGTATTTAGGATTAGGCCTAGTTGAGGCATCGCATTTTAAATGTGTTTTGGATTTTTTACTTCAGATGGGTGCCTTGAAACAGATTCAGACAGCCATCACACTGGCATGTGCTGCTGGGGTGTTGGTGTCCATGTACGCGCTCAGGGTGGAGCTTAAGAAAGAAGAAGACGATGACTATGAAGCCCTGTGTGACATCTCTGAGCATGTCAGCTGTACCCATGTCCTGTCTTCCAGGTAACATTCCAGGGAACCAGACGTAACCGCTCTTCATCGGTGGCCCAAGAAAGTGTGCTGCTTGGGACGAATGTATTGGTGTGTGGGTTAGCCAATGTTCAGGGTCGCTATTCAAGTCCCTTAGGAGAACTCGTGTTCTGCAACCCGAAAGCTAAACGTTTTGTTTTCATTTTGACCAACGTTGAAGATTTTGTATGCCCTAACCCTCTTGGGAGCAAGCTCTTCTAATAAAACCCGATGCCGAGGGTGACTTTGTAGGTACTATAAATTTCGAAGTGAACTTTGAAGGTCGTGAGTGAAATTGAGGTGTTAAAGGGAGGTCCAAAAATGGGGAATAAAATACGTTTCCAAAATTTAAAAAGAAAGGAACCCAGAACAGAAACCAGTTAAGCAAAAAATCCTTTACCTCTAAATTTTCTTGATTCTTCCAGATTCTTCCAGGAAAAGCAAGGCGATCCTAGCGATCCCTTATTTATTTGGTCCGAGATAATTGAAAGATAATGAAAACGCCTCGTTGAATTTTGCACGTGGGAGGATGTTGACATAAATTAAGAGTAAACGTTCAGCGAGTGAGAATTGGGTAGGAAGGTTTAATTAAGAGGGGTGGGAGTTTCGCATGGTGACCTCCTACCCTTAACATTATATACACTACCCTACATATTTACTTCATATGAGGCCACCCTAGCGTAAAGAGTTAGGCTGAATCTCACCACCTCACGATAGTGCCTTTTAACGTTCGAATAGCTATCGATTTGAAAAAGCAGACATCCTCTCGTTAGGTTTTGTTGTGTCAATAGAATTCGCCTGCTTTGTTTACGTCAAATTTATTTCAATAATTTCAACCTAAAAGTGGAAATAAACGTGAAAAAACCCCTATTTTTTCGGAGAAAGAAGTTAAAATGTTGATTAGACTACATTAGACTACACCAAATGAGTCGCAGGTATGAAAATTATCGTTTTCGCTAACGCACGGAAAATCCACTCGAAAGCTAACGAAACGGTAACGGTGCATGGTGAAAGCCGTTAACATTTTTTACCGATACGATAGCGCTATCATGTACACGATAGTCTTCACGTTAAAGTGATGAAATCCAGCCTAAGCTGTCTCTTATGGCCGAACGTACATTCGCTATTTGTTTACGGTTGTTCTGCGCTCTTTATGAGGAAACTATTGGATATTTAAATGTTCTGAAGTATAATATAATAATATGTATTTTTAATGTCACAAATTAATTGGCTGTGTTGTGATTTTACGATCGAGTGACTTTTGTCAATCACAACAAAGCCTGTTAGTTTATGCCGTTAAAAAGACATACTATATTTCAGAACATTTAAATATCCAATTGTACCCTCATAAAATGTGCAGAAAAACGGAAACAAACATGCCTGCGTAGACGGCCTTATGACCAAGCTCAAACAACATTTAGCCATATTTACGTCTTCAGCGGGATCGCTTCGAAGTAAAGTCCTGTTTCCTGGTGTGCACCACTCTCGTGATGACAGAACTACTCCGTTACTGTAATCAACTTTTTTGCGCATACCCCTGTAAATCACTGGGTTTTCGAAAATGACGTTTGCTGGTTAAAAAAAATCTGGCGTCACTAAGGTCGAACCATACTTTTCCCTCCTGGATTTTGTAGTGTTTACTTTTGTTCACAGGTGGGGGCGTGGTTTTGGGATAGTCGGACTCATACTTGGAGAAGACTCAGTACTGAATCAGCCCAACAGTTTGGCTGGGATTGCGTTTTACGCACTTCTTGGCATTATCAGTAAGTATCATCCGGAGCCCAAGTTATTTCAACTCCTTTCTGACGTTTTACCAGCTAACTACTTTACCATTGTAAAAGCTCAGCTAGCTGGTACTATTATAATTTTTGCGCCTGCAAAGTGTAAGTTAGTTAAGGATGTGCATGTAAGTTGGTGAGTAGAAAAACAATTTATTTTAGGCGGGCGTGTCTCTTTTAGATATGATATGTTTTACTGCTATAGTCCAAGTCAGGCTGGGAGCATACCGATTAGTCATAATTTCTTGAAGATTTTCAGTTGACGCCGATCCGGATTTGGGTTCTATATCCTACCATACGCTAAAAATGCCAATCCGACCCTGAGCAGATATTTCCCTGCTCAAGAAGAAGTTTTGATCAGCCCTAGATTTGCAAGAAATTATAACTTGTCGGTATGCTCCCAGCCTGACTTGGACTATAGTGGATACTACTACAAAATGCATAAAATTACTAGAAGCCTTTTAGGTTGGACATTCCAGGGGTTATTTATTTAGTCAGATTATATGTTGCTTTGGGAAAAGGTTGACTAAGTACAGACACAATCAGGCAGACTGGCAGACCATCCAATATTCGAGCTGTTCCAGCGTCCAGTTCTTGAGGCTGAAACGAAAATTTCAGACCCGGTCCTAGGTGTGTTTGCTTTCGTCCACTAATGTTCGTTTTTCTGTTTTTGTTCCAGATAGATCACACAGTCCTAAAGCATCTCAAATTCTGTTTATTCTGAGTTGCGTCTCCAATGCAATGTCAATTTACCTGGCGTCCATTCTGTACTTCATTCTGTACGACTTCTGCATTGTCTGTGTTACGACGTACGCTATCAACGCAGCTCTGCTCGCCCTGGCGTGGCGAAAAAAGCAGCTGCTGCACTCTACACCCAAAAAGGAGAACTAAGTGCTGACTTTATACGGTTTGTAAATATATTTTATATTTGTTTGGTTTTGGGTATTTTTTTGGCTGGTAGTGAGATAAATATGCATGCCCTTCTGTTTTTTCAAGGTGGGAGTACCGGTTTTTTTAAGGTGGCACATGCGTCCTAGAATGGCAGCTACCCGTTCAAAAAACTGCCATCCCTGGGATGGCAACTCGCCAGAACGGCCGTCCAAAACGCATCGTATAAAGCCTAATTTTTTTAGAACACAGTGACCCTGATCTTATCTGTTCGGCATTTCCTTCTGATATGTTCAGCATTGATATCGAGGCTGAGGTGCCTTGGAACCCACCTAACCTAATCTACCTGTGGCAAATGACTTTTGTAAAAGTCAGCCCTCAACCCCTCGGAGTGCTTTCTTACAGTTGAGTTTTGGACGGCTGTTCTGGGAGTTGACATCCCCGGACGTACGTGGGGAGGGATGGCATCCCTGATTTGTCATTTCAGCCCCTCCCTCAGTGTCTGACCAGCTTTAGATTGGTGCATGGCACTCCCTTCGAATTCTTTGTAAATTGGAAGGAAATATCAGAATGCGTTTCCTGAGGACATGCCTAGCTTCATTCATTCTTTTCTGAAAAGGGAAATCTTACGGCCGTTTTGGTTTATAGTCCTGAAAGTAGTTAAGTGGGTGAAATGTATACGTTTACCACACTACCTACATAAGTCTGACACAGGCTGCATTTCCACTTCCCACGTTTGTGATGTCACCAATAGGAAATGAGGAAAGTGGACACGGGGGCGACTCGTCTAGCCAACCATTCTCGTTTTTTAATAATTGGGTATTCAGACCTGAACTTTATGCAACTGTGAAAGCATAGAAAATAATATTCAGCACTCCCTGAAGGAGGGAGTCTGGAAAGTTGTACCTACTATACTGAATGAGACTGGTAATTGCGATACCGCCATTGACCGTGTCTGATCTAAAAGCTAAACATAGTGTGCTACTCGAACGCGAAATAAATGACTGACAGTAGGACACTATCTTTACCTTTCACGGGAGAAACCATAGGGAGAAACAAGGGGTACGACAATGGTCGCACAAACTTTCCCATCCTATGGGCTGAGCTATACAATACTGTTTATTCTTCCAGATTACATAATTGTGTACAATGTGGGTATGTCAAGGCCCCCCCCCCCCCTCTCCACCATGAACATTATAATTGCCGCCACTGCCCCTAGAATGAGAAAACATGCCTAAGGAAGCCTACCCCACACGGTACATTTTGCAAACCTCTCAAACCACAACCGGGGGGGATGCTGGGAGAAACTTTTAGGCAAAATAGCTAGCCTCAGGAAGCCTCCCCGAGTATTTTGAATACCCGCATGGCATATTTTGTGAACCTACCAAAGCCGACCCCGGATGGGGGGTGAGGGGGTTGGAAATGGGTTTAGAACAACATAAATTGCCTGAAGAAGTTCCCCGAGAATTTTGAGTACCCACATGACTTATTTCGAGATCATGAAAAAAACTCACATAACTATTTGGGGGTCGTAATATCCCAAATTCGAGTTTTCCCAGATATGCCGCTAGTGAGGTATTTTCACCCATAATATGCACTATTACCCCTGAGAAAATGAACGAAATAGTAGGCGCTGATTTTGAGAAAAAAATTAAAAACACGGTTTTTTGAGGTTTTTGGGGGGTTGTGCCTCCCAATTTTCATCAATGGAAAATCGGAGAAACATAAGTCTGCGCATAATTTTTTTACAACCCTGCACCAAATTTGAACAAAATCGGCCGAACGGTTTGGCCCCTGGCTCTCCGTACATACACACACACACACACATTTTTTTGGGGGTCTGGGACCTCTGATCGGCGCTTTTCAATGAAAAACTCAAAAAAGATCACTATCCTATATACTTCGTAGGATATATGGGAAAGTAAAAATACTGTCAAACAGGAGAAATTACCGGTCTAAGGCTGGATTTCACCACTTTCTTATAGTACACTATAGTGTCTCCTAACGAACAGGTTTAACGATAGGATTTATGTTATCGAATGTTTACCTTACGACAAGTGCCTTGCGCTTGTACTTGTTTCTCTGCGATCGCACTTGTCATAAGCTAAACATACGATAAATCCTCTCGTTAGGAGGCACTATAGTGTACTATAAAAAGTGGTGAAATCCAGCCTTAGTGTGGTGAGACTACTTTAAGGGGAGTCTTCACCGCACATCTTTTTTTGAAAATTACTAGCTACATAACGGGAAATGAACTATATAGGATTCTGTTCTCGGCGTGAAAAAATGCATTTTCACGAACACTTCAACAGCCCAAACAGCTGTGTCATACTTTGGCACCTACGGATGTACTTGTAAAGATGCAAGATGGTATGTCATAGGTACGTAGGTTGCTTTGAAGGCCATGGGCAGACCTGATCGATGGTTCCGATGACTGACAGGATTTCTTGTTATTTTTTTGTCGTCCACTTGGGGGCGAGGTGTGGGTCGCCAACCAAATTTGGATCACCACCGACCTGGTGCAATGAACCTGTAGAGGGCAGTGTCGGATCTAAAGACCTTACTTAGGCTGGATTTTATTAGGCCTCGATAGCCGAGTGGACTAAATGGTCGACTTTTGAGGAGCAGTGAGAGCCGGGTCACACCGGTTCGATTCCGATCCTACCAAAAAGTTTTTCTGCTCGGCATTCACCTCTGATATGTTCAGCATGTCAAGTGAAATGTATATCGAGGCTGTGGTGGTTCGGAACCCACCTAAAACTGTAGGTCCCCATCGTTTACTCGATGGCTGGGGAGCTGGTATTTGGTAGTGCTGCCGGCTGAGCACAATGGATAGTTCTTGAAAACGGTCTAGTTGCTGGGCTTGTCCCCCCCAACCCTTAGCTTAGGCTGGATTTTACCAGCAGGGGCCTTCAAACTTTTTCACGATCGGTGCATCTCTTTTAACGCCGGATCTAGCTGTTACAGTGTCCGCAGCTGTTACAATGTAGGTAACTAAAGGCAGGGGCTCTAGCTGTAACGTGTACTTGGCCACTTATACTTACTCAAAATTCTTGTGTTCCGGGGTAAATAAATAAAGATAAAACAAATGTATTATACTTTCTCCGTGCCGATTTATTTGATATTTTCTGATTAAATGCGGACGATGGAGTAGAAATATAATGAGGAGGAACCTACCTACTCAGACCGGCTGATCGATATGACCCTGTAACCCTGATCCTGTTATTATCCCTAAATTCCCTGTGGCAAAATCTTCAATCTTCCAAAATTCTTCATCTCGGCAGCTAAGTTCTAAATTATCCATTTGATGGCTTTTCCCTGTTTTCCCCCTTAAGAAAACTGTGGTGGCGCCTGTACAAACTTTATTCTTTATTTAGGACACCTATATCACCTTTTTTCCTGAACTCATTTCATCCCTGAAATCATCACCATCATTAGGCTAGCTGTGGCATCCAAATTCAATTGTATCATTATCATCCCTAGGTATACAGTTTGTTAATAAATTTCACGATTAGGCTGGATTTTACCAGCAGGGGCCTTCAAACTTTTTCTCGATCGGTGCATCTCTTTTAACGCCGGATCTAGCTGTTACAGTGTCCGCAGCTGTTACAATGTAGGTAACTAAAGGCAGGGGCTCTAGCTCTGGTTGACTCTGCTGCCATAGGTATCGCCTAGTGTCGTGTACGGGGTAGGGTGCAGCGAGGGGGTAACCACTTCAGAGATTCCTTGAGATTCCATAAAGATTTTCAAAGATTCCTAAAGATATTAATAGAAAGCTGAACCCCGAAGGGGTAACCACTCCAAAAAAATTCCAAGATTCCCTGAGATTTCATAAAGATTTCCAATGATTCCCAACGAGTGGTTAACCCCTCGGGTGGTAGAGTCCATTTTGTGGTTGGCAGCACTGGTGAAGGCTGCTTTCGTGGGCCAGAGTGGTTACCTACTGGCAGGAGGCATCAGAGATTCTTCTTCTGCTCATACCTGAGGCATATCCCTTTCGAATTCTCCCGAAGTAAGGTACCTACACACGCATTAGGGCCTACTGTAAAGCTTAGGGTCACCGTGTTTCTGTATAAGGCTCGTGGTCTTGCCATGGAGGCGGACGGCCTGATACTCCGACACGTTCGCCAGTCTCATACTGATCTTCGTGTCATACACTTCAACCTGTCCCCATACTAAGTGTACGCGTGCTATCTTAAGGCAATACCGGAAAATCATCTAACCAGGTAGGGTTACGATAAATGAAATTTCGATATTCGATATATTGTTTGTGGCTTTTAAAAAGTCTTCGATCACTGGATTATTTTTCTATTCATCAAAGTACTGCGTTAAATTCTAATAGAAGTGAGTTTTTATCGACAGTGCTTAGCTTATGGCCGTAAGCTCAGTGTAGAGCCATAAGCGAAACATGTGAAAAATCGCTAGTAGTCACATTTATTTGAAAGCTTTACTTTTTTAAAGAAACAAGCAAGAATTACTGAAATTTCATTCATCCCAACCCAACCTGATTCCATAGAAATTTACGGGAGTGCCTTAAGTTTCATGCTGTCGGTACTGTCTTAAACTAAGGGTTTTATCTTGAACCACCCCTTTTATTGTTCTAGTGTGGTGTTTTAATAGTTTTTTGGGACATTTTTAAGTGTGGAAAAATATACCTAATCCTGTGTTAGTTGTGTGATATTGGTTTGTTTTCGTTTGTAATATTGACCTTGGGAATAAGGACTACTGGAAATTTTTTGAGTCGTTGGTAAGTAACGGAACCTTTATCTTCTTTGGGCTTTATCGTGTGACAAATTTTTTATTGAATAAAATTACTTGGTCGTATAATTACTACAGTATAGTACAATATTAGGTTTGTTTTTAATGTTAAAAAGACATGTTATAAGTACTTCGGAACAACAGTTTCGTTAAAAAAAATTTGTCCTTAAGGGCCACCATACATTCGCTATTTTTTTTCGTTCCGATTTCAAACTATGTGAGAAAACTATTGGATATTTAAATATTCTGAAATATAATATGTCTTTTTAACGTCACTACTCATGAGACTATCTTGTGATTTTACGATCGAGTGATTTTTGTCACAAAAAAAATTGTCCAAAATTAACCGATCGTGAAATCACAACATAACCTCATGAGTAATGACGTTAAAAAGACATATTATATTTCAGAATATTTAAATATCCAATAGTTTTCTCACAAAGTTTGAAATCGGAACGTAAAAAAATAGCGAATGTATGGTGGCTGGTGGCCCTTAAGAAACGTCTTCCGTAAGTATCTGCTGGAGACCTATTTCATTCTCATATAAGGGCATATCGGAATGACGCAGGAGAGGCAGGATGTTTGGAATTACAACTCACAAACTTTCCGCTGTATGGAGACTGTGGAGAGTGATTCATACCTATAGGTACCTATACCTACAGTCTCACTGGTCTTTATGTACCGGCCTCATTGGGGGGGGGGGGGGGGGGGGACAAGCAGTTAAAAAAAAATTCCCGCTCACCTGCCCTGCTGTACCTACCTATACTGGCTATCCGATTTTTAGTTAGTTAGTTAGCAGAGGGTTGGGGGGGACAAGCCCAGCAACTAGACCGTTTTCAAGAACTATCCATTGTGCTCAGCTGGCAGCACTACCAAATACCAGCTCCCCAGCCATCGAGTAAACGATGGGGACCTACAGTTTTAGGTGGGTTCCGAACCACCACAGCCTCGATATACATTTCACTTGACATGCTGAACATATCAGAGGTGAATGCCGAGCAGAAAAACTTTTTGGTAGGATCGGGATCGAACCGGTGTGACCCGGCTCTCTCTGCTCCTCAAAAGTTGACCATTTAGTCCATTCGGCTATCGAGGCCGTTTTTTGGCTATCCCATATTTTGCACCGAATTTCTCTTCTTCCCCACTCCCCTGTCCCAAAAAAACCTGTACCTACTAATTCCTAACTTCCGGTAAAACCTACTTCAATGGAAATCTGTTGACGCTGAAAGCCTTCAGGGTATTCTGGAGAAACAAGAAAATAACAGGTGTATTAGCATACCTACAGATTCAGGTATCATTCATAGACGATAAATGAATGATTGTAGGTACGGTATATATGCTAAAGCTATCATTATACATGGTGACGTCACCAGACGTGTTTTAGTCATCACCTCTACTAACCTGTGAAGGTTGTACCTGAAGTATAGGTAGGTATGCTGCACTACTTCATGTTTATTTTGTTTTTTATCTCTTAGTTATTGCTCTTTATGTTTACTGCGAGGGGTTAACCACTCCAGGAATCTCGTTGGGAATCTCGGTGGGAATCTCAGGCAATCATTGAATATCTTTATGAAATCTCAGGGATTCTTTGAAATTTCTGGAGTAGTTAATCCTTCAGGGTGCATCTTTCCACGAATCTCGTTGAGAATCCTAGGAAATCCTTGGAAATCTTCATGTAATCTCTGGAGTGGTTACCCCCTCGGTTTACTGCAACAGTGTGTACTGCAGAGTGTCATTGAAATTTCCCTTTCCGAAGTGTTTTCGTCGCCAGTGTAATGGTGGACTAATATTTACTTTTGTAATGGATGCGACTGTTGGGGGACAAGTGGCCGTGAAATTAGGCACCGTGTTGGTCACATGCGATGCGTTCTGGAATGTAGGGGCTGGAATGCCATCCCTCACCACTAACGATACGTCCGGGGATGCGAACTTGCCAGAACGGCCGCCCAGGAAGTATGTGGTCCTATAGAGTACAGTATTTCAGTGATGGCTGACTACTAACTCGTCTTTCGTCCTAAAAAATCGCCATTATCGCTTAAGGGTCCGCTATACCTGACGGTGCATTTTTTGCCGCCCATAAGATTAACATTGCGAGCGGCGAATCATTTTCAAGGTTTACCCTTGGTTGGAAAGACACAAAATTTTGCCTGTACCTAGCCCTAACAATGTTCTAGGGAGTGTTCGAAGCAGATTTCCCAATTTCTCACTGGTTTCTTTTATTGCAACTGTTTTGCAAATGCTAGCATCGCATACCTCAAGAAAAGTGCTGTATCTCGAAAACCAGTGAGAAATTGGGAAATCTGCTTCGAACACTCCCTAGAACATTGTTAGGGCTAGGTACAGGCAAAATTTTGTGTCTTTCCAAGCAAGGGTAAACCTTGAAAATGAATCGCCGCTCGCAATGTTAATCTTATGGGCGGCAAAAAATGCATCGTCAGGTATAGCGTCCTCTTAAGACTTTTCCTCAATCTTTCTCCTGTCCGCTATTCTTTAAATTTATCTACCACTTATCTATCAAAAGAATACTTTTCTGTTTGTATTTGTTTTCCCGGATATTAAGTTCATTGGCCTGATAAGATCGGTTTCTTAGTTACCCAACTAATTTCCTCTTCCGTTGATTCCGATTATATTTTTTATCACTATTTATTTTAGATCTCACGGTGGTGTAAATTGTTGTTGATATTGGATTGTCTTGTACATCCAGCTCCAAACAGACCAGTATGCCCACTGGTAAAGGCAGGACACCACTGATATTAACCACGAATGGTTATTGAGACCCACTATAGACATCCATGCCTCCAACAGAAAATCTGCGCTACCGGGATTCGAACCCGGGACCCTCCGATTACAAGTCCTGTGTTTGACCACAAGACCACTGAGGGCCGCAGCCACATGTGTAGTAGCAGCTCCTTGGCATTGTCTGGACGTGACGTTCCCTACTTGAGTGGATGATTGAGATGCGTAAAGAGTGAAGTGCGTGGCATAGGAATGCCAGAGTACGGAGGAGGACAAGGACTTTACATATTGCGCAATGAGACTATTGGGAAACCTGAACTAAAGGAGGGAGGAGGTGGTGACGAGTAAAATAACCTAGATTGTTTTTAAGGCTGAATATTCATTCGCTATTTTTTTACACTCCGATTTCAAACTTTGTGAGAAAACTATTGGATATTTAAATATTCTGAAATATAATATGTCTTTTTAATGTCATTACTCATGAGGCTGTGTTGTGATTTCACGATCGGTTAATGTTGGACTTTTTTTTTTGTGACAAAAATCACTCGATCGTAAAATTACAACATAGCCTCATGAGTAATGACGTTAAAGAGACATATTACATTTCAGAACATTTAAATATCCAATAGTTTCCTCATAAAGTGTGCAGAAAAATCAACCAACACTACTGCGTAGACGCCCTTAATCAGCAAAAGCTATCGAACGCCACTACCTGTTGAATGTACACACCTTAAATCCCAACTGCTTTCAATCAAGGCTTGAAGGCAGCAGGTGGTGAGTCTGTTTATTTGGTTGATGCATTGCGAAATGTGGTCAGGTACTTCGGAGTACACCTACTGCCAGCCCACGTGCTGCTGTGGGCTTGGCCAAGGCCATTCATGTTTTGGTACCAGGTTGGCGCGGCCAACAAACTGTTCCATCTGCAGTTGGCACTGTCTATAGCGAACGCCTCTCTATAACAAGTGAACAAAATAAATATACATGGGCCCTTCACGGTCTTCATGGAGAAAGACTTCGGCACTTCACTGTATAGGTACTTCTGTAAGAATTTCGGGGACGATTTGACAAACCTTTTTTCGCCCTGATGTGGTTAGGACCAGGGTCGCAATGACTATCAGGTATGCGCAAAGAAAATTTTGACCATCCTGAGGTTTGAACCCCTTGTTAGAATATCACTGTCCAAATGTGGGATTTGGGTGAATTTTCGATTTCATTTGTCTTTGTCTTTATCGGTCAGGTTTGTTGGAAGGATATAGGAATGGATTTCAAAACGTATGTTCCTATATTTACAAAGGTATGCACCTTGTTCTGACCGAGTAGTAGGGATTGGAAAATTTTCTTTTTGCTGGTAAGGCGCGGCAAACCTTCGTTGCCTTAATTTAGACGTGAGGGACCTTGACTGACTACAAAATGTTATCAAGGTTCAGGTATAGAGACAGGTATGGGGAACAGGTGCCAGGTTGTACAGCCTCTAATCAATGACCATTCCCTCTAATTTAGGGTCTTACGTCCGTTAATAATTTCTAATACTGTTCCACAGTCTGTGATAGGTTTCCCATGTGCCTTAAGAGAACGCTATACCTGACGGTGCATTTTTTGCCTCCCATAAGATTAACATTGCGAGCGGCGATTCATTTTCAAGGTTTACCCTTGGTTGGAAAGACACAAAATTTTGCCCTAACAATGTTCTAGGGAGTGTTCGAAGCAGATTTCCCAATTTCTCACTGGTTTCTTTTATTGCAAATGTTTTGTAAATGCTAGCATCGCATACCTCAAGAAAAGTGCTGTATCTCGAAAACCAGTAAAAAATGGGAAGTCTGCTTCGAACACTCCTTAGAACATTGTTAGGGCTAGGTATGGGCAAAATTTTGTGTCTTTCCAACCAAGGGTAAACCTTGAAAATGAATCGCCGCTCGCAATGTTAATCTTATGGGCGGCAAAAAATGCACCGTCAGGTATAGCGGACCCTTAAGCTGGCCTCAGACGATACGTCCTGGAAGGGAGGGGCCGGCATGGCATCTCAGGGATGGTGGGTACCCACACAAAAACTGCCATCCCTCCTCATACATCCGGGGATGCCAACCCGCCAGAACGGTCGTCCAGGTATCGTGAAATTTATTAACAAACTGTATACCTAGGGATGATAATGATACAATTGAATTTGGATGCCACAGCTAGCCTAATGATGGTGATGATTTCAGGGATGAAATGAGTTCAAGAAAAAAGGTGATATAGGTGTCCTAAATAAAGAATAAAGTTTGTACAGGCGCCACCACAGTTTTCTTAAGGGGGAAAACAGGGAAAAGCCATCAAAAGGATAATTTAGAACTTAGCTGCCGAGATGAAGAATTTTGGAAGATTGAAGATTTTGCCACAGGGAATTTAGAGTTAATAACAGGATCGTGGTTACAGGGTCAAATCGATCAGCCGGTCAGAGTAGGTAGGTTCCTCCTCATTATATTTCTACTCCATCGTCCGCATTTAATCTATTGAATAAATATAAAAACCCATACGCGTTACACAATAATTTAGATCATGACAATAAATATCCAAATTTAGCAACAGAACTTACCAGAAAATATTAAATAAATCGGCACGGACAAAGTATAATACATTTGTTTTATCTTTATTTATTTACCCCGGAACACAAGAATTTTGAGTAAGTATAAGTGGCCAAGTACACGTTACAACTTCGGTATAGTTAACAAAAACAAAAGAAAATAATGAAAAAGAAAAAAAAATGAACTTAAACCCACGCTCCTCTCCTGAAGTGTGTGTTTAACTGAAATGAACAATAACCACCAACAACAAAATAGACAAACAGTAAAAAAAATGAATGAACAGTTAACAACTAACAACGTAACCTACCTATTTAGTCAACATAGGGCTTTAGGTTCTCTGCCGCCCACTTCCCTATGTACTTTCCCTTAACATCCTCCAAGATAAACTGATTTTCTGATAACTTTTTGACAATTCTCGCTGGCCCAAGGTATTTTGGTGCTAATGTCTTTGAAAAACTAGCCGCTTTATCTGACAATTGAAAGGACTTTCTCCAAACTAGCTGGCCCTCTTGAAACCTAAGATCGCTTCTTGTTACGTTGTACCTCTTTGCATTATTCTCCTTAGCTCTTGTCATACTATCTTTGGCCATCAGTTGACATTTCTCTAGCTTTTTCTTTAACCTATTAGCATACCCATCCGGGTTACTAGGTGCTACATTCCCTGCTTTTGCTTCCTCTTGCAAATCAAAAGTCGTTCTTGGGCTCCTCCCAAATACCAACGTTACAGGTGCGAACCCAGTAGCGTCATGCATCGCAGTATTGTAACAGAAAACAACATGATCTAGATGCTCATCCCACACCTTCTGCTCCCCTTTAATGAAAATACTAATCTGTGCTTTGATTGTCCTGTGTACCCTTTCTACTAAATTTCCCCTCGGATAGTATACTGGGATGGTTGTATGCTTTATGTTAAATGCTTGACAGAACTGTTCAAAATTTTGGCTTGTAAATTGAGACCCGGAATCAGATAAAATTATTTCAGGTACCCCATGCACAAAGATTAGCTGACTCTTTAGTATCTTTAACACATTTTCAGTAGTAGCACTTCGCATAGGTTTCGCAATTAAATACCTACTGTGATGATCTAAAATGGTTAAACAGAATTTGTTCTGGTTCTTTGACCTTACCAACGGCCCCACAATGTCTATTGACACAATTTGAAAAGGTAACAGCTCTTTGTCCTTCACAGTAATCTGTCCAGCTGGTTTAACTCCAGGTACCTTATGCTGTTGACATTCTTTACAGGACCTTACAAACTTTTTGACCAAAAGATACATTTTAGGAAAATAGAACCTTTTTGATAACGCTTTGTAAGTCTTGTTCACCCCACCGTGCCCTCCAAAGTAACTCTCATGAAATTTTTGACACAGCATGGTCCTTAGATCTGTAGGTACAACAATTCGATAACAATCCTCCTTAGTTTCTGGGTCACGAAGTCTTTTGTACAAGTACTGACCTTCCACTTTAAAACTTGGATACTTATTAGGCTCTTTTTCAACACTGTCCTTCAGATCTAGCAACCACTGATCCCGAGATGTGGAAAAATCCGGAACATCCAAATTATGTAACTCTACTTTCATCTCACCAACATCTACCTCATCAATTTCTTCCGTCAAATAGTAATTTTCCTCAGGATTTTCCCCTACAGCACGACTAAGAGCATCAGGAACTGTATGGTTCTTACCGGCTTTATGAACCACCTTTAATGGGTACTGATTCAGTTTCACACAGTATCTAAAAATCCTCCCCTTTGGGTTGGGTATTGAAAACAGCCATGGTATTGCTGAATGGTCTGTCACGATAGTTGTAGGATAAGGACTGCCTAGCACAAGGTGCCCCCAGACTTCCAAACTATACAAACAACCCAAAATCTCTTTTTCAGTTGTGGTCAAATTTTTCTCTCGTTTGCTGAGACTTCTGGAACAGAACCCTACTACATTTGCTTTCGACTTATCTCCTGTATCTTGATAACATACACCCCCCACCCCTTCATCTGAGGCGTCCACTTCAATCCTAAATTTCCCTTGTGTGTCAGGTATAACAAGAATCTCAGGACTCACAAGACAATCTTTTAGATACTGAAAAGACCCTTCCTGAGGTTCGTCCCAATTGAATGGTTCATCTTTCTGCAGAAGCTTGTTTAGAGGAGCTGCATGAGTGGACAAATTTTTTATAAATTTCCTATACCAACCCACAAGCCCCAAAAACCTTCTCACATCCTTCACTTTCTTTGGCCGTTTGTAATTGATTATCCCTCCCACTTTCGACTCAGTCACTTTTATTTCACCTGAACCAACTCGGTATCCCAGGAAGACAATAGAATCAAGACAAAACTCAGACTTTTTAAAATTGACCCTCATGTCCGCTTCTCTAATCAACCTTAACACCTCATTCAGGTCTTCCTTGTGCTGTTCGTAGGTTTTGCTGTAGATACAGATGTCATCAATGTAAACAAACGCGCACTTTAGCAACACCGGCCGCAAGATCTTTTCCATGGTCTGTTGGAAAATTGAGCTTGAGATCTTTAGTCCCTGAGGTAACCTTTTATAGCGATAAAAACCCCCTCCTGACACGTTAAATCCAGTAAGGTCACGTGACTCACTATCTAAAGGGATCTGATGGAACCCATGAACTAAATCTAGCTTAGACATGTATGAACATCCGTGCAGAAGAGACAACACATCATCTGTCTTTGGTATGGGCCCTGCCACATTTTTACAAACCTTGTTTAATTTAGTGAAGTCCACCACAAACCTCCGAGCATTTGAGTCTCCAGGTTTTTTGACGGTAAAAGCTGGACTACACCACTCCCCATCTGCATGCTCAATTATGTCTTCTGCCAACATCTTCTGAATTTCCTCTTGCGCTAATTTTTGCTCAAAAACAGGCAACGGAATGACTCTTTCCTTAGCTGGAGGCGTATCTGGCTCAACATAGATCTTGGCTACAGCTTTGTTACATTTCCCCGGACTGGTCTCAAACTCCTTTTGCCACCTGTCTATCAGCTCACTGATTTCTCTCTTCTGATCTTCATTAATTTTAGGATGACTAACCTCCAACTCATCTATCTGCAACATATGATCTGAATCCCACCAATGTGGATGCGCATGATCGATCATTTCCTCTTCCCACTGATCTAGTTCTTCTTTCAATCCTACCATCTCTCCATCTGGTAACTCAATTGCATTCAAATCGAAGATCGGTTGAATGTTCTTCACAGGAACTCGGTGCAAATTCACAATTTCTGAACCATACTCGTCTTCGATTTCTAGTGAACAGTTCTTAAAATCTAGCTTGGACCCCAAAGCCTTTAAAGTATTAGTTCCTACAATCATACTGTGGCTTAGATTTTTGACAAGATAAACATCACCTTCCCATTCCTTTGATCCAATTTCGATTTTCAACTTTACTACCCCAGTTATTTCTACCTTGGTTTTGTTTGCAGCATTACCTGACATAGTAATAGGCCTAAGCACATGTCCCATAGTCTGCAAGATATCAAACATACAACTGTCAACAACAGTATGGCTGCACCCACTATCCAACAGTGACATAACTGGCATACTCTTAATACTAGCATATACATACAATCGTTCGTCAGCTTTCTTTTTTGGATACATGGTTGAAATAACGATCTCTTCTTTCAGAACTTCTCCAGGGAGCTCTTCTATTCCTGCTGGATCCCCTGGTTTTTCCATCAGGCCTTCTCGTTTCCCTGTTGTGATCGTTGATTTTCAAGAATTATCTTCGCTGTCATTTCAGCAATGGTCTCCATCACTTCTGGTGTGATCTGGCTTGCCACTCCACATGGGCAATTGTTTTCGTCAAAACCCTGCTTTCCACATTTCTTGCAAAAAACAGTCTTTGCCTTTCTACAATCTCTCCAGTAGTGTCCAACCTGATCGCAGTTGTGGCACTTTGGTGCGACACCTGTTCTCAATCGATTTTCCTTTCCAAAGGCCTCCACCTCGACGTTTTCAGTTTCTTCCTCTGACTCTGGTAAATCCTCGATCGCGTTTACCTTTGGTGTCCTTTTCATGTCTAAAAATGTTTTTGACCTTGCGTTGTATGCCTGCTCCTCATCCAGGATCTCATTCGCATGTTTACCAGCTTCCTCCAATTCTTCAATGTCTCGGAACTTCCTAGCACCGATCAGACCTTTGTATTTGAAATTCATATTCAAAACAAGACATTTCAGTACTTCACCCTCCTCCATAGGTTCTTCCAACTCCACATTCATTGCTAAAATATCTGCTATGAAGTCACACAATCTCTCCCCTATCTTTTGTTTCCTGGTTTGGATCCGACACCTGACCCTGAAATCATGGTCCTCTGGTAGGTACCATGCCTTTAAACCAGCCTTTAAAGATTCCCATTCTTTGAATTTTGCTTTTTTCCCGGTGAGCCAGTTTGCCGCTCTACCACTTAGTAGATTCCCTACTGCAGTGATCGCATCTCTGTCCGATAGGTTATATATCTCAATCAGTTCCTCACATTGTCTAATAAAACTGCTGAGGTTGCTGCCTGACTCCCCTGAGAACACCATTTTCCTGTTCTCACAAGTTTTGATAAAGTCACCTACCGCCCTATGAGAGGTTGAACGTTCGCTTGATCTTTGATTACTACTGAGAATCTTACCTGTTTCCTCAATAGCTACTCTCAACAGTGACTCAACATCCACCTTACCTACTTCTCTCAGATTCGAATTCAGCAAAGTACTGTCATTGTTTACAATCAGTTCTTCGTTATTGTTTACATTTAAATTTTCGTCAACATTCGGGTTCTCATGGGGAGGAGTAGCTACAAATACCTCACCCCCATTGTCATTGATCTGTCTATCTCTGGTAGGTGTGAGCTGTTCACCACCACTACCATGACCTTGGTCAGCGTTGCTGAGAGTCCCCAGGGATTGCTCCTTGGTTCCCTCCTCAACCTGATCCTGATTCTTTGCATTTTTAACTTTTTTATTTTTCTTCGCACTTCCCTGTGCGCCTCCTCGCGTCTGAACCATTTTATATAATTTCACCAACACATTGAGTAGGACCTACCTACTCTATGATGACCTGACTGACCTGTAAGATGTTATGTTGATAATAAATAAAAGCATGTCTGGCAAAATCGGCCTCGGTAAACAGTGCATCAGAAGTATGCCTTTTCTGTTCCACTCAAAAACCTATTCCTGACTAACCTGCAAAATATTTTTTTTAATAATAAATAAAGTACCCTAGCTAAACAGTGCATCAGAAGTATGCCTTATCTGTTCAACTCAGCAACTTATACCTAACTGAACAAATAAAAATAAGAATAACCATCTATGAGTAAAGATGAAACCAAACAGTCGCATCAGAAAATATGCTCTTCTGCAGGAGACAACTCCAACCCTATCAGGTTCTAATAAAAATTGGAAATAAAAACAAAAATAAATAAATGACCCGATACCCGATACATATAACGATAAGATAACAATAGATAAAGATGATCAGACAATAGAGCTAAGACTTTGAACACAAAAGAAAGTCCAAATACTAGCCTTGCTCAACCGCCCCCATTGACTAACAAAACTACGTTAACACTACTTCCCCCAGAATGAACGGTAACGTGGCATTAACTAGCTTGCGTCAAATGGACAAAAAGAAAAGTGTTCCCTTTGGCAAATTCCATTACAATTTTTTTTTTTAAGTCTAACCTATATCGTGCCCCACGTTGGGCGCCAAATTACTATCGTGAAATTTATTAACAAACTGTATACCTAGGGATGATAATGATACAATTGAATTTGGATGCCACAGCTAGCCTAATGATGGTGATGATTTCAGGGATGAAATGAGTTCAAGAAAAAAGGTGATATAGGTGTCCTAAATAAAGAATAAAGTTTGTACAGGCGCCACCACAGTTTTCTTAAGGGGGAAAACAGGGAAAAGCCATCAAAAGGATAATTTAGAACTTAGCTGCCGAGATGAAGAATTTTGGAAGATTGAAGATTTTGCCACAGGGAATTTAGAGTTAATAACAGGATCGTGGTTACAGGGTCAAATCGATCAGCCGGTCAGAGTAGGTAGGTTCCTCCTCATTATATTTCTACTCCATCGTCCGCATTTAATCTATTGAATAAATATAAAAACCCATACGCGTTACACAATAATTTAGATCATGACAATAAATATCCAAATTTAGCAACAGAACTTACCAGAAAATATTAAATAAATCGGCACGGACAAAGTATAATACATTTGTTTTATCTTTATTTATTTACCCCGGAACACAAGAATTTTGAGTAAGTATAAGTGGCCAAGTACACGTTACACAGGACGCTCCGTATTTGGTCAGACGGAGGGGTGCCACATTTTTCCAGCTGAGACAGTTTAACAACAGCCTTTTGTGGTGTCAGGTCCAGGTTCCAATCCAGCGCGGGCTATTGTTTTTGTCTTCAGCCAACCTTTATTCGCTTCAAACCACTGAACGCTTGAGCCTTCGGGCCTTTATATACTGTGACGAAATGTTGTGGTATATTTCACAATGTTCGGTTCAGAATTTGGATGCTCAGATTAATTTCGGTCGAAGTTTCGATTTTGAACACCCTGTAATTTTAAGCCAAACGATTTCGCTTCTATCTGTTTAGTGTGTGTTTACTGGATGTATCTTCCCTATTGGTTTTGTTCATTATGGGCTATTATTTATTTGGCTGGCGCGTTTGGGTGGCCATTCCCGCATTTCAGCTAGGAACAAAAAATAGCGTGGATTTTTCTTCAAAGTGAATTTTTTGTGTGCTCTATTTAAATGTTCTAAAATATAATATGTCTTTTCAGCGTCATGAATTAACAGGCTATATGTTGTGATTTTACGATCGGTTAATTTCGCCCCTTAAAAAGACATATTATATTTCAAAACATTTAAATATCCAACAGTATCCTCATAAAATTGTGTCTTGGGCCTATACTGTGAGATATGCAGTGACCCAGAAAGACTGTATAGGTAGGGGAAATGGGTGACAAAAGAAGTCCTCAAGGAAGGTCAGGTAGGTTTAGTACCTCCCAATAAACTAACTTGACAGGTACTAAAGTTAGATGTAGAGTAGAAGTCGTGGTCCTATTGCAGCTACTTTACCGCCTTTTGTTCGTAGTTACTCAACGAAGTTCTGCCCTACCTTACTTGTAAATCTTTTGAGTTATGTAGTTTGGCATCCGAGATTGAGGACGTAACTGGCACTTGGATGATTACCCTATCTTGATCATGGGTGCGAAATCCCACTGAAATGTTCTGAAATATAATACTTCTTCTTAACGTCTGAAATTAACTGGCTATGTTGTGATTTTACGATCGTGTGATTTTGGACAAATTTTTTATTGACAAAAAATTGCTCGATCGTATAAAATCACAACACAGCCAGTTAATTTCTGACGATAAAGAAGGTATAGACATTGTATTTCAGTATATTGAAATATCCACCAGTTTTAATATCTTTTCAATATCTCATTTTGGAAAACGGCCAAACAGTTGTCGAAATGGTTGGCCAGCCTGATGAATGCCGTACCTGACGGGATGTGACAGTGCCAGGAATGATACCTAGACCCACGCGATAAATATCATCCATGGAAATATTTCATTATTCTGTCATTCCATCACTCAAAAAGTGATTTGAATATTGAGCGGCCAGTATGCTTCACTCAGTTGATTCGGCTCACTAAAGGTGACTCAGTAAAATGCTGAAATATTTTTGAAGAGGGGGTACCTAACCACTCCTGAGATTCCTTGAGATTCAACTGAGATTCCATAAAGATTTCCAAAGATTCCCAACGATATTCATAGAAAGATGAACCCCGACGGAGTAACCAGTTCAAAAAAATTCCGAGATTCCCTGAGATTTCATAAAGATTTCCTATGATTCCCAACGAGATTCCCAACGAGTGGTTAACTCCTCGATTTTTGACTAAAAATAGTTTTTTGTTTTTGCCTTGGTTGCCTGTAAAAGGCCAATTTGAACTTAGCTAGGTTTTGTTACTTCGTTTCTCTCATTTGTGCCAAAACAGTTTGTATTTTTTACACAATGGTGTACCCCCCCTCCCCCCCACCTCTCTACGGCAGTACCCCACGAAACCACTGTAGAGTTTTTAGTATAACAAAACTGCACTGATTTTGATTACAAGGGGTAGGTAGCCGGGGCTAGATGGACGACCTCCTTAAGGGGATATCCCCAGGGTGCTGTTTATTTCCGTTCACCTGGACCCAAACACACCAATAAACCCACTGATCCAAAATGTGGAGTCTGTTTGGTTGTGCAAACACACTGAAGTAACCAAAAGTCATTTTAATGAATTTTGCTTACTTTATGTTCTTAAAAGAATCGACTAAGTAAGTACACTGTTTTTATTGCAATAAGGAGGTTAGTTTCGATGATAATATGAGAAAAAGTGCTGCGTTTTGGTCCAGGTGAACGGAAATAAACATCAGTCGACCCATGTCATCTGTGTAAGCTTGATAGGGAAGGAAGAGAGGAAGTAAAGCTGCACATATATGACAGCGACGCCGTACCTGAGCCTGATGGTGCATGCGACCTTCGCAGCCTTGGTTTGTAGTCGTATGTCCATCTTTGGTATCTGGATTTGCCTTGGTCCCACAATGGCGTCCCTACTAACCTTCTCCTCCATTTTATTGCCACTGTGTGCTTATTCCAACTATTGTACCACTTCCGTCAAGGCAGAACATTCTCACACGTTTTTCGAACACGCATTCCACCCTACGATGTACAATGGATGTGACACTCTGGCGCCAAAGGCAGTGTTGCAATTGTTGTCGAAGGAACCATTTAAGGGTCCGCTATACCTGACGGTGCATCTTTTGCCGCCCATAAGATTAACATTGCGAGCGGCGATTCATTTTCAAGGTTTACCCTTGGTTGGAAAGACACAAAATTTTGCCTGTACCTAGCCCTAACAATGTTCTAGGGAGTGTTCGAAGCAGATTTCCCATTTTTTTTAACTGGTTTTCGAGATACCTTTTCTTGAGGTATGCGATGCTAGCATTTGCAAAACAGTTGCAATAAAAGAAACCAGTGAGAAATTGGGAAATCTACTTCGAAAACTCCCTAGAACATTGTTAGGGCTAGGTATAGGCAAAAGTTTGTGTCTTTCCAACCAAGGGTAAACCTTGAAAATGAATCGCCGCTCGCAATGTTAATCTTATGGGCGGCAAAAACTGCATCGTCAGGTATAGCGTCCTCTTAATGGCCACTTTGAAGGGAGGCATTCCGAGAAAGTTCCCCTTCCAGGTAGCAGTTCCCCTTCGTGCTGCAGTGGACAGTGCTGTGAAGCCATTGAAAGGCTGGCTACCCCGAGATTGAGTGATTTTTGTCAATCAACCATCAACCAAATCAACATCAACCAATTAGTGACGTAAAAATATTTATTATATCTCAGAGCAGGTGATATGCTATTAAAATCTTCCGGGATATTTAGCACGTGAAAGCCATAAAAGAGACCTGCACATGATACAGGTTCCTTAGGTATAGCATGAGTGGGTGTCGAACCTGCGCCCACCGACTCCAGGGCAAGCCCACTGGTCCTTAACTCGACACCTCACGTCATTTTCATAATGGCATAGGGGGATATTTGCCTCCAGCCTCTACGAGGGTACAGTGACTATTCAAAAATTATGGCTTACTTTTTTTTATGACATTTTTCCTGGAATACTGTTGGATTTTTGTTCTAATGTATAACATTCGCTGTTTGGTTACGTTTTTTCTGCACACTCTATGAGAAAACTATTGGATATTTCAATGTTCTGAAATATAATATGTCTTTTTAACGGCCGAAATTAACAGGATGTGTCGTCAACAAAATCGTAATATCGTAATATCCGCCTTTAAAAAGACGGATTATATTTCAGGACATCAGGAATATCCAATAGTATCCTCATAAAATATGCAGAAAAAAACGTAAACAAAGAAGGCTGAGTTTGGAGGATAATGTAAGAAACTGTGCTGGAAAGTGAGGAACAGATTTGCAAACATATGCACGATCAAATACGAAATCCTTCTTCGTTATCTTTATCTTCGTAGGTACCTATAGTTAGGTATACTTCAAGGTTAGGAGAGAATAATTTTCTTTATTAGAGATATTCGAAAGCATTGAAATTGCCTACCAGATGGCCCCTAATACAATCAGGTACATAGAGAAGAGATTGCTTGCACCGGCCTTGACCGACGGGTCATTGGCGGGAAAATTTGAAAATGATGGGGCGCCATTAATGATATTGGCTCACTCACACTTGTTGCTATTAGTTACATGGGTTAGTTGATTGGTTCGCGTTCGTGAGTCGTGACTCTCGGACGTGATTGAGACGTGACGAAGGATGCGTCTACATCGCGTCATGCCCTAATCTCATTATCCACGCCGGGATGTCTGAATCTCAGACATCGATACTGTGAATCGGTTCTTTGTTGTAATGTCTCGATTCGATTCGATTCGATTCTTTGCATTGTTTCAGAATTTCCTTTTGTCTGAAACTCAGATATCGATTCTCCGTGATCGATTGAGTGAGTGATCTTGTTGCGAGGTATCGAACTTGGAGAATCTGTATATCAGCCGCGATAAAGGACTTCTTGCAGATTTAGGGGGTTGAAAGGTGCCCCTGTCGGCCTTGGTCAGGTTCGCCAGTGAGGTTGGATGGGGGTGGGAGTGATCGGAGGTTTCTATGCGAGGGGGTAACCACTCCAGAGATTCCTCGAGATTCCACTGAGATTCCATAAAGATTTCATAAGATTCCAAACGATATTCATAGAAAGAAGAACCCCAAAGGGGTAATCACTCCAAAAAAATTCCAAGATTCCCTGAGATTTCATAAAGATTTCCAATGATTCCCAAAGAGATTCCCAACGAGTGGTTAACCCCTCGTTTCTATGACTGTTCAAAGGGTTTTTATGTAACCTGTGTCTGTGTCAGTTAAATATAAAAATAATAATAATAGGGGGTTGAAAACTTTGATTTCCGGTTTCGCAGTTGAGACTTAAGGGCCACCATACATTCTCGACAAACTCCACCAAAACCACTGTGCGAAAGTAAATATTCGACAAAACTAATGTTTACATTTTATCGTAGTACAGCCGGAGACTGGTAATTGCAATCTCGTAATGGTTGTGTCTACTCTAAAAGCTAAACATAGTGTGCTATTCGAACGCGAAACCAACGAGTGAAAGTAGGACACTATGTTTAGCTTTTACAGGAGAAAAAGTAGAGAAATGCTGTTGAAATTACCCACTTCCGTAAGTGAAATAAAAATTGTCAACATGTAACATGGCGGCGGTAAATATTACAAACATTTATCAAGCTTTTCTACTAAATGTGACAATAAAATCATACTGTTTTAGTCCGAAACGTTACAAAAAAATATTTCGCGTGAGGTAGTGTTGTGTTTTCGCGATCTGTCAAAAAAACATGTGGACTGGTAGTTGACTGTTTAAAATCGCTCCTGTGGGCTTATTACTCCATTTCATGCAAAAATACAACACTACCTCACGACAAAGAGTCTCAGGTTTACATCCCCCTATAAAACACTTTCCACTCGCCCTGTAACTTCGGAGTAGGGCTTGAAGTACTTAGCATTGCGAACCAAATACGTGTATTCCACCTTAAGACAGTAGAATAGCTGTGTCCTTCTCAGACTTATATCGCCTTCGGTTCGATATTTCGAAATGTATAGTTTGTCATCAAAACAGTAACATTTTCATGATGCCTAAAATTCATACAAAGGGGTTTGTCGAAGCAACCGGTGCAAATTTGCCTAAAAAAGATGATTTTCCAAGAAGGAGGTTATACTGCCAGATTTTCTTAGTATAGATATACAAACTTTACAAACAAATTGTATAAGATAGGTAGCAGAAGATGCGGAACTTAGCAGAAGTTACCGAAGTTTGCACCATTTTCACCTCCTTGATCCTGTCCCTCGAATATTATATTCATCCCCGGCCCAAAATCCGTGGAGTAGTACTCAAGAGTTTGAGAGCCGATGGCTCGGATTGGTCGGAGCGATGTGATGTCATCGGGAGACCCAGTTTCACATCCAGAAAATTATGCTATGACTCACGAGAATTTCATTTTCCTTCTTTTAATTTCTTACCTGTGACGGAAGAATCAGGTTTTTTTGGCTGCAAGAATAGGATGTTGTTGCCGTACCCTCTTCAGGGGCTCATCATGTTTTTTGTCGTTCATGGGCAGAAAACAGATCAAGAAGAATCCGCAATGAAAGTCTTCAGAGACAGACAAAAAATGGCGATGCGTTGCAAACAAGTCGTCAGAAAGTCAAGGTGAACTAAAAAAGTTTAAGTCTTGTTATGTCTGAGCTGCAGAGACCAAAATAGACAACCTGCCAGGCTTAGCGGGAGAGCCTTCTAAGGCAGCCTGGCGTGTTAGCGACTAGGTAGAGCCAACCGCCACTTTCCAAGCCTACTTCCACGTACCTAGGAACCTCTAGCTCAAAATGACGAGGGAAAGTAGGCAGAAGGCTGTAGGTACATAGAGGTACAATACTTTTTCGTATACCTATAGGTACGAGATCTCTATGAGAAAAATGTCTATCATGCTAGCTAACGTTATCGGCAGGATGGTGAAAGGCACCAACTTTTCTTTTTGGGAGGATAACGCTATAGCGAACTTTTAGGGGACACTAAAGTAGACTTTAAGAACTGGCTCTTATTTACTTTTCGAGTATTACAACGTCAAGATAGATATTTTAAATTCCCCCCAGTTCAGCAGTACCTATTACCAATATAAAACTGGTCGTGCCATATTGGGTTCAATGTGCAGAGGTTTACTGTCTTGATCTGCAGGTGTATTCCCTTTCTCTAACGCCAGCAAACCCACCCAACTAACACCTTCAAAATTTATTGTAAGAAGAACTGTTCTCCGTATATTGCATCATGGCGTGCCTTATCTTCTTACAATAAACTTTGAATGTGTTAGTTGGGTGGGTTTGCTGGCGTTCGAGAAAGGGAATACACCTGCTGGTATATCCACACGATGAGTCATCAGGTATAGGTGACGTCATGTGTACCTTCTTTAGTATATTGTGTACCGAGTCTTGAGAGTGGGGAAAACCTGATTTGCCGGGGAGCTGATGATTTTTGCCTCTTTTCATGGCGAGAAACCGATAGGCTCAGCTGTTCAAAACAGGATAGACTTCCTTTTGGTACGCTTGGTTGGTCAGGAACTCGAATATGTTAGCGGACGTTCACCTCTTATATCTTTGTCATTTTTCATCGAACCGTATGTAGGTACCTAGTTGTCGGGGTACAAAATTATGTAGTTTTGCGGATCCTTCCCCGAAAGTAAATAATTAGGATTGCAGTCTGAAAATTGTTTTACGAGATAACTACCTAGGTATGTTTTATTTTGACTTTTTTAAGGGTCCGCTATACCTGACGGTGCATTTTTTGCCGCCCATAAGATTAACATTGCGAGCGGCGATTCATTTTCAAGGTTTACCCTTGGTTGGAAAGACACAAAATTTTGCCTGTACCTAGCCCTAACAATGTTCTAGGGAGTGTTTGAAGCAGATTTCCCATTTTTTTACTGGTTTTCGAGATACAGCACTTTTCTTGAGGTATGCGATGCTAGCATTTGCAAAACAGTTGCAATAATAGAAACCAATGAGAAATTGGGAAATCTGCTTCGAACACTCCCTAGAACATTGTTAGGGCTAGGTACAGGCAAAATTTTGTGTCTTTCCAACCAAGGGTAAACCTTGAAAATGAATCGCCGCTCGCAATGTTAATCTTATGGGCGGCAAAAAACGCATCGTCAGGTATAGCGTCCTCTTAATGACACTTTCCTGGGGCATTCTATTATATTAGTATGATAAATAAATAATGGATGGTTGTAGCAAATTAGTCACAAAACCATCACCAATCTATTTAACAATCTTCTGAGGGACCTATAACTCAAATTTAATGAATTTCCGATAGTTTCTTCAAACTACCTGATTTCTTATGATTGAAGCAATTATCACTGGTGTGTTTTAAGCCGAAGCCGAAAAGAAGTCGGCCGAAGTCTGACATCCATTCGAAAAACTTGCTCAAGCTGGTGTTTGAACCCAGTAACTTCCTCCGAATATCTAGTTCTGTCTGTCCATCGCAACAGCCACACTTTAAGGGCCACAATACATTCGCTTCGTGAGAAAACTATTGGATATTTAAATATTCTGAAAAATATAAGATGTCTTTTTAACGTCACTACTCATGAGACTATGTTGTGATTTTACGATCGAGTGATTTTTGCCACCAAAATTAACCGATCGTGAAATCAAAACATAGCCTCGTGAGTAATGACGTTAAAAAGACATATTATATTCCGGAATATTTAAATATCCAATAGTTTTCTCACAAAATTTGAAGTCCAAACGTAAAAAAATAGCGAATGTACCTATATTTAGCCTTAAGTTTTGTAGAATTGGTTTATCTGGTAATTTTTCGTACCAAGGATTCTGATGGAATCTCCCATTCATGGCTGCTATTACGGACCAGTCCATATAAATTTAGTCGTTCAGAATACTCACGAGAAAAAAAATCCGAGTGAGATCACGCAAAGGCAGTTACTTACGTATGTTTTAGCCTTCTATACTGTAAACACGATGTGAAACTTATCACAGACTTTGTCGGTTTTGAGTGATCGTGTTCGCTGATACCGAAACTCACCCTATAACATTAGCATAATGACTTGGCATGAGCAGAAGACAGACGTCTCGTGGTTTTTATCAAAAGCGATCATTAAACGTCATAATATTTTTATGTCTAATATTTTGTGGTTAGTTAACAATTCTTGTAATGAATACGAATACGCTTTCTATACCCAGGCAGTAACATATTGTCAAAGGCCTCGATAGCCGAGTGGACTAAATGGTCGACTTTTGATGAGCAGTGAGGGCCGGGTCACACCGGTTCGATCCCGATCCTACCAAGAAGTTTTTCTGCTCGGCATTCACCTCTGATATGTTCAGCATGTCAAGTCAAATGTATATCGAGGCTCGAGGCTGTGGTGGTTCGGAACCCACCTAAAACTGTAGGTCCCCATCGTTTACTCGATGGCTGGGGAGCTGGTATTTGGTAGTGCTATACCAGCTGAGTACAGTGGATAGTTCTTGAAAACGGTCTATAGTTGCTGGGCTTGTCCCCCCCAACCCTCAGCTATTATTATTAACATATTGTCAGCAAATTTGTAGGTTTCTCGCGTATTCCGATTTGTAGTATTGTAGCCCGCTCTCATATGGTGTCCAACAGGACCATTTACGAGACTGTCAAGAACACCGTCCATCTAGCCGCACCGCTTAGTGCAGTTGTTTCCATTTCTTCAGAGGGGTTAACCACTCGTTGGGAATCTCGTTGGGAATCATTGGAAATCTTTATGAAATCTCAGGGAATCTTGAAATTTTTTGGAGTGGTTACCCCTTCGGGCTTCATCTTTCTATGAATATCGTTTGGAATATTTGGAAATCTTTATGGAATCTCAGTGGAATCTCAAGGAATATCCTGAGTGGTTACCTCCTCGATTTCTTCCGAGAATTTTTGTGTCAGAATACCTATCCTATACCTCTTGCGAAAATATAACGAAATTCGTGATTAGATAAATACCTAAATTTTTTGCGTCACTTCTGGTATAGGGTACCTTAAATTCGGGCAAGTTACAAATGTCACTAATTATAGAATGGTAACTCCCATGAGATGAGTCAACTGAGCATACCTACCTTTGAACGACCTGGAGTTGATTTTTTAACGACTTGTTGGTTATGTAACCAGGTGCATGCTGTGCCTTACATCGCAGGTACGACAAGCGGTAGAACAGGTTAAGTCGCTTCAAATGACGACCTTAAAAGGACCGGCTGCCCTCAATAGTTCACACCTATTGCAATAATTACAGCTGAGGATTTTAAACATCTGGTACGGTGCCATCCTAGGGCCCCACACCCAGTGTGAGATGCCAACTTATTATTTTGTCTCCTTAAGGCTTTGCAACAGCTGCTGGTGCATTTCAGCCATCCATAATAGTTCGAAAGGCCAATTGAGTAATTTTTTAATTTCTCCTGTATCGTTGAAAAGACTCTGAATTTCATCCTACTGTTGCTTACAGCCCTTGGCTCGAAGGCACATACTGATTGTTGGCCGAAGCCAAATGAATATTTGTATGGTGTGACATCCATGCTACACTGCTACAAACAGAAAATTGACAGATTTCAAAGTTTGCTTTCATTTGATACACCGTGAATGCGGGAATGTCAAGTGCTACCATTGTCGGACCATTTATTTTTTTCATAATTGGGTGATCACTGATAGTGATATCTGTTGTCACCACCTTGATGGTCTCATTGGGTTGAACTTATTTGTTCTGGTATAATTTTCGTTAGTGAATAGGCGAGGGGTTAAACACTCCAGGAATCTCCTTGGGAATCTCAGGCAATCAGTAGAAATCTTTATGAAATCTCAGGGAATATGGGAAACTTCTGGAGTAATTAGCCCTTCAGGGTGCATCTTTCCACGAATCTCGTTGAGAATCTCAAGAAATCTTTGGAAATCTTCATGCAATCTCTGGAGTGGTTAACCCCTCGTGAATAGGCAACTTAGAGCCATCCGTTTAGTCAGCAGAATGCTTTGACTGAATTTTCAACCCTGTGATACATACCCCATATCCAAATTTGTTGTGTAGTTGCGTGCAGTGGACAACGCCCACGCAATGATCATGGAATCATGGTGTTGGACGTCACGACTGTCCGACTGCATTCTATCACGCAACTGGGTTAATTAGAAAAAAAGTAACAAAAACATGGTGCGCATGCGGAGCAATGGGTTCATGCTACTCACCCATTACCTACTGCTACCTACCAATTGTCGTTCATTACGTTGCAGGACCGGAGTTAGATATTTGTTAAGAAAAGGAGACTGACTCCCTCTCAGGTGCTTCGACAGACTGAAGATTCAGTGACTGACTGAGTCCATTTGAGGAGCTTCCTTAACCTGAAGATTTAGTGACTAACTGAACTGAGAGATATTTGTAAAGAAAGGAGACTGACTCCCTCTGAGGAGCTTCGACAGACTGAAAATTCAGTGACTGACTGAGTCCATTTGAGGAGCTTCCACAACCTGAGGATTCAGTGACTAACTGAACTGAGAGATATTTGTAAAGAAAGGAGACTGACTCCCTCTGAGGAGCTTCGACAGACTGAAGATTCAGTGACTAACTGAACTGAGAGATATTTGTATAGAAAGGTGACTGACTCCCTCTGAGGAGCTTCCATAGTTTAAAGATTCAGTGAGTCACTGGCCTGAAACCTTAGTTCAAACTGCCCAGCCATTTAACTGATTGAGCTCAGCTATTTTTGCTGACTGCACCTTTCACAGTCTCACTAACCTGATTTACGGTACCTAATGTCATATTTGTTTATTTTTTGCAGGGGTGGCCAAAATGACGGAGGTCGCAGCCCCCCTGCCCCCTCCTCCACCCACCATAGGCGGCCCTGTGCTGTCCGTACGGAAATATGAAGCTGGTCCTCCGCCCAACATCGTCGCAGAATTACAGGTACGACAGCATTTTATTTTTAGCTTACCGTTAGCTGAGGGTTGGGGGGGACAAGCCCAGCAACTAGACCGTTTTCAAGAACTATCCATGGTGCTCAGCTGGCAGCACTACCAAATACCAGCTCCCCAGTCATCGAGTAAACGATGGGGACCTACAGTTTTAGGTGGGTTCCGAACCACCACAGCCTCGATATACATTTCACTGGACATGCTGAACATATCAGAGGTGAATGCCGAGCAGAAAAACTTTTTGGTAGGATCGGGATCGAACCGGTGTGACCCGGCTCTCACTGCTCCTCAAAAGTCGACCATTTAGTCCACTCGGCTATCGAGGCCTTTTCGCGTTTTATTTTAACGTACAACCGAAAGTTAGGTACCCACGTTCAGTACCTGAAAAAATTCGTTCTATACCTATTGCTGTTCTAGAACTGTCCTTAAAATACTTCTCCATGACCTATGCACCAGAGGAAAACTTTGTATCTAGGTTCTGACCTAATGAGTACCTAAGGTAGTAAGGTATAGGAATGTTATGCACCTTTGACAAGCCTACACACATGCTTGTCTGCACCTAAGCGGCGTGTGACATGTATAATTTGGCACTCCACCCTAGGTATTACTTTCCCTATGTGTGAAATGGCCTTAAGGAGCGGTTCCGTCCTACGCCTCATCCGCAAGGGAGAGGTCAGGTCAGTTGGATACTTTCCAACTGTCTCCAGTCCAAAAGGGCCATTGTGTACCTGAAGGTACGGATGTTAATAATTAAGGAAGACCGGGATTCAAACCTAGGACCTCCATGTACGTATTAGGATAGGAAAAGTATACCTCACCAAGGTAGGGCACCATAGCAAGGATGGAAAATAGTACCCCAAACCTGAAAAGGCAAGCAGCATCGGACCTACCTGTCTTACCTTCTTCAGGAGCTTCCCAAATCTATATTATCAATACCGCCCACTTCCTCTAATAAAGACAACATTGACAAGGAAGTAGCAAGGTTGAGAAGAGGTGTCGCCACTCTGATAAGTATCAGGATGGCGACAGAGTGACAAGAAGCGTGGGAAACATAAGTAGTGAAAGTAAAAACAAACAAAATAATGTCACCCACGCTCTGTCGACTGATGCCTGCCTCTTGGAATCCTCTTAGACAACCGAATACCTAATAATAGGTACCTAACCAAGTACCTAGCTTGCAGGTCAATAGGTCAGGCTATATAAAGAGCCTACAGTGGCCATGCCCCGGAAAGTGCATCTAGTTTTGTAAGACGTCCAGACACACATCGCTCCTTGAAAACAAAACAGTTATATCTGCAAAAAGGTGATTTCGCAGGAGAGCGTTTCAAAGTTTTTGGAAGTGTTTTTTATTTAATTACGACTTTGGTATGGAATATCTTAAAGATTTTTTTTTACCGAAAAAAAGCTTTTTTCTTTTTCATTTATTCAGTCTGACTAACTAGTCCATGAAAGTCAATATTCATCACCAATTTAATTTTTTAAAAAACTTGTAACGGTTTTACCTTCAAAAAGGCCTCGCGTGGATTGGCCCAAATGCCAATACAACACTTCTACTTTCTGTGCATTGAGGCTTGGAGGGTAGAAAATAATACGGAATTATTCACTGGTATCAATTTTTGTAATACAAAGTAACGGTGAAATAGGAAACCACAGTATAAAATAACAAATAGGCACTTAGAAAATAAGTAAAACATAAAAAAGAAGTTTAATCGGCTTCTGTTTTCTTATAGATAGATAAACTATTGCCACCTATAACATTGACTCTGTAAGTAGTGAATTATTTTTAACAGAAAAAATAAATAAGTCGAATATAAATTTACTGCTGTCAGTGTTAATCTTATGGGCGGCAAAAAGGTAGGTATCTATATAGGTCCACTCTTCAGGGCTTTGGTTTTTATCTTCGTCATTCAGAATACTCCAGCAGGTGTATTCCCTTTCTCGAACGCCAGAAAACCCACTCAACTAACACCTACAAAAGGTATTGTAAGAAGAACTGTTCTCCATGTATTGCATCATGGCGTCCCTTATCTTCTTACAATAATTTTTGAATGTGTTAGTTGGGTGGGTTTTCTGGCGTTCGAGAAAGGGAATACACCTCCAGATAGCGTTTGTGTTCATATCGGCATTCTCGTATGTTCGCTGCTTTTTTGCTAGTTTTAAAATAAGCTCATCCGTCCGACGTTTTATTTTCTGAAAACAAAAATTATTATCAATATTATTAGTTATCACAATGATCAGCCCTTAATAGCATGCAGCAAAAGTATCACTAAAAACTCAGATTGACAGTCTAAGAGTTGCATCTATCAATACAACATTTTTTTCATGATGGCATGGAGCCGGGAATTGAAAGTTAAAAAGTTGCATCTACCAATATAACACTTATTACAATATACTATGGGAGGTCTCAGGAGCACAGAATTTACGGTAAAGAGTTATATTAGCCTACAAAACAGAGCATCCGATGATGCAACAGTTTACTCACCAAAAATTGTGACGTTTCCCTCTGGTTGTTACGAGGCAACTGATCCAACGGCGGATGCAACTGTCTTTTGCTTCAGCCGGCCTAATTTTCGCGCTAAATACAAAGAGTTGCAATGCTACCAAGCGGTAAATATCCGACTTACAGATATAACACTTCTACCAAAAAAAAGAGAAAAAAAAATAAAAATTTTTAGTGTAATAAAAAAAAATCGATTTTTTGCAGATATAACTGTTTTGTTTTCAAGGAGCGACATGTGAAGCTGGTCAAAAATCGTGGCGCATCCAGCAGCGACCACCCCCTTGCTATAACGAGAGTTCGCTGCAAGAGTTGCCGCTATTTGTTTAGGTTTTTTTTTGCACCGTTTATACCAATGTTCTGAAATATAATATGTTTTTTTAACAGCCGAAATTAACAGGCTGTATTATGATTTTACGATTGGTTACTATCTGACAAATTTTTAGTTCGTAAACCGATCGTAAAATCACAACATAGCCTGTTAATTTCGGCCGTTAAAATATCCAATAGTTTGCTCATGAAGTGTGTAGAATAAATATTAACAAATGTATGTTCCCTCTTAATTGCAAGCGACCGTTTAGCGCCTGCAATTTCGTGATTATGTAGTCGCATAGGTGGTTATCACGTTTGTTAACGCGTTGTAATAAAGCGAAGGCCAAGGTCGCGGCACTCCCATCTTCATATACCTATACCTAGGCACCGCAAGTTGTAGACTACAACTGGTCCTTATGACGCTCATTGCCAATTTTTGAATTTTTATTTTGTGACTTTTTTTTTACCATGGTTTGAGGAAACTGTTGGAGATTTATATTTATCTGAAATATAATGTGTCATATTTATTAACAGGCTACGTCGTTGTGACTTTAATTGTGGAAAAAATCACTCGATCGTAAAATCACCACACAGCCTGTTAATTTCGACCTTTAAAAAGACATTATTATGTTCCAGAACATTTGAATATCCAGTAGTTTCCTCTTAAAGTTTGAAGAAAAAACGTAAACAAATAGCGAATGTATGTTCGGTCTTATGGGGTGGAATTTGTATACCTGCTTGAGACTTTAGAAACAGCTTTGATATAATAAAGATATACCTAGCTAGGTACTGATAGATATAAATCCAAGGCCCTGTTGATTCCTCTTGCCAATAGAACGTGAGCTCACCGAGAAATCGAAAAGTTCATCGAGAAAAGAGTTCACGAGAACCTGTTACAAAATCACAATAATTGGCAACTCAATTTACCTACTTATTATTTTTAGAACTTGGATTCTGAACAATCTGTACCTTGGTATTTTTAAAATTTGGACGGAATGGATCAACAATCAGACAAAACATGCAGACCTGGAACTGTCATAATTTCATTTTTTGAAAGGAGTTGAGGCCACTGTAAGTTCTACCGACTTTTCACTGGTATTTCCTTTCTCTTATAAATTATCTTGAAAGCTCTGGAGGACAAAAGAATAATAAACAAAAGTCACCGAGCAAATATTTGATTTTCTCCTTTGGTAGTGACAATAACAGCAATAGACTGACTCCCCTATCCGAGAGTTTCGAACCCCCTTAAGAAGTCTGGACGTCGAAATATTGACAAGCATGATAAGTTCATATGAAATTAACAGAGTAAAGTGCTTGTTTCCATCGACCCATTAATCATTTCTCGTATAGATATTTGGCCAAAATGTGTTCGTTCTCAAATCTGTGGTCGTGTATACTTAAAGTGACATCTGACAGCCGCGATATAGCCGAGGGGTCCAGACTCCTGACACTCTAATCAAGATAGATGTCTTGGAGTCCAGTCGCAATTAGAAGCGGGATCATGGGGTGCACCTGCAAAGTTAACAGGACATGGGAGAAGTAGGTGTAGGTGATGTTTATTATTGTAATGTTCACATGAAACGAAGCAAAGTACTTTTTCTCATGCTATCATAGAAAGTTAGATAATTCTTTTAAGCACATAAAGTAAGCAAGAATTCATAATTTTGGTTTTTTGACGTTCCGATTTGAAACTTTGTGAGAAAACTTTCGGATATTTAAATATTCTGAAATATAATGTGTCTTTTAAAAGTCATTAGTCATGAGGTCATGTGATTTTACGATCGAGTGATTTTTGTCACCAAAAAATTGTCCAAAATTAACCAATCGTGAGACCACAACATAGCGTCATGAGTAATGACGTTAAAAAGTCATATTATATTTCAGAATATTTAAATATCCAATAGTTTTCTCACAAAGTTTGCACACTGATTAAAAATGTGGAGTCTTTAAAATGATATGAGAAAAATTGCTTTGTTTTGGTTCAGATGAACAATAACAAACATCACCTCTTCCCATGACTGCTTAAGCATTAGTGGCAATATCTATCGATAAAGTAGCGTTGATCTATTTTAACATTATTTCTTTGGAATGGGTGGGGCCAAAAGATCGGCCTTGCAAGGTCGACTGCCGTCAAGGTCACCTTCATTTAGATAAGTACCTATGCTACGGACGTTTGTAGTCTCTACCTAATACAGTTGTTATAACGAACACCTCTCTATAATAGCGAGCGAATTTGAAGTCACGAATCACTAGACAATATGAATCTCTTGAATTGTTGCGGTTCTATTCAGAAAGGTGACAGAATTTTTTTTTCGTCACATTTTTACCAGCATGGTCAAGACGGCGCTAGAGAGTGTACATACAGGTGCAGCCTGATGGTCGGAATGACGCCATACCTATGCTACGCATGATCGTAGGTCGGGTGACTCGTCTGATGCGCAGTACGTCAACTGCACCACACACTCACGCTAGTACGTAGTAGGTAAACAACGTACCTGGTGCATATAGTTACGTTTTCTGGTGTATTGGTACCTACCTGCGCGTAGTGCAAGCCATAAAGCATGGATAACACGACAGGGGACCCAGTGAGGCCGGTACGTGTTAAAATGTCGACTGTTAAGACCGAACATACATTCGCTATTTGTTTACGTTTTTTCTGCACACTTTATGAGGAAACTGTTGGATATTTAAATGTTCTGAAATACAATATGTGTCTTTAACGACCGAAATTAAGAGGACGCTATACCTGACGATGCATTTTTTGCCGCCCATAAGATTAACATTGCGAGCGGCGATTCATTTTCAAGGTTTACCCTTGGTTGGAAAGACACAAAATTTGGCCTGTACCTAGCCCTAACAATGTTCTAGGTCGTGTTCGAAGCAGATTTCCCAATTTCTCACTGGTTTCTTTTATTGCAACTGTTTTGCAAATGCTAGCATCGCATACCTCAAGAAAAGTGCTGTATCTCGAAAACCAGTAAATAAATAGGAAATCTGCTTCGAACACTCCCTAGAACATTGTTAGGGCTAGGTACAGGCAAAATTTTGTGTCTTTCCAACCAAGGGTAAACCTTGAAAATGAATCGCCGCTCGCAATGTTAATCTTATGGTCGGCAAAAAATGCACCGTCAGTTATAGCGGACCCTTAATTTCGGTCGTTAAAAACACATATTGTATTTCAGAACATTTAAATATCCAACAGTTTCCTCATAAAGTGTGCAGAAAAAGCGTAAACAAATAGCGAATGTATGTTCGGCCTTAGTTAGTATATAAGTCCTATCAGTCACCATTGCTTCGGACACGAGCTTTGCGTAAATTTCCGTACGTAGTGTAAACGTAAATAAGCGTCCTCGATGTAGGCGCGACGCTATAAAGAATCCCCATCCCACATCGAGTAGTTTTCCATTGACATTATATGGTTTGAGCTTCCACGACTCTTGTGTCTTTACTGTGTCCATTATTGTCGAAGGAACCAGTGGCCACTTTGAAGGGAGGCATTCTGAGAAAAGTTCTCCTTCCAGGTAGCAGTTCCCCTTCGTGCTGCAGTGGACAGTGCAGTGTCGCCAATGAATGGCTGGCAGAAACCCGAGCCACCCCGACCTCTTCCGAAGGTGGTGGTGGTGGTTGTAACCGCCCAGCTGCTACTGTGGCCATTATCTTCCATTTTCCTTCCTTCAGCCCTTCGCTCCTTCATCTTCTTCTTGCTTCCTTGGTTGTCCAAGCTTCCGAACTCACTATGCGTCCCCACTCGCCGCTTCCAGGGTATAGTCCAAGTCAGGCTGGGAGCATACCTATAAGTCATACTTTCTTGCAAATATAGGGTTGATCAAAACTTCTTGATCAGGGAAATATCTGCTCAGGGTCGGATTGGCATTTTTAGCGTATGGTAGGATATGGAACCCATATCCGGATCGGCGTCAACTGAAAATCTTCAAGAAATTATGTTATGACTAATCGGTACTGATGCGGAGAGGTCAGGTGTAGGCAGAAGGCAGATTCTGAGTAGCCTACCAAATAAGTAAGTAATACACATAAGAATGGGTGCAGGGACCCTTGGGCTGCTAGGAGCTTTATATACACATAAGAATGGGTGCAGGGACCCTTGGGCTGCTAGGAGCTTTATATACACATAAGAATGGGATGCAGGGACCCTTGGGCTGCTGGGAGCCGTATATACACATAAGAATGGGTGCAGGGACCCTTGGGCTGCTGGGAGCCGTACTTATATACACACAAGAATGGGTGCAGGGACCCTTGGGCTGCTAGGAGCTTTATATACACATAAGAATGGGGTGCAGGGACCCTTGGGCTGCTAGGAGCTTTATATACACATAAGAATGGGTGCAGGGACCCTTGGGCTGCTGGGAGCCGTATATACACATAAGAATGGGTGCAGGGACCCTTGGGCTGCTGGGAGCCGTACTTATATACACACAAGAATGGGTGCAGGGACCCTTGGGCTGCTAGGAGCTTTATATACACATAAGAATGGGGTGCAGGGACCCTTGGGCTGCTGGGAGCCGTATATACACATAAGAATGGGTGCAGGGACCCTTGGGCTGCTGGGAGCCGTACTTATATACACACAAGAATGGGGTAGAATTTTATATGTTGGAGCCGTACGGACCCGTATATACGGCTCCAACAGGTACGCTCCCAGCCTGACTTGGACTATACCACCCTTTTAATTTCTCAGCCATCTCCTCTCTTTCTTCCTTGTGTTTTGATGGGATGCACCAGTGCGTTCATTGGTTGGTTTCCGCGCTTGCCCTCTTTGTCCTCCGGGTCACGGGCTGGCCTTGGGTTCGCGGATGACTGGCTGCGGTAGTTTTCATCGTTTCATTGGTTATTTCGGTTGCCGCGTACTTCCCAGTTCAGCACCTGGCCCATACATCTTGCTACGTGCTAGGCTTCTTCTGTAGTCTGCAAATCCAGTGCGAGAGACCAAACTTGCGTGGAATTTTTCAACTCTGAAGTCGGCCAGGCTGGGCTCTAACTTGCTCGGAAGATTAGCATTGTCTTCATACCGAATGGATTGGACCAATCGTGATAGTTTCTCAGTTATTTAAGAGGACGCTATACCTGACGATGCATTTTTTGCCGCCCATAAGATTAACATTGCGAGCGGCGATTCATTTTCAAGGTTTACCCTTGGTTGGAAAGACACAAAATTTTGCCTGTACCTAACAATGTTCTAGGGAGTGTTCGAAGCAGATTTCCCAATTTCTCACTGGTTTCTTTTATTGCAACTGCTTTGCAAATGCTAGCATCGCATACCTCAAGAAAAGTGCTGTATCTCGAAAACCAGTAAAAAACATGGGAAATCTGCTTCGAAGACTCCCTAGAACAGTGGTTCTCAAACTTTTTGCATGGCTGGCGGAACCAAATTTAGTCGAGAATTCTTTCGTGGAACCTTAAACATTGGATCGTCGATTTCACAGGTTTTTTAGGAAACAACAACAATGCATTTTTATATTTCAATTTTTCTAAACTAAACTAAAATTGTATTCCCTGAAGCTCGGAGAAGGCTTCGCGGAACCAAATGGTTCCGCGGAACACAGTTTGAGAACCACTGCCCTAGAACATTGTTAGGGCTAGGTACAGGCAAAATGTTGTGTCTTTCCAACCAAGGGTAAACCTTGAAAATGAATCGCCGCTCGCAATGTTAATCTTATGGGCGGCAAAAAATGCACCGTCAGGTATAGCGGACCCTTAACATCTGTAGCACGTTCTCTGCGATTAGGTCTTCTTGACTCTCGCCTATCGTATAGGGGTTATAGTGTTAGAGTACGCCTATGGGTTCGCTATCATCAGTAAACGATTCATTGCTGTCTGACGTTTTTTTACCTATTTCGATATATTTTCATTTTGCTCAGCTTCACCGGAAGCCTCTTTATCGACCGGCAATATTGACCCGGAACTCAACGGTAGTGTCCGAAATTAGCCTATGTAAGAGAAGATATCCTTGGGTCAATTTTTCTAATGTAGAGTACTTGGACTTGGCCGAAAAAAAAAAGCCCGACCCAGTCCTTACAAAAAACCGATTATGTCACTTGTGCACCTCCCTTCTTCCAAAAATAGCCGCTTCGGACTACTTTTTGCGGTACGCGATTTTTTGTTGGTTTTTGTCGTTGAAATGAGAATTAGGATGGCTAGGAAGGCAGCACGTGCCTGGTTATGCGTCGTACCTGATTTCTTTCACTCTCCTTCACTCCGACATGGCTAATTTTCCAGTCAGCCGTCCAGGACTCTCAAGGACGCTCAAGTGCTATAGTTTTCGAGATACCTCCAGAAAACAGGAGAAGGTGTTCTTCTTTCTACATTCTATCAACTTCAGTTTACCTAACAATACCATCCCGCATAGTGGTCCTATAGAGTATTTTTCGGAACCTTACCATATCAAGAACTAGCCCTCCTGCTAAGCTGTCGGGTGTTGGTACTCCGTGGGGACCTACAGTTTTAGGTGTGTTCCGAGCCACTGCAACCTCGATACACAACATGTCAATTGAGAGGTGAATATGCCGATCAGGACTTTGATAGGATGGGATCTATATGAAGACAATATTGACCACGCAGCTGTTGAAGCTATTGCTGATGTACGTAAAAAAATATTATATTTCGGACGAAAAAATAATCTGAAAGTTCCTTGGAAAGATGTCTCTTTTCTAACCATTATTTTCGTCAGTGTTATTTTTGAGCTGCTTAAATTTTATACCAGACTTATAACAACGTAATGAATTCATATAAACTCTTTTGTCCGTAGGTATGTAAATGATGGTTTATGTGTTTTGTGAGTTATAGAAGGCGGTATCGCTATTTAGCCGTCATATAAGAGGCAGTTCCTAACGTATTTGCTCCACCCATTGCCACTTGCCATTGTTATCGTAATTGTTGCTATGGCTAATACATTCACTGCCACATTCCTCCAAAGGACGATTGCTCCAGAGCGTGCAGGCGTGTGTTCAGGAATTAACAGTTCTTAAGGGCCACCATACATTCGCTATTTTACTTTCTCGCCCGTATGTAATACATGGGCTGAGAAAGTTATGTTATCGTGCGAAATTTCGATTTTGAGATTTTCATTGCAAATGGCGTTTCAGAGGTGCTAGATACCAAAAAAAATGGTTTTTAGGTCATGTCCGTCCGACGTACGTACGTCCGTCCGTCCGTCCGTCCGTCCGTCCGTCCGTCCGTACGTTTGTCTGTAGCGCAGCTACAGGTCACACCAGTCAACCGATTTGGCTCAAATTTGGAATATAGATGTCTAAAATCAGTTCCAAGATACATTTTTAATTTAACTTTGATTACTCAAAAATTGCGCCCACTATTGTCAAAAAAGTGTCAAAAAAAATTCAAAATCGTGTTTTTGTCTACTCAAGACGCATTTCACGGTACGGTAATAAAGTTAGAACCTTCAAATTTTGTAGTCGTGTTCCCAGATAGATGCTCCAGGATTATTTTTATTGTTTTGGAGATGGGCCAAAATTGGCCCATACGTGAAAACCTTGGCCCCATGAATAGTATTAGCCGGAATTTCACAAAAATCCACAAACTTGTGCTTAATAACATTACTTAAAGGTTTGTCGAAGAAATATTCAATCAATTCAAAATTGCGGCCAATATAGGCAAAATAAAGTCAAAAATAGGAAAAAAAACTAGAATCTCGTTTTTGATTGGTCAAGACGGATTTGGCACTACAGTTATAAAGTTAGATCCTTGTAATTTCGCAATAGTGTTCCCAAATAGATGCTACAGGATCATTTTCATTCTTTTTGAGATGGGCCAAAAATTTGGGCCAATATTGGCATTATCGTAGGAAACATTTTCCAAAAATGGAAATCACGTTTTTGATTGGTTAAGACGGATTTGCAACAACACTAATCGACGGATTTTCTTGAAAATTGGTGAAAGTGGTCTCAGATAGATGCTTCAAGGGCGTTTTCAATAGATTTTTATTTACTTAAAAATTAAGACGGTGACATGCAAAATAGAAAACATATACTTTGCGCGTCGAGCGACACTTCACTGTTTGACGGATATGTTTGAAATTCGTTATGCAGGTGCCTTAAAGTATCATCCATCATAGCCGTATCCACGGGGGGGGTTAGGGGGTTAAACCCCCCCCATGAGCGGAAAATTAACATGGTAATACCAACGTGAAGCAAAAAAAATATAGGCTAAACCCCCCCCCCCCTTGACATTAAAACCCCCCCCCCATGACCGTTTTCTGGATACGGGCCTGTCATCCATTGTATGGCAGAATACTTTTTAAAAAAAGTTAAAATTCTGACAAAAAAAAAAAATTATTCACGTAAAAAAAATCAAAATTTTCGATAAAAATTGCGAGAAAGTCAAGTGCAACCATTGTCGAACCCTTTATTTTACGTTCCGATTTCAAACTTTGTGAGAAAACTATTGGATATTTAAATATTCTGAAATATAATATGTCTTTTTAACGTCATTACTCATGAGGCTACGTTGTGAAATCACCATGTATGTAACCTCTTCATTTATGCCGTTAAAAAGACATATTATATTTCAGAACATTTAAATATCCAATAGTTTCCTCATAAAGTGTGCAGAAAAAACGTAAACCAGCACGACTACGTATAGACGCCCTCAAGTTTTGCAACAAAAACTTCATCTTCTAGTCTGCATCTGCTACTGTAGTTTCTACAATAATTCTACAGTAATTCTTTTGTCTAATGCGCCCTGTGAGCAGACCTTTATCAAACTAACGAAATACCCCACCAATTTGCCTTCTCTTAACTTCATAAATCAAATATTATTACACTGCTGGACAAGGCGGTGTGGCCAATGGCAGTAATGGCTCAATAATGCATGCTGCCTTATACAGGAATCGTGTTCTAGATGTGTCAGCCAGGCTGTATGTACTGCAACCTTAAGATCTATTAATTCTCCAAGTTTTCTCTGTAGGATAGATGGAAAATTGTTTGAGGTTTTTCAGTGAATGAACGATAGTGTGATTTGACGTCATTGTGATAGTCTCCTTCGTCTATAGGTACAAACGGGACAACCTTTTTAATTTACATACCTTGTTTGTACTTAGCCTGCATTATCTATAGGTACGTACCTTATTTGAGCTGTTCTGGCCGTCAGGTTAGCCCCCTAGGAGACAAGTGCACTAGATGTAGCAGACCTGCCACAGCACGCGATCGGAACACCTACGTGCTTAAAATAGCCTCGACTCCTTTCGGTCCACTTGCGTTCTGGGAGGTCTGGGTTCAAATCCCGTCGTAAGGAATATTTTTTTTCAGTGTCAATTTTTTTTCACTGATTTTTTCAGTTGGGAATCTTACCCGTGCATGAAGCTGTCCAGTTTTCTTCACATAGTTCCCTACGCTCAGGTAGGGCAAGTGATCAGAAATTCAGGTCACTCTCTTGGCAGCACGTACCTGGGCATAGGTACTGCCTGTGTATGTTTATGGGCGAGCGTGCAGATGCGTACACGTACCTACTCCTATGTTCATAAGTCACCCTAGCGCCTTTGGGTACCAGGTTGCATCACCGTCTGCCAACTAGTACCTTGGTACTAAGCTAAATTTCTTTGAATTTCCCGCGCTTTTTCGTGTCACACTGCGTGGAGAGTAAGAAAAATTTGGAACACTATAGAACCGAGTCACACCGATTCGATTCCGGTCCTTTAGAAATTTTTCAGATCAGTAGGTATTCATCTCTGATATGTTCAGCATCTTAAGTGAAATTTATATCAAGGCTGTGGTGGTTCGGAACCCACCTAAAACTGTAGGTCTCCATCGTGCTTAGACGAAAGTCCACTATAGTCTCTTATTCAGCCCTCTTGCCCCTCGGTCATAGCCCCTCACAAGCAAGGCCTCGAAGTCCAAGTGTACCTAGTGAAGCTGTACCAAAGAGCTAGGTTCTCGCCGGTAGAGGGGGGCATGTACTCAGTACCTAGATGCACCAGCTCCAGAGTATTCCAGCAGAAGCACACAGATTTCACGTGTGGTAGTTGGCGTATACTGCGCTTATGGCCGCACCTGTGTTTCCGAACTCAAGCCTTCGGTGTTTTAGCCACAGGTACCTGCTTAGGTTTAGACCGTAGTTGGTCTGCGTCAGTCTGCGTGAGTGGGCGATAGTGCGCCAAGACCGCGTGTTGTCTCGCTAAGTGTGGACTCCCCTTAGTGATCGTGTGAACGCAGCTTTAGTGGGTGTTGTTTTGTGTTTCTTAGTGTTTACCTACCCTCATTCTTCGATCCCGTGAAAAAAAATTTGGGCGGTTATTTTTGGCAGCAAAAAAAAACGGATAATTTTTTGAGCCAGAGCGGACGCTGCAGTCCTTTACCAAAATTGGAACCCTCTCTATAGCGAGCTCTTCTTATAGGGGTCGTTATAGAGAGAGGGATGGTATATATTGTATATTCCCAGTGGCACAGGAAAAAAAATATTTCTAAAACTCAAAAAAGCATGCCAGTTTTACGCGACAAATACTGTGGGAAAGCACAAGACATTACCGCAGTCTAGAAGCAATTTCCCTGTTAGGCACACAATAGACGAAATCGAAAGTAACCTTAGCGCGTAATCCCATGTTCACGTGAGGTCTCCCAACCATAGCAAAGTCTGCCTATTAAAACCAAATAAAATCTAAGTAGGCACAGCCACTTATTACCCAAGTAACCTTCACGAGCAACTGTTCGTTATTTGAGATTGCCAGTGTCATTTCCTTATACTTTTGTGTACCTGACTGTAGGTCTAAACAACCTAATTGGAGTTTAAGATCGTTCGAGTATGTGTAGTCAGTTCAAAAACTTATTTTTTGCCCTTAGGTCTCACCTGTTTTTGACCCAAAAACTTAACCGAGACAATGTGAAATTTCTGTGTATAAGTGACGAAGCCATGGTAGTGATAGTGATCCGAGCCCCCCCGCGGGACCCGGGCGAACTAGCATCATCATCCGTGACCTATACACGAACCACGTCCAAGCAAGAGTCCGAACGCTACTCCCCGAACGGGCCGTCCTCATTTGATTCGGGGGTAACGTTAGATCCCGAGCCCCGGGACCTGAAAGTCTACCTAGGTAGACCGTACTCTGGGGTAGACCCGGGACCACGGGACCTTAAAGGGTACCTACGAGACAGTAGACCCATCTTTGACCGGGACCATTTCCTGGAGTCTTCCTCGAAAGACTCTGGTTACGTGGAGTACCAGCGCCTCCGAGACCTGGAACTTTTGAAAGAGGTCCATGAAAGAAGTAAGGGGGACTTGAGGCTGGACTCGCCGGCTTCGAAAGACAGTGGTTTCTCGGAGAGGCCGCGGGGGTGCAAAGTGACCAGGATCAGGTACCACCCCCGCCCGGAACGTGCCCCCTCTTGTACATACCTGTCTTCCAATTCTTCTGAAAATACCGTGACTTATTGCCCTTCTTCCTCTTCGCAGGCTGACCCGGACAACCAACTGGCCACAACCAAAGAGGGTAAGTTCCATTTTTTAAGTTTTTAATTTAAAATTTTTTTAAGCAAAAGAATAATCAGTGTCAGAGCCAAACGGTCTAAGATCTTCTGAGATTTGATTGAAGAACTTATTCTTTTGCTTTTCTAAAGGTGGATTTCACAGTTCCTGACTTCCTAAAGTCAGCTATAGTACAGTAGATAGGTACATTATAGTGTGACTATAGCGTTATCCTTTCGAGAAAAAAAAAAATTGTTGCCTTTCACCACCCTGTCAATACGCCCTTATCATAACATTAGCTAGTGGGCTTTTAACGGTAAGATAAATTTTTCGACTCCTTTTTCGGGGACACATATTTACTAACTCCACTTTAAGATATTATCTACTAGTGAAAGCCACCTTTCTTATTCAGCTGGAATAATTTGTTTGGTTTAAATCGGTGCTATGCCTTTTTAACCCAGTATATAGGTATTATGTTTCTTTCCTCATGTCCACGACTGTACCTTCATTAAAAAACTGAAGCGTATGAATGAAAAGGTGACGTCCCTACATACCTAAAACTATTTTCCCAGTCTAGACAGACAGAATCAACGTATCAGCTAGATCGATCACAATGATTTACATTAAGTTAAAATAGAGAGTTGTCCAACAAGATTCTCCTCACGCTACATTAAGGTACGTTTAAGGTACCTATACTTTGTTTAACACGCGATGACGTACTTGTAGCCTTCACGGTCTAGGGACCATCCCTGAGTTAGTCATCCATAGGTATGCACCCTACCTTAAAACAAAGATTTTGCTCATTTTACACTGAGCTAAGGTTCGGGCTTTTACTTTCAAAATATCATGAAGAATATGGATTTTGTTGAAGACTGGCGTGGATATTATCCACTCACCATAAGCCTACTTTTTCGTTGGAAGTAGGTACTATAGCTGAGGGTTGGGGGGGACAAGCCCAGCAACTAGACCGTTTTCAAGAACTATCCATTGTGCTCAGCTGGCAGCACTACCAAATACCAGCTCCCCAGCCATCGTGTAAACGATGGGGACCTACAGTTTTAGGTGGGTTCCGAACCACCACAGCCTCGATATACATTTCACTTGACATGCTGAACATATCAGAGGTGAATGCCGAGCAGAAAAACTTTTTGGTAGGATCGGGATCGAACCGGTGTGACCCGGCTCTCACTGCTCCTCAAAAGTCAACCATTTAGTCCACTCGGCTATCGAGGCCTTCAGTAGGTACTATATTTATAATACTAATTCTATACGGAATTCGTTTCGAAAGTGAAATGGCGGTGGTGAAATTAAACAAGGTTGTTGCTTTTTGTAGTGACAAAGAAAATATCTAAGATATAATAATGAAAACAGTTTGAATGGTGAATTATTTTTCCGCTCTGGCCGAATTTCCATCCAAGTTAGTTAGACGAGAACTTCCCTATTACATCGAGACATACCCATAAGCTCAACACTCCGTTTACATATACATCAATGTGGGGACTAATGTGCGGATGACTCGGAGTTCGACCCAAACCTCTTGCCGAGAGGTTAACCACTCGTTGGGAATCTCGTTGGGAATCATTGGAAATCTTTATGAAATCTCAAAGAATCTTGGAATTTTTTTGAGTGGTTACCCCTTTGGGGTTCATCTTTCTATGAATATCGTGGGGAATCTTTAAAAATCTTTATGGAATCTCAGTGGAATCTCAAGGAATTTCTGGAGTGGTTACCCCCTCGCCTCTTGCTCTTAGGTTCCTACAGTTGTTGTTGTTGATATTGGATTATCTTGTACATCCAGCTCCAAACTGACCAGTATACCCAGCGGTAAAGGCAGGACACCTCTGATTCTTGATATTTACCATTGTCAATGATTTTATCGCAACAGAAAATCTGCGGTACCGGGATTCGAACCCGGGACCCTCCGATTACAAGTCCTGTGTTTGACCACAACACCACCGAGGGCCGGAGTTCCTACAGTTCCCAAAATCTACAGAACTCCCACGCAATGTCACCCTTATGGCCTTCATGGTCTAACGACCATCCCCGCAGGTCTCCACCCTACCTTGGAAAAGAAACTAAACCAGATTTTGTCATGGGTGCTGGTCGCACACGAAGAGGACCAGCAAAAATGCTTGAACTGTCATTAAATCGTCACGGCTGTTACAATGTGCGGACTCACTTGGAGCGCGGGCAATTGCGATGGCCACGCCTCGTTTACACTCTGTGTTTTTAGGATATGTGGGTGGTCAGTGGAAGGTGCGCCCTTACAAATTACCGGTTACTGCACTTGCAGATGCCTGAGTTGTGGGGATTTTTTAAGGCGAAGTTTAAATTATTGCGTTGTCATAATTTATCAGTAGGGATTGAAAATTGGCAGTTATCAATCTTAAGGTTAGGCTTTTGCTGATGATGCATTTCTGCTTCCATTTGGATTTCAGAGAGATTGTCCCAAATTTCATCAGACTGACCTGTGAACGGATTTTATTCGACTCAAGGGATCATAGGAAAAACACAAAATCTCCTTCCCCGCCATACTGGCTAAAGAAGAAAAATGTCTGTTCACTCGAAGATTTAAACCCTTATTAGCGACCCTAAACACTCATTTTTTCACCTACAGGAACCGTTCACTCAAATGGAACTCCAGATATTTTCGGGAAAAGCCTGGAAAACTCTGCCTAAGGGCAAATGCAACGATGACTCAGAAGGTTTGGCATGTTTCCATGCAGGTTCATGGTACAGGCAGAGAACCTTGAACTACAGTCGCTAAAAACTCCGAGCAAATATCACACACCTTAGCACCTCTTGTCTGGAGAAGGTCCGCCATCTTGTGACTCCAGCAAATACAATATAGCCATTGGTAGGATACTCCAGCCGTATGTGATGTGAGGGATGGCAGAGCTTGTCCCCAGTTGGTCAGTGCTCTGTCTAAAGGCGCGCCCACACTATGAATCTTACTGGGGAGGAATGGCAGTTACCGATTCACTCATCTAGATATTCACTGAGCGCTGGAGCAGAGAAAATCCTGGGATGGCGGATATGGAAGTAAGTGCCAAGTGTGCAGGAATCCACCATCCCAGAGTTATCATTCCAAAACTCCATTACCAGACGAGTGTTGGGCCACCTTAACTCGACGGTAGCCGAGGGGGTAACCACTCCAGAGATTCCTGGAAATTCCCTGAGATTCCATAAAGATTTCCAAGATTCCCAACGATATTCATAGAAAGATGAATACCGAAGGGGTAACCACTCCAAAAAAATTCCAAGATTCCCATAGATTTCATAAAGATTTCCAATGAGATTCCCAACGAGTGGTTAACCCCTCGATGGTAGCCATACGGCCAGCGCCAGCATCATCCATGATGGACAGTTGTACATAAATACTACTGGCTGATTTGGGGCAAAACGCAGGGGGCAGTAGGTATTACAGTGCAATCCTATGGCCTCTTTCCCATGGGATTATGAAATGGATACTACACTGTATATCAGAGAAATGGCAGGGGGATTTAGCAATGGCTGACCTGCGGAGAGAAAGATGAGGTTCACGCACTGGTAAAGCAGATGAACCTGACTACTGAACCTTGTCTGTCTATAGTTTGAACTCTACTAACTTAACTCAGCCGGAACGAACACAGAAAAGTGCGCCAATGCCGAAAGTGGATCGTGGGTTTGATGAATCTGAGACATGAGGAATAGACGAGGGGGTATCCACTCCAGAGATTCCTTGAGATTGCATAAAGATTTCAAAAGATTCCCAACGATATTCATAGAAAGATTAACCCCAAAAAATCCAAGATTCCCAATGATTCCCAACGGGATTCCCAACGAGTGGTTAACCCCGGGAATAGACGTCGTAGATGCGAACTTGAAGGGCTTCTACGTCATTACGTCCGTGAGGGAAAAATATCGCGTACACCGGGATTCGAACCCAGACCCCTCTGGACAGAAGTCAGATCCCCTGACCGCTCGGCCACTGATAGGCACTGAAAAATAAATAAAAGTTAAGGGTCATTAACGATGAAAATCCCTGGCGGAAACGTAAAAGCCATAGATAACGCACCATAAACGAACAATTGAAAATATAAACCCGCCAATCTAAATGGCGGCGAAGTGCTAAAATGAAAACTACTCATTAAAGGCTATACCAGATAATCTAGCTATAGGCACTACGCTATAGTGATGCGCATTAAGAGGCGATGATGAAAGCTGCTCAAGTTTTCGACAGTTCGGTTTTCCATAAAAGTAGAAGTCACTCACTTTTATTAGTCCCACTACGTGCATTTAAAGGTACCGATTTCAGAAATAATTAAATATGTCTGATGCAGAGAAGCTGAGTTCATAATATTGGGTTCAACACAGTAACCATTTAAATTTGGTCACTATAAAAGGAGTTCGCTATAGAAGGTATTTCAAGATGAGTCCAAAGGAGATAGGCTTCGTTAAGAGACTGTATAGATTTTGCTCGTTATAGTGAGTTTTACGTTATAGAGAGTGTCGTTATGGGGCGGTCCCTTTCTAGAATTTTGAAATTGGTCGAAATTCCGTTTAAAGTGCTCAAAACCACATAATTTTATTATTTGAACCGTGCGTGCTTAGAGACCGGAGACTTCTTCATACAGCCTTAATGCTCCTATTTCCTTCTTCTGGTACGAGCAAAACGGATTGCAATCTTAATTACCTCAGGTTTCCTCCACGGTTCTCCCTTGTACCTATACCTTCTTTTATTGATTTCATCAACTTCTTTTTGCAGTGTGAACTTCTGATTTTAAGTGTAATATTGTACGTGGGAAAGTCGCAAACCCCGACACATTAACACCAACTTAACACCAACTTAAGGGTCCGCTATACCTGACGATGCATTTCTTGTCGCCCATAAGATTAACATTTCATTTTCAAGGTTTACCCTTGGTTGGAAAGACACATAATTTTGCCTGTACCTAGCCCTAACAATGTTCTAGGTCGTGTTCGAAGCAGATTTCCCATTTCTTTACTGGTTTTCGAGATACAGCACTTTTCTTGAGGTATGCGATGCTAGCATTTGCAAAACAGTTGCAATAAAAGAAACCAGTGAGAAATTGGGAAATCTGCTTAGAACACTCCCTAGAACATTGTTAGGGCTAGGTAAAGGCAAAATTTTGTGTCTTTCCAACCAAGAGTAAACCTTGAAAATGAATCGCCGCTCGCAATGTTAATCTTATGGGCGGCAAAAAATGCATCGTCAGGTATAGCGTCCTCTTAACACCAACTTAACATCCAAACACCGTAGGTATGGGTGGGAGGGGAAAGCTCAGCAACTAGACCATTTCAAGCTGGCAGCTTCTATTCTTTATAAGCGACGGGGACCTACAGTTTTAGGTGGGTTTTGAACCACCCCAGCCTCGCTAAAATTACACTTGACATGCTGAACTTATCAGAGGTGAATGCCGATCAGAAAAAGTTTTTGGTAGGATCGGGATCGAACCGGGGTAGCCCCGGCTATCGAGGCTGTTGCTTCTCTAAAGTATCCTATAGTGTCTCCTATCGAACAGATTTATCTTATGTTTAGCTTATATAATATACCTTAAGGGCCACCATACATTCGCTATTTTTTTACGTTCCGATTTCAAACTTTTTGAGAAAACTATTTGATTTTAAATATTCTGAAATATAATTTGTCTTTTTAACTCATGTTCGGTTATTTTTGGACAATTTTTTCGGTGATAAAAATCAGTCGATCGTAAAATCACAACATGACTATGTTACGTTACAAAGACATATTAGGTATATTTCAGAATATTTAAATATCCAATAACTTTGAAGTCCAAAAGTAAAAAAAATAGCGAATGTATGGTGGCCCTTAAGAGCGATGAAGATCTATAATGCCCAGCCGAACAAAAACGCCAGTAGTCAATATGATTTGAAAGTAATAATTAGCACTCTGTCGGACTGATTGTAGGATTAAGTGGTAACCGAGGTAGTAACGAACAGCCATAAAGTTTAAACGATGCATTTAAATTTTTAAACCGGGCATATATGAGGTCGGCAGCCATTAAAACGGAGATTAAAAATGGCGGCGCATTCCCGATTTAAACCTTGATTTAAATCAAACTTGACCTTCCGTACTTCTTATAGACCAAAGGGTCGTAAAAATATGTGGATTACCGTTTCGAATGTTGCATGGTATTGAAAAGTAGGTTTTTATGGCTCTGTGTATGGAGAATCGAAAAGTTATTACGCCTGAACTTCAGTGCTTTTAAGGTTTAAGGCTGATCGATGCGGTGGACCTCCCCTTTGACTCATGTAAGGGTCACCAGACAAACCTGTTTGTTTATGTTTTATTTCGACAATTTTTTGAGGAAACTGTTGGATGTTTAATTCTTCTGAAATGTAATATCTCTTCCTAACGACAGAAGTTAACTGGGTAGATATATGTTGTAATTTTAGGGTCGAATGATTTTTGTCAATAAAAAAACTTCTCCAGAATTAACCGATCGTAAAATCACAACAGAACCAATTAATTTCTGACGTTAAAAAGACATATCATAATTCAGAACATTTAAATATCCAACAGCGTCCTCAACACAAGAGGGGCGACAATGGTCGCCCAAACTTTCCCATCCTACAAGTTTCGGGGCCCTTGGAGAAACTTTTAGACGAGATAACTAGCATGAGGAAGACTCCCTGAGTATTTTGAGTACCCACATGACATATTTTGCAAACCTTCAATCTCTCAACTGGGGGGGGGGGGGGGGGGATAGGAAATGCTTTGAGATTTTTTTTTGACCACATAACTCACTTAAGGAAGCCTCCCTGAGTGTTTTAAATACCCACATGTAATTTTGTGAACGTAAAAAACTGACCCCTTGGGGGGTCGTACCTCCAAAATTCGAGTTTTCCCAGATATGCCGCTAATTGGGTATTTTTACCCATAATATGCACTGTTACCCCTGAAAAAATGAACAAAATCGTAGGCGCCGATTTTGAGAAAAAAATTAAAAACCTGATTTTTTGAGGTTTTTGGGGGGCTGTGCCCCCTGATTTTCCCTACCGGAAAATCGAAAAAAAAACAGAGTCTGCGCATTTTTTTTCTACACCCGTGTACCCAATTTGAACGAAATCGGCCAAACGGTTTTGCCGGTTTTTGTACATACACACATACTATCAGACGCACACAACGCGTAAAAAAAACTTTTTTGGCGTCTGGGACCTCTGACCAGCGCTTTGCAATTAAAAACTCAAAATTGATTTTTTGTACGATCACAATACTTTCCTATTACTTCGTATACATATATGGGAAAGTAAAAATAAACCAACACGATTGTGTAGTCGCAATTACAAAAATATTACGTAGGGATTATAAGCTAGAAGTGCCCAAGGGAAACTCCATTGCCACAGAGTATACGTAAAGCTCAATAAATCTTTACTATAATAACATCTTCCAAATAACATGATGTTCACTTCCGTCATGTAATCACCAGTTATCTCTAATCTGATCTTTAAAGGGGTCTAGAATATGACCATGTGGGTTAAACTTTCACTTTAACGAAGTAATGAAGTAAAAACTAATTGAAGAATGAAGAAACATTTAAGGCGGGACTAAATTTAAATTTTCCAACTCCACACGGTTAAGACCCCCGTCCACCTGAAGAACGGCTTCGTTCTGAAATATAATATCACTATCGAAAAGTCCCACCAGACTATACCTTACAACCAGGTTCCAGTGACGTAACATGTAACGGGCAGTAAACAGCGGCACACCTTCTAACCTTGACCGATGACGGCATAGGTACCACAGAATAGGACGACATCCCGTACCTAACCAATAAATGAAGAAGGTACGAAGGTAGCCATTGTTTTGGTACCAATGAATGGAAAGGGATTCGAATCGGTACCTGAGATTTGCTGGACGTGTGTCCGGGCCGGAAGTTCGGATAGGCTACATGCTACCTGTGACCTTGAATCTGTATGGGAAGGCCACTATGGTAAGGTAACGGATGATAATTGGATCGAATATTTATTTATTTTATTTATTTTTTTATCGAGGAGACCGAGGGGTTAACCACTCGTTGGGAATCATTGGAAGTCTTTATGAAATCTCAGGCAGTCTTGGAATTTTTTGGAGTGGTTACCGCTTCGGGGTTCATCTTTCTATGAATATCGTTGGGAATCTTTGGAAATCTTTATGGAATCTCAAGGAAGCTCTGGAGTGGTTACCCCCTCGGAGGAGCTTTAAGGGGAACTTGTGTAACTTGTATCCTGAGAGGTGTGGGTTCAAATCCCGGCTTGAGGAATTTTTTCCCACTGGCTACTACTCGGCGTAGCTTCAGCCCTACTCCTGTGGTGTAGAGCTCCTCTTAAGATTCCACAGGTACGGTAGCATGAATGAAGCTTTGTTGCTACGGCTGGTTAATTGCCCATCCATCCTAATGACGTGCCTTAAGTACCTACCTACCTCCAGTCCTCCAGTAGTCATCTAGTGTGCCCTTGGCCTCTAACATATGTAATCTCACTCACCTAGTCCTACTGGCTTAGCAGCCTGCGCAATTACTAATGCGTGTACCTTACTTAAGGCTATGCAGGTGCATCTCAATCCCCCATTACAATTAGGCTGAAACGACTATAAAATTTTCGAAGGTTTTCTTTATGGCTTGCCATGGTCTCTCTTTATAAGATCGTTATAATGGGAATTCGCTTTCGAGAGACATTATACTGTAGGATACTTTAATACACCCTTAAGGGGGTATTCTAGCTGTCAATATGTATCTGTAACAAAGAGTGCATGAACAGCCTAAGGACCTCTTAAGGCTGAATATACATTCGCTATTTTTTTACGTTCCGATTTCAAACATTATGAAAAAACTATTGGATATTTAAATATTCTGAAATATAATATGTCTTTTTAACGTCAGTACTCATGAGGCTATGTTGTGATTTCACGATCTGTCAATTTAGGACAATTTTTTGGTGACAAAAATCACTCGATCGTAAAATCACAACATAGCCTCATGAGCGTTAAAAAGACATATTATATTTCAGAATATTTGAATATCCAATAGCTGTCTCACAAAGTTTGAAATCGGAACGTAAAAAAAATAGTGAATGTATGGTGGCCCTTAAGAGATATCGCACGGGAATGGCCCCCCTAGGTTCAACTAGGTATACCATGTAATATAAGGTCCTTAGGTATGCCCCATAAAAATCGCCATAACTTGGCCAGGTATTGGCCAGGTATTAGGCCTAACATGCTGCTTGATTTTAGAGCAACTCGATCCATCACGAGGCGTGTGATTATCGCCCCGGGGCACGATTAAATAACCTACCATAACTCCAAACTAGGTATCAGGTACGAACCTGACGACAACTACCTACTGTCAAGACAACGTTTAGCTTTAAGGCTGTTCTTAATAATGAGAAAATTAAGGTGCTTTTTGCGAGAAAATTGCAAAAAAAGACGTTGACGTCTTTTTCTTCCCATTTTTTTGATATTTATGAAAAGTTTTTAAAGTGAGAAACCTGTTTCTAAAGTCTAATTTAGTGTCTCCTAAAAGTACACTATAGCTTTATCCTCCCGAAAAGAAAATTAGTGCCTTTAACCATCGTGTCGATAGCGCTCGGACCTTAAGACTGAATATTTACATTCGCTATTTGTTTAAGTTTTTTCGGCACACTTTGCGAGGAAACTATTGGACATTATTTATACATTCTGAAGTGTTTTGAACGCCTGAAGTTAACTGCCTATGTCGTGATTTTACGATCAAGAATTAATTTGTGACCTTAAAAATACAAATTATATTTCAGGACGTATAAATATCCAACAGTCTCCTCGTAAAGTGAGCAGAAGAAATGTAAACAAATAGAAAATGTATTTTCAGTCTTGATACCTTTTGCTAGTGGATTTTTAACGGCAATAAAATTTTCTGCTACTATTCTTCACAAATTTTGGTAAACCATACTGGGACTCACCCGCACAACTAAACTACCAGTTAAGGTCGACTACACGTACTTGGTTCGCAATGCTACGTACTTCAAGCCCTACTCCGAAGTTACAGGGCGAGTGAAAGGTGTTTATTGAGGGATGTAAACCTGAGACTCTTTGTCGTGATGTAGTGTTGTATTTTTGCATGAAATGGAGTTATAAGCCCCCAGGAGCGATTTTAAACAGTCAACTACCAGTCCACATGTTTTTTTGACAGATCGCGAAAACACAACACTACCTCATGCGGAATATTTTTTTGAAAATTTTCGGACTAAAAAATGTATGATTTTATCGTCACATTTAGTAGAAAAGCTTGATAAATGTTTGTAATATTTACCGTCGCCATGTTGCATGTTGACAATTTTTATTTCACTTACGGAAGTGGGTAATTTCAACAGCATTTCTCTACTTTTTCTCCTGTAAAAGCTAAACATAGTGTCCTACTTTCACTCGTTCGTTTCGCGTTCAAATAGCACACTATGTTTAGCTTTTAGAGTAGGCACAACCAATACGATATTGCAATTACCAGTCTCCGGCTGTACTAATATGTAAACATTAGTTTTGTCGAATATTTACTTTTGCACAGTGGTTTTGGTGGAGTTCGTCGAGAATGTATATACAGCCTTAGGAAAATAGGAGATAAAATATTGTAATGCAGCGAGAAAAAAGGCACTTATGTCATTAAATTTTGGGAAAAAAGAAAAACGGCAAAACAGCCACGGGAGGCTGCGTCCGTGACAGGTTGATGAATTGTGCCTCCCACACACAAATTACACCCAACTTGCTGGTTTTTAGGTTTCAACGTTGTTGTTGGTAATATATGGCCAGAAAATATTGTTATATTCGGAGGCGATCTCGGAGACATCAGTTTCAGACATCAGAAAATTAAGATTTGTCGGTTCAACTTAGAATTCAAGTGGATACGATTTCTGTCCGTCCGTCAACGAGCGAATTTGTGCAAATTTTCGTGAAATATACGATACACCTAAGTAAGGGGGTTCGAAAGGGAAGCCGTTGTTCGAAAATTTGCTGTGAGATTTTAAGTATTATTTTTTGTCCTTTTAGAAATAACAATCAACTGAAAAAAAGTCTTTTTTTACCTTGAAAAATAAAAAACCGTCTTTGCTCTGTTTTGTGTGTTTGTTTCCTATATAAGTAATATTCAAACCTGAGATGGAAACCTTGAAAATAGTGAGAGTAATGGAAAAAGAGCTGCTTATTACATACGTCGCTGACTTTCGTCTTTAGGTTGAGAAGAGACCAACCTTGACACTGATGCTACCCATGAAAATTGTATGTGTGGTCCTTAAGGGTCCGCTATACCTGACGGTGCATTTTTTGCCGCCCGTAAGATTAACATTGCGAGCGGCGATTCATTTTCAAGGTTTACCCTTGGTTGGAAAAATACAAAATTTTGCATGGACCTAGCCCTAACAATGTTCTAGGGAGTGTTCGGGTGTTCGAAGCAGATTTCCCATTTTTTTACTGGTTTTCGAGATACAGCACTTTTCTTGAGGTATGCGATGCTAGCATTTGCAAAACAGTTGCAATAAAAGAAACCAGTGAGAAATTGGGAAATCTGCTTCGAACACTCCCTAGAACATTGTTAGGGCTAGGTACAGGCAAAATTTTGTGTCTTTCCAACCAAGGGTAAACCTTGAAAATGAATCGCCGCTCGCAATGTTAATCTTATGGGTGGCAAAAAATGCATCGTCAGTTATAGCGTCCTCTTAACCGCAGGTATCGAAAAAACCTTGGCCTCCACACGGTCAGGTGCATCTTTTATCGCTTAGGTGCATTACTCGGCCACAATCTGTCATGGGACTCTTTTTACCATTATGTCGTATATCGGAGTCATTCTTGGTAGCAGTACATGCGTCCTAGGTATTAGATACCATGAAAATGCAACTTTGTGTATAGATATACCTATTGGCGTGCGAAGAAGCGGAGGATGGACCAAGACCAACAAGAGGGTTCTTGGTCTTGGCCTTGGTCTTGGCAAAGTCAGTCTTGGTCTTTCTGGGTGCTGCTTACTTTGGTTTAGGTTAGGTTAGGTTACATTATGTCGTCCTGCTGGATGTACCTATATGTAACTCTACTGGCAGTCTCTTCACCCAGATGAAGGTGCTGAGTGGCTCCAGCCTGCTAAAAGCTCCAGAACAAGAGGTTAACCACTCCAGGAATCTCGTTGGGAATCTTTATGAAATTTCTGGGGTAGTTAACCCTTTGGGGTGCATCTTTCCATGAATCTCGTTGAGAATCTCAGGAAATCTACATGCAATCTCAAGCAATCTCTGGAGTGGTTACCCCCTCGTTCCAAGATCCATCCGAAAACGGAACAATTGCAGACACACGAACAGAACTAATGCATCTTGCCTGGCCCTGGTCCTACCCACCATCAGGTAGGTACCTAGCCCTCACCGCCTCGGTGAAAACTCGACAGTGGGTCGTGATTCTACCCAAATAGGTACATAGGTACTTTTTTCTTCCCCTTGACTTTTCTTACAAATTGCGTCTACACATACGAGAATGTACAAAAATCACTTCTCGTATCCTTCAAAGGCTCTTTTCAGTTTCGGCCGCTATCGGTCGTTGTGTGGGGTTAGGTCCGTGTCAAGGCCGAGTGGTACCTGACAATTTAATTGAGGTCTAGGTATGCTAAATGGCTCTTATTCGTGCCTCATTAAATACCCAGGTACCGAGCGCTAGCAGGTATTGGGTAATCTTCATGTCAGATGGCTACTATGTCCATGTATGTGCTCATCTTTTTATTATACCCTCCGTGGTTGGGGGGCGTTGCGTTCTCATTGTTGGTTTTTCGTAGCAGTGGCGGACGCAGGAAGCTTCCTGCATGGAGGGTCATACTTTGAACAGAAGCCTATCAAGAGGGTTGGGAAGTCATTCGTTTGCCGTTCCTACCAAAGCAAAAACAGAAAATTCGCTCTGTGGCAGCTGGGAATTTTTAAGAGCGTCTATTCAGTCGTGTTTGTTTACGTTTTTTCTGCACATTTAAAGAGGATACTATTGGATATTTAAATGTTCTGAAATATAGTGTGTGTTTTTAATGGCCATGTTTTAATTTTACGATCGAGTTAATTTATGATATTAAAAAGACATAGGTATTATATTTCAGAACATTTAAATATCCAATGTTTTCCTCAAAAAAGTGTGCAGAAAAAATGTAAACAAATAGCGAATGTTTATATGTTTGGTCTTAAGTAACCCAACTGACCTTTAAAAATAATTTATAAGGAACGATGGTAAATTGAGAAAAGTCGATATTTCTCCAGTCGAGGTTGCTGGAAGTTATAAATGCAATGTATATGGACATTATAATATGTATATGGGCCGGACTAGTAGGGTATACTGAGGTGTGAAGTAAAAGGACTAAGGATCTAATCCTGGCCAGTCGAAATTTTTTCCGGTGAATCCTGCCTGGTCCTGGGATTACCCAGCCCTGCTGAGTACTCGGTCTTCACTGCCTGAGGGAAAACTCGACTGTTTTGGGCGTGATTCTGTCCAGATAGCGCAGGTATTCTTGTGCCCCAGTTTCGCACCTGCCCAGATGTTTCTTCACCTCTGGGGCGGGCGGGAGCGGTCGTCTGACCCTGGACAAGAGATCTGTGCGATCTATAGAAGTTCCAGTAGATCATCTACTCTGTGATCGTTTCCACGAATGATTACGCCTATACTTACCTTACCAAAAATGGAAAGTTATCACTGGTGATGATTTGTTGGGAGCGTGGGAGGCGGAGCGAGGTCGTGTGACCGGCCTGCTGGTCAGAAGCAGAGCACAAGTACAGGTTCAATGCATAAAGGAGAAGGGTTTACTCGGAGGACTTAAAATATGTGTGTGGCGCAAGAAGTTGATAACAATGGCACTGTAGACTTCAAACAGATGGTAAAACATTATAGAATTGTCGAAGGAACAAATTAATGGCCACAATGGCCGCCGGGTGTTTACCACCACCACCTTCGGAAAAGCTCGGGTTCGGGTTTTTGCCAGCTTTTGATTGGCTACACTGCACTGTCCACTGCAGCACGAAGGGGAACTGCTACCTGGAAGGGGAACTTTGCCTCCCTTCAAAGTGGCCATTAATTGGTTCCTTCGACAATTATTGGTATTGATAAGGAACCACGTACCTGTAAACCTCACAAGGACGTCTGAAGAATAAACAAAAAACAAAGTGGCATTGAATTAACTTTAAATTTTTTCTTTGCTAGTGACAAGAAAGTGAACAGAAAATAGTTTCGAGGACTCAACTGAGGCCCTTAAGAGTGTAGTCCACACACTTTGGTTGCTTAGGAACTAGGTAATTTTTCAAAAATCCACCTTAAACTGTAGGTCCTTGTTGTGCCTCAAGTGAGCACTATTTTTGGAGTGGTCTACACAGAGTAGGCACTACTTTTTCTGTACCTACCGACAAGGGCTCTTTTCGAAACTTTACCAGTAATAAAATTGTTTGTATTGTAATCGGATTATTGAAATTAGAAAGTAAGTAGGTATGTAAACCTGAAACAGTGTAGTTAAAACCTTAATCTTGATTATAACGTCATAATAATAGATTTCACAATTAAATTACCAATCGATTGTTTGATGGCTAACACAACCACAGGCTCGGCACTTTAATTCGGTGTTTCATAATCGCAACTCAAACCTAGCTTGCCATCTAGGTATAGCCGAGTGGCTAGCGGTTTGTCTTTGGGGGAACTCAGGTTCGATCCCGATCCTTATCAAATTTTTTCTGGTCGGTATTCGCCTCTGATGTGTTTAGCATCTCAAAAGAAATGGATGTCTAGGCTGTGGTAATTCGGAACCTAAAACTGTAGGTCCCCAGTGTGTACTAAAACGATGGGTGGGGAGCTGCAGGTGTATTCCCTTTCTCGAACGTCAGCAAACCCACCCAACTAACACCTTCAAAATTTTTTGTAAGAAGATAAGGCACGCCATGATGCAATATACGGAGAACAGTTCTTCTTACAATAAATTTTGAAGGTGTTAGTTGGGTGGGTTTGCTGGCTTTCGAGAAAGGGAATACACCTCCTGGTGTTTGGTGCCAGCTGAGCACAATGGATAATAATTCTTGAAATGGTCTAGTTGCTGATCTTGTCCCCCACCCTTCTACTAACTAACCGATATAGGCTGAATTTCACCACCTCACTATAGTGCCTCCTAACGATCGAATTGTTATCTTATCGTTAAAGTAGACCCAAAACTTATCCTATCGTATAAGCGCTCACTATAAAACCAAAAATGGCTTTCACAATAATAATTAACATTTGTTGTTGTTTATGGATTCTATAATTATAATACATCCAGCTCCATACTAGGTAATAACTTGGGATATGATTGGTGGTAGGTGTTTTTCTTGGCACTAGAATTCGTCTGCTTTGTTTACGTCAGCTTGGTTTAGGTGTATGTTAAATTGTTGATTGGAAAACAATCCCTGCCTCTTTCGCACCAAAAGAGTTGAACGTATGAAAGTGCTCGTTATCGCTAACGGACGGATAATCTACTCGAAAGTTAACGATAAGATAAGGGTGCTATCGTCAGGATGGTGAAAGTCGCAAATTTTTCTTAACGATAGTATAACGCTATAGTGTACACTATAAAGTGGTGAAATCCAGCCTTAATAAACTTCTGACTATTTTGTATTATTTAAAGACGTTACTATCTGTTTGTACCTCTGGTATTTCAACTTTTGTTCTTAAAAGATGTAGACATTCACCTTAAGGGCGTGAGTTGATTCCAAAGTGTAGTAATACGACGTAATGATTAGTTCGTTTAGCTATGATTTACCGATGGAAACTGAATTTAATGATGTGCGTGCCTGAAAGACTACGCCTCATTGCAGGCCTGCACCTCCACCTTAATGGATCATGGATCTACCTCAACTTGTTTTAAGGTGGCATGCGATTCATACGAGATGCTCAAAAGAAATTTTCTTATTAGAATACAGTCAAATTCAGTTCAATTGTCCAAACCAATTTCGGCCCCCCTGCCTTGAGATGGTGCTGACCCGGCAGGAATTTTTTTGTCGCTATTTTGAATCTCTTTATGTTTTATTTAAAATCATTTGGATGAGATATCATCACGTTTCTATCGAGTGGGTATAACCACTTCAGAGATTTCTTGAGATTGCCTGAGATTCCATAAAGATTTGTAAAGATTTCAACGGGATTCGTGGAAAGATGAATCCCAAAGGATTAACTATTCCAGAAATTTCCACGATTTCTGAGATTTCATAAAGATTCCCAGCGAGATTCCTGGAGTGGTTAACCCCTAAATTTCTATAGTCCCTAAGGAACCTGTTTTGAGCTTTTCAATGGTCCGAAGTCAGAATAAGTCACTTGTCGTAACGTTGTCACGTTTCCGCGACCTTGTGACCTCACAGGACGTAACATCCTCGTCCTTGCTGGTGGACAATACTGTGACGTAACTTTAAGGTACATTCGTGACACGTCGGACAGTGTGAAAGTCGTCTCCAGGTATTCTTAGTTCTTCTCCAGCGTACCTGAATGGAAAAACCTATCGTGCTCACATTATGTCACCTTGTATTGATCTTCATTCAGTAAATATTTACCTTTATGGTTAGTCGTGGACCTGAGAATCCTGGTCATGCGGAAACATTAAGCTGACCACACACGATGCTTCTTGGAATGGCAACTCAGGGATGGCGGGGATCTATACAAAAACTGCCATCCACCCACTAACCATACGTCCGGGAATGCCAACTCACCAGAACAGCCGTCCAGACGCATCGTGTGTATGTAGCCAGCTTTAGGTAAACTGTTAAGGGTCCGCTATACCTGACGGTGCATTTTTTGCCGCCCATAAGATGAACATTGCGAGCGGCGATTCATTTTCAAGGTTTACCCTTGGTTGGAAAGACACAAAATCTTGCCTGTACCTAGCCCTAACAGTGTTCTAGGTCGTGTTCGAAGCAGATTTCCCATTTTTTTTACTGGTTTTCGAGATACAGCACTTTTCTTGAGGTATGCGATGCTAGCATTTGCAAAACAGTTGCAATAAAAGAAACCAGTGAGAAATTGGGAAATCTGCTTCGAACACTCCCTAGAACATTGTTAGGGCTAGGTACAGGCAAAATTTTGTGTCTTTCCAACCAAGGGTAGACCTTGAAAGTGAATCGCCGCTCGCAATGTTAATCTTATGGGCGGCAAAAAATGCATCGTCAGGTATAGCGGACCCTTAAGGCCTTGCCACACGGTAAACAAAACTGGCGTGATGGATATGCTTTTCTATAGAATGTGGCAAATTTAAAGGCTGAGATTCATGTTCAGATGTAACAAGAGTACATGCTGTTATGCTGTGATATTTTGATATCATAATTCATAACTTTGTGACAGTTTTCTGTTTCCCACAACATTCGCGTGAAGCTATGTCATGGCTAGGATCCCCTTAAGGGGATGTGAAAGTCATGAGATGGGAAACTTCAAGGAATGCATTTCAATTTTTTTTTTACATTTCCAGTAACTTTCCCTATCTGCTGAACATAGACGACCCTTTTACTAACGTCTTCTTAATTTTTGTTTACAGAAGAATGGGTGACCAAAAAGAAAGTGGAGCTGACGACGAAAAGACAAATAGAAACCCGCGTTAAGCGACAAGTGGTGCTAGAAGACGGGAAAGTGGTGGAGGACTCGGGTCCGATTGTGACCACCAATACTACAGAAGACACCGAGAAGCAGGAGCATAACCAGTCAGAGGTAAGCTTTCCCCTATTTGACCCAATGGTAGTACTGAAGGCTGAAATAGGTATTCGTTTTTGGGTTTAGAAAATCCAAAATTTGTCTGACTGTGTTCAAATAATCCAAAGAGCACTAGGTATAGCCGTATAGAGTCAAAGTCACACCAGTCAAAATTATTTTCTGCATTTTATTTCCACCAATAAAATGCAAGGTAATGTCTGGATGGTTCCCCGAAATACCGTTGAATAAATTACCGAAGATTCATGACCCCCCCGCTTTCTGACTTCATTGCTATCTACAGTACCTGCTATTCAAATGGATGATATGTCAGACTGCATAAATTTTCAGGGGTGTCCATTTTCAAGTTGAAAGAAAATTTGAGTTGCATCTGGGAAACTGATAAGTTTTTACATACCCCACCGTAGAATAAATGACTCAAGGGTGGGTAAAATTTCAGTCTTTCCAACAAAGGGGTTCTTTTAAAAATAATTCAGCTCTCTCTGTTTAACTTAATGGACGGTAACAGTGCATCGTCGGCAGTTGCTTCGAGATCCCCATCCATTCCCTGCACTGGCAATTTTTACTTTTAATTCCGAAAGAAGGTACGATCGACAAGCGAACCGGGTGGAATTTTGGCCACCCCTGACTGGGTTCATCGCCCATATGGCAGACTATTTGGGTAATTTGGGTTTCTGACATCATCCATCTGAGCCCGCTACTGACAGCTACCGCGGCGAACATGAGTGTCCAAAGTCAGAGGTGGTCAGAGCTTTTATCTGAGTTTCACCAACCTGTTCTTCGTTAAGGGCGATCCTACTATCCTTGGTTAAGTTCCAGTCAGCTTAAGAGGACGCTATACCTGACGATGCATTTTTTGCCGCCCATAAGATTAACATTGCGAGCGGCGATTCATTTTCAAGGTTTACCCTTGGTTGGATAGACACAAAATTTTGCCTGTACCTACCCCTAACAATGTTCTAGGGAGTGTTCGAAGCAGATTTCCCATTTTTTTACTGGTTTTCGAGATACAGCACTTTTCTTGAGGTATGCGATGCTAGCATTTGCAAAACAGTTGCAATAAAAGAAACCAGTGAGAAATTGAGAAATCTGCTTCGAACACTCCCTAGAACATTGTTAGGGCTAGGTACAGGCAAAATTTTGTGTCTTTCCAACCAAGGGTATACCTTGAAAATGAATCGCAGCTCGCAATGTTAATCTTATGGGCGCAAAAAATGCATCGTCAGGTATAGCGTCCTCTTAAAGTCTTGTTGACTTACAGGTTTTTACTTTCTCACTGGTACACTAAAACTCCAGTCAAAGTTTTTTCGTTGTCATTCGCCATGCTAATGCCATTCGCACCTGAGCTAATGGTGACCACGGACGATGCGTTTTGGACGGCCGTTCTGGTGAGCCTGCATCCCCGGACGCATCGTTAGTAGGATGATAGTTTTTTCGGGTACCCGCCATCCTTGCTTGACAGTCGCACGCCCTTCATTCCAGCAGGTCTATTACGGATCTGTTAACGCCAATTTAACGACCTTGATAATGACGAAGTGGTGTAGTTTTAGCTATGTTTTAGCGTTATAGGAGCCCGAGATAGCGACCAAGGTCCATAATAGAGCTGCAAGACGCACAGTATGTTGACAACTTCTTAAGAGATCGGGCTTTTCTTCCGTGAACTATTTGGTGTACAGTTTTTTTGGCCCGTTATAAGTATAGCTAGGTACTCGACTAGGTCTTGACCGCCAGAACTCGTGCAAGTTCAGACCGTGTTAATCGGAAAGCGTGCTAATGCCGGCACTCCTCTCATGTCTAATAGGTACCTCTAGGTACAACGTGCGCAACGGCAGAGGCGAGAGGCGCTCCTTGATGAGTTAAGGCTGTGCAGTACCTGGTGCTGCATTTCTCCCACCCTTAAGGACCACCATACATTCGCTATTTTTTACGTTCCGATTTCAAACTTAGTGAGAAAACTATTGGATATTTAAATATTCTGAAATATAATATGTCTTTTTAACGTCATTACTCATGAGGCTATGTTATGATTTTACGATCGAGTGATTATTGTCACCGAAAAAATTGTCCAAAATTAACCGATCGTGAAATCACAACATAGCCTCATGAGTAATGACGTTAAAAAGACATATTATATTTCAGAATAATTTAAATATCCTATAGTTTTCTCACAAAGTATGAAGTCCAGACGTAAAAAAATAGCGAATGTATATTCAGCCATAAGGGCATTGGAAAGTCATTCAGCGATGTGGGGATGCTCCTATTCCCCCTGTACCAAATAGAAGAGAGTTTTCACCGATGATTTTGGGAATCCTTATGGTAATTTATGAGTTGGGCCACCTGGACGTTGAAAATCGTGAAGATTCCTAAAATGAAAAATCATCTAATTGTAGAAGACTCAGAAGAGACCTAATTTGATTTCCGTGTTACTTTTCGTGCACATACTTATCCCACCATGCCCAGTGAAAATTAAACTGGAGATTTTGTCCTATGTTTACCATGTTAAATTTTACTTTCAAGTTAACAAGTTAAATTTAACATGGTAAATCTCCAGTTTAATTTTAACTGGGCATGGTGGGACGCACCCTTAGCCTATTTCTTTCTATTCCCCACTTTTGACAGCCTCCTTGCACTTCCATAGACAGTTAGCAGGTAGTTCTCACAACAACCAGAACTTAACCCCAGTGAAGTTTTACACAGTTTTAACTGCCGTTAGTTAAACATGGGTTCTACGTCGATCACAACCACCTAAAGCGCGGGAAAAGTTTTTTTGTTCCCATAATGGGCAAGCCAAGGTGATCTGCTATTTCCCCGTTTCATTTACGATCCTCAGTGCTCAGTTCGAGTGACATTTCTATCTAGATTGTCTGACCAAGGCCTCGCACCGTTATAGGGACGGGCTCGAAGGTGAGAAGGATCGAGGTTCGAGGTTTCACGGACTATCATTTCGTGATCTTTTCGTACACAATATACCTAGTACAATCCTAAGACTGCAAATTACTTATTGTGCTCTGGAACAAATTTGTAGGTGCGGGGTAGGTTAAGACCGACCGACATTTGCTATTGGATATTTTAATGTTATGAAATATAATATGCCGAGGGGGTAACCACTCCAGAGATTCCTTGAGATTCTATAAAGATTTCCAAAGATTCCCAACGATATTCATAGAAAGATGAATCCCGAAGGGGTGATGACTCCAAAAAAATGCCAAGATTCCCTGAGATTTCGTAAAGATTTCCAATGATTCCCAACGAGTGGTTAACCCCTCGTAATATGCCTTTTATGGTCAACAAAAAATTAACCGATTGTAAACGATCAGAACATTTAAATATCCAATAGTATCCTCATAAAGTGTTTAGAAAAAAACGTAAACAAATACGACTGTGTAGACTCATGTGGTAGTTCGATCCCTCCCTAAACATTGCTGATTTTTCCTCTTCCTCTTGCAGCACCGGAAAGGAGGGGACGATGAGGCACCGGAAGGGGAGTGGTTGCCTGTGGCGGGACCTGGCGGTCTGGTCAAAGAAGTCAAGGAGAGGGTCGTCAAAAGCAGGGAGGAGACAGAGGAGAGACTCGAGACTGAAGACGTGCAGCACATGGGGGACATCTCCGATGAGGTAAGTCAAAGAACCCCTTCCACCTAGCCGGGAGGGAACGCCCTCCTCCTAATTGTAAACTGGTGAGAGATCTACCGAAAATACCGAAATGTGATGCGCGGGAAAATCGTAAATACCTACAGATGTCATTCCTTATTAAGACACTCTCTATAGTGACTAATGAGGGTGCCAAGGGTCCCTTGACAATCTATAAGACTCCTCCCTATAGCGACCCATCTTCGTTCCTCCCCAAGAACCATTGCGTATAGGTAGATGTAGACAGACCTCCTCATGTTGAAAAAAAAATCGAACAAAAAAATCCCAAATAAGATCACAGCTGAGACCTGTACCTAATACCTAGGTAGGTGTATTTCTTTATTACGAGCGCCACATATGGAAAATTAGGATATCACAGTTTTGTCTCATCTATCCCTTAGCGACTCTCCACCTGGTTGAAAGGGAGCATGTGTTAAAATTTGTGACTATGGAGAAAAAGCAGTACGATCTTTGATTAGATTCTTGTGAGAAAACCAATAAAAAATTTGGGAGGAGTTTAGGGGGACCCTTCTCCTTCGAATTCGTAGGTTCGTAAGAACCATAAAAGAAATGGTATGTTGTACCTAAAAAAGTAGCAAAAAGGCCCAGTAATAAAGATTTCGTAACGTACGCCAGACAGGTTTTGGTGCAGTTTTAGACTCCAATAAAGAAGGCACTTAGGTAGTAAAAGTGAAGCCTTCTTTGTAGGTATAGAAAAAGTGGTAGGTTTGGTTTATACCTTCGGCATCGACCACCCATCTTCTGTTTCGTCGTTTAGGTACTGCTCGATATTAGCTACTGAGGTTTGGTGCAAAGTTCTGTCCTCTTCAGGGATGAGGGTATTTGTTTACATTTTTTCGACCATTTTAATATCCAACAGTGTCCTCAAAGAAAAATGTAAACAAATATCAAATTCAGTCCTAAGATCGCAGATTGAGTTGCAGAATAGTTTTAAATACTCCGTTACGTTTTCTAGAGAAGTATTGTAACAAAACAATTATGAAGTTGATCCTGTATGATACCTAGTTACTCTGGTATGCCTGGTACTAAACATTAGCACCACATATTTTCAAAATGAAACCTCACCGTAATAATTACCTTGCCTCGTACTTAGGTACGTAATCAAATTAAGACACAGTCCCTACGGCATTGAAACGTGTGTTGAAGTAGATAAATGTGGATAGCAGTCGGCAGTATATTACTCTTGAAGCTTAAGAAGCCGAAGCCGACGTAGAGCAAAGTTCAAGCCATGGAAGAAAGATCTAACTATATGATAATTGCTCTAACTCGCAAACGGCAGAGTATATAGCTGCTAATTTTCTTCTCGACGCCGAACTACTTGTTCGTTGTTTAAGAGGACGCTCTACCTGACGATGCATTTTTTGCCGCCCATAAGATTAACGTTGCGAGCTGCGATTCTTTTTCAAGGTTTACCCTTGGTTGGAAAGACACAAAATGTTGCCTGTATCTAGCCCTAACAATGTTCTAGGGAGTGTTCGAAGCAGATTTCCCAATTTCTCACTGGTTTCTTTTATTGCAACTGTTTTGCAAATGCTAGCATCGCATACCTTAAGAAAAGTGCTGTATCTCGAAAACCAGTAAAAAAAATGGGAAATCTGCTTCGAACACTCCCTAGAACATTGTTAGGGCTAGGTACAGGCAAAATTTTGTTTCTTTCCAACCAAGGGTAAACCTTGAAAATGAATCGCCGCTCGCAATGTTAATCTTATGGGCGGCATAGTATAGGTATAGCGGACCCTTAAAACTGATATGTGACTTGGTATGTGCACCATATACCTAGGTGGTACATAGTACCGTGGGAGGGTCTACAGGCGCTAGGTAAGCCCAGGCTTGTAGCCCATACGTTAGTATTTTTTCCCACTGGACGATGGAGAGTTAGCAGGCTGGGAACGTAAACTGTTTGATATTTAATTGTTCTGAAATATAATATGTATTTTTAAAGTCAGAAACTAAATTGTGGTTTCTGTCAATAAAAAATTTGTCCAAAATTGCTCGATCGAAAAATCACAACATAGCCAACTTCAGCTGTCACTCTCTGTAACGAAGACCTCTATATAACGAGTGAAACACCCGTTCTTCAGAATGTCATCCTCACCATTGCGATCTCTCGTAATAGAGAGAATTTACGTGGTCTCTTGACAGTCGTTAGAGAGAGAAAAAACACAAAATTTTCAAAATTCATTCATTTTTCAAAAAGGCGTGAATAGCCACACTGTATCTCCTGTAAATGCGGAATGCAAATTCAAGTCCGTGAGAACATAAAGGTCCGGCAAGTGTCGGCAGAAAAAATAATTAATTACTTGGATGAAGTCGTGAGTTTAAAAAAAAACTCACCAGAGTTTCAAGCACAAAAATAATTCTCAAGTACTCGTAACATTCAAATCTCCCGACCTGCCTGACCCCCACATAAAAAGCTAGGTCCACACCAAGGAGCTGCTATATTTGTGGAGGGGACTCTACCACTAGAAGAGAATGTGAGGTCTTACCTCATTACAGTATTTCAAACCACCCACGATATACTATATAGTAAGTAAATGATTTTATTTATTTTTGGTAATTTCCCTCTTGGGAAAATTTCCGTTTCCGTTTCCGTTTCCGTTTCAGTTTTTTTTTTTTTTTTTTTTTTTTTTTTTAGGTAGGTAAGTGATTTCTTTCTTGACAACAGGAGACCTCCTTTCCTGTACTGGAGAATTCTAAGAAGGAGAAATCTATATAGAATTCGGCACATCCTGAGTGATGGTGTTTCTGGTGTCTCACTCATTCATTTTTAGTGTATTAAACGTGCCATGAGTAGGGTATGGTATTCCATGTTTGTACTATAACCTCCTTGGTCTGCGGTGTGTTCCTGTAAATGGGATAAAGAGCGCTTTGCGCATGCGTGCTTCGCCACTTAGTATGCGCCAAACGTCTTGGAAAGCCTAATGCAAACCCTCGAGAATGAACGTTTTTGTCTTTTATTTTTTGTTCGTTGGTTACCTACGACTTCGAGTGCGTTCGGTAAATAGTCCCATAGCCACGCATGAATTTAAAATCATTATGCAGTACGAAGAAGCAGCCTTTCGAGAGGTTTTAAGATTATCTTAGAATGTTGCGCCGCGATTTGAGATGCAAACTTTCGTTCTGTTGGATTTGTAACCCCAATATTATTTAAATACCTTACCTAAATGTTTTTATTGCAATAAGGAGGTTATTTCTTTGACATTGTGAGAAAAAGTGCTTTGTTTTGGTCCAGGTGAACGTAAATAATATAAACATCAGTCGACCCATTTCGTCTTAATGCTCTTTCATTAGACTGTCAGCTGGCTCTTCTTAAGGGCCACCATACATTCGCTATTTTTTTACGTTCCGATTTCAAACTTTGTGAGAAAACTATTGGATATTTAAAGATTCTGAAGTATAATATGTCTTTTTAACGTCATTACTCATGAGGCTATGTTGTGATTTTACGATCGAGTGATTTTTGTCACCAAAAAAATTGTCCAAAATTAACCGATCGTGAAATCACAACATAGCCTCATGAGTAATGACGTTAAAAAGACATATTATATTTCAGAATAACGTTTCAGTCTTGTTCAGTCTCTATTCTGATTTTCATCTGTCCGTCCTGACCTCCGAAAGAGTAATGATAGGTACTTCTATAAGTACAGTCCACTTTACTGTAAGTAGTCATAAAATTGCACTTCCTTTTCTACGTGTGACAAATGATTTTATGACCTTTGGGAAACGTCTGTCCATCCGTCTTTCCGTTCGTTTATTGCTTCCGGCAATTCAGAATTACACTTACTAGGGTTAAGGGCGTCTACGCAGTCGTGTCTGTTTACTTTTTTTCTGCATACTTTGTGAGGAAACTATTGGATATTTAAATGTTCTGAAATATAATATGTCTTTTAAACGGCTGAGTTAATAGGCTATACTCGAGGGGTTAACCAATCCAGAGATTGCTTGTGATTGTATGAAGATTTCCTGAGATTCTCAACGAGATTCGTGGAAAGATGCACCCCAAAGGGTTAATTACTCAAAAATTTCCAAGATTCCCTGAGATTTCATAAATATTTCCAATGATTGCCTAGGATTCCCAACGAGATTTCTGAAGTGGTTAACCCCTCGGCTATACTTGTCAATAAAAAATTGTCCCCCCCCCCCTATTACTAACTACTAATTTTGGTGAAAGTCTAGATGGAGGCAACCTTTTTTTACGATTTTCCAGTTTCGTGGGAGGTAACTGTTCAGTAAGGACAATACCATTAGTTCCCGAGTGAATGGGTCCCGAACACCCGGACTTGCATAATAATTTACGTCCTTTGTTGTGATTAGGTCTATGTTGGGGGTCAAGGTGGTCGTACCTAAGCATTCCTGTACCTCACAACCTGTTACTTCAGACCCATTAGGTACACCATACCCTATCCTATACCTGCAACCTTAGCCAGATGGGCGTTGGCCCTCTCCCACGACCTCTGGGTATAGCAAATCATTAGTGGTACCCCTCGGAGTTGTAAACAGGTGTATTTTTTCCCTATTCGTGTTCGTGAAGGACTTGTGATTTATAGAATTGTGTGAAACATCACGTCGCTTAAGGGTGAGTTTTGGACGGCTGCTTCTGGCGGAATGGCATCCCCGGACGTATGATTAGTGGGGGGGATGGCAGTTTTTGTGTGGGGACCCGCCATCCCTTAGTTGCCATTCCAGCCTCTCCATTCTGGGACGCTGACTGAAATATGATATGTCTTTTTAACGTCATATCTCATGAGGCTATGTTGTGATTTCATGATCGGTTAATTTTGGACAATTTTTTTGTGACAAAAATCACTAGATCGTAAAATCACAACATAGTCTCATGAGTGGTGACGTTAAAAAGACATATTATATTTCAAAATAGTTCAATATCCACAAAGTTTGAAGTCCGAACGTAAAAAAAAGCGAATGTGTATTCAGCCTTAAGTGTGCACTTTTGTATGTATGTCACATATTCATGAGTAGGTAACGTTAAATAGTTATTGTTCTGAGTTCTGAGAAACAATAAACAATAAACACCTCCGAACCTCGACCTATAAGGTGCATTTCCCCGTTAAAACTAAACATCAACATGACTGTACCAACTGTCACTGTGATCCTCATCAAGTCATCAAGGTCTTCTGTATTAGATGTCAAAGTCAAGAACGTAGTAACCGTCCCCATCAAGTCGTCACCACTCTCGGTCATTGTGTAGGTCCTCAGATCTGACGCGTCAAGATTCCGATGGTTTGGAGAAGGCAAATTACCGTCACGTCACGCCTGAGACCGTGTCGCCCTCCTTCAAATTGGTCAAGATGAGGTGCATTGAAAATTAGGATTATCTAAACCTCTACAAACTGAAAACTAGGTCCTTTCTCCTTTTTGTCAGACGGGTGGGGGAACCCAAGACTCCCCTAGACACTTACATACATATATAGCTGAGGGTTGGGGGGGACAAGCCCAGCAACTAGACCGTTTTCAAGAACTATTCATTGTGCTCAGCTGGCAGCACTACCAAATACCAGCTCCCCAGCCATCGAGTAAACGATGGGGACCTACAGTTTTAGGTGGGTTCCGAACCACCACAGCCTCGATATACATTTCACTTGACATGCTGAACATATCAGAGGTGAATGCCGAGCAGAAAAACTTTTTGGTAGGATCGGGATCGAACCGGCGTGACCCGGCTCTCACTGCTCCTCAAAAGTCGACCATTTAGTCCACTTAGCTATCGAGGCTGTTTTTTCCCCTAGACACTTAGGCAGGAGCCCTTTGTGCCATCCTGTATTTTCTACCCTGGCCGACTGTAGGAAGGTGTGGATTTTTTACTAGAGGCTGCCGCATGATATCAACAGGCTCTAGTGACTAGTTTGGTTGTTAGGTCAGTGAAGGGCACACATTCACAGAGAGCGTGATCAGAAGTTTCCTCCAACACCCCGCACCCCTTGATGAAGTAGGTCCCTGTATTTGTTGTTGTTATATGACCTTTAGCCTGTTTCTGTTTCCTATCGAACCTCCTGTTCCTTAGAAGTTTTATTGAATTCGGTCCTACCCTACAAATGAATCTCCCTGTAGTAATTGCTATAGCCTGGCTGGTGGACTATATCTAGCCCTCCGTACCTGCTTCTGGTATACTTCCACCCGGATACCATGCTATTGACATGGTGAAAACAGACAAACAAAAACGTTCTCCGTCCATCAACATGCCCTCGATGTAAGACCTATTGATTATGTATCAAAATAGGTGCATCATGCATTATGCTACGGTTTGATAGTATCCAGCTTGTTGCCTGATGCCTACTAGGCACACCGGCGCTGTCCGTGATATCAAAGCAGGACCATCTCTTTGATAGCATTGTATTCCTGACGCACTTTCTAATCCAGCCTCTAAAAGCCTGGAAGCTATAGAAACATACGTGACTTGTTAATTTCTGATCAGCCGTGTAAAATGATTTTAAGCCGACCTTGGAGTCACCCTCCCACACATTGTGATGGATCACGTTCTGGATCCTTTGGTGTGTCTTCTACCTTAAGATGTGGAGGGGGGACGAGCTCAGCAACTAGACCATTTTAAGAAGTATCCGAGGGGTAACCACTCCAGAGATTCTTTGAGATTCCACTGAGATTCCGTAAAGATGTCCAAAGATTCCAAACGATATTCATATTAGAAAGATGAACCCCGAAGGGGTAACTACTCCAAAAAATTCCAAGATTCCCTGGAATTTCATAAATATTTCCAATGATTCCCAACGAGTGGTTAACCCCTCGAAGTAGGTATCCATTGTATCCATCGCTACCAGAGGTAAATGTTCATCTGAAAAATTTTTCGATAGGATCGGGATTGAACCTGGCCCTCAGTGTTTCTCTCTAAAATATAAACCACTCCAGCTATCGAGGTTTTTTGTCTTCTACCTTAGAAGAGCTCGAAGTAAATGGATGCCTACTTTGTTCATGGGACCAATATTGAACCCCTGCGGAAACCCAAACCCAAACCCCTTTTTGGTCCTAATTCAAATCGTCACCCATATGTTTGACCTACCTATTGCCGAATACGTGCCCTTTGTAACGAATACATGACAATGATTTCGGTTGTTTGGTCTGGACCAGAGGTGATGGGAATAGCGCTATCGTTACTTCATCGAACGCCGTCGAGTAATCCACAAACACTTACGCAACTCTTGAAGATGATTGTTATGATTGTTGTTTCTGCGATCTCATATCGTTGATTCCTACATGACTGATCGAGACTAGGGCTTGGAATGGCATCCATCATTAATCTTAGCTCACTGAATTTTAATATAGGTTGATGTTTCAATAACGGGACTGACAGTATGACTAGCATGATTTTCAATGATCTAGTCATGTGAATTGAGGATACTTTGATGATTGTGCCGGATTTGGGCATTGATCGAAGGGTTTTAAGGTCATGGAGACTCCGTTAGTGCATTTCTTATAATTTTAACTGTGAGAGATCTAGAATGGTCGTATGTCCTACTTCAACACGTTCACCTTCATCACTATTTATTTTTAGAGCGGGTAAGAGAAAAAAAACCACTATTCCGAAGAATTCTTCACGTTATACCGTTGCCTCGTCTGATTGTGAAATAGGGTCTCTCGATGACGTCCCGCTCACCAAAAAAGGGTGCTCGTATTCGGTGCTTGCAGGCAAAGGACTGTGATTGGTCATTTAAAAACGCCTTAGAATAATCGCGTATCCTGCATGTCGAGTACCAGGTATGATTTGGAAATAAACCGTGAAGATTTATTCAGGTACTCGTGGGTAAACTGCATGCTGCGATGAGATAAGCCGGCGCCTAAACCAGCAATTTACGTGCCTACTGAAATTTAGGTTAGGGTTACTCTGTTGCTTATTTGTTAAAATGATAGGTTTGGATAACGCCTGGGCCTTCTATTTGGGATGTAGGTGAAAATGGCATAGATTCGGGGGAAAAGTTGAAATTATCAAGGTGGTTCTATTTTTCAATCTCGGTTGAAACTAGTATGTACCTGGTCATGAAGTATTTATATACCTCTAGGGATTTTTCGTTCATATCAGAGTCAGTGCAAGAAAATTGTACTTTCTACTGATAGTACATTTCTACCACATTTGGCTGTGCGAGCGGTGAAATGTTTTATTTATTTTTCTCTTCCTTACAACAATGCCCTAAATGAACTCCTATAGGTGATACAGCCAGCCATACAGAGAGCAAGAGCGAAGTGGGAGACATGGTTCCAACTGTCGTAATTTCCCACTCCAGGAATCTCATTGGGAATCTCAGGCAATCTTTATGAAATCTCAGGGAATCTTGGAAATTTCTGGAGTAATTAACCCTTCGGGTGCATCTTTCCACGAATCTCAGGAAATCTTAGGAAATCTTCATGCACTCTCAAGCAATCGCTGGAGTGGTAAACCCCTCTTGATTTCCGTACTTAAGGGGGCGGTTACAATGACGCCCGACAACCGAGCTCTCCCCTAGTCGATGAAGCATAGGAAAAATTTCACGAAGCCGGGACTAGAACCCAGGTCATGGGCCGCGTCAGGCCGGCGAAAGTTCTATCCTGCTGCATGCTACCCACAGGATATATATGGGTGGGTCCTTTACGGCTTTTGGAGCTATAGATAGGTGCAAAAAAATACCCGTACCTGCATGTATATGCCTTGGAACTTCCACGAAGGCCTAATTGTAAGGTACTGCCAAACGGATATGTAATGGTGGGTCACCGGCCTTGTGTAATAACTATGGCAAATCGGTCTTTCATCTCAATGGAAGCCGAAATTTCAAATAATAGCGGTCTTTACCGGGAATAGGTAGGCGTATTTCGGAAGTTTCACGGCGAACTACCAGAGGTACTGCTTGGGTGGTGCACCCGTTTGTAGATCTATGCTTTCTTTAAAGGCGTATCCTATTGGCACGCTACTTTTCCATTATTTTCTTTTCTCATTCTCTCTACTCGTTGGCTCATGGTCCTTAAGGCTGAATATACATTCGCTATTTTTTTACTTTGTGAAAAAACTATTGGATATTTAAATATTCTGAAATATAATATGACTTTTTAACGTCATTACTCATGAGGCTGTGTTGTGATTTTACGATCGAGTGATTTTTGTCACCAAAAAAATTGTCCAAAATTAACCAATCATGAAATCACAACAGAGCCTCATGAGTAATGACGTTAAAAAGACATTATTATATTTCAGAATATTTAAATATCCAATAGTTTTCTCACAAAGTTTGAAATCGGAACGTAAAAAATAAATGGTGGCCCTTAAGTGTTGTGGAATCACTAGATAGCTATCACAGGCCTTACAAGTGTATACCTTAGCAACCTTATCACACGTGGTTACTTTCCTGCCACTTTCGGACATTAGTTACACTTGTCTCGGCAGCCATACCGGTATTCGCTATCTAATGTTAACACTTATTTATCAGGGAAGCTTACCATCCTTCAGGTTAATCGGCCATTTTTTTTTAGCGAGACCCTTACAAGGAGACGTTTTGTCGGGGGGATTGTAATGTCTTCGCGAGATAGGAATGTTGTGGATGAAAGTTGCCGGTCCTACTTTCCCGAGTTGTTCATTCTCATATCTGAGTCATAAGTCTTTGGATATTCTCGAGGAGTTAACCACTCGTTGGGGATCTCGTTGGGAATCATTGGAAATCTTCATGAAATCTCAGGGAATCTTGGAATTTTTGGAGTGATTACCCCTTCGGGGTTAATCTTTCTATGAATATCGTTTGGAATCTTTGGAAATCTTTATGGAATCTCAGGGAATCTCTGGAGTGGTTACCCCCTCGGATATTCTGTCCTGCACTTAAATTGCTTAGGTTGGTTTCACTTGCACAGCACTGTTTAACGATATGATAAAGTGTATAAATATCATATGTTTAGCTTATCGCAAGACTTAGGGGACGGTTACCCTGTTCCCTATGCGTCGCTTATGAATTTAAGTTACAGTTATACTGGTCTGCTGAATTCCACCCTCAGTGTCCTACCGGTGGCTTTAACCACTTCCTTATAGAACAGATAAAGTGGTAAATTTGTGTTCCCAAAAAAGTAACGAAAACTTTGTCTTGCCGCCCATAAGATTAACATTGCGAGCGGCGATTCATTTTCAAGGTTTACCCTTGGTTGGAAAGACACGAAATTTTGCCTGCACCTAGCACTAACAATGTTCTAGGTCGTGTTCGAAGCAGATTTCCCAATTTCTCACTGGTTTCTTTTATTGCAACTGTTTTGCAAATGCTAGCATCGCATACCTCAAGAAAAGTGCTGTATCTCGAAAACCAGTAAAAAAAATGGGAAATCTGCTTCGAACACTCCCTAGAACATTGTTAAGGCTAGATACAGGCAAAATTTTGTGTCTTTCCAACCAAGGGTAGACCTTGAAAATGAATCGCCGCTCGCAATGTTAATCTTATGGGCGGCAAAAAATGCACCGTCAGGTATAGCGGACCCTTAAAAGTGCATTAGGTATCGATATGATAAGGGAGCTATCGGCAGGATATGGTGAAAAACAGCACCTTATGATAGCACTATACAGTGAACTTATGAGGACACTATAGTGGACTTTAAGAACTGAAAAAATTGTATAATGTTCTGAAATATAATATGTCTTTTTAACGTCATTACTCATGAGGCTATGATGTGATTTCACGATCGGTTAATTTTGGGAAATTTTTTTTTATTGACAAAAATCACTCGATCGTAAAAATACATCATAGCCCCATAATGACGTTAAAAAGACGTATTATATTTCAGAACAATTAAATATTCAACTGTGTCATAGAAAAATGTACGTTTCATCAACAAACAGCATTATGCCGACAGGTTTAAGAAAGTCGTACCTCCCTATCCTTCTCATCCTTGCCAACGTTATAAAATACCTGTTAGGTATTGCTGCAGAAGCCTAGTTATTTTTGAAACAGGTACTTGCAGCTACTTGCGACACTAGCGGCAAAAGACAGGGATTGCTTGCTCCCTCAAGTATGTTGGGTCTTAGATCTGAATGATCGAAGAGGCATGAGAGCCTGAGTAGAGTTATTCGCCATTGTACCGCACAATGCGGTCATTATATAAACCTTGTCTTCGCCGACTTAACTCCAATTAACGGTGAACCTCTGGCTAAATTTATCCCCCGGATTGCTTAAGAGGCGATGAAAGAAGCCTTAGCTTAGCAGTTATTCCCATGTGTAGGTATTCCGTTTGATACTGTTTGTGGACGCTTCTTAATGACACGTTTCTGAGGAAGCTATATTTGATAGTAACTTATTTGTTCCGATATATAGGAATATCTCTCTATAACAACTGTCAAGGGACCATGTAAATTTGCTCGCTATAGGGAGGAGTTTTCAAGGGACTGTAGCGTTTGCTCGTTATAGCGAGATTTTTGACTCCAGAACAAATAGTGATGCACGATGCAAGAACAAGAACAAGAAACGGCATTTCTTGTTCTTGTTCTTGTTCTCGCAAAGCGACTCTTGCTCTTGTTCTTGCAGTAAAAATCCTATATTGTTCTTGTTCTTGCTCTCGCAGTAGAAATCATTTCTTGCTCTTGTTCTTGTTCTTGCTGTGAGACTCTTGCAATTTCTTGCATACACATGGAATTTTCTGCTGTTAAAATGTGGTTTTTCGCCTACCGAGCGGGCATTTCAAGTGCAATCTATCGTCGCATAGTCTATAGAGTTTTTCGCACAAAATATGGACTGCAATCTAGCAATAAAGCTTTGGAAAAAACTGCCTGGGTTTATGCAAGACTCTTGCGAGAACTCTTGCAAGAGTTCTTGTTCTTGCAAGTCACTTCTTGTTCTTGTTCTTGCAGCCAAAATCAATTCTTGTTCTTGCTCTTGTTCTTGTTCTTGCATGCAAGAAGTGCAAGAACAAAAGCAAGACAAGAAATTTTCGTGCATCACTAAGAACAAATATCAAAAATCGTTGTACGAGCGAGTAATTTTGGGCAGATTTGTTACTGATAAAAATCACTCGATCCTACAATCCTACCTAAATTATTTCGTTATTAAATTAGTTTCTGGCGTTAAGAGGATTTATTATACTTCAGAACAAATAAATTCCACAGAATGCAAACAAAAAACGTGGTTGCAGACGACTAAATACTTTATGTCTCTCGGGACTGAGGTCGCTATTCTCTAACGACACTCTCTACAGTAAAAACCTCTCTACAACGAGCCTTTAAGGGTCTTTATACAGAGGGTTGAAGATATTTTGTAACCTGGATACTGAATAAAAGATTTTCAGAGTCTTTATCTGTGGTAAACAGATTACCCTCTCCCGGTAAAATTCATGCTGACCCGCCGTCCCATCATGCCCTCTTAATGCGTAGAATATTGAGTTATCCGTAAGATAGACTTAGCTAAAGGTGGAGAATTTCATCCAATTAGGGTGTGGAGAAAGAGTGAAGTAATAGCCGGCTGGAGACAAAAGACGTATAACTCGCATTGGTTCTGTGAAATGCATAATGTGAATGCGCGTAGCCAATATTACTTAATCTTGGTTTCGGTGTCTGTGGGAAAGTTCTTTCGGGGGCTAATCTCGGTTAATACTATCGTTTGTATGCTAAACCCAATGCCCCTGAGATACATACAATAATTCAGGCCTTTCCAGTGTCGTACTGGTCGTTATTGCTAAAGACACCGACACAGACAAAGACACCGGCACAGAAAGACACACTTTATGAGAAAACTGGGATATTTAAATGTTCTGAAGTATAATGCCTTTTTAATGGACGAAATTAACAGGCTATGTTGTGATTTTACGACCGAGTGATTTTTGTCAACAAAGAATTTGTCCGAAATTAACCGAGATTCCTTAAGATTACCAGAGATTCCATAAAGATTTCCAAAGATTCCCAACGATATTCATAGAAATATGAACCCCGAAGGGGTAACCACTCCAAAAAATTCCATGATTTCATAAAGATTTCCAACAAGTGGTTATCCCCTCGGTGTCCTCTGAGGCGAAAAAAATTCCCGTCACTTTGGGGTTTGAACTCTCCCGATTCAACAACTAAAGTTCAATGGGCAAATCAATTGTCTACAAATTGGCTGTATCTGGAAAAAAAATTCAGGTCCGTTCATCTCGAAAAAAATAATAATTCTGTCTCACAAATAATATTTCTCACAATAGTGTTTGGCTAACTAATGTCAGTAGCCGTATCTTCTCATTCTTCTTTTCAAGTCACTGACCCCTACCTATCGTGGGTATACACTTAGTGCAAGCAACCAATCAGAATTGGTATACTCTTAATGCAACGAACCAATCAGGATTCTCTCTCAATCTGCGTCACCGCTATCGTGCCGACAATGAACTAATAAATATCGGGCAATAAAGGCTTATAAGGTGTTGGCAGGGAGGTCTTCTTTGCGGCGTGATATGGATATACCACGGATCACTGTCTTTGACTAATGGGGTGATAACTGTCACAACTGATGGAAAAGGAATAGAGTAAAGGCGCCGCCGACGTCAACCTCCTCTGTGGTTGTGATAAAAATATAAATAGAGTTAGGGTCAATCCCATAAAACCTGACCTAGCACTGAGTTTTTAAAACGAATACAACAGACTTGAGAATCCCACCAAATTTTGAGTTTCACTCTAGTTAGTGAGGATTTCACCAGCCCCTAAAGTCTACTATAGTGGCCCCTTAAAGTTCACTATAAGCATTATCCTCCCGAAGAGAAAAGTTGGAGCCTTTCGCCGTCCTTCCACCAACCACCAGCAGGTGTATTCCCTTTCTCGCACGCCAGAAAAACCACTTAACTAACACCTTCAAAATTTCTTGTAAGAAGAACTGTTCTCCATATATTACATCATGGCGTGCCTTATCTTCTTACAATAATTTTTGAAGGTGTTAGTTGAGTGGGTTTTCTGGCGTTCGAGAAAGGGAATACACCTGCTGATAACGTTTTCGGCTACTTTTTTGGGAACACCATACAATTGTGTTTTTTATTCGATTATTCTTTTATGACAATGATGACACTGTGGTATATTTAGATAGTCTGAAATATCGTACGCTGTTTGTTGGCCCAAGGCTGAATTTCACCACTTTCTTATAGTATTCGATCTCGATAGCTGAGTGGACTAAATGGTCAACTTTTGAGGAGCAGTGAGAGCCGGGTCACACCGGTTCGATCCCGATCCTACCAAATAGTTTTCTGCTTGGCATTCACCTCTGATATGTTCAGCATGCCAAGTGAAATGTATATCGAGGCTGTGGTGGTTCGGAACCCACCTAAAACTGTAGGTCCCCATCGTTTACACGATGGCTGGGGAGCTGGTATTTGGTAGTGCTGCCAGCTGAGCACAATGGATAGTTCTTGAAAATAACGGTCTAGTTGCTGGGCTTGTCCCCTCCAACCCTCAGCAGCAAGGTCTATAGTATCCGATAGTGTCTCCTGACGAGAGATTTTAACGAACGTTATCGTATGTTTAGCGCGTGTACTTGTTTCTCTGTGATCGCACTTGTCGTAAGCTAAACATACGATAACGTAAATCCGTTCGTTAAATCCTCTCGTTAGGAGACACTATCGGATACTATAAGAAAGTGGTGAAGTTCAGCCTAAGTCCACATAACTTATCTCTTTTTAGGACCCATAGTTCTGGAATCAAATCATTGCCCTGTCAAAGTTTTCTTCTACTCATATTCTTTCTATCTGACATGGTATTTCCACAGTTCATTGGTCATCCTTAAATATCACAAGAAGTGATGAGGTGAAAAACAGACGTAGCAAAAAATGAGTTGTTAATTATATTTGGTTAAAGCTGGTACGCGATTGGTCGAGATTGAAGTGAATTTGGGCAATTTTGCCGAGTGAAGATGGGTCTGGTCACGACTTGACCATAAACTGTTATGAGTAGCTATGTTAGTCACTATCTACCGCCGATTGTGGCTAATGCACAAAAACAAAAACTTTGTATCTTTTTTGATGCTCCAAGATGGAAAATATGACGCGCTTATTTGTGATAGAGCGTTTGGTGTAGGTAAAAAATTGATTTTTTTAGGCTTCGTGGTTATTCAGATTTAAATAAGAGGACGCTATACCTGACGATGCATTTTTTGCCGCCCATAAGATTAACATTGCGAGCGGCGATTCATTTTCAAGGTTTACCCTTGGTTGGAAAGTCACAAAATTTTGCCTGTACCTAGCCCTAACAATGTTCTAGGGAGTGTTCGAAGCAGATTTCCCAATTTCTCACTGGTTTCTTTTATTGCAACTGTTTTGCAAATGCTAGCATCGCATACCTCAAGAAAAGTGCTGTGTCTCGAAAACCAGTGAGAAATTGGGAAATCTGCTTCGAACACTCCATAGAACATTGTTAGGGCTAGGTGCAGGCAAAATTTTGTGTCTTTCCAACGAAGGGTAAACCTTGAAAATGAATCGCCGCTCGCAATGTTAATCTTATGGGTGGCAAAAAATCCATCGTCAGGTATAGCGTCCTCTTAACTGGAGTTTAAAGTGATGTTTAACTGGTTAACCTGATGGTTCTTTAACTTTTTGTTAAATTTTATTTCATTAAGGAAATTCCTCTGAACTATAAATTTTCTTTAAAAATTTGTCAGACTTTCTTAGGTACCTATTCTTCCAAATTATGGACATTTTTTTTTAACTACAAGTCCTACGAAAAATTTTCTACTGCGAACACCACTATCTACTAAAACTCCAATAGGTCTTGAAGCGAGAACAGGACTGCGTTGTTAAATCGAGGGTGATTTTTATTACCCATAGATTTCAATTATCATGGATGGATAGCTTTGTGAATGGTAAAACAGTAGAAGCTGTCCAATTTCCTCCACGTGGATGACCCCACGTGGCTGGCACGTGCGTGGGCACACCTGTTTGCCAAAGCCCACCTATGCCACTGAGTATCTGTAGGAGACCTATCCTTTGTTTTTCTAGGTAAGCTAAGCAAAGAGATTTTAAGGTCTTTCAGCCTAATGAGACTGTATTTTTTGTTGAAAGTAATAGGCGAATATTCATTTGCTATTTGTTTACGTTTTTTCCGACTTTTTTTTTTTTTTTTTCAATAAATATTCTGAAATCTAATGTGTCTTTTTAGCGTCAGAAATTAAGCGACTATTTTTTGATTTCACTATCGGTTAATTTTGGACTTTTTTTTCTTTTTTCACTTGATAAAATCACGACATACCTAGAGTCTTAATTTCGGCCGTTAAGAATACATATTATATTTCAGAACATAGTTTCCTCTAATCTAAAGTCTAGTTACTACATCTTGAATCAATTTGTAGCGTATTGTACTTACATACGTATGCCCCTCAGGGAGTTGTGGATTAGGCTAATGACCTTAGCAATCCTCCATATGTCTAAGTGCTATTAGTACCATTGTATCATACTAATACGTAGGTACAACCGTACCTTGGTGCCTGAGGTTCGTATACATAACATCTCATATTTGGCTGTCAAAGATGTGCTGATGTCATGGAGTTGGTCTGTATGATGCCTAAAATATCAGCAAAGTTGGTACCGAGTTAGTGACCTCACCGTGGTCTAGTAGGAAAAAACTAGGCTCGCACGACTGAGGTCCTGGGTTCGAATCTCGGTACGGGAATTTTTTTGTTGGTAGCATGGATGTCACACCAAATATTTATTTAGCTTTGGCCAAGGATCAGTTCCTGACATATCTGTGCATTTGAGCAAAGGGTATGGGCTGTAAAGTCTTACAAAATATAATAAAATAAATAAATACTTGTCAAACGTATGTCTCACTGTTATGCCTTTATATAAGCACACACGGAAATGGACATCTATAGGTTCCATTCAGGCTCTGAGTCAGGCACGCTAAGGTGCAGCTTAGATTTATCGCAGTTTCTCCGTGTTGGGGACTATCTTCCTCTTCAGGTATTGTAGCCAAGGTCAGGATCCTCAGGTCAACCTTGGAAGAACCTACGGTGACCTTATGACCCAAACTTTCTCGGATTCTTGCGATTATCAAATCAATTTATTATGTGCCTTAATGTTTTGTACCTGCGCCTAATAGCCGCTGCGGGAGGCAGTTAGTGGCTTGCCTTATCTTTCTTTGAGGTATCCTTTTTAGAGATTAGGTACAAACACGGCGGCCTTCCGTGGTTCAGAGGGCAGGACACTGGACTATCAAGTTTTGAAGTCCCTGGTTCGAATCACGTTCTGACTATTTTTTTTCTGCCTTTATCCACAATTTTTACCCTTCTCGCCGTTAGGCATGCCGAGAAATTAGGACTATCCATTGGCGCCCAATGTGGGGGCAGTGTTAAGAGGACGCTATACCTGACGGTGCATTTTTTGCCGCCCATAAGATTAACATTGCGAGCGGCGATTCATTTTCAAGGTTTACCCTTGGTTGGAAGACACAAAATTTTGCCTGTACCTAGCCCTAACAATGTTCTAGGGAGTGTTGGAAGCAGATTTCCCAATTTCTCACTGGTTTCTTTTATTGCAACTGTTTTGCAAATGCTAGCATCGCATACCTCAAGAAAAGTGCTGTATCTTGAAAACCAGTAAAAAAATGGGAAATCTGCTTCGAACACTCCCTAGAACATTGTTAGGGCTAGGTACAGGCAAAATTTTGTGTCTTTCCAACCAAGGGTAAACCTTGAAAATGAATCGCCGCTCGCAATGTTAATCTTATGGGCGGCAAAAAATGCACCGTCAGGTATAGCGGACCCTTAAGTTTCTTTTAAAGTAAAAAATAGCGGATGAGAGTGACCCAGAAGTGTAGGATGAGCCCTAAAGGAATGTATGAATGGGCAAAGTTGATCATCCCACGTGGACGGGTAGAACAATCAAATAATCTAGTATCGACTCAATGAGTCGATGGGCTTTAGGTCGACCTCTCGATCACAAGAATGCTCGCAGGTAGGCGGTCCGTAAACGATTAGGCACAGTCAAAATTAATTTAAGGCTGGGCCTGGCCGGCCATTTTTTTTAATAAAAATTGATAGTTCCTCGTTTGTTTCTGCGTCCTTATGGTTATAAGAAGAGCTTCTTGAAAATGCTCGTTCATTTTTGGATGAAGAAGATCCTGATTTTTTTCCAAGAGCTGAAGAAGGGTGTGTAATCCTGAATTAGGCACCTCGTGGAAGAATATAATAGGCAGGGCCGGATTAACAATTTTTTCTAGGGTAAACCAATCTTCGTTTTGGCGCCCCCCCCCCCCCCCCCCCTTCCCTCCTGCATTCAATACAAGCCTGCACCCTAACTTCGCAGGGTAGGTATTGTTGAAGGAAAAAAGGTATTAAATTGGTTCCACTTACCTATACCATCTATTCAGTCAATGCACTAAAGTTCGTCCTTTTTTCTTAAACGGAAAAACTCTTTTTTCTTGATTTGGAATGGGCGAATTTGAGAATAGCGCTGTCTAACGAAACTTTTTTTGTGAATTCGCTTTCGATCGAGAGAAGCGCTAGCCCCGACAGTTTGGCTTCCCCCAGTGCAGTTCGGAAATGATTCTTTATTCGCGCTAACGCCGAAAAGCTCCTTTCCGCTGAGCAGTTCGCCACTGGCAGAGATTTGTAAATTCGAAGTAAAATCTCCACGTTCGGGTGCACATCTTCGAAGCTCCCCATCTTCATCCATGACAAGAAGTTGTTGACATTACTTGGTTTTTCGGTGATTGATAATTTGGAAATATGAAGTCTCAAATGCCGCAACTCACTCTTTATTTCTGGCGTAACATCTGAGTACTGTGTCAGGTCCATTTTGTCTAAAGCAGCCTCAAAATCTGGTGCATTATTCAAGCATTTTTCAATAACGGAGAACCGTTTCATTATTTCTGAATAAGCTACCTTCCTGGTACTTAGCTCACTGTAGCATTTGTCCAGAATGGGTAGATAAAGTATTTATCCGGAAGTTTTCCCGGCCGTCACTGAAAGATACTTCTCCCTCACGGCTTTCGTCTGGCTGCAGTTTCCTTTTTTTTTTGACTCCTCTCCTCGTATGTTTTCCCAGGCAATATTTCGGAAGCTTCCTTTTCGAACGAGGACAATTTGTCCCTCAGATCAGTTACAAACTCAGCCAGAGAATCTAACAGTTGTACTGCCCCTCCCAAGTCAAGGTCGACTTTTTGCAGAAAGATACTGGCCTTTTGGAATCGATTTAGGAGGTTGGTCCATACGACAAGCATTACGATGCTTTCAAATCGCTGCAGTTTCGATTTTAAAGCAAACGACTCCAGTCGAGTGGCTGCCTTTTGCTGCGCATCGTCTGCAATTTCTGACAGTGCCTTAATGACAGGCTGGTAACTTTCTTTGAGTGCGATACATGCGTCGTAACGCGCTGACCACCTGGTCACCGACAAACTTTTGAGGGTCTTTTTCAGTTCAAGTAAAGTTTTAAGTGTTTGATTATTCCACAGAATTATAAACAACGAAATATAATTAATTTATTTCAAGAAATCACAATTATTTTATTTATTTTTTCCTTCACATGGCGCCCCTGTGACCAAAATAGGGTGTCCATGCACACACCTGGTCATATGGCTAATCCGGCCCTGATAATAGGGTCCATGTCTCAGGGTCTAAAGTCTACTTTAGTGTGCCCTAAAAGTTCACTATAACGTTATCCTCCCGTTATCCTGCCAATAGCGCCCTTATAGTAACGTTAGCTAGTGGACTTTTAACGGCAAGATAAAGTTATCGGCTACTTTTACGGGAAGGTAAATTTAACAACCTTTCCTGCACCCTTAGGACAATAAATGAATTTCACTTAACTACTTAGGGCATATACACACATAGAACTTGTGTGTAAGTTACCGGCGGAAGGCGCCCAAAAGGACATAGCCTTGATTGACGTAGCGTGACCGCCGATCATCAAATGATCGGAGGAAATGCAGTCAAGATTAAATCAGCAATCAAATTGTCAGATGTGCTGATCTTTCGGTCACGCAGCCGATGTCATGATTGACCTGACCTACACTGACTTCGATCATTGTCCTTCGGAGTACCTTCAAATAACAGGAAATAACAAGTGATGATTGAACCAATTGTCCAACGGTAAACGATGTAATGAGAAAGTACCTACCTTTTTAAGATTTTTCAGGTTTTTCAGATGGTCAGCTTTAGAGGAACCCTGGGAGTCAGGTTCGATCCCGATCCTATCAAAATTTTTCTGGTCGGCATACACCTCAGGTGAAATGCATATCGAGGCTCTGGTGGATCGGGACCCACGAGAAACTGTAGGTCCCGATGGTGTACTAACACGATGGCTACAGCCTCGATAGCCGAGTGGACTAAATGGTCGACTTTTGAGGAGCAGTGAGAGCCGGGTCACACAGGTTCGATCCCGATCCTACCAAAAAGTTTTTCTGCTCGGCATTCACCTCTGATATGTTCAGCATGTCAAGTGAAATGTACTTCGAGGCTGTGGTGGTTCGGAACCCACCTAAAACTGTAGGTCCCCATCGTTTACACGATGGCTGGGGAGCTGGTATTTGGTAGTGCTGCCAGCTGAGCACAATGGATAGTTCTTTAAACGGTCTAGTTGCTGGGCTTGTCCCCCCCAACCCTCAACTATAACACGATGGCTGGAGGACTGGTATATGGTAGTGCTGCCAGCTGGGCACATGGACAGATCGGAGAAGAAATAAATTTTTTTCGCCAAAACAGAAGTAGGAAGCTATCAAACGAGTACTCAAACAATCACTTTCACCAGTAGCCAATTTCATGCGTAAGAAATGATCATATAATATCCCCACATGAACCCTGACCCCTGAACCTTGAGGTCGAATCACTTACAGACCACCTACTGGCCAATCGGAAGGCCGCACGCGCGAAATCAGGAGAAGTAAGGTCTATACTGAACACACGCTGAGGCTATTATTAGGTACATCCATTTAAAATAAACGAAACTTTTTTCTTGACCCGTCAGTTAAAACAGGTTCAAATTAATCATTACGTGAAATAAAAAGATTTCTCAGAAGAATTTGGCTATCTCCTTAAGTGGTCTCCTACGGTTGTGGAGAATTTGGGACTAGCTGGGACGTAGTGAAGGGGGGCGGGGGTAGACCCCCCTTAAAGTTGAAAGCAAAGGGCCAAGGTGCTCCTGACTATAATTTTGAGCTGTGCTCCTTCCCAACTTCTTATGCGCTAGCCGGATGTCTCCTAGAATGGAGGGGCTGGAATGGCAACTCAGGGATGGCGGGTCCCCACACAAAAACTGCCATCCCTCCCCACTAACCATACGTCCGGGGATGTCATTCCGCCAGGACGCCTTATCATACTTTACACTTATATTGAGTAAGCTAGCATTTGATCAGTTCTTCGTAAAGTTTCCTATTCAAGACATAAAAATACTTACTGACTCTCTATCTGGCACGTGTTGCAATCTGACATATTCCACATTAGGTCTTGGTCTAATTATATAGCACAGGTCCAGACCACTTTGACCAGGTTAGGCTATTAGGTACATTACCTACCTACCGGCAACCGCGTTGCAACCTAAGGTCCACACCTTGCCCCCTTTTGCCGTCTGCATTCCCTAGTTATCCACTGATGATTATCTCTTGCGTTAGCTCATATAAGACCTGAAGGTGATATCTTCGATTTCATCAAAGAGTACAAGCACGCAATAGAAGAGACATCTAGTAGGGATCCTGCAGTTGACAGTTACAGTCTTTAAAAGTTGGAACGTATCTTGTTTTGTGTGTTGGGTGGCTTATGTTGTCGGCAGTATGATAGCATAGAGGGGGAAATTTATCTTCCCGATAAAGTAGCCGATAACTTTATCTTCCCGTTAAAAGTCCACTAGCTAACGTTAATTATGACAATGGCGCTATCAGCAGGATAGTGAAAGGCAACAACTATTCTTATCGGGAGGATAACGCTATAGTGAACTTTTAGGGGACACTATAGTAGACTTCAGCAACTGGTGAAATTAACCATTAATGGTGACTTCTTATAAAAGACTATATTCCCCCTCCACCTGAGGAGCGAACGGGTCAACAGATGGTTCCCATTTCTCTCGTTTGGGGTCTCTTGTGTTCCGTACTATGACCCGTGGGCTCTCTAAGAGCCTTTCTTCAAATTGATAGTCTTTTCCCAAGCGGAGGCTAAAGACAGAAAAAGGTTGAACCTTATCCAGCCATCAGTAAGTCCTTTAACATTAGGTACCCGCGATTTTTTTGTTGAAAATGTCTTATTTTCTTAGAAAATGACTGGAAATTTTTTGTGTCTCAGTAGTCACTAAAATGAGGACTGTATCTCATAGCCGTATCCACGGGGGGGGGGGGGGTTTAGGGGGTTAACCCCCCCCCCCCCCCCCATGAACGGAAAATTAACATGGTAATGCGAACGTGAAGCAAAAAATATAGGCGAAACCCCCCCCCCCCATGACCCTAACCTCCCCCGTGACCCTAACCCCCCCCATGACCCTAACCCCCCCCCCCCCATCTTTCTGGATAGGTACGGGCCTGCTGTATCTGTTCGATCAATCCGAACGCCCGTCCCGACCATGCGTGAACACCTTCGGAGGTCATTTTGAGTTTCCTAACTTTCTCCAAAGAAAATATATCGTTAACCTTTTTTCTTTGCTTCGCAGGGTTACCTCAAAGCAGTGCAGACAGGAAGGGGAGGAAAACTCGCTCTGGATGTGGCCTGCAGAGACGTCGTGGACAGCGGACCCAGAGTGGTGCACCAGAGCACCAAAAACAGAAAAGTCATCGACACCGAAGACAAGCAAGAACTGCAGGAGCGACAGGCTGATGGAAAACTGGTGACGGAAACCAGAAGAACTACACAGAGGGAAGAGGTACGTCACTATAACTTGCGTCATGTTACTTTACCCAGGGCTGCCGGTTTTCACCGGCTTGGGGAAAACTCGACTCTTGGGCGTGATTCTCACCAAATCACACCCTTGTGTATAAAAGGCATTAAACTCATATTGGGTCAGAGGGTTTAATGGTCTAAACTAAAGTGAAAATAAAGTGATAGCCTGCGTCATATTACTTTACACCAGTAATTTTCTTTTTTATGCATTTTGCAATGAGCCATGGAGGACTAGGTACCGTAACTTGAAATATAAAAATAAAATCATTTAATAAATAATCTATAGTCGGAACTTTTCCATATGGATATAGGTACCTAGTACCTACTTACCTACCTATACCCACCTGTCTGCAAAGAAAATAACAATAGCAACGTAACCTAGGACATAAATGACTATTTATTGCCTAGTCTTATTGTTGCCTTGTGTTGTATTAGGTTGGATGTTGGGTAGGTATGTAGATCCAGCTGTTCCTCTGTTTGCATTTGCTCACCCACCACCAAGGAAGTTGATTACAATGTGGAAATGCCATTGATAGTGAGGGGTAGTTATGCTTTTGAAACTGTGAACGGTTCGATAGGAGCCATTATAGTGTACTTCAGAGAAAAAGAAAATAATTAAGGCTGAATATACATTCGCTATTTTTTTTACGTTTGGACTTCAAACTTTGTGGGAAAACTATTGGATATTTAAATATTCTGAAATATAATATGTATTTTTAACGTCACTACTCATGAGGCTATGTTGTGATTTTACGATCGAGTGATTTTTGTCACCAAAAAAATTGTCCAAAATTAACCGATCGTGAAATCACAACATAGCCTCATGAGTAATGACGTTTAAAAGACATATTATATTTCAGAGTATTTAAATATCCAATAGTTTTCTCACAAAGTTTGAAATCGGAACGTAAAAAAATAGCGAATGTATATTCAGCCTTAATTATTTTCCTTTTTTTGGTGAAATGCATTGTAGTACTTCACCATCGATGTCGTAATTATATGGATGTGAACTCCGGTCGGTACCTATTACCTATTTTAATTCTAGCTTCCTCCTTGTGTAATTGTACCTCCATGGCACGGACAGTCCCACACTCAGTGCCTCGATTAATAATGATCGCAGATGCATTGTAGTGGTGCACACAGGTATGGCACGCTACGAATGCCAGGTATACGTACAGGTATTTGTTTAATAATTATTTTGCAATATTTTTACTTTCATTCTATGTAGCGAAAGCCATGAGAAGTAGCGACCCAGGCGCACAATACCGATATGCATGTACACCGTATTAGTCTCATAGGTCTATTCCCGTTGTTTCGTCTTAAATTATGCGTTAAGAGGACGATATACCTGACGATGCATTATTTGCCGCCCATAAGATTAACATTGCGAGCGGCGATTCATTTTCAAGGTTTACCCTTGGTTGGAAAGACACAAAATTTTGCCTGTACTTAGCCCTAACAATGTTCTAGGGAGTGTTCGAAGCAGATTTCCCAATTTCTCACTGGTTTCTTTTATTGCAACTGTTTTGCAAATGCTAGCATCGCATACCTCAAGAAAAGTGCTGTATCTCGAAAACCAGTAAAAAAAATGGGAGATCTGCTTCGAACACTCCCTAGAACATTGTTAGGGCTAGGTACAGGCAAAATTTTGTGTCTTTCCAACCAAGGGTAAACCTTGAAAACGAATCTCCGCTCGCAATGTTAATCTTATCGGCGGCAAAAAATGCACCGCCAGGTATTGCGGACCCTTAACCCATCACTTCGTCGTTATATCGTCGTTAACTTTGCGTTGACAGATCCTGAATAGACCTGCTGGTAGGTAGGCAATCCCTGATAGGAAGGTTGAATCCCTATAGGTACTATTTGGGAGACTCTATGGAGGAGTTCCTAAAATTTATGGCCGAAATTATGAAGAACGTTGGTGCACTTCGGCCCAGTATTTTGACCAACCTTTCCTCGACTTCGGCCCGCATCTCTCAGGCATATCTTCGTGTAACTTCTCCATAGTGATCCAAAAAAGAAAAAGAACCTGAGTTCTGTTGAACCCTTTATTTTTTTTGCACTTTCACTAAATCGTACATTCTCCAAACAAAAATCTCAGGTAGGTTACTATCAAGCAGGGGAAACAACTCCTACTGCGTACCTAGGTACATAAGTACGTACCTACTAGTTGTATACGACCTACCAACATGCTGTAATTTCTAATTGTATACTTTCATTCGCTAATAAGTACTACCCTGCATCATTGATGATAATATTACAGTTCAATGATAAGTGATTGGTTCAATGACAGACCGGTGTTCCACCTTGTCTGGGGAGCAAGGCGTACCTTCGTACCTTCTGGCCATTTAGGTACTTTTTATTGGAGTATCAATCTTTTATGCGTGTGCCAATTATACCTGCACTCATGTCAGTATTTTTTCTGATTTATGCGCCTGTCAGTGGCCTACTTTTCAGTTAAACAGGGGTCTTATGGTTCTTTGAGCTATGACCCGAGGTATTTGGCTCCTGAGTCTTCATATTTCAAGGCCTGAAAGATCTTTCCTGTCCCATTTATTTAAGCAGCCTGATTTCGACGAAATGTTCGGTTCCGTCTGGGTTCAGAGCTCTGCCTGTAAGTAAAAACCTATTTTTGTGTGTGAAGTAATACGACAGCATGCGAGGGGGTGACCACTCCAGAGATTGCTTGAGATTGCATGAAGATTTCCAAAAGATTTCCTGAGATTCTCAACGAAATTCGTGGAAAGATGCACCCCGAAGGGTTAATTACTCCAGAAATTTCCAAGATTTCCAACGAGATTCCCAACGAGATTCCTAGAGTGGTTAACCCCTCGACAGCAAGCTTAGGTCCTCTAAGAACCGGCTTGCATTAGAACCCAAATAGACAGCCCTTCCAAATTGCAAGAGTGGTGGAGAAACTAAGGTGCACACACGACGCGCCCTGGAATGGAGGGACTGGAATGGAAACTCAGGGATGGTGGGTCCCCCACAAATACTTCCGTCCCTCCCCACTACCTATACGTCCGGGGATGCCAGCTCACCAGAACGCCCGTCCAGGACGCTCCGTCCATAGCCAGCATTACGCCAGGATGATCCTGGCAGGGCACACCATCCTTGCGCCCTGTTTCTTATCCTTCCATCTTAGCTTCCTAGTACTAGAGACATCGCCGCCCAACTCGATCTTCTCTAAGAAGATAGATAATCTTCGTTGGCCGCGAAGTTGCTAGCGATGTGGGCGCGGAGGCAGGTCTTGCATTGTGTGGACGGGCTGCACCTCTTCCTCAAGGTCGTCCGTAATGATACTTCTTTTATTCTGCATAAATTGTAGCGTCGTGACGAACTACTGGGGCGCCAGCCTAACTACCTTCTTCTCCAGCTGGGCTCTTCTTGCTTCTTCCTTTTCCACTTGTTACCTTGATGTATTTCATGGCCGACTTATGGCTGCTCGCTATCACTCAAAAATTATCGTTGGTGGTCTACAAAAAGAGCCTTCCACTAGTCAACGAGAGGAACAGGTTAGACATGTCAACTATCCCAGTAGAATATCCTATCATCTCAAGCAATGGTGCTAGGTCTCCGCTTCTAAAATATCTGCAGCTGGAGTTTACGGTGCGAAGACTAGAAAATGTGGTGGAAAGGTTCCCAGTTTTCAACGAGATTTTCGTTGACGGTTGATCAGGGTGTTCGTGTTACCCGTTGACGTAACCACCAAATTATTTAAAACGTGTATTTGTTTGTTGTTGCAGATTGACGACGCGAATCTCCCAGACGAACGACAATCTGACGGTGAGAGCTTACATGAAGAAAATCACAAGGAAAGCTCTCACCGATACCGAAGGACAAAGGACCAGGACCTGACCGAGTACATTGTAAACGGGGTAAAAGTCGGACAAAAAATGCGCTTCCAGGCCGAAAGTGCCGAAGGGGAGAGGTTTGGCGATCCTGCCGAGCTGGACAAACTGGAGAGTTTATCCTCCAGAATTCGAAGAATGCGACTTCGATCTCAACACAAGTTACCAATCGACGGTGTTGAAAGAAAAGACGCGCTTACCAAGAGACCTCTGGACTTCGACCAAGAAGAGGAAACAAGAAAGAACGAGACTTCCAAATGGCTGGAGCATCATTTTGGGAGTGAGTCTACCAAGTCCTCGAAGGGTTCACTGGATGACCTCGCAGAGTCACCTCCGCCCACCCAGAATAGCTTTATCAATGTCACAATGAAGTCTCACCCAATCCTGAGCAAAAGCCCGAGATCTTTCCTGCCGTCCTCGGACGAGGAGAAGCCGAAGAAGGTGGAGTCTCCCAGAGAAATTTTCATCTCCTCGCCAGAATGTGAGTCTCCAACAAACAACGGTTACTTCAGGGGAGTGAGTGATTGGTCTAGCCGGCAGAGGGAGGAAAAAAGCAGAACGCCTGTTTCACCTCCTCCTTTTTCACCACCCCCTGAGTCTCCCACATACCTTATAACAAGCCACAGAATCAATCCACTGAAGACGGCACCGTCAAGGTACGAAGAGCGGGACTCACCAGTCATGAGGAATAACTTCCAGCAGAACGGTTGGCGGGAGCGCTCAGATTCTCCAGCACGTCGTCCATTGGTGACTCCATCCCCAGATGCAGGGGATATCCCATCTCCTCCTGTCAGGCGGAAAAATAGAGAAAGCAACGGTTATCGGAAAGTTGACTATGATTTCCGGTCCTGGGATCGCAGACAAAAACGCGCAGAGCCGAAGCCCGACTACACTCCTCCGTCAGAGTCTCCGTCCCCAGCTCAAGAACGAGTAGATGAAGCTTTGCTCAGTCACACAAACGGAAGCAAGAAGTTATACCAAAGGACACGATTCGCAGCGGACATTCCTCCGCCACCTCCCCCGATCTTGAAACCAGCACCGGTTAAATCCAAATCAAAGATCGGAGAAAGCTTCAGGAAGTTCGTGGGGAAGCTTCGGTCTTCCAGTTCAGACCGAAATCGTAAGAAAAAGACGTCGCGATCCCCTTCGCCGAAGGAAAACTCCTACTCAGCGTTCCATTCCGTGGACAACAACATACCATATGCGGGGAGAGGCGTGGGACCGGGGGGCCCTGTGGCTCCGCCGCGCGCCCGTCCAGTATCGGCGCAGCAGTCTGGGCGAACGTTCGCTGGGGACATGGACAGGAGGCACGTTCAGAAGTACTACTTGGGGGAGGATCCATACTCTGGGTCTATCTACGGGCGTGAACGCGAGTACGATGGGGTGGCTCCGCTCAAGTCAAGCAGGCGCACAGGGAGTAGAGGCCCCGTCCAGGATTACCAGTCCAGGTACGTTCATATCTTCCATACTTTTAGGTTCGTTTTCAGTGTAGTCCAGTATCAAACGTGATTGTTGCTTCTGGTTGAACAGAAGGAATGAGCTCTAGTGGTGTATTAAGGTTTGAAGGTAGCAACAAAAATTGTAGGTACCTATAGAATCAAATCAGGCTCAGACTTTTCAATGTCCCGGTAAGTTGATGAACAATTGCCGCTAAAAACTAACCAAACTTGACAAGAGGAAGGTGGAGTTAGTCTAAAACTGTCTATTCCAGCGTCACCTAACTAGGGCAACTAGGTCGAAGCAAAGCGAGAGACGTGCTAATGCATGGGTGGCAACGGTCTCGTCAATCTTCATTCCGTAAATATAATAATCACGAAGTGCATTAAAAGGTTTAATGTGCGGTTCGGTTCACAGAGAGGTCAGGAAGTTTAGAAAGCACCTGAAAGAGGGGAGAAGGGGATGAGGAGATTTATTGTTTCACCGTATTGTCCCTGGAGAAAATTTCTCCAGGTTAAGAGGCCAGGTAGAAAACCCTAGCTTGTTTTGTGTTTTTTCCTACGATTTTGAAGTATATCTACTGGTTTATAGGACCGACCGTGAAAGAGCAATTGACTATGGCCATGACTATGTGTAAAATTAAAAGGCCACTAGGCACATGCTAATGGTACGATAAGGGCTCTATGAGCGGGGTGGTGAATGAAGTCAACTTTTCATCTTGAAGGGATAGCGCTATAGTGAACTTTTAGGGGGCTAGTTATAAAATAGTACGACCACCTCTGTTTAAAAACAGACTGCTCAACTTTTTTTTAAACTGCTGAATCAGTGTTTGCCGGCAAGTAATTTTTCGCTTGTTTGAACAGAAAGAGAAAGTTCCCGAAACTTGGAGACAATTTCTTTGAAGGAGGGGCTGGCGCTCCCCAGAAAGTTCGAAACCCGTGCCAAATTTCTTAATCTGCGGGAGTGGTGATAGAAGTGATATTGGTATAATTAAACGACGTTAAGGTGTGGAGGAAGGTACAGGTATGGCTCTTGCCTCAGACAACGAGGCGTGCCTAATCTGGATCGACGTGGGTTCGTCTTCGATTTCCCTATCTGCATAACCTACACTTTATAGGTAGGTGTAGGTTCTGACGTCGACCTAACCTAGGACTTAAGGGTCCGCTATACCTGACGGTGCGTTTTTTGCCGCCCATAAGATTAACATTGCGAGCGGCGATTCATTTTCAAGGTTTACCCTTGGTTGGAAAGACACGAAATTTTGCCTGTACCTAGCCCTAACAATGTTCTAGGGAGTGTTAGAAGCAGATTTCCCATTTTTTTACTGGTTTTCGAGATACAGCACTTTTCTTGAGGTATGCGAAGCTAGTATTTGCAAAACAGTTGCAATAAAAGAAACCAGTGAGAAATTGGGAAATCTGCTTCGAACACTCCCTAGAACATTGTTAGGGCTAGGTACAGGCAAAATTTTGTGTCTTTCCAACCAAGGGTAAACCTTGAAAATGAATCGCCGCTCGCAATGTTAATCTTATGGGCGGCAAAAAATGCACCGTCAGGTATAGCGGACCCTTAATTTTGGTCAATTTTTTTGGTGACAAAAATCACTCGATCGTAAAATCACAGCATAGCCTCATGTCATGAGTAATGATGTTAAAAAGACATATTATATTCCAGAATATTTAAATATCCAATAGTTTTCTCACAAAGTTGTAAAATGTAAATTGGACTTTATATCGAGGCTGTGGTGGTTCGGAATCCACCTTAAACTGTAGGTCCCCGTCGTGGACTAACGCGATGGCCGGGGAGCTGGAGCTGAGCACGATGGATGGACGTGGTAGTTTGGAACCCACCCGATACTGTAGGTCCCTATCATGACGGTTGTGCTGCCAGCTGAGCACATAAATAATTCAAATAATGGTGTAGCTGCTCCCCTTCCTTCTATCTACTGCTCTAGCTGTAGTTTGGTTGCATCACTCTCTGCAGGAGTTCCGCATACAAATGGTCGTCAATGCATTCTCGATCGTTTTCGGTGCCTCTCCTCCGGATATTGCGTTTTCCCTGGATTTTCTTTCCAGATGATCTGAACCTGATCTTTTCTCCAAGCCATAATCCCTTTCTTCTATCTGGTTGCAGTATATGGTGCAGGGGGGAGTATTGTGATGAATAATATCTAGCCCAGCCCGGATTCACTGGGCGTGATTCTGACTAAATCACAAATTTACAGAGGTTGAATATTGAATATTTAAATATTCTGAAATATAATAGTCTTTTTAACGTCATTACTCATGAGGCTATGTTGTGATTTTACGATCGAGCGATTGTTGTCACTAAAAAATGGTCCAAAATTAACCGATCGTGAAATCACAACATATAGCCTGATGAGTAGTAACGTTAAAAAGACATATTATATTTCAGAATATTTAAATATCCAATAGTTTTCTCACAAAATTTGAAGTCCGAACGCTAAAAAATAGTTAAAACTACACCATGCACGAAGTCGTTACCTTGGCGTTAACAGATTTCTAATACACCTGCTGGTCCTTATTTAGCATGCACTGATTGTCTTGGATTTCGGTACATATTCTCAGGGTGCGTCCCACCATGCCCAGTTAAAATTAAACTGGATATTTACCATGTTAAATTTGACTTAAAAGTTAAATTTAACATGGTAAACATAGGACAAAATCTCCAGTTTAATTTTAACTGGGCATGGTGGGACGCACCCTCAGATAATTATCTTCTTATTCAGTTTAATAAATAGCTCAGGAATTCATGAAGAAAACTATGGCTACCATTCTCAGCACGATACCTCCAAGTTAACAAACTGTCAGACTCTAATTTCCACAATGGAATCCAGATTATCCAGAAGTTGGCATAAAATTAAAACCGGGAATGGAAAACTCTATGGAATTTAACTTTGGAAAGTAAGTGGTGGAGCGAGTTGAAGTCAGAAAATCGCTTGCCAAACTTTCCAACATCAGCAACTCGATGACTGCGATCTTTCCGACTTCTTCCTTTATTGAGTTTTAAAATGCGGTATCATGAAATCAAATTTTTCTTTTTGATTAACCTGAAAGTCTTTCGTTTTTATAGGGTTCGTTCGGTTTGGATTTTTGCTGACGATGTACATTTATACCTGTCCGTAAGTTTAACATTGCGATCGTGAGAGAATTGTTTTTAACATTTTATACCTAAGTTTAACATTGCGCTTGGAAAGATTCCAGGCCAAGACCTTAGCAATTTACTGCTGACCGAGATTCTCAATGTTCTTAGTGATTTTTTTTATGTCAACTCTTTAGACAGGGCAGTACTGACGGAATCTATGTGGATATTAAAAAATCTACGTCAGTGCGTTCTTTGCTGAAAAATTTCAAGCCTCAACTGAAAACTCTGAGGAGAAGCTTACTGTAAATATTACACTACAGTTGTCACCCTCTGCAACGGTACAACCTATAGCGAACTCTCTTTATTGGGTCCCTTTTAGTTTGGAATGCTGTTAGCAGTTAGTTACCAGAGGGTTGGGGGGGACAAACCCAGCAACTAGACCTTTTCAAGAACTATCCATTGTGCTCAGCTGGCAGCACTACCAAATACCAGCTCCCCAGCCATCGAGTAAACGATGGGGACCTACAGTTTTAGGTGGGTTCCGAACCACCACAGCCTCGATATACATTTCACTTGACATGCTGAACATATCAGAGGTGAATGCCGAGCAGAAAAACTTTTTGGTAGGATCGGGATCGAACCGATGTGACCCGGCTCTCTCTGCTCCTCAAAAGTCGACCATTTAGTCCACTGGGCTATCGAGGCTGTTAGGTTAGGTTACACAGTGTCCGATTTAGGAACGAACCCCCCTATTTTTACCTGCCTACACGGATTTTCAGGTTTAGGCATTAGGTGTAGTTTCATTGAATTTGGTTACCGAAGGGGTAGTCTTCTCAAACTGTCGTCCGGAAACCACAGGGACCTGGGGTACATTTGCATAGTGAAAATAAAGGGTCTCTGCATCCCCAAAAGGCCACAACCTCTGAATAAAGTATAAATCCATAAGAGCGCAGAGCTGGAAAAGGTGGCGTATGAGGGTGAACTGCAATGTCTGCAAAGTTTCGAAAGTTAAGAGGAATGAAAATGGGAAAAAGCTGCAATAAGAAAATAGAGTAATGTTCGGGGCTGATGGGGAGGTTTGGGGGTGAATCTAGCGGAAGTAAGGGAAGGAACAAGCTCAAATTCTCTTTGTCATGGGACGCCAAACGAGGAAAAACTTAAGAGGAAAAGAGAGGGAGTAGGCGAAGTTGTAGAAATTACGAGGAAAACTATTCCCAGACACATTTCACTCGGTTTGTTCCTTGAGAGCCGGGGCTTATTTGTAAGGGGGAGGCGCGCTTTAGTCCCTTCACAACCTCCCGAGTGATTACATCCCATTGCTTCCTCTGTTTATTTGGAATGGTTATAGAAATAGACTTGTTTTCGAGTTCTGTTCCTTTTAAGAGTCAATTTAATGAGTAAGAAGTGTTGGTACAGTTAGTTAGGTAGTTAAGGGCCACTATACAGTCGCTACTTTTTTACGTTCCGATTTCAAACTTTGTGAGAAAACTATTGGATATTTAAATGTTCTGAAATATAATGTGTCTTTTTAACGTCATTACTCATAAGGCTATATAGTGATTTCACGATCGGTTAATTTTGAACAATTTTTTTTTGTGACAAAAATCACTCGATCGTAAAATCACAACATAGCCTTATGACATGACTAATGACGTTAAAAAGACATACTTATTATATTTCAGAATATTTAAATATCCAATAAGTAGTTTTCACACAAAGTTTGAAATCGGAACGTAAAAAAATAGGGAATATATATGGTGGCCCTTAAGGGGTGGGGGAACAAGCTCAGCAACTAGCCCATTTCAAAAATTGTTCGTCATGCTCAGCTGACAGCAGTACCAAATATTCTGCCCGGAACGCTAACCTGTCCAAAAATTCCAACCACCCCTATCACGTCTCCAAAGTCAAGGTGACACCTGTTACTACCCCTACATTAAGGGAAGACATATTTCCACCCTTGTTAGCAGTAACAGGTCCTTTACAAGAATTTTTAGTCAGGTTAGAGTTCCGAGCACTATACCAGCTCCCCGTGGCAATCGTGTTATTACACCATGGGGACCTACAGTTTTGGGTTTTGAACCACCATAGCCCCGGTATAAAATATACTTTAAGTGCTGAACATATCAGAGGTGAATGCAGATTGGAAAAACTTTATTGTCGTCTTATATCCTTGTAGGAAAATATGTGATAAAAAATTGTATAATCCGAGGGGGTAACCACTCCAGAGATTCCTTGAGATTCCATAAAGATTTCCAAAGATTCCCAACGATATTCATAGAAAGATGAACCCCGAAGGGGTAACCACTCCAAAAAATTCCAAGATTCCCTGAGATTTCATAAAGAATTCCAATGATTCCCAACGAGTGGTTAAACCCTCGGTATAAGAACAATCAACCATTTAATTGTAGTTACGAATTAAACAATAAAGTGAATACAATAATCCAGAACAAATAAATATCCAACAAAACAAAACAAAACAAAAATTTGTTTGAAGAAAGAGCGGGAGAGGGAGGATCTGTGGCGAAGGAATCCATCACATTCTTGGCAGCTTTCATTCCTTAAATAAAATTGAAAACTAACTGAACTTCATCATCCTCGGTATAATCATAAGAAAGAACTGATTCAGTTGAAGTGATGTTTATTTCTCATATATTTTTTTTCAGCACACTTGGGAGACTAAGCAAATCGACGAGTCGTCTGGTCCACGCCGAAAACAATTCTCGAAACAACTTCGACTACGATCGCGGGGGTATTCAGACCTTGCCCAGGAAACTCAAGACCGAAAATTCTGTTAAAAGACAGGTAAACTGCTCATTTCCGTTTCACGATGGGAAAATAGTTAGGTACAACAGAGTTAGTTGCGTGGTGTCGAAAATAGAGAACCTAACCCTACCTAAAAATCGTGGTTCTCAAGTAATAGGTAGACCGGTTACAAACATATTTTATTTTCGGTAACACGCAGCCAGTGATTTTTTCTGGAGATAATATTATTCGTAGCGTGACTTTAGCAGCAAATGCCTTTTTAATTACTGAACGTGTAGTACTACTAGTACTAGTACTGTACTAGTACCTATCTATATGATACTTATATACCCTCCTGAATTACGGAGAATTAAATCAGCCATTGGGAACCTAACCATTTCCGAACCTAACCTAACCTATCCATACAACCAGCAGAAATAAGAATGATAAATGAATTTCCATGGTTCTTTATCTAATAGCTACCTCCTTTTTCATCAGTAGGTACATTAAGGCTGAATATACATTCGCTATTTTTTTAAGTTCCGATTTCAACCTTTGTGAGAAAACTATTGGATATTTAAATATTCTGAAATATAATTTGTCTTTTTAACGTCATTACTCCTGAGGTTATGTTGTGATTTCACGATCGGTTAATTTTGGACAATTTTTTTTGGTGACAAAAATCACTCGATCGTAAAATCACACATAGCCTCATGAGTAATGACGTTAAAAAGACATATTGTATTTCAGAATATTTAAATATCCAATATTTTTCTCACAATGTTTGAAATCGGAACGGCCCTTAACAACAGTAAAAGTCTTTCCTCGTCCTAGCATTGTAGTCAGACATATAAAGTTTAATCAGAGTTTGATTGACCATCAGGTGGAAGCCCAAAGAAGTCTCGGTGAGACCAAGACCCTGTCGCCGAACCACTGGGAGCGACCCAGACCTTCCAAGCTAAGTAACAGCCTCATCAACGTGTCCTTCGTAAGTCATTCACCGACGAAGACAAACGGCGTCCTCAACGGACCCGCAAAGCCAGCCAGAACTTACAAATCCAACTTACTTCGAAGTAAGAGCTTCAATGTTCAAGCTGGTGGCAACGAATACCGCGACAACTTCAAGTCCAACCCACAACTTCATCGCTTGGACGAAAATCCTCAGCCGTTGAAGAGCCCTGGTATCATTTCAGAACTTAATCGGAGCTCCAGGGACATTACTGATGAAGGGTTTAACTTCAATAAAGCCGAAGATCGACGTAAAGCTTTCTTGTCTGGACTGATGAACCGGGCTCCTGAGCTTTACCGCTCCCTCCATGGGGATGAGGTGCTTGACAAGTCACCCCTGTATTCAAGCACGCCACTCAGGGAGAACGGTAAGCGATTAGTAGACTACAGCAATAGCTTCAGATCGACCAGCACCACAGACAGCCCGATTCGGTCGCCATTGTACTACAAGCATTTCCAAAACGAGAATGATCGTGTGACGCCATCTCCGAATTTTCGTGAGGTCAGCCATGATGGAAATACCACGAAAAGCATAATTCGTAGGGGAAGCGATGACGATTATTCGGAAACAGTTCGGATAACTTCCAAATCGGATGATCCGCTCAGACCTTCCGAGACAAACACCGTCAAAACTTTCAGCAAAAAGATTGTGCCGACGAAAAATGGGCGATCCAGAGAAACTATTGAAAGCGAGGAGACCAAGACGGTGGTGAAAAGTCGATACTTCGGCGGAGACGTCGATAGATCGAAAAGTCCGCATGGAGTGGTGATTGAAGTTCGAAGTCCTGGATTCGCAACTTCTAAAGTGGCAAAGTAGATTTCGATTACTGGAGAAAACTTTTTAAACATCTGTGAGAACTGAAATAGCGTAAGTCAAAACTGACTAAGGGCGCCTCGTAGTACTTATCTTATTCATTCTTTAGTGAGATTGAAACTTCGGTAATAGGTGCACTTAGTCGATTTCGGTTCTAAACAGTTCAGGGGCCAAGTATCACCTATCTCAAGTTTATATTATTATTTAATTAACCAGATTTTGAACGTAAACTGGAACAGTCCCCCCCCCCCCCCCAACTGGAACAGTTTCCCCCCTGTCTCTCTCGCCTCCCTAGTGAAGGCTTTTAAGTTTCTGTGACATTCCCCCGCAATGTTTATCAAGAAAACTGTCATGTTTAATTTTAATTAACTTAACATCTTTGCAAGTTCAATAAGCTCCTTAATGAAATGTGTCTACTTAACTGATGGTTGTATTTTGACGAAAATAGCAGATCTATTACCTAATGGGAATTAGGCTGAATTTCACCACTTTCTTATAGTATCCGATAGTGTCTTTTAACGGAAGGATTTAACGAACGGATTTACGTTATCGTATGTTTAGCTTACGGCAAATGCCTTGCACTAGCACTTGTTTCTCTGCGAACGCACTTGTCGTAAGCTAAACTGCTAAACACACGATAACGTAAATCCGTTCTTTAAATCCTCTCGTTATAGACACTATCGGAAAGTGGTGAAATTCAGCCTTATGGGCTGAATTTCACCACCTCACGATAGTGCCTTTTAACGTTCGAATAGCTATCGATTTGAAAAAGCAGACGTCCTCTCGTTAGGTTTTGTTGTGTCAATAGAATTCGCCTGCTTTGTTTACGTCAAATTTATTTCAACAATTTCAATCTAAAATTGGAAATAAACGTGAAAAACCCCCTATTTTTTTGGAGAAAGAAGTTAAAATGTTGATTAGACTACATCAGGCTACACCAAATGAGTCGCAGGTATGTAAATTATCGTTTTCGCTAACGCACGGAAAATCCACTCGAAAGCTAACGAAACGGTAACGGTGCATGGTGAAAGCCGTTAACATTTTTTACCGATACGATAGCGCTATCGTGTACACGATAGTCTTCACGTTAAAGTGGTGAAATCCAGCCTTCGTTACTTATTTTTTCTGTGTTTTTTATGAAATTTTTTCAACATACGTAGCCATTGAGTTTTTGTATCTAGATAGGTGTCAAGTACCTGTGGATTTTTAAGAAAGAATTCGCCATATTGCCTTCATTGCTGACATTTTAGAACCGTTTTAGAACTAAGAACCTAACTAGCCTCGATCGAGAGGTCTTTGAAGGAACACAGGTTCGATAACGACCCTTACCGAGTTTTTCTGGTAGGTATGCATTCACCTCTGAGACATTAATTTCCACGTAAAAACAGTAGGCCCCCATCGTAAAAGAAATTTGTCATTTTTTTGGTCCATTATTTTCCTAAAATAATTTTCGCTTATATAAAAATGTTATTTATTTCCGTAAAATGGGAAAAGAGGACGCCGGAAGTCAGTAAACTTATAAAAGTTGCGCCAAAATTTAAAAAAGTTTTTACAGCTGTTTTCTGATTATGTACAAAGTTGAATAGTTTGTACTTACTGACCATTGTGGTTAATATTGGCTGGCATTGGTGTATTAGTAAGAAAAGCTCATAAACTTATGTACGTATTTTTAACTAATTATTCTTAATCAATGGTGTGAACGAAAACAGCCATAAATGAGTGCCATTATCAATGTTTATAAAGTAACCATTAATAACGTGACTAATATCAGTGAAAACATACCTAATTTCAGTAGGGATTTGAGTTTTCTATTGGGCACACTCGTGCATGTAATACAGGAATCAAGCCTTAAAACAGCTCAGCCCCTTCTCGACGTGTGACCTTATTTTTTCTGTTTTTCGAAAAATCATTGTAAAACAACCATTAATGATAGTTTTTCCGTTGAGAAGGCCATGTGACGTCAGAGGGTGTACGACATTCTTAATTGTTCTAGGTAGGTAGGAAGTGCTTAGATTTTTCTGTAATTTGTATCTCTATCAGAACTACCTATGACTTTTGTACCTACTTAAAAATGACTAGGTATAACATTTTTATTATAAAATTTTATGTGTAAGATTTTTTTTTGCTGAATGAATACGTTTGAGTGCGTATAGCTAGACTGGGAAAAGGGAGGTATTTCGGGAAAAAAAATTGCCTGATGGGGGGGGGGCAGTTTCTTCCCCTTCTGGCTACGCCCACGTACCTGTTCGCCACCAGTTTGTGGTGGTAAGGTGAGGTTAAAAATCATTGACATACTGTATGGCATATGTAACTAATCTAGCTTCACTACAGTGAACGGAAATCATTGTACCTACCTATTTGGAAGTGATTTATACCTAAATGACTGACGAAAAATCGTAAAACCTGTAAAATGAGGGGACTACTGTTTGAACACCGAGAGGGATTCCTAACGAACAACTGAGCTCCACACGGTTTTTTAATTTTACCTTTTTACAATTTCGAGAGAAAGGGAGTGCAAACAAAATTAACCATGCCAGGTATTTGACAGCACCTAATTGAAAAAGGTTATTGATTTCGGGGGGGGGGGGGGGGGGTGATTGGCTGAGGGGGTAAAAAGATTTAGACAGCCTTCATTCATTTTGTAGCCTGAAGGTTTATATTTTATTATATTACCTGTCGGTGCCGCCCCTCAGTGTTTAAAGCCATGTAGTTTCGGGGGGAGGGGGGGGGGGGTTGAACCCCCCTAACTCCCCCCCCCCCTCTGTGTACGGCCTTGGTCCTGGGGGGGAAATACATTTACCTACATCTCTGAAGGTATCCACACCTTCACGACCTTCCACAATTTTTATTTTTTCAAATCTAGGTACCTACTAGGTTGTAATAAGTATGAGACATTTTCAGTCTGTTTCAAAATAAAATCAGGCAACTTCATATGTTTCACTAAAATCACATGACGGAAAACCGCAGAAAAGTGGTGCCGTAAAGAAGTGATCTATGTTTTCCCAGAAAGACTGGGAGAAGGAAGCAGCGAATAAGAGAGCATAAAAGGTGATCGTGGGGAGTGCAGAACCAACTCCTAACTGGGTCAGACTTCCTTCTACTATTTTACCGACGGTTGCCATGACGACCGAAATGGGGGGGGGGGGGGGGCTGGGGAAGTAAGGGGTGAAGCTGACCGTATTTGCACACAGCGCTGCAAATTGCCAATTATATCACGGGATGTTAAATAAAAGAGCCACGTCATACGCTGACTTCAGTAATACAAAACGGTTGACTCAACCCCTGAAGTAGGTACCTCTCTACCTATCTACAGGTTTTGCTACTGGGTTCTACTGGGTCTCAGGGTTGTCTGTTAAGACAGAATACACAATCCTGAAACCTCAAACACAATATGGCAGCAGCACATGCATATAAGCGAAAAATTCGTTAAAATCAGTGGGTTCAGAGAAACCCAGGGGAAGGATACCTATAAAATCTCAAATTAAATTTTTATTCCAGTTCTTTCTAAGCAAAAAAAAAAATGAGCCAGCAGGATAATCTAAACAACAGAGGGGATGATAAGCCGAATTTCAGTAGAAAAGGGGTTACCAATTAAATTTTAGCGTGCTAACAACTTCGAAAGTACATAATCATAAACATGCAGGCGAACTATTATCCATTTTTCATGTAACACCTTTTCTTATGCACATAATCATGAATTCGCAGGTTTAAGCAGTGCGATTGGCATTTATTCCTATTTTTCTATATTTATCAGGAAGTTGTTACGTAGATTTACTTCAGCCCCTTCCCGGCCTGCCTCCCGAAAAAAGATAACGGAAGAAGTAGGTAGGGTATATCGAGGCACGGCAAAAATAAAACGGTATAGGTTATAGGGTACCTTATGTAGGTAGGTAGGTAGGGTAGGTCATAGGAACTACAAGCCCACCAACGCGCAAAATCGTGCCTCAAAAGGCAGTGCGCGAAAAAATAAAAATAAATAAAAAATAAATTAATAAATAAATAAAATGCCACACCTTCGTCCACAAAAAAATACCTAGGTAGTAACTAAGCCGGTTTGAAAAAGAAGTGTGGAAGGATGTGGAAGTAGGCTCCGAAAAGGCAAATACCAGCCACACATTTATTATTCTTGAAGGGGGAGGTATGGAGAAGGGTGGGGGTGAAGGAGTGGGAAAGAAACAAGTCCTGAAACCTGAAACTCCAAGTTGTGTTAACTTGTTACCCCACCACACTCACAGTTAGCTAAAGTTACCCTCACCTCGAGAATGCATTATTGAAAATCAGCTGCAGGTCCTGGTGGAATCACAATAAGACCTGATTACCTGCTGATATCTTAGGGCACATTTTTTGAGGAAACTATTAGATATTTAAATGTTCTGAAATATAATATGTCTTTTTAACGGCCGCAATTAACAGGCTGTGATTTTACGATCGGCTAATTTCGGACAACCTTTTTGTTGACAAAAATCACTCGATCGTGAATCTATATATTTGGCCGAAATCGGTAAATTGTTATTTTTAATTTTTTTCGTTAGTTAAAAAGACACTGAATTTCTTCTACTTCTAACGTAACCTTGGTAATGTCCAAGAATTTAAGGAACACCCCCAGACCTTCTCCTCATCTGTGGGGGTAGGCATGGCTTTACGTGACGTTGTGTAGGTTAGAAAAATTCTGGGGGTGGCTGAACGGTTTCTGGGGGGGCTTAGCCCCCACCCCCAGACTCCCCCCCTTGCTACGCCTATGATCAGCACAGAGATTCAGTTTTGCGTGCTAGACCTTCCTCGCAACACAAGAATCAGAAAATCCTTCAAAAGAAGCGAGTCTTTGAAACAAATGAACGGAAGAATGAGTTCACTCGCTCCGCGAACAAAAAGCATTGAATCAACGATTTCACGGAATTTCGAAAGAATTGGATATGAGGAGTGGATAATTGAGTTGTCGTTAATTAAATAACAGGGGATGTGATTGGACGAGCTGTTTCCGCTCTGTCCCACATCCGGTGAAATTCCCGCCATTTTCACAACTTACAAACGGTTCGGAATCACCCAATTACTCTATTTTTTCCCCCTAAGGGCGCTTTTAAAAACATTACTGTGTTTCCTGATCCTTTCTCTCAAATACAGCTCCCAAGCCAAACCATTTTTTCAGCCAGGTACGAATGAAAGATAATACAAAATTGAAAATAGGATAAAAATTCAGTCAACGTATAAGAACTATATAGGACAGAAGTCATGTCTTATGCCGAGGATATAACTTGAAGGATGGGTTTCACCATATGCCATATATTAACCCGATAAACTAACCAAAAACTTCATCTTTCTGTTAAAAGTCCACTATAGCAATCGCTATGATACGAGCGCTATCGGCAGGATGGTGAAATGCACCAAATTTCAGGAGGATAACGCTATATAGTGAACTTTTAGGGGGTGTTATAGTACTAGTGATGCACGATGCAAGAACAAGAACAAGAAACGACATTTCTTGTTCTTGTTCTCGCAAAGCGACTCTTGCTCTTGTTCTTGCAGTCAAAATCCTATATTGTTCTTGTTCTTGCAGTAGAAATCGTTTCTTGCTCTTGTTCTTGTTTTTGCTGCGAGACTCTTGCAATTTCTTGCATAAACATGGAATTTTCTGCTGCTAAAATGTGGTTTTTTGCCTACCGAGCGGCCATTTCAAGTGCAATCTATCGTCGCATAGTCTGCAGAGTTTTTCGTACAAAATATGGACTGCAATCCATGAATGAAGCTTTGGAAAAAAACTGACTGAATGTATGCAAGACTCTTGCGAGAACTGTTGCAAGAGTTCTTGTTCTTGCAAGTCACTTCTTGTTCTTGTTCTTGCAGCCACAATCACCTCTTGTTCTTGTTCTTGTTCTTGCATGCAAGAAATGCAAGAACAAAAGCAAGACAAGAAATTTTCGTGCATCACTATATAGTACAGTTTAGGGGCTAGTGAAAACCACACAGAACTTCTTTATTTTACTCTACGATGTAGGGGTGGCTTTCACAAGTTACTAATGTCCACTTGTCCATTTTAGCGCCTAAAAGTTAAGTAACTATAATCTGGCACATTATAGTGAGCCACCCTTAGGTAAGCATCACCTTACGGAGCGCATCTATCCGATACATTAGGTATTACATACATAACTATGGGGGAAACTAAAAGGTCCAAAACCCAAAATATCCACCCCACAGGAACCCTTCCACACCCCGAGTTAAAATCCCGAAAACCCCTCGAGTCCCGAGCCACCCCTTCTTTCAACCCCTTGCTTCTGTCTCTCCTTTGGAGATACAATCTCATTGAAATTATCACGGACGTCAAGTTTCGTTTTTTGCATTTTGTTCACTCAGCTAGAATGATCAGGTTTGAATTTGACTGTTTAGCGGGGTCTTCTACAGAACCGATTCCAGTCGATATAAAGGTTGGTAGGTACGTAGGTACCTACCTATACCATACCTACAGGTTCCTAAGGGAAACGCCCATCCGTCCTTTGAAATAGAAAAGGTATACGACAGGAACCAGGCTACTAGGACACAGCCGCAGACGCTTCCTCCCTTCTAGAGGTACATACCTACGTGTCTTGACTTCACCCTTGAACTGTAGGAACCGCCTTTCTCAAAAACTTTCTCAATATCAGCACCCACCGAATAAGGAAGCCAAAAATACATTTGTAAGTTGACGAGCAATTGAGCAATTTGACGATGGGTTTGAAGGGAAAAGGGGTGAATGTTTTAGAGTGGGGGTGGGGTGTCCCAGGGCTAAGGGATGCAGGGCACGTATATCGGAAGTTGTGGTCGGCTCACTGGTATGGACGCACGTGCGTCAGTGTTCACAACGCGGATACAGGGGGAGGGGGCCCAAACTGCGGGGGAGTTTGCAAGTTTCAGTTTTTTTCAGTTTTCTTTAGGAAAATAAAATAATATCCTAAAGAGGTACGTAGGTATAGGTGGTGAGGTGTATAGGTCCGTATATAGATGATGATGATCTATACCTAACTTATAGTTAGAAGTTGCCAACTTACCTATAGGTAGGTAGGTAACATTACATACCTACATGTGATTAGGCCTACGATAGACAGGACAGGGACGGGGCCTATAACAGAGTACCTACCTACTAATAATGCGGTAGACAGGTAGGTACCTACATGGGTACTATCATCTTAAGTAAGGTAGGTAATCTAAGGTACAGGTACCTAGATAGGTAGCAATAGTAAATATTTACCTTTTAGGGTCGGTAGGATGTCTACCAGATACAGTTGCGAAGACCTAAATATGCATAAGGGTTGTAAAACTGTTGCAAAAATGTGCAAAAGACTTTGTTGGGTGTTTCTGCACAAAACGATTTTGCAGTATACAGGCAGTTCACAGCTGATGCAGTAGAGAGCGCGTCTATCAGTACCAACCTACGTAACATTTAAAAATTATTTTCAGTCATTTTTTAAGGTTCTAGCTACGTTTTGAGATATAATTTGTTTTTATTTTATATAAAAGTATATTTATTTACTATAAAATAGTGTAAAAAGAGAAATTTTAGTATTGAGAGTTATGAAGGGGATTTTTAAGTTGGCAGCATTGTTTCTGAGTTTACCATACTCAGCAGCTTTGTGTGTGTGTCAAACAGAGAAATAACCGAATTCCTTTCGCTTTTTACTTACGGATCGTGTAAAAATATCGTTCTTAGCTTCCCAAAACTTTATATAACCTATTCGTGTAGAGTAAACGTGCGTGAAATCCATACTATGCCGCGAAAGAGTGTTTTTTCGTGGACTCCGTCTAGAGGTGCGGTCGAATGTTGAGAGCGGCCATTTTAGTAGCGAGTGTACAGCCGTGCTATGAGGTGCTATGGGGCTGAAGCCCCAAAATTTCGTGGTAAAATTCTTGTATGAAAATGTGATCAGTTCTCCACGTTAATGATTGGGCTATGTCAGGTGGTGTGTAGGTTAGAATGGAGAGAGATGTCAAGATACGATTGAAAAGGAATCGACGTCGGGAGCGAGCTGAACGTATGCATGCCCAACGTGAAACAGGCGACAGCGCCGAAGATGATTCCATTTTGGGGGCTAAGCCCCCTCGGCCTCCCCTCAGAAGAAAGAAAACTAAGGATAACAACTACGACGAGGATATTATTGACGGATTTGCCATTTTGGCGTTCAAATCTTACGAGGAGCTCGAGGTAAGTTTCAATCATTTCTTTGTTTGGTTCTCCCAACAAACCTGTTTTCACAGTTTTATCTTTAAAACATGGCTTTATTTAATGCCTTTTAAGTAAAATCACCCCTTTTGTGTACTTGTCAACAATATTATACTAGTTTTAACCAGAAGAATCATAGAAATTGCAATTTTGAAGGGTGAGAATGGTTGCTTGCCGACGGGGAGTAAACTACCGCTCAGGCGGCTCAGGAGGTTCCACCGTCGCGTCGTTGTACCTACATTTTTCTTTACCAAAATTGGGAAATATGATTATCAACCTAAACAACGGAATTATCAGTAAACGTACGTCTTGAACTAGGTAAGTGATAGCTTGCCTAACTATCGGGCTTGTTTACAAATATCGGCAGGCTGATAACAATGTTCAAATACCATCATGACTTGTCGGGAGGTCTTTATTTTTCTTCAGAACTAGGTATGAATGATATTTTTAATAACAATGACTCAGTGTATTTCTCTGAACTGAAGCCAACAGTTCTTGGTAGTAAGTTTCAGTTTTGCATGACTGCCTGGGAAAAATACTACCAAGAAACTGCACTTCTCAGCACTTTTAGGTTGGCACTTACATATTCCAGATTCTAGGTAGTCCAGAACATTCTTTCATTCATTCGCTTATATTAGGTAGTTCGGAAGATAGTATGTTGGACTCTACCTATGGCGAGGCACAGGCAACCCACTAGCTGTTATCAAAAAACTATTTAGGTAGGCAGGTACTGTGACATTGTAGGCATAGATATAAAATTTGGAAAATTTACTAGCGAACTTTATAATTCATTTTTGTGCATATTTTTGGGTCAGGTTTTTGGTTTTACCTACGAAGAGAGAGAAATCAAGAAGACTATTTCAACTAGTACTCTCCCCGCTGTAAAATTACGTCAAAATTCTTTGAAAATAGAGGTAAAAGGATGTAGAGTAGTTGAATGAAACTCGGCTCACCTGGGTATGCATCCGTAAATTTGACATGCAATTTCTGTTTCTTTGACATGAACAGAGAACGTCGTCTTGCCTTGGCGGATTCTGGTTGTATTATCCATAAATTCTATTCAAAGAACCTGTGCCTTCTCTTCGTCCTGGCTGGAATTCCAGTTCCAGGAATACCAACCAGAATTTTCATCCGTCTTCTGCTGAAAAAGGTTTTACTTAAGATATTATTTTTCAAACCTTACCAGTCGTCTGAAACTTTGAAAATGCACCGAAACACCTGTGCCGGGATAGCACACTGCTCTGTCCTAGGTTCATAGTAGAGAGCTCAACATTTAACGCGATCCCTGGAGACCTACAGTTTTATGGACCCCATATACCATGCTACAAAATGTATGTGTCTATTTAAACTGAAAATTTTACAAAGTCATTGAAACCGGAAAAATTCAGTGTAAGTCGTTGTGGTCCAAATAAACTCAGCAAAGATCGAGACCCCAGGTTCGAGCCATGACTTTGAGATTTTTTCTACTGAATTTTGCTTGGCAAACACGAATATCGAGCGTGATTCTGTCAAAATTACCCAGTGCCCTAGCTAGAGTCTAGACTGGACAACAGGTCGAACTACTAGAATATCGAGGATGTTCTTGACTGCTTATCAATCACAATTTGCCTAGTTATTGTCACAATAAACACGATTGATGATTCAGTGGGTGATGTAGCAATTAACCGTAAATAGAGCAGGTAGGGAATTGATTGTCGTCGCGCCGCCTATACCAATCAAGTGCCCATCATCGGGTTTCTATATTATCTAATAATCCTCATTCATGATCATGACCTGTGGCCTAATTAGCCAAGTGATAGTCTACATACCTTGGCTCACAATCTCACACACTTGCGGAGACACGTGGCAGCAGACTGATTTTTCTTCACATTTTTGTTCACCTTGTTTTGATTGCTCAAAAATTCGATTGTGATATTTTGTGTTTCCCATGAGCCTGAAGGTCCCCCCGAGTCGAATAATGTAGTATCGGAAAAATGTCAGTCAGTACATACCTACTTCCCCCCTCCCCGGGGCCTCGTTGAATCAGAGAAAACCTGAGTGACCCAGAAATAGAAAAACAAATCCTTAAAATCAAGAAAATGACATACTTCGTAAGATTTTCGTCCGTGTCTTAAGGGCCCGCTAAACCTGACGGTGCATTTTTTGCCGCCCATAAGATTAACATTGCGAGCGGCGATTCATTTTCAATGTTTACCCTTGGTTGGAAAGACACAAAATTTTGCCTGTACCTAGCCCTAACAATGTTCTAGGGAGTGTTCGAAGCAGATTTCCCATTTTATTACTGGTTTTCGAGATACAGCACTTTTCTTGAGGTATGCGATGCTAGCATTTGCAAAACAGTGGCAATAAAAGAAACCAGTGAGAAATTGGGAAATCTGCTTCGAACACTCCCTAGAACATTGTTAGGGCTAGGTACAGGCAAAATTTTGTGTCTTTCCAACCAAGGGTAAACCTTGAAAATGAATCGCCGCTCGCAATGTTAATCTTATGGGCGGCAAAAAATGCATCGTCAGGTATAGCGTCCTCTTAAGAAGATACCATGAATTTTTTCTCGATGCAGAAAGGATGAAGAACCCATTACCGACACTATAAAGAAGGGAGGAACATTATGGTAGTAATTGTGAGTGTTAAGGGTGGGTGTTCACCAATTCCTAAAGTCTACTTTAGTGTCCCCTAAAAGTTCACTATAGCGTTATCCTCCCAAAAAGAAAAGTTGGTGCCTTTCACCATCCTGCCGATAGCGTCCTTGTCGTAAAGTTAGCCGTGGACTTTTAATGACAAGATAGTTTTCGGCTACTGTTTTTACCGTGCAATAATTGGAATTTAACTGGAGTTTAACGATAACCGAGTATGGTGGGACATTTTGGCATTTTGGCTTCACCACTCGGTATATTATCCCAGTCTTGGCCTTGGTCTTGGCCCATCACTAATTGGAGCCCGTTAGGGAGACCTTTAGAACCGTCAGTACGATTAAGGGAACCTTTGCGGACAAGTCATAAAGACATGTAAGATTGAGGGGACCTTTACGGAAAGGTGGAGGATATTCCGTGAACCGAATCTAGAAGCTGCTGTCGCGGTGAGCTCTCGACCGTCAAAAACATAACCCCCGCACCCTTGAAATCCTCCCCTTCCCCTTCAAAACCCGCACCAAGTCCCGTTTTCTTACACTGAAATAATTGAAATACCTAGAGGATTCCGACCGGGAGTAATGAACGAATCGGATCGCGTTTTAAAAAGACCTTCGCCGTTATCTATGGGAAAATACTTGCGAAGTCTTTTATGCCGTGTTGGAGTCCGATTGTATTTGTATGAGCGACTAATACATCAATGGGCTGGGAAAACTGGTTTTCGGGATCGGCACTGTTGAAAAACATTAGGCAGTGTTGAATGGTTTATTGGCCGGTGGGTGGTTTTCTGATTTGTCATTTTGTGTTTACCATTGTACAGTTGTCACTCCACTCGTCACGTAAACCTCTCTATAACGAGATTCACCTACCATACCTAGTTCTGGAATAGTGGCCTCGATAGCCGAGTGGACTAAATGGTCGACTTTTGAGGAGCAGTGAGAGCTGGGTCACACCGGTTCGATCCCGATCCTACCAAAAAGTTTTTCTGATCGGCATTCACCTCTGATATGTTCAGCATGTCAAGTGAAATGTATATCGAGGCTGTGGTGGTTCGGAACCCACCTAAAACTGTAGGTCCCCATCGTTTACTCGACGGCTGGGGAGCTGGTATTTGGTAGTGCTGCCAGCTGAGCACAATGGATAGTTCTTGAAAACGGTCTAGTTGCTGGGCTTGTCCCCCCCAACCCTCAGCAGAGGGTGACAACTGTAGTGTAATATTTACAGTAAGCTTCTCCTCAGAGTTTTCAGTTGAGGCTTGAAATTTTTCAGCAAAGGACGCACTGACGTAGAACTATTATTAGTTCTGGATCCCTCCCTATAGCGACATTCGTTATAGAGAGACTTCTGCGTTTCCTGGCTGTGTCTACATGGTTCACCATCCAGCAGTTGCGATTAGTGCAGTAGTAGGGCAAGGGGACCCAAGATCTACTCCCGAATTTGTGAGATTTTTTACATGTGAATCTATATAGCCCTAGTAGTACCTGACCTTCTACGGCTGGGGGAAACTCGACTGTCAGGCATAATTCTAACTCACCCCTTTGTGTACAGTCGTTACGAAAGGTAGGACCCAGGTTCCCACGCAGTGCTTTGGCCCTCCTGTAGAGCTCTAGGGGGAACTCTCTTTATAACGGGCAAATTTACATGGGCCCTTCTCGTTCGTTATAGAGAGAGCTTACCAATTGGCAACCTTGCTTGTAGGCTGCCATGACGTAAGGACCGTCGCGTCGAACCCCCTTCCGGAAAAAGATAACGGGATCTAGTATTGATTGATGGGTCATGCTCTTGAATCGAAGCTCTTGTGATCTTATCTGAGTGATCCCTGATTATATCTGCCGAGATCAACAACCAACAACAGATTGTATTGCTTGTCTTGAAATGTGGAACAACTCTTTTTCCCCGCAAAGAAATGTAGAATTTAACACCAGTTACGTATTGTCGCGATTTTTATCTTTGTGTTATCTTTAAGGCTGTGCTACAGCTGACGGTGCATTTCTGCCACCTGTCAGTGCGAGCTTGTTTTTAATTCTTTCGCTAGGTTGAAAAGACTTTAAATTTTGCCTATAACTAGTCCTTACTCTGCAACCTCCTATATACATTTCACATAACTAAGATACTGAATAGAGCAGGAGTGAATGCCTGGGTTTGATCGGGATCGAACCCGTGTTACACGACAGACAACGATCTGCACCACTTGGCTATCGAGAGTTTATTAGCTCATGCAGAAGTTGCAATGGAAATCGACCAAGGGCTCTCTTTGTATGTACTGCTACTATTTTTACTATGAAAAATTTACCCAGTAGCTGCTTTAGTTATCTTGGCCAGTAATCTTTAAAAAAAAAAAAGAAGGTGTTTGAAGCTGAGAAAATAACAGTTTTATTTCCTCCGTACGTTGTTTTTACGGGCAGGCTGCCAGTTTTTGGGCATCGAGGGGAGTAAACCATGTTCTAGCCCCGGGCTTGAGTAATTTTTTCCTGCCTTGATGGGTGTCTGACCTTCAAGTCTTCAACAGCCGGAAAACTCAGGTCAAGTCATCCCCTTGATTATAAAGGTTACAAAAGGATGGGAAAAGGGAAAAGGCGTAGCTACACCCAGAATTTTTCTGACCTACACATAGCGTCATATAAAGCCATGCCTACCTCCCCAGGTGAGGAGAAGGTCTAGGGGGCTTAGCCCCCCCCCCCCCAGGTTTTTGGTCCTGCTACGTCCATGATTTGACCTTCCGGGCTCGAATCCTGGTACCGGGGATTTATTTGTCGGTTACGGTGGACATTTCCATCGGTGAGTCCCCTCGGGATCCTGTACCTTTGACGGGAGACGGTACCTGGAGCCCTATTATGGATCTTTTTATCACGCGTGATCACGCCATTGCAAATGTTTATCACGCGGTTATCACGCGTGATAAAAAGTTCCGTAATAGAGCTGCTGAGGACTTGCTTACTGCTGGCCTCAAACCATGCCTCCTGGCGAGGTGGCATCCCCGGACGTATGGGGAGGGATGGCAGTTTTCTTGTCTGGGTATCTGCCAACCCCTCAATTTCAGGTTGCATCGTAAGTGGCCAGCTTAAGGGTCCGCTATACCTGACGGTGTATTTTTTGCCGCCCATAAGATTAACATTGCGAGCGGCGATTCATTTTCAAGGTTTACCCTTGGTTGGAAAGACAAAAGTTTGCCTGTACCTAGCCCTAACAATGTTCTTAGGGAGTGTTCGAAGCAGATTTCCCAATTTCTCACTGGTTTCTTTTATTGCAACTGTTTTGCAAATGCTAGCATCGCATACCTCAAGAAAAGTGCTGTATCTCGAAAACCAGTAAAAAAATGGAAAATCTGCTTCGAACACTCCCTAGAACATTGTTAGGGCTAGGTACAGGCAAAATTTTGTGTCTTTCCAACCAAGGGTAAACCTTGAAAACGAATCGCCGCTCGCAATGTTAATCTTATGGGCGGCAAAAAATGCACCGTCAGGTATAGCGGACCCTTAAATCATATGAGGGAGGCACAATAGTCCCACAGGTTTCAGTACATTGTTCTCTCTTTTAAAGAAAAAGGTCCTTTTAACCCTATGGCCCTTGAAGCGCCAATGAGTTTTTCGTTGTTTTTTCGGGCAGGGTGCCAGATTTTGGCCACGGGGCATCAAGAAGAGTATGCAGTTCGGTCGTTTACACGATGTCAGTAGTTGGGTTTTCGCCTCCCAGAGAGTGATGACTGGGGAACGCATTCCGCACTCTCTTCTGGCACGTTGTCAATGGCCCATTGAAAATAGCTCAACTGCTTGAGTTATGTACCGAGACTCATTGAAAATAGCTTAGCTGCAGCAAAGAGGCAAACGTACTGTGTTCAAATCTACTTTGGTTTTATGTGGTTTCTCAGATCTGGAGAAAATGTATGTACTTTAAGTCAGCTGTTCTGTTCCCTACAAAATGGAAGGAAATAAAAAAAAAGCTTCGGTAAAATGTACCTAGAATCCCACTTGGGGGTTCTTGTCTTTTTAACGGCCGAAATGAACAGACTGTGTTGTGATTTTACGATCGAGTGATTTGTCACCAAAAAAAATTATCCAAAATTTAAACATTGTAAAATCGCAACACAGCCTTTTATTTTCGGCCGCTAATAAGACACATTATATTTCAGAACATTTGAATATCCAATAGGTAATAGGTTCCTCATAAAGTGTGCAGAAAAAAAAACGTAAACAAATACAACATACATGCATAACATCTGGCTGGAATTACGCTTCAGCTATTTAAATTGGTTACAACCCTACCCGCAGTAATGGTGTGTACATTATGGCAAGTTATCGTAGCCTCGATAGCCGAGTGGAATAAAAGGTCGACTTTTGAGGAGCAGTGAGAGCCGGGTCACACCGGTTCGATCCCGCTCCTACCAAAAAGTTTTTCTGCTCGGCATTCACCTCTGATATGTTCAGCATGTCAAGTGAAATGTATATCGAGGCTGTGGTGGTTCGGAACCCACCTAAAACTGTAGGTCCCCATCGTTTACACGATGGCTGGGGAGCTGGTATTTGGTAGTGCTGCCAGCCGAGCACAATGGATAGTTCTTGAAACGGTCTAGTTGCTGGGCTTGTCCCCCCCAACCCTCAGCTATATAATATATATATAGGCCGATGGCTCAATATTTGCCTGTTTAAATAATCAATTTTTAACATTCGTAGATTGTAACGAACGGGGTTCGGCACAGGATATATTTTTATTTATATTTATTTCATCACCTGATGTAAGTACTTTCCCGTGTTTGGAGTGCGCTCGGAAAAACTTTCAAACTGAGAAACAAACATCTGCGGAACAAGTTTGGTAAAATTTTGAAAGGAAGATTTATCAAGGGATATTTTAATCATTTAATCAGAAAAAGAGCCTCCAAGCACGGGTGAGTAGGGAATCATACGGCATCCTACATTGTGATTATTGTTAGGTATTATTATCAAAATTACTGGTTTGTTTTATCATTATTATCAGAGGCTCCCAGTCACCCCCACTCCCAGTCACCCCCATTCCCAGACACCCCCCCATTCATGGCCTGAAATGAAGAACCTATCAAGCATGTAGGGGCTACCAATCGGGGGCGCTGACCGCCCCAGTACTATGAGGACGAGCCTATGAATCATTGACACCGCAGCAGCAGCACATGGAGGAGTACCTACGGCCGCTGGTCCAGGACATCAGGTTTTTCCTATTATTACTTTCTAAATTAATTATCGTTATGGGATTCCTTGTTGCCCAACCCTTTCGGCCTGAGCTGGTAACAAGGTGGCGCCTGACACATATTCTTTATCTTTGAATTGTATAACAAAATTGTATATAGGAATGGCCATTGGTAGGGGCGATCCCGAGGCTCTGGGTGGCATGCGTTCTGGTATGTCTCCTGGTGTCTCGGGGAAGCCCCGACTTCTAATGTATAATATTTTGTAATCCAGAAGTATAAATTTACCTTTTTCGTATGCTTACTCTGTGTAATATTGATTTGAGTACAAGCTTCTAACCGAACCGTGATAAGCAACTGGTACTGATCTCTCTTGGTGCTCGAATCTGCACTCTGGGATGGTCTCTGAGCTGAGCCGGCATAGGGAGATGAGGGTGAGTTGTGCAGCCCCTTCTCAGGTATTTTTGTTGTTTTGAATATTGAAGTCAGAGCTTCACAAGATTTGTTTCAGAGTGGGAGTGACCACTGTTTGTACTAGCTTTGATTTACAGAAGATTTCTATCCGTGTAGTTCGTTATACAAGTTGTTGACCGGGCTATTAGCGTATTGGCTACATAACATTCTGAGAGTGAGTTTCGCCACTTCTCTAAAGTGTACTATAGTGTCTCCTATCGAGCAGATTAATTTAAATTATCGTATGTTTAGCTTATGACAAGTGATATCTCACTATAGTGTTCTTTAAGAAGTGGTGATCTCCAGCCTAATTGACGATAATCGTGTTAGGAGCTTCATTACGAGGGAGACTCAAACTTTACCGGTAAGAAGTACGAGGAGCTTGGTTTGCTAACCGTCAGTTACACTAACTGGCACTTCACTTGAACCATACTATAGAGTAGAATTGCCTGGCGTCTACGCAGTCCCGTTTTTTTGCGTTTATTTTCTACACAGTTTATGAGGAAATGTTTTGATATTTAAATGTTCTGAAATATAATATGTATTTTTAACGTCATAAATTAATTATATTATTATAATTTACGATCGGTAAATTTCGTAAATTTGACCCTATAAGCTGGCCCCATACCATGCATCTTGGAAGCATAGCCCAGGGATGGCGGGTGACACAAAAAACTGCCATCCCTCTCCATAACGATGCGTCCAGGGATGCCAAGTTCTACCCACGGTAACCCTTGAAATCCTTTGATCTTTGTAATTGACCAATTTCTTTGTCATTTACCTCATAACTTGGTGATGGTGATTCAAGTCTGTTTGAAACGACTCCGGGTTGACTCTTGTGAATGTGTGTCGCAGGATAGAGTCATGAGTGTCATGTCATGACCCTTCTACAAGCGTTCTGACTCCGATGATAACCACGGCATGATTCATGTGTCACTGTTTTCTTGTCACTTCCAACTGATAATTGACTGCTAATTCCGAGGGGGTAACCACTCCAGAGATTCCTTGGGATTCCATAAAGATTCCCAACGATATTCCGAGAAAGATGAACCCCGAAGGGGTAACCACTCCAAAAAAAATTCCAAGATTCCCTGAGATTTCATAAAGATTTCCAATGATTCCCAACGAGTGGTTAACCCCTCGGCTAATTCTACGAATGAACTCGACGAGTTGGCTCCGAACTCTCTGAAGTTGTCAGTACAGTCATAGAACTCCGGTTAAAAGATAAATGAATTAAAATATTTAAAATCAAAGATTAGTCGAGGTATTTGTGTTCCTCTACTGGTACTCATTTCACTTCCAGGTCTCCCGGTGACGTATAAAACCACACTGACGAATGACAGTTCTGAGCCCTTTGATATAGCTAAAGTCCTGATTACACGGCGTACTAAAAGTACTAAAACCCTCTTTAAGTTTAACCTGGGGGGTTAGTTCTGACGTCATAGGTTTAGTACTACCAATGGGGTCATTAGCTTCCGTGTTATCGCAGCTTGTTGACAACTAGCATAGCCCCCACGGTTCTTGGTCGAACTATACGGAACTGTGTGCTACTGGTATATGCACCGCCATTCAGCGTCCATCTTGAAAATTGGAAAGGTTCCCATGGCTGTTCAATAAACAAACACTTTGTTTATGATCCGTCGAGAATCGATAGCTTTAGTACTTAAGAGGACGCTATACCTGACGGTGCATTTTTTGCCGCCCATAAGATTAACACAGCGAGCGGCGATTCATTTTCAAGGTTTACCCTTGGTTGGAAAGACACAAAATTTTGCCTGTACCTAGCCCTAACAATGTTCTAGGGAGTGTTCGAAGCAGATTTCCCAATTTCTCACTGGTTTCTTTTATTGCAACTGTTTTGCAAATGCTAGCATCGCATCCCTCAAGAAAAGTGCTGTATCTCGAAAACCAGTAAAAAAATGGGAAATCTGCTTCGAACACTCCCTAGAACATTGTTAGGGCTAGGTACAGGCAAAAGTTTGTGTCTTTCCAACCAAGGGTAAACCTTGAAAATGAATCGCCGCTCGCAATGTTAATCTTATGGGCGGCAAAAAATGCACCGTCAGGTATAGCGGACCCTTATGTGCGGCGATAGACGCTCAGTGGTTACCATGGAAACCATAGAGTAAACTTCGATATTATCGATCGATAGTTGCGACAATGGTAGTGCAATTACCGGTATCATTCAGACTAGAGGTTAAAACGAGACAAATCGTACAGCATAAAGACTCATTCTTTTGGCGATAATTCTTGTTCCATTTATATTAGTAGCTCCTTGGCACGGAATAAATTTGTTATCAAGGAAATAAACAATGAAGTTGTTGGGGGGTCGCGAGCTCGGCCTTAATTGCTGGGGCCATTACAATGCAATTTGAGTCAGTTGTTGTAAATCATGCCTGGTTTTCAGAGAGACAGTCCCACATTCTTTTAGTCTCTACTCCCTTTTGTAGCCTGTACTTATGGTGTATGTTGTATATGTTTTACTTAATGTACAATTTGTATACTATAGAATACATACGCTTCTCTATTCATTTTTATTGCTAAAAAGATAGGAACTAAACGGAAATTTGAATTTGGCGACATTTCAGTATTTGTGCATGGGGTTTTCATAATAATTTGTATAGGTCACTAACAGCCAGATCGTTTACTCTTTATATCTTAGCGTGTGCTTAAGTCCCCTGTAAGGGAATATTTCTTTTCGGGAGGATAACGATAAAGAGAACTTTAGGGAACACTGTACTGGGCTTTAGTAACTTCTGAAAGCCACACCCTATAAAGAGAAGTTTGAGAGATGTTTACGGTAATGGGGTGGACTATCCCGGGGGGGGGGGGGGGGGGGGTAATCCCTAGAACACCGTTTTTGATAGCCTACTTGGCGCGGTGCGGTGCGGCTAGAGGCTAGATGGACGGGGTTCTTTAGGGTAAAGCAAGGTGGCGCAGGGTATTGCATTAGAATGTGTGAAGAGCGTGGGCCGTCACGCTGATAGCCAGGTGATCTTTACGGTGTTGGTTTGCACAGTGACACTCCCCGTAAGACGAGTGACCGGTCATCAGATCTAGCGGTCAGTGAGGTTCGACTTATCCGATTAGGGTCATTCCTATAAACCTGTCATAAGCTTGACCCGGGCTTCTTTTCAGTTTACGAGAACTGCAGGACGTCTGATCAGATTTTGCGATCACTAAAGTCGTCTTGAACCAGTGAGTCAAATACGTACGAGGCTTTCGAATGGAACATGAATTAAAAAAACTGAAAAAAAAAGAAAAAAAAACTTGGACTCTCTTTACATAACTACTTAGTATTCACTGTCTCAGTATTCTATAGTGACAGATGTGTTGCGCTTCGGCCCACTCCTTTGGAGACCTCGGCCCACTCATTTACAGGTTTCGGCCCACTGCAGCACCTGGCCACATATACGATGCGTTTTGGACGGCCGTTCTGGCGAGCTGGCATCCCTAGATATATCGTTACTGGGGAGGGATGGCATTCTCTTGTGGGCACCCGCCATCCCTGAGTTGCCATTCCAGGACGCATGGCATACATTCGCTATTTTTTTAACATTTTTTCTGCACACTTCATGAGGAAACAATTGGGTATTTAAATGTTCTGAAATATAATTTGTCTTTTTAACGGCCGACAAATTATATTTCAGAACATTTAAATGTCCAGTAGTTTCCTCGTAAAGTTTAAACAAATAGCGCAGTGCCTGATTTCCCAGGTAGTTTTTGGAGAGAGGTGACGGAGTTAAAAACGTGACGTCTAGCCAGTTTCCGTGCGTTTTGTCGCAGGAAGGATTGGCATCTCCATATATCTGGCCGGCAGACACTTAGCGGCATTGAAAAGGCCTTTGAACGGGAAGCCCATTATCATTCAAGCCGGGTGCCGGGGTAAACGTACTGGACCGATTCTCCAGCCTAGACGGCGCTTTAACTGCCATGTTTAGCTTATGCCCGTAACATTGGTTACGGATGTAGCCAGTTGAGGAGAATAGCTCTGCCGCAGTTACCTGTGATGCGACTCATCTAGTCTGTGATAGTGGTCACTTGTGGTGACCGGCTGGGACTTTCAGACGTCCTCCTGTCTGACCGAACTGTTTTGTTAGGCGACGAAAGTGCTGATGGAACTTTTTGGTAGTTGAGTGCTGACCACGTAATCTATTGTTCTACAATATGTAAACTAAGCAGTCAGGCTTTCTACAGTTGCCCAAAGCACAGGTTGCTGTTTTCTTAAAAATAGAGGGGCTCGAGGGGTTGACCACTCCAGAGATTGCATGAAGATTTCGAAAGATTTCCTGAGATTCTCAGCGAGATTCGTGGAAAGATGCACCCCAAAGGGTTAATTACTTCATAAATTTCCAAGATTCCCTGAGATTTCATAAAGATTTCCAATGATTGCCTTAGATTCCCAAAGAGATTCCTGGAGTGGTTAACCCCTCGGAGGGGCTCTAAATATCACCGTCCAATTGGCCGCGTCTCGCCGCGCTGCGGAAGAGGGTTGTTTTACGAGGAACACTGCGAGCCAGGCCACACCGGTTCAATCCCAATCGTACCACATTTTTTCTGATGGGCAGTCATCCCTGATATGTCCCCAATACGATGGGTAGGGAGCTGATATTTGGTTCCGCTGGATAATTCTTGAAATGGTCTAGTTGCTGGGCTTGTCCCACCCCTCTACCTTAGGGAAAGGATAGCAGAATCACGCTTAGCCAGTGTCTAGTGTTCACCTGTGGAGAAAAAGGGGAAAAAATCAACACCTTATAAGGCGTTGTGGAGGCTATCACGAGAACGTTGAAGTTGTTACCGTGCTCAGTGGTCTTGTTATTTTTCTTATCTGTTTTCACGGTGTTCCAGCTTTGACAGACCGTGGCTAGATGTTGTAGAAGATTTTCACACTGTGTAATGTTATGGTGGAATTGATTACAGTACAAGCATTGCTGGAAGATAATGGTAGGTCCCTATGATTGCAGCTGGAATAGATTTCTCCACACTTACAGGCATTTTACTAATGTTATTGTTACTACTATTTGTTGTATTTTCGCTGTACAATTTGTAGTGGTGACTGGTGAAGTATTCTGGTCGTGCGAAAAAATTAATTTGGGTTTTGAGTTTCTATGACTGGTCGCTTTGTTGAACTGATTTGTTTTGACCTCGATTGGCAGAGTTGTCTTACGTAAATGCCCAGGGTAGCTTTCAGTTCAGTTCAGCGACCGTTTTTGGCCTAAATGCTGCTGTTTCTTTCAATTTGGTGTTCCAAAAAAACTTGGAAATCTCAATTCAGCAGCTTTATCGCTCTGTCCCAGTGTTCCGCAACCTTTTTGTGTTTAAGGTACACTTACCAAGTTAAGAAATTGAACTTTGAAGCAATAGCTGACAAGGCTGCTCGCATCTCTCCATCGATGGTTCTTAGGGGTTCTGACAATTTTTATATTTTTTCCGCGGCACACCATTAGCAGAGGGTTGGGGGGGACAAGCCCAGCAACTAGACCGTTTTCAAGAACTATCATTTGTGCTCAGCTGGCAGCACTACCAAATACCAGCTCCCCAGCCATCGTGTAAACGATGGGGACCTACAGTTTTAGGTGGGTTCCGAACCACCACAGCCTTGATATACATTTCACTTGACATGCTGAACATATCAGAGGTGAATGCCGAGCAGAAAAACTTTTAGGTAGGATTGGGATCGAACCGGTGTGACCCGGCTCTCTCTGCTCCTCAAAAGTCGACCGTTTAGTCCACTCGGCTATCGAGGCCGTCCGCGGCACACCAACTAAATGATAATGGTACACCCATTCCGGAACACTGCAGTCTATCCTACTCCATGCTAGCGATGCGGCTAGATAGCCGGGGGTCTTGACAATGAGAGAAACAGAGAACCCTTCACCCCTATCAGGTTTTACTTTTACTGGGAGTGTGTTATTTTATACGGACACTTAAAATAGTGGTTGGTAGTAGATAGTATAAGCCTGGCCCTTCCTATTGTTGGGCCATAAGTGGCTATAAAGTGTCAGAGGCGTCATGTAGCGTGCGGAGTGTAATAAAAACGCGGCATGGTCACGAGCCCGCGAGCCGCCACTGCCGTCCCGCCCGAACAATAGCCCATGGGTCTCAATAGGCGTGCGCTTCAGAATACCAATGCCTACGCATAGCCAATGCGAAAAAGTACACACAACACAATGCATCGCGAAAGAATAAGATCGGATTGAGTATTGTTGTGTTCGTTGAGTTGTTGTAATGGGTATCTGGTTCTACTGTGCCAGTATTTTTAGTTGGTTTTGAATCCGTCGGTACACACTTCTGTATGAACCATTGCCGAGGGGGTAACCACTCCAGAGATTGCTTAAAGATTTCCTGAGATTCTCAACGAGATTCGTGGGAAGATACATCCCGAAGGGTTAACTACTCCAGAAATTTCCAAGATTCCCTGCGATTTCATAAAGATTTCCAATGATTGCATAAAATTCCCAACGAGATTCCCAATGATATTCCTGGAGAGATTAACCCCAAGGGGTTGTTAACCACTACAGAAATGTCAAAGACTTCCTGAGATTTCATAAAGATTTCCAATGATAGCATGAGATTCCCAACGAGATTCCTGGAGTGGTTAACCCCTCGACCATTGCCGATGTCAATCAGGAAATTATATTTGGGATAGTGTGTGAGATAGAACCGTTTGCCTTTTAGAAACCTGCTCTGTAGCGAACTCTCTTTGTAGCGAGCAAATTTACATGACCCCTTGACAGAGAGAGACTGTAACAGCAGGCACCACATCAAAGGGTACTCTTGCTGATTGAAATTTACGTTCCATGACTTGATACTGTCAATGGGGTAAAATGCACTTTCTCATTAAGGGTCCGCTATACCTGACGGTGCATTTTTTGCCGCCCATAAGATTAACATTGCGAGCGGCGATTCATTTTCGAACACTCCCTAGAACATTGTTAGGGCTAGTTACAGGCAAAATTTTGTGTCTTTCTAACCAAGGGTAAACCTTGAAAATGAATCGCCGCTCGCAATGTTAATCTTATGGGCGGCAAAAAATGCACCGCCAGGTATAGCGGACCCTTAAGCTCGAGCTAACCATACGACAAAATAGAAATAGGCATTGTGCATGAGGGTGGGGGTAGGAGGGTAATTGTCTAGTTATTAGGCCAGTGAGACCGCTCCTATGGCGCTTCTCTATAGTAACCAAATTACCAAGAGTCATCGTAGATTTCATCAGTTCATAATGTCTACTATAAGAGAGCGTTTTCCTCCCTTTCGCCATCCTGGCGATAGCAGTAACAGTAGCTAGTGGACTTTTAACGGTAACTCTTTCAGGAGGATAAATGTATACTAACTTTATCTGCGGCGTATTCCTGAGATTCCGGAAAGATTTCCTGAGATTCCCAATGAAATTCCTGGAGATATTAACCCCAAGGTGTTGTTAACCAATCCAGAAATTTCCAAAATTTCCTAAGATTCTAGAAAGATTTTCTGAGATTTTCAACGAGATTCCAGAATGGCTAACCCCTTGGAACGAGTAAAAGTTACCCTTAATCATTCACCGTAGTTGGATCCTCATTATAGCCTCGGGACGCTTTGTTTATACACGTGAGGCTATGTACCGTTGACTGACTATGTGGCTTGTAATTTGTTGACCGTATAGATCTCTTTCGCAGATTTTTATACGAAGCGCATTCAAAAAGGGAAGGTAAAAATAGAGGGTCGCGATTTTGAAAAAGCCACCCCTGAGCCGTGTGCGCGCATATGCCACCGGCTCTTTAAAAATCACTTCTGGGTTGAAAAGAGTCGAACTACACAAAAAAGAATCGAAAAATTCCGTGCGACGTTTTTTGTTGTGCCCCCCCCCCCCTCTCCTCTTCAATCCCCTCCTCCCCGCCTGTCGCCTCTTCTTCTGCGGAACTTCCCCAATTTACTTTCTCGCTGCCATCGGCGGAAAAGTGTTAAATTCGTGAAGTATTTGTTGAGAGTTCCTTTAAGGGTCCGCTATACCTGACGGTGCATTTTTTGCCGCCCATAAGATTAACATTGCGAGCGGCGATTCATTTTCAAGGTTTACCCTTGGTTGGAAAGACACAAAATTTTGCCTGTACCTAACCCTAACAATGTTCTAGGGAGTGTTCGAAGCAGATTTCCCATTTTTTTTTACTGGTTTTCGAGATACAGCACTTTTCTTGAGGTATGCGATGCTAGCATTTGCAAAACAGTTGGAATAAAAGAAACCAGTGAGAAATTAGGAAATCTGCTTCGAACACTCCCTAGAACATTGTTAGGGCTAGGTACAGGCAAAGTTTTGTGTCTTTCCAACCAAGGGTAAACCTTGAAAATGAATCGCCGCTCGCAATGTTAATCTTATGGGCGGCAAAAAATGCATCGGCAGGTATAGCGTCCTCTTAAGACGGTATATGCATTAGCTATTTGTTGACGTTTGGGGACACTGTTGGATATTTAAGTGTCTAGAAATATTTTGTGTCTCTTTAGCGTCCGTTGAAATCACTCGATCGTAAAGTTACAACATAGCCAGGTAATTTCCGAAGTTAAATGACCTCGAAAAGTGGTCGGAAAAAACGTAAACAATAGCGAATGTAGCGAATCATCCGTCTTAAACAAGTGAACAGTGGCTTTTCTAGTTTAGTACTTATTGCGATTGGATAATTTCCAACAACACTGTTATCGCATCCGGTTGCCCCTTCTTTGTTAACCTATTCAAATTAAGGTGGATGGCACCTAAAAGTATACTACCTAGGTTTAGTGCGATTGCACTTATCATAGGCTAAACGTACGATACGACCAATCTGTTCGTTAAATATGTTCGATAGGAGACACTAAAGCATTGATCCACGCTTACACGGGTTATATATCTCGTGGTAATAATATCGCCTTTATTAACCACTCGTTGGGAATCATGGGACATCTTCATGAAATCTCAGGGAATCTTGGAATTTTTTGGAATGGTTACTCCTTCGGTCTTCATCTGTCTATGAATATCGTTGGGAATCTTTGTAAATCTTTATGGAATCTCAAGGAATCTCTGGAGTGGTTACCCCCTCGGATTCCCCTTGATGGGGAGAGACAGGTGATTGACAGGAAATATTTATTTACGATGAATTTGGTTTTGACCTTCGTGTATAAATTCTGAAAGTTGTTAATTCGCGTAGTTTGGTAGGGTTACTTGACGTGACGACCACTGGTACCTGCGCAACCTGTTCCTGAAGCCTCTTACATGCTGATGACATATTCACAGCTTCACTGTGGTCGTATCAGAATGTCGAATGTCACTAAAGAAGTGCCAAAGAAATAACTCAGGCATGGATAGGCAGGTGTGGTTTCGAGGACCATTACAGCTGACGACAGGTTCCATGTTAAGAACCTCGTCCATCCAGCCGCGGCGCATGCGCACTGCTACAATCCTTTCCCTGTTATACTCCATGCTATATACATTATTATGAATATACATGTAGGCCAATTTGTTTCCTCCCTTCGTTTAAGAGGACGCTATACCTTACGATGCATTTTTTGCCGCCCATAAGATTAACATTGCGAGTGGCGATTCATTTTCAAGGTTCACCCTTGGTTGGAAAGACACAAAATTTTGCCGGTACCTAGCCCTAACAATGTTCTAGGGAGTGTTCGAAGCAGATTTCCCAATTTCTCACTGGTTTCTTTGATTGCAACTGCAAATGCTAGCATCGCATACCTCAAGAAAAGTGCTGTATCTCGAAAACCAGTAAATAAATGGGAAGTCTGCTTCCAACACTCCCTAGAACATTGTTAGGGCTAGGTACAGGCAAAATTTAGTGTCTTTCCAATCAAGGGTAAACCTCGAAAATGAATCGCCGCTCGCAATGTTAATCTTATGGGCGGCAAAAAATGCATCGTCATGTATAGCGTCCTCTTAACAATATTTCGAAAATTGCTAAAATCGTATTTACTTGAAAATGTTTTTTATAGTTTAGAAGAATTTCTCTATTTGTAAATTTACTGGAAAACCAGGCGTTTTATACTTTAATCCCACCTTTTTTTGGGCGGGACAAGGTCGACAAAACGTAGAAAAGAATTGTTTGTATATAGATGTCCTTATATGTTTACTAAGTGATAGCGGTTTTGATTGAACCGGTACTGGGTGGTCTGAGTGCTATTGCATTGACTCAGTAAAAGTCTTGCACTTTTCAAAAAATAATTTTCGCCATTTTAGCTTTACCCTTTTCAACAACCTGTCACTTCCACAGAAATGACTTCAATACAGAAATGTATTTTTAGTCGTAAATTCCACTTACTGGTCTCATTATTTTTCTTCTTCTTCCCCACTTCTCAGAATTCGTGCGGTGTAATTTTGTGAAATTGTAAAAATATTGCACTGGTGCAGTAAATCGAAAGCAGTCAGGCTGTGATACAGAACCAAAGAGAGATTATCTCCTCCTTTTGTGTGAATATTTAACGCGAGGGGTTAACCACTCCAGGAATCTCGTTGGGAATATCATTGGAAATCATTATGAAATCTCACGGAATCTTGGAAATTTCTGGAGTAGTTAATCCTTTGGGGTGCATCTTTCCACGAATCACGTTGAGAATCCCAGGAAATCTTGGGAAATCTTCATGCAATCTCAAGCAATCTGTGGAGTGGTTTACTCCTCGATTTAACGTCACATAGACGATATTGTTCTTTCTTTCTTTCTCGGCGTCCTTTCGGTAACACCGAGAGAAAGTGCGACCTTTCTCGGATGATTTACCGCCAGGTTAAGTAAAGAATTAGTGAAAGGTTTCTTTTCTTTTCTGATCTTACTCCCTGTAGTACAGCGGGAAAGTGAAGCACTAACCTTGTCATATCCTCAATTGACAGGAACCGGATATTGAAAACTGACCATTTATCTTTATTTCCTGCACGGGGATAGGGCTGTTTTTGCTGAGTTAATTTCTTCTCTACCGAGGGGGTAACCACTCCAGAGATTCCATGGGATTCCAAAAAGATTTCCAAAGATTCCCAACGATATTCATAGAAAGATGAATCCCGAAGGGGTAACCCACTCCAAAAAAAATACCAAGATTCCTGAGATTTCATAAAGATTTCCAATGATTCCCAACGAGTGGTTAACCCCTCGTCCTGTACTCTCTTTTCTACAGGGGGAAAGTGAAGCGCGACCCTTGTCATATATCCTTTATTTGTAGGGGAGCGGAGGGTAGGGATAGAAAAGCGATCGGCGCTGATATTTTGGTACGCTCAGCACGTTCCGAACTGATCTCCTTTACCTCAGATCCGAGCTCTACCGACACCTGCACCCTCTCCCCCTGTACCCCCACCCCGTGCCCCTGCGGCTAAGGGTCTTCACGTGCCTCTCACCCGAGGGGGGGAGGGGGGGGGAAATAATAGAAAAACTGTTGGACTGAGTACTGTCAAAAATAAATTCTAAAATGAGGTTAAAAGCAAGTGTGTGTGGATACTAAAAATTGGTGGCAGGTTAGCCATCTCTATAACGAGATAGTCCCTTTACAAACCCTCTCTATAGCGAGCAACCTTACACGGTTCCTTGTCGGTCGTTATAGAGAGACTACTGTATAAGTATAAGGGTGAATTTCACCACTTTGAAGTATACTACAGTGCGATTTTGCACTTATCATAAGGTAAATATGCGATAATATAAATCTGTTCAATAGGAGACACTAGATAGGGATTTACATTTTTACGTTGACTCCAAACCTTCGATGGTGGAATCGAATCGAATCCCATATTATAAACAGACCCGACGTAATTCTATAGGGGAACGTAATGCGGCTTACGATTTATCATTATTACCATAGTGTCATAGGACACACTAAAACTTTTAAATATCAGAGGCTCGATAGCCTAGATCTATCAGTTCTTGGAGGTTACCGTCGCTTGGTAAAGTACGGGTTATTAGGGTCTCCTTGTGACGTAAATCAGACTATAAAAATTTGGTAATTAAGTACTGGGTGGAGTAGTGTTTCTGACCATGATTTGACGTCATCGGGAGACCACACTACTAGCTGAAATCATGTAACCTAAAAAATTAGCAGGCTTTGTTAAAAACTTTGAGATAGAAGGGTCAGAGAGCGACAGGCTCGGGATTGACCCCCCACCCTCCTGACACGGGCGCACAACAGAGGTAAATTTAAATTCGAAATTGACCTGGAGGCGCCGTTGGAAAATTGCACGGGTCTCCCAACTTGCCCTTTTCGGGTAATCCCGTACCTCGTCCCGTACCTCGCCCCTCAGGTCCTCACCTCGTCTCACTGATCTACAGAATTTTGGATTCCGTTTTTCGAGGGGTTAACCACTCGTTGGGAATTATTGGAAATCTTTATGAAATCTCAGGGAATCTTGGAATTTTTTTTGAGTGATTACCCCTTCGGGGTTCATCTTTCTATGAATATAGTTGGAAATCTTTGGAAATCTTTATGGAATCTCAGGGAATCTTGGAATTTTTTTTGGAGTGATTACCCCTTCGGGGTTCATCTTTCTATGAATATCGTTGGGAATCTTTGGAAATCTTTATGGAATCTCAAGGAATCTCTGGAGTGGTTACCCCCTTTAGAACCACACGAAGAGAAACCAGTCTGCTGGCTCCACTGTAGGTTCAGTATAACACTCAATTTACGTAAAACGTTTTTTTGAGAACACTGTTGGATATTTAAATCTAAAGTATAATATGTCTTTTTAACTTCTTTTTTTGCTATTGGATTTTCTTCTACGTCCAGCTCCAAACAGACCAGTATGCCTACCGGATTCTTAATATTTACCATTATCAAATAATTAACCACGGATGGTTATTGAGACCCACTATAGACATCCATGCTCCCAACAAAAAATCTGTGCTACTGGGATTTGAACCAGGGACCCTTCGACTACAAGTCCTGTGTTTCACCACAACACCATGGAGGGCCGCCGTTTTTTTAAACTTCCAAAATTAACTGGCTGTGTTGTGATTAGCAGTTTTTGTCACAAATTTGTCGAAAATTACTCAATCCTAAAACCGACGTTAAAAAGGCATATTATATTTCAGTTCAGAACATTTGCATATCCAATAGTTTCCTCATAAAATGTGCAGAAAAAACGTAAATGTAATGTATGTTGTTTGTAAGTGCCTCTTTTGGGAATGAACTGCAAAAATAAGCTCCAAGTATATAGAAATTTTTTATACTCTTCTTGTTTTCTTGCTGAAATAAACGCTAATGCTGCTGGCTGGGGGTTAAGGTTTAGCCAGGCGTGAGAGAAAAGAGCACGGAGAGCGTGTTTTCCGGGGAACAGTGGAGCCAACCTAATAAAGAAACGTGGAGACAGATAAGGCAGTGAGCCAGCTTTTATGGCTTCACCCTATGTTGTCACACCGTAAATGCCTGAGCAACTGCCCCGTAACACAAGATGTCCGCTCTAGACCGTCTCGTCGAAAAACAGCCTTCTTGCCATAGGCGTAGCAAGGGGAGTCGCCCCCCAGAAACTGTTTAGCTCCCCCCCCCCCCCCCCCAGGATTTTTCCGACCTACACATAACGCCACATAAAGCCATTCCTACCCCCAGGTGAGGAGAAGGTCTGGGGGGCTTACCCCCCCCAGGTTTTGGGTCCTGCTACGCCGAGTGGTCTTTGTAGAAACACTAAAATCCAGGTCACACCGGTTCGATCCCTATCCAATATCAATATTTTTCTAATCGGAATGAGCTTATTGCATGTTATCGAGTTTAGAAAATCGATATATCATCCGAGATAAAGGACTTCCAAACGGTTTTGTAGAACTCTAATTTTTTTCCAATGATCTTCTCCCTTTGTACATATAGCGGTTTGAAAATTTTGATTTCCGGTTTCATAGTTGAGACAGTAGAGTAGCTGTGTCCTTGTCAGACAGTTTATGGTTCCTATACAGTTAGCTTACAGTGAGATTGGTAGTAGAAGACGCAGAGCTTAGCAAATAGTGACGTAACGAAATGGTGACGTCATTTTTGCCTCCCATGCCAACTTAGTTTTTATTTAGTGGTTACAATATACAATGCGATAATACAGAAACTAAGTCAGCCAACGGACTACATAATCCAATCCTTTCCTGAGTTACAGATTTTTCCCCGTTCCTCTCTGATATGTTCAGCATGTCAAGTGAAACGTACGTCGAGGCTGTGGTGGTTCGGAACCCACCTAAATAACCACCTTCTTGTCGAAATTCCTGAACCCAGCAACTAGACATACCTCTCTAATTTGAGGTAGAGTCACTCTCGAAAAGAATACTTTCCTTCTCTATTTCACATTTATGGGAAAGTAAAACTGCTTGTATACAAGCCTGACAAGTCATTAAATGCATGACGAAGTAGAAATAAAAACGAACACGATGTCTCGAGTAGTATGGCATATACTAGACAAGCACTCCTGCCATACGGACAAGCTCAAAACCGCGTCAAAACACTTCACTACAATCTTTATGGGAGTTATCAAGATGTTGAATGAATTCAACTGTGCCTACGACCGACGTGTGTGGTCGCAGTTGTAAACAAAATGAAACAGTGCCGCCAATGTAAAAATAATTAAGAGGCTATGAGGGAAAAGTGAAAACTCACTTCCGTGTTAATTCCCGTGACACTAATTCGTGTTTGTCTTCACAATTAAACATTGGGGATTCCTACTGAATTGCTCTTAAGTATCTTTACTCGAGGTTGCAGAAGTTTCCGTTAGTTTATAGCGCTTTTGTATTTGCTTTGTAGTAGAGCCTTGAAATTCATATATGGTAGAGCATTTATTTCTTCTCATAAAAGAAGTTCTCAGGGCTAGGTGAAGGGAAGTGTTTAGCAAGGGGAAAAAAATCACCGCTTGGAGTGTTATTCTTAAGGCTGTGCTTTAACCAATGATGCATTTCTGACACCCATAAGGTTAACATTGTGAGCGGAAAATTATATTCAACTTTTTCTCTAGGTTAGAGAACGTATCGGGACGTATCGAGACAGATATTCCGCTCTTTCCCACAGTTTTGCTATCTTGCAATAATCTAATTTTCCAAGGGGAAAAGTGGGAGATCTGCATCGTCAGGTAAAGCGGAGCCTTAAGAAGTGCAGAAGAACACCAGACTAGGTTTTGTGGGTTATCGAACGCAGGTCGAGGAGAACTTCGTTTTGTTTCATAGCCTCTTAAACAGTTTGACAAAGCAGCCTTATAGGAAGGACAGTAAAAGGCTCGGGTGCTCGGCTCACATGGCTCTGTACAGCTTCACTCATTTATGATCTGACAATGATCTCGTTTATTCTTCTCCTACTCTCCCGTCTTCTTTATTAGATAATTGTTATTTATTACGTCGGCCGCACTACTTTTCGCACATTTCATTTGTGTATTTATATGTCCTGCCTTGGAGTAAAGGTCAGGGCTCCAGTACGGCGCGTCCCCATTATACATCCAGGTGTAGGTGACATGCTACTGTGCTACTATCCCGGTTTATAAATGAGTTAGGCTGGATTTCACCACTTTAACGTGAAGACTATCGTGTACACGATAGCGCTATCGTATCGGTAAATAATGTTAACGGCTTTCGCCATGCACCGTTACCGTTTCGTTAGCTTTCGAGTGGATTTTCCGTGCGTTAGCGAAAACGATAATTTTCATACCTGCACACTATATAGTGAATTTTTTAGGGCTGCTGTAGATGAAGCATCCTGTAAATTGTACGGAAGCTGTGTCCCACCATACTCAGTCGTTGGCGGCCCTCCGTGGTGTTGTGGTCAAACACAGGACTTGTAATCGGAGGGTCCTGGGTTCGAATCCCGGTAGCCCAGATTTTTTTTTTTTTTTTTTTTTTTTAGCATGGATGTCTATATGTATAGTGGGTCTCAGTAACCGTACGTATTTAGTTGTTGCGATAACATCTTTGATAATGGTAATAGTAAATATCAAGAATCAGTGGTGTCCTGCCTTTACTGCTAGGCATACTGGTCTGTTGGAGCTGGATGTATAAGAATAAAAAAACCTTGTCGTCAATTTTCTGGGAAAAGAGCGACCATAACGATAGAGTGAGTTCCATGACAGTTGTGATACTGTCAGACAAATATTGGTCGCGTGGTTTTCTTTATGTAGTGATCCCTCAGGCAAAAGTTGGTGATTATGGTCGTTCGTTCCTTCCTCCCACTAGCACCTGTTCCTATATTATGTTTATTTCTGCTCGTTTGTACAGGTTGCAGCTGTCTCGAAGGTATACAAAGTATGCATCCTATATTATACAAACCTGTTATGAAACATACCACAACATCCAGCAGCTTATCTCAGTAGAGCTTAAGACCGAACCGAGGGGTTAACCACTCATTGGAAATCTTTATGAAATCTCAGGGAATGTTGGAATTTTTTGAGTGGTTACCCCTTCAGGGTTCATCTTTCTATGAATATCGTTGGAATCTTTGGCAATCTTTATGGAATCTCAGTGGAATCTCTGGAGTGGTTACCCCCTCGGACCGAACATACATTCGCTATTTCTTTACGTTTTTCTGCACACTTTATGAGGAAACTATTGGATATTGAAATGTTCTGAAATTAATAGACTGCTGTGATTTTACGACCTTTTAATTTCTGATAAAAATTGCAACACAGCTTGTTAATTTCGGCCTTTTAAAAAACTGTGTATTTCAGAGCATTTAAATATCCAATAGTTTCCTCATAAAGTGTGCAGGATAAACGTAAACAAATAGCGAATGTTGTGTTCGGTATCACGTAAGTTGAGTATCATAGTGTACCTGAATTCAGGGGGTTCCTCAAAAGGTAGGGAGATCCCTACCCAAATGCCCAGCGGGAACGACCCGGCTTCTTTCATCCAATCCATGTCATTAATTTTCAATTTGTGGCTGCGGAACACATTTTCATTACCACACGCAACCCCAATTTTCGCAACTGCACAAAAAATTTAATATGAGACTAATTTAGTAATTTTTGCAGTAGCTTTGAAAAGTTAAGGGTGATGTTAAGTTATTTTCATTTTTAATCCGTTAAGAGGATACAGAGAGACGTGATGATTATTAATTTATGCTCAATCAAAGTCAAAGAGCTTTTCTCATGTTAACATAAAAGCTAGCACCCTAAGGGTGCGTCCCACCATGCCCAGTTAAAATTAAACTGGAGATTTACCATTCAACCGGTTTCGCTCAAATTCGTCAGGTAAATAAATGAAAAATGTTTTTTTAAACAAAATTGTAAAACTCCCCTTTTTCAAAATTTAGTTTCATTGTTTATTTTGGGATGCTCGCTTACCATTTGGAGTTGAGCAGCTGGAGGAGGGTTGTTCAGTGGTCGCCGGCAGACCGGATGGGGTTGCAAGTACAATAGGCGTATCTAACATGGAACCCTAGCACCTGCCCTACCGCCCCGAGCGACGGGGATGAAATAAATAGCGCTGGTCTGGAGGAAATCTTCCATTCGTCTCGGTCTAGACTCCCTAAGGAGCATTGCTGAGCTTTGATTGAGAGGGAGACCGGCAATTGATCCGCTTTGTTTTATCAAGAAAATATGGTGACCTCACAATTTAATATTGTTGGCTGTATTACTTTTTAACAAGGTATTGTACCTCCGCACTGGTATTACTGCTTATGACATTTTATTTTAATATAGGTACTTACGTTTTGTTGAACTGACCTGACGATGCATTTTTTGCCGCCCATAAGATTAACATCGCGAGCGGCGATTCATTTTCAAGGTTTACCCTTGGTTGGAAAGACACGAAATTTTGCCTGTACCTAGCCCTAACAATGTTCTAGGGAGTGTTCGAAGCAGATTTCCCAATTTCTCACTGGTTTCTTTTATTGCAACTGTTTTGCAAATGCTAGCATCGCATACCTCAAGAAAAGTGCTGTATCTCGAAAACCGGTAAAAAAAAATGGGAAATCTGCTTCGAACACTCCCTAGAACATTGTTAGTGCTAGGTACAGGCAAAATTTTGTATCTTTCCAACCAAGGGTAAACCTTGAAAATGAATCGCCGCTCGCAATTTTAATCTTATGGGCGGCAAAAAATGGTTCCCCAGTAAATTTACAAATTGAGAAATTCTTCTAAACTATAAAAAACATTTTCAAGGTAGTCTATCCACCCCTGGATATGACTGACGTTGCTCTCATGCAAGAATGAGGAGGACTATACACGAAATGACGGGATCCCCTTAAACCCAGCCAACAGCATTTCGTAGGAAATTGAAGAGCGTCCGTTCCCTGAGTGAACCGTCTGACAGAAGATGTAGGGTTCAGGGAGTCTGGCACAAATAATCGAAAAACTTTTTTATTTCCCCGCTCCCCCAACCCCCTACCCTACCTTCTGCATTCACGGAGGAAGTTATTGACCTTTCCGATATTCCTTTTTTCCTTTTAGCCCCATCAAAGGTTAATCATTCTCAAAAACAAAATAATCCGAAAAAGGTCGTATACCTAAAAGAGATATTTGGGAGGTAGGTAGAGTATAGTCTCTCTGTATTGTTAGACGATCGTCAAGGGATCTTGAAAATTTGCTGATTATGAAGAGAGTATGCTATAGAGAGGGTGGCATGTGTATTCAATACTGCGAGGGGGTAACCACTCCAGAGATTCCATAGAGATTTCCAAAGATTCCCAACGATATTCATAGAAAAATGAACGTAACCACTCCAAAAAAATTCAAAGATTCCCTGAGATTTCATAAAGATTTCCAATGATTCCCAGCGAGATTCCCAACGAGTGGTTAACCCCTCGCAATACTGTGTTGAGTGTGTAAGGTATAATATGCTTTTTTTAAAAAAAAAAAAAAAAAAAAATAATAAGGAAGCTGTAAAGTTTCACAATTCACAAGAAAATATTTTTCAACGTGCTAACTACAGTCAGACTTAAAAATATTTAGTTATATCCCTTCACATTTAACTAATACCCTTAGATTCCGAAGAAGATTACGAAATATTCTTTTTTCCGAGTGTGGTGGGATCCAGCCAAAAACTTTTTCACTTAACTCTTTCTTTCGCCAAGACTCATAAACGGAGTAATATATTATTTATAAGCGTGTTGGGCATTACTCATAACCGCTGCCACTTGCCATGGAAACGAGGTAAGGAAAAGGCACATAAATATTTTGCCCCCAAAAGGGAGTCGTGAAAAGGGTAGATAGCCGGAATGCATTTGGGACTACAGTGACAGAATGACAGTCATGAGGCTGGGTGAGCGTGATCTCAGATAGATGCTCCTATTAGGTCGTTTCCAACCGATTTTGGATTGCGTAAAAATTGCGCCTGTTATAAATAAAACAAAGTCATAAAAAAAAAAAAAAAAAAAAAAAAATCACTCGAAATTTGGTATCTACTATTTGGAAATGTACTGGTATGAGGACCGTCTCGTAAAAGCTAGATTTCGAAGCTATTTTGTTTGTGGAAAAATTACCAGATTGTGTCCTGATGTCCTGTTCTGAAATTTGACAATAAAATGAAAGAGAAAAACAGTATGCTCTTAAATATTTCGTTATGAAACGGAAAAATAAACATTGTCTGTATTCGGGCAGTTTTGCTATTACAGTTTGTTTGGACCTTCCCGAGGGGTTAACCACTCGTTGGGAATCTTGTTGGGAACCATTGGAAATCTTTATGAAATCTGTGGGAATCTTGTAATTTTTTTTGGAGTGGTTACCCCTTTGGGGTTCATCTTTCTATGAATATAGTTGGGAATCTTTATGGAATCTCAAGGAATTTAAAGGGAAGAGGGGTTGACACCCAGAAAAATCCATAATATTGAAACATAAAATTTGGGTGGGATTGGGATCGAACCGGTGGAACCTAAAGCCAGACGTCTATATCACTTGGCTATTGAGTGTTATTTCACAGACCCTAAAAAGGCGCTACAAAAAAGTCAAATTTATCACGGAGTTTACGGAAGACCGCTCGCATAGAGCTTTGCATTGCCAGTCCCCCCCCCCCCCGTCGAAATCCACTTACGCCTAATCTCATCTCCCTACTGCTGTTTCCCGTCGACGTCAAATCGGCCGGATTCCGGTTTTGTCAGCTTTTTTCTCTTTTTCCTTCTTTTCATGTTCCATGAATTGATTTCTATTTTGTAGCTCATACAATCGTTTTCAGATTTAATACGGTCAGTTAGGTTTCTGTTCACGAAATGAAAACTTTTCTGCTGCCCTAGCTTTTACACTATACGACGTTTTTGGGCAGAATCAGTCCCATAGTAGTTGGGTTGATTGTCATCAGGACAATAATGGGAATTTCAGAACGGGTTACTTTTACGTCATTTGTTTTAAGGCTGAAAATACAATCGCTATTTTTTACGTGCTGATTTCAAACTTTGTGAGAACACTATTGGATATTTAAATATTCTGAAATATAATATGTCTTTTAACTCATGAGGCTATGTTGGGATTTCACGATCGGTTAATTTTGGACAATTTTTGTGTGTGACAAAAATCACTCGATCGTAAAATCACAACATAGCCTCATGAGTAATGACGTTAAAAAGACATAGTATATTTCAGAATATTAAAATATCCAATAGTTTTCTCACAAAGTTTGAAATCGGAACGTAAAAAAAATAGTGAATGTATGGTGGCCCTTAACAACAGTCAGCTATTCGGATGGATTCCTCCTTGATAACCGGTTTTACCAGGCGCCAATTCGAAAATAAAAATTAGAGTAGATAATTGAATGAACGTTATAAATTAGGCATAAACGGTGTGGTAGTCAATGACGCAATTAATCAAACATAGTGTTAAACATGTCAACAAATGAGCTGGGCGGAATGAATCACTAAAACGTGTAATAGTGTTGTGTGTCGGCTCTAATAACCTATTATTCATTTGCTAGTTATTAACTAATAACTTTATGTAATTACACTTCGTACCTATTATGGCTGCGGCGAAGGCTTTCACCATTGTAGGGAAAATTAAACCGCTTGATAGACCATTCAGGTTGCACTGTCCCCATTTGAATTAACATTGCGACTTTCGAAACGTCTGTCGTGGTTTCTACTGAACGTTTCTTCTTGAAATTTCACACGAAGGTAGATTGAATAAATATCTAGAAATATATTGCAGCCGATTTTTGAATTTCCTTTTGGTTTTCTAACAAAAAAATGTTTTCCAAAAAGAAGTGCTGCAAAACACTGTCCACAAAAAAACGCCGTGCCTCAATACGACTAAACTGAAGAGGTTGGGATTTTCGGAATTGTAGACAGGAAGGTCGCAGGTAGATATGTATTGAAGCGGTTTTTTTTTTCAATTTCCCTTTTGAACAATAAATATGGCTAGTTGAAAACATGCAAAAATCGCAAAATAGCCATAAAATCCAGTGTACGGCTTGATGCGGTTATCCTTCCGAAGTCAAGTTTTATTTGGACACTACAGTGGTTGTAACGATTATTAGAACTAGCTAACTAAAATAGCTGAAGTAAATTCAAGGAAATGCAAACAATAGCGAACGCTAATTCTGGGAGTTAACCGCTCAACATTCAGCTGAGTCATTTTGCACGATAAAATATGCAACTGGATTACGAACAGTAAAACCGACAAGCCTTTTAATTAATTTTTTTTCATTTCTCGAACTATCTGGGGAAGTTAAAGGAAACTCATCCTGTACATTTTTTGCTTCTTTTGAGTGTTTTGAAGCTCCCCAGAAATCCTGCGCGATGGGGACTTACAGTTTTAGGTGGGTTCTTCACCTTAGCCTTGATATATTTGAGATGCTAAAAATATCAGAGGTGAATGCCGATCAGAAAAACTTTTCGGTATGATCGGGATCGAACCGGTGTGACCCGGCTCCTGTAAAGACAACTACCTAGAGTACCTAGACCTCTCGGCTATCGAGACTGTTAAAAAAACAACCCGTAAAAAGATTCATGGAAAGAACCGACGGAAATGTAGTTGAAAATGTTTACCATTACATATATTCAAAGCTGGTTGGATTGCATTGGCGCCCAACTGCATGATACAGAAATAACTTTACTTTGATGTAACTACAAGTGCACTTAGCACTCAGCAAACGTCTCTTCTCCCCACTCACCCTCAAGCGCTGATGACCTTAGAGTGTCTCAGCACTCTCTATTACAAACTATGGTTATTCTTTTGCTGACAAAAAATTTCCGAAAATTTTCAAGGGTGAGCATGACCTTTACTTTTGTTAAGGGTCCGCTATACCTGACGGTGCATTTTTTGCCGCCCATAAGATTAACATTGCGAGCGGCGATTCGTTTTCAAGGTTTACCCTTGGTTGGAAAGACACAAAATTTTGCCTGTACCTAGCCCTAACAATGTTCTAGGGAGTGTTCGAAGCAGATTTCCCATTTTTTTTTCTGGTTTTCGAGATACAGCACTTTTCTTGAGGTATGCGATGCTAGCATTTGCAAAACAGTTGCAATAAAAGAAACCAGTGAGAAATTGGGAAATCTGCTTCGAAGACTCTTAATGACTTTCCAGAATTTTTCACCCGAAGTTTTAACCTGTAAGTTCAACATGGGTGCCACATCGGCTCTATTAGTTCCAGTTGGAATTTTGTTCCAATAGTAACATGTGGCACCCATGTTTAAACTTTTGGATGAAAAAAAAAAATGCGAAATAACCAAATCCACGAAGAAGGGGTCAGAACGATCTAGTTGAGTTTAGCAACGATGATTCATATTTATGTGGTCTATCCCCCCTTGATACTACTGAATTTACTTTTACCCCGAGGGGTTAACCACTCCAGGAATCTCATTGGGAATCTCAGGCAATCATTGGAAATCTTTATGAAATCTCGGGAAATCTTGGACATTTTTGGAGTAGCTAACCCTTTAGGGTGCATCTTTCCACGAATCTCGTTGAGAATCTCAGGAAATCTTTGGAAATCTTCATGCAGTCTGAAGCAATCTCTGGAGCGGTCAACCCCTCGTTTTACCCAAGAGTGGGATGAACTGTTGCAAGACCGCGGTGGGGCCTTGGCGGAGAGAACTGGGAACACCCTGTATGTGCGAGATCAAAATGTAAAACAAAACAAATACTTGAAAGAACAGTGAAGTACTGTATTTGCTGTGCATGGCGAAGTGTTTTGTAAATGCATTTCCTGGGGAAAGGGTATACAACGAATTTGTGTAGTAAAAATAACAGCGCTGCAAATCAAATTCCTATTGTTCCTTGTCTTGAAATTGAGTGTATTCTTTCGATTCTCTGTACCCCTTTTCAAATGGGAGTTTGCTGGAAAGTGGTTTGGGCGTGCTGCACGCCATCAATCTATTCTCATTTTGGGGGTTCAAAATTTAATTCTACTGGAGTCTAAATTTTTCGGGTACCGTTTTTGAATATAACTATTAGAAAATTCTTTATTCTTGTATATGCAATAAGAAGTCTGTTTCAGTCTAAAGACCGCCTTACACAATAATTCTGCTATTGATTTTTTTTTTCATTCAATTTTTTTGAAGTAACTATTGAATATTTGTATGTTTTCAAATATAATATGTCTCTTTCACATCTGAAATTAGTGGGATAAGTTGTGATATCACAATAATTTGTAAAGATTACTTGATCGTTTCACAACATAAGTACCAAACAGTTTCCTCAAAAAATAGGATGATAAATCTTTCTGCTGCCACGTATTTTCACGATTGTCTGGACCGCCTTAATAATCGATGAATGAATGCTTTAAAATGCCGGAATAAATGGAAGAGCTACCCTTATTGAAGAAAACGGAACGGCAGGGTGATTACAGAATAGGAGAGCTGTCATGGGCACTCATGTATACGTTTGAGCGAGAAGGGGGTAGGTAAAGCCCCGGAAGTTGGGTTTTGTTGGTCTGCAGACCAAGGGTTGAGATTTAGGGGTTGAAACAAAGGGGTGTCAATCAGGAGGGTGTTTCACTTGTTGATATGTAGTTACCCCTGACCGAAACCACCTTATTGGTTAGCCAATCCCTCGATATCCCTTGTAGGTGCATGTCAGGTCCATTCAGCTGGCCACAAACGATGCTTCCTGGGATGGAATTGTGACTCAGGGATGGTGGGTACCCAAAAAACTGCCATCTCTCCCCACGAACCATACGTCCGAGGATGCCAGCTCGGTTACTGACGAGGGGTTAACCACTCGTTGGGAATAATTAGAAATCTTTATGAAATCTCAGGGAATCTTGGAATTTTTTTTGGAGTGGTTACCCCTTCGGGGTTCATCTTCCTATGAATATCGTTGGGAATCTTTGGAAATCTTTATGGAATCTAAAGGAATCTCTGGAGTGGCTACCCCCTTGGTTACTGATATATGAAATTGTGATCGACGGTCGAGCTCAGTTTTAATATGAGAAAATTCAATGAAATATTCACGCCCCTTACCTGGTAGTAGAGGGATGGTGGTGACCAGCATGGGGACCTACAGTTTTTGGTGGGTTCCGAACCACCACAGCCTCGATTTATATTTTACTTGAAATGTTGAACATACCAGAGGTGAAAAATATTTAATTGAAAAAATGCTTTTGACGGTGGAAATTGTACCTCAGTTGATCTTTACTCGAGTGATTGTTGTAGCGCCCCTTCACATACGTGCGCTCAGTGCGCGCTGGTTTAAGCTTCAGTAATAGATCAGCTATACAGACATAGTCTGCTATCGTATGAAGTAATGGCTGTCGACATGAATTCCAAACACACGCTACCTATGCGGTCAGTCACGCGAACCCTCAACCATATAGTGAGAGAAGGGACATCTAGTCTGTACAATGGCATAGTAGCGCCACTTTAACCTGCCTGGCACGAGGGCATTCTGTGAACAGTGCAGAATGCCCTGGGGCCAGGCAGGTCAGGGTGGCGCTACTATATACAAACAAGTCCCAAGGAAACCTGCACACGTTTCAATGAGTCGAACCCTATAAGCCCGCAAGCGGCACCAGAATTGTTTTTAGTGTCGTGTTCAAATATACAGTAGGGAAATTTGCTTCCTTGGAACAGTCATCCGATTTATAGGTATTCGTCTGTGTCTATACAAAGCTCTCCCAGTTGAAATCTAATGTGAAGAAAGTTTAACAACACCATATTAAATCCTTTTAAATCCTCTTTTAAGATCATAAAGAATTTCGTTAAAATGTGCTTCACGGTTTTTGAATGACCAAACTCGACATTTTGGATCAGTGAAGTAACCAAAAGTCGTTTTAACGAATTTTTGCGTATTTTGTGTTTCTAAGGGTGCGTCCCACCATGCACAGTTAAAATTAAACTGGAGATTTACCATGGTAAACATAGGACAAAATCTCCAGTTTAATTTTAACTGAGCATGGTGGGACGCACCCTAAGCGAAGTATCGAAGAATTTATGATGTTCTTGCTTCAGTAAGGAGACTATAGTTTCTATGGTAACGTGAGAAAAAGTGTTTTGTTTTGGTTCATGTAAACATAAATAGGTGAACTCCCATTTGATCTTAATAGTGACTTCCTAGTATACCTTTGGGTGTAGCGTAGCTTAAGAGGACGCTATACCTGACGATGCATTTTTTGCCGCCCATAAGATTAACATTGCGAGCGGCGATTCATTTTCAAGGTTTACCCTTGGTTGGAAAGACACAAAATTTCGCCTGTACCTAGCCCTAACAATGTTCTAGGGATTGTTCGAAGCAAATTTCCCAATTTCTCACTGGTTTCTTTTATTGCAACTGTTTTGCAAATGCTAGCATCGCATACCTCAAGAACAGTGCTGTATCTCAAAAACCAGTGAGAAATTGGGAAATCTGCTTCGAACACTCCCTAGAACATTGTTAGGGCTAGGTACAGGCAAAATTTTGTGTCTTTCCAACCAAGGGTAAACCTTGAAAATGAATCGCCGCTCGCACTGTTAATCTTATAGGCGGCAAAAAATGCATCGTCAGGTATAGCGTCCTCTTAATCTCTTGTTCAGGCTATTCCAGGTTTCATTTAACTGAGTGCCCTCGGAAGGACATGCGATACCGCTGCCCTTCCCTCCAACCGTACCTAGTTAGACAGGTTCTACATTTGATACACCCGTATGAGCACAAAAATACTTAGGGGTCAAGTCCCACGGCATAACCTATTAAGGGCACACTACTACAGTCCTGTGAGACGTGTTGGTATTGCGGTGAGGGCTGTAAAGAACACCGGCTATCTAGCCGCGCTGCGCTGCGGTTTTTGGTAACATTGAGTATAGAGATCTTGGGGTCCTCGATCAAGCTGCTCCACTCCAAAAATTGGCTCGCTGTGACTAGTGCAAGGTATATTAATTTCAGAGGGTGCTTGCTACCAATTGTGGACAACTGCCGGTCTTGACTTCTGTCACTCCCAACGCAACGACAATTGACATTTGTGTAGTCTATCCATCCCTGGATATGACTGACTCTATACCCTCAACCATGAGTGACGTGCACTGTTTACTCGTGTCATAGAGACATGCACACAGACACTTTTCAAAAAGCATAATATTTTCTCCGTAAATAGAAAAAACATAAAATACCTGTTTAAATTAAAATATTATATAAACGTTAAAATGAAAATTCGTTTCTAGTAATTTAAAATGAACCTGACAGGCGACTCGACTGGTTGACTGGTTGCAAGAGGCGGGCAACAATGGAGTTGATTTTTGCACTCCATAAAAAATAATTACCTAGAATTTCAGTTTCCAAGGATTTTTATCATGAAAAAACCTTTCTACTTCGCAACCCTCTTTTCTCGTTTTTTTTTTTACTCCAGTCGGCAATAATGGTTTTTTCTTCCCTCTTTTTTTATTTAGGGCGAGTTCATTTTTCAGCCGGCGGTTTGTTACCCCTTGTGAAGGGGATGTTTTTGCCTTTTTCAGTTATTGTTGTTTAGATGTCTAATTTTGTTTATTTTCTTTTTGCTACAGGTAAGTTGAATCGGACGAGATGCTCGCTGAAAGGTTTGTCTTTGGTACCTTGTTCCCGAGGGGTTAACCACTCGTTGAGAATCTCGTTGGGAATCATTGGAAATCTTTATGAAATCTCAAGGAATCTCTAGAGTGGTTATCCCCTCGCTTGTTCCTTCAGCCCAAGTTCAAGTATTTTCCACGATTTATTTAATAGTAACAGTTCCAGTAGCTTGATTGTAATCCAAAATTCTATACACTGAGAAAGCCAGGTCACCCGGTCCGTGAGCTGTACCCTATTGGCTCCGAACCTTAAGAAATGTGTACGAAATTTTCGTTTTTAAGGAATTAATTATCTCGGAGTTGATAGCCCCCACATCGCTGAAATTTCATACATACATGTTGGCTCCTATAATTAGGCGGTCTACCGATTTTTGTAGCGATAACTTCCATAACAAGGGAGTTACTGAGGCAAAACAATACCTCCGAAACTTTTCGTATTGCCATCACAATAACCCCTTTCTACGAAATTGGGACTAAACCTTGACGAAAAATTCAGTTCACACTTTTTTTTTTAACTTGTCGTGCCCAAAAAAGGTGGGATTAAAGTATAAAACGCCTGGTTTTCCAGTAAATTTACAAATTGAGAAATTCTTCTAAACCATAAAAAACATTTTCAAGTAGATACGATTTTAGTAATTTTTTAAAAATTGTTAAACTTTCTTCAGATTTGATTTCAACCGGGAGAGCGTTGTATAGACGAACACCTAAAATCGGAGGATTGTTTAAACGAAGGGAGGTAGCAGTTACCTTCAACATCTGACCGTAGTGGCTTCTATAGGGTCCCAAATCAATTAGTATGACATTGCCTATGCTATAACGCAGAGAAAGCCACATCAGGTTTCCAGTCGCTGGATGATTTTCGACCGTAGTCTCCCCCCCCCCCCCCCCCCCCCCCAGTTCCACGTCTGACAAGTCCAAAATTTTCATGATGATGAAGAGGGAGGAAATCTGAAACGCAAACTGAAGTGAGAGGGAAGGCGAGCGATGAAACGGGAGACTGTTGGGAAACTCCCCTCAGGGGAGGGGGGGGAGGGGGGGGGGGGGAGGGGGGAGTTAGCGAATCTGAGTAATGAGGAGAGGTTATCTCTCGAATAGGTAATTATTTAAGACTTGAGACAACTTTGCGAGGGACCGAATGCTGCTCGAGCGATACTTATGGTTCATTTCATGGGGTTTGGTGGATTATTGTTAGATCCTTCTGAATGGGAAAAAATCTGTACCTTAGGAAATCATTGGATTATATAGTCTGATACCTGGAAAGTTCCTATATCGCATTTTAGATTATTCTGATTCACTAAATAAAAAGTTATTAGACTTTAAAGTGGCCGAATTTTATGTTGGCAGCGGTGACGTAAGCTTTGGCTACTTCTGCGACCTATCTCACTGTAAGCTAACTATAGGAACCATCAAGTAAATATATCGATGTATCAAAGTCTGACAAGGACACAGCTACTCTACTGTCTCAACTATGAAACCGGAAGTCAAAATTTTCAGTCCGCTGTATCTGCGAAGGGAGAAGACCATAGGAATGCAACGGACTCATTCTGAATTTTACTCTCTCGCTCGCCGGGCTGGTCGTACCTAGTACCTCACTTTCTGCGGCGCGACTAGGTGGGCGGGGTACTTGAGTACGGTTAAATAGAAATACGGCAGGAATGAGTAAATGAGTTATGTTCCCTGACAGTCGAGCAATCTGTTCCATCGCTTATACCAGCGATGAATTTGACCTTATTTGTTCAATGCCGGTTTGATTTAGGTTGGAATTTTCCAACCCTATAGATTTGTGAACAGGAGGAGCTCCTGTCATGAATATATATTATTTAGGGGGGGGGGGGGGGGGGTAATCCCTATCCGCTATATCCTTTTCCAATCACCCGTAAATCGGTTTATGCTTTCCCCCCTGGCCTGGGGGGATTCAAAGTGGGAGGGGGGGGGGGGTGCTCTGTGGTGCTCTTGTTTTATGGTAAAGTGCACATTGATTGAATCAGCCAAAATTAAACGTGCTAATTGGGGTGTCTTCTGGTCTAGAGTGTTGGCACCTCACTTGCGGGGTTGGTTGTTTAGGACAAAGGTGTTTCTTTACATTCTTATAAACCTCTTTCAAACAGTAAGCCTTTCGACCATTTTTTTAGGACACTTAAATGTTCAGAAATATTGTGTGACTTTTTAACGTCCAGAATTAACTGGCTATATTGTGATTTTATGATCAAGTCATTTTTATCAATGAAATTGTCCAAAATTACTCGAACATAAATTCACAACATAGCCAGGGAGGGGTTAACCACTCCAGAAATCTCGTTGGGAATCTCAGGCAATCATTCGAAATGTTTGTGAAATCTCAGGGAATCTTTGAAATTTCTGGAGTAGTTAATCCTTCGGGGTGCATCTTTCCACGAATCTCGTGCAGAATCTCAGGAAATCTTCATGCAATCTCAAGTAATTTCTGGAGTGGTTACCCCCTCTATAGCCAGTTAATTTCGGACTTTAAAGAGGCAGGATCAGGACATATAAATCTTCAACAGTTTCCTCGAAAAAATGGTCGGTTCGCAAACCGATCCTTATTCAGTCCTAACGACAAAAACTAGTTCAGGTAAATATTGTGATTTTACGCCCGAGTAATTTTTGAACAAAATCAGTTGCTCCTAAAATCGCAACTTAGGTAGTGTCTGACGCTAAAAAGGCACAATATATTTCAGCACAAATAAATATCCAGAAGTTTAATTCAAAAAACATCAACAAACATCGCAAAAAATAAAACTCTAACAAAACTTTCCTGGTGGTCTCCAGATCCGTTCCAGTAATGAAACTGAGAATAGAAATTCTGTTGAATTTTATTTATTAAACCTGATAATTCGAATTCGGTTGGTTGAGTTGGTAATATGAAAAACTTTATCTTGTTTCTCTTTTATTCACCCTCGTTAAGAAATACTGTCGAGTTCATTGAAATGAAGCCAGACAGGATCACGAGTTTGCGAGTGACTGCTCCAACCAATTTCCGCTTTAGCCTAGGTCATTGTTTGATCTTTTTTGTTCTGAGATATATTTTTTTAATCATCATAAGCTTATTATGGGGGGATTGTAGGGTTAAAAACTTATACTATTGGATATTTAAATGTTCTGAAATATAATATGTCTTTCTAACGTCCGAAATTCACTGTCTATGTTGTGATTTTACGAAAGAGTGATTTTTGTCAATTAATTGTCCATAATTAACCGATAGTAAAATCACAACATAGCATGGTAATTTATGACTTTAAAAAGACATATTATATTTCAGAACATTTAAATATCCAATAATTTCCTCATAAAAGGTGCAGATAAAAACATAAACCAACACGATTGCGTGGTCGCCCGTAAATAACAATAGGAAACTTGTTGTCTTAAGTACTTAAGTTAAGGGAACCGGAAGTATAACTGGGAAGAACTTTTCCTAAGAAAAATGAAATAAAAAATTGTCAACAACATCATATTGTGTAATGGGGCTATACGCTGTATTAAATGTTCGTCTCCTGTATGGAAAAGACCCTCAATGACCCATAAAAGAACGACAAGGCTATCTGTAAAAGTCAGCAGTGCGAATGAGTTACGTTTCCCTTCTGACTGAGTAAAAGTCATATTACTTTGAAAAGTTTGCCCCAAACCTTTGGGGAGTTACCGAACCTTTGGGAATACGCTACCCCCAACCTTCAACCCCCCAAGTAGGGGATGAAAGTCATTAAAAACACGGACCCAAACAAACAAAACTTTTCAAACCAGCAGCTATTCAATGTTTTCTCCCCCGAATGAAAACAATAAAAAGATGGCAGCGCTCCCTTAATGCATAAAGGGAGGCTTAGACACTTAGTAGGGGGCTCTCTTTCTCTAATTATCCCTTTAAGGGTTGTGTTTTAATTGTGAAATATTTATTCACTGACTGGGGGTTGCATTCAGCATTCACCATTCACTCTCATTCATTACATAAGTCCTTACATTTTCTATTTTATGAATGAAGGGACGTAATTCGAGTGGCGACTCGTGCTGTATCACGTGGGACAATTCTACTTAAGGCTGAATATACATTTGTTATATATTTTAACGTTCCGATTTCAAACTTTGTGAGAAAACTATTGGATATTGAAATATTCTGAAATATAGTATGTCTTTTTAACGTCATTACTCATGAGGCTATGTTGTGATTTCACGATCGGTTAATTTTGGATAGTTTTTTGGTGACAAATCACTCGATCGTAAAATTACAACATAGCTTCATGAGTAATGACGTTAAAAAGACATATTATATTTCAGAATATTTAAATATTCAATAGTTTTCTCACAAAGTTTGAAGTCAAAGCGTAAAAAAATAGGGAATTTATGGTGGGTCTTAAGGGCGTCTACGTAGTCGTGTTTGTTTACGTTTTTTTCTGGCCGAAATTAACAGGCTATGTGGTGATCGGTTAATTTTGGACGAATTTTTTGCTGACCAAAATCACAATAAGAACAGGAAACGTCATTTCTTGTTCTTGTTCTGTACGCGGGCTCTGTTTAAACTTTGATTGCTCCGATACGGTGGCAGTTATTTTTGAGGAAAAAGTATCTTAATGTCCAGAATAATTGAGGCTTTATTTTTGTGATAATTTTATTTAACGGCAGAAAAATTATTATACTCTACTTCACCAACCTCCAGGAGCCAGGAGACGCCCCAGCATTTGGTCCATAGAGTTCAAACTGTGGCAAATTTTAAAAATGACTGCTGTCGAGGGGTTAACCACTCGGTGGGAATCTCGTTGGGAATCATTTGCAATCTTTATGAAATCTCAGGGAATCTTGGAATTTTTTTTGGAGTGGTTACCCCTTCGGGGTTCATCTTTCTATGAATTTCGTTGTGAATCTTTGGAAATCTTTATGGAATCTCAAGGAATCTCTGGAGTGGTTACCCCCTCGACTGCTGTTCAAAAATTTCCTAGAAAACATAGCATATTATTTTGTCTTGTAGCTGAAGCAACATCACCACTCGTAAATTTCTAAATGATGAGTGGAAAAGAAGAAACACCTAATCACCGTAGATTTATTAGCAAGTTTTTGTTACGAAAAATTTATTGAGCGTAAAAATATAAACAGTTTTTTCAAGATAAAAGCAAAGGCAGGATTGGGTAAAGGAGAGATCTGGAAGGGTGAATGATTTAATAACATTAGTTTTTTTTAGAGTTCGAGGAAAAGTGTGATTATTTTTTTAGCTTTCGAGATGGGCCTTTCAGGCCAAATGGCCCTCGAGACGCCGTTCGTAATTGAGGTTATAATCTTTTTTACTGCGACTTTTATTATCATCAGTGGCGGATTTCCATTCTTTTAATTTTCTTCTTAACCTGAAATGGGAGCAGTGATGTTTATTTACGCTCACCTGAACCAAAACAAAGCACTCTTTCTCATGTTGTCATAGAAACTAACCCTTACACTATGGAAAAAAAAATCTTAGTCAATTCTTTTACGAACTGAAATTATTAAGAGGACGCTATACCTGACAATGCATTTTTTGCCGCCCATAAGATTAACATTGCGAGCGGCGATTCATTTTCAAGGTGTACCCTTGGTTGGAAAGACACAAAATTTTGCCTGTACCTAGCCCTAACAATGTTCTAGGGAGTGTTCGAAGCAGATTTCCCAATTTCTCACTGGTTTCTTTTATTGCAACTGTTTTGCAAATGCTAGCATCGCATACCTCAAGAAAAGTGCTGTATCTCGAAAACCAGCAATAAAATGGGAAATCTGCTTCGAACACTCCCTAGAACATTGTTAGGGCTAGGTACAGGTAAAATTTTGTGTCTTTCCAACCAAGGGTAAACCTTGAAAATGAATCGCCGCTCGCAATGTTAATCTTATGGGCGGCAAAAAATGCATCGTCAGGTATAGCGGCCTCTTAAACAAACACGAAGGGGGAGACGCCCTTAACAACGCTCAAATTGTTGGATGTTTGTAAGCAAACTTCACTCTTCCGATTAGGTGTTTTGTTGTACGATACGCGTCTGGATGAATTATTAACAAAAACCACTTCATACGCTGGCAATGCAAAATGCTGAGTAGATAGATGAAGTTAGGCTTATAAATACCAACCAATTTGTTTGGTTAATAACTTGAAGACAGGCCATTGTTTCTTCGCTTTGTTTATGAACTGTTCGAAGAGAGAGACTAGGGTCTGTTAATTTTTGAGGTTGCTCCACTGGAAAACATGATCACTAGCCGAATGGTGTTTACTTGTCATAAGGTAAACGTAAGATACAAAATTATGGTCGTTAAATCTGTTCGATAGGAGACACTATTGTATAGTTTAGAGAAGTGATAAAATCCAACCTGAGCTTTTTTTTTAAATGAGTTTTTAGAACACCCGAAAATTGCATCTTTCTCTGTCTTCTTAGACATTACATATAGAGAGATATGGTCAAGTCTGCGGTAATTTTTGCTGCACCGTAGGCTTGTCCCACCCTACTTGTGCAACACAGGAAAATGTCCTTTTGTGACGTCAAATGGAACTGAGCTCTTTCCTCGTGACGTCACAACGAGTGACCTGGAGAATTTATAGACCTTGCATCAATACAACATCGATATCATCAACAAATAACCTCCATTGTCCTGTGTAATCTATTTTTAAATCACTTTCATTAGCTACTGATTATAATTAAGGGGGATGTCGGGTTAGCTAATTGAAATGCATAGATTATGAAGTTGGTTTATTCAGTAGCGGGGCATTCAGTGTTATCTACCACTATTGCCGCTTGAGATGATTGCCACAGTGAGCTATAGGAGTCAGTTCCTGTATGCACAAAAATTGAATAATTTTGACTTAGAGTGTACATTTGCTATTTGTTTACATTTTTATTGACCAATTTTTGAGGTCACAGTTGGGTATTTAAGAAAATTTTCTGATATATACCTAGTCCGTTTTTTTAACGTCAAAAATTAACTGACTACATTTTTTGGGGTATATTGGATATTATGGTCAAAAAAAAAAAAAAAAAAAAAAAAAAACAGTGGGTGGAAGAAATGAATCGTCAGCTGAAGCAGAACCTTTCGCTATTTTTTTACGTTCCGATTTCAAACTTAGTGAGATGAGAAGACTATTAAATATTTAAATATTCTGAAATATAATATGTCTTTTTAACGTCATTACTCATGAGGCTATGTTGTGATTTCACGATCGGTTAATTTGTACAATTTTTTTGTGACAAAAATCACTCGATCGTAAAATGACAACATAGTCTCATGAATAATGACGTTACAAAGACATATTATATTCCAGAATATTTAAATATCCAATAGTTTTCTCACAAATTTTGAAATCGGAACATAAAAAAATTGCGAATGTCTGGTGGCTCCTTAAGTTAAAAAAAAAAAAAAAAAAAAAAATCTTTCCATTTTTGCATGTGAAGGTCTGGATGATCCCGTTGACATAGTAAGGTACACGAGAGGTACGCTGAGGTAAAATGAGATAAAGTAGCCGTACAAGGAGTAATACTCCAGTAGCGGACAGCGTGGGAAAACGAAAACCTGGAGTCAGAACACGGAAGAAATTGAAAAGGTTGTGATAGCCATCACCAACTTTAACTCTCGTTAGTTAAACATAAGAGCTTATAATTGAGGAAGTGTTGCGTGTTGGCTGCACTCTAGCTCCCGGACTTTAAGCAATGGTAACCACCACACGGCCTGTCGACATGGATTAGATTACTAGCCTATGTTTAAAAAAAACATGTGGCAAAGTAGTGGACGGTATGAAAGAATAAGGCTTTTGTGGCTAAACTGCGGTTTTAAGTCCTTTTTTTTGCGTTTAAATCCGGGGTTTAACTTTCCAACGCGTTTGGTGGGTTCCAGGTTGTTGGTTATTTTTTGTTTGTTTCGCCAGGCGCCATGTACAGGACCTCTAAAAAATTGCTCGTTCTGTCAGGGTTTCAAACTACTGTAGTTTCTCTCTATAGCGACCGTAGAGGGTCCGTGTAAATTTGCTCGTTATAGGGAGGTTTTTTAAAAATAGATATACCTATAGAGAGTGCTAACTGTATTTTCATGTGTTTCTTCGGTAGTTTCTTTATATACTCTTGAATAGACTGCGAGTGAACTGTAGATCTGAACCTTGATTACTCGCCTGAATGGGGACCCTCCTACGAGTTGAAAAGGTTTCCCTGTCAGATTTTGAAACCGGGTCCTGGTAACCTCTCTATATTAGTACCTAAAGTGCTTACTGAGCTGAACCGTGCATCAGCCATCCCCGCCGTAGGCACCAGTCTGTAAATAGTCTCCATATTATGGCTTCGTCAATTTTCTTCATTTCTTCTATCCTCTCCGGTTCTAGGTTTCCTTTCCCCTTCTTTTTTTCTATTTTGGGAGAGGTTAACTCACAATACCCCCTGGGTGCGACTTGGTCTGACACATCATGCCAATCCCCGTCTAACGTAACTTACAGTTACGAGATATTTGGGGGTTTTTTTTTTTTTTTTGGGTTATTTTTCCATGCATGGGTCCTCCTTCAGCAACACTTGCATTTTCTTTTCATGACTTTCAGCGCCAGTATTTCATCTTATTGCTTGTCTAATGCGTGAAATCAAGACATTTTCATAACATTACTTACTCCGGCCGAGAAAACAGACTTGATAGTCGAGGTCTAGGTGTAGGTGGTTGTTTCTACAGGAATTCCGAAGGGGTAACCACTCCAGAGATTGCTTGAGATTGCATGAATATTTCCAAAGATTTCCTGGGATTCTCAACGAGATTCGTGGAAAGATACACCCCGAAGGGTTAACTACTCCAGAAATTTCCAAGATTCCCTGAAATTTCATAAAGATTTCCAATGACTGCCTGAGATTCCCAACGAGATTCCTGGAGTGGCTAACCCCTCGGATCTATAGTCGGAGGAACGGTCAGGCATTGGTGGAGGTTGGCGTTACCGACATTGGTTGGAGTTGGCCAGACGACGTCAAAAACCGCCAACGGGAAAACACATGTCGATTGGACTAATTTATTGGTCGTATTCCTTGACCGCGGCTCCGTAAATCAAAATACAATAAATAACGAGTCGCGAAAAGTTTTTAGAGCTTTTTCGCGATGATGGAACAGCTTATAAATCCTCTCGTGAACTTCATTGCTCTGCTTCTACTTTTTGTCGCCGATATTTACAAGTTCCATCTTAAAAACTTTGTCGACTTTTTTGCTTTTTCGGCAGTCGCCAGCCGTATACATGGCGTGAAAGCTTTCGAGTTAGTTGCTTACATTTTGTGGACGTATGCCCAATGCAGAGACGCAGAGTATTGTATAGGTATATGAACTTCGGGGCACCCAAATTTCTCCAGAAGTAATATGCCAGCCCGCCTGACTTTAACTGATTTATAACGTGGCTGTCACGAGTTCCTGACCGTGCAAGTTGATAAATTTATCTTCCCGTGTTCCTCTCAGTGGCCGAGTGGTCAAGGGGTCCGCTTTGTGTCCTGAGAGGTCCAGGTTCGAATCCTGGCGGAACAGAAAAATTTTCCGCTTCCGACATGGATGTATTGGCTTCAGCCCACTCATATTCGGCTTCAGCCAAAAACATCTAACAAACCAACTAATGTTCTCTGAACGTCGCGCGTAAAAAAAAAAAAAAAAAAATCTTCCCGATAAAATAGCCGAAAACTGATTCTTGTCTTTAAAATTCCACTAGATTAGGGCGCTATCAGCAAGATGGTGAAAGACACTGACTTTTCTCTATGTCTTTTGAACGTCATAAATTAAGAGGCTATATGTTGTGATTTTACGATCGACTGATTTTTGTCAACAAAAAAAAATTATCCAAAATTCGTGAAATCGCAACGTAGCCTCATAATGTATGATGTTAAAAAGACATATTATATTTCAGAACATTAAAATATCCAATAGTTTCCTCATAGTGTGCATAAATAAAGGGTCCGACAACAGTCGCACTTAACTTTCTCGCCCCATGTGATTTTTTTTTTTATTTTTTATTTTTTGGAGATTTTTTTGCGGGCGTAATTTTTAAGCAATCCAAAATCGGTTGAAAATAACCCAAGAGCATCTATCTGAGATCACTCATACCAAGTTTCATGGCTGTCATTCTATTACTGTAGTCCCAAATGCGTTCTAACCATTCAAAAACGTGGTTTCTCATTCTCAACTCATTTTCGACACTTTTTTGACAAAAACGGCCGTAATTTTGAAGATAACAAAATTCTGTTCGACAGATGTTTAAGTTATATGGTTCTACACAAATTTACCAAATTTCACGACAATCGGTCAATAAATGTGAATGGCGCCGAAACGATCGAACTTTGGTCCAGAACGGCCGTAATTTTCAACCAATTCAATTTTAGTTGAAAATGACCTCGAAGCATCTATTTGTCAACACACATACCAATTTTCAGTGTTATAGATTGAAAAGTGTACCGTCGGCGCTTGTCTAAGTAACCAAAAACACGATTTTTGAATTATTTTGGCGGTTTTTTGACAATAGCGGCCGCAATTTTTGACCAATAAAAAAATCCTTGAAAAAGCCCCTCGGCAGTGATTTTAGACAGGTCCATACCAAATTTCATCAAAATCGGATGAACGGTATAGGCGCTAGAGCACTGCACGGACTGACGGACGGACTGACTGACGGACTGACGGACGGACAGACTTTTTCCAGAAACCACTTTTTTGGACTCAGGGGACCCCCAGGATCATGGGAAACCCAAAATCTCAATTTCGAAATTTTGCACGAAAACAATACTTTCTCGCCATATATGGCTAGCGAGAAAGTAAAAAACGTAAACAAACGCGATTGTGTGGTCTCTCTTTACATGTAGATTGTAGTGTATAGTCCAAGTCAGGCTGGGAGTATACTGATATGTCATAATTTCTTGCAAATCTAGGGCTGATCAAAACTTCTTGCATGAGCAGGGAAATATCTGCTCAGGGTCGGATTGGCATTTTTAGCGTATGGTAGGATATGGAACCCAAATCCGGATCGGCGTCAACTGAAAATCTTCAAGAAATTATGAATAATCGGTATGCTCCCAGCCTGACAGTGTGTTTGCCATCAGTGACTGATATATTTATAGAGACAATAGTAGCATTTAGTGCCAGGTATAATAGGAATAGGACTGATTTAAATTTGGTTAATCAGTCTAAATTGGTGGAGGAAGTCGATAAGTGGATTTACTGGGGTGAAATCATCCCCTAACGATTCATGCACATGAGTGAAGGGTGAGAAAGGGTTTATTCTATATGGACATACACCATTTACTTCAAGGTGCCTTGCCCCTTTTCATTGGCTGAGCAGTCTGAGTTCGAACTCCGGCATAAGCAATATTTTCCCGCTAACGGCATGGATACAAGAATAATACAACAATATACGAGTTAAGACTGAATATACATTCGCTATTTTTTTACGTTTGGACTTCAAACTTTGTGAGAAAACTATTGGATATTTAAATATTCTGAAATATAATAATGTCTTTGTTGTGATTTCACCATCGGATAATTTCGGACAATTTTTTGGTGACAAAAATCACTATCGTAAAATCACAACATAGCCTCATGAGTAATGACTTTAAAAAGACATATTATATTTCAGAATATTTAAATATCCAATAGTTTTCTCACAAAGTCTGAAATCGGAACGTAAAAAAATAGCGAATGTATATTCGGCCTTAAGTCGTTTATTTTCAGTGAACTAAAAAAAACTACTCAAGTTGATGGCTGTCTCAAAAACCCGGTTTTGATTTCAAAATCGATATCACCCAAGCCTGATGGGACTCCCCCCTTCAAAAGGGGAGGAGCAGTGGAGAGGGTGTTTACTTTTGACACGGTCATTGATTTCCCGTAATAACACCGATGGGGGGCAAACAGGGGGAAAATGGAGAGTGCAGGGGGGGGGGGGGGGGTGGCATCAATATGCTATTGGGAATACATGGGGGATGCGACACTGTGTGTGAGCTGGTTATTTCAATATTAACGCCAACATGGGTTTGTGGATCCAATCGCTGGATTTTTAGCGAGCTGGGGACATACTGTGATCAATCCAACCTTACCTCAGATCTACATGTCCGTCTCCATTATCCTAAGAAGACAGACACTTAATTTGAGAAAGAAACAGTGTTCTCGTCTTCTTAATAACAGGCTAAGAAGACTGATGGAGTGTCTCTATTATCCTAAGAAGACAGACACTTTATTTGAGAATGAAACAGTGTTCTCGTCTTCTTAATAATAGACTAAGAAAACTGATGGAGTGTCTCTATTATCCTAAGAAGACACACACTTTATTTGAGAAAGAAACCGTGTTCTCGTCTTCTTAATAACAGGCTAAGAAGATTGATGGAGTGTAAAAGCAAACACTGGTTCCTGGTCATCTTACAAAGTTGATTACCTTCCTGTGAATTTTTTTAACTAAAAAAAACTTCAAGAAGTAAAAAGTGAATTAAAAATGGAAATTCGTAAAAGTTGATTCGTTAATTTAGTCGACGGCTGGATTCGTTGTCGACTTCTCCCCTGTGAATATCATCTTATAAACCAGTTGCTCATTTTGTGATAACTTATCACGAAACTAACGCCGTGAGGCGATAAGGTAGGAATGGCACTGCTGGAGTGGTATCACCTTACCTCATTGATTCTGTAAAATGCAATGTTCTTTTGCGCACCCCTTGGTGTTAACTCAGGTGCTCCACTGTTGTTATAACTTCGGGAATAGGCACCCTATTGTTTGTTACGGGGCGAAGAATATAATAGGCGTATTAACATTATTATTATTATATTATTAAATTATTATTTACAGTAAACGAACGATTTAATTAAGAGTACGCTATACCTGACGATGCATTTTTTGCCGCCCATAAGATTAACATTGCGAGCGGCGATTCATTTTCAAGGTTTACCCTTGGTTGGAAAGACACAAAATTTTGCCTGTACCTAGCCCTAACAATGTTCTAGGGAGTGTTCGAAGCAGATTTCCCAATTTCTCACTGGTTTCTTTTATTGCAACTGTTTTGCAAATGCTAGCATCGCATACCTCAAGAAAAGTGCTGTATCTCGAAAACCAGTATTAAAAATAGGAAATCTGCTTCGAACACTCCCTAGAATATTGTTAGGGCTAGGTACAGGCAAAATTTTGTGTCTTTCCAACCAAGGGTAAACCTTGAAAATGAATCGCCGCTCGCAATGTTCATCTTATGGGCGGCAAAAAATGCACCGTCAGGTATAGCGGACCCTTAAGTGTCCCGATTCGGTTTGTATGGGGACCCGCTTGTACCTATCCGCTTTTCCACGGGCAATATGCAGGTGTTTCTGGAAGAGGTGGTTTGTTCAAAATGACGCCGTTTGAGTTCTGTTATTTGGCAAACATAAAAGTCCGAGTAGCCTCAGGCATCAGGTCCGTAGTTTGTCTCTGAAGGAGTTATTTATTTAGGTACAAGCGGAAATCGTGTTCTGGCTGCTGAGAGGATATTAAAAATCCAATTCTTTTGCGAGACAAGCGGGAAACCTGATTGTCAAAGGCAATAGGTGACTTTGTCTGGTGACGGGATGGAGATTCCTGGTTTGAATCGCAGTGCTGGGAAAATTTCTGGGAATATAAACTACCGTGTGAAAGTTAAATATATTTTGGAGGTCCAAAAACTGCTTACATCGAGGTCAGTTTTCGACTTAAGGATGCTACTTCAAACTTTGTGAGAAAACTATTGGATATTTAAATATTCTGAAATATAATATGTCTTTTTAACGTCATTACTCGTGAGGCTATGTTGTGATTTCACGATCGGTTAATTTTGGACAATTTTTTTTGGTGACAAAAATCACTCGATCGTAAAATCACAACATAGCCTCATGAGTAACGACGGTAAAAAGACATTATATTTCAGAAGATGAAGCTATAGTATCCACAATAATATAGCGTTAGAGTTTCTATTGTACCTTAAATTTTCTTGTCAAAATCATATCTTATGGGTCTTCTTTTTTAGGCGTATAAAGTACCTCAACATGTATAATTAGATTTCCCTCTTCGTGCCAAATAGCAGAGCTTTGTTTTCCATCTTATTTAAATCAACATTAGTTAGAATTTAGAATTTGATATAATTCAATGCATGGAGGCACGTCTCTCGTTATAGTACATAGAGAATAAAAAACGAGGTAAGAGGGGAGAAAGTTTGAGCGAAACTTCTTGCCAACATAAAACGAAGGCGTGAAGGTGTGTTACGGAAAATAGAGACGGAAATGATGGGGTTGGGAAGAGGAGGAGGGGAGGAGGCTCAGCTGTCAAGATAGGGTAGTGAGGGAGGCTTTTCAAAGCTAGGCCTTCTTGTTCCATTCATCCCCTTCACCTCTTCCTTGCTGAGGCTTTAGGGTCAGTTAACATACCGCTGGAGGCGCTGCTGCTCTATTACGGATCTTTTTATCGAATCGCTACACTTGCAGCGCTATTTCCGTGGTAAAAAGATCCATTATAGAGCTGGAAACAATACTTCCGTGGTTACCTTGCTTTGTATAAAATTTTCTGTTTTGATTTTGATTTTACTAGAAATCTGTGAGTGTATATAGGATTGTGAATCTGTAGCTGGGAGTTAACACAGTTAATTTTAACCTTAGATTAAACTTAACCGGACCATTGGTTCGACTCTGACTTGCTAATTAATGCTAACTGGCTGTCTGGATTTTCAGTGAATACTGTCTGACGTTATAACGGAACTTATCTGTTAGGCACCATGCATATATTCTGTTGTCTGCTGCCACGAGAATTTGCCAGGTAGCGTCTTCCCATTGGCTGGGGATATTTCAGTTGTTACTTTATATAGAACGAGCGAAGGCAGCAGTTCCTGAACAGAAGCCCTCTCGCTATAGCGAGCAAATTTATGTGGTCCCTTAAGGCTGAACATTGTGAGAAAACTATTGGATATTTAAATACTCTGAAATATAATATACGTTTTTAACGTCATTACTCATGAGGCCATGTTGTGATTTCACGATCGGTTAATTTTGGACAATTTTTTTGGTGACAAAAATCACTCGATCGTAAAATCACAACATAGCCTCATGAGTAGTGACGTTAAAAAGACATATTATATTTCAGAATATTTAAATAGGCAATAGTTTTCTAACAAAGTTTGAAGTAAAAACGTAAAAAAAGCGAGCGTATGGTGGCCCTTAACGATCGTTATATCCTGCATATTTTTATGTCAGTGATTTGCCAAGTGTTCTTGGGGGGAATATGGGACTTTCAGGGACCTTTGTTGTAAACAAACCTTAACTGGGGTAAAGTAATGTGGCGCAGTCACTGTAAGCAATGGTTGGGTAGTGACTTTGGTTGACTTGGCGTAATGTTTAGTTGTTTGGGGTGCTGCTGGAACTTATCCGTCCAATCTCTACTCTCCACTGAGGGTTCAATGGGGGGTGAGGGGGGGGGGGGCTGCAGTGGTGCATCCCCCCCCCCCCTCATTATGCTCAGGGGGGGATCTCTCTGATACTGTCAACATGTTCACCGCATATTCCGCTGTTGGGGGGAGGGGGTGGTGAAAATTGATCTTTGCACATTTGCGCGCCCTATATTAACCTCTCTCTCTCATTTACAGGCTTCGGTATACCGTGTTATGTCTTATTATTGCATTATCAGCTTATGTGATTGAGGGACGACTGTCTGTTTATTCTGTTAATTTTTGCTAAAGCTATAAACTGTTGGTTAGGTAGGGGATTGGTACCTACTATGGGGGTGCAATTTATGCCCGTTTCCACAGAGCATATCGAGGGGTTAACCACTCGTTGGGAATCTCGTTGGGAATCATAGGAAATCTCAGGGAATCTTGGAATTTTTTTGAAGTGGTTACCCCTTCGGGTTTCATCTTTCTATGAATATCGTTGGGTATCTTTGGAAATCTTTATGGAATCTCAGGGGATCTCAAGGAATCTCTGGAGTGGTTACCCCCTCGGAGCTTATTTTAGGTTTTAAGCCATAGATATTTGTTGAGACCGTGCTGAGTGGATAATTTAAAAAATGGCTGCGGCTCAGCAGTCCGCAGTTTTATCGGGGAAATAAAATTGCAATGTCCTGGGTAGCCACTGTACCAAGAACAAGGTAGTTTTGTAATATTTTTCGTGGTTTGTTACGTGCATGGTAGTACTGATGTGCCCGGATCGCTAACCAGAACAAAAATTGGAACCTTGGGCTCCCCTACCACTTCCCCAAAGCCAGGGGCAACTGTTACGGCCCACCAGAGTAGGAACATTTCCCTCCTTGGCTTTGGGAGCAGGAAAATGCCTCATCTTGGCTGTGGGAGCAGTAAAATGTCTCATCTTGGCTGTGGGAGCAGTAAAATGTCTCATCTTGGCTGTGGGAGCAGTAAAATGTCTCATCTTGGCTGTGGGAGCAGTAAAATGTCTCATCTCGGCTTTGGGAGCAGTAAAATGTCTCATCTTGGCTGTGGGAGCAGTAAAATGTCTCATCTTGGCTGTGGGAGCAGTAAAATGTCTCATCTTGGCTGTGGGAGCAGTAAAATGTCTCATCTCGGCTTTGGGAGCAGTAAAATGTCTCATCTTGGCTGTGGGAGCAGTAAAATGTCTCATCTTGGCTGTGGGAGCAGTAAAATGCCTCACCTTGGCTGTGGGAGCAGTAAAATGCCTCACCTTGGCTGTGGGAGCAGTAAAATGTCTCATCTTGGCTGTGGCAGCAGTAAAATGTCTCATCTTGGCTGTGGCAGCAGTAAAATGTCTCATCTTGGCTGTGGGAGCAGTAAAATGGCTCATCTTGGCTGTGGGAGCAGTAAAATGCCTCATCTTGGCTGTGGGAGCAGTAAAATGTCTCATCTTGGCTGTGGGAGCAGTAAAATGCCTCATCTTGGCCGTGGGAGCAGTAAAATGTCTCATCTTGGCTGTGGGAGCAGTAAAATGTCTCATCTTGGCTGTGGGAGCAGTAAAATGTCTCATCTTGGCTGCGGAGAAGTGGTAGGATGACCCCAGGGTTTGAATTCTTGCTCTGGTTAGCGTTCCGAGCACAGTAGTAGCTTAGTAGACGGGTTGGGGGACAAGCCCAGCAGTAGACGTAAACGATGAGGATCCACACTTTTAGGTGGGTTCCGAACCACCACAGACATATACATTTCACATGATAATATGCTGAACATATCAGAGGTTGACTCCGGGCAGAAAAAATTTGACATGATCAGGATAGAACCGTTGTGACCCAGGTCTTAGTGTTCTACACCGCTCGGCTATGGTGAGAAACTGGGAGAATCCTCAGATTGATTCGCCTCCTCTAAGTGGGAAAGGAATTACCAGTTCTCGCGGAATGGGGAAAAAATGTTTTATTTTTTCCCTCTCAAATTGTATTTTGCGATCCGCCGCCCCAACTTGATCTGAGAAAACAGCCCCAAGGCGCTTATCATCCTTTTATAAACCAATGAAATAAACCGAGAAGGAAAATGATTCGGAAAAGCCAATATTGAGTGCGAGAATCCAAGGAATTAGTCATTCGGATCGCGATTACGCCCCCCCCCCCCCCCCCCTCCCCCTGAAGCTGCGAGATTCAAGAAGTCACCAATCCACAAGTGATACATGTTTCCTTCTTAAGCGATTCCCATTAAATCGTTTAACTAATTATAGAATTAAGGGTGGGTTTCGCCAGTTCCTTACTTTGCAAGTAATGTTAGTAAATTTATCTTGCCGCGATAACTTTATCTTGCCGTTAAAAATCCACTGCTAATGTTAGGATAAGAGAGTTGCCGGTAGGATGGTGAAAGACAGAAATTTTTCTTTTGATAACGCTATAGTGAACTTTTAGGGGATTATTTGGTAGCCTTTATAGGAACTCGTGCAATCCTCACTTATTTACGTTATTTACCACCACACAGCCTGTTAATTTCGGCCGTTAAAAAGACATATTATATTACAGAACATTTAAATATCTAATAGTATCCTCATAAAATGTGCAGAATAAAACGTATAAACAAACACGACTGCGTTGACGCCCTTAACCATTTAACATGTCAACCTGCCTCATAAGCCAAAATTTCAGAAGTTGTAAACAAAGTGTTTAGCTTATTGGTCAGAACAGATGGATCTTTCCGGCGGATTGGTTCGTCATGAAAGCCCTCTATTGTGGTTCGAGAGATTCCGTCTGTGCTCGGCAATTTCCGGTCAAGTTCGGCAGTTTTCGCCGGTCGATGCTGCTGTGCTGTTGGGCGCCACTTGGTTGATGGTTTTCCGTCTGTCTGCAAGTGGCTGCCTCCTGTTTGGAGCGTCAATGCTACAGCTTGTCTTCTTGTGTAAACCCCTTCACAGTTTGCACGGACGAGAGCACCATAGGCGTCCTTCCAAGAGGGGGAGCTGTTTGTTTATGTTTTTTTCTGCATACTTTATGAGGAAACTATTGGATATTTAAATGTTCTGAGCCGAAAGTAACAGACTGTGTGGTTGTTTTTGTCAACAAAAAATTGTCCAAAATTAACCAATCGTAAATCATGTTAATTTCGGTCGTAAAAAGACGTATTATATTTTAGAACATTTAAATATCCAATAGTATCCTCATTAAATGTGCAGAAAAAAAATTAAACACGCCCTTAACGTAGTTAAACTCCTTGGTATAATAGCCAGGGCAGGGACCCTTTTTTCGTGCCTCAGGCCCGGGGGAAGGTTTACTCAGAATGTTAGAGCATTTCCCCCGGCCGATAATGGCGAAGTTCCTACCGTGCAAGATTCACTGCAGGAAATATCTCTAAGAGTCTGTAAGTGATGTTGGGTCCTCATGCTTATTTGAATAGCTTGAATTAAGTTGTTCTTTCCCCCTATTCTGACATGTCATAAGTCCTGGAATGGAGGGGGTGGAATGGCAACTTAGGGATGCCCGAGGGGGTAACCACTCGAGAGATTCCTTAATTTCTTGAGATTTCCAAAGATTCCCAACGATATTCATAGAAAGATGAGGCCCGAAGGGTTGCCGGTTACCCATATAAAAACTGCCGTCCGGGGATGCCAACCCGTCAGAACGGCCGTCCAGGACGCATGGTGTATTAGTCCGCCTATGGAGGGGGCTGCTGCATTCACCACCATCCTCCATCCGAGTTCATTACTTGTTTATTGCTGTCGGGGTTTTTTCACGCTTAGATGATGCTCTCCGGCTGTGATTTGCTTTTGGTTTGGAAATGACTTCTTAAATTGAAATTTTCCAGTCCGTTTAATTGAGTTTATGATGAAGAGTTGCTCTTATAGTTAGCTTGTGGGAAGGATAAGGGTCCTTGTTTTGTCGGACGTTCTGCCGTTCTATGAGGCGGTTTTGAATTCAGTCGCCGCTGGGCTGTCGAGGTGGGAGGGCGCTATGTCTCACGTCGCTGCTTCTTCACCCCGAATGTTTTCAGCCGGAGGGCTTGCACTTTTAGCCAGAGCCCTTTCCGTGCTTTCTGAACCCTACGGCCTGAGTGCCACTACTGGTATAAATGGCCTTGTACAAAGACTTAAGGGTGAAAACACAAGTGGCACTAGAATGGTTTTGCTGACAACCCGAGGAAACTGTTGAATATATATTTTTTTTTACTCCAAAAATAAGGCACAGTTTATTTTTTATCATCAGAAACAGTTGCCATCGATGGGTTAACCACTCCAGGGATTGCTTGAGATTACCAAGAATTTACTGAGATTCTCAACGAGATTCGTGGAAAGATGCACCCCGGGTATTTAGGGCCCTTAGGGCCCCTTAAGGGGCATCCCTAAACACTCAAGTAATTTCCAAGATTCCCTGAGATTTCATAAAGATTTCCAGTGATTCCCTGAGATTCCCAACGAGATTCCAGGAGTGGTTAACCCCTTGGTTCTCGTCCACCTAGCTGCACCTCACCTCGCCTATAGCATGGAGTTCCATATCTTACCTCATGCTATGAAAAACCTAGATGGACGGGCTTCTTCAAAAATCTCTGACAAAAATTATAGGTACATACAGCTGTACTGCACAACAGATTTCTGTGCCTCTCAGTGGCCGAGTGGTCAAGGGGTCCGCTTTGTGTCCTGAGAGGTTCGGGTTCGAATCCCGGCGGAACGGAAAAATTTTCCGCTTCCGACATGGATGTATAGGCTTTGGCCCACTTCGGTCACTTCGTCTTTGGCTTCGGCCAAAAAAATCTAACAAACCAACTCATCGGCGCATATGTTCTCTGAACGTCGCGCGATAAAAAAAACAACCTATAGATATTATCTAGTTTTTTCATGGCTATACTAATATGAGCAATATGCGGCGCATAACTAACTATTAGATAACCGGCGAGTACAGTGGGGGGTTTATTGGGTGCAGACCACCCACGCTTCGGCGGGAGACAGATTACCGCTCTGTCTGGTAAAGCTCAGGTGTATTTGGAGAGGAGCTGATGGAGTGGATGTGATTGTGACGTGTCATGTCGTCTGTAGTAATTATAGTGGAGAGTCTTGACACTTCGAAGGGTGACATGTTGTGCTAATTTTGAACTGTATGCGTTTCCTCTGACGTCTCAGGGTAAACATTGGCAAGTGAATGACGGATATCTTAGTATTTACATTCGCTATATTTGTTTACGTTTTTTCAGCACACTTTATAAGGAAACTATTGGATATTTAAATGTTCTGAAATATTGTATGTGTTTAAAATCACAACACAGCCGTTCAAAAGACATATTATGTTTCAGAACATTTAAGAGGACGCTATACCTGACGGTGCATTTTTTGCCGCCCATAAGAATAACATTGTGAGCGGCGATTCATTTTCAAAGTTTACCCTTGGTTGGAAAGACACAAAATTTTGCCTGTACCTAGCCCTAACAATGTTCTAGGGAGTGTTCGAAGCAGATTTCCCAATTTCTCACTGGTTTCTTTTATTGCAACTGTTTTGCAAATGCTAGCATCGCATACCTCAAAAAAAGTGCTGTATCTCGAAAACCAGTAAAAAAAATGGGAAATCTGCTTCGAACACTCCCTAGAACATTGTTAGGGCTAGGTACAGGCAAAATTTTGTGACTTTCCAACCAAGGGTAAACCTTGAAAATGATTCGCCGCTCGCAATGTTAATCTTATGGGCGGCAAAATAAAGGGTCCGACAATGGTCGCACTAGACTTTCTCGCAATTTTTACGCCAGCGGTATCGAAAATTTTGATTTTTTTTTACGTAATTTATTTCTTTTGGACCAAAATTTTAACTTTTTCTAAAAAATATTTTGCCATACACTGGAAAATAATTTTAGGCACCTACTCACCGGATTTCAAACATATCCGTCAAATGGTGAAGTGTCGTTCGACGCGCAAAGTACGTGTTTTCTATTTTCCATGTCACGGCCTTAATTTTCAAGTAATTGAAAATCTATTGAAAATGACCTTGAAGCATCTATCTGAGACCACTTTCACCAATTTTCAAGGAAATCTGTCGATTAGGGTTGTTGCAAATCCGTCTGAACCAATCAAAAACGTGATTTCAATTTTAGGAAAATTTTCCTACGATAATGCCAATATTGGCCATAATTATTATGTTGGATAAATTTCGTTCGGTAAAACATGAAACTAGGTTAAAGTACACCTCCCTACCAATTTTTATTGAAATCGATCGAATAGTGCTACCGGAGTGACGACCAACGCGTTTGGGCCAAAACTGGGCCACTGGGCCCACCTCCAAATGATTGTAAAAGACCTAAAAGCATCTATTCAAAAACACTTTTGCAAATTTTCAAGGTTCCAACTTGATATACGTAGCTTCCAGCCCTTCTTAACTGTCAAAAAACACGATTTTTTGCCTTTTTTTGACCATAGAAGGCGCAATTTTTTAGTTATCAAAATTTATCAAAAAAAATGTCCAGATATTTATATTAGGTACCTACATACCGAATTTGAGCAAAATCGGACGAACGGTGTGACGTCCAGTTGCGCGACAGACTGACGTACGTACGTACGTACGTCGGACGGACATTTTTTAAAAACCACTTTTTTGGACTCGGGGGACTCCAGGATCATGGGAAACCCAAAATCTCAAAATCGTAATTTTGCACGAAGACATAACTTTCTCAGCCCATGTATTACATACGGGCGAGAAAGTAAAAAGCACCGTCAGGTATAGCGGACCCTTAACCATAGTTCAGTTTGCTGTATCAAGGAGGTCGTCCGTCTAGCCGTTTTCTATAGCATGGGGTAGGATGGAGAGCTCGCCCGGGCGGCATGCGCACTGCCCTTACCCTATCCCACCCTATGCTATCGTAAACGGCGGCCCGGCCAGATGGACAACATCCTCCAGTGTGTCCCCTTGTCTTGGCTTCTAAGGTCCAATGAGAGCTGGAGATCTGATCATTTTAAATTAAGGGTCCGACAATAGTCGCCGAGTTGCTCTTCAAATTTCGTCGAAATTGAGTGAAAAATGAGACTTTTTCAGGAACCACCTTTTTTGGCTCAATTTTGTACGAAAACAATACTTTGGCCAGTGAAAAAGTAGATTAACTTAGCAGATAACTGTTCAACTAGCTGGGTTGCTCATCATTTGTCTGAATTGATTGGGAAATGGACCATACAGACCACCCACGTCGGACGATGAACGGATTACAGCACTGCAGTGGTGCATTCCTGGTTTTCGCTCAGTACAGTTGGGCCCCACATACCTGCCCGCGTGCCTACCCGGCTTAAATGGACATTACCGAGATTCCATCAACGAATCAGTTAACAACCGTTTATTAATTAAATCCATTCAGGTTTATCTAGATTAGACTTAGCCTTAGCCATCTCCAAGGATTTGCCGACGCTGTTTTTAGAGGAACACCGGTTCTATCTCGATCCCACCGAAATTTTTTTTGATTCAGCATCTAAAGTGAAATGTATATCGTGGTGGTTCGGAACCCACCTAAACCTGTAGGTCTCCACCAACACGATGGGAATGCTGCCAGCTGAGCACGATGGATTTCTTGTCCCCCCCACGAAGGGTTTGCCGAAGCTCAGCACGAAACTTTTAGGTCACACGGTTTTTACGAGTCTAGTACTACATTTCCTTCCCCTATACGTCTCTTAGGAAGGGGTTGAAGGTGTGATAGATGGGGGAAAGCACGAGCTGGACAGTTTCAATTGCCGGCACCTTTAGGGGAGGGGGTTCAGGATTTATAGCCCCCTCCCCCTCCCGCTGTACCTACCTGCGGGGGGAAGGGGGAAAAGGGGCCTTTTTTATACGGGCCCTGGCATTGATGGATAGTCGTCGGTTGCTGATTAGTTTCCCTGCTGTATAACCTCCAACACATTTTTGTTTAAAAACGCCTTTGAGGGTTTCATGGAAAGTGCGTTTGAAAAGGCCCTGCTGAGTTAAATCATCGTTTAAAAAAATGTTTTTATTTTATTTTTTAAAAAGGTCAGATCAGAGGAGAACCATGAGCGTAGCAAAACCAAAAACCTGCCCCCCCCCCCCCCCCCCCCCAAGGCCTTCTCCTCATGTATGGCTTTATGTGACGCTATGCGTAGGTCAGAATGCGCCCTCCCCTCTTATTGTTATATGTATATATATATATTTTTTTTTTCTTTTCAGACTGCCGTGAAGATGGCGACTCAGAAAAGCAGCAAGCTTTTCAACAATTTTACGCTGGGGACTGAGAAGAAGCTACCCCCTCAACGGGTCATACATAGGCATAGTCCTGCTTTGGTAAGTCTGCGTTAAGGCTAAATACACCATCGTGAAACACGGGGCAGCAGAAAGACATTTCTTACCAGTTTTTGAGGAGACTGTTGGATATTTAAATTTCTGAAATATAATATGTCTTTTTAACGGCCGTAATTAGCAGACTAGACTGTGGGGTGGTTCTACGATCTGTTAAATTCGGACGTATTTTTTGTTGACGAAAATATCTCGGTCTTAAGGCTGAATATACATTCGCTATTTTTTTACGTTCCGATTTCAAACTTTGCGAGAAAACTATTGGGTATTTAAATATTCTGAAATATAATATGTCTTCTTAACGTCATTACTCATGAGGCCACGTAATTTCACGATCGGTTAATTTTGGACAATTTTTTTGTGACAAAAATCACTCGATCGTAAAATCGCAACATAGCCTCATGAGTAATGACGTTAAAAAGTCATATTATATTTCAGAATATTTAAATGTCCAATAGTTTGCTTACAAAGTTAGAAATCGGAACGTAAAAAAATAGCGAATGTATGGTGGCCCTTAAGGTGACATATTATATTCCAGATGATTTAAATGTTGAGCAGTTTCCTCAAAAAATGGGGAGAAAGAACAAACAAAAGGATTGTGTGGTGACCCTTAACTGTCTGTGTGAGAAAGACAAGGGACACTCCCTGTAAGAGCCAATTACTCCCTTTTCTACTTTATACCTTCTCGTTAGCCGTTTGTGTGTCCCATTTTCCGAGAAGTCCCATGAGTAAAAAAAAAAAAAAAAAAAAAAAAAAGTCTTTATAAAAATTTCTTCTTTGTGTCCCCTGTTTGGTAACCTGTCGACCGATTCAAACCTTTTTCTGAAGAATCGATCGACCAGTGAAATCGGGAACATTTTAATTGAACGGCTGATAAGTCCCCTCAAAAAATTCCCATTTCGTGGTGATTTGAACCTTGGCATTATAAAAGGATGCTGGTGCCTCGGATGGAAGCTAAATTTTATTCTTTTACGTGAACTTCCAGCTATTGTATGAATCCAAACCGGTACGTTTTTCCGTTCGACATTCACCTCTGGTATGTTCAACATATGAAGTGAAATGTATGGCGATGTGGTGGTTCGAAACCCACCGAAAACTGTAGGTCCCCATCGTGCCCCCACCGGCGGCTGGGGAGCTGGTATTTGGTAGTGCTGCTAGCTGAGCACGATGAACCCCTACACCTCAACTAACTAAATTCCTTCAATTCCTCCAGTGTCTCTCAGTGGCCGAGTGGTCAAGGGGTCCGCTTAGTGTCCTGAGAGGTCCGGGTTCGAATCCCGGCGTAACGGAAAAATTTTCCGCTTACGACATGGATGTATTGGCTTGGGCCCACTCCTAAACTGGCTTCGGCCCCCTCATAGTTCGGCTTCGGCCAAAAACATCCGCGCCCGATGGGGTAACCACTCCAGAGATTTCTTGAGATTCCATAAAGATTTCCAAAGATTCCCAACGATATTCAGAAAGATTAACCCCGAAGGGGTACCCACTACCCACTCAAAAAAAAAAAATAAAAAAAATCCAAGATTCCCAGGGATTTCATAAAGATTTCCAAATGATTCCCAACGAGATTCCTGGAGTGGTTAACCCCTCGTCCGCGCCTATTATGTTCACTGGTCGTCGCGCTTAAAAAAAAAATCCTGCAAAAATCGAGAGACAGAAGTTAAGAAGTAAAATTAATTGGTTAGTTAAATAAAGCAATAAATTCAGGAAGAAACGTAGCTGATGGGAAATAAGCTGAAATGTCGGGTAATACAACAATATAAAGCCAGATATAATTCCACCTCGTCATATTTAATAGAAAGCCACCGCACAAATTGAATAGTGAAATCCTCACAGAGAGAAAGAGAACAGAGAGAGACCCGGGAAACCTCAGTCATTATTTACAGCTAATTTGCCAACTTTTGGAAAATGTAACGATTGCGCCCCGCTTGGGGACGAAACGGTGGGGTGGTAGTTCTACCGGTCACCGCCAGAGGGCAGCACCATCCCTTAACTTACTCCACTTCCAAAAAAAATTTGATATAGTTTTATGATTTGGTTGCGGACTGCTGGAGTACGGTGGGTTGTTTCTTCCTATTAGGTCACTCGAGCCAAGAGACATTTTATATAGCTCGGCTTTTGACTCTACCTATATGATGAGGGGAACTGGGGCTTTGTTTGCGTTTTTTTCTGCTGATGATACTGTTGGATATACATATAAATGTTTCCAAATTTAATACCTATGACTTTTTAACGACCGAAATTAAGAGGACGCTATACCTGACGATGCATTTTTTGCCGCACATAAGATTAACATTGCGAGCGGCGATTCATTTTCAAAGTTTACCCTTGGTTGGAAAGACACAAAATTTTGCCTGTACTTAGCCCTAACAATGTTCTACGGAGTGTTCAAAGCAGATTTCCCAATTTCTCACTGGTTTCTTTTATTGCAACTGTTTTGCAAATGCTAGCATCGCATACCTCAAGAAAAGTGCTGTATCTCGAAAACCAGTAAAAAAAATGGGAAATCTGCTTCGAACACTCCATAGAACATTGTTAGGGCTAGGTACAGGCAAAGTTTTGTGTCTTTCCAACCAAGGGTAAACCTTTTTTTTTATATTGTTTATATTGGCACGTAAAAACATTTACATTTTGCCAGTACATAGTTTTTTTTTTTTTTTTTTCTTCCTACATATCAATTTTAGATTTTGCAAGTGTACTATAAATTGACCGATAAATTTTCAAGTCTCCCGACTTCAGCGCTGCCTCTAGTGTCTCTGGGAGATCTGCTTCTCTGAGTAGTTGGCTTAAGGTTCCGCGTTCCGCCTGCGTCCTGGGACAGGCCATGACGACGTGGTCTGCCGTTCCCTCCGCCTGACCGCAGGGACACGTTGGCGAATCCCGGACTCCTATTCTGGCCAGATGAGCGGGTGATGAGTTGTGTCCAAGTCTGAGCCGAACAATGGTTGACACCATGCTTCGAGGGGCCTTGACCCCTTGGAACCACGCCCGAGTGCTCACCTGACTTTGCAGCCGGGAAAGGGTTGTGACTGTAGATCGGTCCACCCACAGCTGCTGCCACTGGGCTTTTGCTTCTGCTCGAGCAGATGCCATCAGGTCATCCGCTGATGGAGGGATATCCAGGGGAATTCCAGTTAGCGCTGCTTGCCGGGCGCACGTGTCAGCTATGTCATTTCCAGCCACGCCGGCATGACCGGGAACCCAGACGAGGGAGATTGTGAAGCCTTCACTGTGTAGAAGATTTGCTTGCTGAACAATCTCGGGAAGTAGTGGATGGAGATGTTTGCCACCCATTAAGTGTTGAAGGGCTGTGAGGCAACTCAGGGAGTCAGAAAACACACAAAAATTTCCAGGTGTCAATGTTTCGATGTAACAGAGCGCCTGAAGAAGGGCTACAACTTCCGCACTGTAGGATGAGTGGGCAGGAGACAACTGGTACAGCTTGAAGGTTTTGCCTTCCAGATGATAGACAGCCGATCCTACTTCTCCGCTGTCCTTACGAGAGCCGTCCACGAATAACCAATCATAGTCAGGCCAACGACTGAATGCTTCGCACTGGAAGACTATCTCATTAGCATTGTGCGGTGCAGCACGAGGCAAGCACTGAAAGTGGTCTGTATCAATTTCAGTAAACTTGAGAAATGTCCCTGCTTCCATCGGAGATAAGATCAGCCCCACCGGGACTTCGCTTTGATAAACACTACTGCCATATTTTGAGGCCGCGGCTACGTTGAGAGGTTGTGGCTTCTCCTTTAGTAAGGGAGTAATCTTCAAAACTGACTCAAGACGCAATAGCTGTGGCAGCAGTGGGTGCGTAGCGACGGTCGCAGCTTTAATAACAATTCTGGAAGACAGTAATGACCTTCGCTGAGAGAGGGGAAGCTCTCCCGCTTCAACTAGCAAGGCATCAACAGGTGACGATTTCATTGCCCCGAGGCAAATGCGTATGCACCGGTACTGTAAACGGTCCAATCGGGAGAGGTGCGTTTTCGCTGCGCCACCAAAGATGTGGGAGCCATAGTCGAGAATGGGGCGGATCAATCCTCTGTAGAAGCAGAGGAGGGTAGAGGGGGAGGCACCCCACCACACACCACAGAGGGCCCGGAGCAAACTCACTCGTGGCCCAACACGATTTTCTACGTAAAGTACGTGCGATCGCCATAGCAGTTTTGTGTCAAAGAACATTCCAAGAAATTTGAAGTGCGTAGACCTCTTCAAGCGTTTGTTGTCAACATAGACCTCAAGATCTGGCGGGTCTTCCACAACTCTGTGGCGTGAAAAGATTTGCAGTTGGCACTTTTCAGGTGACACTGAGAGCCCTAACTTCTTCAGTTCCGAATTCACGAAGTTGACCGTACACTGGACCACATCAGACGCTTCCTGAAGTGTCCGACGAGACCCAAAAATGAGTACGTCATCGGCATACTGAATCACAGTAGTCATCTGCCACGCAGATCTTCCAAGGCTTCTTACATACAGGTTAAACAATAGTGGGCTTAGACCATCTCCTTGGGGCAAACCTTTTCTGGCGACACGAGGGCCACATAAGAGCCCGCCCATGCGGACATAGGTTTCCCGTTCACTGAATAAATTCCAGACCATACGAAGCATTCTTGGAGGGATCCCAATCTCAGCGAGGCCTTGAACAAGAATATCGATGGGTACGTGGTCATACGCCCCTTGTACATCAATGCCACATGCGACCCCATATCCATTTGAAGCAGCATTGCTTAAAAGTTCATTATAAAAGAAGGCCAGGGCGTCCTGCGTACCGCGACCGCGACGAAAAGCAAACTGATGTGGAGATAGAATACTTGTTCTTTCTACGAAACGATCTAGACGCCGTTGTAAGACCCGCACAAAAATCTTTCTCGCACAATTTAGCAGGCTGATCGGGCGATATGAACTTGGAAGGTTAGCTGGCTTGCCAGGTTTTAGGATTGGCTGAATCATAACCTGATTCCACTCTTTCGGTACGACTCCATTGGTAAACACGTCATTAAAGTGTGTCAACAAGTCATTTTTGAGCTCCTGTGGTAAATGTGCATAGAAGGAGTACGGTTTCCCATCCATTCCAGGTGCAGTATCTTTTCGAGGAGAATCAAGTATCATTTGCAGCTCTTGTGCAGTAATTGGTTCATCTAGCGTGCCGGGATTCTCTGCCGTCGAGGACAAACTGGAAGGGGGGCTCACTTGAACAATTTCTGGTGTATACTGACGGAGGAGTTCCGATAACAACTCGTCGCACCCAGTGAAGCGTGCATAGGGGGAACACTTCCTTTGTTTAAAATGCCGAATTTGCCGCCATGCTTCAGCCACTGAAACGTCAGGGGTTATTTTTGAGCAGAATTGGGACCAACCTTCCCTTTTGCAGCTAGCAAGAGTTTTTTTCGTTAGAGCTGCTACCCTCTTATACTCAACATACTTGTCCATTGACGCCTCCTCCCGAAACGCCCGGAAGGCTTTTGTCCTGTCGTCCACCACACGCTGACACTCAGCATTCCACCATACAGGTCTTGGATTTCTTCTACCTTTAAATTCCTTGGATCTGTGTGGGAAGGTTTCATCCGCGGCAGTCTTGATACATTGCGCAATACGCTCCTCAGGAGTTGTCGGAGAACCAACATTATCTAGCTCTTTTTTGCAGGCCTTCAAGTAGCTATCCCAGAGTCCCGGAAAAATCATCCATCTCTTAAGTGGTGATCGACTGCACGATCGTCCTTTGGTAGCTGATTGTGCTCCTGCAGGCAGGTGCACTGTAGTGATCACTGGGAAGTGGTCACTTCCATATGGAGAAAAGTCCGTTTCCCAAACACAGCACCATGCCATAGAGGCGGTCGTTGCAGTAACATCAACTGCGGAAAGCCGTTGATTAGGTCTAGTTATTTAGTTATTTAGTTATATATAGTTTGTCCTGTCGTCCACCACACGCTGACACTCAGCATTCCACCATACAGGTCTTGGATTTCTTCTACCTTTAAATTCCTTGGATCTGTGTGGGAAGGTTTCATCCGCGGCAGTCTTGATACATTGCGCAATACGCTCCTCAGGAGTTGTCGGAGAACCAACATTATCTAGCTCTTTTTTGCAGGCCTTCAAGTAGCTATCCCAGAGTCCCGGAAAAATCATCCATCTCTTAAGTGGTGATCGACTGCACGATCGTCCTTTGGTAGCTGATTGTGCTCCTGCAGGCGGGTGCACTGTAGTGATCACTGGGAAGTGGTCACTTCCATATGGAGAAAAGTCCGTTTCCCAAACACAGCACCATGCCATAGAGGCGGTCGTTGCAGTAACATCAACTGCGGAAAGCCGTTGATTAGGTCTAGTTATTCTTGTGGGACTCCCCGTGTTCAGAACTACCAGGTTTGTATCCTCAAAAGCATCCAGTAAACGTTCCCCACGAGGAGATGAGCGTGAACTCCATGGGCAGTGGTGGGCGTTGAAATCCCCCCCTACGAAAGTCCATCCCGGAAACTGCCGAAATAATTCGACAAGGGGAGATGTAACCACAGGCAGGTGAGGTGGAATGTAGGCTGAAATGAAGTTCAGTTCTCTATTCCAGCAGGTAACTTGAACGGCAACACATTCCATCAGGTGCATCCACGTTGGCAATTGGTGAACTACGAACTTTGTCTTTACCGCAATTGCGACACCTCCTCCACGTACCCCGTGACGATCACATCGAAAAATGTTATATCCAGGAATTTGAAAATACTGTCCATCCCACAGCCACGTTTCTGACAACAGGATGATATCAGCCTTATGATGGTCGGCAAGGAAATACAAGTCCGCTTGGTTCTTGCTAACTGACCGGGCATTCCATTGGACAACAGTTAAGCAATCCATGCTGATGTAATTTGTCCAACCAGGTAACTCTTCAACTGCCCAAATAGGGGACTTGCAATGAATAATTCAATCGCGCCTGCTATCAGAGCTGCAAAAACTTCTTCTGCGACTCCCATGACATTGATGCAGGTAAACCTTGCTAGAGACCTAAAAATATCTTCCCATGAGTTGTTAGCTGGGGCGGCTGGGGGTTGCTTTCCTCTTGTACGCTCGCGGTTAGTACGGACCTTCTCATCAAGACTGTCCAAGGGTGACATCTCTGGTTTTGGAGCATTCTTACTTTGGTTAAGACTCCGGGTTGGGATCTCCCTGAACGACTCTCCTACCACTTCCGCGAAGGTTTTCTTCTGCTTCTTGTCCGGGCTGGTCTTTCTCAGGGATTCAGGTGTCTTGTTATTCTTTTTTGGAGTCAGAGATATACCTGACGGACCCGGGCTTCCAACTTGTTTTTTCTTGACAGCTTGATCCACTTGAGGAGAGGCCTCTCCACCTTCTTCAGGCAAAACATCTGGGGGAAGCTGAGAGAACTCCCGGCTGTAAACGGTCTTGTTCTTTTCTGGTTGGCTGCTGCTAACTCTTATAGGTTTTTTCCGTTCGTCTAGCCCGCCAATTGGCATTGAGTTTTCTTTGCCCGACACTACTTGCTGAAAGGCAGCTCGTTTCCTGGCTAGCTGCTCTTTAAACTTGGAACAGCTAGGATCATTAGCCGCATGAGGGCCTCGGCAATGAAGACACTTTCGAACAGTCTGTTTGCATTCGATCATTGGGTGATTTTCGGCGCATTTTACACAGCCAGGTTTATTCTTACTGCCACACTGGGCCGCGGTGTGCCCATAAAACCCACAGTGATAACAGACTAGTGGCCGAGGAATACTGGCTCGGACTGGACAAGATAAGCCATAGATTCGAACAAACTCCGGTAATTCGACTCCCACAAATGTTATTTCGGCGCTTAATTCCTTATCGTTCGGTCTACTGAACGTCCTGATCTTTGCCACAGGACAGGGGCTCACTATAGTTTGGACCAGCTGGTCAACGGATGTGTCTGGGGCAAGACCATGTATGGTGCCCTTACGGGATAAGGCTGACGTAGGTGGGTAAGCCTTCAGTGAGAAGGATTCGAGGCGAGGGCAGTCCAGTAAACGATTTGCTTCAGTCGCCGAAGCACAGGACACTCTAACCCTGTTAGCTCCCTTCTTGGCCAGCTCAGAAAACTGAAATCTTACCTTCAATAGGTGCTCAGCTAGGTTCATGGGGTGCAGAGCACCTTTAGTGCTTTCAACAAGCACGTAAAATGGGCCCTGCGCTGTGAGAGGGTAGCGGGTGGGCAGCTGTGCCAGCCCCCTGGCTGTCACCGACGGAGACGTCTCCGGCCATTCCTCAGTCCGTGATGCTGTAGCACTCACTTCTGGGACATCCTCAGTGCGGGCTCTCTTACCCGTTCTGTGTGGGTCCTCATCCATAGGGGTTGGGGAGCCTCCAGTCTGCAGGTGACTATCCTGGACGACACCAGGAGAGTCCTCCATGGAGAAATTCCACAGTGTTCACACTGTGACACGAGAACTTGATAGTATCTACTTAGAGGGGGTCAGAACACCAACTTTAACACTTTGACAAAAAATAAATACAGTAAACTGCGTGAATAGCGAGTTGAAGTTGAAATGGTCGCGCATGAAAATTATGAAGGGACTCGAAGGACGAAACGCAGAAACACCCTTCCCTGAGCACGGCTCGCGTCACACTGAGGGTAAACCTTGAAAATGAATTGCCGCTCGCAATGTTAATCTTCTGGGCGGCAAAAAATGCACCGTCAGGTATAGCGGACCCTTAATCGCGCACAAATTTTTTAACTGAACTGAATATTGTTCTTCGTCTGCATCCGCCGTCATTCCCCTAACCAATGGTGAAAAAATCTCTTTTTTTTCAGAACACGCAAAAAAAAATTGTACTTGACCAAAGGCTAAGAATTGTTCTGTTAGCGAGAAGTGTCCTACTTCTTCTTTGAAGTTTTATAGAGTAGCCCCCTCATGCTCATTTTTGGGTACCCCTGTTTCAAGAATTTTCTGCTAACATCGCTTACCTACTATCTTGAATCAGAAGCAGTCAGAGAGTTGACTTATTTTGGACAGCCCTGTAGCTCCTTTTGTCGATGCGGTAATCACTTTTGTTCTATACACCTCTCAGCGACAGCCACCCTTTTCCCTTGTATCGCTGACTCAGTCTCCTTCAGTGACTCTCCTCTCGAGGACCCTTACTCTTTTTATGCGCCAAGCACTGCTTCACATAAGTTAGGCACTCTCAGCCCTTCTAAAGATACTGGAGCCGGAGAGGTTCAGCGAGCTATGGCTGCAAGTGCTGATGGAGGCCTTGACTCCCAGGAACCATGCATGAGTGCTCGACCATGCGTCCAGGACGTTAGGGGGAAGGATGGCAGTTTCTGTGTCTCCATCCCTATGTTGCTGTTGCAGTCACGCCATTCTCGCCCGAGAGGGTAACCACTCCAGAGATTCCATAAAGATTTCCAAAGATTCCAAACTATACTCATAGAAAGATGAACTCCGAAGGGGTAACCACTCCAAAAAATTTCAAGATTCCCTTAGATTTCATAAAGATTTCCAATGATTCCCAACGAGATTCCCAACGAGTGGTTAACCCCTCGTTCTCGCCCCTCGTTCCAGGACTCCAGGCCAGCTTAAAATAGCTAAGGTGACTTCAGAATTCAGGAATAAATAAATTGGCCGAGTAGTCAAGGGGTTCGACTTGTGGCTGAGAGGCCTGGGTTAAAATCCCACCGTAAGCAATATTTATTATGAAATGGCTTCGGTCAATTGTGAAATGTTCAGCCAGGGGTTAACCATTCGTTGGGAATCATTGGAAATCTTTATGAAATCTTAGGGAATCTAGGAATTCTTTTGGAGTGGTTACCCCTTCGGGGTTCGTCTTTCTATGAATATCGTTGGGAGTCTATGGAAATCTTTATGAAATCTCAGGGAATCTAAAGGAATCTCTGGAGTGGTTACCCCCTCGTGTTCAGCAGAGCATTGTCAGTTTACGTAAGTGAACTTTTGACTGTTTTCTTTGTTTTTACACTGGGAATTCAGCAACTAGGAATTAATTAGTTTTATCCACTGCAGAATCCTCCAGTATTTGTTTTACCGTTTTGTTATCATCACCATCCCATTCCTCCTGAATAATTTAAATTCCATTAAAAATAAACAGTGATATTTTTGTCCTCAAGTTGAGCAGTTTCAACCTCCGGTGCCATAAAACTCCGGCAGGATATAAAGATAAGGCAAACGGGTCAAAATCTGAATAGTCTTGACGTGTAAATCCCCCTTCTCTAAGTTGGGAAAGAGGAGATGGCTAACACTGATAGGATCCCCTTAACGAAAAAGAAAAAAAATGAAGAAAAAAGTAAAGAGGGGATTCGTTTCGAATTTGTCTTCCCCTCCATTCCCCCCATCCACCCTTCTTCTCTTTAAGCTTTTCAACAAAAGTACAAAGCAAAGTTTAGACATTCATATCGGTGGAAACAAGAGAGATTTTCATTTTAAAAAGGGGGAGAAAACATCCCCCCGAGTGCGGGGGTTCCAGGGGAAAAAAAGACTACTTACTTTGAAAGCGGGCAGACCAGACGGAAAAAATATGCATTATTTTCTTTTAGCAGCTCCCTTGATTACATTTTTTACACTTCAACTTTATTCATAACTGAATTATACAAATCGACGGGGGACCGGAAAGACTGGATCTCTCAAACGAATTTTATTACTGTCATTTTCCCCTGAAGTGATGGTGGTTTTTTTAGTTTTTGTTGCCACTTTCGTATCTGTATGTGATGGGCCAGATAAAAAGAACCAAACTGTGTGAAATGATTGGAGGACCCGTCAGTGATTAAAAATATTTGGATCCATGAAGGATGGATATGGCTCCCCGATTACTTTGACTCCGTTCTATAACCTGATCGAAGATTCATCGTTCACTGATCAAAATTCATGATCAATTATTTTTTTGAAATTCATTCTTACCACTTGTCTATTATACCTACGTATCTTGCCGGTTGTCTTACTAGGCTGAATTTCACCACTTATATTGTACACTATAGTGTACACTATAGCGTTATCGGATTTTTGTTTAGCTTATGACAAGTGATTATTGCAAGGAATTATGGGAAACAAGTCGCAAGGAACTTGTCGTAAGCTAAACATACGATAATTCGAACGTTAAATCTATGCCTCATCGTATGTTTAGCTTATGACAAGTGCCTTGCGATTGCACCTGTCATAAGCTAAACATAAATTCGAAAACGCTATAGTGAACACTATAGTCTACAGTCTACTTTCCGATAGTGTCTATAACGAGAGGATTTAAAGAACGGATTTACGTTATCGTATGTTTAGCTTACGACTTACGACAAGTGCGTTCGCAGAGAAACAAGTACAAGCGCAAGGCATTTGCCGTAAGCTAAGCATACGATAACGTAAATCCGTTCGTTAAATCCTCTCGTTAAAAGACACTATAGTGGTGAAATTCAACCTTAGTTGTAAAATGGATCTACATTCAAACGTATATTTCATACCAGATTGTTTACCAACCCTCAGCCCAGCCCCTAAGTGCCTCTTGTGTTCTGAGAGGCCTCGGTTCGAACCCCGGTGTAAGGAATATTTTCACCTTACGAACATACATAGGACGCCCCTGAATAGAGTCGTGATACAAATGTGTTACTACTGCCATTTGCCACTGACTGTTAGTGCGGAAAATAGGAAAAGAAATAAAAATCCACGAACATTTCATTTAGGGTTTACCCGAGGGGGTAACCACTCCAGAGATTCCTTGAGATTCCATAAAGATTTCCAAAGATTCCCAATGATATTCATAGAAAGATGAACCCCGAAGGGGTAACCACTCCAAAAAATTCCAAGATTCCCTGAGATTTCATAAAGATTTCCAGTGATTCCCAACGAGATTCCCAACGAGTGGTTAACCCCTCGGGTTTCCCCCTCTCCTGTCAGGGCAAGTCAACCCCCACCACCAAACCAAAATACAGAAAAGAAAGGGGGGAGGGAAAGTAATAAAGGTTGGAACTGGCAAATTAGCTCTACTTTGTGTGTACGTTGGGGGCAGGTTAAAAATGAATTGGGAATAAAAACTGTCCCTGCTGTTCCAGCAAAAGCTGCAGTGTTGTTTGTGATTGTTATCACAGATTTAAGCCTGTTTTCACTGTGGTGTTGACCACAACAACAGAATGGGATCAACCAATTGAAAATCACTCAGAGTGATATATCCTGTCACAGGATATATCACAGGATTCCTGTGGCATTTGTACATAGAAATAATGGTAGTTTTCTTACTTTAGTTGATACGATTGCTTCACTATCGGTAGTATGGTTGGTTTTTATTTTACTTACCAATGTAAGTGCCAGTGCCAGTGGCAGTGAGCCTTACAGTTCGTACCTACTTATCCCTTCACTGTGAAGGGGTCATCCCTTTTATTTTTCTCCTCAACCAAAACGCAGCACTTTTTCTCATATTATCATCGAAACTAACCTCCTTATTGCAATAAAATCAGTGTACTTACTTAGTCAATTCTTTTAAGAACATAAAGTAAGCAAAAATTCATTAAAATGACTTTTGGTTACTTCACAGTGTTTGCACAACCAAACATCAACAAACCCACTGATTCAAAATATGGAGTCTGTTTGGTTGTGCAAACACTGTGAAGTAACCAAAAGTCATTTTAAAAGAATTGACTAAGTACGTTACATATTTTTATTGCAATAAGGAGGTTAGTTTCGATGATAATATGAGAAAAAGTGCTGCGTTTTGATCCAGGAGAAACGGAAATACACATCAATCGACCCATGTCATCTTAACTGGTTTTGGGTATCTTTTAAAAAGGCCTCAAGTATTTTTATCATGCTTGACCTGCCTCTTAAACCACGAGTCTGGTTTTGTTGTGTTCTTTACACCCCATTTACTTATTCAATCTTCTCTGCGTATGGCCATGAGTTTGTATGCTGAATATACAAAATACACAATCTGTGGCACGTATCATAGAGTGATGGCATCCTCTTGCATACTTCCCCTCCCGTGGGGTCTGTGTTGCCATGTTTACGGGCTTTCGCTCGTTGAAATACTTCGTTTCCCTCAGGCTGCTTGTATAGGAGCTATTGGCCGTAAATTAGTAAATTTTACATGATATGTATGAGAGCAAGAACTGTGAATTTTTAGCCAGTTTGTTGTGATAGCTGAGTGGGTGGTCATTTGAAAGTTGGGGTAATAGGTAATATGTGTAATAATAATAATAATTTTAATTTTCTACGGACGGATCTAAACATATGCACTAAATTCCTTTTTTTTTTTTTTTTTTTAATTCAGCAGTTTTGCAAGTGGGAAATCTGCTGTGGCATCCCCTAGACCTAGAACATTACTAAGTCTTCTCAAACTACGAAAAAATTTAGAAATAATTCACCGCTCGCTACAATAATCTTATGGGTGGTAGAATTGCATCGTCAGGTGAAGCAGAGCCTTAAAATGAAATGGGTCGCACTTTTTCTCGTATTATAACCGACACTTACCTCCTTATTGCAATAAAAACAACGTACTTACTTAGAGAATTCTTTAAATAACATAAAGTATGCAAAAATTGATTAAAATGACTTTCGGTTACTTCACAGTGTTTGTACAACCAAACAGACTCCACATTTTGGATCAGTGGGTTTATTGATGTTTGGTTGTGAATGAATTTTTGCTTACTTTATGTTCTTAAAAGAATTGACTAAGTTATTACACTGTTTTTATTGCAATTAGGAGGTTAGTTTCGATGATAATATGAGAAAAAGTGCTGCGTTTTGGTTCAAGTGAACGTAAACATACATCACCCTGGGGATGTCCCCCTTACCTTTTCTCTTGTCTATTGCCACGTTTTCTTGTGTTCAGGTACATGACGCTGGGACGAGCGACGACAGCGGCAGAGCGTCAGAGTCGCGAGTCCCTGGAAACGCCCTCAGCCATAGGGAGAGCTCACACGACAGGCTCAGCGACGCCAGCAGCCGGTGCAGCTCCGGCAGAGGATATATCGTAAGTACATTATTTTATTGAAATTCTAACTTAGACGTGTTTAGCTTATGACATAAGCTAAGAAACAGATTTATCTTATACTATAAGGAACAGATTTATCTTATGTCATAAGCTAAACATAGGATAAGATAAATCTGATTGGAGACACTATAGTATACTCTAAGAAGTGGTGAAATCCAGACTAACTCGTTTACGAAACTGAGTAACGTAAAGGAGCGATAGATAATTAAGAAGTTGCTGTCAGGCCAAGAGTCAAGAAAGTTGTAGGAGCTCTGCCTGATTGACTGTTGCGAACAAAAAGAAAAAACATGGGAAGAATAAACTAAAAATAAAAGCGTTAGACAACGACTCACTTGACATTCTCGTGAGAAAAAAAAAGCTCCAGCCCTACAAGTGCAAGGGTTGATTTAGTCAGACAGTCGAGTTTCCCCCCAACCAGTGAAGGCTAGGCTATGATTCATCGGGAAAAATCTCGAGCGCTCGGGAATAGATCCTGGCTCCTCTTGCTTCATAGCCCAGTGCCTTACCACTGTGCTAATCTTCTTTTCGCAATGCCAAGACCAGTCATTCCAACCAGTCCAGTACCCGAGAGGGTAACCACTCCAGAGATTTCCTGATATTCCATAAAGATTTCCTGAGATTCCAGGAGGTGTATTCTCTTTCTCGAACGCCAGCAAACCCACACAACTAACACCTTCAAAATTTATTGTAAGAAGAACTGTTCCCCGTATATTGCATCATGGCGTGCCTCATCTTCTTACAATAAATTTTGAAGGTGTTAGTTGGGTGGGTTTGCTGGCGTTCGAGAAAGGGAATACACCTCCAAATTCCCGAGATTCCCTGAGATTCCCAACGAGATTTCCATGGAGCGAGTGGTTGACCCCTCGCCAGTACCAAGAGACAGCAGTTCCCAGAAATAAATTTTTACAGGCGTTTGATTCAGAGAAGCTAACGGGAAAGTAAAAAAACAAATAAGCAAAAAGTTTGTAACTTCCGTGAATCGCTAAACCAAAAAGTTGCGAGTTTGAGTCATTCACGAGAGTACCGGGCGAGGAAAAGCCCGAAGTAGACAGATTAAACTCATCGAAAAAAAAGCCCGGTTCTTTTTTCTCCGTCAAGATTGCAACTGCCGTAATTAATTTACAGACGACGAACGATTTTTATTTTGTGTGAAGTGGAGTTGAACAACGTTAATTTTTCAATGTTTATTTCATTATTTTCTTGTTTCCTTTGATAAAATATAAAGTGGCAGCTTTCGGATTATTTAGTTGACAGGTAAGTATGTAGCCTGAAAGAAATTTGAGGGCTCCACTCTGATTGGCTGATTTTTTTTTCTTTTTTGGTACATGTGGAGATGCGATTGTTGATTAATGGGACTTGCCCTCCGCTCTTTTTTGTTGATTGTTTGTTTAACAGTTTTTTTTTTTTTTTTTTTTCAGTGTGATAGCGAGGGCGAGGACGATAAGGTAAGATTTGTTTACTCTTTAATTATTGTTTGTTTTTATTGGTCTGTAGTGATTTGAAGAGGTTCCATTCATAATCTCAAGTCTTCATTGAATAATTTATTTGTAAGAAAATTGGTATACTTTAAAACTGTAGGTCCCCATCGTGTGCGGACGTAATGGCTGAGGAGCTGGTGTTAGGTAGTGCTGCCAGCTGAGTACGATTACTAATTCTTGAAATGGTCTAGTTGCTTGTCCCCCCACCCTTCTACTGTCCCTGTCCCTGGCAGGCCATGCGTTGCACGAGGACGGGAGGAATGCGTTGATTGCTCAAATGTATTCAGAATAGGACAATCCAATAAAAAAGCGAAACGTAATAAAAGACCTTACGTCAGGAAATGGTTTTTAAAAGGAGAAATTCCGAAAAACAATTCTCGATTAAAACGAATTTACGTCTTGCTTTCGACAACGAATCCAAAGTTCTCAAATTGAATTATTTCGACTTTTCCCTTTCATTCCCTCCCTACTTTTATCTTCCCCTATTCATCTTCGCTTCCTTTTTATTATTTTACATTTTACTTTCTCACTATTCAAGGTGTACAAAGGCTGGGGTTGGTTATTATGAAAAAATTTTACCCGATGTGTTTACTTGTAAATTAAACATGGGTGCCCCTTTGGCTCTATAAATTCCAGTTGGAATTTTATTTCCCTAGCAACGCATGGTAACCATGTTTAACCTACACTTAAACACTTTTGGGTAAAAATCCATTTTTGCTTTGGCTGTTATCTATGAAAAATTAATAACCGGGTCAATCGGTTCGCTCCCAGACCTATCAAAGTTTTTCTGATTGGATGTGTTCAGCTCTTCAAGTGAAATGTATTTCGAGGTTGTGGTGGTTCGGAACCCACCTAAAACTGTAGGTCCCCATCGTGCACTGACACGATGGCTGGAGAGTTAGTACTGCACTAAGAATATACTAAAACAGAAGTACCTATGTTGAAATCTACAGTAAAGTCCGAGGGGTTATCCACTCGTTGGGAATCTCGTTGGGAATCATTGGAAATCTTTATGAAATCTCAGTGGAATCTTGGAATTTTTTTGGAGTGGTTACCCGTTCGGGGTTCATCTTTCTATGAATATCGTTTGGAGTCTTTGAAATATTTATGGAATCTCAGTGGAATCTCAAGGAATCTCTGGAGTGGTTACCCCCTCGGTAAAGTCTTAAGTTACCTAATTCTTCCCTATGCTGTAATATTCGTAGTCCTGCGAGAAAGTTAGCAGCGACCGTTGTCGGACCCCTTTTAATATTTTCGACTCTTGGAGAAGCCTTATTTTATTTATTACTTGATGACTAAATTTTATTTTAATACATCTCTTTGTATTCAAATACTGTTGCTACTTTATTCGACAAATTAACTGAGCTTTATGCTTTATTCTGAATTGTTGTAAAGCTGTTGGAGTTTTAGGCGCTGATTAACTCATTCATTAATGCTATCGCCTAATTCTGGGATTGTTTCTGCTGGGTGCATAACAGGCACATGAAGTTTATCTCATTCAGATTGAGGTTTGCACCAGGTTCGAATACCTGTATCAACAACTTTTAAAGATTTTCTTTTTTGGTGTCGTGGATGTTTTAACTGCTTCTATCAACTTTATTCGGGTAGTGGATTTAATAAGTTGCTAAAGTCAGCTATAGTGTCCCCTAAAGTTCACTATAGCGTTATCCTGGTGTGGTGCTTGTCACCGCTCTGCCGATCCTGTCAGGTGTAGGATTGTAGGGGCTCAAGACAGCCTCGATAGCCCATAAATGGTCGACTTTTGAGGAGCAGTGAGAGCCGGGTCACACCGGTTCGATCCCGATCCTACCAAAAAGTTTTTCTCCTCGGCATTCACCTCTGATATGTTCAGCATGTCAAGTGAAATGTATATCGAGTCTGTAGTGGTTCGGAACCCACCTAAAACTGTAGGTCCCCATCGTTTACTCGATGGCTGGGGAGCTGGTATTTCGTAGTGATGCCAGCTGAGCACAATGGATAGTTCTTGAAAACGGTCTAGTTGCTGGGCTTGTCCCCCCCAACCCTCAGCTATTATTATAGGGGCTCAAACTGTTAGGAAAATGTCGTAAAAAATATATAAAATAAAAAAGTGGATGTTTACATCGCTGCCGTTGCAGTGTCCCTGTGTCAAATCATTTTATAAAAGAGATTTGAGTTACCTCTTAAGTACGTGTTGACGGAGCTATCGTAGTTTCCGCTCATCCCACCCGCCTCTCTCGCTCTGTTGCGGTGCTGCCAATTACCGCTAATGCAGGTTTGCTGCTGCTCACTGATGCATTGTTTGCTGTCGTTCACCGTGTTGCTCCTCTTAAATCTTAAGGGTGTATTTACGTTAGTGCCTACTGAAAGTCGGACAGTCTGTTGTATGTTATTTCTATGTTCCTTTTTTCCTGAACTACAGTAGGTAGTTCTCTGGAAATCTTTCTAGCTGTTTTTTTTCAATTTCAAAACTTCTAATGCATCTTTTTTCAATGCTGGTCACTCTATAACGAAAACCTCTCTATAACGAACGAACGAACTCTATCCCTCTCTCTATAGCGAGGGAATTTACGTGGTTCTTGGCGGTCGGTATAGAGAGGGACGACTGCATTTGTGTGCCAGTTATTGCCCCTGTAATGGCAATATATTAATGATGGATTTTACAACTCCTCTGAAGTATACTTTAGTGTCTATCGAACAGATTTATCTTTTCGTATAGTACACTTTAAGAAGGGTTAAAATCTTTATACCCCCCTTAAAAGCTTAATTTTGCTTCACTACACTTATGCAATCGTTCTGACTATTCACTGGTGCAGTGTTTGCTGTTGTTCACGTTGCTCGTCTTCAATCTCCAGTTTGCTTCTGTTATTGATCAGGTCTGAGGGATTTGCTATTATTTATTGATGCAGTGTCTGTTCTGCAGTTGTTCGCCACGCCCCCGCGCTCCCTTCCGTAATGTGGCGTCTCCGTAAATCTGCAATTTGCTTCTATTTACTGATTCCGCTGTTGTCTTTGCGGTTATGCAGTGGTGCAGAGTTTATGGTTTATTTATTTGTGTGCACTACGTCCTGTGTTTATGTGGGTTCATTCTTACTGGTCTCTACTTCTTCTTGATCGAAGTTTTTCATTCTTCTCTGTTTTTTGTCAGTTATCTTGCCATTGGTGTTGCTAGGGTCAACTTTGATTTTGATTCCAAATCATCGTTGATTTTTGAAAATGGTCCTTTACGTCAACTAGTTTTCAATTACATATAGTAGTCTCTCTATAACGACCGACAAGGGGCCATGTAAATTTGCTCGCTATAGAAAGGTTGTCGTTATAGACAGTTGAAAATGTACCTATGTTATATTGCAGAAGAAATATCAATACTATAGTGTGATCGCACTTGTCATAAGCTGAATTATACGATTAGACGGAGCTGGTCGTTACATCTGTTCGATAGGAGACACCGAGGGGGTAGCCACTCCAGAGATTCCAATGAGATTCCATAAAGATTTCCAAAGATTCCCAACGATTTTCATAGAAAGATGAACCCCGAAGGGGTAACGACTCCAAAAAAATTCCAAGATTCCCTGAGATTTCATAAAGATTTCTAATGATTCCCGATGAGATTCCCAACGAGTGGTTAACCACTGAGGAGACACTATAGTGTACTTAAGAGAAGTATTAGACAAATCCATCCTCTCTCGTTGTCAGGAAAATGGTTGAAAGAACAACATTTTCCCTTTGATATAAAGACAAAAGCTGGAGAATTGCCAGAAAGGGAGGGAAAATAAGTTAGAACTTAAGTAAGGCAGCCAGAGAAACTGCGGGCAAACTCGATAAGGTTAGACACCGCTAACTTGTGCAACTGCCTAATTTTATAATTAAATTCTATTTAATTAATTATTTCATTTCATGTTGAAAATTAAGATGGCTGTCGCTGTTACCCTTGGGGGGGGGCTCGTTATTTATGCTGGACCGTTGTAGAAATCTAAATGACAGTAGTCTGGTCAGTGTTTGTTTTCGGAGTTGATAGTTCCTACTGTATTGGATGGTAGTTCAGGGCGTCTACGCAGTCGTGTTCGAGGGGTTAACCACTCGTTGGGAATCTCGTTGGGAATCATTGGAAATCTTTATGAAACCTCAGGGAATCTTGGAATTTTTTGGAGTGGTTATCCCTTCGGGGTTCATCTTTCTATGAATATGGTTGGGAATCTTTGGAAATCTTTTTGGAATCTCAGTGGAATCTCAAGGAATCTCTGGAGTGGTTACCCCCTCGGTCGTGTTTGTTTACGTTTTTTCGGCACACTTTATGAGGAAACTATTGGAAATTTAAATGCTCTGAAATATAATATGCCTTTTTAACGTCACAAATTAACAGGCTATGTTGTGAAAAATTTTTTATTGACAAAAATCAGTCGATCGTAAAATCACAAACAGCCTCTTAATTTCGGCCGTCAAAAAGACATATTATATTTCAGAATGTATAAGTATCCAATAAGTTGTCTCATAAAAGGTGCAGAAAAAACGTAAACAAACTGGATTGTGTGGTCGCCCTTAAGAGGGATCGCTGCAGGGATCTTAATGACAGTAGTCTGGTGTCAGTGTTTGTTTTTGGAGTTGATAGTTACGGCTGTGTTATGAATGGTCTGATGGATTTATGGGATTTTCTATGTTATACGGTCACGTGAACGTCGTATGGTTTTATTTATCCAGGCTACCAATAAAAAATCTTTCGGTAACGGGATTTAAACCCAGGACACCCTAACGAGTTTTCTCACTAGACAACGGGTGTCTTTTCTAAAATTTACTTAAAACAACCTGCTTAAAACCCCAACATCTTCCTCTCTTTTCGACGCGAAGAGCGTTTTGAATTTGAAATTACGTTGGCTGCTCTCAAGGCTGCCGTTGATTTTGTGGAATATCAAATTGTGACGACACTACTCAATTGTAATGCATTGCAATTTGAATTTCAGCCTATCTTATAAATAATTTACCATCCTTCCTTTTCTGGGAGATGAATTCTGTGAGGCAGTAGCTCCTTAGCTCCTCTTCCGTAGTAGATACATACAGCATGACTATCATTCATATTCCCATTAAGATGAAATGGGTCGGCTGATGTTTATTTACGTTCACCTAATCCAAAACGCAGCACTTTTTCTCATATTATCATCGAAACTAACCTCCTTATTGCAATAAAAACAGTGTACTTACTTAGTCAATTCTTTTAAGGACATAATGTGAGAAAAAATTCATTAAAATGACTTTTGGTTACTTCACAGTGTTTGCACAACCAAACGTCAATAAACCCACTGATACAAAATGTGGAGTCTGTTTAATTGTGTAAACAATGTCAACGGACAGCAAAAGTCAGCGAGCGAACTTTCTGCCTGAATCAGGTTCAGGTGACTGATGATTCTATTTTCTTGGAAAAAGGCCATGAATAGAATGAAATTAAGGCTGAATGTACGTTCCGATTTCCAGCTTTGTGAGGGAACTATTGGATATTTAAATATTCTGACATATAATATGTCTTTTTAACGTCATTACTCATGAGCCTATGTTGTGATTTCACGATCGGTTAATTTTGGACAATTTTTTTTTTGGGACCAAAATCACCACATAGCCTCATGAGTAATGACGTTACAAATACATATTATATTTCAGAATATTTAAATATCCAATAGTTTTCTCACAAAGTTTGAAATTGGACCGGAAAAAAAATAGCGAGTGTATGGTGGCCTTAACTATGGGTAAATTTGGCCACCCCTACTTAGTAGAAGTTGTAGTGAAAGCGCGGTTGCCATAGCAACAGACCACACGGGGGTAAATGGAGCTTATAACGTTATAGCAATCTCCCCATTTTTCCCGCCTAAATTCAAAAGGTGCTGATGTCTTTCACTTCCGGCTCGTTTCTCGAAATGTGGTTCCGCAGGGGGCAAAAGATTTGTCGAGTGAATTTTTATGAATGCACAGCGCCCCTTTACATTTTTCTTCTTTCATTTCCTTTCTTTCAGAGGGTGGATTTGTTGCTGACAGTTTGCAGATAAGATTTTTTTTTGACATTGGAATTTCTATTTGTTTTAATTTTTTATTTCTTGTGGACGTGGCCACTTCATGCAGTACCGCCGACATATTTATGTTTATGCAATTTTTATTTCTCACGAAACCATGAAAATTTGGTCGCAATATAGAGAGTTCGCTATAGAGAGGCTTTTGAAATGTGTCAGGGTTTGTCATGGGACTATAGCGTTGCCTCGTTATAGAGAGTCACAAGTGACAACTGAAGAACTCTAGTTGAAATCGATATCACAAAATTTTGCGAAACCAGTGCCCTTACTGCCCTTCATGACTAAATAACGGGTTGTCCTGTTGTCCTGTTGTCCACTTCCGGTAGCGGGTAGAGACAGTATTCAGTGCTGAACAAGTAAATCCTCCGAAAAAGGCGGTCATTATAAAAAAAATTTGAGAGAGAGAACGAATGCCAAGAAGGGTATAAAACCCACAGCAATAAAACTAATGCGACAAAATAGCAGAAAACCCCCACAAGTCTTTTCCAGAAGAGGGGAAATAGAGAGATGATAAAAACCATGGCACCGGCAACGACACGAAGAGGGGGAAAAAGTAGGGGGGAAACTGCCTGAGGGTTACCGGGGGAAAACTTCAACAAACAAGAAAATTTTAATCAAAAATAAATCAAACGCGAAGGAAAAGCGGGAGGGCTAAGAATTTAAATTAACTTCAGCTGCGAGTTTGGGATATTCTCAGACTGGCGCCTTACGTGTTACTAAATAAATACTAAAATCTTTACGTCTTCTGCAGGCATCAGCCAGGTAATGTGTAGCCCCCCCGTGGTCTGGTGCTCAAACACAGTACGATTGAGGTCCTGCTGGCCTATTACGGATCTGTTAAGGGTCCGCTATACCTGACGATGCATTTTTTGCGCTCCATAAGATTAACATTGCGAGCGGTGATTCATTTTCAAGGTTTACCCTTGGCTGGAAAGACACAAAATTTTGCCCGTACCTGGCCCTAACAATGTTCTAGGTCGTGTTCGAAGCAGACTTCCCATTTTTTTTTTACTGGTTTTCGAGATACAGCACTTTTCTTGAGGTATGCGATGCTAGCATTTGCAAAATAGTTGCAATAAAAGAAACCAGTGAGAAATTGGGAAATCTGCTTCGAACACGACCTACAACATTGATAGGGCTAGGTACAGGCAAAATTTTGTGTCTTTCCAACCAAGGGTAAACCTTGAAAATGAATCGCCGCTCGCAATGTTAATCGTATGGGCGGCAAAAAAATGCATCGTCAGGGATAGCGTCCTCTTAAGCCAGAAATGGGCTTCGCTGTCAGGCCAGCGTTGAGTATCCATCACGTAATCGACGGCTTGTATTTGGTAGTGCTACCCGCTGAGCACGATGGATAATTCCGAGGGGGTAACCACTCCAGAGATTCCATAATGATTTCCAAAGATTCCCAACGATATTCATAGAAAAATGAACCCCGAAGGGGTAAACACTCCAAAAAAATTCCAAGATTCCCTGGGATTTCATAAAGATTTCCAATGGTTCCCAACGAGATTCCTGGAGTGGTTAACCCCTCGGATATTTCTTGAAATGGTCTAGTTTTTCCTGGGATATGATATGACTACAAGGGCGATTTGGACCATGTCGTGCTCAAGGCATGATTCAGGTATTCATCGCGCATCGGCATGTTCCTGACACGTACGACAGGTTGTTCGTTTTTTCTCCTGGGCAGTGTACCACCCATCACGATACGAGTCTGCATGCTATGTGAAGATATGTCGCGGTTTGATAGCTTGTGTATGCTTTGCGCATGCTCTGTACCTAATCGCACCGGGGATCGCTGCTTCTGCACATGCCGGGCATGTTTTATACCTGATCCCTCCAGCCATAGGCGCATCCCTGGATTTTGTCCGAGGGGGGAAGTACTATATGATGTACTGAAAATCGTTTTGAAATTTGGCACATAAGGATTTTGACGCGAGCGACTTGTCTAGGTCTAGGTTCGTATTTTCCGCTTACGTAACCTACCTTCGGCTTCGGTCAGTTGGTCAATTCCAGCACAGTTGACGAGTTTCCGACGTTAAAAAACACTTTATATTTCAGAACAAGTAAGCATCCAACCGGCCTTAAAAAAGTCAGTTAAGAGGACGCTACACCTGACGATGCATTTTTTGCCGCCCATAAGATTAACATTGCGAGTGGCGATTCATTTTCAAGGTTTACCCTTGGTTGGAAAGACACAAACTTTTGCCTGTACCTAGCCCTAACAAAGTTCTAGGGAGTGTTCGAAGCAGATTTCCCAATTTCTCACTGGTTTCTTTTATTGCAACTGTTTTGCAAATGCTAGCATCGCATACCTCAATTAAAGTGCTGTATCTCAAAAACCAGTAAAAAAAAAAATGGGAAATCTGCTTCGAACACTCCCTAGAACATTGTTAGGGCTAGGTACAGGCAAAATTTTGTGTCTTTCCAACCAAGGGTAAACCTTGAAAATGAATCGCCGCTCGCACTGTTAATCTTATGGGCGGCAAAAAATGCAACTTCAGGTATAGCGGACCCTTAACAGAAATATGTGGGCATATTTAAACGAGCCATATTGACCGCATTCCTACTTCATTATATATTGTAAAGTGAAGTGAAAAAAAATTCGAGGGGACAACATATTTTTGCTACGCCCCTGTTTGTATTTTACGTATACCTGGATAGTTTATTAATTAGTGAAAACCTAATTCAGGCACCATTGTACAAGAAAGACAAGATTACGAGATACGAGTACTTCTAGTCTGCTCGAGAATGCCAAGTAGGGAATGGACACCGATTGGTTCATGTAATTGTTTTCTGGAAATTGGTTGTATATTGCTTGTTTGATTCAACTAATTCATCAATCACTTGTTTTAAAACTGGCCAGTTCAAGTTTTCTAAACCGATTCGATTTTATCTGACTGGGTGTATTCCGGATCTTTGCTCGTTAATTACGAGTTAAGCTCCTAACGCTAAAACACCTTTTCCTCGTTATATCGTCGTTAACTTTGCGTTAACAGATCAGGTTATTTAACCTCAGTTTAGGCTAACAGAGACTTATCGGACTGAGGTACCCTTCAGGGGGAGGTCTTCCATTTCCGTAAGAAATTGAAAGAGGGACTTTAGAAATGACTGAATATCCACTATGTTACCCAAAGTGCTGCTTCAGCATTATTAATTTTATTTCCCTTGTTGAAAAGTCTCCAGATTTCGCTAGGTCGCCCATCTAGCCGCGCTGCCGTTTTCGATTGCTTGCGGGGTAGGATAGAGAGTTCGGCCGGCTATGGCATTGCGCTATTTAAATCCTAAAGAATGCCATCGAAAATGGCGGCGCGGCTATATGGACGACCTCCTTTATAAATCGCTCACAAGATCCATCACTGTGTTCACCATTGCTCGCGGTCTCAATGGAGCTGCTTTTATAAAGCTTCCCGCTGTTAGAAAATATTCCTGAATTGCAAAATATTGCTATAGAAATAAGTTATAATAACTGTGCAGTTTGAAAAAAAACTTGAGTGTGAAATACGCGGTCATACCGACAAACGGAAAATCATGAATATTACCCGTAGAATAAGAAAACGGTTGTGTCGCTTAAAATTTCGCTTTAAACAGCAGTCAGCTTATGCTTCGGGCAAACAATGTGAAAACGATGTAAAAATGGAGAAAAGCCGTAAATTGATTGCGGACTTTGTTAAGGGGGAAGTTGGTAACGCGCAATAAAGTTTTGGAATTGAAAATTCCTATAAATTGCAATGTGGAAATATGTCAGTTTTTTTACAATTCTTCGCTTAGCGATTTTTTTTATTATTATTTTTTTTCGAATCCGAATTGCACATGCATTCCAGTCGTTATTTGATAATTGTATAGGCCGATCCTGAAATAGAAGCAGAGCAGTATTGATATTCTTCTCAGGCTGAATTTCATCACTTTCTTATAGTATCCGATAGTGTCTCATATCAAGAGGATTTAACGAACGGGTTTATGTTATCGTATGTTTAGCTTACGACAAGTGCGGTCGCAGAGAAGGAAGTGCAAGCGCAAGGCACTTGTCGTAAGCTAAACATACGATACCGGACTTGTCTTTGCTTCCGAACTCTACGGCCTGTGGCAAGCAGTTCAAGACTTCTCCTCCCGCACGTCACCACTCAGTGCCTTGGTCTGTTCTGACTCTCTGTCGTCATTGCTAGCTCTTCAGGATGTTTTCTCCCCTCACCCCCTCGTGTACAGGATCCTCTGTTCCTGCTACCTACTTACTACTGAAGGCCGCTCTGTTACTTTTGCCTGGGTCCCCGGACATGTTGGGATTCCTGGAAATGATACCGCCGATGCCGCCGCACACGCCGCAACCTCCGGCAGTCCGTCCCCAACGGTGCGCAGCAGTTATTTTGACGTGAAGAAAAACCTCCTCCGTCACATGCGCGACGTGTGGCAACGCGAGTGGTCCCGCAGCTCGACTTACCTCAGACACGTCCAACCTGCTGTTCCGTCGTGTCTTCCTCGTAGTGCCTTCTCTCGGCGGGAACAGACGGTTCTCACCCGCCTTCGCCTCGGACACACGCATCTCACTCACTCCTACCGGTTTTCTCGGTCGCCGCCCCCCTTTTGCCCGCATTGCCCCGACAACCCCCTCACAGTTCGACACGTCGTTGATGAGTGCTCCGCTTTGGACGCCGCCCGGGCGCAGGCTGACCTGCGCGTCCCCCTCCGCCTGGCGTGTAATGACATGACTCACATGCACGCGCTTCTTCGTTTTCTCCAGTTGATCAACCTGTCTGACTGTATCTGACTTAATTTGACCTGTATTACCCTGTGTCAGGCCTTATAGCTCTACTGCTGTGGCCTTAAATAAATTAAAAAAAAAAAAAACGATACCGGAAATTCGTTCGTTAAATCCCCTCGTTAGGAGACACTATCGGATACTATAAGAAAGTGGTGAAATTCAGCCTCAATAGTCTCTCTCCGAGGGGTTAACCACTCTAGGAATCTCGTTGGGAATCTCAGGGAATCTAAAAAAATCTCTGGATTGGTTAACCCCTCGTCTCTTTCTGGAACGACAGTCAAGGGACTCGTTATAGAGAGAGCTCGCTATAGAGAGGTTTTTTAGAGTTACAAGTGAACTTAAAAAAAAAACTTTTTTAACAACTTCCCCCTTAATTGTATGGTAAATCAGTAACAAGCTATGCATGACGTACAATTTAACTACGATTTGTGTTTGTATTGTGCGGCGTATTGTTGTGGTGCGGTGGAAATGTGTTGTTGTACACAAAGGTTTTCTGCACGCAGTATTGTTAATTAAGTGAATCAACATTTCCCCAACAAAGGAATTGTCCGTAGAATAATATGACATGTTTGTGGGTAATGTTACCCCGATATGGTGTACTTTTCCTCCCTTTTCATTGGCTGCTACCGTTTGTGTTGCGGATATTAAGGCCCCACCCCACCCTACTATTTCCGTTCCCCTTCACTACAAAATTAGAAATTTTCTTTTGCGATGTTTTCGAGGTAATTTATAAGTGAAAGGTAGGAAATGTGTCTTAGTCCCTATTGTCTGAAGGTAGGTAACTAATAAGTAATAGAGAAACGTCATAGATATTTTTACTAGAATTTTTAAAATCTCTCGATAGTAACTCAGAACACAGCCAGTTAGTTTCTGACTTTGTGTAAAAAAGACACACTACGCTTCAGGACATTTAAATATAAAAAAATATCCTCAAAAATAGTCGAAAAAAAAACGTAAACAAATAGTAAATGTGTATACACATATTTCAATCCTTGTCTGTCGGGGAGGAAAAAAAAACCACGCATGGCTGTAAAAAATTTCTTCCAATTTGTCCCGTATAAAACCCCGAGCGACGGTGCCTTTGTAACCATGCAAACAAAATCCGAAAAGGATCCGTACAATCCGCGCTTGCTGCCGGAGAAGGCAGGAACGCCTGCGCTAAATCCGCCCGCCCGCCTCAGTCGGAGTGAGACTGCCGTGCGGAGCGGACGTGTCGCTCTTGTCGTTTTGCCGTACCCCGCGCGCCATAAGGATTACTGTGCTTCCCTGAAAACCATCGACACTGTGCGACTACCATCCTGTCCTAAGGTGTGATTATGGTGGTGGAAAGAGAAGAAGTGTGTTAAAAGTGGTGTGGAGGAATTTTTTTTGCCCTCTAAGTTTGGGAGTTTTTTTTTTCTCAGTGTGAAAGTGGCGTCGGACTTGTGGCAACCCTTGGTGTATAATTGACCTCAATCTACAAAAAAGTGTTTGGGGGTTCGGGGGAGAAGATGGGTAGTGGAAATGTTGTGTAGATAGTGCGGGAACAATAACTATCATACTGCAGGTGCAGGAGCAGGGGGCTGGGGAAGCCTCTCCTCCCCATGCTAAAGAAAAGAAGAAAAAGAAGAAGAAGGCTTCTGGGAAAACTGACGATAAAACTCCGAAAAAGGAGGTACGTTTGAGATGAGCGTGAATTTTGTCTGCTTTTGTCTGGCCGCCATAATTCTCAGGGGTTGCAAAAATTTTATTTTTCCGTAATATTTCTTCCGATTGTCCATGCCAGTTTGGTCGGAAGTAGTAGAGGTCTATACGATGGGGACCTGCAGTTTCAGGTGGATTCCGATCCAACACAGACTCGATGTACATTTCACTTGACATGCTGAACTTATCAGAGGTGAATGCCGCTCGGAAAAACTTGGTAGGATCGGGATTGAACCGGGTCTCGTCGATCGCCTAGCTAGAACACTCGACGACCCAGGGGAGAGTGTATATAGTGTCTAGAAACTGATATCTACAACACAGAAGAATCGAAGAACGCGGCCTTCCAGCTTCCCTTCCTTTGAAAGTCATCCAGGGGCCATGGTGTCAAGTCCCATTACGGAAGCCTCCACAAGCTCAACATGGAGCCACCCCCGGGGAGCCGCTGAATGCAGTTGCTCCCTTTGGTCTCTTTTATTGTCCTTTGGGCCTCATTCACCGCCTTGGTCGGCTGGGGGAGGCTCGCGCCCCTTTCAAGGCATAGGGTGGGCAACATGCTACATTATGTATAGTGGGGGTGCGGAGGTACAGGGCGTGAAAGAACGCCGTGTGATTGATCGAATTGAACTCGAGGGGGTGCCTTTTGATGTTCTGAGGTAGAAAAGGGACCACTTTTCGTTTATTTTATGAGAAAGTGGCCCTAGGAAACGTATTTCTATGAGAAACTAATTTTTTCAGACGTATTAGATTTATTTTTTCTTGGATTATCTGATACATCCAGCTCCAAACAGACCAGTGCGCCCACCGGTAAAGGCAGGACACCACTGATTCTTGATATTTACCATTGTCAAAGATGTTATTGCAACAATTAACCATGGATGATTATTGAGACCCGCTATAGACATCCATGCTCCCAACATAAAATCTGTGCTACCTGGATTCAAACCCGGTACCCTCCGATTACAAGTCCTGTGTTTGGGTCTGGCCACCCCTAGCGTAACTTTGTTGAGCACTAGTCCAGTGGCTGTCCACGCCTCCGCATAACATGACTCATCCTGGAAGAGATTGGTCCTTTGAGCCGGATGGAAGGGGGTGGGGATGCAATTACATTATATGCCCATAGCCGTGACAACTGATCAGGATTAGGAGAGGGAGGTTGAGTCCCTCAAGGCTCTTTGCACCCTTCCACCCTTCTAAGGGTGGAATAATGGACTGGATACTATTGCGCCTTTTAATTGTTCGCCACTGGTTTTTGAGACAAGTCGTTTTCTGACGGATCCGGGTTTTTGGAGGGGGTGTCCTTTCGAAAATGTCCCATCTGGTTGCCTCTGAAAGTATAAGAACCTATTGCATCTTTTTTACTTTCTCGCTAGCCATATATGGCGAGAAAGTATTGTTTTCGTGCAAAATTTCGAAATTGAGATTTTGGGTTTCCCATGATCCTGGGGGTCCCCTGAGTCCAAAAAAGTGGTTTCTGGAAAAAGTCTGTCCGTCCGTCAGTCCGTCCGTCAGTCCGTCAGTCCGTCCGTCAGTCCGTCCGTCAGTCCGTGCAGTGCTCTAGCGCCTATACCGTTCATCCGATTTTGATGAAATTTGGTACGGACCTGTCTAAAATCACTGCCGAGGGGCATTTTCAAGGATTTTTTCATTGGTCAAAAATTGCGGCCGCTATTGTCAAAAAATCGCCAAAATAATTCAAAAATCGTGTTTTTGGTTAGTTAGACAAGCGCCGACGGTACACTTTTCAATCTATAACACTGAAAATTGGTATGTGTGTTGAAAAATAGATGCTTCGAGGTCATTTTCAACTAAAATTGAATTGGTTGAAAATTACGGCCGTTCTGGACCAAAGTTCGATCGTTTCGGCGCCATTCACATTTATTGACCGATTGTCATGAAATTTGGTAAATTTGTGTAGAACCATGGAACTTAAACATCTGTCGAACAGAATTTTGTTATCTTCAAAATTACGGCCGTTGTAGTCAAAAAAATGTCGAAAATGAGTTGAGAATGAGAAACCACGTTTTTGAATGGTCGGAACGCATTTGGGACTACAGTAATAAAATGACAGGCGTGAGATTTGGTATGAGTGATCTCAGATAGGTGCTCTTGGGTCATTTTCAACCGATTTTGGATTGCTTAAAAATTACGCCCGCAAAAAAATCTCAAAAAAATAAAAAAATAAAAAATCATTCTGGGCGAGAAAGTTAAGTGCGACTGTTGTCGGACCCTTTATTTGGTTACCTTTGAGTACCTAGAATTTTCGTATGTTATTGAGCCCATTCAGTCTCATAGCCCATACCTACGTACCTACACACAAAACTTGTATACTCCAAAAATCACTTTCAAATATGTTTCGCTTTTCTGAACTGGTTTGTTGTTCCCTAGGACCAATATATTTTATATACGAGGCATTGTGCCCCTGTGTAGCCTAGCGGTCAAGGGGTGCGATTTGTGTCCTGAGAGGTGTGGGTTCCAATCGCGGCGTACGGAATATTTTCCGCTTGCCCACTCCTGTACACTGGCTTCGGTTTCAGCTCAACTCCTGTGGGGTTATGCCGAACCATTACCTAAATTTCCAATATTTGGTTGTCACGAATCGGTGGCGAAATCTATAAAAAGGTCCCCCATACACGCCCCCGGGATGGAAATTGGCCGCAGTCGCCGCTGGTAAGGTTATTATGGGGATTACAAGTAAAGAGCCCCTATCCCTCGAGGGGAATCACCCTATAGCGCTCTATTGCGCTTTTAATTCCCTTGTATCCCGGGCGGTAGGGGTGAGAGGGAGGGAGTGATCCACGATATTATTCATTACGACATACATCGATAATTCATCAATCACTGTTGTTTCCTTTGCCCCCTATTAGATTTATGCTGAGCCAGGACAATAGTAAGGCCTGCTCCACATATATGTGTAAGCTAAAGGCCCTCGTCTACCTATAGCCGCGCTTCGCCGCGCCAGGTTAGCTTTGTGGCAGGGAAATGAGCCTACAATATATGAAGCAAGAGGAGCCAGGATCTTGTCGAGATTTGTCCTGGTCAATCTTGCCCAGCCCTGATGGGTATCTGGCCTTCACCGGCTGGAGGAAAACTCGAATGTCAGGCGTGATAGTGACCAAATCAACCCCTTGTGTACAGAGCTCACGAAAGGTGCCACCCTGTACCCCACAAGGTCTTGGCCCTCAAAGGGGTGTAGCGCGAAGGAGTTTTTACTTTCTCGCCCGTATGTAATACATCGGCTGAGAAAAATATGTCTTCGTGCAAAATTTCGATTTTGAGATTTTGGGTTTCCCATGATCCTGGAGGTCCCCCGAGTCCAAAAAAGTGGTTTTTAAAAAATGTCCGTCCGACGTACGTACGTCAGTCTGTCGCGCAACTGGACGTCACACCGTTCGTCCGATTTTGCTCAAATTCGGTATGTAGGTACCTAATGTAAATATCTGGACATGTTTTTTGATAAATTTTGATAACTCAAAAATTGCGCCTGCTATGGTCAAAAAAAGGCTTTTACGTCGTTTACAATCATTTGGAGGTGGGCCAATAACTTGGCCCAGTTTTGGCCCAAACGCGTTGGTCGTCACTCCGGTAGCACTATTCGATCGATTTCAATAAAAATTGGTAAGGAGGTGTACTTTAACCTAGTTTGATGTTTCTCCGAACGAAATTTATCCAACATAATAATTATGGCCAATATTGGCATTATCGTAGGAAAATTTTCCATAAATGGAAATCACGTTTTTGATTGGTTAAGACCCTAATCGACAGATTTCCTTGAAAATTGGTGAAAATGGTCTCAGATAGATGCTTCAAGGTCATTTTCAATAGATTTTCAATTACTTGAAAATTAAGGCCGTGGCATGGAAAATAGAAAACACGTATACTTTGCGCGTCGAACGACACTTCACCATTTGACGGATATGTTTGAAATCCAGTAAGTAGGTGCCTAAAATTATTGTCCAAGGTATGGCAAAATATTTTTTGGAAAAAGTTAAAATTTTGGTCCAAAAAAGATAAATTACGTAAAAAAAAAATCAAAATTTTCGATACCGCTGGCGTAAAAATTGCGAGAAAGTCAAGTGCGACTATTGTCGGACCCTTTATTTTTTTAGTTTTTGGGATAGAAGGAGGAACTTACTGATTTAACAGCCTCGATAGCCTCTAACTTCTAGATGGTCGAGTGGTTAACCACTGCAGGAATCTCGATGGGAATCTCAGGAAATCTTTATGCATGAAATCTCAGGGAATCTTGTAAATTTCCGGAGTAATTAACCCTTAGGGGTGTATCTTTCCACGAATCTCGTTGAGAATCTCAGGAAATCTTCATGCAATCTCAAGCAAAGAGTAACAGTGAGAGCCGGTTCACACAGTTCGATCCCTATAAAGCTGCCGTCCATTGGGCAGAGGCGCGCCACGCCGCACCTCCTCCCAATGGACGGCCATCTTTAATCCTGTGAACGTTTTTCCCGTCGGTATTCATCTCTGATATGTTCAGCACAAATCGTTTTAATCAATTTTTTATTGTTCGCTTTTTGGAGTGGGATAAGGTCAACAAATTTTTTTTCTGCACGAAAAAAAAACCGGAGCTTTGTAGTGTAATATTTTTCGAGTTATGAAAGGTAAATTGGCGTTTTGCTGTGGACAAAGCGTCACTGGAGAATGAAGGTAACTGTGGAATGTTGCGTGCAGCAATTTTGTTGTCGTCATTTGATTTGCTGCGGCTGATTGTTCATTTCTATCGTTTATGTCTGCCTGACTCCTGGCTTGCCTTATGGATGAATGTTTGACACGAAAGCTGTTTTCGTCATGAAATAACTGGGCATTATACTCTAAGGCTTGGTTTGGTTATCCTGGAATTTGTTACCCAAAAGTGTTTACTTGTAAATTAAACATGGGTGCCACATTGTCTCCATGAATTCCAGTTGGAATTTTATTTCCCTAGCAACGCATGACAAAAGGGCCACCATACATCGCTATTTTTTTACGTTTGGACTTCAATTTTTGTGAGAAAACTAATGGATATTTAAATATCCTGAAATATAATATGTCTTTTTAACGTCCTTATTCATGTCATGAGGCTATGTTGTGATTTTACGATCGAGTGATTTTTGTCACAAAAAAAAATGTCCAAAACTAACCGATCGTGAAATCACAACATAGCCTCATGAGTTCATGAGTAATGACAATGACATTGAAAAGACGTATTATATTTCAGAATATTTAAATATTCAATAGTTTTCTCACAAAGTTTGAAGTCCAAACTTAAAAAAAAAAATAGCCAATGTATATTCAGCCTTAATTTACAGGGAAAAATCCAGTCTAACAGCCTGCAGTAAACTAAAAAGTACGAAATTATGTACAATACTGAAAATAGGAGAACTAAATGGAAAATACACCGTGAGCAGACTAATTTGTAGGATGAATATTTGTTCAGTATAATTTCAGTTCTCTATTAAAAAATTAAACAGGGGAATCAAAAGCTGAAAGATTGATTAGAGTGTTACATTAACAGACCCGGAAGGTTCAGTTAAAAATTTATTAGATATCCAACCAGAGTTATCGCTGCCCTTCGTTTAAAATTATCGAGTTTAACTGGAAGTTATGTTTACCAGAGGATCGTTGTACCAACCCTGAGTTTTATTATTTCACTGAAAATTTTTTCCTTTTTGTTTGTGTACGTGTGAAAACGGGGAAACCATTGTTTTTATTTTCCGTTCCGTGTTTTTACTTTCTCGTTTGTGAGGAATATATTAGAAAGTATCGCGAGTAAGGGGTGATTGTTACAATATGGATGATTGTATGAACGGAGAGCATGCGGGCACTAATGCGTTGAATTCGAGGGGTTAACCACTCCAGGAATCTCGTTGGGAATCATTGGAAATCTTTATGAAATCTCAGGGAATCTTGGAATTTTTTTTGGAGTGGTTACCCCATTGGGTTCATCTTTCTATGAGTATCGTTGGGAATCTTTGGAAATCTTTATGGAATCTCAGGGAATCTCTGGAGTTGTTACCCCCTCTGTTGTCGTACAAATTGGATCGGCATGCGGCAGGTACTTCCCCATAGGACGCAGATTTTTATTGATTTGGAGGAGGGGGAGGGGGGTTGAACTCCCAAATCTTTTTCACAAGGTTTTTTTTTCTTCATTTTTCATTACATTTACATTAGGGAACATCCAGGTTCAACAGTGTAACGGCGGGCTAAGTTTAAAAAAATCATCCTTTTCATTTTTCGGTTGCATATGGGAAAGTTATGTGACTGTTGTAGCACCCCCTCTTTTCTCCTTCTGTGTATTTTTAATCTCGAGATTATTAAAAACAAGAGACGCTGAGTTTCGCTTCCTTTGTTTCTGGGTTCGTCTATATGGGATTTTCTTTATTAAAAACGGAAAAAACTGTAGGGGTAGCTGCGGAAAGGAGGTTTCCGTCTACCCTGTTAAGTCAAGCTTAAGGGAAAAGCTGCTTCATGTCCCAGGGGCGTATTCAAGACCACTGAAGTGTAGGAATTAAGGGCCACCATACATTCACTATTTTTTTACGTTCGGACTAATCGGACTTCAAACTTTGTGAGAAAACTATTGGATATTGAAATATTCTGAAATGTAATATGTCTTTTTAACGTCATTACTAATGAGGATATGTTGTGATTTTACGATCGAGTGATGTCTGTCACCAAAAAAATTGTCCAACATTAACCGATCATGAGTAATGTAATGACAATGACGTTAAAAAGACATATTATATTTCAGAGTATTTAAATATCCAATGGTTTTCTCACAAAGTTTGAAGTCCAATCGTAAAGAAATAGCGAATGTATATTCAGCCTTAATGGTCCGCTATACCTGACGGTGCATTTTTTGCCGCCCATAAGATTAACATTGCGAGCGGCGATTCATTTTCAAGGTTTACCCTTGGTTGGAAAGACACAAAATTTTGCCTGTACCCAGCCTTAACAATGTTCTAGGGAGTGTTCGAAGCAGATTTTCCATTTTTTTACTGGTTTTCGAGATACAGCTCTTTTCTTTTAGGTATGCGATGCTAGCATTTGCAAAACAGTTGCAATAAAAGAAACCAGTGAGGAATTGGGAAATCTGCTTCGAACACTCCCTAGAACATTGTTAGGGCTAGGTACAGGCAAAATTTTGTGTCTTTCCAACAAAGGGTAAGCCTTGAAAATGCAATGTTAATCGCAATGTTAATCTTATGGGCGGCAAAAATTGCACCGTCAGGTAGCGTTCTCTTAATGATGGAAATAAAATAAACAGATTTTTTTTTAGGATTTTACCAGTGGCTAAAATCTACTATAGTGTCCTCTAAAGTTGACTATAGCGTTATCCTCCCTAAATGAAAAGTTGGTGCCTTCCACCATCTCGCCGATAGCGCCCTTATCATAACGTTAAGCTATAGTGGACTTATAACGGGAAGATTAAGTTTTCTGCAACGTTTTCCTAATTAACTCTTGGAAAATAATACATAACACTATAGCGTAGTGTTGTTATTCTTTCATATGTGTTTATAAAGGCCAAATTATATGGAATTTTTATGGCTAGTTAATAGATATGTCTACAGTGGGTAATTATCGCAGCGTATAACTCGTACCTTAATTAGGTACGGTGTGTTGGGTTTCTTAATGAACACGGCTATAATATACATATACCTTTCAGGTACCTACCCTACCCTGTAGCGCCTTATACAGGCTGCTATTATGGCGTCCACTTAAGAGGCATTTAATTTGGTAGCCACGCAAGGCTTTCTCTGTGAATTCTGAGCTTGATTGTAGGGCAATCCAGTATTCTGGTTTTCCTATTCCCTTGCTACAGCGTCTGTTGCTCGTTATAACAAAATTAGATATTTATTTACATTCAGGGATTACTTCCAAGTTTGAAAAAGCTGACGTATATGCAGTGGTTCAAGAATATTACAAAGGAAAATTTCGTTTTGGAAATATTTTCTTCTTATTTTCATTTTTTTTTTTTTTTTTATTTTATTTTTTTTTTAACGCGCGACGTTCAGTGAACATATGCGCCGATGAGTTGGTTTGTTAGATGTTTTTGGCCGAAGCCGAAGACGAAGTGGCCGAAGCCGAATATGAGTGGGCCGAAGCCAGTTTAGTAGTGGGTCGAAGCCAATACATCCATGTCGGAAGCGGAAAATTTTTCTGTTCCGCCGGGATTCGAACCCGGACCTCTCAGGACACAAAGCGGACCCCTTTACCACTCGGCCACTGAGAGGCACGTATTTTCATTGTTATTTTTATATGCGGGGGGGGGGGGGGGGGTGCCCGAAACCTAGTGGTGTATTATTGTGCCCGTAACCTTTTCTAAAACCTTTTTAAACCTAATATATGAAGTTTATTGTATTTTGCAGCACTTAAAGTTGAAGATGCAGTGCTATTTGTTTATGTTTCTATAGCATATTTCCGAGGACACTATTTAGTATGTATGTGTGTCTTTTTGACGACATATCATTCTCTCTATAGCGAGAAAATTTACATGGCCCTTTGCCGGTCGCTATAGAGAAACGCTACTGTATTTCCAAACAAGGTAATAAATAAAATTAATCCGCTGTGTTTGGTCCCTACATGACTTCTTTGCATAATTTTAGCTTGTTACATGTGCTGAATAGGGCTGAAAGTGTGGAAAACCTCGTTTTGATTCGATAAAGCAGCCCTTCTTGGGAAGCAATCGACACCACTCCCGGGGGATGTGAAATGCAGCCCCTTGGTGTGGACATCCCCTGTATATGGGGTGCATTAAATCGTAAATTGAGTTTGCTGATGGTGAGTCAGCAATAGCAGCATTCGGGTGCCTATTCAGAACCACGAAATTTACGTTACATCTGGTGTTGCGCTTACAAACAACTTGTCTCACTGTCTTGATACTTGATGATAGTCGAATAACCGATGGTAAGGGCGACCGCGCAATCGTGTTTGTTTACGTTTTTTTCTGCAAAAAAAAAAATTCGGACAAATGTTTTATTGATAAAAATTACTCGATCGTCAAATAGTTTCCTCATAAAGTGTGCAAAAAAATACGTAAATAAAAACGACTATTTTAGGTCGCCAGCTACTAGGGTACATGAACCGCTTCGACAACTGAGAGAAACACGGGTTCAATCCCTATCCTATCAAAAATTTTCTGATCGGCATTCACCTCTGATATGTTCAGCATGTCAAGTGCATTGTATATCGAGGCTGTGGTGGGTTGGAACCCACCTAAAAACTGTAGGTCCCCATCGGTCACTAGCACGATGACTGCGGAAGTGACATTTGGTATAGTGCTGCCAGCTGAGCAGGGCGGATAGTTCTTGAAATGTTCTAGTTCTGGCATTACTCGAGGCTAGCCCCCCCCCCCCCCCCCCCCCCTTCCCCCACACGGTAAAGCGTTTTCGGTAGTCGATAGAGTATCGAATATCGGCCGCGTGCGGCACGTGCCTACTTTGCTTCCGAGTGCACGTGACCTCTCCTCGTGTCTCGTTGGAAACAACCCTTAAGGGACCTACGTTGGTCACGTGTATCCTAAATTTTTTTTAGGGGGAAATTGACCATCCCCTTAAGACGGAGTACACATGTTTTTCGTTTTTTCGGGCAATTTTTTTTAGGACAATTCGTTGGTCGTTAAGATGACATATATGATATTTCAGAACGCACAAGTTCGAAAAAAAAAACGTAAACAAACGCGATTGTGTGGTCGCCCTTAATGGTGAAGCGTCGAGAGTGTTTAGCCGAAAATTGGCCCGACGAACACCACCTTTTACTTTGGAAGTTGTTCCATTGTTTGTTGCCCGTACACAAAGGTTATTGGATACATCTCCTGGCGCGTGTGCACGAGCGGCGTTCCTTTGTTCCTTTGTTTATAAATTACCCCCCACCCCCACTCTGACCTAGTATTATTTATTGTTATTTGTTAGACTTCAAATAGGGGCAATAGTACCTATATTTTTACGTTTGAATTATCGATACTGTATTATTTGATAGGGGTAATTGCTCCACCATTGTCACAACGGTTGTCAGTAAACTTCCGTCAACAATAAAAAGTTGGGCTAGTTTGTTGTGATGATTTTGAGGTTTTGCCGAGGGGGTAACCACACCAGAGAATCCACTGAGATTCCATAAAGATTTCCAAAGATTCCAAACGATATTCATAGAAAGATGAACCCCGAAGGGGTAACCACTCCAAAAAAATTCCAAGATTCCCTGAGATTTCATAAAGATTTCCAATGATTCCCAACGAGTGGTTAACCCCTCGGGTTTTGCTTTCTCCTTTGGTCATTCCTGTGTGCTTTTCTTAGTGGAAATTATGTGTTTTTGTGTGGTATGTCACGTTCGATTTGGTAAGAGACCAAATCGAGATCGACAACGATGGCGGACCGTCCTACTGCTCGCTCACCAAGTGGTGGAACGAATAGTAGGAGGGTGCCGAAGCTCGTAGTCGGCAGCTTTTACGTGTCTAAGGGTCCAAGAAAAACATCGGTAGTTGAGAGAGAAAAGAGAAGTCGACCTAGAAGTTCTCTAGAGAGTCAGGAGAAGTACCAACGCCAAGAATTCAGTTCCAAGTACGAATAGATATAATTTAGAGTAAAAGATAAGGAATGCTGTGCCATGCTATGATGCTCAAAGAAACGAGTCAGTAATTATAGAACGCCAACCTGTCATTCAGGTTAAAGTCAACTGATTGATTAACTTCCATACGTATAGGTAACCAAACTAGGTACTCCTAATATAGGTATTACCTGAGAATTCAGACATTGGATATTCAATAGATAAAGGTGCCCTGGCCAAGGACAACCAAGAAATTGGTCACTAAGTGACACCATAATATATGAGCTGTTCGGAGGTTCATGTAGTTCGAGCCCTCCCAATTCTTGAGTGTCAAACAAATTCCTGAACCAATGTCACAGTGATATCTCGAAGCCTAATCAGAACAAAACACATCCGATTAGATCCCAAGAAAGATCTTAATCCAAGTATAATAAATCCACCCTCCCCTTTCTTCGAGCGGATATGGACGGAAAAATGCGCCACTGCCGCGCATGCGGCGACAGCTCTAACCACTCTTCCCCACCTCACAAACTCGGTAAATAACTATCATTCACGAGATAAATGGCAAAGGTTAGAGAAGATGGAACCCCCCAATGTTTAAAATTAACCCTCCAGAGAGACCCCTCAAGAATTGAGAAGGACTCGACGTCCATGAACCTCCTCGCAGGATACTATTGTAAGTAGGTAGGTAGATTCAAGTTAATTTCAAAAGAATGAGTAAAAGTTACAGTAAAATTTCAATAAAGGATGAAACTCCACGACACAATGAGTAAGCTGACTCTAGGTATAAAAAGGAAAATAGGTAAGGGTGCAGGAGACCAAGGTCACAACACTGCAACACCATCAAGAAAAAGTAGGTAAGGAGGCAGGAGACAAAAGGTCACAACACTGCACTACCTTCCAAAAAAGAGACAAAGTAAGGAGGCAGGAGACAAGAGTCACAACACTGCACTACCTTCAAAAGAAAGAAGAAGCAATCATAACTAGAGTCGGCTTATTCAAAGGGTGAAAAGTTTCCAAAAGTACAAAGGTATTTCAACCTTAAAATTCAGAAAAGTATTTCCAGAGTTCAAGTAAATTCAAAAAGCAATTAGATAAAATGTAAATTCAATTCGGACGCCACCCTAGGTAAATCGGCTTAGGGACCGAAAAATGTCAATAGGTACATAGGTACTATCCATTTTCAGGAAATAAGTATACCCGTAGGTAATCAGAAACTATTATATAGAATCATCAAAAGAAAAACGAAAGTGGTAGGTGCTCTGAGCACCGCCGAAAAATAGTAAATGGCGTAAAAGTTCCACTTAGGTAAGGAAAAAAAACAGTTAGGTAAGTACCTGTAAAGTTGGTTTACCCAACAGGAAGTAATACGTTGAGACGAGTTGTCTGCACGTAGTAACACGATGGCGACAGTTGACATGAGCATAGCTGGAGGTCGTGAATCCCCTAGATCAGCATCCCTTCGGCTACAGCATCCCTTTCTTAAGCTTGACGGTGAAGACTACATCTTGATGAGGGCTTCCCTACATCGCTGAGGACTTAGCCTGAAAACGCAATGTGGCCTTAACATCGTGCTAAAAGAGTGGAATTCCCTTCAGGAGTAAAAATTGAACTAACGGCGATTTCGAGAAATAATCCAGACGAGAGAGCAACAGTAGCTTACCCATTCGGCCTAGCGACGGCACTGAGCGCAGTCCTCCGAGTTCCACCACTAGTTGAGCTTCCATAATTCCGAAAAGGTTGTCAAGATTTCAAATTATGACAGATAGTCAGGAGGTTGTTGCTGATGGCAAGGCTTACTTCCAGTACCTCGGATATACAGTCGGAACTATTTCTGGAAAATACAAGTCAACCCCGGTCAGTACCGGTTTGGACAAAAGGCAACAGCGCTAAGACCTGCTCACCTCACTAAGGACTTTTCGGGAAGATTCCGTGAAAAACCTCCACTTTAGCATGGCCAAAAAACGAGCTAGGATCAGCGAAACCTTTTTCAGTACCTTAAATGAGCCGAAACTCACGATGGGAATAAAACTGTAGGTCCCTAGTCTGTGTTGACATGGGCATACCTAGGAAAAACCAACTAAATCTGCGCATCACATACCTGGTGTTCAACGGGTAGATGGACGGAAGTCTAGTGCGATGGGTTACTCATTATAAAATAAGAATTTGGGAGTACTGCCCCGAAAATAAAATTTTCAATGCGAACGTCCTTCCAAGTCCATGGCCAGCCGAGTAATAAGATGGTGGCCGCGCATCGTGTCAGCGACACGTAGCGACGTGGCACTAGCCCACTTCCCGCCATACAAAACTTTCTGAACTTGCCAATAGTTTTAGAACACTTTGGATACTTATAACAGTATCCCCAGAAAAAAACACGCGACAGGTACAACTAGTTTCTTACCAGAATACCGCTGTGCAAGTCACAGGTCTTCTTTCTGCGATCTAATTGAAAGATAACGCAGAGGAACTATTCCCTGATGGCAATGCAGTAGGTATATTTTTTAAGAGGGAGGGTGGTACCTACCAGATACCTAGGTTCGAGGGGTTAACCACTCGTTGGGAATCTCGTAGGAATCATTGGAAATCTGTATGAAATCTCAGGGAATCTTGGAATTTTTTTGGAGTGGTTACCCCTTCGGGGTTCATCTTTCTATGAATATCGTTGGGAATCCTTGGAAATCTTTATAGAATCTCAGGGAATCTCGAGGAATCTCTAGAGTGGTTACCCCCTCGCCTAGGTTGTATAAAAATAATAAACACCACCAAATTAATTACGGTATAGGTATACAGAATATTGATGATAATACGAAAAGTTTCCGTTTGTCAAGGTATAAAAAATAAAGGGTCCGACAACAGTCGCACTTAACTTTCTCGCCCCGTTTTTACTTTACCTGTATACGGAGTATACGTAAGGTAAAGTATTGTATTCGTGCGGGCCAATTTTCGGCAAACCTCAACTTTGAACCGTCATTGCTCCCAGACCTCAAAAGCGATTGAAACTTGCATATACATTTTGGAAACGTCCATTCCTTCGGAATATGAAAACCATCTCACTTTTTTCCTCCGACGAAAAGTTTGCCCACAGGAATTTTTAGAAGAGGTTAGGTACTCCGTGTCAGTACGTATGTATGTATGTATGTAGCTAGCTAGCTAGCTAGCTAGCTATGTATGTGGCATTGACCTGGACGGCGCACTTTTCAACCGATTTTCTTCAAAATCGGTAGTGACCTTTCTAAAATTGGAAGAAATCAGAATCCAGAATTTCAGTTTCCCCCCTTTAAAATTAAGGGGGGTTACCCCCCCAAAACTCCCCCAAAAGGTAGAAAAAAAATATTTGCTCAAAATCGGCTCTAACGATTTTGATCAAATTTTGGACTATTATAGAACAAATAATTACGAATCCAATGATACCACCCACTACCCCCGCATAACTCCCTGGAAGGGGGGAAGTCCCCCCTGAACCTGTAAAAGGGTGAAATCAGAGGATTCAGTTGTTTGTGGTATATGAGTAGTTCTGGATATGACACGTGACAACGGCCATACTCGTCACAAATGGTATAATATGGCTTATGGGGTCTCAAACTGTTCGGGGGAACGTTGTGAAGCAATTTTTTGTATCAAAAAGTTTTTCTGAACGTATCCAAGCACCCCACCCCCTAAGGGGGGTAGATTTGAGTGGTTTGTGAAATATGGGTTGTGTGGGCTCAAAATGATCGGGAGATCGTTCTGAGGCAATATATTTGGTCAAAATGTTTTTTCGCCACCCCCCCCCCCCCTTATGGGGGGAGTTTTGGTTACTTTCCAAAGTACATTGTATGGGGTATCAAAATGCTCGGGGAAACGTTCTGAGGCAATTTATTTTGTCAAAAAGTTTTTCCGAGCTTCCCCAACCACCTCACCTCGTTTTAGGGGGTAGTTTTGGGTGGTTGCCATAGTACGTCGTGTGGGGTCTCTAAGTACTCGGGGGAACATTCTGGGGCCATTCCTTTCGTCAAAAAGTTTTTCCGTCTCCAATCATTTAACCAAGGGTTTTTTCTAGGAATCGCGCAAGTAATCAGGTAAAGTTTTGTCCGACCGTGTCGTACCGCTTGTTTTGAAATTTTTTTGTGGGCGTAATTTTTAAGCAATCCAAAATCGGTTGAAAATGACCCAAGAGCATCTATCTGAGATCACTCCTACCAAGTTTCATGGCTGTCATTTTATTACTGTAGTCTCAAATGCGTTCCGACCATTCAAAAACGTGGTTTCTCATTCTCAACTCATTTTCAACACTTTTTTTGACAAAAACGGCCGTAATTTTCAAGATAACAAAATTCTGTTCGACAAATGTTTAAGTTACTTACTTTTAAACAAATGTACCGAATTTCATGACAATCGGTCAATATATGTGGATGGCGCCGAAAAGATCGAACTTTGGTCCAGAACGGCCGTAATTTTCAACCAATTCAATTTTAGTTGCAAATGACCTCGAAGCATCTACTTGTCAACACACTTACCAATTTTCAGTGTTATAGATTGAAAAGTGTACCGTCGGCGCTTGTCCGACTAACCAAAAACACGATTTTTGAATTATTTTGGCGGTTTTTTGACAATAGCGGCCGCAATTTTTGACTAATCAAAAAATCCTTTAAAATCTGTCGCGGCAGTAATTTTAGACAGGTCCATACCAAATTTCATCAAAATCGGATGAACGGTGTAGGCGCTAGAGCACTGCACGGACTGACGGACGGACGACGGACGGACGGACTGACGGACGGACTGACGGACGGACAGACTTTTTCCAGAAACCACTTTTTTGGACTCAGGGGACCCCCAGGATCATGGGAAACCCAAAATCTCAATTTCGAAATTCTGCACGAAAACAATACTTTCTCGCCATATATGGCTAGCGAGAAAGTAAAAATTACCAGACCGTTTATTTCTCTAACTTGTAATTTCTTGCCACTTTGATACTTTTTTCTACCGGTTTTACAACGTGCGAAAACCCGTCAGCCGTTAGAGATAGCCAAACAGGAATGCACAATCGGTTGTTGGTTTGAACGTAAGGAAGATAAAGATAAAGACGGGCATTAAAAGTTTTACGATTGGCAGTGAGTATTTTGTGCTGGCATTAACCGCTTTAGCACATCGGCTATGGGCCCATTACTTCAGGCTATAATCATTCCTGTCCTTACTATCCCAATAATATTGTAACTGTTTACGAAGAATTTTTTGCTGGCCCGTTTTGCAGATTTATAACTTTTGCAGATTATTACGAGACAAACTTGATTTTTATGTAAACGCTATGGTGAAGACTGTATGAGTTTTATTCTGTAGGTTTGGATTCTTCCTGAGATTTTCTGGTCAATATTCCCCTCTATTATGTTCATGACCAAATGTTCCATCTAAAACTGTAGGTCCCCATCGTGCAATTACACGATGGCTGAGAGCTGGTATTTGGTAGTGCTGCCAGTGCTAACGGCCTCGATAGCCGAGTGGGCTAAATGGTCGACTTTTGATGAGCAGTGAGAGCCGGGTCACACCGGTTCGATCCCGATCCTACCAAAAAGTGTTTCTGCTCGGCATTCACCTCTGATATGTTCAGCATGTCAAGTGAAATGTATATCGAGGCTGTGGTGGTTCGGAACCCACCTAAAACTGTAGGTCCCCATCGTTTAATCGATGGCTGGGGAGCTGGTATTTGGTAGTGCTGCCAGCTGAGCACAATGGATAGTTCTTGAAAACGGTCTAGTTGCTGGGCTTGTCCCCCCCAACCCTTTGCTAACTAACTAACTGCTGCCAGTGCTTGGCTTGTTTGGGTTATTCCGTAAACCAGACTTTTGGGAGTGGTTGTGAGATTTTTTGGACTGCAATACATCCATGTCGTAAGCAAAAAAAAATTCCCTTACGCCGAGATTCGAACCCGGACCTCTCAGGAGACAAAGCGGGCCCCTTGACCACTCGGCCACATGGGACACTTATGGAATCTATTGTTGTTATCCTCTGGTTATCTTACTTATCTGGAACTGGATCACTTGAAAAACGACATTGATCTAGAGTGGCAGATGTATTACTGTTATATTCCAGACGGGGCATAAAAGGACATAATAATAGGGATCACGTTGTTCCATTTACTGACAATCCCTGTTGCTACAGAAACCCCCCTAGCGTTTTAAGTTGGATATTCCCGTTTTGTAAGGGATGATTGCTGTGGCAAACTGGTCAAACCTGCCCCACTCTCACCCCTTGTTCTGTATTTTATTTTTACTGCATTCAGTGCAGTTTGTGCCGGCAGAGGAAGAGGGTGGTGAGTTTCTGCCTATCTGGTAAATATTCATTATTCCCATAGATTCTAGTAGCTACATCCAAGTATCTTCGAAAAAGCTGCTTCTTAAGGGTCACCACACAATATGTTTCTTTTTAGGAAACTGTTGGATATTTAATTGATCTGAAATATAATATGTATGTCTTTTTAATGTCAGAAATTAACTAGCTATGTTGACCCTGTGATTGTTGTCAATAAAAATTTTTGTTCAAAATTACTCGGACGTAAAAAAGTCTTATTAAGGGTCCGCTATACCTGACGGTGCATTTTTTGCCGCCCATAAGATGAACATTGCGAGCGGCGATTCATTTTCAAGGTTTACCCTTGGTTGGAAAGACACAAAATTTTGCCTGTACCTAGCCCTAACAATGTTCTAGGGAGTGTTCGAAGCAGATTTCCCAATTTCTCACGGGTTTCTTTTATTGCAACTGTTTTGCAAATGCTAGCATCGCATACCTCAAGAAAAATGCTGTATCTCGAAAACCAGTAAAAAAATGGGAAATCTGCTTCGAACATTCCCTAGAACATTGTTAGGACTAGGTACAGGCAAAATTTTGTGTCTTTCCAACCAAGGGTAAACCTTTAAAATTAATCGCCGCTCGCAATGTTAATCTTATGGGCGGCAAAAAATGTACCGTCAGGTACAGCGGACCCTTAAGTTCTTGTTGAACGAAAAAAGGACAAATATCACCCGGCAGATACCGCGACACCACAAGAAAGTTTACTGATGGTTTACTCTGTGGTTTCCATGGTAACAGTTATGTTTGTCTATGGTATCGACGCACTCAACCTTAAGTATCGACAACCGAATTAATATTTACCCTTTGATCGATTTGTATATCGACTTTGTAAAAACTGCGCCACTAAAAAGTAGGCAGTTTGTCGAAAGTATCAGTACTCCAGAAGCGTAGACGTTACAATTCGTTACGTTATTTTTCGCACAATTACTTTCTTGTTATGTTTGTGAGTAGCGAGAAAGTAAAGTAAGGAAAGTCTGAGCTGTAAAAGGTGGATGGGTTGCCCTGTTTGAAACCTTTCACAGATCGGTGACTGCGTTATTCCCATCTAAATCCCCTGACATGTTGATCCCTTGCAGACCTTCTCATCCCCTTATTCCAGTTGTCTGTCGAAAGCTTCGTTCAGTTCGCTGGTCCTTTTTTTTTTGTGCCGTTCCTCATTAATCCCGTTGTTATGGTTACTATGTATTTTAAAAGAGCAGTAACAACGTTTTCTGTTTAATGTACTGATGGAGTGGGGACCGGATTTTTTTTTCCGTTGGTTTTTCGTGTGATGCCCTTCAAGGGTGGTATAATTTTTTACGAAATGAAATTTTGCAAAAATGTCGTTCTGTTTGTTGTTGAAGTATTTTCTGGAGTGACTCTTGACTCTGTAAACATTGGCGTCCTGGTTATTATTTTTATGGCACTGCATCAGCTCGAGCTTGAACACTGTTTTCTCGCCACTGTTTGTTGCTTGGGTCGTATTTTATGTAGACGTGATCTAGGTTTTCTTTAAGGGTCCGCTATACCTGACGGTGCATTTTTTGCTGCCCATAAGATTAACATTGCGAGCGGCGATTCATTTTCAAGGTTTACCCTTGGTTGGAAAGACACAAAATTTTGCCTGTACCTAGCCCTAACAATGTTCTAGGGAGTGTTCGAAGCAGATTTCCCATTTTTTTTTACTGGTTTTCGAGATACAGCACTTTTCTTGAGGTATGCGATGCTAGCATTTGCAAAACAGTTGCAATAAAAGAAACCAGTGAGAAATTGGGAAATCTGCTTCGAACACTCCCTAGAACATTGTTAGGGCTAGGTACAGGCAAAATTTTGTGTCTTTCCAACCAAGGGTAAACCTTGAAAATGAATCGCCGCTCGCAATGTTAATCTTATGGGCGGCAAAAAATCCATCGTCAGGTATAGCGTCCTCTTAACTGTAGTTAGAAATGTAGTTTTAAAACTGAGAACTGAGTAGTTCTGACTACGGCTCTGGAATACTCTTGAGACTATATAGGTGGCGCAGTTTTTACAAATTTGATATACAGGCCACGTGCGGGTAAATATTCCTTCTATTATCGATACTTTCGGATTAGTGCGTCGATACCATAGTGAAACACAGCGGTTACCATGGAAACCATAGAGTAAACCATCAATAAACTTTCGTGTGGTGTGGCGACAATATGGTGTTGCAATTTCCGTATATATAGCCCCATAGTTCTGACTTGAGATTCAGGCCGCGAGACTGGAGAAAGCTTTTAAAAAACTTGAGACCTCTCTTGAAAGAGAAAAGAGAAGGTTCTAGTGAGGTAAAAAGTAGGAAATGAAGGGAGCGCCCTCACTTAAAGTGTCGGTCGGCGGGCAGCCCCACGTTGGGCGCCATTGTAACAATGAAACACACATTCCGTGATTAAGAGGGAGCCAGGTTTATTATGGGCGGATAACACATGTTTATAGCCCCCGAGAATTGCGACCGGCCCCTTAATGACTAATAAAAACTTTTAACGGATGCATAATACGAGGAGAGAGGGGCCTTTAACAGCCGGAGCACTTACCCAACGGTTTACTACTTTGCCGCGTCCAGAAGGGGGGTTGGCCTGGGCTATAGCCCAAGGGCGCACTTTGGCGTTTCCTGCAAGAATATTCCCTATAGGCAGAGGCTGGTTCCCATATAGTCCTCACCAGTATGGCTCCTTTGCAGACCGACTCGTTTCACAAAAAAATTGCCTGTAGTTTTTTTTCGTTGAAGAAGAATCTCATCACTCGTAACCGGCGAATAGTAAAAAGACAGTTTTCGAGCCACCCAGAGTGCATTTTATCTGACTCCTTTTTGGCACTCCCTGCTAGTCTGAAATGAAGCTCAAGCCTGTTTTTTCTCCTCCCCTAAAAGTCACTGAATTCAACCAAAATGGTCTAAGGCTGGATTTAGCTAATTTCGGAATGGAATTTACCTGAATTTTTTCTGTAAGTTAAACAAGGTAGCTAGGTAAACAAAGTCGGAATTTTATTTGCCCAGCAACGCATGACAACCTTGTTTAACTTAGGCTGGATTTCACCACTTTCTTACAGTATTACTGTAGTGTCTCCTAAGATTTAATTATATGATTTATGTTATCGTATGTTTAGCTTACAAGTGCCTTGCGCTTGCACTTGTTTCTCTGCAACCGCACTTGTCATAAGCTAAATATACGATAACATAAATCAGTTCTTTAAATCCTCTCGTTAGGAGACACAATAGTATACTATAAGAAGTGGTGCAATCCAGCCTTACAGAAAAAAAGTTCGGGTAAATTCCATTCCAAAATGAGCTAAATCCGTAGATGTCATTTGTATTGAATATTGTTTTAAAAATTTAACTAAATTTATGGTAGTCCTCACAGGTAAATAAATAAAAAACCAAATGGATAAAAAAAAAACAAAAAGCCCTTAAGCTGTCACAGGTATATTATTCGTAGGGTGGTTGTGTAACCGGGTTAAAAACAGCCAGGTGTTGGGTTGAGGGATGATGTTACTATGTTACATATGTGTCGTGTGTAAATATTGGGCCCAGCTACCCCCCATACCGCGTCCCTTCCTACCCCCGTAATCCTGCCCGTTTTTGCACCACCCTTTTCGGATTTTGGCGGCAATCGAGGTTTAGAGGGTAATTTGTTTCCTTTTTTCCCCACTGCGCCCTCTGGATTCCCGGATTAAACCTTTTATGTCTCTCATTCAATTCGTTGAAATTGTTGCGAAGTGAGCCTTTTTTTCCCCCTACTGGTGTAATAATATAAATTATTTTATTTTTGGTTGCCTTTTTTAAGGTGTTTTAGAGCTCGGTTCCTCCAGTGACCTGAAAGTGCAGGTGTTTTGTTTGCCGAACCCGAAAAATGGGTCAAAACAAAAAGTTTGTCAGGGACGGAATTCGAGCCGGACACTTCAGCCCGGACTTTAACTTACCCCGTGATCAGGGGTTCGAGTCTTTGTGGGATAAGAAATTATTCAAGTTTCAGTAGTAGGCGAGGGGTTAACAACTCGTTGGAAATCTCGCTTGGAATAATTGGAAATCTTCATGAAATCTCAGGGAATCTTGGAATTTTTTTGGAGTGGTTACCCCTTCGGGGTTCATTTTTCTATGAATACCGTTGGGAATCTTTGGAAATCATTATGGAATCTCAAGGAATCTCTGGAGTGGTTACCCCCTCGGTAGTAGGTATCCCAATAATTTATTGACTGATGGTGGAATATTTAGAATTGTTGGTTTTTGTTCTAACATAGCCTGAAATTGAAGACTGAAAGTCTCTCTATAGCGACCACCAAGGAACCGTATAAATTTGCTTGCTATAAAGAGAGTTCGCTATAGAGAATGACAACTGATTGATCTATTCCCAGTTGTACACAAGTGCCTCAGCCCCATTTGCCATACAAACGATATAAAAACTGGCTTCAATTGACAGACCAACAAAGGTTACGGGAGTTGTCGTCACCAGGTGTTGGTAACACCGGTTTATGGGTAGAAAAAGATAACCCAAAAGCAGCTGCAGAAGCCCGTTTGCCATATTACGTTCGGGTCGTTAGGCATATAGGTTATTTTTGTTTTTATAAAATGGGCACGTAACTCAGATAAGGCTCACGCGAACCCATAGTTACGTTTGTTCCCGCGTAAAAAACTATCATTACTCCTGCGATCATTTACATGGGCCTTATAGGCTGCCTGGATATACGTGGTAACTGCGATACCCTTTCTGACATAATGACCCACTTAACTACTCTTCCCTAGAGGAGGGTTGCGATGTATGTTCGATAATGATAACGGGTCGATTTTTGGCGTAGTGTTTTTTTTTCGGCGATGTAAATGAATGTTCAAAAACTATTAGTACTAGAGGGATGGTGGGGACAAGAATTATCCATAGTGCTCAGCTGTCAGCAATGGGGACCTGCAGTTTTATGTGGGTTATAAAGCGAACTTGACAGTTCAGTCTTTGACGGGTGTGTGAAGTAAGGCTGGATTTAGCTAATTTCGGAATTTACCCGAATTTTTTCTGTAAGTTAGATAAGGTGAATAAAGTCGGAATTTCATTTCCGCAAACTAAATCTGTTTCTTGGTTGTGCCACCAGTTATTTCAGTTTTAGAGTATCTACAATTAACTTAGAAAGGTATGGATTATTCGGTCTGATAGTGAATCCTTTCTTTTCCTGTTGCAAAGAACCAGAGGTCACTGATTGCTTGGCAATTATTATTTTTTGAAAAAAAAAAAAAAAAAAAAACTTTGAACTTTTTTCTTGACTTATCTTCCCGAAAAATCATCGTAACGATACCCTCTATAGTGAGCTCTCTCTATAGCGAGCTCTCTCTATAGCGAGCTCTCTACAGCGAGCTCTCTCTATAGCGAGCTCTCTCTCTATAGCGAACTCTCTCTATAGCGAGTTCTCTCTATAGCGAGCTCTCTATAGCGAGCTCTCTCTCTATAGCGAGCTCTCTCTATAGCGAGCTCTCTCTATAACGAGCTCTCTCTGTAACAATACCCTCTCTATAGCGAGCTCTCTCTATAGCGAGCTCTCTCTATAGCGAGCTCTCTCTCTATAGCGAGCTCTCTCTATAGCGAGCTCTCTCTCTATAGCGAGCTCTCTCTATAACGAGCTCTCTCTGTAACAATACCCTCTCTATAGCGAGCTCTCTCTATAACGAGCAAATTTACATGGTCGCTATAGAGACTTGACTGCTGTACTTTAAAAACTGTCCATTGTATGATTTCCAAATATAGTTTGTAAACACTCTGAAAGTAAAAGCTTAATATGTAGCAAATTTTGTGACAAGTGGCGTCAAGCATGTAACTATGCTATAAATAGAGGCCTTTGATTATAAAACCTCACCGCCCGACACATTCTCACGCCGCTACAATAAACCCACTGTGTGGATACAAAAATGATGAAATGGTTTCGAAAGGCTCCCAAAAATAAATATAAACTTTAGCGTGTGGGGTATTCTGTCAACACTGCGCACAAGGCCCGTGATTCATGCCCTGGCACCCAGCCAAAATACCCGAGCTTGAAAAAAAATAAATGTTTCGACAATGGTTTCGTTTTACTTTCGCGCTGGGCCATCGTTTTAGAATAGTGGGCGGTCCCTTTGTATTTTATTTATATCTACACTTTTCTTTTAAGTGATTTCTGCTATATTCGTGCTATTTATGGTGACCAAGTCATCGAATGAAATCTCGGAATTTTTTTTGAAGTGGTTACCCCTTCGGAGTTCATCTTTCTATGAATATCGTTTGGAATCTTTGGAAATCTTTATGGAGTCTCAAGGAATCTCTGGAGTGGTTACCCCGTCGGAATCAAATTACGGTTTCAAAATTAAACATTTAAACCACTAAATATGAAATATCAAAATTGAATTTATCACATCTGCCTAGCGAGAAAGTAAAAAATTTTCACACACACTACCCTTGAGCTATACTGTCCGTAAGGTAAACATAGACGAGCATTTATATTGTTGGGGAGGAACCGAAAAGCAGCGAAAAAGGCAAAATTGTATACAAAATAAATTTGTATCGACAGAGGGGAGCGTTTTGGACAAAGAAACCTTTTTAGATTTTTTTCTTTTGGGGTTATTTGGTTTTTTTTGGAAAACCGATGGAGTGTACATTTGCTTGTTGTATTTCTTTGATAATAATAAAAAGGTCCCATGCACCTTTTGGCGCTTTTAGCCCGTACCCTTGGCCCGAAGGCACAGGTGTTAATTAAAGAAACAAACTGATTGTTCGCAGCAGCCAAATAAATATTTGGTGTGACGTTCATGCTACAAACAGAAAATTACTGGCACTGGGATTCGAACCCAGGACCTCAATCTTGCAAGTCTAGTGCTTTCCCACTAGATCGTACCGTTCTCTTATCGTTCGATTAGTGAACGATTAACGGATGGAAACACGTGTTTTACCGAGGGGTTAACTATTCGTTGGGAATCATTGGAGATCTTTATGAAATCGCAGGGAATCTTGGAATTTTTTGGAGTGGTTACCCCTTCGGGGTTCATCTTTCTATGAATATCGTTGGGAATCATTGGAAATCTTTATGGAACCTCAGGGAATCTCAAGGAATCTCTGGAGTGGTTACCCCCTCGTGTTTTACTTAAGAGCGTTTTCCTTACGTGAATGCCAAGGCTAGATTTCACCACTTACTTCTTACTATAGGTAGTCTGTCTCTGTAAGGGCCGTCATGGGGTCATGTAAATTTGCTCGCTATAGAGGGAGTTCGCTATATAGAGACTGTACCACTTGCTCGTTATAGAAATGTTTTTTACAATGCTAAGCCAAGTAACCAATTTGGTCTAGTAACACCACCCATAAATCCCAAAATCTGGTTAACTGTTTACTCGAAATTGTGCCGAGTTTCTTTCTGCTGCGTTAAGGGCCACCATACATTCGCTTTTTTTACGTTCCGATTTCAAACTTTGTGAGAAAACTATTGAATATATACTTATTCTTATTGTATATTCAGCCTTAAGATCGTGTTTTTATGAATGGACAATTGGAAACTACGGGTTAACTGCGGGTAATGTATGGAGTCTCAAACTCCTCGTAAACGTATAGTAGTAAAAACGTCTTGAATGATGGTCTACTATAAGAAACCTATCAACTTCTTTTCTTTCTCTATACATTTTTATATTTTATAATATATCGGCTGTTACGCCTTATGACCAGTTTTTAACTAGGTAATTCTCGTAAATAGTAAGTATATTTTTATTTTTACGACTTTATTATCACTTTTAATGCGAGCGGAACTCAACATAAACGACGACTCGCTCAAGGAGTTTATGACACTGTTCGCCATTTGCGCTCTTTACGGCCAAGTCTAAGTGTACAAGTGCATATACATGGTGGGTAGTTAGGCTATATGAGTGTTTTTAACATAGTGGTCTATGCTTCCTTAATGTTACGATAATGATGATGACGACCTTATCAACAACTGTGTTACTTTACGTAGCCAAGGAAATGTTTGCAACCGGAACTGCAATCTTTATGAGGATACCATTGGATATTTAAATGTCCTGAAATATAATATTTCTTTTTAACGGGCTGTGTTGTGATTTTACGATCGGTTAATTAGGTACAATTTTTTTTTGTTGACAAAAATCACTCGTTCGTAAAATTTTGGGATCGAGTGGTTTTCATCAATAATAAAATTTGTCTAAAATTACTTGATCGGATATTCACAACATAGACGATAGAAGGACATAAATATTATATTTCAGAACATTTAAATATCCAACATAGCCAAAAAACGAGGGGTTAACCACTCTTTGGGAGTCTCGTTGGGAATCATTGGAAATCTTTATGAAATCTCAGGGAATCTTGGAATTTTTTTTTTTTTTTTGAGTGGTTACCCCTTTGGGGTTCATCTTTCTATGAATATCGTAGGGAATCTTTGGAAATATTTATGGATACTCAGGGAATCTGTGGAGTAGTTACCCCTCGCCGAAAAAAAAAACATTCGCTCTTATTAATATCACAAACTTGCTGAATTTCCCGGGAAGTGACCGTTTGTGGCGACACCCCCGTATAGCTTGAGGCAAAATGGGGTAAAGAAGGGGAATAAGCGTGACTTGATACGTCGTGGACCGTGGGGGGGGGGGGGAGCCGTGGGGGGGTTTCAAGCCTTCTAAATCTCAGCCTAAGTCTCACCGACGCGGTAAGTCCCATAAGCCCTTGGCTCTAGCGGGGGGCGGTTTCTTTACATTCCTTGCACACACTCGACCCGGGGGTGGGTTGAGGGGGTTCCCCGATCAGGAAGGCATCCTACGTACTTAATGCGTTCAATTCCCCTGTGCGTTTTGAGTTTTTCCCCCGCCTTGAAGAACCTTAAAGTGCCCTACGTGTGTAGTTTTTGTAAATAAAGACGATTTATTTTCAGGTATTTTTGTGTGGGAGATAGACTACATGTCGTTTTTGAAACAAGAAAGGTTTTTTTGCAGAAGTATTTTGTTACAACTGCTGTGATGTTTTCTCATCCTTTTCGGAAACAAATTTCATACCTGGCGTGGGTATTTCTGTCCTCTATAGGCCGGTTATCACTGATTGTTACTCTGAACTCCCTTAGCAGTAAGGTTGGCGACTGATTGTGAGTTCGATACGTTACAAAAAAATATTCCGCGTGAGGTAGTGTTGTGTTTTCACGATCTGTCGAAAAAATATGTGGACTGGTAGTTGACTGTTTAAAACTGCTCCTGTGGGCTTATTACTCCATTTTATGCAAAAATACAACGCTGACTCGCCCTGTAACTTCGGAGAAGGACTTGAAGTTTGTAGTATTGCGAAACAAGTACGTGTATTTCCCCTTGCTGTTGTTTTACGTTTTTAGAGTGTCAGTTAACATATTATATTTTATAACCTTTAAATATCCAAAAATGCCCTCAAAAAATGATCGAAAAAAAGGTTTAAAATCCAGCTACAATATAGCAAGCATGGTTAGGTGCATGGAAATCTCTACAACATATTTCAGACCCTTTATTATGATAAATGGCGTAAGTGCTGAATGATGACAAGCTCATATGATTTTTATATAAATATGAGAAGCATTACAGCGTTTCGGAGCTTGTGAAAATTCCCCTCAGATCGTTTCTTGGGCCTGATATTAGGTAACCATAGCAACCCTCCCCTTGGCTCGTAAGAAAATGGGGAGAAAGAAGTATAACAATAAAAAAATATATATTCCGGAGATAACATTTTTATGGGAAATACAAAGAAACCGAGATGGTGGAATAAAATTGGATGGGGGGGGGGAGGGGGGGGGGAAAGGGGCTCTTCCCCCTCCTTTTTCCTAGTCAACGACACATCTAGATTTATTTGCCCCAGCAGACATACTGATTTACAAACTTTACAGCTTACTGAGTGCGAACTGCAAACGGGTGGGGGGTCATTTTTTTTACAACTTCAGAAAATTCTTTACTTCTATTTTATTTTAGATCCTTTTATTTTTGTAGTTTATGGCGAATGAGATAAAACCTGTTGTAAATTAGGACTTGGTCCGTTTCCTCCTAAACCTTTATTTGGTTGGCAGTTTCCTATTGTTTGAAATACTGATAAAGTGAAAAATATGGCATGCTGTATTTAGTACGGTAACTGCACCACCATTTCTATTTTTCGAAGGGATTCGTTCTCCAGTGAAAGCTAAACATAGTGTCCTATTCGCAGTCATTTCTTTCCTCGTTCGAATAGCACACTATGTTTAGCTTTTACAGCAGCATTGGCGGCCGATGTATATTTTTTCAACCTGTTCGACAATGAAATGTTCTAAAATATAATATGTGTTTTTAACGTCCGAAATTAACTGCCTACTTTGTGGTTTTATGGTCGAGTGATAAAAATTTGTCCAGAGTTGCTTCGGAACATAGCCAGTTACCTAATTTCCGACGTTAAAAAGACACATTTAAATACATTCGCTATTTTCTTTACGTTCCGATTTCAAACTTTGTGAGAAAACTATTGAATATTTAAATATTCTGAAATATAATAAATTTAATATTTTAACGTCATTACTCATGAGGCTATGTTGTGATTTTACGATCGGTTAATTTTGGACAATTTTTTGTGACAAAAATCACTCGATTGTAAAATCACAACATAGCCTCATGAGTAATGACGTTAAAAAAACATATTATATTTCAGAATATTTAAATATCCAATAGTTTTCTCACAAAGTTTGAAATCGAAACGTAAAAAAATAGCGAATGTATGGTGGCCCTTAAATATCCAAAAGTTTCCATCATTCTGCTGCCACGTGTGTCACGATTGTGTGTTGACTCTTAAAGATCTGACCTGTTCTTGAAAAAGCGGTCCATGGCGTATTATTGATCCGGTGACCACATTAATGCGTAGCAGGAATGGGGAAGTCGTGAATTTTAACTAGGCCGGTCGTCGTGGGTCTCCAACACCTGACAAGGGGCCAAGAATGAAGGAAACTCTGCAACATCTGCCAAATATATTAGGGTCAGAATCACGTGTGGCGTCCGTAATGTGCCTCTTATGGCTTTTAAGAAGATTGTCCCTTAGGTCCGTTCCCACCATATCAGTTAGGTAATAGGTTAAAGGTAAAGGTTTACTTAGGGTGCGTCCCACCATGTCCAGTTAAAATTAAACTGGAGATTTAACTTTTAAGTTAAATTTAACATGGTAAACATAGGACAAAATCTTCAGTTTAATTTTAACTGGGCATGGTGGGACGCACCCTTACTAGTTTATAATGGAGAAATCAGAAGTTAACTACACATTTTCATATAACCTCGTTGTAATGTCTCCTATTGAACAGATTTATATCATCGTATGTTTAGCTTATGACAAGTGCCTTGCGTTAGCACTTGTTGCCTTGCGATTGCACTTGTCATAAGCTAAACATACGATAACATAAATTTGTTCGATAGGAGACGCTATAGTATACTTTAGGGAAGTGGTTAAATCCACCCTTATTGGTATGATTAACCAACCATATGCTTCGCTTACGGGAAGTTGCAAACCATCCTGTTAACCGTGCGGTAACACTTGCGTTAAGCTAAACATATGCTTACAAAATTATAAAAATTTATCTTGTCATTAAGTTGGACTCGTGAAGGGCCACCCTTAGGGTGTTGCTAAAGTCCAGTTTAGTGTTCCCTAAAGGAGGCATATATCTAGCCGATATCCCGTCCCGTGGCATCCAGAAGTAAATATTCCACACAATGAAAGAGCATAATCAAGACTAAAGACTAGAGTGGCTATTCCCGTTCTTTGGTTGTTAAATACGCGTTAAGCTCCTAACGCTAATACTACACATCTTCGTTGTTATCTCGTCGTTACCTTTGCGTTAACTGATCAGGAATAGACAAGCGGACGCCTAAAATTAAAAAAACAATAGGCCAATAGGTAAACTAAATTTAACAGCCATTAAAAATGGTTGGCGGTGTATGTTAATAGCCACCAACAGCTGTATGCCAATGTTGTAATGGATAATGTATTTTGTAATAAGGTTGCCGACATTTTTAAATGCCGCCGTGTAAATCATCCGTTACCGTTACATAGCGAGGTCAGATCACGAGGTGACGAGTCTGAAGCTTCTGCCAAAATACCGACACAAGCTGTCAAGGGCGTACTGTCACATTTTCAACGGGGGAGGTGAGGTAAATCCAACTGTCCTGATTTTGGCTGGATCTCACTGTGCTCGGTTAAGAGGACGCTATACCTAACGATGCATTTTTTGCCGCCCATAAGATTAACATTGCGAGCGGCGATTCATTTTCATTTACCCTTGGTTGGAAAGACACAAACTTTTGCCTGTACCTAGCCCTAACAATGTTCTAGGGAGTGTTCAAAGCAGATTTCCCCATTTCTCACTGGTTTCTTTTATTGCAACTGTTTTGCAAATGCTAGCATCGCATACCTCAAGAAAAGTGCTGTATCTCGAAAACCAATTAAAAAATGGGAAATCTGCTTCGAACACGCACTAGAACATTGTTAGGGCTAGGTACAGGCAAAATTTTGTGTCTTTCCAACCAAGGGTAAACCTTGAAAATGAATCGCCGCTCGCAATGTTAATCTTATGGGCGGCAAAAAATGCATTGTCAGGTATAGCGGACCCTTCTGGACAACCAGGCGTTTTATACTTTAGTTTCACCTATTTTGGGCGGGACAAGGTCAATAGTCAATAGGGACACTCGTGCGGGGGGTCGAGTCCCGTCCCGAGCAATGTTTTCCGTTTTGTGGCTTGGATATAATAGGCTTGAGCCAATCCCTCCTTAGGCTTAACCCAAACACAGTTTCCCTCTTCATTTCGCGTTACCTTTTGCCAGCTAAATTTTAAATTAGGTTTCGGCGGGCTTTTCCTTGTTCTACCCTTAAAAGGAAACTGCGGTGGAGCCTCTCTTAATTTGTTTATCGCCTTTTGTTATGTAACTAATCTAACTTTCATCTCCTCGTATAAAATCCCATCTTCTCTCATCATAGCCGTGGCTTACAAATTGTATGCCAAGAATTTAGAATTTTCACCTACCTATTAGACCTGAGGTTATCAATATCTATAGCAGTCTCCGAGGGGTTAACCACTCCTGTAGGTGTATTCCCTTTCTTGAACGCCAGCAAACCCACCCAACTAACACCTTCAAAATTTATTGTAAGATGATAAGGCACGTCATGATGCAATATACGGAGAACAGTTCTTCTTACAATAAATTTTGAAGGTGTTAGTTGGGTGGGTTTGCTGGCGTTCGAGAAAGGGAATAGACCTACAGGAATCTCGTTGTGAATCTCAGGCAATCGTTGGAAATCTTTATGAAATCTCAGGGAATCTTGGAGGGGTAGTTAACCCTTCGGGGTGCATCTTTCCACGAATCTCGTTGAGAATCCCTGGATTCTTAAGCTTAAGCAATCTCTGGAGTGGTTACCCCCTCAGCAGTCTCTCTGTAACGACCGTCTATAGGAGGCATATAGCTCACTCGCTGTGAAGAGAGTGCGCTATAGAGTGAGGGGCATCGTGGAGATAGGGTTTGTCAAGGGACCTATAGCATTCGCTATAAAATAAGAAAATTTATGGGGAAAAGGATCTGAGGTATTTTCAAGTTAAAATTTTGAGCTTTAGCTAGCAGATTCTGAAATATAATATGTCTTTTTAACATCATAAATTATGAGGCTATGTTGTGATTTCGCGATCGGTTAATTTTGGACGTAAAAAAACGTATTATATTTCAGAACATTTAAATATCCAATAGTTTCCTCGTATAGTGTATATAAAAGAACGTAAACAAACACGATTGTGTGGTCGCTCTTAAAAAGAAAGGTTTTTTGTATTCTGTCCACCCCTGGGTGTGACTGATTTGACTATAGCGAGCATTTTTTATAGCGTGTGGATTAGATAGAAATCGGATGTTCCCACGTACAGGCAGTGTGTTAAGCTCGGGCTGGGACACCATGTACACAGTACCCAGTTTGAATATCGCGGTAGCGTTTAAATAGAGCTCGGATAGTAATACACTCCATGCGTGGCTCCGAATAAAGCAATTCTCCCCCCGCTCGACTAATGTCGATGATTACTAGTCTAATAACCCCTCATTACATGCTAATTCCAATGTAGAATGGGATTCATTTATGAGATATGGGCGTTTATGCTTTCCGCACTCTGATTTATATGATAACTCGTGTTCGAGATAAAGATTTATATCATTATGGTCATGTTTAATATACCGATTCGTGTTTTTATGTCCGAGTGGGGAATGACCGGTTATCATGTCTAAGTGCACTTATTGTCACTTTCAGGGGCTCCAGTCTATTTATCAAAATTTTGTTACATTGAGTCCGAAAGAAAAAACTCTTTTCCAGAATAGGCACCCCTCCAATTTTTTACTTTTTCGCTAGCCAATGCAAAATTTCGAAATCGAGATTTTGGATTTCCCATAATCCTGCGGGTCCCCTGAGTCGAAAAAATTGTTTCTGGAACAATTCTGTCCGACCATTAATCCGTTCGATAAGAGACACTAAAGTGTACTTTAGAGCAGTGGTGCAATCATACCCTTATCCAGCTTAGTTTCTGACTTTAATAATACATATTATAGATATTTCTGAATATTTAAATATCCAATAGTGTCCCTCAAAAAGTGGGCAAAAAAGTCATTCTGCTGCCACGTGCGAAAAGATTCTGTGGACCGTCTTAAGGGTCCGCTATACCTGACGGTGCATTTTTTGCCGCCCATAAGATTAACATTGCGAGCGGATATTCATTTTCAAGGTTTATCCTTGGTTGGAAAGACACAAAATTTTGCCTGTACCTAGCCCTAACAATGTTCTAGGGAGTGTTCGAAGCAGATTTCCCATTTTTTTTTTACTGGTTTTCGAGATACAGCACTTTTGTTGAGGTATGCGATGCTAGCATTTGCAAAACAGTTGCAATAAAAGAAACCAGTGAGAAATTGGGAAATCTGCTTCGAACACTCCCTATAGAACATTGTTAGGGCTAGGTACAGGCAAAATTTTGTGCCTTTCTAACCAAGGGTAAACCTTGAAAATGAATCACTGCTCGCAATGTTATTCTTATGGGCGGCAAAAAATGCATCGTCAGGTATAGCGTCCTCTTAAGTGGAAATATCAAAAAAAACGCCATGATAAATTATTATATTATGAAAAGCAATAGTATTTTTCAGTGAAACTGGTAATGAAAAGAGATAAAGTGGACCACCTTTCTTGCTCATTTGCATTGAGCCGGTCAAATGCTCGCAATAGAATCACTTTGGCCCGGAAGCCGGAAAAAAGGTTGAAGGATCAGTAACCGGATGCCGATAGAAACACAGACACACAAAAAGGGGAAGAAAGGTTCGAGGAAAAAAATCTTTATGTCAAGTTAAGTCTGTGTAGAGGAGTTTGCCGGAGCAAAAAACGGATAGAATGAAAGAGATAAGAAAGTAAAGACTGCATGCGCGTCATGTGTTTTCAAAATGTGGGGGGGAGGGGGTCTTCATGACGGGGGTCGCAGGTTCTAATGCCGGCATTGATGATTTTTTTCTTTTTTTTCCTGAACTGTAGTAGTCTAAAATTGGCGCTTTTGTTGGTTTAAGGGGGTTCGAAATTGAACCAAATATTACCTACAATTGCCTTCTCACAAGCGCGGCTAAACGGATGGGACGTAGAAAATTCCCCAGATAGTAACACAAAATTTGTATAGGTACCTATATTTCATGTCGTTAAGTTTGGTAGTGATTTCCCCGAGGGGAATCTCGTTAGGAATCTTTATGAAATCTCAGGGAATATTGGAATTTTTTTTGGAGTGGTTACCCCTTCGGGGTTCATCTTTCTATGAAAATCGTTGGGAATCTTTGGAAATCTTTATGGAATCTCAGTGGAATCTCTGGAGTGGTGACCCCCTCAGATTTCCCTGTCGCGTCATTCCCAAAATTTTATTTATTCCCACCCTTACTGGCTTCCTCTTCCTTAGCTCACAGAATCGTGTTTATTATTATTTTTTTTTCTGCACCGAGGCGCGCTTGGCCGCGCCTCTGCCCAATGGCCGCCCAGCTTTATGAGCTCCAAGAAAATCGGTGAGTATTGTAGGCAGCACCCTGTGTGTGCAGAAAAAAACGTAAACAAGAGCGAAAGTATGTTCGGTCTCAAGGGAGTGAAAAAAAAAACACCTTTTGCCCCCCATTTCTGACGCCCTTGTTAAAGAGGAGGTAAAATAAAAGAAGGTCTTTGAGGGGTAGTAGAGGGGGGGTGAGAGGGGGAAGGGGGGGGGGGGGGTTCTTGAAATCAATATGAAAACGCGGGAGACATCCCCGCTTGCTTGCCGTGGCTTTGCCTTTTCCGTTCTGCGGTCCGACGTGCAGCATCTCCCTCCCCCCCACCCGCAGAGATACCTCCTTAACACTATTTAGTGATAATAAACTCTGCTTAAATCTTGGCAATGTCATTTCGAGTCCAATTGTGGTTGAAATGCTGGTTGTTCCTTATTTTCGAAAAAACAAGACAAGTTTTCTTTTTATGTGCATATTTTATGACGATACTATTGGATATTTAAGGGCCACCATACATTCGCTATTTCTTTCCGTTCCGATTTCAAACTTTGTGAGGAAACTATTGGATAATTAAAATATTCTGAAATATAATATGTCTTTTAAACGTCATTACTCATTACTCATGAGGCTATGTTGTGATTTCACGCTCGTTTAATTTTGGACAATTTTTTTTTGTTACAAAAATCACAACATATTATATTATATTTCAGAATATTTAGATATCCAATAGTTTTCTCACAAAGTTTGAAATTGGAACGTAAAAAAATAGCGAACGTATGGTGGCCCTTAAAAAGACACATTTCAGAACATTTAAATATCCAATAGTTTCCTCATGAAGTGTGCAGGAAAAATGTAAACAAACACGACTGCGTGGACGGCGTTTCTCCTTTTCTGGCAAATAAGGTGTGATTCGACACATACCGCTAGTGGTGCTTACTGCTCTATTGAACCTGAGACCTCAGTCGTGCAAGTCCAGTGTTTGCTCACTAGACCACCCCCGAGGGGGTAGCCACTCCAGAGATTGCTTGAGATTGCCTGAAGATTTCCAAAGATTTCCTGAGATTCTCAACGAGATTCGTGGAAATATGCACCCCGAAGGGTTAACTACTCCAGAAATTTCCAAGATTCCCTGAGATTTCATAAAGATTTCCTGAGATTCCCAACGAGATTCCTGGAGTGGCTAACCCCTTCCATAGTATAGGTGGAGCGGGACTAATTTACGGGCATTCAGCTCTTCCGCTTTAATGTAACACCGAGCTCCAAAAAAAAAGAAAACAACCGTGTGAGTTAGGCCCATTTCACGTTCAATAGCAGCAGGAAACCTCAAAAAATAATGGCGCTCTGAAAGATTCAAGTTGCCGTGAATCAGCTTTCAGCAACAACCGACCTACTCATTATAAACCAAACTTTACGTCAAATTTGAATAAAAAACTCCCAAAAATCAATTCTTCTCAAATCAGAATATTTCGGGAACGTTGTGGAATTGAAAAATAGTATTTGAGTCGGGTGGTGTTTTTTTTTTCTTTTTGTCGTTTTATATTTCCGGGCCGTATTTTTTGCTGACTCTGCGTCGTGAGGTCTTGGGAATGGGGACCTATTCACTTTAATATTATTCTCTTGTTTAGAATATAAATAACACAATTTTTTCGGTCTTTGTTTTCTTGCTTTTTATGTCGACGGAAATTTTGAGTTATTTTTCTGCTTGAAAAATATGTATTATGAATTGTGTGACCTGGGTATACTACTATACATAGCTCCTTTGGCTAGATTTCACCACTACTATAGTGCGATTGAACTTGTCATAAGCTAAACATACGACAAGCTAAATCTGTTCGTTAGGAGTCACTATAGTGTACTTTACAGAAGTGATGAAATCCAGGCTATTCAGTGTCTCCTATTTTACGAACAATTATTGTTCGTAGTTACTTCGTGGAGCATACGGCCTCGATAGCCGAGTGGACTAAATGGTCGACTTTTGAGGAGCAGTGAGAGCCGGGTCACACCGGTTCGATCCCAATCCTACTAAAAAGTTTTTCTGCTCGGCATTCACCTCTGATATGTTCAGCATGTCAAGTGAAATGTATATCGAGGCTGTGGTGGTTCGGAACCCACCTAAAACTGTAGGTCCCCATCGTTTACTCGATGGCTGGGGAGCTGGTATTTGGTAGTGCTGCCAGCTGAGCACAATGGATAGTTCTTGAAACGGTCTAGTTGCTGGGCTTGTCCCCCCCAACCCTCTGCTATACTTCGTGGAGCATTCGACTTTTTCGACAGTGCTCCAGTGTCGGCTGGGAAAATCCCTGAATGCCGGGCGTGATTCTGACGAAATCACCCCTTGTGTACAGTGATGCGTCCCTCTTCTAAGGCACGGAGTTGTTTTCCTCCAGATTTTACTTTAAAAAAGTTTGGTTCGAATTTGCATAAGCTCAGTGTGCGTGAACTATGACTACCGAACCTGTATCGACATTTATTAGGTATACCCCTGTGTAGAATTCAACGTCATTTTCGGTTTGAATAGGTGTTGGGGTTAAGCACAATTACGGTAATAATGAAATGCAGATTACAGGGTTAATGGCCACTTTAGGTGTGCAAACGGGCTGAAACAGGGTATTTTCCACTGAAAACCTACAATTTCGTATGATTTAGCGAAAACCGAACGAAAGGGCTGTGCCCGAGGGGGTAACCACTCCCGAGATTCCTTGAGATTCCATAAAGATTTCTAAAGATTCTCAACGATATTCATAGAAAGATGAACCCCGAAGGTGTAACCACTCCATAAAATTCCAAGATTCCCTGAGATTTCATAAAGATTTCCAATGATTCCCAACGAGATTCCCAACGAGTGGTTAACCCCTCGGCTGTGCCTGAAGTTGACATTCTGTAACGTTACTTCTTTCAGGGGTGGCACAGTGGATAAGGCTTCTGGTATAGTAAGCCATAGAAGACGGGTTCGAATCCCGGTCGCTGAAAAAAAATTCTTGAGCTGAGTAGGGAGGAAAACCATACCTTGGTGTGCCTTGGCATAAAAAGTACTTTTATTTTTTCTGTTTTTGAAATAGGTAGGTATAAGGTATTGAATTAAAAACAGTGAATATGTAGGTAGTCATCAGTATTTCTGTTAATTATCGATAGCGAGTGACTCGGGTGCGTGCGGAATGACTTCATTGTTTTCGTAGATTGGGGGCAGTTGTAATCAACAAACCAATTCGAAACTCATTACTTTCTTGATATACAGTGCCCCCAATCTGCGGCAGCAATATCACACGCACCAGATTAACTATGGTCAGGTACAATTTGACTAAGGGTCAGGTTCACCAGACCAGTTTAACGATAAGTTAACCGTTCTCTAAACCTTGCGATAGCAATTGCCGTAAGCTAAACGAATAAGCTTGTGATTTATTAACAAATTTCACCTGATAATCCGGAAATATTTTTATTGTAATACATTTTAACTTAATTATAACCTGCACCTTGACCTGACTTTTTGTCTTATAGCAAATTAGAGTACATTTTAAAAAGTGCGATCGCAGAGAAACAAGTGCAAGCGCAAGGCATTTGTCGTAAGCTAAACATACGATAACTTAAATCCGTTCGTTAAAAGACACTATCGGAAAGTGGTGAAATTCAGCCTTAACAAAATAGAATAAACAAATAACCTTCTAGTGAAGCAGTGACGAAAAATTCACCTACAATTCTCCTGAAAACGTTACAGATGAAACAATAGAATAGAGTATAATTCCACTCAGTATAAAAACAGATAACGTCCGACATTGAGTTGGGTAGTTGTAAATAAAGGAGAGACTGAGGGAATAATTAAGCGATAACTGTCGCGCGTTTGCGGAGAGCGCGTTGACAAGTGAGCGACAGCTGTCGACCACTTGTCGTAACTTTTCCCGCCAATTTCCTCTCATTTGCCTCCCGAGTCGGAACCGTTTTATAGCCGTTCTGCTCTAGCGGCGCTGAATACCATCGTATATCGTATGTGGAGGATTTTTTTAGTTTCTAATTTTTTGTTTTTTCCTTGTTCCAGGGTTCCGATGCAGGATCTGTGTTCGCTGCCACTCCAACTTCAACTCCTCGGCCACGTAAGTTGTTTACTGTGTATAAAGGCCGTCCAGCTAGACGCGCCGCGGTAGCTTGGTCCCCCGACCACAGCGAATGGGCCCTGCTGCTTCGCGTTCGCGTCCGAGTCCGAGGGGCGGCTAGATAGACTTCACCACTCCACCATACGATATGTTTCGTATCGCCACTAGCTAAATTTTTCTTTGATTTTCCGGTCTAGTAGATACTATAGAAGCCCATTCGGAGAGCTTTATAAGTGTTAACCCCGCGTGGTGTTATAGGGGCAGAAATTGTTTATTTAGCTCCAGTAGTTCTTGTTCTTGGTATTTTATTGATATTTTCTGTTGTGCAGATGAGCCGCCACCAACACCTCTCACTAACGGACTGGCCCCGTCGCCAGTCCAGGGCCGGCCCGCAGCCAGCCCGGGCCTGGCGGGCCCCGGGCCTCCTGTGACAGGGCCTACGGGTCCCCCCTCCACCCCCGTGCCTCACTTCCACGCCCCGCCGAAGACTGAACCTCCCCTCAACCACCTCCTCGAAAAACTGGACAAACCCATTCGCCTTGAAAGTGTTCACCTCGAAAAACCCGGGGACAAACGGACGTTAGACGTGACGATAGCCCGGGACCCGCCCCGGGATGTGTCCCGGGACGTGACACGGGACGCGAGTCTAGCCCATGCTCCCGTCAGCGGGCCAGCACACGGGGCCGTACCCAACCACGCTCCACCTAGCTCCCACTCGCACAGCCCAGCCCTCCCCAACAACCCGCCCAATTTAGCAGCACTACCATCGTACACCGCTCTCGCCGGCAAGAAACCTCGTCCGTCGGTCGCTAACGCAGCCCCCGTCCCCAATGCGTCCCCGTCACCGCACTCGATCAGCCATCTGACGACGCCGGCGGTTACGTCTGCCGCCCCGGTGGTGGCGGCGCCGCCTCCTCCAGCTGCCCTGGCCCCGCATCCTGGACTCATACCGCCGAACGCCTCCACATTCGGACTGCCGCCGCTTTCCAATCCGCCGTACCCCTCGTATCCACCGCTCTATGCTCCCTACTCGGCGACGCTCCAACACTCTCCCTACATGCCGCCGCGTGTGGATCAACCCGTAAGTAAAAATTACACTGCTTACACTCCCCGCCTTCTAGTAAATCCGGAAAGGTGTGACTCGCTGTTGTTAAGTGCCTGAAAATCCTGTAGTCCCTATACCGCGGAGGCAGCCTCTTGTTGCTAATTGCAAAGCAGCGGTGTATTGCTGACGAAACCGGATAACGCAGCTCACCTTTGTGTTAACTGTACCTGAAACGTAAGCTCAGTATAGACCCTCTCACGACTCCAAACTGGAAAAATGTTGGGTGGTTACGGGGAGAACTGCATAAAATATACACGAGGGAAATAGAGGGGGATAAGCACTCTTTTTCGCTTCCCGTGTGAGGGGAGCTTTCTATTCATGATGCCGTAATTAAAATGTGAAATATGTTTCGCACCGAGATGGGTTGTTAACTGGTGCAGGGAGCAGGAAGGGCTGATAACTGTTTTGCTTATGAACACTTGCGTGAGTTGGAATTATTTATTAAGGCTCGGCTCGATCCGACTCGGCTTCTTTATGTAAATTACTGGGTGACAATGTCGACTCAATTAGGCACATATTGCAGCGCCGCTATGCGCCATACTTCAGCCTTTCTTCCATTCCCGTCGTTCACACAAAAAATTCAGAACTTTTGGATTCGATCCGAACGGATTTCTTTGTTTTTTTACTGGGGAGCTGTCGCTCCAGGCATTGACAAACTGGAGCAGTTTTATATTCTCCCCGTAATTTTGCGAGATTAAATTTTTTTAATTTTTGCGTAAGTGTTTGTATAGGACGTATGTTAGCTCTATGAATCACACTTTTTTCGTTTATTTTCTCTCTTGCCCACCATCGGCCACAAGCGTCTTCCCTGGAACTCAGGGTGGCTGCTCTGGTCTCATTCAAAACTTGAACTATCTCGGTGGTTTTTAGGAAGACACTCGCTTATCAAAGAGACAAGAATCGCTGCCCTCCTTGGTATAACCGCAGTGATGGGGGATGATTTAGGTATAAAAAATATACAGTTTTTTTTTTTAATTGGAAAAATGTCATTGAACTCTGGTACTATTTGTATTTTTTATCGTTTTAACATTTCTTCCTCAATTTTCAGGTGTCCGGGCTGAGCTCACCTAAAAGTCTCCCGGTGCCGTCGTCTGCAGGCACGCCGACTACTGCCGCGCCCCTCATGGTCACCACCAGCACCACCGTACACAGAGACACAGCGCCTGCTCCTGTGCTGGCCAACCTGGCTGCCAGTGGGAGGACGCACTCACCCAGAGGCCACAGCCCCAACAGGGAGAGAGATTCATATAGGTCTGTATGAGGGATCTCATCTTGACGCATGACTACTGGTGGCCACAAACGATACGTTCTGGCGGAATGGCATCCCCGGACGTATGGTTAGTGGGGCGGGATGGCAGTTTTTGTGTGGGTACCCGCCATCCCTGAGTTGCCATTCCTGGACGCATCGTGTGTAGCCAGCTTTACACTTACACATACTAGAAGCACTGTGAAAATACCGTCTTCCAGTTCTGTCCATCTTAGCAGGTCTATTCCGGATCGGTTAAGGACGAGATAACGACGAAGTGGTGTACTTTTGTTTAGATTTTAGCGTTAGGAGCTTAAGAGGACGCTATACCTGACGATGCATTTTATGCCGCCCATTAGATTAACATTGCGTGCGGCGATTCATTTTCAAGGTTTACCCTTGGTTGGAAAGACACAAAATTTTGCCTGTACCTAGCCCTAACAATGTTCTAGGGAGTGTTCGAAGCAGATTTCCCAATTTCTCACTGGTTTCTTTTATTGCAACTGTTTTGCAAATGCTAGCATCGCATACCTCAAGAAAAGTGCTGTATCTCGAAAACCAGTAAAAAAAATGGGAAATCTCCCTAGAACATTGTTAGGGCTAGGTACAGACAAAATTTTGTGTCTTTCCAACCAAGGGTAAACCTTGAAAATGAAATCGCCGCTCGCAATGTTAATCTTACGGGCGGCAAAAAATGCACCGTCAGGTATAGCGGACCCTTAAGAGGGAGTAGTGGGAAAGTACTAGACTCGTACGTCTGAGGTCCTAGGTTCGAACCAGCTATTTTCTGTTGGTAGTGTGTACATCACATCAAATATCCATTTCGTTGACTTTGCACACCACTGACGTGACATTTTCGTTTTAGCAGCAACGTAAGCAGTCTGAGCCGGAGCAGTGTGACGCCGGTGAGCGGAGCGCCTTCCCCCTACAACAAGCCGCCTGTGTGGGTGTCGGCGGGCGCGGGCTCGGGGACGGCACCGCCTGCAGGGCGGCATCCCTCCTCCGCCTTCCCGCCGCCCATGTTCGCGCCACCGCCCGCGCCGCTTCAACCGCCCGCGCCTGCGCCTTTCTCGGCGGAATCTCTGTTTCAGTCCAGTATGTGGTTTCCTTGCTGTTTTTTTTGGATAATATCGGAAGCTATTTTTAGATACTAGTTGGTTGCCCCAAGAGGGGGACGAGTCTTGTTGATTTTTCAGCAGTCGAGTACATAAACAATAGTCTGAAAATGGCACTGCTCATGTGACTTATGTGGTAGAGAGAATACAAGAAGTAACAGGAGGTAACAGCAACCTTACAACTACATATTTGTATAAAACATTGCAACTGTGACGTGTCTTCGCTCATTGCTTAAGGTTTATAGGTATATCGATGTTGGCTAGACTATCTTTGTAATTATTTACACCATTGGGTAAAATATGCAGTTTTGCTTCCGTCAGCTACTCTGATATTGGATCAGCCTTTGTTGCGAACTTAATTTTATTGAAATAAAACCTTCTTAAAAAGTGACCAAAAATTACAAAAAAACTAGGACTGCAGTGACCAATGATCTCCTGACAAATACTCATGGCCTAATATTAGTATATTTTTTAGATCAAGCGGATTTGCTGCGGCGTGAACTGGACACACGATTTCTTGCCTCGCAAGAGAGGTCGATGACTGTTGGGCCTGGCTTCCTTCGAACTGAGATGCATCATCATCAGCATCAACACACGCACGTCCACCAGCACCAGGTACTGCTGATCCTCAGACACACCCAGTATAAGCCATCGCCATTATGTAGGCAGCTCTGCTGGCTGACGCTGCTACTATATCGCCCAGCATGGTCCTATATGGCCCACTGTGATCGTGTATGGGGTAGGGTGGTAGAGTCCATTGTGTGGGCAGCAGCACTGGCGAAGGCTGTTTTCGTTGGCCAGGGTAGTAGGTATGTACTGGCCTATCTATTGCACGTGTTTTTCTTATACACCCATACGAACTGCTTATCTGGAGCCTGTTTCTTGAAATTGACCATTTTCAAAATGTTAAATTTTAACAAAGAGTCTCTGATGGTTACTTACATCCATGCTCACAACACAAAAACTGCGATACCCATGTTCTATAATATTCTGCTCTTTTCAGGTGCCGCCCATTTTCCCGAAGCTAGGGCCAGTGGACGCCGCCCCGTTCTACCGCTACCCTGCATTCACCCCCGGGTTGCTGGGGCCGGGCCTGCCCTCCACTCCCTTCGCGCCTCCCTCGCATCTTCCTACCTTTACGCCAAAGGTACTGTCACTGTCCATCTCCAGCCTACCTGTAGTTGCCAGTATAATTCAAAGTGTACATAAGATCAGAACTAAAATTGATGCGGTATGGTTGCAGTAGTGCTATAGCCAATCCCTTCCGCCCAATGGCCGACCAAAGGTAAGAGTGACGTAGACAACTTAAATAATTTTGAAAACTCTGAATTTGTTTGAGAACAATGACGTTACTCTCGTCCATGAAAGAAGGTTTAGCTGGTTTTCAAAACCTCGGAGACTTCCTTGTCCCGTTACAAGTGGTTTGTCATTGGGCGTTATTCTGTTATGCATACGGACCTACAGCTTTTTTGGGAGCTAGTTACAACCCCGCCTAGCGTTCTCCACCAGTGCTCTCGCTTTAATGTAATAAGTGCGTTTTACGAAATCAGGAAGTTTCGATTTCACAAAACTGGACTCACAAATTCAGTGAAAAAGAATGTGGTGGGATACGCTATGCGTTAGGTTTCATACACGCACCTTCATTTGTATAATAGTACCAAGTACTCTCCTCTCATGTCCATGACAGTACTAACCCTTGTTTAGTTGGGGTGAAAGCACAAAACAAGTTGTGTCCCCCACACCCCCTGTTTTTGCGTTGCTCTGGGTGCTGACGCAGAACTCAAAATCATCTCACTGGTCACTTTTCTTGTATCTCACCAGTGAGATGGTCTCACTCTTGAGTTCTGCCCATCATCCTGTTTATGTTTGTCGCTTATCTTGTTTTGTTTTTCTGTTGTACCTTACAGACTGTGGGCGACTCCAGCAAACCTAGAATAGTGGTACGTGTTTTTTCCCTTTTTGAGTTTTTCATGTTGCTTGCTAATAATTTCTTTGCTAATGACTTTGTATATATGCTTCTCTCCAACACAGCTAGCGAAAGTTGACACAACATAGCTAGTTAATTTCGGATGTTATTAATGTATTTCAAAACATATAAATATCCAACAGTACCCTCGCAAAATGGTCAGAAAAAGCGTAAACCAATAGCAAATGTATATTGCGGCTTAGTGGCTAACAGTGACGGCTTGACATTGCAGAAATCCGGCAAGTGGAATGCGATGCATGTGCGGGTAGCGTGGGAGATCTACCACCATCAGCAGAAGGCGTCTGCTGACGGGAAGGGAGGAGTGCCCGGCAAGGATCCGCTGCTGAGACCTGCGGGGCATCTGTTCCCGCCACCCCCTGGCCCGAGGCACGACATCCCGGCGTACGGGCCGGGGTTCATGCCGCCGCCACACTTAGGTAAAACCGTTGGGTGTTAATCCAGTAGTAAGAAGTCACCGAGATAGGGTTGACACCACTCTTTAGGTCCCTGTCCATCTACCCAGCTCTGGTAGCAAGAGTAGGATAGAGAACTTGGTCTGCTGCCGCGTTCCTACTCAACCTCGTCGAACCAGGTGGCGCGGCATGACGCGCCTAGATGGGCGGGGATCTTTTCACTGTATCCGAACAGATTTTCAATTTATATTTTGCTAGGAAGAGGAGCGGCGAAAAAGTGGGTTTCCTAATTGGCGATCTTCCTACCCCGTTTATGGACTTGTTTTTACAAATTAACCATTACACGATCGCAGCAAATTACTTGTCCATTTTCCTAGCGTCGCGTTACCTCACGTATTTTTTTAATATTACCCTTTTTGTATCAGCCATTTGGTGTCAATATGAAGCTCAGAACGAAATTACCTTCTCATTCAGCCTTATTGAAGGGATTATTGAAGAACATTGTCCATTTTTAGAAACTGTAGATCTGTATTTCTGTGGTCACATAATGATCAATTCATTTCCAGGTTCGAACGTGTCGCCGTTCGGCCGGTACCCCCCAGGCGGGTTCGCTGCGCCCCCTGGCTCCACGTTCCATGGCATGGGGGGCTTCCCCCCGCGCGACATGCCGCCTATGGGACCTATGCCTTCCGTACATGATCACTGGAGGTGACTACCCGATTTCATAAAACAATTCTAGTCTGTGTAGGCATGTCCAATAGGATAAATACCTCAGGAAACCACTGGATTATGTAGTCTGATGGCTGACTTCGTGTCTATACTCTCGCATTTTAAATTCGGACAACTAAATAAAAAGCGAAGACTCCAAAGTGGCCGGATTTTAGGTAGGGGTGGTGAAAGTACCGAAAGTGACGTAAGCTTTGGCTATTTCTGCTAAGCTCCACTGCTTCTGCTACCTATTTCACTGTAAGCTAACTATATATTTTTAACCCGCTATATCTACCTACGAAGGGAGGAGACCTTTGGAACAAATTTAGGGTGTTACAAAACAGCTTGGTCCTACTTGCGGCTGATATACAGATTCTCCTTATCCGATACCTTGTAACAGCCTCATTGGCACCTCATTTTTTTAATGTACTTGAGCTGCCTCCTAACCCTCCGGGCTGTTGCAGGTTGCGCGCTCCTACCGGGTTCCCCGTGGGCCCCTCGCCGTGGGCCCTCAAGCCTGACCCGTCCCCGCTTGACAGACGGGAGATGGAGGAGCGGGAGAGGGAAAGAGAGAGGGAGCGGGAACGGGAGAAGGAGCGGATAAGGCGGGAGAGAGAAGAGAGGTGTGTATTCGCTCTTTTACCTCTGGCTGCAGCCAGCCGAGGAGTAAAAGTCTCCACTTATTTGAATAATACGGGGTTTGATGCAAATCCGATTTTCGTGTGGATTACTACCCGCAGCCCAGAACCCTTTTTTGATCTCGGGCAGCATTTTTCTTATTTGTTCTCAACCCTCTATTTTTGGGTATATTCTGTGTCATGTGCATGCACAATACATTATTATATTTCAGAACAAAAATGTATCAAAATTCCCTTGGAAAAATGTTGCTGTTTACCGACCTTTAATAGGCCGTAGTGCGCAATGACTCTTGGACTAATGCAATTTTTTTTCTTCAGGGAGCGGGATCGGGAGAGAAGAGAAAGAGAAGAGAAGAGGAAACTCGAGGCGGAGCGGGAGAGGCGGGAGAAAGAGAGGAGAGACATGGAGCGGCGGGAGTTGGAGAGGCTTACCAAAGCCAGGGAGAGATCTCCGATAAGGAACGGTCAAGTCAAGGAGGAGCCCCGACCAGGTAACGTAGGAGTGGCGTGGAGGGAAGGGGAGGAAAGATTGAGGGAATGTGGGACGTAGGACGTAGGGAGAGGCTAACCAAGCCGTGACCATGTAACGAAAAAGGGTCTGGGAGGACAGGAGAGACGACGATCCGGCAACAGAAGAATGAGGAGGACTGGTGAGGAAGGAAAAAGGAGACTTCGGTAACGAAGAAGGGACGGAATGGAGTGTTTGAGGGAAGATAGGAGAAACCATTCTAACCGTGGCTTGGCCAGGTAACGAAGGACAGGTAAAAGGACAGGGGAGGACAGGAGAGAGGATGGCCGGTAACAAAAGAGAAACAGGGAAGACAGGAGAGAGGATGACCGGTAACGGAAGAGGAACAGGTAGGACAGGAGAGAGGATGGTCGGTAACGGAAGAGGAACAGGGAGGACAGGAGAGAGGATGGTCGGTAACGGAAGAGGAACAGGTAGGACAGGAGAGAGGATGGCCGGTAACGGAAGAGGAACAGGGAGGACAGGAGAGAGGATGGTCGGTAACGGAAGAGGAACAGGGAGGACAGGAGAGAGGATGGTCGGTAACGGAAGAGGAACAGGGAGGACAGGAGAGAGGATGACCGGTAACGGAAGAGGAACAGGGAGGACAGGAGAGAGGATGGCCGGTAACGGAAGAGGAACAGGGAGGACAGGAGAGAGGATGGCCGGTAACGGAAGAGGAACAGGGAAGACAGGAGAGAGGATGACCGGTAACGGAAGAGGAACAGGGAGGACAGGAGAGAGGATGACCGGTAACGGAAGAGGAACAGGGAGGACAGGAGAGAGGATGACCGGTAACGGAAGAGGAACAGGGAGGACAGGAGAGAGGATGACCGGTAACGGAAGAGGAACAGGGAGGACAGGAGAGAGGATGACCGGTAACGGAAGAGGAACAGGGAGGACAGGAGAGAGGATGACCGGTAACGAGGAAGGGACGAGAAGGTAAGGTCGAGGAAAGATGGGATATGGAACTCAGGCAGAGGCTAACCAAGCCTTAGCCAGAGAACACAAAGGGAGGACAGGAAAGAGGACGACCCGGTATCCAAGAAGGGACAAGGAAGGACTGAGGAGGACTCGGTAACGAGGAAAGGACAAGGAGGGTAATTGGGACATGAAACCATGCTACCCAAGCCTTCGCCAGGGAACGAAGTAGGAACAGGGAAGAGAGGACGACCGGTAACGAGGAAGGGACAAGAAGGAAATGTCGAGGGAAGATGGAACAAGGAACGGTGGGAGAGACTAACCAATCCTTAGGGAACGATGAGGACATGGGAGGGATGATGAGAGGGAAAGGAAGGAAACATTCAGGGAGTGGCTGGTCGGTAAAATCCGGTAGGTGGTCAGGTAGGAATGTACTTACCTTGTGCTTCGCCCCCTTAACAACCCTGCTATTCGTGATTTTTAGTGAAAGAAGAGGAGGTGGTGATGCTAGGACGTAGTCCTGCACCAGGGCCGTACCCTCACCCCCACCAGCACCCCTACTCCCTGGCCAGGCATCCAGGACTGAGGCCGCCGCCTCTGGGACCCCCCTTCGCTCCGCCCTCCTGGCCGCCCCCGCCTGGCGCGGATCCTTACGCCTATCGGTAAGTTATCAGCAAATCGACTTGGATGAAGAGTTGTTGCATCCTTTATTTCCCCCTGGCGCCTTACCCATGAGCGAAACCTACAATCGATGCACTTTTTATTACCGAGATAGTGAGCTTCCGTTGTTTTGTCAGCAGGCTAGACGCCCTCCGGTACAACCCGCTGATGTACCGCGCCGAGGAGGAAGAGCGGGCCAAGCTGTACGGCCTCAGCCCCTTCCTCCCCCCGCCCCACCACCAGCCCTCCCCGCCCGCCCTCCTCAAGAAAGAGGAGTCCCAGAGCCGATGACCCAGCCAATAGGAGGCGGCGGTTGAGCCAACGCCCCCAGGTCCGAGCCAGTAGAACGGCGAGGTGCGCAGCTCCCGGCCAGTAGGATGATGCGGTCTCCAGCGTCCCGTCCTCAGCCAATCGGTGCCCAGCTCCTAGCGAATGGGATCCTGGTCTGGAGCCAACCTGGTCGAAAAGAAAAGTGCGTCAGTATACAGGCAACCAATAGGATGCAGGGGTACGTGCAGGACTCGTTAAATAAGATGTAGAGACTGACTGAAGTGTTCCTGGCATAGGAGTTGGAATGTATCATTGCCACGATATTTAATACTTCGACTTGAGGATAATGTTTTCGCGCCACCTCTGCGCCCCCTCACACTCGACTAACAATACATTTTAATCCTCATTCAGGACATGACATGTATGGTCGTGGTAATGAGAGGAGAAATCTCCAGCCGTAATGAAGCAACAGAAAATTGTAGAATGCGTCCTGAGGGAAACGTTACTTCAGTTAATGATGAACTTACTGAAACTCTCGCTGCATGTTCTGTATTTTCTTCCCTCATGACCACGGCTTTGCATATATCGACATCGTTATTTAAACCTCATTCAGAGCCACTATACATTCGCTATTTTTTTTACGTTTGGACTTCAAACTCTGTGAGAAACCTATTGGATATTTAAATATTCTGAAATATAGTATGTCTTTTTAACGTCATTACTTATGGGGCTGTGTTTTGATTTTACGATCGAGTGAATTTGGTCACAAATTGTCCAAAATTAACCGATCGTGAAATCACAACATAGCTTCATGAGTAATGACGTTACAAAGACATATTATATTTCAGAATATTTGAATATCCAATAGTTTTCTCACAAAGCTTGAAACAGGAACGTAAAAAATAGCGAATGTGTGGTGGCCCTTAAGCCTCATTAATGGGTACTCCGATAACGTGCGGATATTCAAGCGCAGATGCAGCTCAATCCTTGACATTTTATCAATTGTTCAGTTACTTTCTTTTGAAAAGTATACCTATTGTATCGGTCCTTGCTCATTTAATTATTCTCGTATTTATTGTTTTTATTTATTATAAGAGCCTAATTTGCTAGCTGAAGTGGTTTCTTGATATAACTTACTGCCAAACGTCTAGTTTCTCGAGTATGACAGGTGTAGGGTTCACCTGAACCAAAACAAACCAATTCATAGAAACTAACCTCCCTATCGAAACAGAAACATAAAAGATTAGCCGGTTCTTTTAAAGCTGAATACACATTCGCTATTTTTTTACGTTTGGACTTCAAACTCTGTGAGAAAACTATTGGATATTTAACTATTCTGAAATATAATATGTATTTTTAACGTCGTTACTCATGAGGCTATGTTGTGATTTTGCGATCGAGTGATTTTTGTCACCAAAACAATTGTCAAAAATTAACCGATCGTGAAATCACAACATAGCCTCATGAGTAATGACGTTAAAAATACAAATTATATTTCAGAATATTTAAATATCCAATAGTTTTCTCAAAGAGTTTGAAGTCCAAACGTATTAAAATAGCGAATGTATATTCAGCCTTAAGCAAGTAAGCAGCAAAAATTCATTAAACTGACTTTCGGTTACTTCGCAGCGTTAGAAATACTAAACTCCACATTTTGGTGTTCGGTAAAATCAAGCATTGTGAAGTAACTGAAAGTCGGTTGAATAAATGTTTTACTCCTTATGTTCTTAAAATAATGTATTGACCTTACATGTTTCTACTTCAGCAAGGAGCTTACTTTCTATGGCAGTGTGAGAAAAATGTTTTGTTTTGGTCGATTTTTATATCGCTTTTCCGATGCCTCCGACTCTGTGCATGCGGTTATCGTTATTATTTACCGGGGCTGTAACCCAGGGGCGTAGCGAAGGGGGGGGGCAGGGGGGGGAGGCTCCCCCCCCCCCTGCAAAAAGCCTTCGCTACGCCCCTGCTGTAACCCAGTTGTTGTCGCGAGTACGAAGTATATTTACGCGGCCTAATAATTTCATTCGAAAAACTAGACTTTGATTCGAACAAACTATAAATAAAAAGTATTGACTGTGAAAACAAAATGGCGGGTCTAGCTGTGGCCCACTAGCACCGTGTTGCTTTCATGAGGGGCGCGAAGGCTCCCAGTGTGATATTTGGCTATTTGACACTAGCTGTGTCACGTTGTTGACACTTGCGGTGTCACGTGTTGAGACTAGCTGTGTCACGTGGTTGACACGAGTTGTGTCACTAGTTTACGGAAATTTCTACGCGTTTGACACTACTTGGGTCATCAGAGCAACTTCCTTTTTTAATTTTTATTTATTTTTAGGTAGTTTTTAATCGTTCGACATGTTGCTCAAGGAGGAATCCGCATTTGCTATTTGTCCTCAAAAAATGGTTGGACCAAAAAGGAAATGTATATTCCGTCCGAAATTGACCCAAGAAGTGGCAATTTTGAGAGTGTAACCATTGTTAGATGTCAAAGTAGTATGGGGACATATTTCAATCAGGACTGAAACCCCTTCGATTTAAAAATTTGATTGATAGAAATACGTTTACACTGTCATTGCGTAAAAAATAACAATAAAATACTCGAATAATATTACACTTAGATGACATTTTTTCTTACTGCACCCTTTCGTCTATAAATATGTGAATTGTAAAAGGTCTTGTGACCGGATTGTACCTAATTGTAATCTGTTGTATAATGTGACCACCCCCCACCATTTCTTTTGGAAATTGGTTGTACAAATTGTAAATTTTGACATTTAGACTGGGAGTGAGTTAGTTTGTTGTGGCTCCTTGGTGGGGGTAATTGAGGTTGCTCATGTACCTATCGTGTATTGCGTTCTTTTCTACTGTTCTGTTTACTTCTTCTGCCATTTGTCTGGATTTATTTACTTCGTTAACGTTACGTTACGTGCGTTAATGTAAAGTCGGAATTTTATTTCCCTAGCAACGCATGACAACCTCGCAGAAAAAAAATCGGGTAAAATCCAGCCTATTTGACAGGGACTTAACTTTGCCCCTAAAAATGGGACGAATCCAAAATTGCCATCAGAAGGCTCAAAATGTCCCAAGAAATAAACCAGTAAATAACAAATGGCGACAGAAATAAAGATATCAGTAGATTGTACTAAACGTTATTTCATGGAGTTTCAGCAATGGCCACTGACTGCTAACTATAACCATTCTTTCCAATAATTCAGCTCGAGACTTTTGATTTTAAAAAGAGTAGGTTGTTTTAACCTTTTGGATTGTAATTTTTCGCTTTTTCTTCACTCGTACTGGCTAGCAACATATTACTGTTTTATAAGCCAATATTTCATATATTCCGGAGATTATTCGAAAAATATATAATGAATAGCTGAGTACTTAACCAAAAAACTGAATAAAAGTCGATAACATGGGAAAATGAACCCTCAAGAGGTTTTTAAGTAGTGCTGACACTGAGAGACGCTTGCTTACATGAGAAATATAAGAATAATGGAAAACCTACAGTGTCCTGATGTTTTTTTAGGAAATCTCCATTTAATCCATTGCTTTCCTCTACCTGCATTTTTCGGCAGCTGTAATCGGTTGTAAATTTAGAATAATACTGATATTTCAATGATTAGACTGACGAAGATAAAAATATTATTTACGGTAAGCAGTTTCTGGCTGTTGTTGAAACTATGTGTTTCTGTGGAACACTGGGTTTGCCAAAATCATTTTTGACAAATTGGAGTATAAAATTCTGTGTAAACTCTGGTGCCAGTTCTAAATTATACTGGCTGCTCTAAAAGCTAAGTATAGTGTGCTATTCGGAGCTTCCGAAAAGCACACTATGTTTAGCTTTTAGACAGAGAATAAGTATTATCGAACGATAAAAATGGCAGTGCACTTTGGGAAATGAGACAACCCTAGTTTATCCCTTCAATCTTCTCAAAAGGAAAGAGAAGGAACTGTTTAAAATTGGCAAACTCGTTTTTAAATATATCGATGTGAACCGTGCCTTCCAGTCCCGCGGAAAATCCTTGGGGGGAGCGCTGCCTGCACTCATTTTGGAAATATTGTCCTCTCTTTTATCCTGAACTACAGAACCGGTAACCCAGTACTTTTTCTGATCTCTGTCTAATATCTAAGAAGACAGTCATTTCGTTTGACAAAGAAACAATTTTTTAAAAAACTTTAAAAATAAACGGGCCAATAGATATCCTTCTGGAGTGTTTAGCATATGGTTTTTAGGGTCACCTTACAAAAACTTTCTACAGGTGGCCACATATGCGTTTTGGACGGCGTCCCTAGCAGGGTTGTTAACTCAGGGATGGCCGGTGCCCACACACGATACTTCCAGACCCGCATCCCTGTGATTTGTCTTTTGTTCTGCAGAAATTGATGAGACCTTGATTTTATTGTGATAATCACAGTGCTTCGTCTGTCTCGATATATTTCAATAAATATACTCAAAACTCCAATTTATCGATATAACGAATTAATGCACAAATCTTCTGCAATTGGACGCCCACCTGGGATGCGTGGAATTCGGTCAAGTTGGAATTCCAAGATCGGGCGGCATCCCTTCAAAACGGTCCATCCCTCCCCGCTTCGAGGCGTCTAGGGATGCATCCTCACTAGGACGCCGTCCAAAACGCATCGCATGTGGTCACCTTAAAAACAATCTATTATACACTCCAGAACTGTCTCTACTTAGCCCGTTTATTGTTAGAAGACCCAGAAATTGTTCGTTTTTCGAACAGATTGTCTGTCTTCTAGAAAGAGTTTAGATCAAATCAGAACAAGTCTTGGGTGATCATGGTTGGTCCGTAGTATTTATGTTGTATCTGGGCAAAAAGTGGGGATGCTCCCTCCATGGTGCTCCATATTCGAATATGGGGACGTCTAAACGGTTATTGTGACATAATTTTCTCGGTGGTTTATTTCTCTATTCAGTCCCTGTAAGTTCTATGACTATTTCGCCCATTTGTTTCGTTTTCTAGTCATTTACAAACGATTTAAAATGGTCACTTAGCGCAATTTTCTATTCTGACAGCTACCTAGTTCTTCGTCAATAGCTGAATTTTCTGAGCTTTTGGTTTTCCCATTCTAAGCATTTTTTTATCTCTCAAAGACCTGTAGTTCTTAAACTGGTTTGACAGACAGTAGGGTACCGTTTGTGACAACGGTCCGAAATATGACATCTAAATCTTTGTAAATTTTCAGTGTACTATTAAATAAGAAATTCACTCTACCAATGTGTAAATCAATTTTCGGCCATGTCTTCATCAAAATTGTTGGTTCATTTCTATAGCTTGAATGCACACTGGCAGGTATAACCGTGCTCAGAAAGACTCCGTCTATCTAGTGGCGCCGCGCCGTCGTTTTTGATTGCTTGGAATATGATAGAAATCTTGGCCAGCTGCGGCTAGATAGACGGGGTCTTTCAGCTGTGCCTCTTTTCCAAATAAATAGCTGACTGTGGGCTTTGGGTGGTAAAACATGACGAAATGATATCATGAGCCGTATTTCTGGGCACGACAATAGTCAAACTCACGTTTTCACAGAAAATCTATATTAAATAAAATAAATAAATACGTCTGACAAATGGAATAAGGTATGAATGAAATTTCAAAACATATAAGACTGATTTTTATGGAGTGACTGCCTTAGTACTTACGTTCCCTCCCGTAACAAAACAGTCAAGAAAACGACTACAAGAAAACAAACAGTAAGCAGGCGGAAACGGGTCAAGCTTCTCAGCATTTTTTTTTTTAATTTTTAAAACCTTTGGCAAAAACTGAATACTAGGTAACTGACTTGACATGTCAGTCAGTACTATTCCAAGTTGAGTCACCTGTAGCCTTACTATATTTCCATGCTTACCTTCTTATTTCCCCTAAATCAGCGATATTTTGGGAACAAACTTCAAACTGAGCGTGCGCTTGAATGAAGTGAGTACGTATGTTTGTATAACCTATTGCTTATTGATTAAATAAAGAAATAGTCATAGAACCTTAAGGGCGGGACCTAATAACTGTGCAGGATCATTAAAGATCCTAACTCTGCGTATCACCTTAACTTATTTTAACTGAAACTAGGACAAAGAAGCCGGGAACTTCGGTTAAGGGTCACCACACAATACTGTTTGTTTATGTTTTTTTTTTCGAAAAAATCATGTACCTACTTGTATCGTTGTGATAAAATTACATACATCAACCGAGTAATTTTGGACGAACAGGACTGTTTGGTGACCCTTAATTTTATGATTTTATGAAAATTATTTGAAGTTAAATAAAACAAGGTGATGACGCAGGTGTGCTTTTGTGCCCATTTAGCCTGCCCCTCTTCTCAGTGTCTACATAACGCTTTCAATCTCATAAGTTAAGTATGGATGTTGTCGTTGTAAATTAATTTTTAGTGAGTTCGATATTGTATCAATTATTTATTTTATAGAGACATAAAATTATAAATAAAATTAGTTAATTGGAATTTGCAGCTTAGTGAACCTGTTGTGAGCCCGAAGTAAGATAGGTAGGTATAGGTACCTACTTGCTTTTGTTTCGTGCGACATTCAAGGAACATACATGTTGTTACATTTTTTGGCCGAAGCCGAACATGAGTAGGCCGAAGCCAATACATCCATGACGTAAGCGGAAAATTTTTCCGTTACACCGGGATTCGAACCCGGACCTCTCAGGACAGAGACTCCCAGAGAAACCACTGTGGAGATATCATGTGGGACCTTTGAGCAAACTTTGAACAAGATGGCCGGTTTCAAAGGGAAACATAAGATGGCGTTTGGGGAATTTTGAGCTTGGAGGCAGCCATTTGGTACCTACAAGCTCCAGACGCGATTCAAATTTCAACTGAATTGTCCCTTTCGGACAACCTGGATCTGGAAGGTTACGGACAGGCCAGAAGAGTCTTTCAGAGAGGTTGAGTGCCTGGCAAGCTCACCAGGCAACCGTAATCGAACAGCTGCCCGAATTTCCCGACTCGTCGATGGCAATACGAGATTCCAGTGTCAAGATTTTTCTTCCAGTAAGCTTAAGTACCTAAACTGTTAACCTTACAATCCCCATTGCCGAAAATTTCCCCAAATTCTTTTGTCTATCCAAAACCTTCCAGGTCCGTCTCTTAGGGGTGGAAAAAGACTGTCTTCCCACCAGGCATGGGCTTCGGCATCATAGGCCCTACCTCCAGCGACAGAAGCGCGCTGTAGGCGGTAGCTGTAGCTCTATCAAAGCATTATACGATGACTCCCAAAATGGCGGGTACCCCGCACAGAAAAACTACCACCCCTTCAAACTAACGATGGCAATTCGTCAGAACGGTTGTCCCGGACACATCGTACCTATGTGGCCAGCAGTAGGTATATTGGCAGATTTGTAGTCAAACTAGGCTATCGTACCTGAGTAGGTAGGTACCTACCTACATCACCCACACTACTTAACCAACAGAAGACGAAGAGTTAGCAGTGCTTTCCGTTATTGCATTTTTCCTATTCCTTCCCGATTTAGAACAATCCAAAAAATTAGTTAAACATATTCGCCGGAACCATGAACCATGAAAAGAAAAGGTGCAGTCCCCAAAATTCCCCCCAGATTTTTTTTTCCAAAAAAAATAATAAGACCAACCTTAGAAAGGAGACATCACTGCTGACAAGGCGAAGCTATCCCAGAATTATCCTTCCAATTGGGCATAGCTTCCCCCAAAGGAATCTTGAGAACCGAAAAGAAAGCACATCACCCCGCGGCAGACACCCCGAAACTGAGGAGCCGGAGTCCCAGCCCTCGATAGCTTCGATGAATAACCGGCAGCGCACCCTAAGAAAACACCCCTCCCTTGACGGAACCGATTGGGCCCGATGCTTCTTACATTGACTATCCGACTATTCCTTATCTGTTGCGTAAGAAGAGACCCATCGCTACTTTTATACAGCTGAACCAAGATTTTCTTATGATGCCCAAAGGAGGGGTTTGAGCCACGTGCTAGGGGTTACCAAAATTTTATTTTACAATGCCCAAGGGCTCTATAGGTACAGACCTACAGACCTAGGTGTAACCTTGAACGAAGCGGCCAAGATGGAGCTGTCAGCGGGTAACTGGACTCACCCCAATGACATGACATGACATGACATTTCTATGTCTCTTTGTCACTGGCGCGTTCCCGACTCACCCCCCTGTATACAACTCACATTAAGCGCGCCTTGTTTTACTCGGCCAAAATTCGAAACGCCAACTTCACTCAGAACACATGTAAAAAGTACACTGAAAATTAATTTTTCATAAGTAAACTAAGAAGAAATAATAATTTTTAAATTAACCATAAATAATAGTAATAATAAAGCGGCAAAAATTTAACAATAACTTTTTTAGAACTCTACGTTGGACTTGGTAGTAGTTGGTAGTAGGTACTTGGCAGCCATGTTGGGTTGTTGTTGTTGACATCAGAAATTTCAACGGTCTTGCCGTTTTGTCCAATTTTATTTAGGTAATTATTTATCAGAATTTGTGTCAAAATAGGAGGTCATTAAAGTGTAAGTATGCTTATTCAACTTATTTGATATTTTTCTGGAAGTTTTATTACATTTGCTAGAGCTAGAGGAAGGTTGTTTGTAACTTACGAGATGACCAAATGGGGTTAGGATCCTCCAAATTTTATTGACTTACGCTGTATGGTTGTACAGATTCGAAGATATTTCCAGTTAGTCACAGTACATTTTTTTACAGGCTGGATCTCTAAACACTAAAAGTGCAGAGCCTGGTGATAGTAGGAAGATAAAGAGTTACTGTTCTACAGTTACTACAGTAGGTACTACAAAAATCACAAAATCTTTAAATCAAGATAAAATTTAAAAATGAGAAAATAAGTAAGTAGGATGAACTCACTTTTGAGTTGCTTTCGCATATTAATGCCCGTAACGTGTTTCAGTACGGTGGTGACAGTGGCGTCGAAGGGGCAGGCCCGCAGTGCTCAACCCCAGAGATCCCCGTTTGAGACGTTAACGAAGAACACGGACAGTTTCATTGGGTGATATTTCAGAATGGCGAGATGCTGTGTAGGGGACTGTCCCACTCGTGAAGGAAGGGGAGTAGTCATGCACCGCTTCCCAAGAAATGAATCTAAAGCTAAAGCGTGGGCTCGCCTCTGTGGTCTTCTTGAAAAGCCGACTCGTTCTACGTATATTTGTACCCAACACTTTGAAAGATCACAGTATCGAGATTACCCTTATTATAAGCGCTTGATCGACGGCGCTAAGCCCTCACTTCTTCTTCCTTCATCATCTCCACCTGTTCCTCAGCCTTTCATCACTTTTGAAAAGCGAACCCTTCAGGTTCTTTCCTTCGGGGAAAATAATACTACCCTCATTTTGCCGCGCCTTTCAAAGCCAACTCGTCGTCTTGAAAACCCGAGTACAGACGAAATTTTTGCTACCGCTTTAAGGGTCACGTCTTCTAATAAAACTAGCGTTATTTCTCCCCCATCTCCTCCACAACCCTCAATTATCCTAGAAGAAATTCAGGAAACAGTGGAGGTGGGCACTTCTCAATTTTTACCAGAGACAGCGCCTTAGTGGCTATAGTCCCTTACAACGTGATGCTGCCCAGTTGGCTTGCTACTGTTGCAGTGAAGCAAGCGCAGGGTGACGGGAACGAGGATTTAGGGGGGCAATCAAGTACCTACGGACCTCCCAGAAAAAAAGGTGAGGAAATAGATATCCAACGTCAACAAGGAGCATTGAATTTTGGGAGGTTGCTACCTCGTGGGGGGCGTTTCTTTTAAGTTTTTTAACTGTACCTGTTCCGGTGTACCAGTAATATAAAAGATATATTTTCGTTCTTTCAGTGAAACCAGGCCAAGGAGCAAAGCCAACGAGGAGTAATCGTTCCTATTTCGACTGATGTAGGATATAATTTGACTATTGTAAATAAATATGTAGGTTTATTTTTTTACGCTTATTACTTACAATAAGTAGTTTGTAATTTGGTTTATGTATGCAGGTATGCGCACTAGCAATATTATGCTTTCAGGTATGTTTTTTATCCTACTTAGCAACAACAGAATTATTTTCTTGCATTATATTATTTTCATTTAATTCCCTACAGTTAGATTTGTTTTAAACATAATTAGTTGTGTGCAACTACTAAGTAAGAATAATACCTAAGGTTGATAGTTTCTTACCTGAGATCACTTGAGCAGCAAATTCCTCCTCTGTTGCTGCAGCATTTGCTCCAGATGTGAGCATCGCTCCAGCGCCACCTTGTACTGCTCTTTCTGAGCTTCCAGAGCTTCGTCCTTCTTCTGGATCGTCATCTTTACTCTGCCAAAATAAAATCAGAATGGTCACCCGCATGCTCCAGACATAACTGGTGGTCAACACCAGGGCATAGTGACTTTCGTACGCCTCCATACACATGGGGGGATTTAGTCAGAATGACGGCAGACAGACGAGTTTCCCCCAGCCGGTGAATGCCAGGTATCCATCAGGGCTCGGTACACAGGTCAAAACTGTCTGTGAATTTATAAGGTTGGGCTTTAGCTGGTGTTGCATTTCTATCGCCCATAAGACAACGCTGCCAGTGGCAAATTATTATTTTTCTGTTGGAAGGGCCAAGGACATACCCTCGGTAATTTTTTTGAATTTTAAATACTCTCCGAACTAGAAACTTTTCAGTACCTATTATAGACGTGCTGCAATTCCTTCTCCCCATCGACTCGAATCTGCTGCACCAGCTGATCTTTCTGTGCCATCTGCACGGCATGGACCGTCTTCAGCTCAGCCAGCTCTAGCCGCGCAGCTTCCACACTGGTTTGGGCAGCCACCAGCTGTTCGTCAAGTTCTTCACGCAGTATCCGCCGCAAGTCCGATCGCTCACTCGTCATTTCGTCACAAAGCTGGGAAAGATCAAAAAATCTAATATATTTTTTTAAGGCTTACGCCACTAAGTGCTAACAGCTCATACCCTTGGCTCGAAGGCACAGATAGTAATTAAGAAAACTAATTATTGGCCAAAGCTAAATGAATATTTGGTGTGGTTAAAAATCACCCTGGTGGCCTTTGTTATTTATACCTTCTTCAGCTGTGCAAATTCAGCCTGCAGATGGCGAATCTTCGCTGTGAGTTCAGTAATCTGATCCTCCCTTTCGGCCAGAGTTTGCCTCACGTCCATCAGTTTGGCCCTGAGGTTCGCATTTTCAGCTTCGGCCTCCTTCACCTCGCCTTCTAGCTTTTCTCGCAGGCGACGTAATTTGTTCTCTGCTGCTTCCGTCAGCTCCAGACGAGCCTGATACATACAAAAATATAAGTACTCTACCTGGACAAGTTTTCAGAAAACACTCAGTAAGGGGGTAGGGCTTACAGTAAAGGGCGATGAAACAAGGCTTCTGCACAGCAAGCCATGGGTTTAGTAACGTTGCGCTCTTATCAAAGTTAGAAGTCTGCCCAGATGGCCACCTGATGTTAACCCAATTTACTATACCTTGCAAGACTCTTGAGACTTTAAAATAAGGAATAATAAAATAAGTGAGATAAACAATGTTTTGTTTGTTTGTATCTCGTGTAACAATATCTCAAGAATGCTCACCTTCGTTGCCTCAGTTTCAAGCCTCTCGATGGCGATTTCTATATCGCGGTCTCTCTCCCTCTTATACTGGTGCCGTAAGTCTGCCTCTCTCTCCAGCAACTTGTTCGCTTGAATTTTCTTGTAGTTGTTCATCCACACGTCTTTCTCCATCTCGACTGCTTCTTTCAGGCTTTTCAGCTCGATCTACAACAGGAGTTCAATTTCGGGAATAGAGATAGAAAAGACCAGAGAAGCAAGTAGGAGTCGAACCAGAGACTTTCTGATATCTGGAGACGTATTCCCGTTCTCCTAACACGAATCTAACGCCAAGATAACGGGCTTAACGCGATTTTAAGGGCGATCACGCTATCGCATTTGTTTACGTTTTTTCTGTACCTTTTTTGAGGAAACTATTGGATATTTATAGGTTTTGCTACGAGATACGGACCTGATGAAGGCGATGAAGTTCGTCCTGTCGTTCCTGCATTTCTCGCATGAGAGCAGCACGGTCACGCTCCCTCTCCCGCTCAGCCGTCCTCCTGGTCTCGGACAGCTGCTCCTGCACATGAGCTTCCAGCGCAGCCATCCTGTCTTTTTCCCGCCGCAGTTCCTCCTTCAGCCGTTTTACTTCTTCTTCATGGGTATTTGACTCTTCCTCCAACCGCTTCTCCCATCTATTCAAGAACAATGTGGGTGGTCATTTTTCCATCTTAGGTTGAAAGGGTCTGTTGCCTCGTTGGAATGGCAGGGTCTCACTATGACCCTTAGCCTCAAGTACTACTGGTGGTGTACAATGTACCAACCACAGTGGAGCATCAAGTTAACACCAAAAGGTAAGGGAAATACCACTTGGCATTAGGAAGGTGTTAAGAAAACGGTGATACCCCCTTGTTCTTCGCATTCAAATGAGAGGAACTCCAGAATACACCGACCTTGGTACCAAAGTACTCACAAAAATCATTCTTCTACATCTACATGGTACGAGGCAGGTACTGACCTAGTCCGCTGGAGCGCCGCCTCCTTTTTCAGGGCCTCCTCCTTGTCCCTCGTGAGTTCAGCTCTCAGTTCGTCCATAAGCTCAGTAGTTCTTCGGGCCGCCCGCAGCTCTACAGCCTCTAACTCAGCTCTATGGAGACTGCGCTGCTCCGCCAGCTCCTGCTGCTGCCTCGCGGCCATCCGTGATAGTTCTGGTTCTAACCCTTTAACCGTCATCTCCTGCAATCACCACTATCATCAGCATAAATCACCATCGAGGAGTTCCAAATCCTCCTGCTGACGGCGATGCTCCACAGCTCACAGCTCTGGCTCTCGTTACTGGCATTTCCAACAGCAGCCAGTATCATCGCACCAACAATGTCATGGATTTGTGCTAACTAGACACTAAACAATGATTTCTTTAAATTAAGGTCAGTCCGCAAATCTTCAGTAAATCCGACAGGAGGTTTATGCAATCTTGAGCATATGGACCAGTTAACTGGCAAATCAGTTAAAAAGCTGAAGTTTACCTTGATTTTCTGAGTCTTGACATCGATCCACTTCTCGCGTTTGAGTTTCTCGGCAGCAGCATGGGTTTCCTTGACGCGCTGGATCTCCACCAGGTGTCGCTCCTCCATGGCCTTCAGGTTCCGCTGATGTCGCTCTTCTGCCGACTTGATTTCCGCCATCATGGCCGCCATCTTGTCGTTAAGGTTCTTCTTCTCAGCTAGAAGCTGTCAAAAGTATCTCTGAAGCTTGGTGTTCAGTCACTTGCCTGAGGTCTATCTTGACTGCAAGCCTAATTTTTTATTACATTTGGCAGCAATACAAAAGTTAACGAACCTGTTTGACCATCTTTTGGTGCCTCAGGAGCGCCGCCTCGGCCTCGTTAGCCGCCTGACTAAGTTCCGCCTGGTGGGCGGCACGGGCTTCCCTCGCCGCATCCTTTAGCTCCGCCACTGTCTGCTGCAGGAGGCGTATGCCGCCGGCCTGCTCCTCCGCCTGCAGGCGTAGTGACAGCACTTCCTGTGCTAAATCTACTGAGCTCCGGCACAGCAGCTCTTCCATTCTGTCACAGTCAAAAAACATTCGCTCAATTTTTAATAGGAGGTATGGGGTGATCGCTTATGAAATATCAAGAGCATCGAAGATTTGGTCTTTCGGGAAACAACTGTCAGCAAAAATCTTGTTCAAAATGTAACAAGTCAAACAAACAAACATCATACCTAGGCACAGAAGAATCACAGACAGTGGGCACCCCATTAGGTCGGGTGGTTCGGCATACAGCTGGTTTCACAATATCTGAGCACCGCTCAGCCTGGTCAAGGTACTGGAAAATTTCAGCAACTTGTGTCCCGAGAGGTCCTTCGGTTTGGGGCCCTGAAGAAGGATCGAGAGTGCTGGATCTCACTCGTCCTTCTGTAAGGAGCTCGGGTTTCGGTTCTAACGGAGTCCCTTGCGGAGTAGGTGATGGGATTTTGGTTGACTGTCTATCATTATCTAAAATTAATGAGTTAATAATGTATTAATGGAAAGAAAGTTATCACAGGGGTGTGTCGTAGACACAAAGACAAAAAGTAATTTTTACTTACTGTGTGAAGTATCTTCAGTCTCCAGCACATGTAAAATGTTAACCAGATCCTCTAACGTGGAATCTCGCGGGGTGGTAGCCACACCTGGGTCAGGCTTCAACTTCTCCGGTTTTAGTTTTTTTTCAGCATCAAATAAGGCCTCGGCGTCGCTTTTCTTGTCTCTATCCAAAGTACCGATTTCTTCAGTTAAATCAATTAAAACGGGATTATTGCTATCATTTTCTTCACAAAATCGCACATTTTTTTCTGGCTGTTTCTCGAACTCCGGGAACCAACGCTGAAATTTAAAGTCAATATCTTCTTCTTTCGCTGACTGTTCTGAAATTTCTTTGGTGTTTTCTTCTGTAGTTTCTTTCGTTTCGGCTTCACGCACTATAAGCGTACTTTCAGTCCTTCCCGAATCCTTTGAAGGAACTGAGTCCAGATTTTCGAGCTGGTCTTGAAAATTGTTCGAAAAGGCCAATTTTTGTTCGGTGTGAGGACTAGTAGGAGCTTCTTCCGAACTTGCCTTCTTTGGTTCATATTCTTTGGCTTCGTAGCGGTAAGTTTTGTATTCCAACAGACTTCTCGCTGACGACGGGCAAGAATTTTCATTTCGTTCCCTCGAAGTGAGAGACGAATAGTTCTCAAACTTGCTCTCTTCACTTGTTCCTTTATTTTCCTTTTCTAACCCTCCTCGATCAGGTTTCATTTCATACGACGAATAATTTTTAACAAATTTTTTTACATCATATTTACTTCTAAGGTCTTCACGGATCTTTTCTTGGCACGCAATATCAACCTTTTTTTCAATTCTAACTTTTTCAACCCCTCTCTGATCAAATTTTGAATCCACTCTTTTATCATACAAAAAAGAAAAGTCTCCTCTATCTTTTTCTTTGGAGCTATAACTTTCTCCTCCAGTAATTTGTCTGGCATGTGAGTTTTTCCCCCTGTGCACTTCATCATTGGCGGGTTGGGTCTCGGGGCTAGGAGGTCGTCCCTGTCTGGTTGCTGACCTCGGGCTGGAGTTTTCACTGCCATCACTCTTCCAGGGTTCCCTCAGCAAAGTCTGCAGAAGACGCGCTGACTCAGCTGTATACGCATACCGCATAACATCGGCACCTGAATCAAAATGTTTGACATATCGGCTCGTTCGTCTTAATTATAGAACTGAGGAATATCCGCCAATCTGTGAGTATAGAAAAATGTAACAGTCAGTCAAACTAACCTGCGATTACCGTTTATCCGCTGTACCACTCTCCAGTTAAAATGTTGGTCAGACCCTAACATAGTTACCAACCATATCACCAGCCAAATAACTACTCTTTGACATCTATCTATGCTACCTATCAAGAGAAAATTTCGCGAACCCTCGAGTTGTAAATTTCTCCTACAAAAACTCACTCAAAATTTCAGCGTCTGGGTCGGGTCTGCACGCATGGCCACAGTTACATTGCCTGAAGTTTCGGCACGGATGACCGCCACACATGAATCGCTCTCCTGCAGTAGCATTATGGACTAAGGAGTCTGAGCCACAGAAGCCGACCCTCTGCCCAGTATTAGCCGCATGAATGAGAGCCCCTGGACCGCAGAATCCTGCCCTTTGACACTGAGCCAGGCGCGAACCACAGGTTGGGCCACCGCCAGAAAAATCTGTCGACAAAGAGAGCAGGCAATGGAATTAATGACAATGACAAATGTGCGTACAGTCCCGGCAGACGTACCCGGCTCCTCAACGAGAACAATTTCAGAACTGCCTTTAGGACACGTATCTCTACAAAAAAAGGTACTACAATTACTACTCAACAGACCTCGTGAGCGAAGAAAGTCTTCTGGTGACACATGTCGCTGCCGGGCAGACGTTTCACATAGAGAGTGCGTAGACCCCAGGCGGCGGGGACCACCCAGCAGTAAACCAGAGTCAGAAGACATATCAGCGGAAGCTGGGCGACGCCAAATACCGCCAGGCCGCCGGGGATGCGTAGTATGGCACGCAGAGGCTGGCCGAGACCCTGGCTTTCGGGCTGCTTTGACACGGGGGGCTAAATTCATCTAAAATAAGTCGGTATGTGAATAGTGCAACCTGGGTGTCGGGAGAACTGTGCCGAAATGAAACAGTTTAGCCGACAGTAAAATTGCGGTAGGTTAGGTACATACTTAGGAAGCAGTATTTTTTCAGAATACGCAATTTGAAAATGTACCTGTGATCCTGATAAAGCAAGAGGTTGAATCTCGGCGTCAAGAGAGTTTTGTGATGCCGTTTTAGAAATCCGTTTGTCAAAAGATTTCATGGATTTCATCCTCGACATTTGTTGTGATGCCAACTGGTGGCGTTGCTTGGCAACCACTTTTTTCAGGGCCCTTTCGCGCCTTTTATAAAAATTTAAAAAATGTATTTTTTAATCAGGAAAAATTTTATATTATTTTTTTTTACGCGCGACGTTCATAGAACATATACGCAGATGAGTTGGTTTGTTAGATGTTTTTGGCCGAAGCCGAAGATGAAGTGGCCGAAACCGAATATGAGTGGGCCGAAGCCAGTTTAGTAACTTAGTGGAAGCTTCCATGTCGGTAGCGGAAAATTTTTCCGTTCCGCCGGGATTCGAACCTGGACCTCTCAGGACACAAAGCGGACCCCTTGACCACTCGGACACTGAGAGGCACAATCAAGTAATATTGTTGTATTCTTAGCAATAGGTGACAGATGTGTGGCTTGATGTGAGATGTGACACGGTCAGCGCCAGCTAACGATGTTCAGTAACTATTCAGGCTCTCTGGTCCAGGCTGATACTACTAAAAACAATATGCCGTAGCTGATACATAACTTTCATAGCTTTACACGTTTACATAGCTTTACTTACTCTCTACTTTTCAAGTTACTTAATGGTAGGTAGAGCTCTAGTTACAAGATTGAAAGTCTATAAAAAACTAGTATTACTTACTTAGGCACTTTAATTTTACAGAAGTAGAAACAAATAAAATTTGAAAAAGGAATCAAGACAATAATACCTACGGTAAATGTAAACCTACACAAATTCTATATTTTGAAACAGGACGGATATTTCACTAAAAAGAACAATGAAGTACAAAAAACAAGCTAATATTATGGACGGAGCTTTTCATATTTCACGAATTTTATCATCTTATTCTATTCTAGCTAAACGAAATGAACCTTCTATCAAAGAGCATTTTACAAGATGGCAGGTTCCTACAACCTTACAATTCAATTTAAATTAAGAAGGTTTTTGTTTCACGATGCTATGAAATCCAGCCGATCAAAACTTGATCGGCGTGATCTGACTGATCTGACGTCACTCTGAGACCACTTCGCATTTAAACTAGACGTCAATAATTTACAGATCGTGGATATCTTCCTGCCATATTCTCAGCATGCCTGAACTAGCGGCTTGTACGATGCTCGCTTGCCCAGTGTTACATGTCTAGAGGTATAATCGTTGCCATAGAACTGCCGCAGCTATCCCTGTACCCAACACAGTCAGACTCGTCCTTGTAGAACTAGCGCCAAGCTGTAACAACGAATAGGATACAAATCAGACAGCGGTTGCGAAGTTTTGGACGAGCTTTTCACACTTTCTTTATGGAGCTTCACTTAGTTGGTTATTACGTAAAAAAATACTTACAATAACGTAGTAGTTACAGCGGTCACCCTGACAGCAGTGTGCGCACTGCCAGTCTTCGTACCAAATATACGAACAGAACGGCATGTACCGAGATCGAGTTCTCTCACAGATCTGTCGCGTGGCGCAGCGCTTTGACACGTAATACTGCTTCTCGGCACCTTAAAGAACGAAACAAATGATGTTGAATCTGGGGGGCTAAATAGTTGCCACTGTTTTCCAAGACAATGACAATAGGTACATACAACTATAGGTCAGAGGTGATCCCGCTGGATACGGCCATCGCACTAAAAACATTACATGGAACAAAGCCAGAAGCTGACTGAGTCTTGCAAGTGAACCGTCAGAAGTAGAGCTATAAAGCGCAGATAGAGAGGCCATTCTTTTATTTATCCTCTCACTACAAAGACTAACAACTGAAAATTACGCACCTTGCTGCCAGTACGGCATAGTGCCCCATTTGACTTCTGTGAGGCAGGTATCCTCCCCTTGTTCGCAGGTCTTGATTGTATTCAAACATTTCTCGTGGTTATTTTCTTGATTTAGACAAACATAGCATTCCAGACAATAACCTGTAATATTAAATAAAAGCATGAACCACCAAATCGCAATCGCAACCCCATTCACATTCTTTACTTATGGTAGGTAACGCCGAGGTAATGTGCCCCTCATCGACAATGGTGAATCTAAGAACTGAAAAAAGAAGGTAAACATTAAATAGAAAATACTTACAAGCTTCTAGCCACGCAAATAAAACTAAAAAATATAGAACCTTCATCATAAAGGTGGAGGGAATTAAAAAGAATATTTAAAATTAATTAATAGCTTTGTTGACACACAATCTAAGCCGCCATTTTAAAATTGTTAACGCCCATTGAGGATAGCAAATGGCTTGGCTACAGCAAAGCGCGCGAAATTCAAAAGTTCATCGATAGCTAGAGTGGTGGTTGAAAGAACAGGAAGAAAACTTCATAGCGCTCTTCTAAATTTCAAAAGGACAGTCACACTCGCACAGTCTCATCGCAAACGCTACCTTGCGAAACATGTACGTCACCTTTATAAACCTAAAATTAGTTAATTAAGCTCGTACCTCCGAAGATACTAGGTACTTAGGTACATAGTTTTAGGATCATTCACGGTTCAGCAGGTAATTTTTTGAAGACCGTATTCATATTTTCGTTCTTCCCCCATTAGTAGCTACATACCTACTATGGCGTCAGTGGCAGCAATTGAAAACCTACCTTGAATCTCTTACTCAGCACTATCTCACTGCTAGGAGTAGAAAACCCCAAATTGATCAGTCTCAAGTTCACTAAATATTGCATTATATTTTTCTCAACAATTTCAACTACGGTAGGACTATTAGGAAGCCAATTATTACCATCCATACAGCCTACCTGTCTCCGTTTACGACTAACGTTTGGATTCCGAGTCCAAAAAACGAAAACTTACAAAATCTTCAAAAACCAATCGAACTACCAAACCGTAGCGTCTTATTATTACCCGAACAAATAATATAATGCAAGGACCTACTTTTTCAAGAGCAGAAATTAGGCACATGGTCTAAATACGGCGCTCTTGCCAAGCTTTTAGGTACAATATACCTTGCATTAAAATTAAAATTTTCTTTTTTCTTCTGTGGAGCTCTTTCGGGCAAGTAGGCAGAACCAAGGTAGGTATGTCAAATACAAGGTGTAGTAGGGTATCCAAATTACGTAAACCACGCTGACCAATGAGAACGCTAGGCGACGAAGTGCTCCCCCGATCTGGCGTCTTTTAGAGACCCTCACACTCCAACTAAGCAACATTTCAAATGCATAGGATTGCTTGGAAAGAACGCCGTTATTTAACACTAACTAAATCTAATGGAAAGCATCGGCACTACAAGAGAACTGAAAACTGAGATACAACGAGCCGCTCTCAACAAGTAGGTACCTACCTACCCATATAAATTAAGACATTTTAAAATGAAATTAAAATAATTCATAGAATTAATAATGCACAGCATTGAATGGAACCCTTAGGCACCCTTCAAAAAGTCTTAACGCACCGGTCATTTCAACGTAGTTTCAATTTCGTCAATCAGTCCTGCCCTTTTGTTGAGTTTTTCAAGCTAATTCATTCTTTAATACAAATTTATCTTCAGTGAACACTATAAAAAAAACTAAAATTCGTACTGGAGTTAATGTTTTAGCACCTTCAGAGATCTTAATCAAACAGAAAAGTTCACAGAGCACTAATTAATCGAGGAATTCCGTTTTTTTATTGTAAGACTTTAAATAATTTAAAGCCGTGCCACCAAATTTTAAAGGAACAAACACGTCTTTACTAGCCCCATAAAAACTAAAATTGTTACAAACCAATCATTGAAAGTCAATTAAACTGTTGAGTTCGGAATCCAAGTAACAAAATTACAGCAAGCCGCCTTTTCTGCCGAAAAGCATGGAACTAATGGTGCCTAGAGGGCCTGACGGAGCTTCCTGAGCGGGCGCAGCCCCGGGGGGCCCTGGCACTGTGCCCAACACGGTGCCCAGGTCTGGGCGCACTTTGCCGCTCTGAGAGGCGCGGCGCTGTGACCGGAGGCGGGGCGGGGCGGGGACATCGCTTCCCTGGGGTCCCAGCGTCACCTTCAGGCTAGTCAGCTGCGCCATGGGACTGGTCAGGCCACGCCGGGCGTACAGCGCGCCCTGCAGCGTGGGATGCGTCACGCCGCTCGTCGAGGCAATCATCGCATCCAGACCGATACCCTCCAGCTTCTCCACTATCCGAATTCCCGTTAGAGCCTGTGCCGAAGAATACAATTAAAAACATAATTTCTTAGCAATAATATTCCTGACGTTATTCAGGCATTCCTACTTACCGTGGTCATCGGAAAAACAACTGGTCACTCCACCAAATTTTGAATAATTCGTTCGCTACATAGTATAAGAAAAACAGCAAAAGATCGACCAATAAAATCAACTGAGTCAACGCCGAAAAGCTGCAGATTGTTACCTTTCGCTCGGATCGAGAGAGGGCGGGCTTGGAACGGCGCGGTGTGCGTCGTGGTGATCGGGGTGGTGGCTCACTGATAAATGTCCTGCGTAACAACTCTGCCCCGCTGCTCAGGAAACCTGAACATAGAGGTCATTATCGTTATCATCATTACTCTTAAGGTAATTAACAACCAATCGTTATTCACCAAGCATAAACCGCCTTAGTTCCTAACGAAAATAGCTCCATAGCTGGTGGGACTCTACTTCGGATACTAGTAACTTCATTTTTCCATTAGGGATCCAGCACCAGGCCAATCCTACACAACCTTTTCGGTATCAATTCTGCCACGAACTTACCAGGTAGTTTAAGCGGATTGAAAGGTGTAGGCGAGGGTGATCGTGAGGGAAGCGGACTGCCGTCGGGGCTATTGGCAGGGGTGGCGGTGGGGGTGAAACTCTTCTCGCTGGCAGGGGTGGCCAAAGCAGACGCGGTGGCGGCGTCGATGCCGCGCTCGTTGAGAAGTTTGGCCAGCCCCGCACTTGTGGAGAACGTCGAGCAAGAATTGCGGCGGCTTAGTGGGACAGGGGTGGGGGGTGCTGTGCTCTGACGGCTGTTGGTGGTACCAGTGCACAGCCGGCTCCCAACTAGACTGCATGATAAGCTGAAAGACAATACCCAAAATGTCACTTTACTAGCTAGTGTTATACTGTAACAGGAGGAGGTGTTTATAAATTTCCTATAACAGGTTAGTTGAGTGACGTGGTTCGAACGTCAAAACTCTTACGACTTTCGTCAGTGATGACAGGACAGGGTCCAAGGAGCTGCTACAACACATGAGGCTGCGGCCCTCAGTGGTCTTGTGGTCAAACACAGGACTTGTAATCGGAGGGTCCCGGGTTCGAATCCCAGTAGTGCAGATTTTGTGTTGGGAGCATGGATGTCTATAGTGGGTCTCAATAACCATCGGTGGTTAATTGTTGCAATACCATCTTTGATAATGGTAGAAAATCTCTAACTTGGGCACCCTGATCAGTAAGGAGCCGGATGTATGAGATAATCCAAGACACGGGCCTCTTCAGTCCCGCCCCTATTCCGTAAACGGCAGCAGTTTCCTCGGAAAGATTCCAGTCAGAAATGAAAATAGTTTTGAACAGTCCTCAGCACATTTGGTACTGACTACGTACCTGTGCGTTACACTGGTACCATCGTCAGGATGCATGACTCGACTGTCAGTGTATGTGTAAACACTGCTCGAGTCCTGGAAGCTTTTGCCCGGGTAAGCCACTTCTTCTTCATCCTCTTCAAGGTCAGAGAGGGTGTAGAGGTGGAGCCCGATGTCTTCTAGGCCTCTGCCGCCCTTGGTCTGCACACCCGGCCGTTCCTCCAGCAGTCCACCCATGGTAGGTGTAGCAAGCTGCGACCAATGGTGCAGGGTAGCTGACCCTTCCATGGGTTTCACGATCTGATGATGGTAAAAGTCAAAGTGTAAGTAAATACTAAAACAGCAGAAAACGTATCTAGGGAATGGTACCGTAGTGGCTCCATCTTCGACAACTCGAAAATGACTCCCGTCTAGCACAGGCGGTTGGTATTATTTTGGGCCGCAAGAAAGGAGAATTTTTTTTTAAACATGTACGTCATTGTCTCAAGTGGAAATGACGCAGAATTGTTGCCTAGACTGACCAATAAGAGCAGTTCCCTTTTAATCGCGGAATGAATTAAAAACCTCTGGAATGGATAGACCTCAAGGTGTACAACTTAACTGTGGACTAACCTGTAATTTATCCGGTAACCGCCAAGGGTTTCTCCCACCGTAACCAGAGCTGCTACCAGTGGACATGATGGAATCAGGAGTACGGCACCCCAATGGTAGGAACTGGGCGTCGTACTCGCCGTACGGGCAAGGCGGGCCGCCCAACGCCGCGCGGCGAGCCGATACCTCGCCCGGCGTGAGGCGGCGTAGCGCGTCCGCCAGCTCGGATGAGCCAGGCACTCCCGGCACCCCACTTATTGGCTCACTCCTGCGATACGGGACAATTCAGGGACATCAACATAACTATTTTTTGATATGTAAACATAGGTTGTCCAAAAACTCAAAAAACCGTTGAATATCATCGAATGTATGGGTTCAGTGAGGCCTCTGATGCACATACTTCTGGAATGCCCAGTGACAGTTCTACCAGAGTTCTACCAGAAAATTGGTTAAGTTTGAAACATCTTTTGGTAACCTCTGCCCTATGTACTGGCCATACGCAGAGGCGATTTTTCGGCCTCACCGCGAAGTTGACGTTTCCATAGTCACGTAAAGAAGAAAAAGTAGAAGAATTCAGTTTCCTGCACCCCTTTTGTTTTAGACATATACTTACGGGAAAACAACATCCTCCACGGTGCCATAATCGTAGTCACTGTCTCCTCCCCGGGAATATGTGGAACTATAGACTGAGGTACACGCGGCTCCAGGGCGTGTAGACATGCGAGGCCCACTGGAGCTCAGCACTGTCGACGGCAGCGCCATGTTGGACGCCATATTGGATCTCTGCATTGTCTGGTTTCCGGTTTTCACTGTCTCGAAGGCTTTTTTGTAGCTTGGTCTAAAAAATTAAGTCAAGTATTATTAACATTAGTTCTTCAAACAGACGCATCGGGTAGTTAGAATTATGTTCAACTTCATAACTTTTTGTCAAAGAGTCTCCTGGATGAGAAGAACCGCAATCAGTGGGAGAAAGTAAACAACGTGGCACTAGAACGGGTTTTTAACAGTTTTGTAAGACTTAAATCAGTGTTACCTTCTGATGCTCTTGCACGGCCAAATTTCTTTAATTACCATCTGTGTATGAGCTGCAGGCGCCAACAGGTGCGTAGGCCCTTAAGAAAAAATAAAGACCGTTATATGTACTTACATGCGATCACCACTGATGCCAGAGTCCAAACTGAGTTCAGAGTAAAGGGAAGACTCGAGCTCACTAGCCAAACTGTCTGCAGGAGGCATGCCAAAGGGTGCGGACGCCCCGAGTGAAGAGAACAGACCTCCTCGAACCGCAGGCATCCCCTTCTTACGCTGCCGGCGCAGGTCTTCTTGGGCGTCCTGCAGCAGCTGCGTTACCTCCGCATACCTGGCCACGAAACAAGAAATGACCATTTCAGATGTTTAGCCTTTGAGGGGGCAATTTTGGAAGAAAATACTTAGCTACTGTCTACTACTGCCTGCAATGAAGAATGTATAATGGTAATTGTAAGAGCATAGTTTGTTCACCTGTCTTTGAACTCGGCAAGTTCCTGAGCCAAGCTGTTCTGGTTGTCCCGCGTGATGTTCAGCAGAACTGACGCCTCATCATACTCCAGTGTTACCTTCAAATTAAATTGAACCATTATTGTAAACACACAAGTAGCAACACAGTAGTTTATACTGACAAGTTTCCTAGAAAACTGTTGTCTATTACTTTGCTCTGATCTATAATATAAATCTTTATAGCAGATTATGGATTTTACCTGGATTGCTTTTGTCAAATAAGCACAAAGTTTTCAAGGAAAGATGTCAGACGAAAAAGTTAGGAAATCGCTGTGAATTGTGAACTGACGAAGTTAGAGGCAAAAATATCGTGTAATACTTCGTTCTGCCTATTTTTCCTAGAACTGGACGAATGAGGCAGAACTCAAGAATGATCCCGCATTGTACACTACACAATATCGTACCTTGCGTAGACTGACTTCGGTATTCTCAAGTTTCGCAGTAAGGCTGCTGATCTGCTCATACTGTATCCGGTTTTCTTCCTTCTGTCGCTCTAAGTCACCAGTCATTCCCTCCCGCTCCACATTCGCGTTCGCTGCAAACATTAACAAATATACCTGTTATAACACCTGAACTAATGACGCAGCTTATAGGTAGCAGTCAGTACATGCATGCTGGATCCATTTTTCTTTCTTTCTTATATTGACGGAACTCTGAGGTACCCCTGAACGCTTAGACCGAAGCCTATTCTGCTACCCCGCATTTCCTCCCTTACTGTAGGACCCGGCTGACTGCAGGAACCTAACCTAACCTGACCTTTTTTTAACAGAGGCTGCTGGCTCTAGTGTCGCTGGATTCCTAGGCGATACCCATCATGGCTGTATAACAGTTTTGTTAAGCAATGATCTCAGCTAATAGCCATGAAACCAAAAAAAATTTCGAACCGTCAAAGGTTACGTACCCAGCTGTAGAGCGATATCTTCGACAAGCCTCTGCTCCTGCTCCTCACAACTCTCGGTGTCACGAGCCAGCTGCGCAAACTCCCTGCGCAGCCCCTTGTTTTCATCCTCGAGGACTTTGACTTTCCTCTGCATAAGCTCAGCATTGATGCACCGCAGCGCTGTAGGCGTTCCTGCCTCCGACCCTGACTCGTCCAGATCATTGGTGAGCACCTGAAAAATAAAGGTTTTTTTTCAAGGTACCTACGGTTCTTGAATACGTATCACATGCTCGCAATGTTTCGAATATGGCAGTAGGAAATAGTCACTATCTTCCGAATGCTTGCGCACTTTTGGGACAGTTTTGTAGATGACGTAGGTTTGTTACCGGCTCACCAATCTTAGGGTCTACCCCTGAGCGTTTTAGGTGAACCGCTCCCATTGGTCAGTCAGCTTAGGCTCATTGAAATGTGTAGTAAAAACACCCACTGGAACTTCCTGTTACTGTTCGAAACATTATGGAGCCGTACCTATTTCACCTTTCTAGGAACACTTAACAGGACGCTATACCTGACGATGCATTTTTTGTCGCCCATAAGATTAACATTGCGAGCGGCGATTCATTTTCAAGGTTTACCCTTGGTTGGAAAGACACAAAATTTTGCCTGTACCTAGCCCTAACAATGTTCTAGGGAGTGTTCGAAGCAGATTTCCCAATTTCTCACTGGTTTCTTTTATTGCAACTGTTTTGCAAATGCTAGCATCGAATACCTCAACAAAAGTGCAGTATCTCGAAAACCAGTAAAAAAATGGGAAATCTGCTTCGAACACTCCCTAGAACATTGTTAGGGCTAGGTACAGGCAAAATTTTGTGTCTTTCCAACCAAGGGTAAACCTTGAAAATGAATCGCCGCTCGCAATGTTAATCTTATGGGCGGCAAAAAATGCACCGTCAGGTATAGCGGACCCTTAATAGTAAGGTACAATATAACAGCGGCCTTCATAAGTCAAATATACACGAAAAAACATGGCTGGGAACTATTTAACATTCAATCCCAGAAACTTGGAGCCTGAATACTTTACACAGTCTACTTTAGTTCCTTCCACCCCACGTCATGCATGAATTTGGAATTAACCCTGCAGGCGGGCGGAAAGGTAGCAGAATGACAAGGAACTAATTAAATGCATCATTGCGTGACCTGTGTCCGTTATTCTTGGTAATGATAACCCTATCTGGATAAGAGCCCGCCTTTTCAAGTACCCCGCCATCCATTCATCAGGCCCGTCCCGTCTAATAATAGCCCAACATTTCGGGTTCAGCAGTGGGGCCAGAAAAATAAATAAAGGGTCCGACGACAGTCGCACTTAACTTTCTCACCCCATATGATTTTATTTATTTTTCTTTTTTTGAAATTTTTTTGCGGGCTTAATTTTTACGCAATCCAAAATCGGTTGAAAATGACCCACGAGCATCTATCTGAGATCACTCACACCAAATCTCATTACTGCCATTCTATTACTTTAGTCGCAAATGCGTTCCGACCATTCAAAAACGTGTCTGTGTTCCAATATACGGTGTACCGGGATATCCTTCATCTTCCATCAAGGTAACCAACCTTTCAACCTTCTCCGTTTTAGGCTTAATTACAATAGAATATCACATCACAGGTATGATAAACTTTAACTTCAATAGATCTGGGCTAACCTGTATAAGTTCGGTTTTCTTGACCAGTTCATGGCTGATTTGCTCGATCTTGTCATTGGCAGTTTTGAGCTCGGCCTCCAAGGTGGCGACATGTGCTTCGAGTTTGTTGTTGTGCGACAAAAGTTCCTTCCCGATCCGCGCAGTCAACTCCAAGTCTTTTTCTTTCTATAACAATCAGTACATTTTCTTATTAAGGCTGAATATAAACTCGGTAATTTTTTACGGTTGGACTTCAAACTTTGTGAGAAAACTATTGGATATTTAAATATTATAAAATATTATATGCCTTTTTAACGGCATTACCCGAGGGGTTAACCACTCGTAGGGAATCTCGTTGGGAATCATTGGAAATCTTTATGAAATCTCAGGGAATCTTGGAATTTTTTGGAGTGGTTACCTCTTCGGGGTTCATCTTTCTATGAATATCGTTGGGAATCTTAGGAAATCTTTATGGAATCTCAGTGTAATCTCAAGGAATCTCTGGAGTGGTTACCCCCTCGGCATTACCCATGAGGCTATGTTGTGATTTCACGATCGGTTAATTTTGGACAATTTTTTTTAGAGACAAAAATCACTCGATCGTAAAATCAGTAATCACAACATAGCCTCATGAGTAATGACGTTAAAAAGACATATTATATTATTTCAGAATATTTAAATATCCAATAGTTTTCTCACCAAGTTTGAAGTCTGGACGTAAAAAAATAGCGAATGTATATTCAGCCTTAAGTGATCTCGCTTGGGTAAATGACAGATATCTGTGAGAAAAGTAGGTAGACTTGACTGATTCTATCTGAAAGCGGGAACTGATAAAAACCCCAAAAAAGATCCATTTTCAGTTCCAGTTCCAGTTCAGTTCCACTAATAGGTAGATACACATTACAAATACTTTCAATACAGTTCAACTAGCTTCAGATTTAATGTCAGTTAAAAAGAAACAGTGCCTTACCTCCTCCAGAAGCCGTGTGACCGCTTCTATGTCATTGTAAGTCCTTGTCATCTGGCTGACACGTTCGCTGCATAGAACTGTAACAATAAAACAATTAATTACTTTACAAATTACAAGAATAAAAAAAATAAGTATGGAATTTCTCTTGTTCTAAAAAATAATAGGTCCGCCTTTTTAACGTCAATAATTTTTGTAATAATGATTTTATAACAGGGTCAGGTGGACATTATATTTCAGAACAAATAACATTCAATAGTGCAATAAGTTTCCACAGAAACATATCACAGAAAAATAAACAAACAGTCATAGGGTATAGTCCGTCAGTGGAGGCAGAGAATAACAATCGCTAATTTCCATAAGATGAATTTTTTTATTTCCATAATGGTTAGTTTGGACAACAAGTCCAGAAGCAAGAAAAATTCTACCAGTTTTTTCTTATTAAGAGGACGCTATACCTGACGATGCATTTTTTGTCGCCCATAAGATTAACATTGCGAGCGGCGATTCATTTTCAAGGTTTACCCTTGGTTGGAAAGACACAAAATTTTGCCTGTACCTAGCCCTAACAATGTTCTAGGGAGTGTTCGAAGCAGATTCCCATTTTTTTTTACTGGTTTTCGAGATACAGCACTTTTCTTGAGGTATACGATGCTAGCATTTGCAAAACAGTTGCAAGAAAAGAAACCAGTGAGAAATTGGGAAATCTGCTTCGAACACTCCCTAGAACATTGTTAGGGCTAGGTACAGGCAAAATTTTGTGTCTTTCCAACCAAGGGTAAACCTTGAAAATGAATCGCCGCTCGCAATGTTAATTTTATGGGCGGCAAAAAATGCATCGTCAGGTATAGCGTCCTCTTAATTGTTTAATACACCTCATTACACAGTTCCCATGCAACGGTAAATCGATCCCTACCGTGATTGTCGCGTCACACGATGAGGAGCCAGGGATCGAGTCCCGATGCTGGTAAAACTGTATACAGAAGTCTCTCTATAACGACCGCTAAGGAACCACGTAAATTCCCTCTCGCTATAGAGAGGATGACATTTTGGGTACTTACGACTTTTTGCAACGATCGCGAAAAAATTTTGTTTCCAATTAGAGGAATAGTGAGGCTCATGAATTAGTTGAAATAAATGAAACCTCTACGTTATAACTCTTGAACCAAATAAAGTGTTCCATAAATATACAGAATGTACGGAAGGAAAGTTGAGAAAAACCTATGAGGAAACCAACACCTGCTAGTCAAAATCTGAAAGAAATTACGTTTAAAACCCCTAAAAAAGTTTGCATACCTAAGAAGAAGCACTTTCTCTCGAACCAGCACAAAAACCTAAACCCACAGGTACATAAAAAACCCCCAAAATTTTTAAAAACCAAAATGACGCAAGAACTGTGAGGACTGTCGCTTGGTAAGCACTGACTACAGTTTGGTTGCCATGGTAACTGCGTCCACCCCAAAGATCGATACGAAGCTGGGGGCTAGCAGAAGACTCATCTCCCCTATAACCCATAACCTTTCGTATTGACTGTTGTATTTCCAAGGGTTGGGGTTGCTATGACAACGGTCCCAGACATCTCTCGTTTTCTTTCCTAGGAGCGCATATATGTAATTTTCTAGGTCAAAACCAAGGTAACCTAGAAAGCCAGAGAAGGGGGAAACCAAATTTCTGTAGGTAGTACGAATAGAAAATGTTGTTGGTACCTACAACTACTTAATCGGAAAAAATTATATGTCAAAATTGGGCTACAACGCGAAATAGGCTGACAGACATATTGCCAGACATTTTTCAAAAATCACTTTTTCGAACTCAGTGATGTAGGAAACTCGAAGTCCATTCTTTCGCTGTATTACAGGGTTGTTAAAGGTCAGTTAAATATAACTGATGGTTAGTGTAATGTTTACCTTACGACCTTTCTCCTCTGGTTTGGCTGACACTTAAGAGGACGCTATACCTGACGATGCATTTTTTGCCACCCATAAGATTAACATTGCGAGCGGCGATTCATTTTCAAGGTTTACCCTTGGTTGGAAAGACACAAAATTTTGCCTGTACCTAGCCCTAACAATGTTCTAGGGAGTGTTCGAAGCAGATTTCCCAATTTCTCACTGGTTTCTTTTATTGCAACTGTTTTGCAAATGCTAGCATCGCATACCTCAAGTAAAGTGCTGTATCTCGAAAACCAGTAAAAAAAATGGGAAATCTGCTTCGAACACTCCCTAGAACATCGTTAGGGCTAGGTACAGGCAAAATTTTGTGTCTGTCCGGTTAAAAGAAAAATGTCGATTTTCTTGAGAACATAATTCGGTAAAAGTGAAAATCAACAATTTTCTAATAAACCCTAGTGACACCCACGGAAACAACTGAAATAGCTCAGCAGTATAACAGATAGAACTAAAGTTACGCAATTACTTTAGTTAATATGGCTAGAAGCCCCCCTGGTATTCCTATGTCACAGCCTGACACTAAACCCCCACGTCAAGGATTTAGTTGCAATGATATTTAATCTACTCAAAAGGTAGAATTACTCGGGGGGTAGAAGGTTCAGCCAGTCCCCTCTCCCTCCCCCGAAAGAGAAAGAAATAAAATAAGAAAATCCTCATTGGGAAAATGTCTAATGGACGACTGACCGTCTCAGTTCCCACGCAATTGGAGACTGATGCTGGATTTTACCCCCAGAATTTTCCTTACTTGGAACGTGGAACTAAGTTGCCTTAAGGTTCTGCTTTACCTGACGAAGCATTTCTACCACCCGTAAGAGTAACACTGCGAGCTGCGAAATATTTTTCATTTTTTCCCCTGAGAGAACATTACTAAGGCATCACCGAGGGCGCTCCAGGAATTCCGTTTCCACGAATCTCGTTGAGAATCTCAGGAAATCTTTGTAAATCTTCAAGCAATCTCTGGAGTGGTTATCCCCTCGGGCATTAATGAGTCCTTTCAACCAAGGGAAGAATGTTAATGTTAAATTTACGGGTGGCAGAAATGCATCAAGAGATAATGCAGAGCCTTAACAACACGTACTCCGTGTAACAGTAAACCTCCATGCCCTTATAAACCTCTAAAATAATAAAATAATACCTTTCGCCACCGAGAAAGTAAAAGTAGCACGTCTTTTCCTATGGCTATGGGGGCGTGCGCACTGATCGTGCGAATCGTTTTCCGCACATACTAACAATGGATAGCGGGTGAACGCTCTCAGCTCAAGTATAGAGATATTACATACGGGAATAAAGGTGGTTCAAGTGATTGATTAGTGAATGCAGGTACCTATAAGGTACAGGAACTGGTTGGTTATGCACCTACACTCTATTTCAACTTTTACTAGGCACCGACAAAGGCAAGCAGATTATTGTGTTTTGCCTGATCCATGTTGATATTACTCACTGAACGTGCTATATTATTTAACGCTGGAGAAAGGGTTTAGGGCCCTTAGGGCGTTGCGGAAACAAGTGGTGCCGAGGTATAGGTATGGTCCAGCGGGTTCAAAACTACTAGGCGGAAAGAATTTAGCGATCCATCATTAGTGGTCACTTTAAAGGGATTCTGAGAAAAATTCCCATTCTATAGATACCAGTTCCCTTTCGTGCTGCAGTGGACAGTGCAGTGTAGCCAATAATGGAAACCCGAGCCACCCCGAGCTCTACCGAAGGTGGTGGTGTTAACCACCCAGCAGCCATTGTGGCCATTAATTCGTTCCTTCGACAATACCTAATAACTGATCGCAGACGAATGTGTAGCAGGCCGGTGGAATAATTATATTACCAACTGAAAATGTGATGGTACCTGATTCGAATCGGGTACCTCCTATGCGGAGTAAGGGTACCTAAAACTTAAAACGATAATAACAACCTGAAAAATATGCACAAGGTACGTCCCCAACATAATACAAATGAGTCAGACGAATCGACTTGTAGCTTACGACCTAACCTAACCCTATTATAACGAAGCTTAGTAAGACAATACAATGATACCGCCTTATCGGTATCTTATCTTAACAATTCTGACAGTAGGTAAGTAATAAATGCAGTACTTAATACCATATTACCGTTAAAAGGTTCTCTATTAAAGAGTTACCAGGGACCACAATATTGAGAGTTGCCACGAACCCGAGGGGGTAACCACTCCAGAGATTCCTTGAGATTCCATAAAGATATCTAAAGATTCCCAATGATATTCATAGAAAGATGAACCTCGAACCACTCCAAAAAATTCCTAGATTCCCTAAGATTTCAGAAAGATTTCCAATGATTCCCACCGAGATTCCCAACGAGTGGTTAACCCCTCGCACGAACCTATTTCATGAAATATCCTAACGTTGAGCCATGTGACACCCTCATTTAATTTACATAGGTCCAGGTTCAAATTTTGAGTCAACAAAACCTACGCAACATATGAGGCATCTAGCTGGTCATAAGCCCAATATTATAAAAGCATTCCCAAGAAAACAAAGAAAAATCCGACATAAATACGAAGAAGTCCTCTCGACTACGCGAATAAAACTAAAAATCCATTTTGATTTTCAGCTTTAAGGACGACCACACAATCGTGTTTGTTTACGTTTTTTTCTGCACCTTAGGAAACTATTGGATATTTATGTTCTGAAATATAATGTGTCTTTCTAACGACCGAAATTAAGAGGCTATGTTGTGATTTTACGATCGAGTGATTTTTATCACAAAAAAAATTGTCCAAAATTAACCAATCGTGAAATCACAACATAGCCATAGATAAGTAATGACGTTAAAAGACATATTATATTTCAGAATATTTAAATATCCAAACTGTCTAATTACCTTCAAGCATGAGGTCGTCATGAACGGAGGGCTGCGCGGACACTTCCATCGGGATCTCCTCATCGTACTCATACGGGTCTTCACTAGAGTCCGCCGTGGGTAACCATCTACCAGAACTAGTCTCCTCTTCAGTACCCAACCACCGATCCCGCGAGTCCTCCGAGATACTCTTGATCCCACTGCTGGTCTCCGCAGAGAGTGGGGGGCGTGCATGAGCATGCGACTGAAATGTCTCCAACTGTTCCACCGACTGTTTCGAGTTCCAAACACTTTCAAAGGAGAACCCACTTACATCGGAAGAACATCTTGTGTTTTTACTGCTGGTCTTACTTAAATTTGGCGATTTTCTTGTGGATGAGAGGTCTGTGAGGGTTTCGAGGCCTTCGATGGACTCTTCCTTCGTCAGCTCCTGCCGAAGTTCGATGAGTTCTCGAAGAACATCGTCCGTTGGGCGATAGTTATCGACGTAATGGTCCCACGACAGGCTGCGTTCATTGGAGTGTCCGCTCCGAAGTGACTGTTAATGGTTTATCGGTAAGATTGGTGCCGAAGTTAGCGTATGAATGTGTCCGGAGAAATTGATGGCGTCAAGGGCCGATATTTAAAAATTCTGAAATATAATATGTCTTTTTAACGTCATTACTCATGAGGGTATGTTCTGATTTCACGATCGGTTAATTTTGGACATTTTTTTTGCTGACAAAAATCACTTAATCGTAAAATCACAACATAGCCTCATGAGTAAGACGTTAAAAAGATATATGTATTATATTTCAGAATATTTAAATATCCAATAGTTTTCTCTCAAAGTTTTGAAGTCTAAACGTAAAAAAATAGCCAATGTATGGTAGCCCTTAAATTGAGGCTGAGTTTAGTAATTCTGGAATTTTTTTTACCCAAAAGCGTCTACCTGTAAGTTTAACATGGTTGCCATGCGTTGCTAGGGAAATAAAATTCCAACTGGAATTCCTAGAGCAAATATGGCACCCATGTTTAATCACCCTTTTAGTCTCTGGAAAATTTCAACGCCAACGTCAAACACCAATTCTTACATCCGGTTCATGAAGAGAATTCTGTCTCCGTAAAGTTTTCGCCGGGTCTTCCACCGAGTTCTGCCGTATTAAAGTCTTCCCCGGGGCAGCATCCGGCACAGATTTCGGGTCAGTCACAGAACAGTTAGCATTTCCGGAAGTGGTTGTTGTAGAAGTGAGGGTGATTTCCGGTCCTAGGTCATCGTCCAGGCCTTCTTCTGCATCCCCGTCGATCCAGTCGATGTCTTCAGTGGCATCTAGGGTGACTCTACTTGTTTTGTTCGCATTAGAATTCATCAAGAGTCCATAGCGTCAGCCTCTCACTCGTTTGCTTTTAGTCACTTAATTTAGATTGAAATTTGAAGATCTATAATAGCGAGGGGTTAACAACTCGTTGGGAATCATTGGAAATCTTTATGAAATCTTTATGAAATCTTGGAATTTTTTTTGGAGTGGTTACCCCTTCGGGGTTCATCTTTCTATGAATATTGTTGGGAATCTTTGGAAATCCTTACGGAATCTCTGGAGTGGTTACCCCCTCGTATAATAGCAAGGTGAAAGTTCGGCTTCCTCCGCGTCAGTATAAAAATACTCGCAATATTCTGCTCCAGATACGAGACAGATGTGCAATTTCAATCATATTTTTTCCCACGACTCTTTGCAAGAGGTGGAAAAATGGTCTGGAATATTGGTATGGTGGTCAGACACTCAGGCACTGGAATTGGATTGGCTATTAGCTATAGTGGAATACTGGGGTAATGTTTAGGATTAGGTGCACGCCTATGGCATACCGCAGCCTTGCATCACTTAATGAAGATCAATATTTATTGCCTTATATGGCTTATTAAGCGAGGTAAGTCATGACGACTTGCACCTGTATAAGGTACGTAACGGATCAGAACTGAAACATCCCTGCTTTACCATATAGGAAAATAAAGACGGTACTCATCCGTTAAGGGGGCTGGAAAGTCAGAAGGTAATTCGAGGGGTTAACCACATCAGAAATCTCGTTGGGAATCTCAGGAAATCATTGGAAATATTTATGAAATCTCAGTGGAATCTTGGAAATTTCTAGAGTGGTCACCTCTTCGGGGTTCATCTTGCCACGAATCTCGCTGAGAATCTCAAGAAACCTCTGAAGTGGTAATTCGAGGTAATTCAAACGAGGTGACAAACAATAGAGAAAAGTAGGTTTCACATAGTTGGGTTACGAGAAATGAAAACACAGACGAAAATTGCAAGTCTCTAAAAAGTAAGGCACTATGCACTATACACAGTAAAAATAGAAGAGAAAATCAGGTACGAATATGGTCCAGTGGGCGTCGGAATTTCCACATGAGTGGTGGCCGAGAACCGAGCAAGACAGTCAAGATCATCTCAAATGAGTCAGAACATCCCACAAGCGCAGGTGACGCCTGCGTCGCCTACTGCAGACTGCATACCAGACGCAGACCGCAAACCTGCGACAACCCATACTACCACAAAATGCAGCTGTGCCCTTCAAAATTATGCCTGGGTAGTTTTACACAGCCTGACGCAGCTAGGGATTCCAGTGCCTTGGACACTAATCAGCAGAAGAAATCATCAACGATTTCTGAGCAAACCAATATCAACCCCGAGGGGGTAACGACTCCAGAGATTCCTTGGGATTCCATAAAGATTTCCAAAGATTCCCAACGATATTCATAGAGAGATGAACCCCGAAGGGGTAACTACTCCAAAACAAATTCCAAGATTCCCTGAGATTTCATTAAGATTTCCAAAGATTCCCAACGAGTGGTTAACCCCTCGATCAACCCTTTTAGTAGCTTTTAACGGAACATTCCTTGGCCCAAAATTGGCCGAAGCCGAAAAGAATTCACACCTTTGATAAAACGTCACAGCTATTTCACCTGACTCACCAATCTTTTTCTAGGTGAATGTAACTTTCTGACCACCTAAAGGCATTTAACTTGTGTGGCCGATGCACTGATTGTGGATAGCAGGAAAAAGGTGTCAAAGGGAGATTTACGAACCAATACGTTTACGAACACCTCGACAATAATGTATTCGTAATAGAGAGGTAGTGTTCGTTATAGAGAGGTGATTTCCATCCTTTCCTGGCTCTACCGCCGTTCTCCTGACAAATTTCAAGAAGGCCATCCATCTAGCCACGGCAAGGACAAAAACAGAACCGTCTTTTACATCAGAACTAACAAGGAATTTCTTCCATCATCATACATGAATCCGTTATATGACCGTTAATCGAATGTGAGAAAAAATTAAAAAGTTAACGCGATATCATGCGAATGGCCTTTCCTGTGCTTGTTCAGAGTGCGAACCAGGAGAGAAAGAAGAAAGGATCCAATCGAACAGGTTCAGGTTCTCACTCAACATTATCATATTAAATGCATTTCGTTTTATATGCAAACAACATGTGAGAATACCGTGAACTGCAGAGCTAATTCGCACGAACTTACATTCCACGATAATATGTATGTTCCTGTTTCCATAATCTGGAAGTACTTCCAGCTCCAGAATTTTAATGTTCTCCAAGCGAAAGCTGGAAATTTTGAAAGCTCCACCCCACTAGCGCCGAACCATAACATTCGGACAACTACAGTACTCTCTATAGCGACCGCCAAGGAACCATGTAAATTTGCTCGCTATAGAGAGGGTATAGCGTTCACTCGTTATAGAGAGGGACGACAATATTCAGAACTGAACCGTAAAAAGATCTATATTCGTAAAATTTGCGACAATTTTTTTAAAAATCTACAGCCCTTACCCTCTATACCGAACACCTCTCTATAACGAATGAACGCTATACAGTCCATTGACAAATCCTGACTCATCCTTAAGGGTCCGCTATACCTGACGGTGCATTTTTTGCCGCCCATAAGATTAACATTGCGAGCGGCGATTCATTTTCAAGGTTTACCCTTGGTTGGAAAGACACAAACTTTTGCCTGTACCTAGCCCTAACAATGTTCTAGGGAGTGTTCGAAGCAGATTTCCCATTTTTTTACTGGTTTTCGAGATACAGCACTTTTCTTCAGGTATGCGATGCTAGCATTTGCAAAACAGTTGCAATAAAAGAAACCAGTGAGAAATTGGGAAATCTGCTTCGAACACTCCCTAGAACATTGTTAGGGCTAGGTACAGGCAAAATTTTGTGTCTTTCCGACCAAGGGTAAACCTTGAAAATGAATCGCCGCTCGCAATGTTAATCTTATGGGCGACAAAAAATGCATCGTCAGGTATAGCGTCCTCTTAAACCCTCTCTATCGCGAGGAAATTTATAAGGTCTCTTAATGGTCGTAATAGAGAGACAACTGTATACTAAAACGCATTATTCCTAGAAGTCATTGACAACATAGCAATTTCGAACGTAACGTAAGTCAAGGTCAGGTAATTAGGTACAGCACGAGGTGGGTACCGAACCTACCGTAAAAACGATCACCTGACCAAGTTCGGTCACAGGCTCTACTGTGGACATTTGGAATGGACTATGGGCCTTATAACTAGGAAGGTCAATAAACTATAAGGGTCCCCTTTGTTCCTAACGTACAAAGGCCTTAAGACAGAACACACAGTCGTCAAACACGTGGCAGCAGAATGATTTTTCTTCCCATTTTTTGAGGAAACAGATATTTCAATGTTCTGAAATATAATATGTATTTTTAAAGTCAGAAATTAACTGTGCATGTTGTGATTATATGGCAGAGTAGTTTTAGATACACTTATTACTGAAAAAAATTAATTTCCAAAAAATAATTTTCAAAATACAGAGCTAATAAAATTTATCAAGCTACAAGGATAAATGTGAAGGCTAATTTGGCAAAAGTGCAACAAAATAAAGGGTCCGACAACAGTCGCACTAAACTTTCTCGCCCGATGTGATTTTTTTTTTTTTTTTTTTTTGGATTTCTTTGAGATTTTTTTGCGGGCGTAATTTTTAAGCAATCCAAAATCGGTTGAAAATGACCCAAGAGCATCTATCTGAGATCACTCCCACCAAGTTTCATGGCTGTCATTCCATTACTGTAGTCCCAAATGCGTTCCGACCATTCAAAAACGTGGTTTCTCATTCTCAACTCATTTTCGACACTTTTTTGACTACAACGGCCGTAATTTTGAAGATAACAAAATTATGTTCGACAGATGTTTAAGTTACATGGTTCTACACAAATTTACCAAATTTCATGACAATCGGTCAATAAATGTGAATGGCGCCGAAACGATCGAACTTTGGTCCAGAACGGCCGTAATTTTCAACCAATTCAATTTTAGTTGAAAATGACCTCGAAGCATCTATTTGTCAACACTCATACCAATTTTCAGTGTTATAGATTGAAAAGTGTACCGTCGGCGCTTGTCTAAGTAACCAAAAACACGATTTTTGAATTATTTTGGCGGTTTTTTGACAATAGCGGCCGCAATTTTTGACCAATCAAAAAATCCTTGAAAATGCCCCTCGGCAGTAATTTTAGACAGGTCCATACCAAATTTCATCAAAATCGGATGAACGGTATAGGCGCTAGAGCACTGCACGGACTGACGGACGGACTGACTGACGGACGGACTGACGGACGGACTGATGTAGGGCCGCCTCACTGTTTCTGCCCGCACCTCTACCCGCCCCCTCACTGTGTCTGCCCAGTGTATAACTTACGGAATGGCGTACATGCCCGCCTCACTGTTCGTGCCCACAGTCTTTGTCAGATCAATGTAGTTTAAATCGCGCGGGCAGGTTGGGAATAATGTCGCGAACAAGATTTGTCTCATGCCACGTTCCAGGATCGCCAACATAAACGTGGACAACAAAAACGCGGTAAAAATTAAAATTCTCTAAGTTACTTCAAAAAGTATCCTTTTCCGCGCTTGGGCCGAAATTACCTTTAAAGGGTCAATGTTAAACCAGTTGACGGTACTCATTTATGAGTGAACCATCAGTTTATGACCCCCAGTCCCCCACTGGATATTTTTAACCGAACATCCATGCCCTGCTCCCAGCACAGAAAATTCAACATCAAAATGTCAATAGACATTGAGTAGGTATGTCGATGTTGGTACCTATACATTTCACTGCTGTCACTGCGCGGATATTTCTATCTTTGCCATAATTACTTAGCTATCAACAGCAGGAGAGGCTTCACATGCCTGTGCACAGAGAGCAGTGCCTATGCGAAAGAAATAGTTAGAGCACATTTTTTACAAAACGAAGCGAGAAATCACCCAAAGACACTTCTGCCTGGCAAGTTTTTAGCAGTGATATAGAACCCATGGATAGGACGCTCAGGGGTAGCGTCTCCACTTAGCACATACTTGCACTTAGGAAGGTATGAAGTGTGCCGGTAGCAAGGCCGTACCCAGGGGAGGTTAGGGGGATGTGAACCCCCCCCCCCCCCCCCCCCCCCCCGAAACTACACGGCTTTACCTACACTAGAGAGAATTAAGTTTTGAATGAGAAAATATAGTTTCGTGCTACCTAGGTAGCCTAATGAGTAATGACGTTAAAAAGACATATTATATTTCAGAATATTTAAATATCCAATATCTATAGTTTTCTCACAATGTTTGAAGTTCTAGCGTAAAAAAATAAAGAATGTACCTATATTCAGTCTTAACGAAGATAAACAGCTTAATATTACCACAAAGCTTCAGTTTTTAGGCCTTCAGTTATTTTCTGACCTCAGAAAAAAAAGAGTAGGTATAAGGGTGCATCCCACCATGCCCGGTTAAAATTAAACTGGAGATTTTGTCCTATGTTTACCATGTTAAATTTAACTTAAAAGTTAAATTTAACATGGTAAATCTCCAGTTTAATTTTAACTGGGCATGGTGGGACGCACCCTAAATAAAATAAATACATTCCCGCAAAAAAATTAAACCGATAAATTGTCATTTTTATTGAGTATAGGTAGGTAGATCCATGGGTTCCATATCACTGGGTTTTTATAATATCACGATTTGTTATGTTTACCTTACGAGTAATTAGGTTATCCACAGCTTTTTTATACAATCATGATCTTTTATGTTAACCTTACGAGTAATTAGGTTATCCAACGCGTGCACGCTACTTGGGGAAAATGTCGCCAGTTTACAGATTCATTTGCGCGCCCATGTTCAAATTCAGATATTTTTGTAGAAAATAATTTTATAAATTTGATTTTTTTGTAACTGATTAAGTTTATAAGCTTCATCTGAGCTTAATATTTAAAGTAAAAGAGAAGAAGATGAGATTCAATATTTTTAACAACTTTCCAAAGGAGAAGTATAGGAAACTTATACGACTCCAACACCAGACCTCGAGATGAGAATGGCAGAGTAACAAAAAACTGAATTCCATCGTGTTAACCACATCGGATTATTTTAGGAGATGTATTATGAATAATTAAGCAGCTGCTAAAAAAATCACGTAAAAATATGAAGGTTTATACGAGAAATTAATAAAAAACTTAACAGATTTCCTACACGCATATTTCGCTGTTTTCAACCACTATGTTAAGCTGGTCCTTCTGTTTCTGCCCTGGGCAGAAAATTATTTTAACACGGAGAGTGGGCAGAAACACGCGCGGAGCTGTCGCGACTGACGGACGGACAGACTTTTTCCAGAAACCACTTTTTTGGACTCAGGGGACCCCCAGGATCATGGGAAACCCAAAATCTCAATTTCGAAATTTTGCACGAAAACAATACTTTCTCGCCATATATGGCTAGCGAGAAAGTAAAAACGCAGCTCACGTCAGGAAAGAAAAATGGGAAAAGTAGGAATGGCCGTGAGCACCACCAAAATTATTATTTATACAAACGTCCTTGACCCAAAAACTGAAAGACGGGAAACAGCAAGAGGAAAATAGCTCGTCCCCCCCCCCCCCCCCTTCCCCATACCCTCCGGATATTTCAACTGTTCTGTTTACTATTTCTGTATTTTTTATTAAACTAGAAATAACGATAATAAAAGTCAAATATCATTTTATTTTCCAAAACACATGTGTTGTTCAAAATACAACACATACGCCTGAAGAATGAATTCTCCGACATTTCTTGAACGATTGTAGATAAAAACGGGTCTCTTTCGGTTAAGGGCAAAAGTATTTTTTTCTGCCCATTTTATGAGGATACTATTGTATATTTAAATGTTCTGAAATTTAATATATATAATTAACGTCATATATTAGGCCTCGATTGCCGAGTGGACTAAATGGTCGACTTTCGAGGAGCAGTGAGAGCCGGGTCACACCGGTTCGATCCCGATCCTACCAAAAAGTTTTTCTGTTCGGCATTCACCTCTGATATGTTCAGCATGTCAAGTGAAATGTATATCGAGGCTGTGGTGGTTCGGAACCCACCTAAAACTGTAGGTCCCCATCGTTTACTCGATGGCTGGGGAGCTGGTATTTGGTAGTGCTGCCAGCTGAGCACAATGGATAGTTCTTGAAAACGGTCTAGTTGCTGGGCTTGTCCCCCCCAACCCTCAGCTATAACATTTTGAAATATAATATGTCTTTGTAACGTTGTCATTAGTCATTGTCATTACTCATGAGGCTATGTTGTGATTTTATGATCGAGTGATTTTTGTCACCAAAAAAATTGTCCAAAATTAACCGATCGTGAAATCACAACATCATCATGAGTAGTTAAAAAGACATATTATATTTCAGAATATTTCAATATCCAATAGTTTTCTCACAAATTTTGAAATCGGAACGTAAAAAAATAGCAAATGTATATTCAGTCTTAACACACAATATATCAAAGGTCAGTCGAGGCTCTCTTCAGACTTCATTACGTATACTTATTTCCTACTGTGGGGACTTTCACATAGACTCAAAGAAAACTTGGATGAAGCAAAAGTCAAGTACTATTGTCAGGCCACACCCTGGAGGCTTGTCAAGCTAGACGAGCACTTAGTACACAAAGCCACAAAGCATCAAGTACTTGTTTGTTCCCACACTGCGCACCGTCAACAACAGTCTCAACAGCCCACAACCCAACAAAAGATGATGATGGTTTATTCACAAGCACAATTAAGAAAATAATGTAGGTATTCCAGGTTGCCTCATTTGAATGCTAATTGCGGTGACACTCTTGAGAGTGTAGGGAACTTGAAGGTGGAGGGTTGTGACGTCATAGGGAGACCCTACTTTACACTGAAATGAGTCAAACCCGAGATCCAACAACATTATAGGTACGAGATGGATTCAACAAATTTAAAAAAATGGGTTAGAGAACTCTGACGTCATCGGGAGACCTTACTATACGCTCCATAGAAACAAGTCCTAGACACTATAGAATATATTGTGGACTGTAGTGGGTAAGATACATGGATTCTATGCATAAACTCCGAGGGGTTAACCACTCCAGGAATCTCGTTGGGAATCTCAGGCAATCATCGGAAATCTTTATGAAATCTCGGGGAATCTTGGAAATATTTGGAGTAGCTAACCCTTCTGGGTGCATCTTTCCACCAATCTCGTTGAGAATCTAAGGAAATCTTTGGAAATCTTCATGCAATCACAAGCAATCTCTGGAGTGGCTACCCCCTTGAAAAACTCAGACGTTCGTTTCCAATTAAAATTAAACCTGAAAATAGTTCAATTTTTTTTTTTTTTTTTTTTTTAATGGCTAGGCGCCCATTTTATTCGAAATAGTTTTTTATAACCATCCTAAATTTATCATACGTACAGAAGGGGCATTAATAGAGAAATAAGCTGATTGGTTGGTTTACTGCTTCTACATGCACTGACTGTGAGAACTCTGAGAAATTCTAATCCAAATCAACGCTCTTTTCCGAGGGCCAGCAGCTCTATTATGGATCTTGGTCGTTATCCCGGGCTTCTAATGCTAAATCATAGGTAAAGCTACTCCACTTCGCCGATATCAAAGTCGTTAACTTGGCGTTAACAGATCCGTAATAGACTTGCTGGATTTTCAAACTCTTACGAGGAAATACTACAGACGACTAGTTTGTCATTGACAAGATAAGTATGACAAAGAAGTGCTAACTAACAACACGATGCCTTCTAATAGAACCAATATTAGCACCCTGTACCTGATCCTAATTTTAGAAAATCAGCTGATTAACAAGTCAAATAACGATACCACCGAGGGGGGAACCACTCCAGAGATTCCTTGAGATTCCATAAAGATCTCCAAAGATTCCCAACGATATTCATAGAAGGATGAACCCCGAAGGGATAACCGCTCCAAAAAATTCCAAGATTCCCTGAGATTCCATAAAGATTTCCAATGATTCCCAACGAGATTCCCAACCCCTCGGATACCACTGACAAAGCTATGAAGTCAGCCCACAATGAATCACAGACTATTCCAAATTCTATACGACTTTTTCTGACGTAGGGTCACTGGAGTCACAAGAAGGAGGAGACCAGAGGTTCGAATCCCGCCAGTGAGAAATTTTTAATCAATATTTCGGATTTTCTGAGGAAACTATTTTGTTGTGTAATAATTTTCGACTATATTTTTACTGACTCAATTTAAAGTCACAACCTAACCAGTTTCTGACGTAATATCCAACAGTTTAAAATTTCGAGGACCTTTACGTCTTAAGAGCAGAAATAAATACCTTTTTATCTGTGTTTATAAGCAAAAGAAAAATAGGAAGAACAGATATCCTTCCGTTCCTTTATAGTTCGCGAAACGGGAAAATGATGTAAATAACTCTGCAGTAAACGGGAGGGAGCTAATGGCCAACTCGCGTGTCATTTTCACGTCAAAAAGGTAAACGTCAATCAATATCAAATGTCACCAAATATTACTCAGTGACTAACCGGTTGCGTCAACCAAAAAATATAACCAAAAAATATTCACTTCCACAAAATCAACAAGCTTCACAGTTGAGCCAATAAATGTTGAAATTCTTGCACATTGACAACAGCTGTTAGCAACACACACTTAACAAAAAATTACATCACACACTGGCGGCCATTTTAACAAATATGGCGTAAGTAGGTTTAAGCGAAGCACTAGAAAATCTGTTGTTATCCGGGCTGGAAAGAAATGTTTATTTGTGGACCCCCGGGTCGAACAGTGGAAAGGTTGTAAAATATAGACGGTTTCGAGCCTTTTGGATGGTTGCACGCCTGCGCGGAGGCATGCGCTGTAGCCGGTAAACAGGCTGTCAGCCTACTGGAGGGGGAGAGGGTGGCAGAAATAGGTCAGGGGTTACCCCCTCCCCTAGAGGATGCTGACGATACCTAAGTTAATTACATATTATAATTTATTGCAGCAAAATTTAGTTTTGGCATTAATTTTAATTATGGTGAATAATTGCGGGGTTTCAACTTTGTGATCTTCGCACTTACGTCTAGGACAGCCAAATGTGAACTACCTATGAGAACCTCAGTAAATAAATCTCAATATTTTGGGTTTCAATGGAAAAAAAAAGTATATTTCTTGCCTGTGATAGGACTATTACAGTTAGTTTACGTTTGAAAATACAAGAACATTTATTTGTTCTGAAATATAAGTTTTTAACTTTAAGGCAAAAAGCATAGTTGACTTAGACGGGCCAAGTGAAATGCCAAAAATATTGTAAAACAGAACCAATTTTTAATAAATGCTACAAAAAACCCACCCCAGTTAGTCATCACTCCTGTTTCAATTAACCCAGCGTATTATTCTCGGCAGACCGCGACTATACCAAGACATCAACCGTAAAACATCTCTTTATAAACTCATACACTGCGGTTCGATTGGTTTTCACTCTTACGTGTTTCGGGTAGAAACAAAGTGGTGAAGGTAACCATGTCGTCTTTCCTTGTTTTCGTACTTTCGTTTGGACGACCATTCAACATGGTTCACGCATCGTTAAGTTTTTTGGCCCTCATTTTTATAGCCGGGACCATTCAAGTGATTAAAATTAATTAATTAGTAGTGAGATTGGATGGCGAGCGATGCAGTAAATCGCGAAGAGAAAGGAGACGATACTGGACACTGAGTGCTCCATCATACTTTTTACCTGTACTACCGATACTACAGTGGGACTATTTTCGTTTTTTTAACACCAGCAGAGCACCGAAGTTAACGCCAAGGGGTGCGGAAAAACAGCACTGGAAGTTGGTGATTCACTGTGCTTTTTTGGTGCTAAGTAAGGTGTTATGAGAAGGAGAATACCCCACCTAGCCTCAAGCTGGAAGTTCCACTTTCGAAAACCAGTAAGCTCTAATGGCAGTGATAGCTCATCAGGGTAGCACCGAGTTATCACCAATAGGTGGCGGCAAATGCCAGTAGAGGGGTGGAAGGGATAAGCTCAGCAACCAGACCATTTCAAGATGTACCCATCGTGCTCAGCAGCCAGCACTACCAAATACCGGGAGCCTTGAGATTCCTTGTACAAACTATATACGAAGAAAATAAAAAATGTTTACCTTCAGGCGATGGCGGATCAGCAGCCACCTGCTCATCAAGCAACAACGTCTTCTTCACGCGGAAAGATCGTTCCCTCTTCGGACCCACATGATACACAAACGAAGACCGTTCGCCAGATTCTTCTGCCACACACCCAGGGGTGAGGCATACAGGGCACGCATCAGGGCACGCAGCTGGCCCGGGGAGGCCGGGGCCATGGCCATGGACGAAGTTGGTTTGCGGACTCACGACCAAAGAGGAGTCGGAGGAAAAGAACGGAAGACTGGTGTCGAAGGAAGACAAGTCTTCGGAAGTGGAGGACCGCGGAATGTGGAAGGATGTCGGAGGCGTGCACGGAGCACCAATGTCAAAGGCAGCTGGACGGTAGGTATCTTCGGAAGGAACTTTTTCGATGACTTTGGTACATGAGCCCCTAATTCTCTCGGCGGTATTAGGAAGTTTTTCAGTTCTGGACACAGAGTTTTCATCGTGGCAGCAATTGTCTGCTGCCACGATGTCCGCACACTCTTTTCTTCTCGCCCATGCATCTTCAGTTCTTTCAGCATGCTGGGGCGCTTTTCGATGCTCTTTCTGTAGTTTGTCTGCATCCACGACATTGTGACGCTTACTTATTCCAGCAGGAATATCGTGGCAGGACGACTCTTCTGCCACGGCGTCCAGTTCGGGGCAGAAAGGGCTCGAGTCCGGACCGCCCGGACTCAGCCCGTTCATCACGAAATCATGTCAAATGGCCAAATCGAACATCACTCAAGTTACCCATAATTTCCATCACTATGTCTTATAAACTCAATTCAGCGCTGAAAATGCAACATAAAATAGTAGTAGAGCATGGGCTCAAAAGAAGAAGGCAATAACAACCATATCATTTGACGAACTGCCCTGACTGTAGTTCTAACTTCATTCGCAAAGCACTCAATTGAAGAAAACCCAACAAAAACAAATACTGGTCACTTCCTTCCGTACAACCAATAAATCTCACAAAATGACTGTTTTCTCAGTTTTTTTTGGACACCACTGACCACAATGACAACATAATGAAGCTGATGAGACCGCTAATGTGCAATGTCGCCATGTTTTTTGCGGCAATGTTTGCCGTTTGTACCCAACGTATTTGTTCAGCTCTAGCATCGCCGTCACGAGTTCGTGAAAGACGAATTTTCCCGCGCAGCACGACTAGACATGTTCTTCACTGTTATCTGCATATCTCAACTTTGAACTTTCTTATCTCGGTGGCCTTGTTCCCCTGTTTAACTGTGGAGAAAGACAAGCTATAGACGCAGAAGGAGTGAGAGCTAGCAACTGTATTTTTAGGGTTGCAGGTAAAGTTGTTGTCAAAGAACGAATTAACGGCCACAATGGCCGCCGGGTGGTTACCACACCACCTTCGGAAGAAGGTCCACTACAGCACGAAGGGGAACTCGTGCCTGGAGGGGAATTTTTCTCGGAATGACTCCCTTCAAAGTGGCCATTAATTGCTTCCTTTGACACTAGTAAATTTATCTTCCCGTTAAAAGTCCACTAGATAATACTGTGATAAGGGGGCTATCGGGAGGATGGTGAAGGGCATCAACTTTTCTGGAGGATAACACTATAGTGAACTTTTAGGTGACTTTATAGTAGACTTTAGGAACTGGTGAACTCCACAATACTCCAGACTTTGGCATATTTACCCTACTGCATGGATTCATAACGACAATAAAAGCGAAAGGGGCCACAAGAAATCAATACACCGCTTATCAGCGAATACATCGCTGACTGGCAATTGCTGAGCAAAATGCCATGACTCCCCATGTCTGTGTTCTATTTATTTAGATGAAAAATCAAAGGGCAAAGGCTACCCTATTTTTCAAAAATTAACCTCGATAGCGAAGTGGTATAGGAGGTTGTCTTTAGGGGAACACTGGTCACACCGGTTCGATCCGGATCTAGCTGAAGTTTTTCTTCTCTTTGCGACTCTCTATAACGAACAAACATACCTTGACACACCCGAACTCGTTTTGAAACGAACTCAATAGCGAGAAATTTTACATGGCCCATTAAGGATCCGCTATACCTGACGGTGCATTTTTTGCCGCCCATAAGATTAACATTGCGAGCGGCGATTCATTTTCAAGGTTTACCCTAGCATGGTTGGAAAGACACAAAATTTTGCCTGTACCTAGCCCTAACAATGTTCTAGGGAGTATTCGAAGCAGATTTCCCATTTTTTTTTACTGGTTTTCGAGATACAGCACTTTTCTTGAGGTATGCGATGCTAGCGTTTGCAAAACAGTTGCAATAAAAGAAACCAGTGAGAAATTGGGAAATCTGCTTCGAACACGACCTAGAACATTATATATCGCTTAGGAGTTCTAGTTGTTTAGAATCAGATCAAATGGGCGTAAGCCATAAACATGGCGCTAGTTCAAGTAACAAATCATTATGGATGTCCCTGTAGCGATGACGTCATATCAATAACGCGTGACATGACTCATTGCATGGTGGATATAGACCGGTTGCCTTGCTCGAGGCCTACAGACCATGTGCTTATTATGGCCTGGCAAGGTTCAATAACTGTTCAATATTTTGATCAAGTTATACATTATAAATTCCACATACTTTCTGTAGAATTAAGACACTCTCAGGCAACTGCAAGTGATGAAATATCGTGAGCTAAAAATATTCGCCGACTTTCAGATTTCTGCCAACGCAATTCTGTTTGAAGGCGGGTTTTAATGGCTATTTCTAAGGAAACTGTTGGATATTTATTTCTTCTGAAATATAATAGGTAACTGAGAAGTGATTTTTGTCAATAAAAAATTTGCAAAAAATTACTCAGTAGCAGTAATGTACCTATACAGCTATGATGGCATCAAGCAGAATTTTTCTGTTCGAAGTTTTGAAGCTAACCGAGCGACTCTATTTGGTGTAGTGTATCATAGATAGATGAGCAAACAACAGGATGGAAGAACAACCACACCCACTGCTACTCAAATTTACAAGGACAGATACCTATGACAAAGATGCTACAGACTGGAGAGAAGGAAGTGTCAACGTCAGCGCACGAAAGCAAAATTCTCAGATTCTCAGAAACTGTTTCGGCCAAAGAACGCCATCGATGGGACGCACGTATGAGGGGAGGGTTGTGAGTACCCGCCATTCTAGCCCCCCCATTCCTCGACGCATGCAGCTAGGTACTTATAAGAACCAACCTATTCAAGTGCCATTGCGGAAGAAACCGCGAAACCAAACCTGATTTCTAGGCACCTATAGACAAGACAAGAAAACTAAAACCTTCAAGCTATTCTACATTCACACCCTTACCAAAGACTTATGACCCAAAAAACAATAACAAACAGCTTTTCAGCTTTCAAATAAATCAAAGAAACAGATTCACTATTGAATGATCACCAACCGTGGTAAAATTTGAACACAAATCACAAGCACAGCTGTGGCGTTAAAACTCATCGAAGACGGAATGTCTTGATAACAAGATACCACACTGCAAGCCACACGTGATACAAGCTGCACGGACCACGGACAACAAATAACTGAAAATGAAAACTAGGCAGGAGAGGAGCGCGTGATTTTAGTTCACGAGCCGGCCACCAGGTGGCTACACCTCCCGGCCAGACTAGCGTGGGTCTGAGACATAGGCGACTTCGGCCATAAGCGTATCAACAGGGGGGACAAGGAAGTTGCCGGTGGGATGGTTGATTTATTATTTTACCAGCTTTTCCTATTTTCCAGATGAAAAAATATTTCAGTTTCCTAGCCAGAAAAACCCCACTCTAGTGCTTGTTACCTTGTTTGTTTATGTTTTTTTCGGCCTGTTTTTGAGGAAACTGTTGGATGTTCTGAAACATAAGTTGTAATTTTACGATCGAGGGATTTTTGTCAATAAAAAATTTATCATAAATTAATTCAGAACATTTAAATATCCAAGTTACCTCAAAAATGGGGAAAAAAATTATTCTACTGCCACGAATGTGTTACTCTTAATTCCTAACTCAGCAGTTTCCACCACTTTTGTCCTGGTTACAAAGTGAGGGGTGTAGGCCCCCTTATACGCTGGATGCCATTCTACGTACTAAGAATATTGAAATTTACGATGCTGTTGTAAATATGTTACAGAGCCTGAGATTGAAGTGGTGATGGACGATGGACTACAGCATTATTTGTGGGTATCTATCTTAACTATTCCTATCAACTACATTCTTGGGATGCGTGTATTAACCAGATTAATACCTCTTCACCTTTTCGTCCCACCAGAAGTTAAAGTACAGTTTGGAGCTGGATGTATACAAGAAACCATAAAAAAGGCAGTTTCCACGGAGAGTTCTAGACGATGGTCTGGTGCCACGTTTTCCCCCATTAGTCTAGGTAAATCTGGTACTTACTGAAGTAGTTGAGGGTCTCCCGTATCTGGTCGGGGGTGAGTGGAATCTCCTGCTCTTCAGGCCTGAGTGCAGGCGCAGGGATGAACCAGTCCTGGTTCTCGTAGCCTCCGAAGGCTGTAAGGCTGTCGGCACGGAGCTTGTACCGCGGGATCTGCTCTTCCAAGAGGCTGAAGATCTCTACCTCCGGCAGCTCTTCGCTGCACACTTCTGCAAAATCAAATCAATCGTCATCAGCGACGTCCATAAAAAAAATGGGTATTTTCCAGATTTATCTTATCGTATGTTTAGCTTATGACAAGTATCTAAAGTCTAAACCATGCGATAGCATTTTTCATAAGCTAAACATACTGTAAGATACATCTGTTCGTTAGGAGACACAATAGTACACTTTAAGATCTGGTGAAATCCACCCTAAGGCTGAATTTCACCACTTTCTTATAGTATCCGATAGTGTCTCATAACGAGAGGATTTAACGAACGGATTTACGTTATCGTAATGTTTAGCTTACGACAAGTGCTATCGCAGAGAAACAAGTGCAAGCGCAAGGCACTTGTCGTAAGCTAAACATACGATAATGTAAATCCGTTCGTTAAATCCTCTCGTTAGAAGACACTATCGGATACTATAAGAAAGTGGTGAAATTCAGCCTGAATGAAATATTAAAACGTCAGGAACAATTTAATAATTCTGAACTCTAAAAGCTAAACATAGTGTGCTATTCGAACTAGGAAAAAAAATACTGCGAATATGACACTATGTTCAGCTGTCGTGGTGAACGAATTCTTTCGAAAGATCGAAATGGTGGTGCAATTACCGGTCTTGATCGACTATCGATCGAGGTATCGTTACTATTCTTTATCTCTCTCTAGACTCCCCGTGATCGAAATATTTTGTAATCACAACTGTAGCCAGGGGTGGGAGGTACCCCTGTAGGTGTATTCCCGTTGGGAACGCTTTTAGCAGGCGATAACTCGCAACCGCTATTTCTACGCCACTTAGAACTCGCTTCAGCAATTCCCGTATTCCGCTTACTTTTACGCTTTTCGTCGGCGCTATCTCCTACCGCCAGGCGCAAACAAAACAAGGGAAATGTGTCGCAACTTTGAAAACTTGGCGTTAAAGCAGTAGACAGACCGAAACAACAACAATATGAATCAATTTTTACCGGATTCTTGTTAATATTGAACTTCAAATTTAGTTTTAGGTGTTAAATATGTAACACTTGCTAGATTTAATGTAAGAAATGTTTCAGTAATACCTTTATTTAATTTCAAAGAACATAAAATGTATGGATTTCAGTTTAAAATTTGTGAAAGTAAAAGATGGTAAGCTTTCATAACCTTATTTGGTTATTTTATATTTTTCTATTAAAATGTTTAATTATTCAAGATAAAATGAGTAGAAGATAAGATAATAATTATAAAATTGAATGGTCATGAAAAAAATTTAAAATTTTCCGCTTTTTTCAAAAAACCAAACTCAAACAAAAGCAAAACAAAGTGTACTTCTTTCATTGCAAGTGTAAAGAAACTTTCATTTTTCCACCAAAAAAATAGATATATTCTCATTTTCAAGTACACTTTATATTAAATCCGCTCAAAAACCCACTCAAGTTGACTTTGCACCAATGGGAAGGGGTGGTGAGTTCTACCGCCTTGAAAGGGCGTTCAAAACCCACTCAATAACCCACCATAAGCGTTCGGGAATACCATTTGAGCGTTTAGGGAGTTTGGAGGCGTAAGTTGAGTGGGTTTTGGTGGCGTTAGAGAAAGGGAATACACCTGCTGGTATAACCACGACTGACCTTCGTGCCAGGCATTGAGAATATCAGCACGGCGTTCATCCAGCTGGCTCAGCCGCCGCCTGTGCTGCCGCCGTGAGTCATCAGACCACGGGAACATTCTTCAGCTCACCCCTAACTTCATTGACTCATGGAGTCACTCAGTCAAATCATTTCTTCACTAATTTACCACTCAAGACTCATGAAGATTTCAGCTGTCACTCTCTGATTCACTGAATCATCACACACTTGGGAATAGAAAGGGTTCAGACCACGGGTATTTATCACCAGACCAGTTCATCCCTAATTTTATCGACACACTGAGTTCAGACTCGTGTAGACTATGGTACCAAGACGGCCTCGATATCCAAGTGGACTAAATGGTCGACTTTTGAAGAGCAGTGAGAGCCGGGTCACACCGGTTCGATCCCGATCCTACCAAAAAGTTTTTCTGCTCGGCATTCACCTCTGATATGTTCAGCATGTCAAGTGAAATGTATATCGAGGATGTGGTGGTTCGGAACCCACCTAAAACTGTAGGTCCCCATCGTGTACTCGATGGCTGGGGAGCTGGTATTTGGTAGTGCTGCCAGCTGAGCACAATGGATAGTTCTTGAAAACGGTGTAGTTGCTGGGCTTGTCCCCCCCAACCCTCAGCTATTTTTATTATGGTACAGTACCTCAATTTCACTGGTTTACTGAGCCACAGAGTCAAATCATTATGACCGGAAACTGTTTTACCACTGAAGGGCCAGGAGTCAAATGATTAATGTTTCCACCAAGCCCCCAATTTAAATGACCCATCGAGAGTCAGGAGTCAAATGAGTCTAGACTCTCCAGCTCCAGCTCCAGCTCACCAATAATAATCCTGATTCATTCGAAAGCCAGTAGTCAAGTGAGCCATATTTTCAAGAGGCATTCCAAAATGTAAATCCATACGAAAACGGTCAACTAACCCAACCTGCAGGTGTATTCCCGTTGGGAACGCTTTTAGCAGGCGATAACTCGCAACCGCTATTTCTACGCCACTTAGAACTCGCTTCAGCAATTCCCGTATTCCGCTTACTTTTACGCTTTTCGTCGGCGCTATCTCCTACCGCCAGGCGCAAACAAAACAAGGGAAATGTGTCGCAACTTTGAAAACATGGCGTTAAAGCAGTAGACAGACCGAAACAACAACAATATGAATCCATTTTTACCGGATTCTTGTTAATATTGAACTTCAAATTTAGTTTTAGGTGTTAAATATGTAACACTTGCTAGATTTAATGTAAGAAATGTTTCAGTAATACCTTTATTTAAGGGCCACCATACATTCTCGACGAACTCCGCCAAAACCACTGTGCGAAAGTAAATATTCGACAAAAGTAATGTTTACATTTTAGTACCACCGGAGACTGGTAATTGCAATATCGTATCGGTTGTGTCTACTCTAAAAGCTAAACATAGTGTGCTATTTGAACGCGAAGCGAACGAGTGAAAGTAGGACACTATGTTTAGCTTTTACAGGAGAAAAAGTAGAGAAATGGTGTTGAAATTACCCACTTCCGTAAGTGAAATAAAAATTGTCAACATGTAACATGGCGGCGGTAAATATTACAAACATTTATCAAGCTTTTCTACTAAATGTGACGATAAAATCATACTGTTTTAATCCGAAACGTTACAAAAAAATATTTCGCGTGAGGTAGTGTTGTGTTTTCGCGATCTGTCAAAAAAACATGTGGACTGGTAGTTGACTGTTTAAAATCGCTCCTGTGGGCTTATTACTCCATTTCATGCAAAAATACAACACTACCTCACGACAAAGAGTCTCAGGTTTACATCCCCCTATAAACACTTTTCACTCGCCCTGTAACTTCGGAGTAGGGCTTGAAGTACGTAGCATTGCGAACCAAATGGGTGTATTTCCCCTTAATTTCAAATAACATAAAATGTATGGATTTCAGTTTAAAATTTGTGAAAGTAAAAGATGGTAAGCTTTCATAACCTTATTTGGTTATTTTATATTTTTCTATTAAAATGTTTAATTATTCAAGATAAAATGAGTAGAAGATAAGATAATAATTATAAAATTGAATGGTCATGAAAAAAATTTAAAATTTGCCGCTTTTTTCAAAAAACCAAACTCAAACAAAAGCAAAACGAAGTGTACTTCTTTCATTGCAAGTGTAAAGAAACTTTCATTTTTCCACCAAAAAAATAGATATATTCTCATTTTCAAGTACACTTTCTATTAAATCCGCTCAAAAACCCACTCAAATTGACTTTGCACCAATGGGAAGGGGTGGTGAGTTCTACCGCCTTGAAAGGGAGTTCAAAACCCACTCAATAACCCACCATAAGCGTTCGGGAATACCATTTGAGCGTTTAGGAAGTTTGAAGGCGTAAGTTGAGTGGGTTTTGGTGGCGTTAGAGAAAGGAAATACACCTGCTGGAATTTCGAAACTCCAGGATAGTAGTGACTTAATTCTGAGGTAGTTTGTATGGCAGTTAACTAGTGACTGCCACTGCCATACAATTTAGGCGCCTATAGCGTCAGTATAGGGATGTGGGCTCCGCCTTGCCTCCCCGGAAGTTGTTTTGAAACAGACCCGAGATAGGGGTGAAAGGTCGAGGGAAGGGGTGACCTAGAAAGTTCACCACCCGCCCGCTAATGGCATTTCCAAACTAGGACATTTTGCCATATCGCAACTGATATGAAACAAAAAAGAAAAACTCCAGGGCTGCAGCACTAGAAGGGCGAGGACCTAGAGGGATATACGAATCTACCCTTCGTGAGCTGTGTAAGGAATGATTTGGTAAGAATCACGCCTGGCAGTCGAGTTTCCCCCCGGCCGTTAAGGGTGCGCTATACCTGACGGTAAATTTTTTGCCGCCCATAAGATTAACATTGCGAGCGGCGATTCATTTTCAAGGTTTACCCTTGGTTGGAAAGACACAAACTTTTGCCTGTACCTAACCGGCCTAACCCTAACAATGTTCTAGGGAGTGTTCGAAGCAGATTTTTTTACTGGTTTTCGAGATACAGCACTTTTCTTGAGGTATGCGATGCTAGCATTTGCAAAATAGTTGCAAGAAAAGAAACCAGTGAGAAATTGGGAAATCTGCTTCGAACACTCCCTAGAACATTGTTTGGGCTAGGTACAGGCAAAATTTTGTGTCTTTCCAACCAAGGGTAAACCTTGAAAATGAATCGCCGCTCGCAATGTTAATCTAATGGGCGGCAAAAAAATGCATCGTCAGGTATGGCGTCCTCTTAACTAGATTCCCCAGGAAAAATCTCGTGGAATCGGGGCTAGATATTGGGACCTCTTACTCACTGCTCTAACCTGCCCCACACAAAAAACCTACGGATCACATTATTCTGGAGCTACAAAAGCAGAAAACAGTCAAAAGGTTGAGATCCTGTCACAAAAAAAAAGTTGTACCTATATCTAACAGTGACAGCACTACCCAGAGGTCGTGAAAGTCATCACTCGTCTTTGCAAACTATTCTGAAGGTCAAACAATCCAGTCCATACCCATCGCCAGAAAAATGACCCAAGAAAGGCAACAATATTTCACAGCATAAAAATTTACAGTGACAGAAATTCTGAAGAGTAAACAACACGTCGACCGAACAGCAACAAACCCATCAAAGGAATAAAATTCTGTCAACACTCAAAAAACGCGCGCACTTGAACCAAAAAACAAAATACTAAAATTTTCAAAAAACTTCAGACTTATTTCACAAGCCCCACCCAAATGCAAAGAGGGGTCATAAGAATCTTATCTAATAATAAGAATTAGTAATTATTATGAACTGAACAGCCGATGGAACGAGACCGACTGAAGTTGTGCTGAGAATAATGGACCGAAATATCGCGTTGGGTGTCGGCCAACAGCACTCATGTAAGCACAGTCCTCGCAGACAGATGCAAGGCTGCTAAGTTACCACCAAGGCTGCTAAGTTACCACCAAGGCTGCTAAGTTACCACCAAGGCTGGTAAGTGAGATGACCAAGTCACTAAAGGAAGTCGACACGAAGCAAAGAAGGTTGGTAAGTTCCTGTGTACCTGATCCTATAAAAGTGACACGCATATGTTTAGCATTCCATGAAAAAGATTTAGAGGATGGTGAATCGTAAATTTATAAAATCTATATATCTAACCGTAAACCTGGAGGGTGAAAGCCATCCTAAGACGATTTTTGGAAATAAGTCCAAGTCAGGCTGGGAGCATACCGATTATAGTCATAATTTCTTGAAGATTTTCAGTTGACGCCGATCCGGATTTGGTTCTATATCCTACCATACGCTAAAAATGCCAATCCGACCCTGAGCAGATATTTCCCTGATCAAGAAGAAGTTTTGATCAGCCCTAGGTTTGCAAGCAATTATGACTTATCGGGATGCTCCTAGCCTGACTTGGACTATAGTCCCAATACGATCCGGGTGATGCGTTATATGCAAGGGGGAGCTAAACATATAATCGACACGGTTCCCATAAGACTGTGTGAAGACTGAAGTGACCCTCTGACAGACAGTTGTGTCACAGTTTGACAGAAGTCCTTAACTATGACAAAAGTCAGCCAAGACCGGAAACCAAAGAATCCGTTGATTCATCGGCCATTAAAAATGTAGTCGACACTTCCGTTTTGGCAAGAATACAAATTAAAAAGGATGCTACTGACACTGACATCATTCAGAGTTACTGCCAGTGTTAGTTCATAATCGCAGTATACTATGCTCCAGGTTTAGCTGGTTTCCGAATTTCTCAATTCAGGGGTAGTAGAGAGTTGGGGGGGACAAGCCCAGCAACTAGACCATTCCAAGAACTATCCATCGTGCTCAGCTGGCAGCACTACCAAATACCAGCTCCCCAACCATCGTGTTGGTACACGACGGGGACCTACAGTTTTAGGTGGACTCCTAACCACCACAGTTTCGATATACATTTCACTTAACATGCTGAACATATCAGAGGTGAATGCCGATCCGAAAAACTTTGACAAGATCGGAATGGAGCCAGAGCCAACTAGGAACTTAAGAGGACGCTATACCTGACGATGCATTTTTTGCCGCCCATAAGATTAACATTGCGAGAGGCGATTCATTTTCAAGGCTTACCCTTGGTTGGAAAGACACAAAATTTTGCTTGTACCTAGCCCTAACAATGTTCTAGGGAGTGTTCGAAGTAGATTTCTCAATTTCTCACTGGTTTCTTTTATTGCAACTGTTTTGCGAATGCTAGCATCGCATACCTCAAGAAAAGTGCTGTATCTCGAAAACCAGTAAAAAAAAAATGGGAAATCTGCTTCGAACACTCCCTAGAAAATTGTTAGGGCTAGGTACAGGCAAACTTTTGTGTCTTTCCAACCAAGGGTAAACCTTGAAAATGAATCGCCGCTCGCAATGTTAATCTTATGGGCGGCAAAAAATGCACCGTCAGGTATAGCGGACCCTTAAGCCTACCTCATAAAACCAAAGGTGCAGTACTATAATATTTCGACGTCACCAGCATCAAGTCTTTTGAACTTTGCATTGGACTTGGGACTTACCTATTCCGACTAAGGGTCATGTCTACATTGTAGAGGAGGTACCTGTATATCTGACTGTACCTACCATACGAACAATAAGCGTACTACGTGTCTCCTTCATTTGCCATTCACCTTGGCCTATTCTACAGGAGAACTCACACTATGGTATACCGAGATGCAGACTGCAGACTGACTCAATGCATACTGACTCAAGAGATGACAATTTTTTTGTGAGAAATTTACTATCTGTGACAAATCAACATGCACGGCAGTGCATGCAGCCAAGTTTTTAAAAAAAAGACTGCGCGACAAAGCCTCGAGCACTGCCAGCATGTTATACAGGAACCAGAGTTGTGCACTTTTCATGCCTCTCTACAGGAGGCAAGGGGGCGTGGCTCGAATAGTGGGTACCCTTCTCCTGTTGTAGGATCCCACGGGACCTCCTAAATAAAATTTCAAACTTCTACGTCCAACCGTACCTGAGCAGTGACATCCCAAACTTGGCTGTTTTTGAGGGTCACTCACTGACTCACTCACTCACTGACTCACCTATACAAATTATTAGCATGTTCCATCAGTGCGATAGAGCTGAAACTCAGCACACTTGTAGGTACCATCCCGTGGACACCCAGAAAAATCGCAAACCCGAAGTACCTTCAGTATTATAGGTTCAGGTTCGATTCAAAGTTCCCATACTAACTTATGGCAGATATTTACAAAACAAATACTGCCTCCTGCTCCTTGTCCTAACAAAAAAAATACCTACCTACCTACCTACAATGTTGTGAAATGTGTATATGTCTCCTTGTTCCTCTCAGGTACGATTACGTACTACTTTCAGGTATCAGGTACGAGTAGGTACTATACTTTCAGGTATGGGAAGGTAATTTGTGTAGATTCGTCAGGCAACTTACTTTCAGGTACGAGTAGGTACATTTCAGGTACGGGATATTAATTTGTGTAGAATTGACAGGGAACTGGTTTTCAGGTACTAGTAGGTACTTTCCAGGTATGGCAAGGTATTTTGACTCCATTCGACAGTCAACTTGTTTTCAGGTACGATTAGGTACATTTCAGGTATGGGAAGGTAATTTGTGGAGATTCGACAGGGAACTCATTTTCAGGTACGAGTAGGTACTTTTCAGGTATTTCAGGTATGAGATTGGTACTTTGTGGATGGTTGACAGGGAACTGGTTTTTAGATACTGCTAGGTACTTTCCAGGTATGGTAAGAAAATCTGAGTCCACTCGACAGCCAATTGATGTTTTACCTACTGGTAGAAACTATTGAACCACCTCACAAAAATTATATGATATCCGACCAAAAACACTCCGTGTAAAAAAACAGCCAAGTTTATAACCCTCCAAAAATTAGCCTAACTCAACAGCCCTTAAAAGGGTTTGATATCAAAAATGTTGGCCAAGTTCTCCACATTCCCGCTATCACTCAGCCCCCAAAATTAGTGATATCACTTATTACAGGGCCAAGTCCTTGGCGCGAATCACAAGGATGTTGGCGACATAGTTTGTCATATACCTGCTTTCCAATACCCCCGGACCGCAGCCCCCATCCAACCTTAGTCTGTGTCTATGACCGGCTGTGACGCTTACGTGATTTGCGCCAAGGAATTTGCCCTGTAATAAGTGATATCACTAATTTTGGGGGCTGAGTGATAGCGGGAATGTGGAGAACTTGGCCAACATTTTTGATATCAAACCCTTTTAAGGGCTGTTGAGTTAGGCTAATTTTTGGAGGGTTATAAACTTGGCTGTTTTTTTACACGGAGTGTTTTTGGTCGGATTTGGTTATACATATATGTACTTACTGTATATCGAATATCTATCATACTGTTGGATCAAAGTAACGACTGTTCAGGCACTCCTTGCAATGGAAACGACTCAGAAAAGGTTCGGCATTGGGCATTACCTGTAAGGGTGGCAACTTCTCTGGTGTGGGCTTGGGCCCTTCGGGCAGCAGCCTTTTTCCCCACCGCGGCCAGCTTGAGGGCCCCACGGGCTAATGCCTAGCTCCGGAACACCTGTAACAATCAAATGCAAATAAATATACCGTACAGACGTATGTACGTTTATAATTCAGGGGGAAAAGAAACCAGTATTCCCATAACACCACTTTTCAATGGGAAAATAACCTAAAAAGTTCACTCTAGCGCTATCCTCCCGATAAGAAAAGTTGGTGCCTTCCACTATCCGGCCGATAGCGCCCTTACCAAAACCTTAGCTAGCAGACTGTTAAAAAAGTTTTCGGGTACTTTTTCGGAAAGACACATTTACCAGCTTCATCTGCAGGGTATGCCACCCTCAGGCTGGATTTAGCTAATTTCGGAATGGAACGTACCCGAATTTTTTTCTGTAAGTTTAACAAGGTTGTCATGCGTTGCTAAGGTAAATAAAGTCGGAATTCTATTTCACTAGCAACGCATGACAACCTTGTTTAACTTACAGAAAAAAATTCGGGTAAATTCCATTCCGAAATTAGCTAAATTCAGCCTTATAGTAGGTACTGCCCTTCTACACTTTCTCTATTTGCATTCCCAAATTGGTGCCCTACTCTAAAGCTGCGATGAACCGTCACCTCACAGAGACTATTTGGAACAACCAGGAACCAAATTGCTAACACAGATGAGGGACGTTCGACGTTCGTTTCAGTTCGTAACGAGGTCAAGAATCGCTGACCCGTGCGTCTGGACTGACAGCCGTTCACTCAGGGTATTTTCAAATCTATTTTCATTTTATGTCTTCGTTTATAAACAAAGATTCGACTCCGTCAATAAGAATAAGTGACTGTAGCATCATTTCCTTCTGCTATGAGAATCTGTCTCTAGTATGCACGTAAGGAAATTTGCTACCTCATTCCGATCAAACACCACGTGGTTCGATTTTATGTGTTTGTTTATATACCCAGTGACGTCATCCCTGAGTGGTCTAGCAGACGAACCGACTAACCGAGTCCATACTCAAACACACAGTTTATCTCTCAGCAGGAGGACCCCCCCCCCCCCCCCCACAGTTGATAGTTTCCCAAAGAATTTTTCTTTCATGAGGCCCACTTCCATAAGTGTGAAAAAAGTGATTTGATTGACAAGCATCAAGTCTTGGCTGTCTCAGCGCACTGGGCAAATAATAAGCAACCGTTAGCGGCCAGCGAAAATAGCAGAGCACGTGCGTCAGATCGTACATTTTGGCAAGACCACAGTTTGGCCCCTCACCACGCATGCATCAATAATTGACCCTTACCTACGTTACATTTGCATTGGATAGAAAGCCAAGCACTTGACATTCCTCCAATTTGTGAAGGCTTTTTCATTGCATTCTACACCTGTCACTTGTGAAATATTCATATCTTACGTGCCTGCCACCCACTTCGTAAAGTGCTCCGAAATTGTTGGCGACAAACCTCCTTATAACGAGCTCTCTCTATAGCGAGTAAATTTACATGGTCCCTTGACGGTTGTTGTCGTTACAGAGAAACAAAACGGTATTTTAATAGGCAGCTCACACAGGCCCGTATCCAGAAACCGGTCATGGGGGGGGGTTTAGCCTATATTTTTTTGCTTCACGTTGGTATTGTATTACCATGTTAATTTTCCGCTCATGGGGGGGTTAACCCCCTAACCCCCCCGTGGATACGGCTATGACTGCTCACATGACCCTGTACTAGTAAAAGGCAGCAAATGGTAGAAAATTGAGCGGGATCGAAACTCTGCAAGCTTTATGTGGCTTAACTCTCGGGTAAGCAACAGCTGATAGTGCATTTTTGCAGCCCACAATATTCATAGCAGGTGGATAATTATTTCTATTTTTTTCGCTAAATGCGACAACCACCAAGGGCCTACAACCGACGTCAACGTCATCTTCTTCGTGATAGACTGTTGGCCAAAGTCAGATGAGAAAGTCAACGTGGGTTTATAGGTGATGTCATCTGTATAGAGAGGATTCATTATGATGAGATAACGCAGCCAAGGTCACACAGAGGCCGCAATATGAATTAACTCTTTACGTCCTGTCCTGATCTTCATATACCTAGTTATTATGTTTATCTGACAAGACGCAGTCGTGTTTGTTTAAACTTTTTTTTCTGCACTGTTTATGAGGAAACTATTGGATATTTCAATGTCCTGAAATATAATATGTCTTTTTAACGGCTGAACAGAACACACTTTCGTCTTGAAGTTTTATGAAGGCAGTCAGCATCACTTCCTTCTCCAACCTACCTAAGAAAGAGTTCGCTCAAGCATATTGCTACGTAGGAGGTGTCTGTACACCTACAAAGGAAATTATGCAATCAAGGTGTCAATGAATTTCACTAGTTAGCATCTTCAAAGCCAACTAACAGCCAACCAAACAGGTGTTTTTCTCTTTTTCTTTCCATGACTCATAAAAAATTCTGTTGGTAGCTAGGCAACAAAGGGTTGAACACCCCACAGTACAACTAAACATAGTATACCCATGCGCATGTGTCATGGCGGCCGTGACGTCATCAACCACACATTGAGCTTCCTGCCATAGGGTTCGTGTGTTAAAAATGTGTTTTTACTAATTTTTTTTAAAGCATTTATAATTACAATTTGAAGCTGTTACTGCATTCATAGCAAGAAGATAACTCATAGTCTAGGTTAAGTTCGTAAAATGGGGAAATTGGACAAAGGGGGTAGAAATGGGGAGGGTTCTTGGAAGCAATAAAATTTGGCCATTACCCCCTTAATATTGAAAATAGTGAAATTATTATTCTTTCCTGAGTTGTCTAACAGTGTTTCCTACAACTTTATTCTAAAACGTTTTTTGATCGCACCCTTAGGGGGTTGAAAAACCCGAGGTTAGTGAAAAAAATTCATAACGTCGTTAGTAGGAATGAGATTAAGTTATTTCTTTTTGCTATGAATGTGATTTTATATCACCTACAACTTTTGTATAAAAATGTTTTTCGGCCGACGTACCGTTCAGGCAGGGGGTGGGATGATAAATATTTAAAACGCCATAACTCACTTATTTGGTAAGATATCAAGTTTTTTCTTTTTGCTTTGAGTTTTTATTAATATTTTCTACAATTTTTGTCTCAAAAACTTTTTTCTAAAATCACTTTCATTTCACCCCGTGAAAAAAGCCTTTTGCCATTTTTCCAATATTTTTGGAGTTTTGGGACATTTTTGGCACCTCAGCCCCCTAGCCCGTAAATTCCTGTTTCACGTTGAACACCTTGCAATCTCGCACAAAGGCATAAGTACAAGAACCGAATGGAAAAAGGTAAAAAACTCGGCATCCCCAACCAGACCCGTAAGCTCAGTATATAGCCAGCCCCGGCCGCGTGTGGTTGCTGACGTCATGCGCGAAGCAGACGAATCTGGGCCGCGGCTTGGGTATACTATGTTTAGTTGTACTGTGGAACACCCCCTCTTGGCAATGTCCTTACGTCCCCAAGCTCTTTTAACTTAAAAGAGTGACAGAGCGCTTTTGTTTACTTTACTTAATGACATAGAAAAATAGTACGTCTACTTCAGACACTCGCACAGCCCGGCAGATAGCCAGACTAGTCATAATTTCATGTTATGTGTCATGAAAATTTCCCAGAATCAGCTGCTGCCCTTGACATTGCTACTTCCTACTTTCCCAGCCCGAGATGTTCTTGCTCAAAGTCTATTTACTCCTGAGGTTACCTCATATAAAAACGGCATAAGTTTAATAACCGACTGCTTACTGATTAGAGTGTCTGAGCGCCATCGCGTTGAACTACGTCACTCCCTATGAGGCAACCCCAAGATTCCAACTACCCTGCGCTAGTTCAACGTTCAAACGTAGCCCTTCAGTTTTATTCAACGTTTTAGCAGACCGCCATGCTTTTTACACAAGAGATAGAGGACTTACAGTATAATAAACAGCCAGATGTTCTTGACGTCAATGTCGTTCGCGGAGTCATTTACATAACGAAATAACCACTGAAACAAAAAATTCAACAATTACAAAGGCTACAAATTACAATCAATGCCATGTTTGACCTACATCAATAATATGAACCTTTTCTCGAAAGGGTTGGGGTGCAAGTTTCGTAGATATTGATTTTTTAGGGTGATAATTAACACTATCGGTTTTTTGGGGTTATTAATAGAGAATAGATTTTATTTTACTTACCAGTACTATTTAAAATTATTAAAACAATGTTTTTATTTCCTAGTAAAGACAATAACAATATTTTGCAAAATTTAACAGTTTTTCCACCATTTTGTCTACAGAGTACCAACATAACAGAGATGAACATGAACAGGAAACCAACATAATTTTGGCGCGAAATACATTTTATTTTAAATCTGGCGGCAAATATTAAAAGTTTGTCCAATGTTCTAGGTCAGGACTATCAGCATCAGTTTAAATAGAATGCTGTTTTTCACTTTGATAATAATAAGATAATAGCTGAGATAATATAAAATAAAAATATAAAATAAATAATATTTAAATAGAACAGATTACAAATAGAAGTGCACAAAAAAGTTTGAATCATTCTAAAGGCAAATTTCTAGCTTCTAATGGCAAGGACGTAGTATAACACTCCTTATTTATTTTACGTTACAGTTAAAACGTACCTATATCTTGCAGATAACGGTAAGTATAATGAATTTTCAGAGTACACTATAGTAGACTTCAGGAAATGGTGAAATCCATGATAATTCGTGTCTCTCCTACCTAATCGCACCAATGCTGAAGACCCTCTCTGTAATTTATTTGAAACCTACATGTCGTGTTCGCCGCACTATGATAAAGCTCAACTGGTAAAAATAGTTTCAACGGGAGTTACCTAATAAGTGCCATGCAAGTAAGCAGCTACCTACCTATACGGAGAACGATGGTTTCTTCAGTGAAGTGTCATTAAAACGGGGTTGTAACTCTACCTCCCGCATACCTCGAAACCTACAAGTGGTACCTACCTATAATATAGGTAGTAATAAAAAATAAAAAATAAATAAAATAAAGTAAACAACGTTCATTCATTACTGATTATAATTATATACAATTAAAACTGCATAATTCAATATACTTATAGTATAATTCCGCAGAGTTGTTCGATCTTAATTCATGAAATATCGTTTTCGTTCCGAATAAAAATGATTATAAAAAGATTAACAATCGGGGATCATTGTGGCCTAATTAAAAATTATTGCAGCAATGTATTTTTTAGTTAAGTTATAATTTAGAAGGTTAGTGTGCTGCCTCTTATACCCATTTTACGTGAATTAATCTCAACACAATCCCCTTCGTTAACCTTCTAGGTAGTGTCAAAAGAACTACTTTTTTCACGTTCCATGCAATAACAGCTACGTAGATAAGGTACCTATGTTGAAAACGTAACATGACGATTTGTAATTTTATGGGCAAGAAAAAAAGTTAAAAACATTCTAACACGCAGAAATTTAAAGACGAAAATCTTTAAATATTCTGATAAAACTTTCACCGACATTTAATATTGCTTTGGCTAAGGTAAGGGACGAAGAAATTTTACTACTCATTACACTTACGTTTAGCTTATGAAACAATGTCTCCATTATAACATTATACTAACTAAACATATGGGTAATGGCAGCTGAAAAACTTAAACGTCCTACTGTTCCACTGAAAATTTTCCTAAGTATCCGCTAATGGCACACAAAAAACTTTCTCACAGGACGCAAATTACGCTTCAGTTAAGACTGAATACCAACACATTAGCTATTTGTTTACGTTTTCTGCACACTTTGTGAGCAAACTATTTAAATGTTCTGAAATATAAGGCTATGTTTGGATTTTGGGCAAATTTTTTGTTGTCAAAAATCACTCGATCATAAAATCACAACACAGAAAAAGATATATAACGTAAACAAATAGCGAATGTATGTTCGGTCTTAAGGGCCACTACACAATCCGGTTTCTGTTTTTTTCCGACCATTTTTTGAGGAATCTTTTGGATATTCAGATGTTCTGAAATATAATGTGTCTTTTTAACGTCCGAAATTATCAGTCTACTTTGTCATTTTACGGTCAAGTAATTTTTGTCAATAAAAAATTTGTCCAAAACTACTCGATCATAAACAACATAGCCAATTAATTTCTTACGTTAAAATGACATATTATATTTTAGAACATCCAACAGTTTCCTCAAAAAATGGGAAGAAAAATCATTCTGTGATTTACGACTGTGTAGGTGTAGACTGTAGAGGGTCTCAACTCTGACAAAAAGAAAACATTTAGTGAACTGTTCATATCTATCATATCCTCAGAGCGCCTCTCATTCCAGTTCATAGACACGTAAATTTACCAATTATCTAAGATTACTTTTATCACAGAGCAGACCCACAAGCAAAGACTCTTTAGCAGATTGTAAAAACTACCAGTGATGACTTAGTTTCTTTTCATGGTCCATTCAAAAATTCACTTCTATTTTGTCTGAGTTTTTTACAGACAAAAGCACAATTTCGAAACAAAAGAAGTCTCACCATACAAGCCTTATTTGCGTCCCTTACAGTTCGAAACATTTCCATCAAAGATATTACCAATTTATCACTATTATTGCGACAGCTTCACAATACCGTTAAAAGGCGATCAACTACTAAAAAAAATGTTTGCCCATAATTGAAATTAACTAAATTTTGTCCGATTCTGGTTACTTTGCGACGACATAAAGGAAAGACTTTGACTCGCAAATCGTCATAATCAAATACAATAGAGAGATACTGCATAACTAAGCAGTACGTATATTTTCATTGTGCACCGCTTTCACTCAGTTTGTCAGATCGCTTATTCACCTTTCACCACCCAAATGAGATATGTTTGCAATTAGAAAATTTCGATAGTGTTTTTTTAAATTTTTTTCGCCGCTTTTCTTTCAGGAAACATTTATATGTTCTAAAATATAACATGTCTTTTTAACGTCCGGAATTAACTGGCTACTTTGTGATTTTATCGAGTAATTTTGGATAATTTTTTTATTGACAAAAATCACAACATAACCAGACAATGTCCGACCTTAAAAGACACATTATATTTCAGAACATTTAAATATACAACAGTGTCCTAAAAAAGGGTCGGGAAATTCTACTACATAGCAACGAATTTTCCAATAGTTTCAAAAGATTGTTGTAAAAAAAAACCGTTACAGAGGGGCAAAAGCGAAAATGATCGATCTGAAAAATCGGGTCACTCCAAAATACGATAGCTAAGACTTTAGACATGACTACGCACCACTTCCCAACTTACAGTATTTAAATCGTAAAAATGTAATTTTGTCGAAAGATTAAAAACGGAAAACAAATTTTCGAATCGTCTAAAGTTGTACTGAAATAACAAAGAAGAAGCAGTATGAGTATAGGAAGGGTTATTTACAATCGTTATTGTATACCGTGCCTGTACATTCCTGAAGAATCTTGGTAGCAACGACATAATGCCATTACTACCAACCTCGACGAACTATCTTAGTTTTTACACAAAAATGCACCAACTTTGTACAATTTGTAATGTCACATGAAAACAATGTTATCTAACTTTACGTTTGTACAAATTAACTATTTCTTTTTGTTAATCCGTTTTTTTAAGTTTTGTTTTTTAACTTAATAATATAAATTATTCTTAACTTTATAATGACTGACGAGTCATCTTTACAAGTAAATTGGTCTTGAATCTACTTAAATATAATTAAAACTACGCCACACTTGCGTTTCTGTAGTTCTCTAATAATGGTTGACTTAACTCAATACACAACATGAGACATAAAACTGTTGGTGATTACAATCATGCACTTTGTAAAACATGTGAAATTAGTTTTTGTTTCTACTATATTCAACATTTTTACACAAATTATCACTTACAATGATTGCATTGTTTGTTAAAATCCTTAATTAAGACAATCCGCAACCACTGAACAACCGAATTACAAAAAATAATAATAAATAAAAAATTATTTTACATTTGTACTTGTTTCACAATTACTGAACGTATTTACACGTGTGAGAACGGTCCATCTATTTACACAAAGGAAAACTTTAACAATTAAATTAGAAACAAACGGAGCCTCCACAATAATACTAAGAAACAAAATAAATAGCATTTTTAGTCGATTTACGCATTAGCTACACAGTCTTGGCCGATACACCCTTTCATATACTAGCTATTCTTTTTGGCAAATATGACTTTCTTCGCAATGCGTTACTTCGTTACTTGTCATGGTTTTGAGCATTGGATATCAAATTTCTAGTCCCACCTCATTTTCGCTATATAGGGTTTCATCATTTCGCCCCGAAATAAAACCCAGGCCCTACAAATCACAACCAACTAACTCCCATCGCTTTTTCCAGCTGCTTCGAACACGATAGTTGACATACAAATATTAAAACTGATAATAAATTAAATTAATTACAGATTGATCTATCGGAATATCTTTACTGGGAAACTGATTAATAAGTAGAAAAAATATAATTAAGATGAGTACAAGGCTGGAAACCCACTAAGTACGATGTTAAAATTTGAACAGAAAGGCTGTCTTATCACACTTTAAAACTTTTGTTATACATGGCTAATTCTCACTCTGTGTACCAAAATAAAATAATTTGAAACTGCGCCAGTTTCCAGCCCAGGGCTACGTCAAAGGAAGGACTACTAAAGACACAATTTCCAATATTTTCCCCATGCAAAATGATCTTAGCGAACACAACTGTCAGATAGCTAAACCCGAGATAAAATTCCAAAAGGCAAGCACTGAACTGCCAGATCCCAGCCACCCTTTAGATCTCAAATACTGGTACACACATGATCAAGGTAAGGGCCTTCATTGGCTGCGTTCCACGAAACAAGTGCACTTCGATTGCCGTACGGTTCCAGCGATTGGTCGATGCGCGGGACGAGCCAAGTTCTGAATGGCTGAAGATTCTTGCGACAGGTAGGTGTGGGATGAGCTGCACTCCGATTGGCTGACGAAGGGCTCAGACGAGGGAAGCTGTCATGTGGTAAAGCTGCATCAACACCTGTATATGCACGGGCAGGCAGGACAGACGATCGTGAGTGTTGCAATCCAGCGCCAACCACGACAGCGCGTTGTATCCCTCCAAAACGTACCTGTAAATCAGACACTCAAGTTTAACATCAATTATAAACGAGAGGTCCGGGTTCGAATCCCGGCGGAACGGAAAAATTTTCCGTTCCGACATGGATGTATTGGCTTCGGCCCACTACTAAACTGGCTTCGGCCACTTCATCTTCGGCCAAAAAATCTAACAAACCAACTCATCGCCACATATGTTCTCTGAACGTCGCGCGTATAAAAAAAAAAAAAAATATAAACGTATACAGAATTTCAGATAAAAACATCTTGAATTTCTTTTCTCACTGAACTAAAAACTAAGTCATAATGACCCCGGTGGAGGTTATTTTCCCTTCCTAGCATGAATCTCAATTTTTTTTTAGGACGAACAAAAATTGTGAGCCTCCAGTGATAGCTGTAAAACCCCAGTCATAAGCCGAAGTTCAATAAATGTGTTTGCAAAAATGTAATACCTCAAAACATCGGTGGTGTACTGGGAATCAAGAGCGTGGACCGTAACAGCGGACTGCTGCTGGAGGATATCTTCAGACGACTGCTGGACGTTCGGACTGTGCATGTGCAGCGCGTGCTTGAGAAAGACGGGACACACGTCCTCCAGGTGCGGACAGGACGCCCAGAACCAAGACGGCATGGGACCGGTGGGTGCGGTGGAAACGAAGTAGCCGAGGGCTAGCGGCTGCTGGAGGAGGGTGCCCACATCTTCGCTGGGCTCTCCTGGCCCGCCATTCTGCACAAAAAATGTTAAAAACTTGAGCTACTACTTCGAAAAAAATGATTTCAAGGGTTTCCCCCGAAAAAAATCACACCTTAGCAACGGATGAAGATAATTCAAATGCTACTTACCCTAGATGGGACAGAACATAGCGGGTTTTGCTGGTCTATGGTACCGTCCATGCCGCAGTCTCCCGGGCTCCCCTGCTGACTCATACTGTCGTTCCTCCTGGGGCTCGCGCTGGGACTCTGCACGCCACCCGGCCACGTGCTGAAGATGTCATTAAACTCCTCCTGCATTCCGTCAATACCCTCGGCCACGTCCTCAGCGTCTAGTGCCGAGAAGATGTCGTCGTCCCCGAGGTCAGGCCCGTTTATGTGTTGCTCGTGAAACGCCGTTTGCGAGGACTAGGAACAAATCAATAATTATTAAGACTAAAGGTACAGTGCTATTTGTTGGCGGTAAAACATCAACAGGCTCAACATAACTTCCATAAGAAATGTTTGTTTTGGTTCAGAAGAACACAAATGAACATCACCTCTTCCCGCGTCCTCTCTTGCTTGGTTATTTACCTGAGTTCTCGCAGAGGTGGGGAACACAAGAATATGAGTACAGGTAACATCTTGGGGGGTAGAAAGCTGGCAGTTGACCGAGGTCTGACTAAAGCGTTCGTCTGGTGTGAACTGATCAGGCATCAGTCTTAGGGCAGAGTCTGGCTCCAGGGAGACGAGGCAGGCGCTCAGAATGCTCGGAACGTCAGTTGTCGGCAGCAGACTGCATTGGTTACAAATTTCACGCAGGTGTTTTGACGCCTTGAGCAGAGACTTTCGACTTAGAAGCCAACTCCAACCTACGAAATAAGTCAGATTATCAGTTTACAATAGAATACTGTTTCAATTTCAACAGGGATGTGAAATAATAACTTTACCATCTAGTTTGAGATATTAAAAATAAATTTTATACCAGAAGAATGGAATACTGAAAAGTTTCTTCGAAAAAATCATGAAAAACCACTCTGGTGGCAGATTTATTAACTACAACAAGCCCGGAACATAACTGAAAATTTTAAATACCTTTGAGTTCGCCATGACCAATCCTTCCTATCCGTCCAACAACCAAACGCCAGGGTTGGACGCTCTGTGAGATTACACCCAACACGAAGTCCATTAGTTTTTGCAGGCCAATCCGCCGCGCCGAAGCTTTTTTCCGTCTGCTCCGATTCGGTATTTCGATATTAATAACGGTCGATTCAAATATGGAGCCTGATTCGTCGGTTAGGACCGTGAGTAGGAACCTTTGGTCGGAGGAGAGGCAGTAGCTGACGTACAACACACCGCCCGGGGTTGGGTTCGGTTTCCCAAAGCTTTCGGCGGATTCCACCTTTTCTCGGTGAGGTGCCAGGACAAAAGGCGGGCTGTAGAGCCGGTATGGCGCACGGTTTTTCTCCTGAAAAAGAGATAAGAAAATTTATCTTTTTGTTTTTAAAACTTATTCCTAAATCCATCTGGTGGGCATTAAGAGTGACTGATGCTTACACTTCTTAGATAGATTTTGTTTTTTCTGAACAGGATCAATCTTTCTACGAACAGTAAACAATTCGAGACTTTTCAGAAGAAAACAATATCCAACAGTTTACTTGGAAAGACCTCTTTACAAACCACTCTGATACCATTTAATGTTAGTCGAATATCAACAGCGTTCTTATGTAACTCCACTAGGTGTAAGTTGTAAGTTAAAACACTACGTAACTTCCACAAAATATTTTGACTGACTGCACCGTGCCAAACTTACGTCTTTGCCCTTAAGGAAGAGTTCAGCCATGGCGGCCGTACCGAAGCCCGTGAGGCTCTTGACGCCCGCCGTGTGGACCAGCTGACGCCGGCACTGTGAGAACACGGACAGCGCTAGTGACCGCATATGGTCATTGTGACGCCGCGCCTCCCTCGCCCGCCCCAGCTCTACTATACTTTCTAGTGAAACCAGTTGTACCTGTAAAAAAATTAAATAAAACTTAGATACAAATAATATGTATACGCTTGTGGGATTGCGATAACAAGACATGTATAATACAAACGGGTTCCCGCGTTTTTTTGACGGGAAACAAACTGACCGTTAGATTGGAGCGAACGTGTTCCGGGACGGCATTAAGCACGGTGGTAAAGCATCTTAGCAGCGCCAGGCAGGCCAATCGCTGTAGCTCTGAGCTGTCACGGCCCAGAGTGAAGGGGTCCACAAGGTAAATCACAACAGACGGTGGGTCCCCTTCATCGTCATCGTGCGGGAAATCGGATGCCGCCAGAGGAACGCCTGGTTGGGTGCCATCCGGATCTCCTGCAAAATTTACATGCATTAGTATTTTTTAATGGGAAACAAAGAAGAAGAATTCAAAAACGTATTTTAAAGTTTAGATCAATTTCTCAAAATGTGTTTTTACCAAAAAACCCTGTCACCTTTTTAGGATGGCAAGGTTGACAAGACGTTTATTTTATTTTTTAAATTAATTTTTACTGACCTGGGTCGGGTTTGGGGGTGGATGGGGCCTTATCCCCTACTGGGTCAGCTCCCACTGAGGGCGGAGGCATGGGGGATGGAGCAGGCCTTTCCACCCTCATCGCACCCTCTGGAGGATCCAGCAGCGTCCTGTCTAGCGTCACCTGCAAGGAAACGAAAACATCAAGGTTAGTCTCCAACAATTTGAATACTGGATTTTTTGAGATTTCCTTCATTTCCGCTTTAAAAATGAAGGTGCAGAGATCAGCACCAATCAAAGTGTTATCTTCGCCAAAGGACGGAAAGGATATTTAGCTTTTAGAGCAGCTGGTCGTGCAGTTACCAGTCTCATATCGAACCGCACAAACGAAAACACCTCTTAACTACTGCTCTAGCAGGTTACCTGTGAAAGGTGCGGCGCCAGATGGTACTTGCAGGCCTGCGCGTAAAGCTTGAGCAGAGCACAGTGGGTGGAGTCCCCTAGCTGCGAGAACCATTCATCCACCGGCTCTTTGGAGAGTTTGGTAGCAGCAGCGCGCCCCACGCGCAGAATCCCGTCCCGTAGCACTTTCGTGATGGGAGCGTGTCTCCCAAGCCGGCAAATCTATGCGACATTACATTAAATTAGCCCGCTTTCACTCTCATCCGGTTGTATAGGTTTCTATATAGAACATATAAATGTGAAAAACAAAAAAAAACAAATACGACTGTGTGTCGCCCTTCAGTTGCTCCGGTTCTCTGAGCCACTGTCAGTTGGACGGTTAGAACGAGCTTCAATATGCTTCCATTATTTCAAACGAATCTTCAAACAATAAAAAATGGAGAAGCTTTCCAATGGGGGGGGATGTTGCCATACATCATGTACCCATAGTATTGCCTGGACAAATCCAAAATAGCACCCTTCACAGAAACCTATTTATGCCGTACGCGACTCCCCAAAAGTAGGGAGGGAGGGCAGCCATCCTAGAGGAGCAAGTTTGCTCTTACGAAGCCATGGCCATGGGACTCCTTCAGAGTAAAACACTGATTCCTGGTTTACACCACTTCCCTGAAGAACACTCGTTCCATTCACCTCATAAGTAGAACTGAGCTCTTTAAAGAACGTCCGAACACTAGACAGCACAAAATCATTTTCCGGGGCGACGATTATGTAGGCGACGTCACGAGAATAGGAGTAGGGTTCGAGGAGGAGCTTGTCCCAGTAGTGTAGGGAGTAGGGCGACAAGGCCACCCAATCTTTCTCGTAGCCGACCAGAAGAGCGGGAATGGGTTGCGGCTCGCACCGGTCGTCCGTTCCTCGACCTGCAAGGCGGTGGAACTGCCGCCACGTTAGCGGCCCGCTTACTGTGTACGGAGCTTCCCACAGCCTGCAAATGAAATATTGGTACGCTATGTTTTGGATCAGGTCAAAGAGGAACATGGTTCAATGAGCTCTGTAACCGTAACTAGCAACATCTCAACGACGTATACAAACAAAATAGATACGTACCTTGTGGTACACTTCTTCTGCACGGCTTCCTGCAGGATGGGCTGCAGTGACTTCATGACGCGGATAATGTCTTGCGTGCACTGAGGACCACGTGCTCGGAGGAACGCCCATCGGTGAACCGAGGCCGTCTGCACAAAAAAAAAAAATAATAAAACATTACTACGAGTAATTTCGACGATCCTCGATTAAGGCTGTTGATAGGTTGAATCCCGTTTGTTTATATCACCTTGCGACAAGCTTCTGTTAAAAAGGAGCTCTGTATCCCTCTTAAGTTGGCTCTAATACTAGTGCCTACCTTATGCCGTGAGTGGGCGTCTTCCGTCTTACAGACCGCCTCCATAGCAAGCCGACCCTGTTCCAGCGCTAGAGCCGTCACGTCATTGCAGTCGGCCAGCTCGAGCAGGTTGACAGACATTGGTGGACAAGGTGCGTGGGGGCGGGGTCGAGCCGCACGGTGTACCGAATTGCTTGCACTCTGCACAACCACCAGCTGCTCCCGAAGTAGCTCCAGCACCGCCTTAGCAAAACAAAACAATAAATAAATAAAATATTTTTTTTTTGCTTTTATGCAAAGACAAGGCAAGTTACTGGCTTTTTTCTATCTATCCATTACATTACCAGGAGACAGGGGACAGGGAAAAGACAGGGAAAACTTTTCAGTACCCGGGATTCGAACCTGGCTTCTACTGCTTACGAAACTGAACGCCCCTGTCCCACACTAGAAATAAATATACATTTCTTCAAAAACCGCGGATCATCTTATACTTATCTACGTACCTACTTGGATACTTTTTAAATAATTAAGTTTTGTCAAATAAAAAAATAAATAATAATTTCAAAGCCATTGGTCGCCACATATCGATAAGGGAAATTTCAACTAGACCGTGGAATGAAACCAGTTGGCCTTAAAACAACTCAATACCTGAGGCAAAGGTTCGCTCCTTCTCTCCGCCCCGTCATCAGCAATCCCGGTAATCTCCAGCTCGTCCTCATAGAACAGGCCAGCTTTGTGGGACAGGCGGCGGTTGACAACAGCGCTGAAGCCGCAGTTACACCGAATACTGTCCTCTTCATGGTGAGGGTGAGGAGGGTGTAGCGGCGGCGAATCGTTGCCGCCCATCAGCGCTCCGTACGGCGGCGGCGCCACCGGGAACGGCTCCGTTGGAGATGTCTGCTAAGTTTAATAGTATCAATTAATTATTGCCGGTGATATGTTTGTAAGGAAGCGGTTGGCTATATATTCACATGTCTTATTACCGCCAGAAACTATTGGGGTAATCTGTGACTGTGACCTGTGATTTTTTGACTCTATAAATTGAGTACATCTCGAGTACAGTTCAGGAACTAAGAAAATTAATGTTTCTAAGCACTTTTCCCCTTAAAAAAAATTGAGGTATGCGATGCTAGCATTTGCAAAACAGTTGCAATAAAAGAATCCAGTGAAAAATTGGGAAATCTGCTTCGATGACGACCTACAACATTGTTAGGGCTAGGTACAGGCAAAATTTTTTGTCTTTCCAACAAGGGTAAACCTTGAAAATGAATCGCCGCTCGCAATGTTAATCTTATGGGCGGCAAAAAATGCATCGTCAGGTTAAGCGGACCCTTAATTTTATGTTTAAATAAAGTAAAATAAATAAAACTGACCTGAAGGTAATATCCAGCGTCAGCGCCTCGAATGTTGCCGACGCACTTCACCCCCGCATTGCACACACACAAAGTACAACTATCAAAGTTATGATCACGGTAAATATTGAGTGCCGTGTCGGCGAGAAGTACGTTAACCACAAGAGCGTTCGCTTCGGGAGCTCGCGCGGTCACCGGCGTCGTGGCCGGTTCAATGGAAGTTAGGTTGCGATTCAGGTATGAGCTGGTAGTGGACGCGGGAGACGGCAGGTCCGGACATGCCAGCTGAGGGCTCGGGGGACTCGGAGGCGCAGGCCCGCTTCTTCTGCTGCCACTGGTGGTCTTCTCGCTCGCTGTCTGCAGCCACGACGGCTTGTAGACGCAATGGGAGGGCAAAGTGATGGGCGGCAGACTCGCGCTCGGCAGGTTGTTCAGAGGCGCGTATTTCGAGGAACCCACCATTTTGAACGTGACGGGCGGCCGGAATACGTAGGACCAATCCTGCGGCGAAACATATTAAATCAGATACTTGACAACAAGGAAATGTGAACTTCTTTTTTTAAAAAATATTACTGTAAAAGTATACTGTCATGTTTCTACCGATGAATTTGGTTGAGCTGCTAACCTGATTTAGAAGCTTATCAACTGCAAAGTAGATTTCCACCCCATTACCAAAAGGAAATGAACTTATTTAGTATTCTCTGGTTGACTCACCTCTATCTGCTCCTCAGGTGGACTCCCCATGCTGGGGTAAATCTCCTGCTTGAATCGCGACAGGATGGGTCCATCTCCCGTCTCCCCCATTTGGCCGTCACTCAAATGCCCCGATGGGGAAGCAATGGGGTTAGGCTCCATAGAAGGCGGGGTGGGGAACATTTTGCACAGTTCTTCAGGCCTCAGTATCCCGACGTGGGCTGCTCCGCCTGATCCGCGAGGCGGCTTCACCAGTAGGGGGGTGCCGCTGCCATCTGGGAAATATGCCAAACATGTATTCCTGACTAGACCCAGAAGTATTTCGATCAAAGAAGAAACATTCATAGTTACAGGCAAACCGTTCCGTACTCGATCCTCGGGGGTCTCATCTATTCAGCACCGCCACTACGTACGTTCTTACCTTACTCTGTCTCCCTTCTCACGTTATCACATCACAATTTATCAGAAAAGAATGTATATTTGCTTCTCAGAGAATTTTCTGAACAATACCTTCGGGTTTGTTGGAGTTAGGAGGGGTGGGTACGGCCACGGGTTCGTCACTCGATGTATCGTCCGAGTTATCGAAGATCTGATCCAGGTCACTGTAGGAGGCAGTCAACCCTTCACTGGTGAACAGGTTACCGGGGATGCCTTTCGGCGGTCCGTTCCCCTCCAGCTTCCGTTCATCGTCCTAAAACAAAAATTCAAGGTTACAGGCTTACTGTTTGCGACCCCAAAATATTATTTTTAAATGTAAGGGTAGCCCTGCGTTTTCCACATTGTGTAGCCAACAGTATGACGAACGGTAAACAAACAGCGCTGCATCTTAAGGGAGCAGTGCTAACAGCATAAAATATGCTGGTTCTGGGGTTCGAACCGGGGCCTCTGTTCTCTGGAAAAATAGCAAACAGTGTAGTGAGAATCTTACATTAGCTGCGTTCATATCATCGTCAAACTCGTAGGGGTCGGCGCGTTTGGGCTGCCCCGCGGCCTCAGAGTCGGCGTCGGTGCGACAGGAAGGCGGCCTAGCGGGCTGGGGAGGTGGCGTTGGAGCTCGGTTCGGTTGATGACTCGCGTATAAATCCCCGCCCATCTTCTTCCGCTCCTTGCCGTCTAGCTTAAGCTTTTTCACCGGGTGGTTCAACCTATGGAAATAAATGGTAATCAGTACTAACGACTTTTCAAAAGGATATGTAGTGGAAGACATCCAAGTAAACTGTATCAACCAAAAAGATAGTTCTCGCATGAGGTTTCGGCACGAGAGACCCCGTGGGATTGACATAAATAATTACTGTAGCAAGGTCATAACCTCCAAAACAAGGCTTCAGTAGTGAAGGTCTGATGTCTTGCATATTCCTATAGAACAACTGAACGGGTAAATAGCACTACGGTGCTGAATGAGACTGGTAATCATACCGTAACGTGGCTGCTCCAAAAGCTAAATATAGCGTGCTTTCCGAACGCGAAACAAAAGACTGCGAATAGGACACTATGTTTAGCTTTACTAAACTAAACATTCCGCTTGTGGTAACAGCCTCCCTCAAAAGGTCCCCTATACTCACCAGGCGTCAAGAGAGGAATAATCATAAAGCAGCTCCGAAGGCTGATGCTCGTCGTCATTAAGGGAACACTCGTACTCGCGGGATGAGAGCACGGGTCGCTTCAGGCTGTGGACGTACGTGGGGGCCGCGCTGGCTGCGTTAGGCGGCCCCGGTGTGGCGGCAGAGGCGGCGGGCGCCGGCGTCGTGGCGGCAGCCTGCTCTGCGGGCGGCTTGTCCGCTGTCGGATACGGACTGAACGCTGGGTTCGCAGATGAAACCTGGGAAATAATTTTCACCAGTAAGAGATTTGCATGCATAATTTTTCGCTACAGCAAAAAGTCAGATGATGAACGTAAACAGCTGGTAGAAATCAACAGCAGAAACTTATTACATTGAGGCAGTACCTAAACGATAAATACCTATTTATTTCAGAATCAATTAAACTAAGTTGGGATTTCAAAAAAGAAGATAATTCAAACTGTAGTGTAGTCCAAACAATATCAATCACAAAATAATCACCTACTTTCTGATGCTAACGAGGCAGAGCACACTTCAGTCGAAAACAAAAATATCCACACAATATTTGAAAAAACATATAAGTAGTCGAAGGAGCGAATTACTGGCCAGCACCACCACCTTCGGCGGAGCTCGGGTTTTTGCCAGACTTTCATTGGCTGCACTGCATTGTCCACTACAGCACAAAGGGGAACTGCTGCCTGAAAGGGGAACTTTTCTCGGAATGCCTCCCTTCAAAGTGGCCAATAAGTTGTTTTTACCCTTACCGATTTGGGGTTAGCGAGGCCGGTGTCCGGGGTAGCAGGCTGCGTGGCAGGGGGATGAGGGCTGAGGGTGGGCATGGTGGGGTCGGCAGGGGGTAGACTGGTAGGCTGCGAGTGGGGGTTCGGTAGCGGGCTCGGGGCTGCAGAGGCAGGTGACCCCACAGAAGGTACGGGGAGGTCCCCTGCTGCCCCTACAGGGCCTGGGTTCGGCGTCAGAGCTTGCCCCCGCGGGTACGACGGCACACTCGCAGGCACCGGTGTCGTCGATCTAAAAAGGGAAACAAAATTAAAATTTTATTCCCATTCATTTTAAGCTTGTTTCTAATGCCCATTTGTTTCGTCTTTTACTACTAGATCGTAAAATCACAATTTACTTACTTTCTGACGTTAAAAAGATATATCCTAGTTTTCTATGAGTAAAAAACGTCAACAAACAGTATTGTGTAGACACGCTTAATTGTTTGCGATGTTAGGACACTGATGAGTTTTTACCGCTTTTGTTATCAGGATTAAAGTTGTAAAAGACTGACGCGCATTAAAATTATTCCTAAAGAATTAAATTCAGTCCCCCACCTTACAAAAATGTCAACAGCTGTATGACAGCAATACCATAGAATAGAAGAAGAAAGACTTATCTAACTTTGGTTACAATGCCAGATTTCTCCTTGAAACACGTTTTAACTGAGATTAACTGTTGATACAGTTAAGCCTGGTTTAATCTTTGCGGTAGTTAAAGTTCTCGTGAGTTAACATTTTTTGAATAGTAACAGAAAGGGCCCTCAGAAGCCATTTCTTTGTAAGAAAAACTGAAAATTTACAATCCACCTTGAAGTCACTATAACTCCTTTCGCTTTTTCTAACGAAGTAAATTGACACAATGCACAAACATAACAGTGAGCAAAGCTACAATGCACTAACACTAAACACAAACGGATGCAAAAGAAAAAGAAACACACATCAATGCAGTGGGACTTACCGGGATGAAACTGGAACAACGCTCTTATAACAGACTCTTTCGACCAATATTCGGGCGCTTAGTCAGCACTGGTACCTACTACAGGTTTTGCGCCATGGAAACTCGCAGTTAGGCAGACTAATCAAGGTCTGCACACTGAAAAGGTTCTCCCATTTGAACGTGAAGAAGGCCATGACTCGAATCACGTTGACCAATGAAAAACCGAGGCGGCTCAAGCACTCAGATTGGGTAATGTGATAAGATGCTATCTTTACTTCTCATTCAAACGAGACAAACTCCTGACAATGTACAAACCTTGTACACTAATTATGATGGCGGAAATATGATGGAAATGAAATGAAGCATAAATGCAGGTTGAACACAAATAATGGTGACAGTCGGAGTTTTTGTCGTGACTCGCTGATGTTAAGGCGACTTCTCACTTTACCCAAGTCAAAAATCGGAGGCACACAAGTTTGAGTAGAATTCGGCAGCCCATTTAAAAAATTTCCCCCAAAATTTACTTTCTCTGCCTTCTAGGCTCCAACTTGAACGACCCCTAAACGCTCGGAAAATGTGTGAAATTGACTCATACATTCGTTTTGATTAAAAACGAACAAAACGATCCAAAGAAAAATGAGCTGCGTTCCTGCATTCTACTTCAGAGAACCTTTCTCAAATTTCAGAATACGTGGTTAGCTTTCCTTGTGCTCGTTCTTTCGATTCTTAATCAAACCAACATTTGCAGCAGGCCTTATGAACTACCATTGACTGTAGATGCGGTAGACTGGCTACTCAATGGTACAGCTTTGGGTCAGACGAGAGGATCCAGCGACAAAAGGCTGTTAGTCCCTCATCGAGGGTTGAGGTTAAGCGGCCCGAAATCTTATGAAGGTTGGAAAGACAGCGAGATAGGGAACCTGACAGAAACCACAACATTTTCGTCAAAAAATGGCTGAAAAAATAAATAAATAAATAAACAGGATTCGGTGGTGACCGTAAACACATCTGACCCAATGCTGTACCTTATCGTGAGCAACTGGCCTATCATATTTAAAGTCAACGTTAGTATTATGAGCCTGGTCGTAGTGCGATGATGAAAACAAGCTTATGGAGGAAGCAATGCAGGGTGGCGAAAGGTACGCACCTTACGAACCTTTTCCGGGGATTTTTGGGGGCTCGAGGCTCCCTTCGCCGGTGAAACGGCACCCGGCGGGGGGGTTTAGCCCCCAAAACACTATTAGACCCACCAACGCCTAATTTCCAGTTCCCACCCTTTTTCAACCTGAAAAATCGGAGAAGAGTTGGTTGGACACTTCAAACTACTTTCTCGTTTCTCTTTTTTTGCCAACCAGCTCTTACAAACGTGAAAAAAGATAATTTCGCTAGTTCACAAATAACAACTCCTTCTCAACAAATAACCAATCATTAGTCCGTTAAAAAATAAAATAAAAACATGCTGAAATTCTGAAAACGCTACTCGTCACCAACTTTGGAAACAAACAACAGTGAAAAGGTAGAGTTGCGGTAGGCAGAAACGAATAAGTCAGACTAAAGGCCCTCGTACTTGTCCTTCCAAAGAGAAAATCCTTCAGAAATTATTTCAGATACATCACAGCGTTCAGTCTGGTAAAGATTTACTCTTGCCTATTCCTATATCTGCCGACCACAATATTAGGTGTACAAACTTTCTCAATAAGTGAAATCATTTATCAGTACGGATAAAATTACTACTCCATGCATGAAGAACTATAACATGCCAAATATATTAACTTTACTTAAGTCAGTTATGTTTAAGCTCCCGTACATAAAAATTGCAGACAAAAACGTCCACGAGTATTTTTTAGTAGGGTTGAGAGTTGAGAACCTTTATTAGGTACCCTGTTATTTGAATGGTCCCCTCTCAATTTTACAACAGGACCCACAATCATGTTTTGTTTACGTTATTTTATGCACACCTTTATGAGGAAATTGGATATTTAAATGTTCTGAATATAATATGTCTTTCATAAATTATGAGGCATAATGTGATTTTTGTCAACAAAAAATTTTTCCAAAATTAACCGATCGTGAAATCGCAACATAGCCTCATAATTTATGGCGTTAAAAAGAAATAATATTATATTTCAGAACATTTTAATATCCATTACTTAGTTCCCTCATAAAGTATGCATAAAAAAACGTAAACAAGCACGATTGTGTGGAATAAAATGTCTCGGAAAAATAATTTTTTTTTTTTTTTTGTTAAATTTAAATGCGCAAGACCCGGAGGGGTATCCGCGCAATTGAGCGGTGAGGTATAAAGAGGAAAAAAAGGGGGGGGGGGCTATATTTGAGACATAAGCCCCGCGGCACCCTAAATAAATTTATTATAGCCTTGGTAACTATAATAGGTACCAAGAGGAAGATAATTTTGTTTCTAGAATATGATCAAGACAGGCTGAGGTATAGCCAGTTTAAATTTCTCACTGGCATAGCCCCCCATACGGAGGTTCTAAAATTACATAGCTCTCACTGTTTCCCTTACTTACAACCAAAGAAAGTTTGCCCAGATTAAATTCTGAAGAGAAGTTACGGAAAGTAACTACCAACATCGAGATATTTTTATAAGGTTCATTAATAAAAAAAATCATTTAAAAACAGACGGACGAAACCTCCTGTTACTATTCAGCAAACCTTGCTATTACTTACTTGGAACAGTTACAACACACTTTTCGTGTGGGGTCGACGAACGGCCAGGTGGGGACCAGAGACTCCCCGGTGGCTGGATCGGGGGCATCCCCGCAAGTGGGCGTGGCATGAATACAGTCTTGCCACGCCCACTCTGGCAGCGCCACACTAGGCTTAGGAGGGTGGTGCATAGATGCGGGATGGTAGCTACTGCTGACGGTGCCAGGCTCCGCCCCTGCTTGGTAGGCCACGCCCACTCCTGGCTTCCGCTTGTTGGGGCATGGGGAACACGGTGGTGACGCTGGTCCTGAAAAGTGTCAATAAGAAAAGTCAGCAATGCATCGACTGCCTTACGTTTTTCTGTTTTCTACAGCCTTTATCCGTCTAAAGCTGAATTTCACCACCTCACTATAGTGCCCTCTAACGATCGAATAGCTATCGTATCGTTAAAATAACAGCAAAACTTATCGTATCGTTAGGTTTGCCGTGTCACTAGAATTCGTCTGCTTTGTTTACGTCAAATTTGTTTCAAGTTAAAAATGGAAAACAAACGTGAAAGACACACTAATTTTTCGGAGAAATGTTTTAAATTGTTGGGTAGACAACAATCCCTGCCCGTTTCGCACCCAAATGATTTGAAAGTATGAAAGTTATTGTTATTGCTAACGCACGGATAATCCACTCGAAAGCTAACGGTAAGATAACGGTGCATGGTGAAAGCCGTTAACTTTTTTTAGCGATAGGATAGCGCTATAGTGTACAGTACACGATAGTCTACACGATAAAGTGGTGAAATCCAGCCTGAGGAACACTCCAACGTACCGGAGCTGAGTTTTCCGGGTGGTTTCCCGAGCGGACAGGGAGGTGGAAGCAGCAGCGGGCTGCCAGGATCATCCATATCAGTAGCGAGGACATAACACGATGGGTATTTCATTTTCACCCCACCCACCAGCACTTCGACCAGAGGCGGCACGTCACCTTCGCTGCATCCCCCGTGCTTCGGGTGAATCGGGTAGAACTGCCGCCACTCCTCCAGGAACCTCGCCGTACTAGCGTCCGACGCCTGAAACATTTTATTTGTTATTATTAAGGTCGTCTACGCAGTCCCGTTTAACGTTTTTTTCTGAACACTTTCGGAGGAAACAATTGAATATTTAAACGTTCTGAATATTATATGTCTTTTTAAGATCAGAAATTAACTGGCTATGTTGTGGATTTTACAATCGGTTTATTTTGGACAAATTTTTTGTTGTCAAAAATCACTCGATAGTAAAATCACAACATCGTGGAATCACAACACAGCATCATAATTTATTACGTTAAAAAGATCTATTATACTTCAGAACATTTATAAATTGTGCCGACAAAACCTGGTCACTCTTAACATATTATCCTATTCGCAGTCATTTATTTTTCGCTGGAGTAGCACACTATGTTTAGCTTTTAGAGCAGCACGGCCAGTGGCGGTCGTGCAATGACCAGTATTTTTTTTTTATTTTTATTTTTTTAAATGCGCAAGACCCGGAGGGGTATCCGCGCAATTGAGCGGTGAGGTATAAAGAGGAAAAAGGGGGGGGGGGCTATATTTGAGACATGAGCCCCGTGGCACCCAGGAAGGCCACCAGGGCAGAAACGGTCCCGGCATCATCCCCCAGCACCGCACTCAGGGTGGACCCGAGCCCATACTGAGTGCGCAGCTGGAGAAACGCCAGTATTATCCAGTTACCTTGAATGTAACACCCGTGAGGTTGCCAGCTAGCCCGTTGGGGGCGAGTATAACGGGGGCACCAGCATTGGAAGCTTGCGCCTGGGCCAGATGATGCCTCCCCAGCGAGTAGACGGCTGGATGTTCCCTCACATCCACACTTGCGCACACCGTCGACTCCCCGTGCAGGAAGAACGCGAACGAGAACGAAAGGTACGTACTGCAACACAAAAATTCATTTTTTAAGACACCCCACACAATCGCGAACTACGTGGCACCAGAATCCTTTTTCTTCCCAGGCTGTGTGATGATTTTACGTTCGGTTAATTTCCAACAATTTTTTTTGTTGACAAAAATCACTCGATCGACATATTATATTTCAGAACTTCTAAGTATTCAATAGTTTCCTCATAAAGAAAGAAAATAGGCATAAACCTTTGAAAGAAATTCTAAGTCATAAAACTGCGCAGAATAAACCAAAAAATATGACGATGTTAACGGTAAACGGATTCGTCGAGGAATTATTCAAAAAACCGAGCAGCCGTGCTTTTTCTTTTAGGAAGAATGGTATATAGTGGAGACGGATTCGGAAGGAAAAAAAAAATAACACAGAGATGCAGAAAGAAAGTGTCGTCTGTGTCTCATCAAGTCTATTGTGCTTCAATTCTTTACAAAAACTACCCTTTTCCTCTTTTTGAAAATTGCCATTTTACATTTGGAGGGCCTAAAAGGACTCAACAGAATGGAATATACGAGCTTTCATTCAAGGCTAAATACACAAGCGCCATCAGCATGTTCAAGAAATAAACGATCTTTTTTGGTCACATGTGGCTGTTGAACTTTTGCTACTGATTCATTTCTGCACTCCATAAGAATAACATTGCCAACCATCAATTATTTCACTGACTCCCCTATTTCCCAGTGATTTTTCAATAGATACTTATCAACTTACTTCTTTCCGAGGACTTTTTCCGGGCCATCGTGGGGCTGAACGAAAAATTTTCCGAGTCGTACACAGTCCCGCGCCAGCAGACAACGTTCGATGAGGTTATGGAGCGCTTTGAACAACAGCGAGCGACATTCGTAAGTCAGCCCACCCTCCCAGGATCCTTGCTCGCCTTCTGCAAGAAAAAAGTCACGGATTAAGATAAAGTGGCCACATAGGATGCACTTTGGACGGCGTCCTGGCAGCCGGGCAGGGATGCGGGGTTTGGGATGTGAACTCAGGGATGGCTGGTGCCCACACACGATACAGCCATCCCCGGATCCCTGTGATTTGTCTTTTTTTTACAAAAAATTGACGAAACCTTGATTATTATATTGTGATAATCACAGTGTTTCGTCTGTCTCTTGATATTTTCCAATAAATCTACTCAAAACAATTCTGACTCCAATTTGAAAAAAAAAAAAAAACACAAGAAAAATAGTCGATAACAACTTTAATGCAAAAAGGGCATATCTTCAACAACTGGACGCCCACCAGGGATGCGTGGAATTCGGTCAAGTTGGAATTCCAAGATCGGGACGGCATCCCTTCAAAACTGTCCACCCCTCCTCACTTTGAGGCGTCTAGGGATGCACCCTCGCCATCTTAACACCCTACCACAGTCAACCCAGCTTTCACCAGTTGCTTAAGTGTACTATAGTGTCCCCTAAAAGTTGACAATAGCGTTATCCTCCCGAAATGTTGGTGCCTTCCACCATCCTCCCGATAGCGGCCTTATCGTACGTTAGAGGACTTTTATCGGGAAGAGGGTTTTACTAACTTTGTCTGTAGGGTAAAATGAACCGTGAATGTGGTAAAAATGAGGGGTTAAGGGTCCGCTATACCTGACGGTGCATTTTTTGCCGCCCATAAGATTAACATTGCGAGCGGCGATTCATTTTCAAGGTTTACCCTTGGTTGGAAAGACACAAAAGTTTGCCTGTACCTAGCCCTAACAATGTTCTAGGGAGTGTTCGCAGCAGATTTCCCATTTTTTTACTGGTTTTCGAGATACAGCACTTTTCTTGAGGTATGCGATGCTAGCATTTGCAAAACAGTTGCAATTAAAGAAACCTGTGAGAAATTGGGAAATCTGCTTCGAACACTCCCTAGAACATTGTTAGGGCTAGGTACAGGCAAAATTTTGTGTCTTTTCAACCAAGGGTAAACCTTGAAAATGAATCGCCGCTCGCAATGTTAATCTTATGGGCGGCAAAAAATGCATCGTCAGGTAAAGCGTCCTCTTAACCACTCATTGGGAATCACTGGAAATCTTTATGGAATCTCAGAATTTTTTTTGGAATGCTTACCCCTTTGGAGTTCATCTTTCTATGAATATCGTTGGGAATCTCTGGAAATCTTTATGGAATCTCAAGGAGTGGTTATCCCCTCGACCGTGAATGAGGTAAAACAGTGAGTTGGGTGTTGGGAACCCCTGCCTGCACTCGGAGCTCAGCACTTGACCAAGGGGCGTGTCCTCTCCCCCTCCCCAGCCCTCTAATCATGTTCACCACCACCCTTTACTTATTTACCAGTTCATTTTCCGGCTCCTGTCTCCTCCACCATCTTCCCTTTACACTCTGCCCGGGGATTCCTTCGTAAACTACCCTACGTCTCAAGGATAACACCCCTCTTTTCCCGCCAGAGTGCTCCTAGTCACCTTCAAAGAATTAGGGTGGCTAGCAGATAAAGCAGCCGAAAACTTTATCTCCCCGTTAAGAGGACGCTATACCTGACGATGCATTTTTTGCCACCCATAAGATTAACATTGCGAGCGGCGATTCATTTTCGGTTAATTTTGGACAGTTTTTTTTATGACAAAAATCGCTCGAATCACAAATTAGCCTCATGAGTTAAAAAGACATATTACATTTCAGAATATTTAAATATCCAATAGTTATCTCACAAAGTTTGAAATCGGAACGTAAACAAACAGCGAATGTATGGTGGCCCTTAAAAGCTGGCTAGCTAGACTGTGAAAGGCACACACTTTTCTTATCTGGAGGATATCGCTATAGTGAACTTTTAGGGGACACTATAGTAGACTTTAGGAACTGGTGAAATCCATCCTTAATCTGCAAAAGATCCCCTGATCTTGGTATAGGAAATAAATCCCTATAAGAGCCTTTTCGGCTTATTCTATAGCTTAGAGATTGGCTAGGGGCTGAATTTATTAGGAACCCTTGGTCTCTGATTGAAAAAAAAAAGAAAAGTCACTTTTTTTTTTAATAAAAAAAAGGTGAAAATTTTCCCATACCAACTATAATATTAATATAAAAGGGTCTAGTTCATCATCTCATAACTTAGCATGGAATTTTGCAATATAACAATAACTAGCGAGAAAGAAAAAAATTATAAACATTGCCCGTATTGGGTCTCGAACCTCAATCAAGCTTACGACAGGTGAAGCCATCTAGCGGGCAGCTAAGCCACCATAGTAAATTTGTAAGCTATTGTAAAGTTCAAAATCGGGCGATTAAACAAACTAAACAACAACAAACCCTCAATTAAACGGACAGTGGCCAACTCTTGATCCAAGATGGCCGCCAAGAATCCGCGTTGACCCCGATTCAAAATTAACTGACCTAGGTTATATGGACAAACAGAGCACGCCACGCTGCAGCAGCGTTGGACACATCGAGCCCGACATCCAATTCGATCACAACAAAATTGTAATATTATTTACTCAGCTGTTGGCGCAACCAGCCAAGATTCTCACTAGAGTAAAGAGAGCACTTAAATTTCGAAATGAAGTCGAAATCCAGAATCAACACGCAGACAAGGACTTTTCTGCACCATTTTACGAGGAAACTACTGGATATTTAAATGTTCTGAAATATAATAAGACTTTTTAATATCACAAATGAACAGGCTATGTTGTGACTTTAGGATCGGTTAATTCAATCAATCGATCGTTTATTTCGGCCGCTATAAAGACAAATTATATTTAAGAACATTTAAATATCCAATAGTTTCCTCATAAAGTGTGCAGAAAAAAAAACGCAAACAAACACGGCTGCGCAGACGCCCTGAAACCTCTTTTAGCGATGGGAACAGGCACTAGACGAGCCTATTCAGCGAATAGTTTATATTCTTTCACAGCCTCTTAAAAACTGATCGTAGTGCACCCTTAAGAGGACGCTATACCTGACGATGCATTTTCAAGGTTTACCCTTGGTTGGAAAGACACAAAATTTTGCCTGTACCTAGCCCTAACAATGTTCTAGGGAGTGTTTGAAGCAGATTTCCCATTTTTTTTTACTGGTTTTCGAGATACAGCACTTTTCTTGAGGTATGCGATGCTAGCATTTGCAAAACAGTTGCAATAAAAGAAACCAGTTAGAAATTGGGAAATCTGCTTCGAAAACTCCCTAGAACATTGTTAGGGCTAGGTACAGGCAAAATTTTGTGTCTTTCCAACCAAGGGTAAACATTGAAAATGAATCGCCGCTCGCAATGTTAATCTTATGGGCGGCAAAAAATGCACCGTCAGGTATAGCGGACCCTTAAGATGGCAAACAAGTGTTCAAGGAGACCCAAGGCGATCTAAGACGTAAGGTCCTGCACTAAACTAGACCCTGGGTCATTGCCCGCGGGCAGTCTGCGTGCTGAGCTTATGGGCACTCGAGAGGTGTGCGTCTTCATCTACTCATCGCGAGGTTGTTGCCATCCCTGCTGTACGTCTCTAATGGTCTAGTGACTCCAGTGGTCTACCAGTGCACCTACGGGTCCTAGGTGGCCATTCAAAGCCTCCAGTGAGTGGTAAGCGCAACATATCGGCCGCTGTCACTGGAGACGTGAATAGGCAGTCTCTTCTCGGCCTTGCACGCATTCCAGGTTTCAACAGACCATCATCTCATCGCACCCACTACTTTTGGGACTGTGACAATCAGTGCAAATGCTTTCGTAAGGCAAATGTTTGGAATTAAGGGTCCGCTATACCTGACGGTGCATTTTTTGTCGCCCATAAGATTAATATTGCGAGCGGCGATTCATTTTCAAGGTTTACCCTTGGTTGGAAAGACACAAAATTTTGCCTGTACCAAGCCCTAACAATGTTCTAGGGAGTGTTCGAAGCAGATTTCCCAATTTCTCACTGGTTTCTTTTATTGCAACTGTTTTGCAAATGCTAGCATCGCATACCTCAAGAAAAGTGCTGTATCCCGAAAACCAGTAAAAAAAATGGGAAATCTGCTTCGAACACTCCCTAGAACATTGTTAGGGCTAGGTACAGGCAAAATTTTGTGTCTTTCCAACCAAGGATAAACCTTGAAAATGAATCGCCGCTCGCAATGTTAATCTTATGGGCGGCAAAAAATGCATCGTCAGGTATAGCGTCCTCTTAAGGGCGACCACACAATCGTGTTTTTTTACGTTTTTTTTTGCACACTTTATGAGGACACAAATAAGGTCACAAATAAACAGGCTATGTAGTGATTTTATTTTTGGACAAATTGTTTGTTGACAAAAATCACTCGACCGTAAAATCGCAACATAGCCTGCTAATTTGTGACGTTAAAAAGACATTATTATACTTCAGAACATTTCCCACCAAAAATAGAGTTTTGCCTGCCACAGGCTTCGTAGATCTTTAGCTAGGACACTATAAGGACATTATTACGTCAAGGTATTTTTTTTACAGTTATTTTTTATTTTTTCTACTTTATATGAGGTTCATCAGTTATCAATCATCATACTCAAAATCGTATTAGAGGGCTGCCTGTCGCCAATCAGAATGTTCTAGATTTGGGTTCATCCACTAGAAGTTATTTGTCTAGCACTCTACGTTTGAAGGTACAGCTATGAGTCAAGAAGGAAAATGGACAGGTATGGGGGAGCAGGGAATCAGGAAGGGCAGCAGGACAGAGGTCTGCTACGACGTCCCCACGCGGGCTGGATCGATATGCCCAAAGCACATGCTAACCGTCACCGCCTCCTACCCCTCCTCCCACCTTATGCGCCAGGTACCGAGCCCAAAACACTTAAACTCGAGGGGTTAACCACTCCAGAGATTGCATGAAGATTTCCAAAGATTTCCTGAGATTCTCAACGATATTCGTGGAAAGATGCAACCCGGAGGTTTAACTACTCCAGGAATTTCCAAGATTCCCTGAGATTTCGTAAATATTTTCAATGATTGCCTGAGATTCACAACGAGATTCCTGCAGGTGTATTCCCTTTCTCGAACGCCAGCAAACCCACCCAACTAACACCTTTAAAATTTATTGTAAGAAGAACTGTTCCCCATATATTGCATCATGGCGTGCCTTATCTTCTTACAATAAATTTTGAAGGTGTTAGTTGGGTGGGTTTGCTGGCGTTCGAGAAAGGGAATACACCTCCTGGAGTGGTTAACCCCTCGCTTAGGCTGGATTTCACCACTTCCCTGAAGTACGAATTGTGTCCTAAGAAGTCTAGGTTCGAATCCCAGCGTAAGCAATATTTTTTAAGGAAGTAATTATCTTGGAGTTGATAGCCCCCACATCGCTGAAAATTTATAGAGACGTGCAGGCTCCTATAATTAGGCGGTACACTGATTTTCATAACGGTAACTTACATAACAAGGGAGTTACTGAGGCAAAACAATTCCTCTGAAACTTTTCGTCTTGCCTTCAAATTGGGACTAAAAAGTCACACAAAAATAATTGAAAGCAAATCCCGCAATACGTACTATGCCAGATAACGGAAAATTCTTTAGGTTAATCTGGATTATAAAGAACAAAGATCCTATTAAAAACCTAAAACCAGGAAGCACTCTCAACGTCGTCACATTAGCAACAACACGCAAGAAGACCCGAAAAACAAAGCTTGTGTTTTCAATCACAACACGTAGGCATTACTCTCTACATACGAGAAATAATTAATTATAGAGTTATCACTAGTGATAGCAGTCGCAGTTGTCAGAATTTTGGCCAGCCCTGAGTTGTATACATTCTGTCTCTTTCGCACCCACGCCGAGGTGTATAGGCGCCATTCCAGTCATTCGCACGCGAGCCAGACACATGTGCAGTCATTCACTCAATCAAGGTGTCAACAACGGCCTCCTGTCACTGTCACGACTCTTTTGCGGTGGCCAATTGTTCGGAAGTCCCGACTCTTTTGCTACGGACCATTAGCTCAAGCGTAAACTAAAATATCTGCGGACGTTTACTCGGGAATATTTACTGGCAGCTTGATGGGACTTCTCTCCTTTGCTATGGACAACAACTGGCTCAGGGCAGTGAGACAAGCCTTCGTTTGCGAGTTACTGAGGCAAAACAATTCATCCGAAACTTTTCGTCTTGCCATCAAAATAACCCCTTTCTACGAAATTGGGACTAAAAAGTCACACAAGGGTAGGTCAAAAATAATGAAAAGAAAATCCGCAATCCGTCCTATGCCAGATTACGGCATTTTGCGAGATAACTCAGTAACGTTTTTTTTTTTTTTTTTTTTTTTTTACTAAATGCGACCACACAATCGTGTCTGTTTATGTCTTCTGAAATATAATAACACGTCTTTTTACCGTCCAAAATTAAGGGTCCGCTAAACCTGAGGATGCATTTTTTGCCGCCCATAAGATTAACATTGCGAGCGGCGATTCATTTTCAAGGTTTACCCTTGGTTGGAAAGACACAAAATTTTGCCTGTACCTAGCCCTAACAATGTTCTAGGGAGTGTTCGAAGCAGATTTTCCAATTTCTCACTGGTTTCTTTTATTGCAACTGTTTTGCAAATGCTAGCATCGCATACCTCAAGAAAAGTGCTGTATCTCGAAAACCAGTGAAAAAATGGGAAATCTGCTTCGAACACTCCCTAGAACATTGTTAGGGCTAGGAACAGGCAAAATGTTGTGCCTTTCCAACCAAGGGTAAACCTTGAAAATGAATCGCCGCTCGCCATGTTAATCTTATGGGGGGCAAAAAATGCACCGTCAGGTATAGCGTCCTCTTAACTGGCTATGCTGTGACTTTTTATAGACAAAAATCACTAAATCGTAACATTACGAATCGCTAGTTAATTTCTGACGTTAAAAAGACATATTATACTTCAGAACACTTAAATATCCGACAGTGTCCCCAAAAAATGGTCGAAAAAAAAACGTAAACAAATAGTAAACGTGTGTTCCGTCATTTACAGTCAGCAACTTCGCCGTAGAGTTGAAAAGCTATGACCTCTTGGTGTTCACTGCTATATAAGGCGCATGGCTGTTGGCTGCTGCGCTCTGACCGACCGGAAGGGGTAGTAATGGCAGATATAGCTGTCTTCGTGTACCTGCGCCTGCGCCTGGATGGCATAGCTACGTGCGGCGGACGAAGACTAGCACTCTACTTGACCTAGATCCGGCGATAGTCAGACCTTGACGCCGTGCACTCTCTCGACTCCAGCAACAGGCGCTATCTACGGCCACTACCACCATGATCCAACATATACCACGTCAAAGCTATACAGACTGACAGCAAAGAGGCGACTGGAATCGCTTGATGCGTCCTGGACGGCCGTTCTGGGGAGCTGGCATCCCCGGAAGTATGGTTAGTGCGGAGGGATGGAAGGTTTTTGTGGGTAGCCGCCGAGTGGTTAACCACTTGTTGGGAATCATTGAAAATCTTTATGAAATCTCAGGGAATCTTGGATTTTTTTTTTGAGTGGTTACCCCTTCGGGGTTCATCTTTCTATGAATATCGTAGGGTATCCTTGGAAATTTTTATGGAATCTCAAGGAATCTCTGGAGTGGTTACCCCCTCGGTAGCCGCCATCCCTAGTTGCCATTCCAGCTCCTCCGCTTACGTCTGTGCAAGGGTGTCTCCTCTGCCTCCTCCACTGGGAAATGGACCTTCACTGGCCACAACTTTTCAATAGTGTGATGGTGGATTTTATCGACAATTAAGGCCGTCTACGCAGTCGTGTTTGTTTATATATTTTTCTGCACACTTCATGAGGAAACTATTAGATATTTAAATGTTCTGAAATATAATATGTCTTTTTAAACGTCATAAATTAAGAGGCCATGTTGTGATTTCACGGTCGGTTAATTTTGGACAAATTTTTTTGTTGACAAAAATCACTCGATCGTAAAATCACAACATAGACTTATGTTTCTGAACATATAAATATCCAATAGTTTCCTCATAAAGGCGCAGAAAAAAAGGTAAACAAACTAGGCGGCACTGGACTTACTTCAATTTTCAAACAGAAATGTGGGATCCCGACGAGCTGGAATTTGACTAATCACCATCACAAACCATTGAGTTAAATACGGTGTGAAGTGATCGGTATCACAGAAGCTAATCAAGTAGCAATAAATGTTAATAGACAATCACACGTGAGCTGTGAATCGTCTAAAGCGTGTCCACTTGAAACACAATAGGTCCCTTGACTCCCCCACCCCTGTATACAGCAATTACAGAGGTATATGGTCCGATAATGACTAATGTGCCAACAGCCAACAAGTTGGGAGGGAGGGGGTATACGCGCCGCGTGTTGTGATCAATATCCAACCAATACAGGACAAGTGGGCTCACTAATGGAGACTACTGGAGAGGTATCAGTTCCAGCAGCAACCAATTTCCCAAAACATGGGGATACCGTCACACCCCAGCTAAATAAATTGAATTAGGCTGGATTTCAACACTATCTTATAGTATACTATAGTGTCTCCTAACTAACAGATTTAACGATAGGATTTATGTTATCTTAAGACAAGTGCCTTTCGCTTGAACTTGGTTATCTGCGATCGCACTTGTCATAAGCTAAACATACGATAACATAAATCCGTTCGTTAAATCCTCTCGTTAGGAGACCCTATAGTATATTTATAAGAAGTGGTGAAATCCAGCCTTAGATAACTTTAACGGAACCTATAGCGGACTTTGTGAAAACCACCATTACACTTTTGCTAACTGGCATATAACTGACGACGCCCACAGAAATAGCTCAGGCTACTATCAGGAACAACTTAGCTATTAGATGGTCGACTTTTGAGGAACATGAGAGCCGGGTCACACCGGTTCGATCCCGATCGTACAGAAATTTTTTCTGATCGGCATTCACCTCTGATACGTTCCGAACCCACCTAAAACTGCAGTTCCCCATCGCGTATACTAACACGACAGCTAGGGAGCTGGTAGTTAGCTGCCAGTTGAGCACGTCGGACACTTCTTGAAATGGTCTATACCAGTGGTTCTCAAACTGTGTTCCGCGGAACCATTTGGTTCCGCGAAGCCTTGCCGGGGTTCCGCGAAGCCTTCTCCGAGCTTCAGGGAATACAATTTTAGTTTAGTTTAGAAAAATTGAAATAGGAAAATGTATTGTTGTTGTTTCCTAAAAGAACCTGTGAAATCGACGATCCAATGGTTAAGGTTCCACGAAAGAATTCCCTACTAAATTTGGTTCCGCCAGCCAAAAAGTTTGAGAACCACTGGTCTACACCGTCAATTAAAAGTAGAAACGAGGGGGTAAACACTCCAGAGGTCCCTTGAGATTCCATAAATATTTCCAAAGATTCCCTATGATATTCATAGAAAGATGAACCCCGAAGGGGTAACCACTCCAAAAAATTCCAAGAGTCCCTGAGATTTCATAAACATTTCTAATGATTCCCAACTAGATTCCCAACGATGGTTAACCCCTCGAGTAAAAAGTTGGTACCGTTTCAACAAGTGGAGAGGGGAGGGGGTGTATGACTGTTCAGTAATCATTGATCAATACACGGGGAGGGTACGTTACCGAAAGCCTATCCCTCTGTACACACCCTTCAAGGAGGGATCGATGACGCCACAGAGGGGTGGCTACGGTCGGAAGGCTCTGCCTCGGTCCGTGTGGGATTTATCAATAACCAGGTCAGGGTTGACTTCACACGTCACCCCCTATCAGAGCCGCCATATTGCAATTTTTGAATTTGAGCGCCAAAATGTTATTATTTCGGTAATTCGCCCGCCGTTTACACCCCTTTTAGGACTTCATTTCTCCACCGCCAATATAGTTCATGACTTCCCCCTTCCTATGCACAACCATTCAAATAATGGACACTTGTACCTGAGCCTCAAAACTGTCACAAAAATATCAAACAATTGTAGCACTGTTGACAGGCTTAAGGGTCCGCTATACCCGACGGTGCATTTTTTGCCGCCCATAAGATTAACATTGCGAGCGGCGATTCATTTTCAAGGTATACCCTTGGTTGGAAAGACACAAAATTTTGCCTGTACCTAGCCCTAACAATGTTCTAGGGAGTGTTCAAAGCAGATTTCCCATTTTTTTTACTGGTTTTCGAGATACAGCACTTTTCTTGAGGTATGCGATGCTAGTGTCCTCTTAAAGGCGAACATACATTCGCTATTTGTTTACGTTTTTATGCACACTACATGAGGAAACTACTGGATATTTAAATGTTCTGAAATATAGTATGTCTTTTTAACGACCAGTGCAGTAATATTACGATCAAAGCCTGTTAATATCGGCCATTAAAAAGACATATTATATTTCAGAACATTTGAATATCCAAAGTATAATGTGCAGAAAAAAACGTAAACAAACACGACTGCGTAGACGCTCTTAAAGATGAATAACATAATGGGGTGAGGGTTTCCCATAGTTCAGGTGATCAGGATAGCCCAAATCACGAGTTGAAAACTTTCTCATCCATATTCTATATGCAATATGAATGGGTCAATAGAAAATATGCATAGGAAACAGTGAGAATGAGCTGTTGGATATGTATGGGGTTGACGTGACGTGGGGGGTGCGGAAGCACTTCCAGTACTGTATGATTGCCAATTTGCCAATCCAACATATAATACCCAGTGAGTGTCCCATATGTATCAAGCAACTCCAATAATTCAATTCATTAAAAAAATATTGATACTTTTTTCCAATTTGCAAAATAATGGGCACTTTGAGCACAGCGGCTTTCACGGGATCAGGAAGAAGAAGCCAATTAAGGTATACGGTTGGGTAAGAAGCAGGACACTAACAATGTCAAATAACATTTTGGAGATGTGCCTCTCAGTGGCCGAGTGGTCAAGGGGTCTGCTTTGTATCCTGAGAGGTCCGGGTTCGAATCCCGGCGGAACGGAAAATTTTTCCGCTTCCGACATGGATGTATTGGCTTCGGCTCACTCATATTCGGCTTCGTCTTCGGCTTCAGCCAAAAAACATCTAGGATATTACTTCTGTGGAGCAAAGATTTTACATTCTTCCATATTTTTATATCTAAAAACTGTACATAATTCCCTTAATAACCAAGTAGCCTTTTCGCTACCCCTGAATCTTAGATAAATACACCTTTATAATTAAGACTTAAGTGTTTGCAGACGTTTTTTAATGACACTCCTCTGAGGAAACTTTTTTGACAAAAATCACTCAACCGAAAACCACTACAGTACTTTCTCTATAACGACTGTCAAGGGAGCACGTAAATTTGATCTCTTATAACGAGAGTTCGGGATAGAGAGGGTTTGCCAAGGGACCATATAGCGAACGAAAAAACTGTATTTATTAAACTAGTATCGTTAAAAATACCTATTATATTTCAGAACATTTTTTTTTCTTCAGAAAAGTGTCATTAAATATCGTCAACAAACAGCATTGTGTTAATGTCAGTGGTTAGTGTCGCCGAGGAAAATGAACCCCCACAGAAAACCTCCCCCCCTCCCCCCATACTTGCCGCAAAAGAGACGTAGTTTGCCGTGAATTCTTCACTGTCAATGCCATTTATCGGCATTTCGTCGAATCCCCCTTCCCTCTCCCCCTCTTTCCCCCCGCTTGAGACTGATCTCACGCCTCGATTCTCCCCCCTCACAAATGTATTTTTCAAAGGGTTGGTCTGTATATATTCTTTGAAAGGGTTTCGCGAGTCTTTTCCCCCTTTGTACGGGAAATGCCTTCTGTTTATTTTCTTCGTTTAACTTTGTCTGCTTTGCTGAATACTTGGTGGCTTTTACTGTAAAGTAAAAGGCGAATCAATTATAATTAAGAGTCGGTTCAATTGAAATACCGATTGCCGATCAAACTGATCGGAAAAAATCGTATTATGTACATACAACCATATTATTTGAAAATCGGGAAAATCGCCGATTTTTAAAACCAATAATTCAAAACAAACTGAGTGCAGATTGTACCTTATTGTGGAAGTTGTAATCCAATCATTTTATTTCATTTCATTTTTCGGACATACCTAGATATTTTGGATTTTCAGCTACATTCCTCTTCGGACCTCTCTAGTCGCAGTTACCCTTAAGGGTCCGCTTAACCTGACGATGCATTTTTTGCCGCCCATAAGATTAACATTGCGAGCGGCGATTCATTTTCAAGGTTTACCCTTGGTTGGAAAGACACAAACTTTTGCCTGTACCTAGCCCTAACAATGTTGTAGGTCGTCATCGAAGCAGATTTCCCAATTTCTCACTGTTTTCTTTTATTGCAACTGTTTTGCAAATGCTAGCATCGCATACCTCAAGAAAAGTGCTGTATCTCGAAAACCAGTAAAAAAAAAATGGGAAATCTGCTTCGAACACGCCCTAGAACATTGTTAGGGCTAGGTACAGGCAAAATTTTGTGTCTTTCCAACCAAGGGTAAACCTTGAAAATGAATCGCCGCTCGCAATGTTAATCTTATGGGCTATTCGATTTTTACGCACCCTTGACCCCGAAAGCGAAAGAATTATGACTGAGAAAACGCCGGATTATTTAAATTACCCCCATTCTGGATAAGGAGCCAGCTCTTAAAAATATTAGTGGAGCTAAATATGGCAGAGAAGGGAGACAGGTTTGTGCCCCAGAAAATCGGGTCAACAGCCTGGCTTTGCCCCTTGTTTCCATCAGCCGTCAGGTATTCATTACTTACCTGTTCCCCCCTTATTTCATCCCCTCTTTATCCGCCAAATTAAGAGCTTTATTTCAAAGAATTCAAGACTACTTGAACAAATGAGCTCCAACAACCCTCCACCCTTACAAAGAGATATTTTAAACATTTATCTTCAATGTAACCACTCGTTCTTGTCAATTATCTGAAGAAATTCCAATTTATTTAGAGTAATCCTCAATCCAATAAAAAAGGTTAAGGGGTGTCTATGCAGTCTGGCATGTATCGGATATTTAAATGTTCTGAAATATAAAGGCTGAAATTAAAAGGCTATGTTGAAATTTTACTATTGAGTGATTTTTGTCAACAAAAAATTCGTCTGAAATTAACAACATAGCCTGTTAAGAGGACATTTATATTTCAGAACATTTTAATATTCAATAGTGTCCTTAAAGAATGGTCGAAAAAAAAATGAACATATATATTGCCAGGGTAAGTTTAAGGGGTTATTCTAGTTCTACTATTAGTTCACAACAAGCTGCGATAACGGCGTTAGCAGCGCGCTGAGAACTAATCGCAGGACTAGAATAGGCACTTCACTGTTAACTTCATCAGCTTACCCGGCTTGCAGCTTATTATTACACCCAATAACCAGGAAAAGGTAATATTCGTTCGCCAATATTCCCCCCGATTTAGTGTCAAATTTTCAACTACTTATGGCTTGGGACAGTGAGGCTGGATTTAGCTATTACGGAATAGAATTTACCTGAATTTTTTTCTGTAAGTTAAACAAGGTTGTCGTGCGTTGCTAGGGAAATAAAATTCCGACTTTATAATTCCCTAGCAACCTTGTTTAAATTACAAGTAAAAAAATTCGGGTAAATTCCATTCCGAAATAGCTAAATCCAAGGGGTTAACCACTCCAGGAATCTCGTTGGGAATCTCGGGGAAATCTCAGGGAATCTTTGAATTTTTATTTGGAGTGGTTACCCCTTCGGGGTTCATCTTTCTATGAATACCGTTTGGAATCTTTGGAAATCTTTATGGAATTTCAAGCAATCTCTGGAGTGGTTACCCCCTCGGCTAAATCCAGTCTGACAGCATATAATCTGTAGAAACAGACACCAAACAAACAAGAAGTCACTGACGCTTCCACTAAATTTCGTATTGACCATAGCAAAGCTTGCACTCAGCCATGAAGTTGACTGGGAACTGTGTGTAATCAATTGAATCCCAGCAAACACGCAAAACTCACTGACGCTGCAACCCAAATGTTTGGGAGTCAAACTGGCGAACCATAGCAAAAAGCAAAGACGTCGAAAATGCGGACGCGTTGTCTCTACATCTCACTTCCTTCTCTCTTCCCTTTTCGACAAAGACCATATTTTAAACTTCACAAAAATCGATATTGACGCGCAACGGGCGAAGCTATTTGGAAAATGAGAATCTGGGAAGGGAAGGGGGTCTGGATCGCGGCCACTACGCATTTCATCACGCTAATAGCTCAACGTTTTCACCCCTTCTGTTCCTAACCCTGTAATCAACACTGTCCACCCCACCCAAATGCTACGCTATACATTACCATGTTTCACTTACGGTGGATTTAACCACTTCTCTAAAGTACACTATAGTGCCTCCTATTGACAAGATTTATGCTATCGCATGTTAAGCTTATGCCAAGTGCATTTGCACTGAAATCAACCTTTAGATAAAAATCTTCCTTGGTGCCTCTCAGTGGCCGAGTGGTCAAGGGGTCCGCTTTGTGTCCTGAGAGGTCCGGGTTCGAATCCCGGCGGAACGGAAAAATTTTCCACTTCCGACATGGATGTATTGCCTTCGGCCCACTCATATTCGGCTTCGGCCAAAAAAATGTACCAACCAACTCATCGGCGCATATGTTCTCTGAACGTCGCGCGTTAAAAAAAAATAAAAAAAAAAAAATCTTCCATTTCACGCCTATATACGCAATCTATAACAAGATTCAGCATTCCTAAATTTTTTAGTAATTCCGCGAGGATATAATTATACAGTAGTGTCTCTCTACAACGACGGTCAAGAACTTATAAATTCCCTCGCTATAAAGGGGTGACATAGTGGAAATAGGGTTTGTCAAGGGACCGTACTATTTACTCGTTATAGGGAGGAGTGTCGTCACTGTACAGCTTTTGATTTTTCCACAACAGTGTGACGTCACAGCCAAAAACAGGTACACGTCAAAAAAAAATCTATTTCGGCATACCTACTTCAGAGAGGCCGGATGCGTATTCACAGTGCCCGAAACAAGCGCAGCCTACCAAAAGCGGGAGCGATGGAATTTTCAGCGATGAATAACCAACCACCCTTGAGCCGGTTGAAGCACAAACAAGAAGTCAGAGCGGGGGATTGGAAAGGCACAGTAAGACGGGGAATTCTTCTACCTTTGGTTGGACATATTGCCTGGCAACACGAAATCCCTATGGCTCCCTCAGTTCCCCTAACCTCCGTTACCAGGGTCCAAGTGTCATAAATCCTCTGCCTCCTTTTCGAGGTAATCATGCCCGCTATTTTCCTTTTCCGCTGACAGGGGTGGCCAAACTGTTCAATTGAATCGCAACTAACTCCTTGGCGCGACGGCCAATAGTGAGATACAGGGTGGCAGGTTTCGTGAGCTCTGTACACAAGAGGGTAATTTGGTCAGAATCACGCCCGACAGCCGAGTTTTCCCCCAGCCGGTGAAGGCCAGACACCCATCAGGGCTAACTAGATCCTGGGTCCACTTACTTGATAGCCCAGTCCCCTGCCACAAAGCTAATCCAGCCCATATTTCTCTCCCAGTGAATCCTGAATATCTGGACTAGCCCGAGGGGTTGACCACTCCAGAGACTGCATCAAGATTTCAAAAGATTTCCTGAGATTCTCAAAGATATTCGTGGAAAGATACACCCCGAAGGGTTAATTACTTCAGAAATTTCCAAGATTCCCTGAGATTTCATAAAGGTTTCCAATGATTGCCTGAGATTCCCAACGAGATTCCTGGAGTGGTCAACCCCTCGGACTAGTCCTTCATAATTCAGAAAGTTCATACATAAAGTCGAGTGGGCAGCCAATACCTTTTTTTCAAGATACATCTCTGCCGCTCGTATAAGATCACTGCGAGCCGTGAAAATTCAGAATTTCACTCAGACGTATATTAACTAATGTCCAATCAAAGCAATGACGCAATGCCGACTCCCCCATTTCCGAATGATTTTTTCTATGTCAGAAGTTATCAATTTCTGAAGAGGAAAAAGATAAGATACTTCGAAAGCTACAGGTAAATTGGGGATTCCATATGCCGTTCCTTTATTTGGATATTAGTGCGGCTACATAAAAGACTTCGAAGTCTTCAGTCTGCCCAACAATTTTTTTTTTTTTTTTTTTTTTTAATTCACCACTCTACAGTAAAAATGAAAACTTACCGCCAGCGAGTAGTACGGGAGACACCAGCCCCGAAAGGTCCGGCTCCTCCCCGTACCAGAAAATCCACAGTTCTTTGGCCGCATGGAGCGACAGAGGCGGATGCTTGACGGGAGGCGCAGGGAGAGTGATGTTGTCGAACATGCCATTGGCGCCTCCGCCGCCCCCGCCCGGGTCAACGGGTGGCGGCGCCGCGGTCGCCACCCTCCGCCAAACGCACAGGATGTCCGCGGCCAAGCAGCGCGAGAAGGATGACAGCACCGGGTCATCCAGCGGTTCCGAAGAAAATACCGCCTCTCCGTGCACCAGTTTACGCCATTTTATACCGCACAGATCCGTCTGAGGAAACAAAAACAATTCAGATTAAGTTATGAAGGAAATGACCAAAAAATGTCAGCTGAAAGAGTAAGGGTGCGTCCCACCATACTCGGTTAACGTCCAGCCAAGGCAACTGGACGAAAAAAAGATATAGCTTTTTATTCAAGCATTTTTTATCTAAAGATTTCTTCTCGCTCGCTGGTAGAAGGGCGAAGTGGGGTAGAAGTGGGGGAAATGGCCTCGGTTAGGGCTTGCTTGTCTCTGAAATTATTGTTCAGACGAGACCGCAAATCGAAACGAAGCCTCCGACCAAATATTCTACTACAAACCCAGCTAGGAAGGCTGTCTTATCTTAACTAAGCATACTTATACTGCAGGGGTGGGGGGCCCGGGTGGGGTGGGGGGGGGGGGGGCGGTGAGGCGAAGCCGCCCCCCTTTCGAAAATGCTTAGTTACGCCACTGCTGAGATTCCCAAGGAGATTCTTGGAGTGGTTAACCCCTCGTGATAAAATGATTTCCAGAGATACTGATTTTCCCCATTCCATCTCGTTTACCATTCGCCCAACGAATCTCTACTATAATTTCATATATGGACATAATGGTTCGTATACTTTATCTACAAGCCTACCTCAACCTTGAAGCATGAATCTACAATCATAACAACGGCCGGAGAAGCACAAAGAAGAATCCAATTAGCACAGCCATTAGGATATAACCAATAGCGACATTTGAAGCCACAGGCCATCCTGGGCATACTGCCAGCCCGTCATAACACCATTCAACACTTACAAAGTGATAACTAGACCCCGAACTTGACGCTAACGTCTCAAGCTGTATGGCAGACCTAGACAACCATAGCAGTGCAGTACGAAAATCGCACCAATGAGCTTCAGTGCAAACCCTACGGGAGTTGCCGCTTATCAAGCTGTGTAAAAATTAGTAAGCATACGATACATATCACGTGTGAAGTCCAACACAGTTCGATCTCTTCTGTGATTTAAATCACACATGTACAAGAAGGCCAAGGGCCAAGTGCGGATCAACCCGCAGACGAGGCTTCTTACGTGACACGTGACAGCTGCAGATGTGACTGACCACCGCAGAGACTGACACTTCAAGACAGACGAACAGACAGGAGGGAATGACTCATTTGTCTGCCTGGCTCATTTTTAAAAATTTCAGCACTAAATTTTTCCTAATCTTATTCAATTATCTTTTACTAGAAGCAGTGAGATTATTCACTGTCTAATTAAAAATAGTGATTTTTTAACACGGTAATATTTTTATGGACGCTACACTACCTAATAGTCAAACCAAAAGCATAGGTAAGTACATATTAAAATTTCCTACTGCTAAAAAAAAGAACTTTTTTTACCTCTGCATAAAAAAATCAACCCCACGATTGGTCAGGTCTAGCTCCAAGTAGAAACGTTTTTTGGCCAATCACAGCTAGATTCTGTCTCAATGTCTAAAAGGCGCTTTACGTATTTTTCTGCACATGATGATTTTTGGACAATTTTCTTTTGTTTGTTGTTAAAAATCACTCGATCGTAAAATCACCACACAGCCTGTTACTTTCGGCCGTTGAAAACACGTATAGTCCAGAACATTTAAATAACCAATAGTTTCCTTATAGCGTGTGCAGAAAAAACGTAAACAAATAGCGAATGAATATGTTCCAGTCAGCTCTTCCTGAAACATTTTGGAGAAGGTATATACGAATGAAATAACTACGCAATATGTGTGGAGAGAGAGGGCACCCCCTCCTCCGCTGCGCACAAGCCCGAAAGCCCGCAGCACAGACCAAGCTGATGCGTACTCCAAGCTTGCATGAACCAAACACAAAACACCCGACAGATTACCAGGCCATAAGCGAAACATGGTAAATATTTGAATCAACAGGTGGGTTAGCCGACCGACGCCGGCCCTTCCTTCCTGCGGCGCCGCTGTTGTCGTCTGCTAGAGAGGGGGAAAGGGGGGGTTCCTCCCTGACGCACTCAATACGCGCTCCGATCTTTTCGACGGAATTTCAACCCTCCCGCTTTCCAAACCAACAGGGGTCTTTTTAGTGGTTACGGATTATTATTTCCAGTTTGCTTTTGTCGGATGATTCGTTGCCTTTATACCTATAGAATGCGTCTATTAATATTTGTGGCGATGTTAAAGGGGCCGTTTCATAACACTGATTATCTCAAATTCTGTTTTGTGGAAAACATATTTTATAGTTTAGACGAATTGCTCAGTTTGTGATTTTTATTTAGGGCTCATATCTTTTTGATACCATTTTTCTTGCGTTATGCAACTCAAATTTTTGCTAGAATTGACTATTATTATATTGTTGAAGGAACGATTTAATGGCCACAATAGCCGCCAGGTGGTTACCATCACCTTCGGAAGGGCTCAGGTTGCCAGGACTCCGGAATGTCTCCCTTCAATGTGGCCATTAAGGGTCCGCTATACCTGACGGTGCATTTTTTTCCGCCCATAAGATTAACATTGCGAGCGGCGATTCATTTTCAAGGTTTACCCTTGGTTGGAAAGACACAAAATTTTGCCTGTACCTAGCCCTAACAATGTTCTAGGTCGTGTTCGAAGCAGATTTCTCATTTTTTTTTTTTTTACTGGTTTTCGAGATACAGCACTTTTCTTGAGGTATGCGATGCTAGCATTTGCAAAACAGTTGCAATAAAAGAAACCAGTGAGAAATTGGGAAATCTGCTTCGAACACGACTTAGAACATTGTTAGGGCTAGATACAGGCACAATTTTGTGTCTTTCCAACCAAGGGTAAATCTTTAAAATAAATCGCCGCTCGCAATGTTAATCTTATGTGGGCGGAAAAAAATGCATCGTCAGGTATAGCGTCCTCTTAATCAGTTATAATAAAATGTGCAGAAAAAACGTAAACAAACACGCCTCAGTATAGACGCCTTTAAGAAGAAAGAAATGAAGCTCGTGCGCTGGTTGCGCAAGGGGACATGCAGAAGGCGAGTGGCCTCCTCATCCCCTCTCCGGAACACTGAGCGTAGGCGGTGACAGAACAATGTGTACGTACCTACCAGAACAAAACGTAAAAGCTGAAAAAACGGAAACACCGACGTGCCAAAGGAGGCGAGTGAAAGTGTTCAACTCATGTACCGAGGCAGGGACCGACGACCTCACGCCTTCTGCGAACTAACGTTCCCGCTACTTGATTCATTCTAGGCATCTCTCAGCTTTATATCTGACAGGTCATTTCTGGAAACAGTAGCTTTCCAAAAAGTATCTACAATAGCCGGTAAAAGTTCACTAATAGCGTTATTCTCCCGAAAAGAAAAGCTGGTGCCTTTCACCACCCTGCCGATAGCACCCTTATCAACCTTATCTGAACGGCCTCGATAGCCGAGTGGACTAAATGGTCGACTTTTGAGGAGCAGTGAGAGCCGGGTCACACCGGTTCGATCCCAATCCTACCAAAAAGTTTTTCTGCTCGGCATTCACCTCTGATATGTTCAGCATGTCAAGTGAAATGTATATCGAGGCTGTGGTGGTTCGGAACCCACCTAAAACTGTAGGTCCTCATCGTTTACACGATGGCTGGGGAGCTGGTATTTGGCAGTGCTGCCAGCTGAGCACAATGGATAGTTCTTGAAAACGGTCTAGTTGCTGGGCTTGTCCCCCCCCCCCCCCCCCCCAACCCTCAGCTATAACCTTATCTGCATGGTAAGGGACCGGTGAATCCCAACCTAAAAATTACAAACTGAGAAATTCATCTGTATACAGTTGTAATGATTATTAATCATTTGTAGGAAACTTAGAGCAGTTATGCTCTAAGAATAACAATGAATAAACAATATAATAAAATAAATACGGAACTTTAGGTAGAGATAAACATGAATATAGTTGTACAGTTCACAACGGGCTGTTTGTCTGTGCACGGCGCTGCTCGCCTTATCAGTCTTGTATTGGTCGTGGTCTGCACAACACCTCCGAAAAGGTATACTATTCTCATTCTTTTAACTATAACGAGTATTAACAAATAACAAATAACATTATGTAAAAAATATAAATACAATCATATCTTATTATTATTAATAGGAGGTTGCCGGAGCAGGTGTACAAACGACCAATAACGACTGATATGGCGAGCGAGTAGAGGAAGGCCCCAGCATGGGGTGAAGGACACCGAAACTACCCCCACCTGGGGGGGTGAAACGTAAATGCCAGCATATTTCCATCAGCGCAGACAAACAGGCCGTTGGTGAGTTCGATCTGATACCTACATACCTACTGCTGCTAACAACTCAACCTGTTCTACATACGTATACCTACCGATCTACTGTACCTCCTCTCCTAATGTTCTAAACCGAAACTACCTACAAACTCTTCAGTGGATTTAGCCGTTTTCCCAATTATACCGAAACGGCTTGGCGCCCTCATTATAATCATCATAATTTAGTTATTCATCTAGAAATTTGCCTATTGTCTAATAATTAGTAATTACCTACCCACTACGGTCAAAGTAGTCCTGAGACAGCTGAGCAGAGAGCCGACAGTAAAGCCGACGATCCAGAGAAAGGCACGTATCACACCCCCTGATGAGCTAGCAGGGGCACCCTCTTTAGGTAGGCCGTGTTATCTACTACTTACCTATTCCGATTTAATTTGATGGTGGTTTCAAACCCACCCAGAAACATTACAAAATAGCTCACAACGTTACAAATAGCGCCCAATAACAGATTTTTCTGTCGTCGGTTTTTCTGTTGGACTTTCTGGTCGGTGTATGCTCTGCTTACTTTGCCTGTATGGGCAGTTTTGCTTTTGTTTTCTTTTTTTCTTCGTGTCGGGGTGAGTTTGGTTATGTGTGTTGCACTGGTCTTTGCTTTGTTCAATGCTATACACATTCCATTGCCTCTCCTGCTCTCATTCATGGTATGGCTTGTATCGGTAGGTAACTTCATTTCGCCTTATCTCTTTTACCTAAATTTCTTGCTCGTGCATGTGTAGTTTTGAACGGCGCCTGTCTCTGGTCTGTGTGGCGTCTAGTACCGCTTTGTCTCACACACTGACCAGTGGCGGCTCGTTGTTTTCACCTTGCTGGCTTTGTTTTTTTTCTTTTCCAATCGTTGCGGCTATTGCTATTGCTTTCGCTTTGTGTTGTAGCACTAGTGCAGTGGCGGTTTGCCACTTTTAGTTTAAAAAAAAAAAAAAAAATCTGAAAATTTCTTTCTGGTATTGTAGGTATTATTCTCGTGATTGCGCCTGTTGGCTACCTTTTAGCCGTCCTACTGGTAGTGTCTCAACATATTTTTAGTCTTTGTTGTGTTTGGCACATCCAGTGGCGGCTTGTCACTTTCAACACCTTGCGTTTTCTGCTGAACTTTTCTTTGTTTTTGGCTAATTCGCAGTGGCGGCGGTTGCCTTTCACGCTTACCTTTTCATGGTTTTTGTCGTTTATTTTTTTTGTGGTTGGGGTGGTTATCTAAAATTTGATTTTGTTTTGTCGCATTTTCATAAATTGCGTTTAAAATTATGGGTGACTACTTCTAGCTCAAAGAAAATAACGACTGGCCTGCTGTCGATCTTTTTCGAAACTTTGTCATTTCAATTAACTTTCACTTTTTTTTGGCGGGTTCAACACCCGTTCGCTTTTTCCTTTCGAAAAATTTGAATATTTCCTGTAGATTTCTGTCTACCTTTTGTTAAAAACTTTCGAACTAGTTAAAAGTTCTTTGTAAAAATGTAAAATTTAAAATCTACTTTAAAACTGTGAGAGCATTTCTAAAATTTATTTTGGCCACATTTACGTTTCCATTGTTTTTGGTTGAGCTTTCACCCTGTGTAAGCCGTTAGATTGAGTGACCCATTGAAAGAAAAATATTTTCTTTTGCCTATAGGTTAAATTAATTAATTTAACCTTGACCTAGTTCTTAATATTAATAAATTTTTATTCTTCACTGATAGCAAGATGACTATCACTTTAGCTAAACTAGTAAACTCTTTGAACAAGGAGCAGCTAACAGTTTTAGCTGAAAGGGTTTCAGCAATTTACCCCGAGTGTACTTGGGACTTATCAGTAACTGCGGATGTTCTGCGCCAAAATGTACATCAAATCTTGCGTTCACATCCCGAGTATATGGTGGGAGTAGTAGGCCTAGAAAATGTAGCTGAAGTACTGGTTCACCTATCAGCTGTACCACCGCCTGAAGCGAGTCCACCACCTATTCAACAGTTAGCCCCTACTTCTTCGGGAGCTAAACAACATACGCTCTCGGAACCACCAGTAGTTTCGACCCCTGGAAAACCCAAACACGACGTATTGATTCAGGATTGTAGTGACGGTGAGGAGGACAACGTTCCAGCAGGTAATGTCTCTTCGCCTGCAGACAGGTTGAGTCTTGGTCTTGGAATATCTCCAGAACATACGGTTGTTCAAACACAAGTGGTCCAAACAGCGTCCACGGTGCCTGGAGTGGAGACACAACGATTTAATCGTCATCCCTACCCTTACGGGCCCTCGAACGTCTCTTCGGCTCCACCTCCGAACCCATATTTTGGAGCAGGACTTCCTATGTACACTCCAGCCTCGATGAACCCCTATCACGTAACAGCAGGTTTCCCGCCATATCCCAACCAACCTACTTACCCTTATCCGCCGACATCGGGATACCAGCCTCACCCTTATCCAGTAGCGTCAGGATTCCAGCCGAACCCTTATCAGTACTACGTACCTCCCTACGTCAACCCACCACAGACCCAACCCAGAGCAGAACAACCCCGAAGAGGTCACCCGAACAACAAATACAATTTTCTCAAGGAAGCTACTAGGAAGGGGCTAGGGTTTTCAGGAAAAACCAGCGAGGACCTGTCGTGGTTTCTGACTAGAGTGGATAGAACCCTCGAAGGATTCTACCTAGAGGACGAAGACAAAGTGAACGCCGTCTGCGACCTGCTGCAAGGAGACGCAGAGCTGTACCTGGAAAGCATACGCGGCTCAATCACCACCTACGAAGCCCTCAAGATAGCCCTAAAAGGGACCTATTTACCTAGACATTATGCGGCGGACCTGAGACGTCAAGTCTTGGGTATGAAGCAGAAGCTCGACGAAAAGGCTGCTCACTTCATAGCCAAGGTGAGAGTCAAGAACTCACAGTCGCCAAGGCCCATAGGCGATAGGGAGCTGGTCTCCGTAGTGACGGCCAATCTGCATCCAGTTTTCTTTCCCCACCTAGAAAGAATGGAGGAAGAAATAGCCACCTGGGAGGCCCTCCACACTTTTACACTGCGAGCTGAAACAATCATGGAATTAGAACACCGAGCGGAGAAGTCAGTCAACCGGAAGATGCAGGTACTAACCCTTGCACGAGGCGAAGACGTAGACGCTGGAGCCATCACCTGCTACAACTGCCAGGACACCGGGCATCGACACAGCGAGTGTCCACGGCCTAGACGTTTCTTCTGTCATAGATGTGGACGGGAAGGGGTAACATCAAAACAGTGTGGCTGTGACACGACAAAACACGATCAGGGAAACTCCAGAACTCATCCCGAACGTCAGGAGCGGGAGGAGAAACGAAGCCAGACCTGACCAGCCCAGAAGTTGTCGTCTCATCCCTTAACCCAATGAAGCACGTAGATAACCGGTTGCACATGATTACTTACATTAAGGATATTAAGCTTTCAACAATGGTCGACACCGGTGCTACCCACACCTGCATACCTTCTAGCGCATGGGACGTCTTACAGGACACAGGACATGTTCTTCGACCACTGAATTGGAGAGCAAGAGTTGCGGATGGTGGTAACGCAGAGATAACAGGAATCGTTAAGGTTACTATCGATATTGGAAATGGGGCATCATGGACAGGAGATGTGTACCTGATGAAACATCTGCCCTACTCGCTACTTATTGGCTCGAACACGCTTAAGGGACTAAAGGCAAGAGTGGACTTTGCTGACAACACCCTATCTATCCCAACCGAGGACGGCCGGGAAGTTATTCAGCTGCACCATTCGAAGAGTTCACCAGGGACTGACTGCATAGAGGTCTTGCTGAGCGTTCTGATGTCGTGTCCCATTGAATTCGAAGACGGACCAACGGTTCATCTTGGAGCTGACAAGAACGAGTTAGGACGTGAAACGGAATGTCTTCAAGAGACGTTTGAAGTGCAGGATCCAGTACTCCCCGTAGAATTTGCACAGAGCGAACCTGACAAAGGGTCCTACAGCCATCCTCTAGTGTCACCTGAAGAATTGGAGCAGTTCAAGATCTTCATAGAACAATGGAGGGAGCAGTTTAAAGAAAGTCCAGGCATGTCAAAGGTTGGAGAATGCAAAATTTACGTCGACTCTTCGGTCCCACCTGTGAAGCAACGTAGTATTAGGTTATCTCTTGCGGATCAGCGGATCGCTGAAGAAGAAATTGAGCGCCTTCTCCAGCATGACATCATTGAACCTTCCGAGTCCGACTGGTGTTCACCTGGTTTTCTAGTTGATAAGAAGAACGGCAAGAAGAGACTTGTAGTAAATTATAAGGCCCTCAACTCTGTTTGTAAAAAGAACAGTGGGCCGATCCCAAGAACTGACGAATGCCTAAAGGTTCTACAGGAGTCAACGTTTGTGTCAACAATGGATATGGAACAGGGATTCTTCCAGATTAAGATGGATCCGGATTCTGCGCACTATACTGCCTTCTGCATTCCTCCCTCCCACTTCTACCAGTTCAAACGAATGCCTTTTGGATTGTGCAACAGTCCCGCCATTTTTCAAAATACCATTGAGAAAATTTTGCGCTCGGTTTTGTTCAAATCATGTTTTGTTTATATTGACGACCTTTTAGTGACTTCTACGACGTATGAGGAACACATTCGCCATCTTAAGGAAATTTTTGAGTTGTTGTTTGAGGCCGGCATGGCCATCAATTGGGAAAAGTGTACCTTTCTAAAACCTGAAGTAGAGTTCTTAGGCTACGTTTGCGGATCAGGAAAAATCAAGGCAGCACCTTCTAAGCTGAAGGCCATTGAGAATTTTCCACGACCAAAGAACCTTACAGAGCTTCGCAGTTTCCTAGGCATGGTAAGCTGGTTTAGAGCTTTTATCGCCAACCTAACTGAGAAAGCAGGCTCCCTCTACGATCTCCTTCGTAAGGATGAAACCTATACGTGGAACGATGAACGAGAGGAGGCGTTTGAGTCTTTAAAGGAATCCTTGGTGCAGCCACCTGTTCTAACTGTGCCTGATCCTGAGGTTCCCTTCGAGATCCACACGGATGCCAGCGGTCGAGGATTAGGTGCGGTTCTAGTTCAACGAAAGGACGGCCAGCCCTTCATAATCGCCTACGCCTCGAGAGGGCTCTCAAAGTTGGAGGTAAACTATCCCATAACTCAGAAAGAGTGTCTAGGCTTAATATGGGCAGTTGAACGTTGGAGGCACCTGATAGCAGGAAACGGAACCACCACATGCTACACTGATCATGCCAGCTTATTATGGTTAGCGAACCTGAAGAACCCCACTAATCGGCTTGCAAGATGGGTGTGCCGTCTTTCCGAGTTCGATCTTGAAATCCGGCACAAAAAAGGAAGACACAATCTGGTTCCAGACTGTTTGAGCCGAGCACCATGCGAAGTGTCAGCAATAAACTTGAACGGCATGCCAGACTTCAGTACAACTACAGATCCATGGTTTCTCCAGCTCCGCCAACGTATCACGAATACGCCTGCAGCGTATCCAGACTTCAAAGTTGCTGACCCTCACATCCTAAAGTATGTCAAACACCCACAGACTCGTCAAGTCGAATACCGTCATCTTGTTCCGAAAGAATTTCGTGCAATGCTTTTGAAGAAATTTCATGACGACGCTACCTCGGGTCATCTTGGGATCAACAAAACCTTTCACCGTCTAGCTGATCGTTTCTATTGGCCTGGAATGCGAGTACAAATTCAGAAGTACGTTCGGTCGTGTTCGACGTGTCAACAGTACAAGAAGTCTACGATGGCTCCAGCGGGCTTCATGTCTATAAGAGATCCAGTTCTCAAGCCTTTCAGTATGGTCTGCACGGACCTGATCGGACCGCTACCCATGTCCAGAGAGCAGCACAGGTTCGTCATTGTCATCGTGGATCTAGCCACGAAGTTCGTCATTGCACGCCCTTTGAGGACAGCGACAGGCGACAATATAGTAGACGTCTTCAAGCGTGATCTCTGCTTAATCCACGGATGCCCAGAGATAATAATATCCGACAATGGATCACAGTTTGCGGGAAGAGTATTCCAGGACTATGTTGAATCTATAAACGCCAAGTCTCACCTCATCCCACGGCATTTCCCGTCAGCAAACCCTTGTGAGCGGTATATTAAGACACTCAAGACAATCTTCTCTTGTTACGCTGGTCAGGATCACCGTAGATGGAGTGAAGACTTGCCATACGCTGTCTTTGCCATAAATACTGCTAGAAATGAAACAACAACTTTTACTCCCGCGCAGCTAGTCTATGGAAGAGACCTGAGATCGCCTTTTGAGTTAAAAGCTGACGTTCAGCAAGGGACCAGCATCCCTTTTGACCCGTTGATGTATAACGGTCAAGTTCGTGGAAGTCTTCATAAAATTTTCCAGCAAGTCCAAAAAGCTGCTAAGAATGCTCGTCAGCAGCAAGCCAAAGCGTATAATTTACGCAGACGACCTGCTCCAGACTACGTCGTTGGTTCGTTAGTATGGAGACAAAACTTCCCTCTGTCTAACGCTGGAGCAAGAACAACAGGAAAACTGGAACCGAAGTACATAGGACCTTTTAAGGTCAGCAAGATTATGTCCTCAACTCAGTTGGAGTTAACAGACCTCACAGGAGCGAATAAAGGACGATGGCACACGAGTCATCTAAAAGCGCTAATCCCTCCAGATCCTGGATAATTTATTTCTCTACGGCTGCCCCTTTTTCACGAGTGTCTCTTTGATCCTTATCTATATTTTATCAAGGAGGAAATTTACACAACTTCTATTTATACATATATTAATAATTTTTCTCTTAGTTTTTCTTTTGGCGGGTCCAACTTGTAATGATTATTAATCATTTGTAGGAAACTTAGAGCAGTTATGCTCTAAGAATAACAATGAATAAACAATATAATAAAATAAATACGGAACTTTAGGTAGAGATAAACATGAATATAGTTGTACAGTTCACAACGGGCTGTTTGTCTGTGCACGGCGCTGCTCGCCTTATCAGTCTTGTATTGGTCGTGGTCTGCACAACACCTCCGAAAAGGTATACTATTCTCATTCTTTTAACTATAACGAGTATTAACAAATAACAAATAACATTATGTAAAAAATATAAATACAATCATATCTTATTATTATTAATAGGAGGTTGCCGGAGCAGGTGTACAAACGACCAATAACGACTGATATGGCGAGCGAGTAGAGGAAGGCCCCAGCATGGGGTGAAGGACACCGAAACTACCCCCACCTGGGGGGGTGAAACGTAAATGCCAGCATATTTCCATCAGCGCAGACAAACAGGCCGTTGGTGAGTTCGATCTGATACCTACATACCTACTGCTGCTAACAACTCAACCTGTTCTACATACGTATACCTACCGATCTACTGTACCTCCTCTCCTAATGTTCTAAACCGAAACTACCTACAAACTCTTCAGTGGATTTAGCCGTTTTCCCAATTATACCGAAACGGCTTGGCGCCCTCATTATAATCATCATAATTTAGTTATTCATCTAGAAATTTGCCTATTGTCTAATAATTAGTAATTACCTACCCACTACGGTCAAAGTAGTCCTGAGACAGCTGAGCAGAGAGCCGACAGTAAAGCCGACGATCCAGAGAAAGGCACGTATCACACCCCCTGATGAGCTAGCAGGGGCACCCTCTTTAGGTAGGCCGTGTTATCTACTACTTACCTATTCCGATTTAATTTGATGGTGGTTTCAAACCCACCCAGAAACATTACAAAATAGCTCACAACGTTACACAGTTGAGCAAGACTGTTTCAACGAAGGGAGAGAGCACGATTCTCTTTACACGTTGACTAGAACGCGACGTATTCTCGTATGAATGAAAGTCTCAATCAAAAGGAAAGTTTTGTTCCTTTTGCAACGTGTAGTAATTCCGTCCGTCTGCGTGCACTGCTCTATAGCCTATACCGTTCATCCGATTTTGATGAAATTTGGTACGTACCTGTCTAAAATCACGACTAAGGTGCGTTTTTAAGGGATTTTCGATTGGTGAACAATTGCGGCCGCTATTGCCAAAAAACTGCCAAAATAATTCAATAATCGTGCTATTCACGCACAGTAAACAACTTTGATAACGACGAAGTGGTGTAGCTTTACCTATGTTTTAGCACTAGGAATTAACGCCCGAGAAAACAACCAAGATTCATAATAGACCTGCTGGTAGTACTAGACTATAGAAGTTAATCCCATGCAGTGGTCCAGCAGGAGGTGTATTCCCTTTCTCGAACGCCAGCAAACCCACCCAACTAACACCTTCGAAATTTATTGTAAGAAGATAAGGCACGCCATGATGCAATATACGGGGAACAGTTCTTCTGACAATAAATTTTGAAGGTGTTAGTTGGGTGGGTTTGCTGGCGTTCGAGAAAGGGAATACACCTCCAGCTCCATCCGTCATTATCTCGGGCGTTAAGCTACTAACGCTAAAACATAGGTAAAGCTCTTCTACTTCGTCGTTAACTTGGCGTTAACAGATCCGCAATAGACCTGGAGAAGCCGTCAATTAAGGGTCCGCTATACCTGACGGTGCATTTTTTGCCGCCCATAAGATTAACATTGCGAGCGGCGATTCATTTTCAAGGTTTACCCTTGGTTGGAAAGACACAAAGTTTTGCCTGTACCTAGCCCTAACAATGTTCTAGGTCGTGTTCGAAGCAGATTTCCCATTTTTTTACTGGTTTTCGAGATACAGCACTTTTCTTGAGGTATGCGATGCTAGCATTTGCAAAACAGTTGCAATAAAAGAAACCAGTGAAAAATTGGGAAATCTGCTTCGAACACTCCCTAGAACATTGTTAGGGCTAGGTACAGGCAAAATTTTGTGTCTTTCCAACCAAGGGTAAACCTTGAAAATGAATCGCCGCTCGCAATGTTAATCTTATGGGCGGCAAAAAATGCATCGTCAGGTATAGCGTCCTCTTAACATGAATTCAATTCAACATCTTTATTTACAGAAGAGTATGAATACAAAGTAAATTTAGGACTACGTGCCCTTTCGTGTGATAAACGTCAATGGTGGCGGGTCCTCCTCCATAAAGTCTGACTAGAAATCAGCAAGCACAACGCAAGGCTTTCCTACTCCAACATAATGAAGAAGAAACGAGAATAGAGACCCTTCCTTTAAAAGCCTACATAAACGGATTCAACCAACACTAAAAATAAACCCATGTCGCAACACATGTTTAAACAAATGGACCCAGACACACAGGGAGATAGCAGAGGACAATGGGAAGAAGCATACATGGAATTTGTCTTGGACACGAAGACTGTGACCAGTACCACTACAAAATACCACAAGTGGTACTTCTAACACTAAACACAGGGATCTTTGACAGTACCGCAGGAGGTCGGAAGCTCTTGCATGCTCGGACTGCTAAACTGGTCCAACAAGTTCCCACCGAGGAAGAATCGTCCAAGAATGGTGCGACACGGTGATTTTTACATGCTAAGCTTATGGAACAGGTTGAGAATAAATTGGTTCACGCGCATATTCAACGGAATTCTCGGCCGTCAATGTACCTACGTATTCGAGCACCTTACCGGAATGGCTTCAGCTCAATCCACTTTTCATTTCTATCAACATTTTGTTGATTCTTAACTATGGAATTAAGGTCGAACATACATTCGCTATCTGTTTACGTTTTTCTGCACACTTTATGAGGATACTATATGATATTTCAATGTTCTGAAATATAATATGTGTTTTTAACAGCCGGAATTAACAGGCTGTGTTGTGATTTGACGATCGGGTGATTTTTGTCAACAAAACAACAATAGTTTCCTCATAAAGTGCGCAGAAAAAACTGTTTACAAAGACAGCGTATAGATGTCCTTAAGGGCAGCAGAAAAGAATTCCGGATAGGTAGGATAAGTGAGAGAAAGTTGTCACAGTCTATGTAACAAACTCAGAAAAAGTCGAGAAAAACCTCCAGCAGGAAGAAGATCTTAAGGGGGGATAAGACAAAATTCAAGAGTCAAAACGGCCATCAACGAAAGCACCCAAAAGAGCAATCATCAAACAAGCTGTTATAAAACTTGCTTAAATCACATAATCTGGAGATAATGCAATTTCAATGAAATCAATCGCTCGCACGCAATAAATCCAACTTGATTCAAACTCACAGAACTAACAAAATACAGAGAAATATTGTTAAAAGAGACATAAAACCAAAAAGCCAATACTTCCCCCCTTCAAATTCCAAAGGATCGTAACACGATGAGCAGCGATTAACCCTATACAACAGCACGGCAGTGCTGAGCCCCCCCCCCCCCCATGACCAGGGGTAGCCATAGCAACGGCCCTCCACTGCCTTCGCCAGCCACCTGTTGCTCCTCTCAGGGGGGGGGGAGACACGGTCACGTGACGCCTGCCGCTGCCGCGACGCCACGCTCTTTTGTTTACAAAATATGGCGTCCCTAATCGGGTATCGCTTCAGGGGGAACGATGCTAGGGAGAAATTCAAATCTGACTTTCTTAATACCTTCAACCTTAAGGTTTGGCTTCACCGCGTGCATTTTTAACAAAGGGAATAATAATTCTGAGGTAATATCTATAAGATAAGCGAATAAGTGAGTTCTTTCAGTCCCACCCGAGGGGTTAACCACACCAGGAATATCGTTGGGAATCATTGAAAATCTTTATGAAATCTCAGGGAATCTTGGAATTTTTTTTGAGTGGTTCATCTTTCTATGAATATCGTTGGGAATCTTTGAAAATCTTTATGGAATCTCAAGCAATCTCTGGAATGGTTACCCCCTCGGTCCCACCATTCCCACCTTCATGTCTCCAACAGTGGGAGGTGCTTGAAAAATTCTTCAAGGTTACAGAGCATTTTTGTAGGTTGAATATTTTCTTGTTCCTAGCTCATGCAGGGAAGAGTTTTTTTCTGTAGTCCTTCATGCTAGAAATGCAAGAACAATAACTTCTGGAGGAGAATTTCGTAGCACGTCATTTTAATGCATTGAAAAAGTGTACTGTAGCATCGTACATTGCCGTAGTCAAAACTTAACCACAATTGTGAATAAAAATCACTCTTTCAAATCCTAGCCATGTGATTCATTTAAATGTACATAAATTTTATCTGAACTTGAAATTCTCCCAAAATCGGCCAATGAAAAATCACCTCACTTGCCAAAACAGTTGCACGAAACCGGAGTACATAAAACATGGCCTGGGCGAGAACATTACAGAATAGAACAGTCGTAATTGACAGAATGAAGACGTATAAGCCGAAGTAAAGCCATATAATTCGGAAATAATCTCAAAATAAGGAAGGGATTAACCCAACAAGGTAGCAACAATAACGACGGAGTCATAAAGTCAAATAACCCCCCAGTGTTGCCACTCAACAGTCTGTCCAAAACCGCCATTAACCGTTTTATGGTTCCTTGGTTGGTAGCACTTCGTTCGTGGACTTTTTTTATGAGCTTATTGCCTTTAAAATCTTTCGCATACAATTACAAAATTGTGTCAATAAATGCCCTGCAAGAATTCAATTACTATTCAGAGTACGTATAACGTATTTTCGTGTTAGGTTCGTTTTTGGCGAGCCTATGGTTATTCTGTCTGCACCATCTACGAGATCCCCTAACAGCAGGGCGCATAACCCACTTTTACCATTTAAAGAATGTCCTGGAATCGGGGGCTGGAATGGCAGCTTTGGAATGGCAGGTACCCACAAAAAATTGCCATCCCTCCCCACTGACCATACGTCCGGGGATGTCAACTCCCCAGAACGCCCGTCTGTAGGTGGCACCGAGTCCTCCATTATGGAAGAAAACTTGTTTGGTTTGTATGGGGTATCTATAGCTTCATACTACTACTCCAACTGGTATGTATAATATCAAAATTCTAGACGTCTGCGTCTATACGAATCCCAAAAACATATTCACGGCATGGGCGTAGCAGGACCAAAAACCGGGGGGGGGCTAAGCCCCCCAGATCTTCTCCTCACCTAAAGGGGTAGCCATGGCTTTATGTGGCGGTATGTAGGTCAGAAAAATCCTGGGGGTGGCTAAACGGTTTCTGGAGGGGGGGGCTTCAGACCCTCTTGCTACGCTTATGATTCACGGAAGTTCTGGAACTTGCTCCTAAAGCAGACTTTACGTATCATGGTCGCTATGGAAAACAGGTGACACAGACTTGAGCTAGCGTGCTATTATACAGCTTGTTATACAGGGCGTGGCAAGATTAATTAGTGTAGACTTTCATTAACTAAGCTGGCTATCACCGAACCCGTACAATGAGCTTACTTTATGTACGCACATCCCGTCTCATTTCTCTTAGTCTTTCGCCCTGTATGAAGCACCGGATACGTCTGAGCCCATGCATAAACGGTGTTAAGGCTGAATATACATTCGCTATTTTTTACGTTTGGACTTCAAACTTTGTGAGAAAACTATTGGATATTTAAATATTCTGAAATAGAATATGTATTTTTAACGTCGTTACTCATGAGGCTATGTTGTGATTTTACGATCGAGTGACTTTTGTCCCCAAAAAAATTGTCCAAAATTAACCGATCGTGAAATCACAACATAGCCTCATGAGTAATGTAATGACGTTAAAAAGGCATATTATTTTTCGGAATATTTAAATATCCAATAGTTTTCTCATAAAGTTTGAAGTCCAAACGTGAAAAAATAGCGAATGTATTCAGCCTTTAGGGTCACCAAAAAATTCTGATTGTTTGTGTTTTATTTCGACTTTCGACCACTTTTTAGGATGACGTTAAAAAGACATATTATATTTTAGAACATTTAAATATAGAACAGTTTCCTCAAAAAAACGAGAAGAAAAATCATTCTGCTGCCACGTGGTTTACGATAGTGTAAGTGTGTACGATATCATGACCAATGAATGACCAGTCGTTTCTGTCAGCTCTTTGACTTGACTCGTTGTGCCACCTCTCAGTCAATACGGCTTACTTGTACAAGTCAAATACATCGAATATTGAGTTGGATCAAGCCGGTGACTCGTGGCTCGTGAGATACAAAGTATATGGACAAAGGGAGCGTGAACCAACCCCACAGAGTGTGCCGACCCAGATATCGATGCGCTAGATTCGCATGCGTCCGCCGTACGATCGCCGAGCTACGCGATGCATCCCTAAAAACAGCCCCATCCCTTACGTTGACCTTACCAAGCTCACCCTCATCTATGGAACGCCACATCCCCATAGTGTTTAGCTTAGCGCCCTGTGTGGGATTTTTTGGGTTTTGCGGGGAACGGAGGGTCCAGACATTCCTCAAGGTGCAAGATGATACTGATAGCAGATCAATAGGATGACACTTGCAGCTTCTTTCTCTTTATCTAGACGTCTTTCTCCTGAAGAACAGCCCACAACTCAATTATGACCAAGTGTTATGGGCAACGCAATTCATTGATTTCTTGCTCCAACAGCAAACTTCAACTGGGACCTTCAGCTTCGTTACTTCGCAATTCTCGATTCTGCCGACGCGACGTCGCGGATCACTCTGTCTCATCTATGCGTAGTTCTTTCCCGACAAAAGTTTCCTGAAGGAGGCGACTGCTTCCTCTAACTTCTCATCTTTTAGCAGTGAAGGGATGCGTAGGAGGCCATTCACATCTTCAGGTACATAGTGGGCCTTAACAAGCTGTAAATAAGCGCAACACAAGTGCCACGTGACTTCGGAGTTATCGGCATAGGCACCCTGCAAGCGTTCTTATAAATATAGCTTTGTCTGAAAACTCACACACACACCCTTTGCACTTCTTCTGAACATGATAGAAGATGAAGAAAGACAATAAGCCATGCTTTGGCTTCTTTCATCTCAACTTCCGTAAAACTTGGAAAGTCGGTTCATTGTTTAAGGTGGCTGCTCAGTTCGCTTGGTTGCCAGGCAACAACAGCAGCAATCCTGAGGTGCCTTCCCACACAAAGGGCCACTGATGAGGTTGAAGCTACCGGTTGAGTGATGAGCATGGACTATGTGATATATCGCTCTGACCTCTCTAGTTTTTCCTACCCCCCTCTTCACTGAGTTATGCCCTTCTGTCACTCACAAGACGTCCTCATTCATTTTCTTACCTCCTCCGCCTCTCTTTATCTTTTACGTCGCCTCCTACCAACTTTATATTTTCTTTGCGTCATCAGCTGCGTGCCCCCCCCCCCCCCCCACAAAACTACAGAGAAAGAATTTTCACTTTCTCGCTCGTATGAAATACATACGTCATCATGCAAAATTTCGGGTGTCTCATGACCTTGGTATAGTCGCCTGAGTCCAAGAAAGTGGTTATTACAAAATTTTCACACACCGACTATAGGAAAGAAAAAACAATTTTCGGGTCATAAGAGGAAAAATTTTCCCTTACGCCGGGATTCGAACCCGGACCCCTCAGGACACAAAGCGGACCCCTTGACCGCTCGGCCACTGAGAAGCGCCAAATGATACAGTTAGGGTGCGTCCCACCATGCCCAGTTAAAATTAAACTGGAGATTTACCATGTTAAATTTAACTTAAAAGTTAAATTTAACATGGTAAACATAGAACAATATCTCCAGTTTAATTTTAACTGGGCATGGTGGGACGCACCCTTAGCGTGTAAAATCGTAAGAGCGCGAAGAAGTAACCAACCTCTCAACTAACCATGTTTCGAGTCTTCGAAGGGCTGCGAACCCTTCTTTTAAAATCACCCCCTGAGCATTACTTTTATCATTACGTATAAAAAATGGGGTTGGTCCCGCACATCCGCAAGACGTTTTCCTTCATTGCCACCCTTCAGGTATTTCCTTTGGCTTCCTTTATAAAGAGGGAGAGGGCTCAATCACCCCTCCTTCTAGACACAAACAGCTCAAATGTGTTCAAATACAACTTGAAACATTCAAGACTGATCCGGGGGTCAATTTACCACGGATTAAAATGTACTTTAATTTATGGGGCTACAAATTTTCGACACGGGTTATATTGTTGTAGCTGACTCAGCTGAGACATGTGATAGAGATTCCTTGCCCATAAATCTGTTTCGAACAGAATCAACAGTCAAACGTAGATCAGTGTACCACGAAGTGGCATCAAAGGTGTCAGCATGTGCTGAAATGTTTTTTCTTTCTTCAGAAAAATACGGCCTGTCGGGTATAGCTATGTATTTTGTGTAACGGAATCATCTGATCGGCACTCAGAGTGAAATGTATATAATCGAGGAACCCTCTTAAAACTGTAAGTCCCCACGGCTGGGGAGCTTCTTATAATGGTCCAGTAGCTGCATGGGCTCGTCCCCACACCCCTCAACAACTAGGTATATACTAAGCCACGGATTTGCAGGTATATGTAAATTCACGCTGGCTAATTTATTCCAAAGCAGCAGACAGATAAATGATTATGTATTGAACACTGGATCTGTCTATTGGGCATGGCAGTAGGTCAGCTATAGTAGTGTTCTACTGAGCCATCCAACCAGTCAAGGTCAAGTGTGCATTCTAGCACATAATATTAGCATGCACTTTAGGGCCTTGCCATTGCACAGGTACGGACTATACCTAGGCAACGCGTGCACAGGTGGATTACAGAGAAAAGTCTATCTGTCTTATCTCTGTGTGAGAGTGAGGCTCCACCAGAATCAGAAAGTAACATCTATATACCCGGAATCTTTGAGCAGTGACATCAAAGTATTGTCGAAGGAACGAGTTAATGGCCAGAGTGGCGGATGGTTACCACCACCATCAGGCTCGGGTTCTTGCCAGCCTTTCATTAGCTACACTGCACTGTCCAGGGGAACTTTTCTCGGAATGCCTCCCTTCAAAGTGGCCATAATACTCAATCAGCACGCCAAAATCAACGTTCACACTTGCTAAAAATTCTGTAAGTAGTGTAAGTGTAAGTAGTGTAAGTGTAAGTAGTGTAAGTGTAAGTAGTGTAAGTGAAAGAATCACAGTGGAACAAGCTGTGCATCGTTACTGCACTAAGGCTGAATTTCACCACTTTCTTAGTATCCGATAGTGTCTCCTAACGAGAGGATTTAACGAACGGATTTACGTTATCGTATGTTTAGCTTGCGACAAGTGCGATCGCAGAGAAACAAGTGCAAGCGCAAGGCACTTGTCGTAAGCTAAATAAACGATAACGTAAATCCGTTCGTTAAATCCTCTCGTAGGAGACACTATCGGATACTATAAGAAAGTGGTGAAATTCAGCCTGTGGGTTAGCGGTTAGCCAAAACTCTTGGCCACCTCACAGTCACTGCATTCCCGGAATGTGCTGTGTCCAGCCCGGAATGGGGATATTTGTGACATTTCCGGATGAGTAGGAAGAGTTCTCCCGGAGCGTCAGCACTCCACCTGTGTGCCGGCACTCCACGTAGAGGCCTAAAGCTTGGAATGGTGCAACCACTTGGGGATGTCTCTGTGTCATCCCAGGAATCTGTTGGCAGGCGCGGGTATTGATCGCTTTTTAATTCGTTCCCCAACACGAACCGTGGCTATCATGCCATCTGTGTTAACCTAGTTCAAAATACCATCCCTCTTCTCTATGCGTCCTCGAATGAAGGGGCCGGAATTGCGGGTTTGGAATGGCAACACAGGGATGGCGGGTCTGCACACAAAACTGCCATCCCTCCCCACTAACCATACGTCCGGGGATGCCAACTTGCGAGAACGGCCGTCCAAAACGATAGCTATATGAAGACAGTTGGTCAAATCGCCAAACTTACACAGCATCCCCCTCACGGCCTGACCGGACAGCAAGCTCTGACTTTGAAAAATACTGACCAATTCGAAAGACGGTCTTATACGTTTATTGTCGAGGGGTGAACCTCCCCAGGAATCTCGTTGGGAAATGGGAAATTTCAGGCAATAATTGGAAACCTTTATGAAATCTCAGGGAATCTTAGAAATTTCTGAAGTAGTTAACCTTTCGGGGTGCATCTTTCCACGAAACTCGTTGAGAATCTCAGGAAATCTTCATACAATCTCAACCAATCCCAGGAGTGGTAAACCCCTCGTTTATTCTATTTAAAGGCGCCACCACGTACAGAACTAATATCTATCAATATTTAGCTACCACGGCAGGGCTATAGGAGGTATTAGCCTACCAAAAAAAAAACATATTTTTTATTTCTCAGTTTGCTAATACGCTTTCAAAGTGGTTCTAGAGGATAAGACCAATATAGCCAGACAACAAACCAATCAGAAAGCCAGAAAACAAATCGAACATATAGCTTCTGAGTACGGACCACTCTAGGAGCTATACATTCTTACTGACGCGTGCCTACCTTCAATGTAAGAAGACCGATTCTCAATGTCTGGCAAGTCGTTCCGCCGAGTTTCTCTAACTTTCCAGCGGGACCAGGTAGTGTGCCGATGTACCGACTACTACTTGGTGACTATGATGCCTACTGCGCAGGCAAATAAGACCCAAGGCTGTTGGGCTGTCCCTTCCGCAGGCGCGGTAGGTACGGATGGTTTCACACAGAGACTGTTCTTTGCAATCGACCATTTCAACACGTGATCGATTTTGAACTAACAATCCTACAAACTGTCGAAGGAACGAATAAATGGCCACAATGGCCACCGGATGGTTATCACCACCACGGGTCAACTGTAGCACGAAGGGTAAATGGTACCTATGGAAGGGGGATTTTTCTCGGAATGCCTCACTTAAAAGTGGCTGTTAATAATTGGTTCCTCCGACAATAGTTGTATCCGAGGGGATAACCACTCCAGAGATCCCTTGAGATTCCATAAAAATTTCCAAAGATTCCCAACGATATTCACAGAAAGATGAACCCTGAAGGGGTAACCACTCAAAAAAAAAAATTCAAGATTCCCTGAGATTTCATAAAGATTCCCAACGAGATTCCCAACGAGTGGTTAACCCCTCGGTTATATCAGTTATCAGGGAGGAGGAATGGACCTCGTTCTGAAGGGAAGGAAGAAGAGTTCAAAATTTTGAAATGCTTCCAAAAAATCTAACCCACTGTGCTCGGTTGGCAGAACTACCAAATACCAGTTCCGAGCTCCCCCTATAGTCATAGCAGAGTAGAACGAGGGGTTAACCACTCGTTGGGAATCATTGGAAATCTTTCTGAAATCTCAGGGAATATCAAGGAATCTCTGAAGTGGTTACCCCCTCGGAGTAGACGATTAGAACCAGTGACACCCCGCTTGCAATTTTCCTCTAGAACAATATAATCTATAAAATAACTGAAAGGCTCAACCTTCCCTTCGCCTTTACTGCAGTCCACCACTTTACAATACCGGCAAAGTACCTTCAACGATCTGTAACCACAATGCATTGCACGATGTGTACATTGAGCGTTAATAAACCTATAACACAATCATCATTGCCAAGATAAACAAATACGCGTGCTATCGCCCATTCACCGGCCAGCCAGCTTTTGACTCAATCAATTTCATCTAATGATCCAATATTGATACTTTCAACCAATCCAACATCGTCTCTACAGATGCGAATTTTCTCGTCCCGTCAGTAATCCAGTGGCTCAAAACTAAAACTGACAGCAGGTGTGATGTATTTTAGGGCCTTCGATTGAAACACTTAGAGGAAAATTCGAAGAGTCAGCAAAAGTTTAGGGGTGGGGAACAAGCCCGGTAACGAGACCATTAATTTCAAGAATTATCCATCGTGCTCAGCTAGCAGCACTTCCGCACTACCAAATACTACCTCCCTAACCGACGGGTTAACCACTCCAGAGATTGCTTGAGATTGCATGAAGATTTCCTGAGATTCTCAACGAGATTCGTGGAAAGATGCACCCCGAAGGTTCAACTACTCCAGAAATTTCCAAGATTCCCTGAGATTTCATAAAGATTTCCAATGATTGCCTGAGATTCCCAACGAGATTCCTGGAGCGGTGCATTTTTTTCCGCCCATAAGATTAACATTGCGAGCGGCGATTCATTTTCAAGGTTTACCCTTGGTTGGAAAGACACAAAATTTTGCCTGTACCTAGCCCTAACAATGTTCTAGGGAGTGTTCGAAGCAGATTTCCCATTTTCTCACTGGTTTCTTTTATTGCAACTGTTTTGCAAACGCTAGCATCGCATACCTCAAGAAAAGTGCTTTATCTCGAAAACCAGTAAAAAAATGAGAAAAATGCTTCGAACACTCCCTAGAACATTGTTGGGGCCTGGTACAGGCAAAATTTTGTGTCTTTCCAACCAAGGGTTAAACCTTGAAAATGAATCATTTCACTTGGGATGATGAACATATCAGAGGAATGCCAGTTAGCCTAAAAACTCTGGTAAGATCGGGATCGAACCGGTGTGACCCGACTCTCAGTCTCAGTATTCCTCTACAAAGACAACACTCAGAGACCATTCGTCTATCGAGGCTGTTCTAAACATCTAGTAGAAAACAGAAAAATAACGTGTTGCTAAAGAAAACCTGTCCGCGAAGCCTGAACATTTTGGACTAGTTCAAGATCAATTCCGGGGTAATTATTGCAACAGGTTAGGAAATAGGTACATGTTCAATACGAACTGATATTGTAGCAAGTAGCAGGATTTTCACACCCTAGTGCGAATGAAAAGGACTATTTCTGACGTTTACAGAACAATTATCGAGTCCGAACGTAGCTTACTCGTTCGATACATTGCATCGATACATTTGCGAAACTCATATTTTTTCAGTAGACAAAAGGCATTTTAAATTTCCCGTAGCAAAATATGTGAGAAAAGCAGTCTTGATTTCATGGTCAAGTTACATCCACAATACAGGATTTCTCGTATATTTCCCGTTCATTACCATGCATAATACAATGTATTTTTCGACTCTCAAGCCATAATTTCATTACGTTGGTGTACCTATATTCCAAATGTTTCACTGGTATCTGAACTGTCCAAAGAAACGATGCAGTTATGTTTGATATTTTTTTTAGAGACATTTTGATATTCTGAAATAATATGTCTTTACAACGTAAGAAACTAATCATTAACGTTCAAATATTATATTTCAGAACAAATAAATATTCAACAATTTTCTCAAGAACCCACAGTTCTTTAAAAAGGCCAGAAAAACAGCAACAAAGTAAGTATTTTTCTCACAGCCTCGATAGCCGGGTCACACCGGTTCGATCCCGATCCTACCAAAAAGTTTTTCTGCTCGGCATTCACCTCTGATATGTTCAGCATGTCAAGTGAAATGTATATCGAGGCTGTGGTGGTTCGGAACCCACCTAAAACTGTAGGTCCCCATCGTTTACACGATGGCTGGGGAGCTGGTATTTGGTAGTGCTGCCAGCTGAGCACAATGGATAGTTCTTGAAACGGTCTAGTTGCTGGGCTTGTCCCCCCCAACCCTCAAGTATTTTTCTCACTAAGCACCCGGTTGTAAGGATCAAATGCAGTTTACAGTATAACCCCTATGCACAGTGGCACCGGTAACATCATCAATGAGTGAGATAAAGGTATTATCTCACTCGAGGTATGAAGGCATCAGATAACAAGAGAACATAAAGCCTAACAGGCGCAGAGCTCCATTCCCCACACGTGCTTGGACGTATTAGGATTGCAACAGCGAATACAGGCACTACTGTGAACACTACACAGATCAGATCATTCATATCAGTTCTATTATCTATGTACCTTCCTGAGGTTTTATAAATTTCTTCTATACGGATGTTTCGTTCAGTGGTTGAGGCCTATGAAGAAAAAAGGTTCGAGTCGATACAGTCCTAATGATGATATACGGATAAGGTGGATTTCACCACTTCTACTATAGTGCAATTGCATTTGAAAAACATCAGATAAATCTGTTCGATATATGAGATACTACAGCATACTTCAGCGACCATTATTAAGATGGTAAGGAAATTTCTTTCATTTTTAAGCTTCTAAAGCAAGAAAGTGCTTTTTGACGTATATTTAGAAGTCGTTTACATTTTTCCTAGCAGTCCAGTTAAACAAGCAAAGAAATAGCTGTGTCTCACTAGGCGAAGATTTCTCTTACAATGAGTTCTGGCCCATCACCAAGTGTGGCGGTATAAGACGCACTGACATTGCGAATTCCAACAGAAAACGCTGTCCTTTTCGAAACGGAACATACTATGAATGTATGATTCATTTCAAGCCGTACCAACACTACGAGACGACACAATTCAAGGGTCCGCTATACCTGACGGTGCATTTTTTGCCGCCCATAAGATTAACATTGCGAGCGGCGATTCATTTTCAAGGTTTACCCTTGGTTGGAAAGACACAAAATTTTGCCTGTACCTAGCCCTAACAATGTTCTAGGTTTTCGAGATTCAGCACTTTTCTTGAGGTATGCGATGCTAGCGTTTGCAAAACAGTTGCAATAAAAGCAACCAGTGAGAAATTGGGAAATCTGCTTCGAACACTCCCTAGAACATTGTTAGGGCTAGGTACAGGCAAAATTATGTGTCTTTCCAACCAAGGGTAAACCTTGAAAATGAATCGCCGCTCGCAATGTTAATCTTATGGGCGGCAAAAAATGCATCGTCAGGTATAGCGTCCTCTTAATGCGAATATAACGACAAATGTGGGTAGCTTTAGCATTAGGAGTTAACGCGAATCTAACAACCAAAGATCCAGAATAGATCTGTCGGTTGGAAAGTCAAGGTAGGGAAGCAGTTCATATAACAAACAACAGAGAAAAGATGGTATCTCTCCTGCTGAGACTTCCGGGAAGTAATACAGACTTTTCTCATTTGTTTGTTACTCCATATATATTACCTTGAGACTGCTGAAGGACGACTGAATCATTATCAAATTCCACAGAGAAAATTTGCAATTTTTTGCTTTGGTAGTGAGAGGAACACCAGAAGAGTGGTTTCCTTTTAAAGGGGTTCAAATAGACATCGAGTTTGCTGACTACCGACAACAAGCTAGACCCATAGCTGATCATTCAGCCTTAAACAAACTCAATGAAAGAAAGCTTGGGCAAAACAAAGCTGAGAAAAAGAAGGTAACGGAAAGAGAATAACCGTTGCGAGTTGACATTCGGAAGGAGTCCGATTAGACCAGAGGAAGACAATAACACGAAGGCGGCAACATTGTCGCAACATTTTGGCCTCCCCTGGCGGAATCTAGTTGCTCTTCGAACCAGCAGAGAGCGGCTCTGTCCAACGCAACAATCACACTGAAAAGTGGACCGAATCTAACGTAGGTACTCGCTACGTACAGGGCTAGGTAGGCAGGTACAGGTTGCACGGTCAGCCTAGCCGAGAGAAAGAGGCAGTGAGGGAACCGTGTTACGTAAATTCGTCATGACGGGAATGTTCAAGTAGGAGGTAGGTACCAATCGTTAGGAAGCAGGTACCCGATGAAGGTACCTTCAGTTGTGGACAACAAAGAAGAATCTTCTCACCATGGCGATACAATAAACATTAATGCTGTAGGAAAATACTAGCCGCTGAGAAAGAAACGATATTGTTTGTTGTGGTTTCGACAGGACCAAAATCAAACACCAAACTCGATTTCAAATTTTTTCACACACACAGCATCCTATATATGTAAGTATCTACTGATAACAACGGCCAAACGACAGTATTCGACCCAATGACCATTTGCGAACATGAACTGCTGCAGTACTAAACGGGAATGAAGAGATAGAGGGTTCCTTTGACAGTTACAGCTTCCTTTAGAGTGCAGTTGTTACCGTGAATATTGAAACTCCACACAAATTCTTGCAATTTCAGGGTGAACAGTTGGAGTGGCATGCCCCTGAAAGACCATCTTCACAAGCCAATTAATTTTGGGCACCTATCAACACTTGTACTGTAGCAATGAACCGGCTATCAGGAGATAACCAGCCAGCGATCTATCGAAATTGAGCTTATCGCAATTCACTGATAACAGCCTTGTTCTCCGTTCAACATTCCTTAAGAAGCAATAAAAATGTGCTAAATTCTTATCTTATTAGGTAAGGAAGGATATAAATCTTAAACAAACTTTACAAGAAACTAAGCAGCCTATGTTTGACGTTGCTTTTGAGTAAAAGCTGAATTTGCTACGTTGATTTTACGCCCATAAGTGTTTACTAACGTATGGTGGGTGATTCGGATTCGAACTGGAGCAGTTTTATTAAATATCGGCAGTGTGTACTAACTGCTATACCGAAAGCCGTAAATTTTATAGCAATGTTTACGATTTCCTAATGATATTCATTACGGAGATTCACAAAGTCAACATATCAAAAAGCGTATCATAAAACGAGCCCGCAAATATTCAAATGCTATGGTTAGTGTGACAAATAATAGGTATTGAGGATTATAGAGAAAGAAATAATCAACTAGTAGACCTCGATGTCTCAAGTGAACCCGCTAGGAACAGGTAAGGGGTGGCCAAACCGCTCCATGACCTTACTGAGCAACTTGGCAACACTGCTCCCACACTTCATTTTCACTGTCTTATGTCATATCAGCGAAGAGATCACAAAAATAAAGGATTCTAACCGCTTATTTAAAGTTCAGTATAACTGACTCAACAAATAATACGTCAGTAAATGTTGTACTTCCAGATTATAACGAGAAAATGTAGGGCAGGCCTTCAAAATACGCCAAAACCCACTGACTTCGCACCGGGGTATACAAATGACTGAATATCGGACGTATTTAAAATTTGCGGGATACTGAACCCCTGTTGAAAGATAGGAACAGTATTTAGGTGTTCAAAACTGTGTTAATTACCACAGAAACCATAGAGGATGAATAAATACGACCTCGTTTTCTTCATGGTACGGTAACGAGTTGCTGGAAAGCCACTTACTAAAGCGAAGAAATTCGTGTGACAATCCTCCAAACTGGCGCCGTTGGTTTGGTGATTTTGATGCGTCATATTAGCCCCATGGTATCCAAAAAGGTACTCAAGCACTTTTCACTCCAATTTAGCCCGAAAAACATTTTAAAAACATGAAAAATAACGCACAAACATTTTGAATTAGGTTTTCACCTTTCAATGGCGACTGCAAAATGGCGGCTAGGAAACAATAGCACAGGGTACACAATCAATCAAAGAGGGTCACTCTCTCCCTCAAATTTTTAAATAAATTGATGTATACAATAAATTTCTTGTTAAAACCTGAACCTCTTAATAAATAAATAATATATTATAAAATAAATAAATTTTTAAATCACTAGCCACTGTAATTTTACGTTTAATATAATTCCTGTTTGTTTACCCTGTGAAGGAAGCGCTGAGATCCTGGTCTGTGATTGGTTGGAAGCGTCACGTGGTTTCTGCTCTAGATTCTGACGTCATGTTTTCAAATGGCGTCCCTCATAAATCGTTCCTGTCTCAAATCTTTCCAAGATTTAAGCTTGAAAAATGCTCCATGCTATATTGTAAGCGAAATTTAGTTTTTAGTTTTAAGAGGAAAAAAATATGGAATATATTTAATGGGCAATAGCTGCTCTAGTTTGAGTTCTGTTTTCTGCACAGATCCATAACCTATTCTTGATACACCCATTTGTAAAGAGAACTAAATTTTGTCAAATTCTTGGCATTATTTGCCTTTATTAACATCAGAAACAAAGTGGCATGCTCCAAACTAGTTGTAAAAACATTCATTCCAAACATTTGTTCCCAAATAATGATGAAAATTTCTCGCGGCCGGTGCATGAACTCTTCGTTTCGTTACGTTACCTATCTATTATCTATTGCGCTAGGGGCTAGAATAATGGGTAGTTTTTAAATTTGTTCATGCTGGAAGATTAAATAAAGAAGCTCCGCACGAGATTCGTAGCTTGTTCCGTCCCAAGATGAAATACATTACAATCCATCACGGTAATGGCACGTTTCCACTATACTGAACCTATCTATCAAGTAATTTCCGTGTTTGTTCGCAGGTGAAGCGAGGAAGCGCGGTCCCTCCGAAGCGGAAGTCTAAGGTTGGCACCATCAAGCACCGCAACCTTATCAGTGCTACCGAAGACTTCTTGGCCACTCGAGGGTTCCTGCGCTCACAGAAGCCGTATAACCCTCCAGAAGACGTTACAGAAAAAGTCAAACAGATTGCCTCATCAGCTTTAGGCGCAGTCGACAGCCAGGAACCTCTAACTAAAGAAACCAAGTTTAATCTCCTCAATGCCTGCTTTAAAGAATTCAATCACAGTGTCCCGAATTCTCTGTTACATACGATAACCACCCCTATGGATGTGTTAAATTTTTACACGACTCCTGTATCTACTACCACACCGTTCGATGAGCTTAAAACGAAAGAATTGCCACCCAACCTTCATGTTCAATACGACTACGTTCGGTTTAACCCCGAGACAGACACCCTTTTTGGCGGTGTCACTGCCTTTCCAGAAAGCTCTACGATAGTTACAGGGTTAAAATACAAAGACAAGTATAAAGGCCATAGGCAAAAAATGCCAAAGTGGTACGATAACTGGTCTGACTACATTAAGCATGACGCTTACGACCCAAAGAAAAAATAATGTCCCCCTTTGGTTTGACACCTACCGCTGAAAATAGTTTTGCACCCAGCTGTAGAAATGTGATCCATGCAGGAAACAAAAGAACGCCGTCTTCAGTCTGTCTCCAAATGAGATAACTATGGCAATATTTTTTGTTTTTAGAATATTAAAAAAACAGTGAATAATAAATTAGTTTATTTTCTTTTTTGGCCCCTGAGTGCGGGATCAATACTTCAGGAAGGTTAATTTACGAGGGACGTACTTTCACACTTCAACTCGTAAACCTTCTCATCTACACAGCTAGTACTTAGTGTAACGGAAAGAAAGTCAAGTAGGTAACGATTCGAACACAGGATATAACTAAATCACGATTATGGTCATGGCTCGAAGGCAAGGTTGACTGACGAAGACTCCCTCTTCAACGGGTGAACTTAAGGATTCCCTTCTTTGACACCTTCGAAGAACCACCCGGTGGCTGAAAAAAGAAAATTGTATCTAAGTTTAAGGGTGACCACACTGTCATGTTTACGTTTTTCCCGTCAATGTCTTTAACGATGGATAACTGTGTTGTGATTTTCCGATCGAGTAATATTTGCCAGTACAAAATTGGTCCAAAATTACACGATATCACTTTTTATTTTCTGGCCTAATTAAGACATATTATACTTCAGAACAAATAACTATCTAACAGTTTCCTCAAATCATTCTGCGGCCAGGTTGCTCTGAAACACGCCATCAAGAAATCTAGTCATAAAAATCTCGAACATAGTTTTACCATAGCTCGCGCTCCAAACAGAATTCTCGCTTTATCTTCTTCCTGGGGCGTTTGCCCCTCTTCTGCTCCGCTCTTCCTTCCCTTGATGGTCAGCTTCTGTCTGATGGCCTGCGTCAGGATGACGCGCCTGCTATCAGTCTTCAGAGCCAGCAGAAGGTCCAACCATGTCCACGTTACGTTGTGGTACTCTAGACACGCAAATTATGATGTTCGATAGAACCACGACCATCTATCGAAAGGGTAACTGCACCGGAAGGTGCAACGTACCTACCTATTTACCATTATCATATGAGTGACTGTTCAAAAAAATTAGTATTTTGGGACAGGGATCCCAGAGTTTTCGTGGAAATATTCTGGTGCCACTTGTGCTTTTACCTTTTCATAACACAAATAGATCCCTACGGCATCTATACTGCGGTGCAAGGGATAAGGAAATGCCTGAGGTGACGACCCAGCTAGTGGAGGGTGACCGAACTGTACCGCAATGTAATAGGAATAACCGGTGGTGACGTCACCTGCCTACACTGGGGTGGAGTTGTTTTGGTCACCCTGCCACTTGCTGGGTCGTCGCCTCAGGCATTTCCTTATCCCTTGCACCGCCGCTACAAACATCCAATTCGTTCTTGCTGTTTTTCGCAAATAAGATTCGAGTTTTCTTCAGTTTCCTATCTGCTACAAACCTAGTGTTGGTATCACTATGCGGAAGTCCCTGATGTCTTCTAAGTTCTTCTCCTTGTTTCCTTTGTAGCTAACTCGAACTGGAACTTCCGGGATTTTTATATAAATGAATATTTTGTTCTTTTCTGCTCGCTCCTGAAAATCAAACAAAATACCAAATAGGTTAGTGATGATGACGGACTATTTCTTTGACTGCACTGTTGGTTACTGCCCAGATTTGCTCTTTCTACATACCGTACCGGTAAACTTTTTCGTCAGGAGTACATACGCTTGCGAATCTCTGAAGAAATGAGAATGAGAACAAACCTTCATCTTTTCTACGTCATCTTTCTGCTCAATCTTGATATAGAAATTCGTGTCTTTGGCTTTTTTGTTTGAACTCTTGACCTTCTTCGCGCCTTTTTCGGTTGGTTCGACGTCGTCATCACCGTCAATGGTATCAGGATCACGACCAGGAAAACAGAAGTTGATCATTGTGTTGTAAAACTTCTTGGTGAGTCCAATAGTGATAGGAACAACGTTGATTTCGAAATGTTCTTTTACGGATATGCCTCCCACGGGCGCTTTTTCGCGGCAAAATACCCGAACGGCTGTTTTCCGGTCTACAGGCATATTGCTTTGAATTTCCGTAGGGGACAAAACGTCTAGGTACATCTGGTTAGGGAGGAGGTTGATCATATGGATGTAGCCCAGTTCCAAGAGATGTTCCACCGAATCATCGCTTTTCGAGTTTTTTGTGTACCTAAAAAAAAATATGACGTTTTTAACAAGGATTTCTCGCATGTGATGTGTATACGGTAGACCAAAAAGTGACTCTGACAACTACTGTATATAATAAATAATACATTACGTACAAAAAGTTGCTAAGGACCAAATCGGCGATACCCAGCTGGCCATCAGTTTCAGTGAGCCGCCATTTGGCGTGTTTGAAAACGATTTCATTGGCTCTGACAGTCGTCACCGGTTTATCCCCTTTCATTGTGGCGAGTCTCTGATTGGCTGACAGCTGGGACTCCTTATAGCAGGACAGCATCAGGTCCAACTCCTCACTTTGGGCCGCTAACTGCTCTTTACACTCATAGACGTCTCCCTTTAGGTTTTTCAGTTCTTCAATCAGTATGGCATCTTCGGAGATTGCTTTTTGGACTAGATAAGTTTCACGTTCGAGACGACGAAGCTTTGACACAAGACTCCGCACCTGTTGGACGGAAGTTCCTATTTAGGCTAGTCACAGTGGTCAGAGTCAGAGTGGCTAGTTTTTGTTGGGGGGGGGGGGGGGGGGGGATGACACACAGCTAGAGGGTCTAATGTGCCCCATTCTTGTACCAATCTTCGAGTCCCATCTCCCTAAGGTGGTGAGGGGTTCGAAGGATTCATGGTAGATTTTGTGTCCCCTCTTGTGTCTCTAGCAGTTTTCAAGTCCCGTCTTCCTTAGAAGGTGAAGGATCCTGAGGGGATTCACGATGAGTATGTCCTGTAGGTTTCCCAGACACCTGTTCATTGAAGGCAATCAGGAAGTGTACCAGGGTCCTCCGAATCAGAGTGGCTAAACATGCATACCTGATTTTGCAACACCTGAATCGGCCTCCTCTGGTCTTCAGTGCTATGCAGCGCCAACTGAAACCTCATTCTCTGTAACCGCTCATACAGCTCCTTCCTTTGCGGTTCAACGTACAGCAGCAGATGATTGACAATATCCAGAATCATTGCGTACTGGAGGGAGTTGGTGCAGACGTCCAAGTCGTGGTGCATCAACGTGAAGGCATCCACCGCCCGCTCCTTTTTCTCCCATGGTCCCACCTCGTCGATAGGTAGCGGAGGGACTTCCTCCAACGTACTGGGGTCTATACTGGTGTCTCCATAACCAGCATAGAAGAATTCGCATTTACATCTAGAATGGCAGACAGTAATGGAGGATTTTGTTACTTCGGAACTTTTATAAATTCAAAATGTACCATCGGAGCCTCAATACCGACTCCAAGAGAAACCCCAACGTACGGTGTAATAATTAAAACAGAAAACTCTCCAAAATTTAGGAAAAGTGAGAATTCAGAATGTACCTAGAAACGATGCGCTGTAGTTGTACAGGGCAGTCCTTGCCGGCATCAATACTGCTGGCACCCACAGTTTCAGTGACCACGCCCCCCACACTCTGCCCGCTGCCTACCAAATGAAGCACATCCGGAGGTTCCGCTACAGCCTGGAAAGATGCCATTTACTTTAGAAAACTCCAAGGAGCCAAGAAGTGGCATACCCTCAGGGAATGTCCTGTCCTCGGGAGGCCTCGCCTGGAATGCCTTGGGTTCACCGTACTCACAAGGAGGAGCTGGCGCGCGCTGCAGCCAAGTCGCCAGATTTTCTGCAGACATCCAGCTGGAGTATACCAGGGTAAGGCGCTGCTCTATGGGCCCGACTATAAGGCCTAAGTTAGCATGCCCCAGATTCAGCTCGTCGGATGAAACGTATAGCCAAAGAAACTCACCTCTTTCTCCTGGATGTTATCAACAGTGAGCCACATGATATTCTCATCAACTCGATCAGTCTCTCCTGCAGCAACAGTAGCATAGTACTGCATGCACTCTAGCGACCCCACCCACGTAGTTTTAGATACCAAGGTTCGATCCTTCCATACCGGGTTATGGACGCGCTGAAGGATTTCAGCCTTAGCGGCGCTCAGTATCACGTACCCTTTCGTTTCACAGCCTTTTAGTAGCACCTGACTGTTGATCAGCGAGACTAAAAAGTAAACAACAAAATTGATTAGACGTAGCGTAAATTTTCTCAGCTGGGTGCCCTGATGAACTGGTTCATCGATGGTTCTCGTGTGGACTTTTTTCTTTAGTTTTTTTTTTGCTTTCCTGGGCAAACGAGAAAGAAAGAAATCAAGCAAAAACTTACTCAACCAATTTTTATGGGTTACATCATCTTCTTGACAGGCCTGCAACCCCTGCAGCCTTTGCCCCGTCGTCTGCACCGACAGATCATCGCTGAACACGACTGGCTTGCTGTCGACCTCAGCAATAAGTTGCTGTAGCATTGAAGCAGCAGTGCCTGCTCCACTGAGGGGAGAGGGAGAAGCTGTGCCCCCCGTCAGCACAACAGTGGTAGCAGCAGTCAGCAAACTGTCGCTTGGCTTAGGAGTCGCGTGCGTTTCAGCGTTGGTTGGCTTAGGAGTCCGTGTTTTCGATGTTGTTTCACCCCGGAACCCTTTTAAAGCTTCGGTGGAGAGATTTTTCTTAAGTTGCTGAAAGCGAAAGAAGAAGAAATTGTATAACATAAAGAACAAATTGCGTGGTGACTCTTCCTTCCAACAACTTCTGACTTCTTACGACTAACTGATTTCTTTACCTTGCTTTTGATGAAGGTATCAAACAACGCGAAAGCAACATCACGATTGCTTTTCGTCCACGCTCCCTTAAGATCGTACACCACGAGGCGGTGAGTGGGTGTGTCCGCCGTGTTGACCCCGGCCGCACGTCGATTGACCACCGTTTCACGCCCGTAGGATACCTTCACTACGCTCAAGCAGTAGCACTTTTCAACGGGCTGACGTAAGAGCTCAGAGTCTTCTACTTCGGTTCCTAAAAATCGTAAATTCACCATGGCCAGTTTAAAAAAAATACACCATATTTCACAACATAACTTTCCAACAGTTCCAACATAAACAAACAATTCGACATTCGGAAGTAGTGGCATTACGCCTTTATCTATAGCCAGCATTGGTTTCCTTACCTTGCAAAGCGCTTTTGAGCCAAATCTCGGCGTCGTTGAGATCGCAGTTCATGTAGGACACGGACCACTCAGCGCGCGGTCGATGTAGCAGGCCGTCCCCGATGGAAGAGAGATTGAGGATGTGCTCTGAACTAAACGTAACTCGCCCACCGAGAAGCTCGAAACCACGCTGCATCGCAAACGACATCCAGTAGTATACCTGCAAATGGCCGAGACACACCGGTTCAATCCCTGTCTTATTAAATTTTTTCTGACTGTGAAATTTATATCGAGGCTGTGGTGGTTTCCACCGTATAATAACACTATGGGTGGGGAGCATTTGGTAGTGCTGCCAGCTGAGCATGATGGATACTTCTTGAAATAGTTGCTGGACTTGTCCCCCCAAACCTACTGTTACTATACCCAGTCAGCTAAGAACATCACTCCTATCATACAGTAAGGACATTGCCAAACCTGAAATCGATGTACACCAATGAGAATTCGGACTTTTCGGTAATGGCGGCTCAGCTGTTTCTTTTTCGCACGCAAATTGTTAAACACTGCTCCTCTTCTTGTGGGTCTCGTAACACCTGTTACAAATTAAGGGTAATTTTTGTTATAGTTCTCGTTTATTATACTTAATTATTTCTAAACATTCCCGACAGGAACCAGGTTATTTTTTGATCTGATACGTACCTTTTTATAGAAACTAATTTACTGTAAGTTGCGGAAGAGACAGAGTTTGGCTAAAGTTTTAGTAAACAGAAGTTTACCTGAGAGAATGAGCTTGAGGTTCTCAAACCACCTCAAAGTGCTGCCATAGAGGAGAGCGCTGGGATAGTCGAATTCAGAACTGACCGCCTTCGTCTCAAGAGAGATGCTCACATTCAAGTTTTGCGATCGAAACGCCCGGAAACTGTCATGCTCCTACAAGAGAAACAAAAACAAATGAATCACAATCGAAAGAGTTACTGTTCGGTCTTTTGTACTGAAATACACCTGGTTAAACGCTTTCGATCAGAATATTTTCTTGACTTATTTTATACTCTCCCTCTCAGTCAGATATGAGCACTCCATAATCGGAGATTCACCCTAATTATATCTGCATGTCTCTAGCGGATCTGAACCAAAAAAAAAAATATATCCTAACCTGGTTGCTGGAGTACTCGGGTAGTTTATCAGGGGCACAAGGCATGACAGCATGATGGTCATTGGGGTCAGACAGACACACCCACGTCAGCTTAAGGGTCAGCTTTAGGTGTGGTAGCTGCAGCAGCCGACAGTCGTCGTACTTGGAAGCTGTCCGGACGAAAACGTTGAAGTCGCCTTGGAACACAAATTTTCCTGCAACATTTAATGACAATTAATGAAAATTGATTCCCATGATGCTGTGTATTCGGCAAACTACAGTACCAGGACCCCAGAGGGCCCTCAGAGCTTCCCAGAAGATCCTCCAACTTGTGTAGCTTCAAACTCACTTTCAGCTCCGGTGCATGTAACCTCTACAACTTTTACTCTCGACTTCTTTCATAGAACTCACCATTGGTCCAGTCCATTGCGACCATCGACCAAGTAAGTTCCATTTCTTCTGTCGTGTTGTACGGGTCCAGCGACGCATGCAGGAGCATGGTTAACTGCCGGGTGAACATGGTCAGCCGTCCATGGAACAGTAGTCTCATTTTGTCCCACCACGGCAGAGTAGGGCTCGGATCCCGACTCGGGGGAGAAATTTTCTCAAAACTCAGATTGCACTGAGCAATCACCGGCTCCCAGCACGGCCCGAATGCGTAGCGAAGGTGCTCCACTTCACAGTTAAGATCGTGGTAAAACTAGACAAGAAAAGTAAGTTCTCAGTGTACTGTGAGATTAAGACGCTCCACACAATCGTGAAAAAAATGGCAGCAGAATGATTTTTCAGGAAAACGGTTGGAATTTAAATGTTCTGACGTCAGAACCCTGTTGACTAGGCTGAAATTTTACGATCAAGTAATTTTGGACAAATTTTTATCGTCAAAAATCACTTAATCGTATGACCGCTTCGTTAAACTTAGTTAAATGAAAAAAATTACAACGAACAGCACATTATGTTCAGGTTTTACTGTAGAACGAATATTATCGAACGATAAAAATTACCGGTACCTATCGAGTATGGATATTTATTTTACCTTGAGAGCAGTCATAGAACGTTCTATAGTGGCTTTCCCCCACGGTTCCCCAAGTTCCACCTCCACATCGCGACGCGCTCGCTTGGTCGCCATTTGCTCTGCTCCAACCAGCCGCCCAAAAATCTGGAAAACGTAACAGCAAAATTATAAAAAACGCTGTATTATACTTCATCATCATCAAAAACATCTGCTACAATAGACTGCATTGCTTCAAAAGTGTGACTCCCTGGCACCACTAATAAAGAATTAGAAATAGCGCTATGCATCAAAAACAAGGTTAGTATTTTGGGATTTAAGGGAACATACCTGCATTCCTCGGATGAGCATCAAAGGCTGTGGAAAATCACGGAGTTGAAATTCCCACTCCTTGAAACTGCCGAACACTGAGCGGCACCATAGCGTGGAAAACTCCATCCCTTCTTCTGGCCACGGACTGTAAGAATACGACAGAAACGAAATTAAAAAAATGCAGTCCCAAATCTCCTCCAAAAAAAATTGTCACGACACACTGTCAACAAGGTGCCATCGCAGTTGTACCTATTGTATTGTACGTATTATGGAACCTACTGAAAACACCCCAATAGGGTGACCAATGGGAAAGCAGATACAAGAGTGGTGGCACCTGGTAGGGGAAGGCTGAGCTGCCGGTTTACTGACTGTTTTCCAGTCCAAAGACTATAATTAAGCCTATAGGCCTATAATTAAACCTAAGAGGTAAGTACCCACTTTTCAGGTATTCTAGTACCAACCTTTCGGGGTCTATGGCGGCCATGATGTTGGTAACATTCTGTTTCCCGTGCAGAGACGGGTCAGCCAGGGCGATGAGTTGAACGTCAGACATACACCACGCAAACAGCCTCGTCCGCATAGGACTTTGCTTCTTCATTTGTTTAGAGCGTTGGATGTAGATTTCTGCGTTCTTTTTCCGCAGACCAGCGTACAGTTCTTCTATTTTGTCTGGTGGCATGGACAGTAGGTGCGTTTTACATAGAGCTTCCACCTAGAACAATGGAGATTATATTTTTTTAAAATTGTGAAACTCATAGTCATAAGCTTTCATCATTCACCGTGTTCACCTGGCAGCACTGCCAAATACCAGCTCCCCAGATGTAAATTCCATTCAGAAAAACTTTGACAGGATCGACATCGTACCGGTGTCCTTTAAAGACAACCTTCTAAACCACTCGACTATCGAGGCTTTTTAAATCTACCTAAAAGTTTACCTTAGCGTCCAGCATGGTTCTTCGCTTGACGCTCTCCTGATACTCATCTTCCAGTAGGACATAGTTATCCCTTAACCGAACTTCGAAAGGATCATCGCTCATTTCGAACAGGAACTCGTTCAGTTTGATATGGAGGTCAGCAGGTAGCGGACTAGGACCTGCGAATGGCTGCGATCCCTTGCGGTGCGTTATTTTCAGCCACTTCCATAGGGAAATCAACTCTCCCTGCACTGCTTCCGCGTAGTTGTGTGAAAAAGGGAAACATGCTTTGAATGAGTCCACTTTCGTGCACCTGAAACATTAAGGTGTATGAGTTTGAGCTTCTATGTTAAAAATGCAAGTGGCACCAGAATAATGTCTTCATGTCAGTAACAAAGTTCCTCACCAAACTCTATTGACAGGAAGTACAAATCCCTCAGCCTTTCGCCTCTCATCAGCCACATCCGGATCATCGTTCTGGCGGCAAATTTGAAAGTTAGTAAACGTGAATATATCAGCATCATCAACAGCGATTTTGAGTAGTACTGTCTCCACCCCAGCGTACGACTGCGTTCGCCCAAACGCCAATTCGGTGGCCACCACAACAGCTTCATGTTTTTTGGACATTGAGATCAAAAGCTGGAAGTCTCCGTTGACTTTCACCGCCCAATTTAGCGGAGTTTTGTTCGGAGGTTTTTCGATTTCTAGTTTTGGTTCAGGTGAAACCTTCCTACAGAAGGCGGTGATTTCTTCATAGAGTGTCAAAGACTTCAAATGCAGATTGGCACTCCATTTGAGTTGAACTTGATCTTGAAGCTTTACTGTCAGATCTCTTGTACTTGATATAAAGTTCACTCTGGCGTTTTTTACGTGTGCACACATTGACTAAAACAAAAATATAAAAATTAGCACTGCTCAACGGTGACAAATTTTCTTTCATTAGCCTACCGAAGCTTTTCGGCTTCGGCCCATTTAACATATGCTCCTACTGTTCCAGAGAATAATCTCGGAAGTGAATAAGCAGATCAGAAACCCCTTTACTTTAGAATGCGATAGAACTGAAAGCCCAACTTCGCAACTGTCTCACTACTCAACAATGGAATGTATTACGCGTATGTAAGGGGGTGAACAGAGTTTCGCGATCGAACTGGCAATCAGGTCCACTGGTTTTAGTTATTTTGTGCCCAAAACATACAAGAATAAACATAAGATGTACCTTAATCTCTTCCGAGCGGACGCAACTGTGCTGGATTGCCGTAGGCTTCAGGGCAGAAATTTTAGCTCCCTCGACCAACCAATCGATCTTCCCCTTGTGGTCATCAATAGTGAGCTTATCGAGCCGCGCCATAAGACAAACATCTTTCTCCGCCAGCCAGTACAAATTAGCATTGGTACACGCTAAATTCGAAGTGAATAACATTTTTGAAATTTTTGGAGCCATTTTTTTAGTCTTTCCCACATTGACGCGGCCGACATTGTATTCTTTTGCGCACTCTAAGCATTGTACTAAGTACTGGGCAAATTGTGAGCTCCACTCCGTTCGAAACAAGTCCATCATGGCGTGGATTTTGATTTCGTGGGCACCTTGGCTTCGGACTTTTACTAAAACCACCCCAATGAAGAGGGGCGTTCCCCAGGTGTGGTATTTCTTCAGCATGTGATCGTCTGTGTTGGGAAGCGAATGCCCGATTCGGCACCAGCAAGACTCGACGAGCAACTCAAACGACCAGTGCTGCTTCCCAAAAAATAATTTTCCAAGAGGAGACTCGTAGGTATTTGTTCGCAGATCCGGTGATTTTTCCAGGACAAATTTAGTGTGCTGGAACCCCACGGAAGTAACCTGAGGGTCCTCCGGCAAGTGGCACCAGACACACACTTTCCAGAGTTCCACACACCCTGATATCTGGCACGTGTTGCAGAAATTCTCAAACCACGAACTTTTCTCTCTGAGTAACATAGCCGAACCTTTTTCAACGACAAGGTTTGATTCTTTCGCTTGTAAGAAATTGTTAACTACCCATGGCTTCATGAACACATGTTCATAGCTAACGGTCAACTTGTCTAGAACCACGTAAACATTTAGTATATCCTCTTCGTAATTTCCATCTACAGTAAGTTTAGACATGTCAACAACCCGGTTTTTACTGCATTTCACATCGAAATTTTCCATTTGGAACGATAAAAAAATTTGTGGTAGCCTCGAAGACGGTTCCTTCACTGGTTTCAGACTTGTTGATTGATTGACTTGTGTGTTTATTAACAAACTCTTCAGCGTGGCACTGAAATCGACTTTGCTATCGTCCCGCATCCCGTTCAGCATGGAATTTTCAATTTTGAGGTTGAAATTTTTTGGTATTATTGGTAGGAGATTGTAGAAGAGCAGGGAGGGAGGGGACTTTGTTTCCAGCGACGGTGGCGCCACCGTTTCCGCTCGCGTCCGTTGCGCAAACCCGTAGATGGCTTCGTGGATGACTGCTTGCGTATTATCCATACCTAAGTATAATTTTTCGACGGACAGTGGCCCCTGAGCGATTACAGTGGCTTCCAGAGTCACGCCGAAGGAAAGTTCACCTAGGCATGTCTGCGGGTCTGATTTTCCCGCGTGTTTCAGTAGTTTGGCTGTTGTCGAAGCTACTGACACGTTTACTAGAAGGGTGCGTGCGTTGTGGATAATACTTCCATCTAAGTGGACCTAAAATAAGTAATTGTAGAATTAATTATTTTGCTAGTCTGACCAGGGGAGGATTTTAATCAGGTTAGGCTATTTTCCCATACCGGGCAAAAAAAAAGCATTTACTTTCCTTGTGACTTTAGGTAATTGGGGAAGAATATGTAGATCTATTTTTTTCTTTTCTATTTTGCAGTGATTTTTCTTCTGCACTCGTCCCAACTGATTTTTGTAATAAGCCAAGTCTCTACTTACTTCTCCCGCCGAGGCGTGGACCAGCCATTCCGGCGACTCCGCCCTAAGGAACATAACGGATATATTGTACACGTGGATCGCCATGAACTGCACGAACGTTATCACAGCAGGCGGGATTTTCTGGTTGTGAAACGACAACTCCCTGTCAGTGCCGAACACGGCCGAACGTGGCGACTCCGCCGAACGTGTACTGGCGTTCACATCGATCCGCAGATCCTTGATCACAACGGACAGCAGCTTGGCCACTTCACTGCTGAAGAAACTGCTTCGAAAGCCGATCTCATCTATTTGCTGGAAACAATTACAAGGTGACGGTAAAACTTTTTTATTGGTAACATTTATCGGTTGCCGGCTTACAGGTAAGGCTGAGACATGTCCCTGCTGCGGAGAAGAGGCAGACAGATCCTAGGGTTGGAATTTTTGATCAAATTAGCGTTCCGGGCACGATACAAATTGGGTCCGTACTTACAACAGAAACATGATTTTTCGTCAGCTTGACATCACGGAGGGTAAAGTACCACAGCCCGATTCCGATTCTGCCAATGTCAACTTCTAGCCGATATTTCCTTTTGCACAGCCATGCCAAAAATCTTGGCAACAACCTGGAAAAGGTGTGTCAAATGTCAATGTCATAATTTTACAAAAATAACTGCAGGTGATTAGGTACAATGAATTACGTTGAAAATAAATATACATATTCTAGATAACTCACCATGATATTCCACAGTAAAGGGCACAGCAAATTACTACAAAAATTAAAGGAAAAGGAAACATTTTTGTTTATACAAATATCAGCTGTAACGTCATTTTACGGCCATTTTTGTGCGTTCTAATGACACGAAAAAATAAGTAAATAGATATTTATTTTCGGTTATTTTTCAGCTACTAGCAAATTATTTTATGTTAAAAATATAATTTGTTTTTTATAATATAATAAAATACTTAAAATGAATGAGCTTTTGCTTTCAAATTAATTTTTATTTTTATTTATTTTGTTATGCAAACCATAAAACGAAGAATAATAACATTGGGTTTGTGGCGTAGTTTCTAGAACATGTCCTCGTTAGAGAAGAAATGGGAAGACCTAAATATCACTCGAGATGAGGTGAAAAACATCGCTGAAGCGCTTAAAAATGATGATTTCAGGAAGCTTTTGGTAGAGTATGTGGAGGAGACTCAGAATCCTGCCAGCCGAAAGAAATATCAAGATGATATAGTTCAGCTTGAAGCCGAACGCGGAGTGCAGTGCTCGTTCGTTAACCCCGAGCCCGGATTCGTCGTCAAAACAAGCATTGACGGGGTAAAAAAGGCTTTTATTAATGTCTGTTCTAATTCTTTAATCGGGAAACCTGTGTCCAGACCAATGACAACGGAAAATAGCCGAGGCTTAAGCTGGTCAATACCGTACTCTCAAGCCCCCGGCCGGGAAGATTACGATAAGAAGAATAATCGGTGCATTGTCTACGATGTCATTTTCCATCCGGATACGTTGCATTTGGCCGCGAACAGTAAACAGTTCAAAAACTTGGTCATTGACACGGCTCTCAAAGGAGTAGAGAACACGTACTCTGTTAAATTAGACCAACGCAACATAAAACTGCCAAAACTCAAGTACAAAGGAATTCCTAACCCAACTGTGATACGGAAGAAATCAAAAGCCCCGGTGAATCTTACAGAAAATGATTTGGAGTTTCATAAAAAGTTTGAGTTTCCGACGAGTGTCCCTGAGACGCCTAAGGAACCGTTGGTTACATCTTTCGCTAAGGAAGAAGTGAGCGAGTATACGAGACCCCACTATGTGGTCAAACACAGAACCGATATCGATATGCAGGAGTTTACAGAAGACAGGAGCTCAAAAATGAATGCGGCAATACCAAAGGAACTTGTGATAGAGGTCCATCTTCCGCTTTTGAAATCAACTCAGGACGTAAACCTTGATATTCTTGAAAAAAGCCTGGAGCTTGTCTGTGAAAAACCTGCGAGGTACAAACTGAACCTAGAACTGCCGTACGCCGTGTCACAAAATGGGAACGCAAAGTTTGACACAGATAAAAGAATACTGGTCGTGACTTTACCTGTGCTTCGTCGTACCCAGAACACCAGCGACTATATCCGAGAAGACAGCGGTGTCGAAAGTGACAGTGGGGAGCATTTAGTCCAAGAAAACAATAATGCGAGTCCTGAAGAGATGAAAAATGCTGAAAACATAAGAGACACATTCCTAGATACGGAGCAACACTATGTTCTTCCTTCATTCGACTGTAACCGCGAGAACAACTCAATCTGCTTTATTCTGAACGTTAAAAACGTTGATCCAAGTTCGATAAAAACAAAAAACTTGGAGCATGGTTTCCTGATAAAATTTACTTCAGTCGGCTCTGGCTACTTCCCAATCCACTATGCATTCTGCGCCAAATTCGATTCAACCCTTGCTGAAGATATTGGGGTTGAAGCTTGGGACAACAATGTTACTGTCCAGGCTCAGTTGAGTTATTTAGAAAGTGAAGGCTCCATCCTAGTGGGACTGAGCGAAGAAGAGCTCGAAGAAAAACGAGTTCAAGATATTACTGATTTGACGGGGGCAACTGACGATAAGGAAGAAGAAGAGGAAGAAAGAGAAAATCCTATCACGGTGGTGTCGGTGGCTGAAGACGAAGTTGTATTTGACGTTGACATGGGTCGGGAATCCTCGCCCGAAGATGTTTCTGACGAAGTCTCCCAAGACATTCCTGAGCCTACTCCCAAGTTGAGGACCTACTCGGAAGGAAGTGGAGACGAAATGGTAAACATTTTTATGTCCCATGGGACTACAGCTAACGTAGACTTAGTTCATAGACTCGAACTGATAACAGTCAAATCTTCTCATAAAGAATTTGTCGGAGTTCGAACATAACTTTGATATTAATTCATTATTATTGTTAGTTGTATAATGTACCGATAAGTAGCGCTACGGGCGTTGTTGTTACTTCAGTTCTCTGTGTACCGCCCTCGCTATTAGACGTAGGTACAGAGGCTCCCGCGACAATATAATACTGCGGCTATAATTATTCTATCAGGCTTAGTAAGCCGTGTTTTGATTAGGATATTTTCGAGTGCTTATTCTCGTGACATCCATACCGGAATACTTAAGAGGAACACTGCGAGTTGGTTCGTCCTTTCCACTGATTATCTCTGTTGTATTTCCCATATCCTCCCTTATTTCTACATTATCATTATACCTACCCTACGAACCTAATTGTCCTATGCACCTTTACGGTCAACGAGGGTAAGTTGTGATTCATATTTCCCATTAGTAGGTATACCTACAAAACTCCATTAAAATATATACAGTCCACTATTACCAAAATAAAAATATAACTGGGTGGTACCCAGACAAAAGGTCCTTACGAGCCAGATATTGAACTGGTCAAATTATTTAATTAATTAATTATTGAATTAATATTGAGGGGTTCGTTCGGACTCCAGACTAAGAAGATTGCCTTCCTATAGAATGTGCATGGGTGAACCCGTCTTCTTAGCTTGTATTATCGATATACTCTATTTTATTCCTTATACATTGAGGTAAAAAGTCGAGCATCAGGAATTGAGCATTTTGCCTCAAACGTCAGGCAGGTTTGCTGACACTGTACTTTCTTATCGTTGGGCCGCTGCCAAGTTTGCTTGGTCGCTGTCGGCATAATTGCGTGGGATTCGTAATCTCTAAGAATTGTTATCTCTATTTATGGGTTTATTATCATTGGTAACTAACCATACCTACCTAGTCCAGGATGTGTGACGAAGGTCCAAATGCGAAGGCTCTGTCTGAGCAGAGACAGTACCTCGTGCGAAGAGTTCGTGAAGTTGTAGCACAGATCAAAGAGCTAAACGTGGAAACTCATGCTAGGGAGATCCTCTCTAAAGCAAAGCGAGTAGATGTATCTTATCAGCCTACTTGGGATAAGGTGGAAAATCAATGTTTTCTGTATAACAGTTCGGTTAGGAAGAGCCAGAAAATCCCTCTCGAGGATGATCTTCAGAAAGAGTTTGCGGATTGTGTGGATTTCATCAATACAGCAGCGATTACTGCTCAAGCTAAACTCCAAAATGGGCAGGCTCCTCCCACAGCTCCCTCTCAGCCAGTGGCAGGTCAAGAATCTGTCCGAAGTTACCTAAAGCCAATTGAGCTTCCCAAATTCTCAGCTGATGAATTTGAATATTTTTGGGGATTATTTGAATCTCTTGTGGATAAAAATCCTAGCCTAAATGCAATCTTGAAGTTTCATTATCTATCCAATGCATTGTCAGAAGATGCAAAAGCAATCATTTCGGGATTTTTACCCATATCAGCGGAAAATTACCCACTTGCTAAAGAAGCATTGATTTCTCATTACCGAAATCCTCGTCGGCAGGCCAGTAAACATGTTACCAGCCTACTGAACTACGATTCTCTGCCCGGCAACCACAAGCCAGCAGAATTAGCCAGTCTTGTCAATCATTTCCAGAATACTGTTTCTTCCGTTAAGAAAGTGGAGATGGAGGACTTAGGAGATTTTTTATTGTTCCAAATTCTCTACTCGAAGTTGGAGAAAAGGCTCCGTATGGCCTACGAACGATCGCTTGAAGATAGCAGGAAGATTCCTACCCTTGCAGATCTTCTAAAATTTCTTAAGGATCAAATTCAAATGTCAGATCTGAATGACATCGCTTCCTTGAATACTAAAAGGGATGCTAAGGAAACTCTTAAGCCTGACGGTGTAAAGTCAGCTCCCATCAGAAAACCTTTCGCCAAGTCTGCACTTCTTATCAAGGACGACACTACTTCTCCTTCACAGAAAAAGTGTGGTTATTGTTCTGGTGATCATTTTATTTACCAGTGTGAGAAATTTAAAACCATTCCTGTGGAAGAAAGGTATGTTTGTGCAAAGGGAAAGCATTTATGCTATAAGTGCCTAAAGGCGCACAAAGGCAACTGTACTTTTAGATTCAGCTGTAGAACCTGCGGTGGTGATCATAATTCATTGTTGTGCAAAGGACAAAGAAGCTTCAGTCCAAACGAAAATGCCGAGATAAAGGTGCATGGTGCACCCAGCCTTAACCAGACGCGGAACTCTGGCGACCAGCCAAGTAATTCGCTGAATACGCAAGCCCTATCATGCAACTCAAGGAATGCTCAAGCGTTACTTGCTACTGTTATCATTGAGGTCCGGGATACCTCTAACTGTCCTGTTCTAATTAGGGGTGTTGTTGACTCAGGCTCACATCTCAATTTTATCACTGAGCGAGCCGTACAAAAACTTGGATGTGCACGTACGTGCGATCGCACAATAGTTAATGGAATCTCAGGTACCACCTCTTCAAAGGGAAAGGTCAATCTTCATTGTGAATCACGATTCAGTCATCAGAGATTCAACGTTTCAGCATTGGTGTTACCAAAAATATGCAACGATTTGCCAAGTTGCTTAGTGAGTGAGGAAGCCATCTCACAGACAACAGACCTTCCACTCGCGGACCCATCTTGGGGAAGACCAGGGCCTGTTGATATGTTGTTAGGAGCAGAAGTCTATGCCCAAATTCTGTCAGCTGAACGTCCTATAGTCAACGTAACCAACAGCTTGGTAGCTCAGTACACTTCACTGGGATATGTCCTCGTAGGTAGTGCAGATGCCAGTATCCTGCAAACTACTTCATTGTTATCAGTAGATGACACTCTTACCCGTGCTGTAGAGAAAATGTGGAAACTAGAGGAGTTTCCCGAAGTACCTATATTAAGTCCTGAAGAACAGGCAGCTGAGACATTTTATAAAGAGACCACTAAGCGTGACCCAGATGGGCGTTATGTAGTCAAGTTACCATTTCGTTCAGACGTTACTGAGCTCTGTGCAAATAAGTATCCCCCGAAAAAGGCTTACGAAAAGTTGGAGCAAAAGCTCGAGAAAACGCCGGAAGTTTCGAAATTATACAATGAATTCTTCGACGAATATCGTAAGACAGGAATGATGGTGCCTGCTGAAAATGCAGTCGAATATAAATTAATTCATCACGCTGTGGTGAAAAGTTCAACCACTACGAAGGTTCGGCCCGTCTTCAATGCGAGTAGCCCGGATATCCACGGCTACTCACTCAATGAGCAGCTGTTGTGTGGACCGTCGCTGCACTCTGACATTTTTGACGTGTTACTGTCGTTCCGATTTCAGCCTGTACCATTCGTATGCGATGTAAAGCGAATGTACAATTCGGTTCTTGTCGATCAGGACGATTGGAAGTTCCAGCACATTTTGTGGCGGCCTTCCGCGTTGGAGGAAATTCAAGAATTCGCCTTGACGAGAGTTACGTTTGGTATGGTTCCAAGTGGGTACCTAGCCCAAAGAACCATCCAACAGTTAGTAGAGGACGATGGTACAGCCTACCCTCTCGCTTCTCATGCTTTGCAGAATCAGATCTACGTAGATGACCTGGCATGTTCTTACCCCAGTATAGAGACTGCGTGTGAAGCAAAGAATGAGTTAATTGACTTGATGAAAAGGGGCGGCTTTGAGCTGCGCAAATTTGCTAGCGCCAATTCTGAGCTTACTAGTGATCTGCCGTCTGAGCACTGCTAAGATATTGATTTCGGTGACCAGAACGCCACCTTGAAGATTTTAGGACTATGTTGGAGCCCATCCAGTGATGATTTTCGATATAATATTCGAGAATTCGATGGATCAATGACTAAGAGAAGTGTCCTCGGCTATGCCGCACGTCTCTTCGATATCAAGGGACTTTTAACGCCAATCACAGTCGCTATTCGAGCCTTTATTAAGAGACTCTGGGAAAGTGATTTGGGATGGGACGATAGGTTCCCCACCTCGCTCTGTGAAGAATGGAGTCATTACTCACAGGAAATGCCGAAACTGCAACTACTGAAAATTCCTAGATACATTCCAGTATTTTCATGCAGTCGACTTGAACTGATTGGATTTTGTGACGGGTCAGCTGTTGCTCATGCTGCCTGCATTTACTTGCGTTGCGTACAGGAAAAGCAAGTTGGAATATACTTGATTCGTGCTAAGGGGCGTGTTAACCCCTCAAAGCCACAATTGACCATACCCCGAGTAGAGCTTCAGTCAGCAAAATTACTCGTCGATTTGTACAAAAGTGTTCTGCCCAGACTGGCGAACCTCCCCATCGCAGAAACTATTTTTTGCACTGACTCGACCATTCTCCTATCCTGGTTAAGGATTCCCCCGCACAAATTGCAGTTATTTGTTGGGAATCGAGTGTCCCACATTCTTAGTGTGACCGATGTGGAACAATGGAGGCATGTTAATTCGGAAAATAATTGTGCTGATCCGGCATCCCGCGGTTTAAACCCTTCCGCGATGGTTGAAAACCAGCTGTGGTGGGCAGGTCCTGAATTCTTACAGAAAGAACCGATTGAGTGGCCATCTATTGAGCCTACATCAGTGCAGCCCTCAGAGTTGCCCGAGTTACGAAAAACTGCATTGGTTTGCACCGACGCTGCACCGTGCTTAGACCACGAGCTATTTGAGAAATTCAGCTCCTTATTGAAATTAAAACGCGTTCTCGCTTGGGCGAGAAGATTTATAAACAATGCGAAAGCCAAAGCAAATGGTACTCCTCGGAACAATGGTCCTCTTACCGTTAGCGAGCTTCAGGCAGCTATGGAGAAAATACTACTAAAGGTTCAGATGGCACATTTTCCTGAACTGTACAATGGGAGCAAAGTTCCTAAACATTTGCGATCCCTTACTCCCTATGTGGACCCAAACTCTGGACTGGTGCGAGTTGGTGGTAGGTTAGAGAACGCCCCTCTCCCCAAAAATTCCAAGCATCCATATTTAATCCCGATTGTGCACGCTTAAGTAGCACGTTCTTAAGTTAATTATTAATTACTAATCTATTATAATATCCTTTGTTTTTATATCATGGGTATAATGTTTTACTATTTACATTCATCTCATTATTCATTAACCTATTTATGCTCAATATTCAATAATCTTAACCCACTATTATTTGATTATCTATTCACTATTCTTTATTAACTGCATGTTCTTACTCTTTAATCAATGATTTCCCTTGGTCAATCATGGTGGTCGGGATGTCGGAGTTCGAACATAACTTTGATATTAATTCATTATTATTGTTAGTTGTATAATGTACCGATAAGTAGCGCTACGGGCGTTGTTGTTACTTCAGTTCTCTGTGTACCGCCCTCGCTATTAGACGTAGGTACAGAGGCTCCCGCGACAATATAATACTGCGGCTATAATTATTCTATCAGGCTTAGTAAGCCGTGTTTTGATTAGGATATTTTCGAGTGCTTATTCTCGTGACATCCATACCGGAATACTTAAGAGGAACACTGCGAGTTGGTTCGTCCTTTCCACTGATTATCTCTGTTGTATTTCCCATATCCTCCCTTATTTCTACATTATCATTATACCTACCCTACGAACCTAATTGTCCTATGCACCTTTACGGTCAACGAGGGTAAGTTGTGATTCATATTTCCCATTAGTAGGTATACCTACAAAACTCCATTAAAATATATACAGTCCACTATTACCAAAATAAAAATATAACTGGGTGGTACCCAGACAGAATTCTTTCCATTTTTCGCCCCACTTAGTTAAATCCTAGTTTGTAAGGTAACGAAAATTCAAACGAGGGTCACTGCCCTCGCACTCGAAGAAGCTGCTCTAAAATATTTTTTTTTTAATCTCACAAATCTCTTGTTTTACTGTTAGAACGGCGGGCTTCGTCGGAGTATTCTCAAGAACCGGATGAATCGCAGCTTGTCGGAATCATGCGCAGATGAGGCGGGTTCGGGGTTCGCAGGAGGAGTGCTCTACACATGGTCAGACTCCTGCATATCTGAGAGGGGTGACGGGGACGGGAAGGAGGTCAAGAAAACCGTGCGGTTCAGCCAGCATATACAGCGGCAGACGTTCAGGTATGATTTAAGCAGAAAGCGAAGGTACGGAAAAGAGCTTTCAAGCTGCCAGGTGGATTTCACCTTTCCAAAATATTTTACTAGACCGTTATCCTTCCGAAAAGAACAGTTGGGGCCTTTCACCATCCTGCCGATAGCGCCCTAATCGTAAAGTTAGCAAGTGGACTTTTAACGGGAAGATAGATAGAGTTAGCAAGTAGACTTTTAACGGGAAGATAGATAAAGTTAGAAAGTGGACTTTTAACGGGTAGATAGATAAAAGTTAGCAAGTGGACTTTTAGATAGATTTATTATCTGCACAGTTAGCAACTGGTGATGGCCACCCTAAATAAGAACAGTATTTTTGATTCTCCGTTCTCCTTCAGATCAGTAGCAAGAAAGTAGACTCATCATTTAAAATTTCAAAAACTTTCGCCCTGATTTTCAGAGCCAACTCGAGCATTCTAGGCCAGCGCCGTAAGAACCAAAAAAGAACGAGAAATAAAAAGAAGGCAATGGAGCGACGACTGAGTGAGAGTGAAAATTCTGAAGAAGGCGACGAGAGGGAAAAGTGGACCAAGCGCAAACCGTCCAAGCACTGCGAAGCCATTCAGTCTGTGATAGCGGAAGAAGACACCGACGCCAAGGAAGAAAAGAAAACCGAGCTGGACAAGAAGAAGAAAAAGAAGACGAAAAGTATTGATTTTCAGAGTAAGCTCGTTCATGAGTTGGATGACTAACAGTCACTGGAAGCTTTATTTGGTGGTAGGCTAAAAGGGAGTAGAAAAGTAGAATCAGGGCTATTATTTATAGGGAAAACCGAATCGGTGAAAATTTTGATTTTGGCAAACTATTGCGGACAGTTTTCAGCAGATTTTGGGTTATTTCTTCGATGTACTTTTGCGTTTTATTTCAAGTGTTCACCTTTTTTGTCTGTTAGTTACTTTCTGCTTTTACGGTTAATTTGGCATTCTTTGCCTGAACTATTTTGAGGTACGCGGCAGTGGTATGATTTTGTTTGTACATTTCATGTTTCGTTTTGAGGGCTGCCATAGAGACAAAATAGAGTATCAATCTCTTTTCCAAACAGGTATTTCTTTCCCGTATTCTGGGAACGGGTCTTAGGAAAAGTCGTTCACCTCGTATAAACAAATGGATTAAAGGGGGCATCCCCACGCGTACCTAAATAAAACACAGCTTTATTTTTATTTATTTATCGTAATCAACATACTTCTCATGGAACGTTCCTTATTGTACCAATCAATTGCATGCTTTTACAAAACTATTTTAAACTTATGAAGTATGAGCTAGTTCTAGGATCTCCTCCAAAAATCACAAGAACACTGTTCTGCTGGTATGAATATTGTTCTCAAAATTCTTGTGGATTGAAAAATACACTAAGACATTCATTCGTTAAAAAATATTTCTTTTTCTTGCCTGATTTTGACACTTTCAATAAGAAGAATCTGTGGCCTGAGACACCAATGAACCATTTTTTAGTGCCTACTCGTGACATGGGCGTATGAAGACAGGGGAGCACAAGTCTCTAGAGCTGATGTGGGCGTTCACCCTGTGCTCAAGTTTTGCATTAGAAACAATAAAAATTAACGAGGGCACTTTGTTTTTCCAGTCAAGTGGCGGTCGGGGCAAAGTTAAACGGAAAGTAGGTAAAAACAACACTAGGAGAAAATAGGTAGTTGCTCCTTGGCAGTGAAAATAGAATCAAAAATTATTTCACATCCAACAAACAAATAATTTAGGGATTTATTAGGTAGGCACCTATAAAGGTCTTATTTCACGAAATCCAAAATCCGGGCACATTGAACAAGAAGAATAAACCAAAGAGGCTATTCTAGATCTGCGGTTGGTCCTCAACTGGTTCTCAATGGGGAAAAATCAGTACTTCAGGAAACCATTGGATTATCAAGTCTGATGGCTGACTTAGTTTCAGTGCTATCGCCTTTTAGATTCTGACCACTAAATAAAAAGTTTTACACAGTGGCCGGATTTTAGGTTTGTAAGTCACCGAAAGTGGCGAAAGCTTTGGCTACTTCTGCTTTAGTTCCTCTTCTGCCACCTATCTCACTGTAAGCTTACTGTAGGAACCATCAACTAAAGATAAATCGATATAGGTATCGTCTGACAAGGACACAGCTACTCTACTGTCTCAACTATGAAACTGGAAATCAAAATTTTCAACCCACTATATCTACGAAGGGAGAAGACCTTTCGGAACAAATTTAGAGTTCCATTACACGGCTGATATAGATTCTCCAATTCCGTACCATGCAATAGGCTCATTGGCTGTGACAGCAGTGTTGAGAACTTAACGCAGAACTAGGATAGCCCTTTTATTGTTAAATTGCTGAACCCGGTTTCTGTATCTCGCCTTTAAAATCTAACAACAAAAATCGTTGCTCCTATATAGCTATTAAAAATACAACATTACAAGTAGGCAGGCAAATTTCGCTAAAAGTAGCCAAAAAAATTATCATTTACCTACGTACATGACCTGCCTACTTTTTAAAAACATAGCAACATCTACTTACTTGTACATAAGATATATTTTTTCTGGCAATACCTGATACTAAAGATGGAAGTCTCGAACAAGGCTTTAAGTTACGGAAATCGAAAATCAGTCCTTCCATGCCAAATATTTACTCGTTGTACCATCAGTTATTGCTGAAACTGGATTCAGTTGTAGTAAAGGTAAACTATTGGCGGGTTAAACACTAAGGGCACCAAAAAATTTTCAGAGAAACTGTAGGATGGTTTTTTGTTCTGAAATATAATATCGGTATCTTTTCAGGAACAGGGAACAGTCCTGTTCAATTTGTTGCGATAGCGTGATTACTGACAACACTCGATTGTGCTATCGAAACACAAGCTGTTCAAAAAATTATATTTCAGAACTTTTTTCAACAGTCTCTTATAGGAGGTAAGTACTTATTATCTATGCTCCCATCTTGATCAAACATAACTGAAAGCACTAGGTAAAGTAAAGCTGGCTCAGTGAGGAATTCCTTATGCAGTAGTGGGCTCAGTAGGAGTTGAGGGGCAGTCCCACTTCAGATGAACTTCTGGAGTAAAGTGTACGATGTTGACGTGGACTGCTTGACATTTTTCAAATTTTGGCGGGATAGGACAGAGTCGATACTCGACATCATCACCTGGGAGAGGAACATATTCGCCTTCAATGCTGGAAAATATAAATAATAATTAGTTTTCTAGAATAAAGTTGTGTTTAGGAGGGACGCTATTGGGTAATGGGTATAGGGGACCCTCAGAACACTTGGCGGTTATAACCTACTTACGTTCGCATGTAGCGTTCTGATTTAATATTGATGGGGACGTTGATTACATGACCGAGTCAATATGAGGAGTAGCTTCAGATTTCAAAAGGAAAATGACCTGACAAAGATACGACGCAACGGCATCTTTTCCCATTTGCATCACCAAATATCTGTTTACCATGACCGAAATTTGATTGTTAGCCATGAATGAGAGAACGTTTACCCTAAACTCTAGGCTGTTAGGCCATCATGAATTTTATCTGACAACACGGATATTCACAACAACACGTGATGAATGAACTTACTCAGAGATGTGAACAAAATATTCCTTGTTATTTTTCTCCGATACAACAAAGCCGTGACCTTTGTTGCGGCAAAAGGATTTGATCTTCCCGTGTTCGACAGGGTTCTCCAATGCACGGGCAGAGGTCGAGTCTGTCCGTGTTCGCCGAGTGATAATAGGACTGGGCAGTGATAACTTCTTTGGGCTGCCAGGACTTGCTGGAGGAAGTATTAACGGAGAGTGAGGCATTTTGTGGGACATTCTGATCGTTAATACAATAATAACAGAATGTGACAATTACTGACACATTCGTAAAATATCAAGCAGGTTACACCTCAAAAAGAAAATGTAAACAAGACCCGCAAAGCCAAAAATTATTTACGAGTATGACGCAGTGCGCATGCTGTTTATGCGATCTGAAAATCTGTTTGTATTTGGTTATCTGTGGTTTTCTTACTTTTCTGCAACCACGTTTTCGAGCCTTTTTTAAAATTGTATTTAGTTTTAAGGAAATTCAAACATTTTTTAGTATAGAATTATTATAAGAGTTAATTTAAAATTTTATTTTATTTAAACTTAAAGTTATTATATTTTATTTCTTCTGTGTTTTTTCTGTTTCTCTATGGTGTGGCTTGAGACAAAATCTAAACATAAACAAATAATATAAGTACAAAGATGCCCAAAAATTTACTCTTAAATTTGTTTAAATTGCTGTTTATAATTGCTCCAAGTCAGAGCGGAGTTAAAAATGTTTTATTTGTGATGATAGATGACTTGCGTCCAGCTCTTGGTGTTTATAAAGGCGAGGCATTCACTCCCAATATTGATACTTTGTCGGAAACCGGGGCTGTGTTTCAAAATGCCTTCTCCCAGGTAACGCACATCAGGATTAGGTACAGCAGGCTGCGTAGTCCTTTGAACAAGACCTGCCATCATCGCAGATCCCCATGCATACCTACCCTACCTACCTACCTGCGCACCCCATTACAGTCACGTCATTAGTAGGTAGGTACTAAACATTATTAGCAAAGAATCTGTAGTAGTCACTCAGCTAGATTCTGGACCTGTAGGTAGATAATCTGTATACCTACCTACCTTCAAGTCCAGTAGGTAGGTACCTAGTAGAACTACGAAGTACTTACAGCACAGCAGATGGCTCGGACTCAAGATTTTTGTACAGTTCATCCGTAAGCCTGCGGCTGCATCTTCACCAACCTGCAGAGCCTATACTGCCTTTAAGGCTCTAAGTAGTACCTACCCTGCGGCTGTAGACCTTACCAGGTACAGGAGCCTGTCTAATACCAAGTCCTGTTCCAGATGGCACTGTGTGCTCCTAGTAGAAATTCTCTTCTGACAAGTCGTCGGCCAGACTCAATTCGCCTTTACGACTTCTACAGCTACTGGCGAGAATCAGTCGGAAACTTTTCAACGCTTCCGCAGTATCTGAAGGAGGCCGGGTATGATACCTACTCCATTGGAAAAATATTTCACCCAGGTACTTAATGTGAATATATTGCAAGGCTTTTCGGTAGTAAGATTTGAAAAAATTATCAAAATGTTCTTTCCCGTTTTTTCAGGAAAATCATCAAATTTTACCGATGATGCACCTTACAGTTGGAGCAAAGAGCCATGGCACCCGCCGAGTGAAAAGTACAAAGATTCACCGGTATGTTATTCCGATGGAGGTTGGCATACCAACGTAATTTGTCCCGTAATACTGGAAGAGCAGCCTGGGAAAACTCTGCCCGACATAGAGTCAACAGCTAAAGCGATATCGTACCTCAAAACTAGAAATAGTTCCAAAAATCCGTTTTTCTTGGCTCTGGGTTACCACAAGCCTCACGTCCCTCTCAAGTTTCCTCGGAAATACCTAGGTGAGGTGCGTTGCAGTATCTTTTCGAAATACTTTGCCCTAAGTAGTGCAGCTAAAGTTAATAAATCCATCTTCCCGAAAAAGTAGCCGAGATTTTAATAGAACGTTGATTGTTTATAATTTAACAGATTTGTACCCGCTGGACAAAGTGAAGCTTCCCGCAGTTCGGACAGTGCCTGCGAGTCTGCCAGATGTCGCCTGGAATCCTTGGAATGACCTGAGATGGAGAGATGACATCAGAGCACTTAATCTGTCATTCCCCTACGGACCTATGCCAGGTGAATAAAGTACTTTATTTGTGTATACGTTAAGCCTGTCCACACAATGCTATTTGCCAACGTTTTAAGAGGAAACTGTGCATAGCCGTAGCAAGGGGGGGGGGGGGGGGGGCTGGGGCCTTAGCCACCCCCAGGTTTTATCTGACCTACACATAACGGCACATAAAGCCATGCCTACCCCCCCAGGTGAGGAGAAGGTCTGAGTTACTTAGCCCACCCAGGTTTTTGGTCCTGCTACGCCCATGAAACTGTGTATTTGTTTTTTCAGATGAGTGGGCAAAGCGAATTCGGCAGAGTTACTTCTCAGCCATAACGTACATAGATGATTTACTTGGCCAAGTTCTGGCAAGTCTTCGGGAAAATGGTTTGGAGGAAAATACGGCTGTTGTCCTTCTTGGAGACCACGGTAAGTCTGCTAGGACCGGATATAAACAGTGCTTTACTTGGAGGATCATACTCCCACGGCTCCTTATGGATGACTATTCATAACAGTTTAATTTGAAAAAATGTTGGCAATAGCTTCAAAGACACTAGACTCGTACGACCAAGGTCCTGGGTTCAAATCCCGGTAGCAGCAATTTTCTGTTGGTGCAACACCGGATATTCATATGGCTTCATCGAGCAATCAGTTTGTTTAATTAACATCTGTGCCTTCGGGTCAAAGATAAGGGCTGTATGCACCAGTAGGTGTAGGGGCCTATTTAAAAAAAACATCAAAGGTACAAATATTACAGATTCTCAGGGTTTTCATTTCAGGCTGGTCACTAGGCGAGCATGGAGAATGGTCCAAGTTCAGCAATTTCGACATCGCAGTCAGAGTTCCTCTTATCGTCAAAGTTCCTAAACTGACCACCGGCTCTCACGTCCACGACATCGTGGAACTAGTCGATATCTTCCCTACACTGGTGGATTTGCTTGGACTACCGCGTATTCCTTCTTGCGGGAGTGATTCGAAGCAGATTACACTGTGCACTGAGGGAGAATCAATGATGCCCATGCTGCTGGGTCAGAGAGGAGTAAAGAAGGAAGCATTTAGCCAGTACCCAAGACCTGGTAGGACACCCACGGCTCACCCTGATTCGGATAGACCGAGACTCGTGCAAATAAAAATCATGGGTTATTCGGTAAGTAGTTATTGCACAGACGGAACAAACAGATATTTATTTATATGAGAACCGCTTTCGTTGCTAAAGTCGGTTTTACCATTTTTTGATCAGAATTCTGATATTTAAAATTGAACTGGTACTTTTGAAACGGTATCATCTGTTTTCTTTTGCCCAATTATTTCTTGTGCTTTTTCGATTGCTCCACAGTTACTAATCCTCATCTTTTCTTGTGTTAAATAATTTTTAGGTTCGAACTCACCGACATCGCTTTACAGTGTGGGTGTCCTGGAGGAAGTTTGTGCCCAACTGGTCTGACGTGATAGCAGTGGAGATGTACGACCATACCATCGACCCAGACGAAAATGTGAACCTTGCAGGCAGACCAGGGCTGGAAGCTATTCAGCTACAACTGAAGAATACCTTAAATCGGCATTTTAGTACCTACTAGTTAAAACTAAAACATGGGATTTCGTGGTACCTGCCTCTACCTACACTCTATTCTCCTTTATATTCCTTATCACACAAATGTGGTTTTATTCATTTTTCACAAAAGCCTATTGTATAATCATGAGCATAGCTACATGCAAATACAACAATAATGTTTCTTGGGCTGAATTTGTAAAAAGAAAACCTTTCATTTTTTTTTACAAATCTAGCTTTTAATCCTGATCCAAACCAGTCTGTTCAAATTACATCTAAAACAAGACGCACCGGTTACAAAAATACATATCGTTGACGTTATAAAATACTGAGACTTCTTCACCTTTTCCGTTACAGAGAAGATTCATTTTGTGCTGGTTTTTTAGTAGGACAAAAATAATTATGTGACAATTAGGAACACAAAAATTAGAATGATTACAAATTGGGTGGAAATACAAGGACGTACAAGGAACTTTTTTTTTCTGACAAGAACTACTGGGAAATTCTCTGTTTTGGAATATAATAAAAAAAAAATAGAACTAGTTCACTATGTTGGAATTTACAAAAAGAAAAAAGACACACGATTGTTAAATCCCAAAATAAAATAAAAATATGCAAATATGTTATAAGTATCTCAGAAAATATGATTTCTTTACAGTTGCAAATATGATTGTCAGAGAAAACAGGCCCTTGCGTTTAAAAGATATAACTATAGTCCAAGTCAGGCTAGGAGCGTACCGATTACTCATAATTTCTTGCAAATCTAGGGCTGATCAAAACTTCTTCTTGATCAGGGAAATATCTGCTCAGGGTCGGATTGGCATTTTTAGCGTATGGTAGGATATGGAACCCAAATCCGGATCGGCGTCAACTGAAAATCTTCAAAAAATTATGAATAATCGGTACGCTCCCAGCCTGACTTGGACTATAGTCACTATGCGGCTTGTATGAAGGGGAGTTCGGAAATATTTTAGAATGCTAATTTATTTCTGTGTGCTTTTTTCGATTTTTAACTAAATAACTTTTAACCAGTTCAGCCGCTTAAATACGCTCTGACTATCTGTCTTCGGCTGAATTTCACCACTTTCCGATAGTGTCTTTAACGAGAGGATTTAACGAACCGATTTACGATATCGTATGTTTAGCTTACGACAAATGCCTTGAGCTTGCACCTATTTCTCTGCGAACGCACTTGTCGTAAGCTAAACATAGGATAACGCAAATCGGTTCGTTAAATCCTCTCGTTAAAGGCACTATCGGAAGGTGGTGAAATTCAGCCTTATTCCTTTGACCATGGTTAAATAAGTCACAATACTGTCTGAGATTCTTTAAAAATAGGCAGTTCATAAAACCTGTCCGAGGAAGAATATAGGAACCATTGCCTGCGTCCCGTCTATACAACACAGAGGATCATATCCAAATAAACTCAAATTGCAAAATATAGAACAAAACCCTTTCTTACCTGGGAACACTTGGAAAACGCTGACGTAAGCAACGGCAGAATACAATAATGGAAGTTTTAAGTACAATGCTTAACACTTAAGACCTCAAATTCCAGCTTAGGAGTTCGTTAGCGCGTCCACATCATCGGCACATCACAAGCCCACTAAGACGAATATTTGCAGTAAGAAGATGTGCTTGTTTTGTGATTAGGCTTGTTGGCGAACAGTTATGCTTGAATACACAGACCATACGATCACAGCGACATTATTATAACAACGAAGGCAAAGTACGTGTAGGAAAGTTACTTACATTTACGATTTCTGGGCTTATTTCATCGTTCAGAACCTGGACGCTTAATTCACCTCGAACTCACTTGTACAATCCCATAAGAAAAACTCTGGTAAGATACACCCAGAGCTATTCACTTACATGTAAAGTATTGACTGACTCTGCCCACAGATCTGAATAGAAATTATCAACTTACTTCATGTAACAGATCTACCTTTCAGAAAATGCCACGAGAGCAGTAACGAGCATGACTATATGACAGCAGCTTTTTATGCCTTATTAAAAAATGACTATTTGGCAGCTTCAAGTATCTTACTGTGTTTGTCATCCACCTGCACCTGCACCTGCATATCGTAATCATGGTTGGAAGCAAAATCACCCGGTTTTTTTTTTATTTGGAAATTTTCTGAATGAGTGCGTAAATATTTTTTAAAGAATTTAAAAAAAAACTGAAATTTTTTTGCACACTCTTGAATGAAACCAGTTAAAAAAAAATCATTCAAAGATGTAAAAACCCGCACAATTTTATTCCCAACTGTTCCGCCGAAATATTTCGTCTCAAAATGGCTAGCCGCGTTAAGCTTTTGAGCAGTTACTCCAATAAATGCCCTCGTGGTCTAAAAATTGATGTCACCCTGCTCACGCACGGGGTGGGTCAGCAGGGCGGGGGGTCGGAAACAGCGAGTCGTACGAGGGCGGCATATCCTTGGTGTCGGGCTCGGCGGAGGGCGGCAGCGGGGCGGTAGGAAGGGGGCAGTCCCCGTCTATCGGCTCGGCTGGGAGCACCACGTGATGGCGTATCTCAGGCTGAGGACGCGGAGCACGCCGCCTGTGGAGCCGCTTACACACCCAAAGGCACAGTGCGAACTTGAGAATGATCAGAATAATGGCTGCTACTGCGCCGAACGTTACCTGTGTCAATACAATGTGTCATTATTACTAAATTACTTGATCGTAAAATCACAACAGACATTAAATTTTGGACCTAAAATAACGTCAACAAACAGCAAACGTTCCGGCTTAAATCTTTTTAGCAATACTTTCCTCAGTTGTTCAATCTATACACTCCACTACTTAGTTTCCGAAGATGTATTTCTAATTTGTAGTTATGAACTCACAGCTAATAATAATAATAATAGCAGAGGGTTGGGGGGACAAGCCCAGCAACTAGACCGTTTTCAAGAACTATCCATTGTGCTCAGCTGGCAGCACTACCAAAAAATACCAGCTCCCCAGCCATCGAGTAAACGATGGGGACCTACAGTATTAGGTGGGTTCCGAACCACCACAGCCTCGATATACATTTCACTTGACATGCTGAACATATCAGAGGTGAATGCCGAGCAAAAAAACTTTTTGGTAGGATCGGGATCGAACCGGTGTGAATCGGCTCTCACTGCTCCTCAAAAGTCGACCATTTAGTCAACTTGGCTATCGAGGCCGTTAACTCACAGCTAACATCCTATCGAACTGTTCTTGGTCAGAAACGCTCACCTTGGTGCCGATTCCGGAGCCCACCAAGTCTTTAGGCCACTCGTCGTCCATGTCCTGCCTGAGGGCAGCACAGCCCTTCTCGTCAGCGCACGACGTGTAAGGGCAGTTCTGAATCCCGTCGTCCACAAGCTCGGAGAATATACACTCCCCTATCCGGCACTGCGTCAGCTGCGCGTTTTTGTCGTTTTCATAGCATCCTAGAACGGTACACATCATTACTCTATTTCTAACTTCTAAGTCGAAGGGTTGGAAATAAAACTCCTTAGCGCTGCAGCCCTAGAAAGTAACTAAGGTTAGTGCAATGTTTTCCTTATAGATAGGGTAACTGGACCTATCTGACGAACGTCAAACCCACCGCACCGTAACAAAAATGGGAGCCACTGGGTTCGGAGCCAGTAGAGTGCATAGCCTCGATTTAGGTGGAATTCGAAAAATATTCAGGACCAATCAAACCCGTAAACTAAACACTATTAAGCACGTGGAGGCGGTTTTGTACCTTCTCTGCAAACGAAGCACCTTACCTTTTTTGTAAGCAGTGAACCCCAACGAAACGACTAGTTTTTGACGTGGCTGAAGACGATCGCGTGAAATGTAGATTTCAACTGCCACTTCCCCGCCCGGAGCAATATACGCATTGGGGGCGAGATTTCGAATAGAAAGGTCCACTTCTTCTCTGCTATCGTCATCAGGGCCAGGGGGAAGCCACATGCCAGGACTCATAGCCCCACAAAACCTGAAAATACAATTCAGTCTTCAGGCTGTCCGTGGTGGAAGGGTCAGGGTCATGGCCTCTTGGGTTCAAATTCCAGAAAGGTTTCTCTCATTACCAGAGACGGCACAATTTACTTCGTAATTACTCATATTTTGCGTCGTGGGGAAACTATTCTAAGATCTAATATGTCTCTTCTACTTCAGAAACTAGTCTCACCTTCTCGTGTGGCGGTTTCTGAGGCCCAGCAGCTTGGTAATGTCTTTCGAAGGCACTGAAAATTCCACATAGTCTTTACATTCTCCGCTGTTCTCATCTTTACGGAAATTTAATTCTTGAATAACGGCGTAGATTCCTGGACCAAGAAAAAAAATACTAGTATTAATTGAAGTACACTGGAACAGCTCTTTTTTCGTTTATGACTGTAAACATACTACGCCAACCCTTTCACGGGGTAAGAATACTAAGAATGTTAGTTAATATAATTTTTTGATCAGAGAGTAAGTAATAGTTTGTTAAATCGCAACGCAGTAAACTCGTCTCAGTTCTTAAAAAGGTGCGAAGCACCCAACTACCTCAGGAAAGATATACCTAAGCCAAAACCGTTATGGTGCCACTGTATAATTATCTTTTGATACCTGTTTATTAATTATGAACATTACCTTCATCGTATTCATCCCGGTCTTTGACTTTAATAACAAACTTGCAGCTGAAATCGTATCGTCCCGTCCAGCTGCCGAAGTAGCCCCCGTCGCGAATGACTACAACTGAGCTTTCTGCGCCACGCAGCTTGATATTCGCTATGTCATAGTCCAGTTTACACACATTCCCATTGTTCAAACCCACTGAAACAAGAAAAATCACTACTAGGGAGAAACTTCATGGTCTTTTAGAGGCACTTTTACTGTACCAAAGGTGACAAGATAAACACAGGTGTACTCCTGTTGAACGAGACAGGGCTAAAGTCTGCTTTACCTGTATGTGAGGCACAAAGGGCGATGTTTCTTAATGACACATTCGTGATAGGTAGGTACTGTATACTTGACTGGTGACTCATGCAAGAGTGTTCTGTGCTTACGTAAAAACCTATTTCAGAAAATTAAATACAGAAATATTCCTACATATTTGAACATATTAGAGAACTCCCATCCTGTTTTTTTAATTTTTACAAAAGTTTCAATCAGTTCCTGACTGCTGAACACTTGTTGAAACGAAGTGATGGTACTGATACTGATAACAGTCAATTACCTAAAAAATTTCATGTTCTTCGAAGCCAATATAGAAATTAACACTGTACTTACTCTCTATATACGATGAAGTTGTTTTTACAAGAAAAATACATATTAAAGCTTTTAAAATAATACTTCTAGGGGTTAAAATACTTTCAAGTGCCATCTCATATTTTTTATTTATTTACGTTCTAAACATGTTGTCCCTAGCAAAGCAAAAGGTCACCACCATCTTGGATTGTCTGGAGCAAAAAGAAGCGGGAAATTCAAACTTTTTATTTCTTCGCACTCATCTAGTCCTACTTTTTTATCATCGCAAAACCCAATAAATTCGTCTATTTTTTTATTAATAGGTAGATAGGTGACCTTATTCCGACTAAGTGGGCAAAAAAATAATAGAAAAAGTCTTTCCAATTTGGACGTGGGTGGAATCGAAAGTAGAAAATAAAGATTTGAAAGGGAGAAACCGTTAATAAGTAAGTAGGCACATCAGCGTGGGAGTTTGGTATTATCCATCGTGGTTGTTAGAGCGTGGGCGTCACACGCAGACCTAAGTGCTGAATTTTTTATATATCTACAGTATGGATTTGCGAAGGTGGTACTTATCTATCATACGTTATCTATTTCTCCAAATGGAAGAAAATCTCTTTATTTATCCATGTGTACCTAAGTACTCTACTTTCCTAGATAGGTTGGTAGAGGTTCCAATGATAGACAATAGAACGTTCCGTTACCGTCCTACTTCACCCTACGCTACTCCAGTGTCCACTTCACAATGACATGGCATACTATACTTAAATATCATTGTCAAGATTATGTAGACCATCACAAAACATAGCTAAATCCATAGCAAATATATTTTAATGCCACAAAAAATATTTCGAATGGGTTAAAGCGAACAAAGTTATTAACGATATAAAGAGAAACTTCTCGGGGTAGGTAGATATCGATACCTATTTGCAGGGATGGGATGATTATTATATTAATAATGTAAATAATTAACTATCTACTAACAACCTACATAAATTTTTTCTATGCGATTACAGATTGCTTTTATACTCTCACTAAAATTACAAAGTAGGTATGCAAATGAGATTTACAGATTACTTACAGTCTAGGAAGAAAATATAGGTACTTTTTATCCGTTCTTGTACTATTAATAGGAATAAGTCAGTCAATTAAGACGGAATATACATTTGCTATTTGTTTACGTTTTTTCTCACAATTTTTTGAGGAAATTGTTGGATATTTCCATGTTCTGAAATATAATATGCCTTTCTTGTGTCACAAATTAACTGGCTATCTTGTCTTTTGTCTAGAATATTTTCAGTCAACAATTCCATCATAAAATTGTCTGAAAAAACAAACATGAAATAAGAACTCCACATAATTTTCAAGCCGCTAACCCACCATTGAAGCCCGTTCATACAATTTCAATTTTGTACCAGCCCTACTTTAAACTAAACGAGAAGAAAATATTTTGACCAACTGGAGAGGCCGATTACCTACATGAAAATGTAATTTTAAATTTCCAGTTAAAAGATTACATTAAAATTGCATGAAATTACAAAATACGTTCAAATTTTCCTTGCTATTACAAATTTAACTAATTTACAAAGTACGTGACTGAATGGCTACCCATCCCTGCCTACTCGCATGCACCTACCAATTATTTAAATAGTTACTTGCAAGCGGTAGTTATACTATTATATATACCTTTCTCAAAAACTTTTAGTAACGCTAAGAACAAACGACGACAGGAACTTGCAACGCTTTTAGTATTTAGTAGTTTAATTTACATCTCCACTCGAGGCATAATAATTGAATTCCGTGCTTCGTCTCGCATCTTCCCGAGCTACATTATAATTGTATTCCATGTTTCGTTTTGCATCTTCTCTCGCGACATTATAATTGTATTCCATGTTGTTTCGTTTCGCATCTTCTCTCGCGACATTATAAATGTATTCCGCGTTTTGTCTCGCATCTTCTCTCGCGACATTATAAATGTATTCCGTGTTTTGTCTCGCATCTTCTCTCGCGACATTATAATTGTATTCCGTGTTTTGTCTCGCATCTTCTCTCGCAACATTATAACTGTATTCCGAGTTATTTCCTTTTGCGCCTTCTCTAGCGACACCATAAGTGTATTCCATGTTTTCTTCCGGACCTTCTCTTGCGGCATTGTAATTGTATTCCGTGCTTTGTTTCGCACCTGTACCCGCGGCATTATAATTGTATTCTTTGTTTTGTTCAAGATCTTCACTCTCCGCATCATAATTGTAAAGTTGTTTCGCCAACTGGATGTGATCCTCCGATTTATTAAAAATTAAATGAAACTTTAAGCTTTGCTTCGTGGCAAATCCGTGGTTGCAGGCTTGACAAGTAAACGGTCTATAGTCAGTATGAGTCAGCATATGAAAATTTAGATTTTGTTTTGTACTACACGTTTTGGTACAATATTCACATTTGAAAGGCTTGTCGTTCTTATCACGGTGCGTTGCCATGTGGGTTTTCAGGGAACATTTAGTTGCCAGAACTTTTCCACATACTTTGCATGTAACATCATTTGGGTTCAAGTGAATAAGAGTGTGACTTGTGAGATTATTTCGATTTGTATATGATTTATGGCAGATCGGACACTCGAAGGGTCTTCTGTCTTTATTGTGAGCAATGGTCAAATGCTCGTCATAAAGTTGTTTGTTCTTAAATTTTTTAGAACAATAGCGACATGTGATGGATTTTTCATGAATATGATTACCGATCATGTGAGTTTTCAAGGTTTGTCTCGTTGGGAAAACCATTTTACATACATGACACACTATCTCATTTTTAGGGTGGTAACCATGGATGTGCGCCCTCAGAGAAAACTGACTGTTGAAACTCTTGTTGCAAATAATGCAAGTTACAGGTTCCTCATTTTGAGTATTGTGAATGACGCTTTGATGCCTCTCCAAGTTCTGCTTGGACGAAAAGTGTCGTTCACACGTGTCGCAAGAAAATATTCTTTCACCCAAATGCTGCATAATGTGAGACTTAAGACTAAATTCGTTTTCGAATTCTTTCCCGCAAAAATTGCACAAAACTTTAGTGGCACTATTGTGAGTAATCATAGTATGGCACTCTAGGTCCCATTCACTTAGAAAAGTTTTACTACAAACGGTACAAACCAGTTTCTGATCGTGCATCTTAATAATATGGCTTTTCAAGGTGCTTTTCAGCTGAAACGATTTATTGCACGTAGAACACACAAAGAGTGGCTCAGTATGGTTCTTTGCGTGTTCACTCAGAGATCGTTCAGAGTAAAACGATTTGCCGCAAACTTCGCAAGGAAACGATACTTCCGCCATATGCTTCCGAGCATGCCTTCTTAGATTGTCCTTCCAACGAAACTGTTTGTGGCACACATCACAGGAAAACATTTCAGGTTTTCTTATTTCTTTATGAAAATAGTTCATGTGAAATTTCGTTGTATAAGTTTTTTGGCAAATCTTACAAAAATAGGGATTTTCAGTTGTATGAGTCTTCATGTGGTTGTGATCTAAGTAATATTTTGTTGCGAAAGTCCGCGGGCAAAATTTACATTGATAAGCATTTTCACTAGTATGGGTTTTCATGTGATTATGTTCTAAATAATACAGCGTTTTAAAAGTTTTCTGGCAAATTTTACAGGCAAAGGGCTTGTCCCCCGAGTGAGCCGTTTTCATGTGCCACTTGAGGCGATAATAACTCATAAAAGTTGATTTACAAATTTTACATGTAACTGATTGGTCATGAGTCTCTGAATGCTTTTCGAGGCTTTCTTTCGTTTCAAATCCCATATTGCAAATAGTACAAGTGTGTGACGATGTGTTTTCGGTTGCAGAAATCCCTTGGACACAGTTATGTCTGTTTAGGAGAACGTTTCTGGTGAAACTTTGGTTACATAGATTACACTGGAAAAGGGTATCGGGATCAGGCGTGTTGCAAGAAGGGCTGGAGGCGGTATGGTCATCAGTCTCCACATGGTGTCTCAGTTGGTCTTCTGAAGTGAAACACTGCTGGCAGATCTCACATTCGAAGCAATCTTCTGGTTCAGCTTTCACCACTACATCCACGATAGGACCGTACTCGGGTCTCATTTTGTCAGGATCTAAAGACATAAGCGACTAGTCAGACATGGCACAAACAATAGACATAAGTACCGGTATTCAGTTCTTTATCATCAATTTATTTACAGAGGTCTTCATTAAGGGTCCGCTATACCTGACGGTGCATTTTTTGCCACCCATAAGATTAACATTACGAGCGGCGATTCATTTTCAAGGTTTACACTTGGTTGGAAAGACACAAAATTTTGCCTGTACTTAGCCCAAACAATGTTCTAGGAAGTGTTCGAAGCAGATTTCCCATTTTTTTACTGGTTTTCGAGATACAGCACTTTTCTTGAGGTATGCGATGCTAGCATTTGCAAAACAGTTGCAATAAAAGAAACCAGTGAGAAATTGGGAAATCTGCTTCGAACACTCCCTAGAACATTGTTTGGGCTAGGTACAGGCAAAATTTTGTGTCTTTCCAACCAAGTGTAGACCTTGAAAATGAATCGCCGCCCACAATGTTAATCTTATGGGCGACAAAAAATGCACCGTCAGGTATAGCGCCCTCTTAATGAAAACATATACCAGGTAGGTTACCCTTGTTTTTCAACTTAGGGGACACCCAGAATTGTGAGAAACACCAAACCAGAGATCCAGAAGCTCTAACTGCCGCACTTCTTCTTGAGTGCTGTCAGAAAATCGGTCTAACCACTGCTTTAGAAACGTCTCTGCTCCCACACTAAGTGTACTTACCTGTATGATTAGTAGGTAGGTACCTATTTGTCATGCCATGTCCTTGACAACACTCACCAGGATCTTCCGATGTACACAAAGGCATAGGCACCACAACATCTACAGCGACAGTGTTCATTTTGACCTCGCAAACGCGTCCTTTCAAATCTGTAAGTAAGGAAATACCTTTTAATACAGAATAGTTCTCAAGTAAGTCAAGCTCACGTGGGCTCCGACTTCTGTTAGGCCTGCCCGAGCAACAATACAGAGCCAAAATTAGTTTGTAGTCTCAGGGAGACCACACAAGTAGAAATCGTAAAACAGCGAGTCACACCCTCAAAAGCAATAAAATATTGCTTTTACTGCGGGCACACCTAGTCAAGGGTAAAAAAAAACAACAAACTTTATGAGGCTTCCTACTAAACTCTGTAAAAAATAGAATTTTATCTTATCTTATGAACCAAACCGTTCTCAACTAAAAATAGCTCTACTTACCAGCTTCTTTATTAATATCTTCTCCTGAAAATAGAGGTGGCGCCATGGTGAACAAATCAATAATAAAATAATAAAATATTTTATTCGGCCATTTTGGGATGAGGGGATGGATCCAACTTTCGGGGCCCACAAAAAAACTAATAAACTGTGTAATAAATCTTACAACGGGCCCTGAAAAATGGCGCACTTTTGAATTTGCTAGTTTGGATGGATGGAAAGAATGCAAAGCGAACGTTTTACCTAAGTAGGTACATCATAATACGATGAATACATTATTATGAATTCCCAGTATTTCCTTCACTATTTTTCTTCTCTCGGGTCAAGTAATAAAACAATTATTAAGTAGGTAACAATGTAGGTAATTTAGTAATTATTTTTCTACAAAGATCACTATAAAGTAGGTACTTGCCGGCTGCTAGAGTGCGCCTACCCAGGAATTCACTTTATAGGTAACCAAGAGTGGCCACGGGTGATTTTTAAATCTTTTCTTCAAGAAATACCTAAGTGTTTTTTTAAATGGTTCATTTGACAATATTTCTGCAGTTTCTGATAAGCTGGTACCTTACCTGTATCTTTCAACATAATATGCACCTTATGCTTTCCCCCTTACTGCTGTAACAGACAAAAATAGTCGACCGTTAGGTATCAAGCGTAATATAATTCAGAACAAATAAATATCCAACAGAACGAAACAAAACAAAAACTTGCATGAAGAAAGAGCGGGAGCGGGAGGTTCTGTGACGAAGGAATCCATCACATTCTTGGCAGCTTTCATAATATTGAAAATTAACTGAACTTCATCATCCTCTTGATAATTGCTGACCAGATGCTCCTATAAAAACCCCGCACCATCTTCAATATCAACCACCTCCTCCCGCCAAGGGCGCCTGTCGACCGTTAGGTAGGGTAGCCCAGCCCAAGCTAAGAAAAAAACTATATTTTCCTACATAGGTAGGGGGTACGGTAGGGGGTGTGAGGGTAGTAAGTCATTCGGAAGACATTTGGGCCATCACAAGTCCTATAGGAAAAACGCAGACAAGGCTACGAGACCTTATTCAGTGAACTTTAAGGAAAACCCGTCGACGTCTCTCATGCATTCTAGATCTAAGTTGAGGTTCTATCTTCGTGGTGTGGGTGAGTGGGTGGTCACTACCGCGTCACCTTCATCATTTTTTTTTGTCTCAGACCTCAAACCATACCTCAGCCCGTGTAATATCATACCCTTGACCATGCCCATATATGACATTCCAGAATAGTCCATAACGTATAGCCGCATGCGAAAGCACCCTGAGATGCACACAGGTACGAATCCCGTTAGCAGAAAATTTTCTCCTGTGACCCACTGAATATCTATCAGAGCTCTCACCTAAAACTCAGAAAAAAATGCAGACATTCATTTCCGTTGAATAGCTATGCGTGTTTCCGCTGTCCCTTGCTGTTGGTAAATGCGCTGATGGCCGATCGATAGGCCTTGGGTAATGAGTCCATTTGAAATATTGATGAGGACCTGTAACAACAGTAATGCTGTCGTTACCTACCCCCTGCTGGCCCGCAAAAGCTTTACCATGAAACCACGAAAACAGCCTCGATAGCCGAATGGTCTAGAACGAGCAGGGTCACACCGGTTCAATCCCGATCGTATCAAACTTTTTTTTGAACCTCCACTGTCCACTATGTTCAGAAATTCAGTGAAATGTATACCGGGGCTGTGGTGATTCCAAATACCTAAAACTGTAGGTCCCCACGATGGTTGGGGAGCTGGTATTTGGTAGTATCCACTGCCACCTGAGGACGATAGATAATTCTTGAAATGGATTGGTTATTGGGTCTATCCTCCCATGCCACTAATAATTATACTGCTACTACTACTACAATGTCTATAAGAACTCAAGGTCCCTGATTGGACGTTACGCAGGTGGCCCACCAATCGGCTGACCAATACGGATTAAGAAAAAATATATTCTGAGTTACTGAAAATCGATTTTTCTTCAAAATATTTTTTGGGTCGCCTCTCCCCCCCCTTTACAAAAATTCTTTGGTATAGTGAGAGAAAAAGCAAAGAGTGGTTTCCCTTTCAAACCGCCTTAACTCCCATCACCGACTCAGGCATGATAAATTTTCAAAGGGAACTCCCGAAATAGACTCTGCGGGATCAAGAAAGTAAAAACAACTTCCAACAGATACGCCTACAGCTTATTCGTTATGTAGCACTCTATACACTTGAGGCCCAGAATAAATAGTTTATGAGCGAAATCGAACGAAGCCAGTCGATAAGCACTCCCTTTGCTGTTCCGTAATGACTACGTGGCTTCACTTAGTCGTTCCGCTGCCCGGTCACTAACCAGTCACTAAAAAATATTTTTCCAAATGGTTTTGTCATAAGTGTAGTAAGTGATAACGGCGCAACAGCCTGTTGCCAGTCTCGAAATGGTGATGTGAGGTGTACATTGTAAGGTACGGACCTAAGCTATTAAGGGTCCGCTATACCTGACGGTGCATTTTTGCCGCCCATAAGATTAACATTGCGAGCGGCGATTCATTTTCAAGGTTTATCCTTGATTGGAAAGACACAAAATTTTGCCTGTACCTAGCCCTAACAATGTTCTAGGGAGTGTTCGAAGCAGATTTCCCATTTTTTTACTGGTTTTCGAGATACAGCACTTTTCTTGAGGTATGCGATGCTAGCATTTGCAAAACAGTTGCAATAAAAGAAACCAGTTAGAAATTGGGAAATCTGCTTCGAACACTCCCTAGAACATTGTTAGGGCTAGGTACAGGCAAAATTTTGTGTCTTTCCAACCAAGGGTAAACCTTGAAAATGAATCGCCGCTTGCAATGTTAATCTTATGGGCGGCAAAAAATGCACCGTCAGGTATAAATGTGAAATGTGTTTTGGTACATGAGGTATAAGTATTTATAGGTAATTTCTACGTCTCATAAGAATGATAAAACAACGTTCTTGTACCTACTTATACCTATCTATCAAAGGTTGACGTTTCTATATTTTCAGTGTAGGTAGGTAGACAAGTATTTCTTTATTGACTTTTACTGATGTAATGCAATTTATTTCCAAATGGAAATTTACCTCCAAATAAATATTATCATTATTATTTTTTGGTACGAAATAGGTACACAGAATTTTACCTAGATGACGTATAGCGTATGGCCCAAGCCCAAATTAATTCAGCAGGTGATACTTACACTTGATGTTTCGAACAATTCCTTTTATAACAAGTGAGGCAACAGATTTTCTGAAACATTTTTGCGTCTGTATAGACAAAATATTATAGGTACCTAGTAGTGGGGGCGGTTTTACACCCCTAGAATTTCCCCACCACCCTAAACCTAACCTAACCACCCCAACCAAGCCTATCCTAACTACCCCTAACTTACATCCTTCAAACCTCTTCACTCTTAAGGGCCACCATACATTCACTAATTTTTTACGTTAGGACTTCAAACTTTGTGAGAAAACTATTGGATATTTAAATATTCTGAAATATAATATATATGTCTTTTTAACGTCATTAGTCATGAGGCTATGTTGTGATTTTACGATCGAGTGATTTTTGTCACCAAAAAAACTGTCCAAAATTCAGCCTTAATAAAGTAAGACAACTGAATAAACAAAAATATGAACAATTTTAACGACGCAAATTTCACCTTAGACTGAAGTGTACCGCTACCGATGCCCATCGCTGAAGAGCTCAAGTTGACGCCAACGGATTTTCGCGCCAAAACTAGTCCAGTACTCGCACGTCAGGAAAAAACGTCACTAGATGTCCGACCGCGATCTGCGGGGCCCAGTAGCCCACAAACTGCGGATAAACCGGATTTCCTGACGCTGCTACTCCAAGTAAGGCTCGTTGATAATGCTAGTGCCTGAAAACATCAGTTAGTTTAAGCCTATGTAGGAAGCTCAGCTGGCTGCAACGCTGGTACTGTATCGCCCAGCATGGTCCTATTATATGGCCCATACTCTGATCGTGTATGGGGTAGGGTGGTAGAGTCCATTGTGTGGGCAGCAGCACTGCTGAAGGCTGCTTTCCTGGCAAGAGTGGTACGTATCTATATAGGTACTGGCCCATCTTTTCACAGACAGAATTTTTCTTAGGTACCCATTTCATAAAAATAAAAATTTCCCTTTTTCACTCAGTAAGCCTGATACCCTAGCCATGTAATAAAACCATTAGGGAAGTTGGGGAAATTGGGTAAGTTGTCTCCATAATAATAGGGCGGGGGGAGAATAAGCTCTCTGTCCATCTATAAAATCGATTGTGACAGTTCTCCCTTATTGGACTCAATGGCACCCATCGGAGGTATAGCACACTTTCGGTAGAATTTTTCATTCCCAAGCTTCGGATGATGTTACAGAATAATCTCCCCTTACCATACTAGGTATATTCGACCGACGGTTGTTGGCAGGTTGTTGGCCCAACTCGAGAGAAACACTAACCATCTTCATGTTGGGCCAACCAAAGATCCCTACAGTATTGAAGCACAGTGTAACTCTTCATCCTTGCCCCAACCGCTGACGTGGTCCCAAAACCCAAACTCTCCATTTCCCCCTCAGGTACCTACAGAAAGAATGGTGAGGCCTCGATCCAATAGCTCCCCCCTTGGGATCCAGGGGGCAGGTCGGCAGGAGGAGGGGGTGAAAACGCTGAGTCGTCAGAATTCGGATGCGTCCACAGCCCCTGTAGGAGAAAGCAGCCGCGACAGCAGCCCTCAAGAAAGCGGAGGTGGTGGGGAGCTGCGCCCCCTCAGCAGAATCAGTGTTGGCCCAATGCCTAGCTTCAGGGTGGACGGCCCTATCAAAGGGACCCAGAGTGATGATGCCATAAACAGGTACACCCCTTTATAAAAGCTTAAAATGAGTATTCTACAAACCGACGAAAAGTGCTGATAAGTTTCTATTGTAGGTCCAAGGCAATCAGGCTAATGCTGATGTTGATTTTAGATACTCCAGCCACTTCCAGGAAAGCCGTTTTCTGCCAGACAAAACCCATTGCAATCACTTAAACAAAGTCAGCAGTACGTGGCACCCCGAACGAAGAGCATCCAAGGTGGTCATCCACGCATCCCCCAAACATGGATCCTACGAACATTTCCGTGAGTCTGGATTTGTGCCTAAGCCCTATAACGGTAGGTATGCGTAGGTTAGGTTAGAAGTAGAAAGGGGGTGGGGGACAAGCCCAGCAACTAGACCCTTTCAAAACTTACCCATCAGCTGGCAGCACTACCCCATACCAGCTCAGCAGCCATAGCGTTAGTACACAATGGGGACCTACAGTTTTTGGTGCGTGCCGAACCACCAGAAAACCTTTGGCAGGCTCGGGGTCGAACCTACGTCACCCGGCTCAAAAGACAACCTGCTAAACGACCTGGCTGTCGAGGTAGTCAATGTGAGGGTTAATAGACATTAAGGTTCTCGGACTGCTGCAAAGCACCTGGCTAACACGTTTTGGTGCAGTCTGGCGCAAAACAGGTGCTTGAGAACTGTACCCGGCCAATACCCATTTATTTTTTTCTGAAAAAATCCCCCGCATGTTTCTCTCCATTTGCGTATACCACCAACGCGGCCTGAAAGTGGTACAGGTATCATTAGCCAGAAACCTGCCAGCCAACAGGTGAATCTACAAAATATACGACTGGAACAGGTGAGTTCCTGAATCTTTCCAGACTGTTGTCAGTATCCATAGAAACGGTTATTTGTTTATTCGTTTTTATTGATGGCACAACAGCACCAATTTTCAGAGATATTATGTACATTTTATGTTGACTTTTTTATATGACATCATTCTCCTTAGTAAGTATTCTTCCGCCTAAGTAAAATTTAAGTAGATATGTATATTCCCACCTTGATTCTACAACCATGCATCAAGTTGGTAGGTGTAAGCAACGCACTTGTCTCAGTTAAATCGGCTCAGAGGGGAATGGTACACTATCGACCAATCGATGGAGGCTTTACAACTAGGAAGGGCTTCGATTGGTCAGAGTGATTTGACGTCATCGGGAGATCCTCTTTCATAAATGAGAGACAACCTTTTGAATGCATAGACCTTGGCCCTTGGTTGTGGCAAGGAGTTACGTAGGGATGTAACTATACTTTTGGGTTGTATATAGGGGAGAGAACTGCACTTTCTAGAGTAGATACTTCCTTGTAAATTTCGAGTAGCGAGGATATCTGTAGGAAACCTACTGTCTTCAGCTTTGGTCAGCTGCTCTCAAAATGTGAAATTGTAATTATGGAATTATAATTTTTAGGATTCAAATATGGACTTCCGACTATGGTGGTTAGGCGACAGAGTTGTCACGTTTCTCAATGAAAAGGACCCTATGTTGTTCCTGGACCTACTGGACAGAGACGCCGGGAACGCTCGTAAGCTGCTGACAGAATTTTTAAATCAGGACCTCACAAACAGCCAAAAATCGGAACAACGAGCAGTTTACTTTTACAAGACGTTTTATGATAAAATCATTGAAGAGGAGGTTGTGGTCGCTGAACCAGTTATTTTCTCTGAAAAGGAAGATGCGTCCCCACACATGGTAGTTGTCAAGAAGAAGTTAAAGAAAAAGGTGAAAATTGATTCGAAGAAGAAAAAGGAAGATCCTGGAGCTGAAGGGGAAGAAACTGAAGACGCTGTAGAAGAACCAGAGGCTGCTGAAGAAAGGGAAGAGGAAAAAGTCACTGAAGTCACTGAAGTGGAAGAACCCAAGACTGGTAGTGGTAAAAAGAAGAAGGTGAACGAGAGACCCAAGAAGGAGAAGGGTAAAACAAGTCCTCGGACGGCAGTGGAGACGACCCCACCGTCTGAAGAAGCCCCTGAATTTGTGTATATCACCAAAATGGTACAAAAGGTAGTGAAGGCCCCTGAAATTCACTTGACGGTAGGAAATCTAACGGGGGACGGCACCCCTGACAACCTTCTTTTCATTTATTTCCTTCGTCAGAATCCGGTGCCCATTCCGGCTTGCGAGCATAAGCTAGAAGCGTTAGCGGTCATGCCGAATTACTTTTTGTTTGGGTCAACCCAAGGCAAATACCTCTCTACAGTGTCTAGTTTACTTCGATCGGTCTTTACTCCTGTGATTAGGACACAGTTTAGAGATCCAGGGACGGTTCTGTCTAGGTTCCAGAAGAAACAGACGAAGGGCGATGACTCTGTGGTTGATGAGGATTCGACTGTTTTTGCGCAGTTTATGCCTCCTTCTTTTTACCGTCGTTTTTCGGTCCAGGTCATTCGATCCCAACGCAGTTCACTGCAGAAGGAGGTTGAAAATGAAGGACCTCTTCAAATTACTTCGGCTAAAACAGAAATTATGCAGGATTTAAAGCAGCTGAGTGATATTATCAGCTGGACACTGAACCATTTAGAGGAGTCTATCACTCTTGAAATGCCAAACGTCGATTTAAGTAATATTTCCAGCGAATCCACTCAGCAGACTCTTAGAGGTTGCGTGAAATCTTGGGAAAATCACTTGATGCAGACCGTGGCAAATTACAAAGCTAAGAAACCTGCCGGGGAAGGACCTATAGCTGAAGTAGATTTCTGGAATGATCGCTCAGCAGGGCTTTGTCTGCTCGTGGAGCAATTGCGAAAGCCCGCAGTTAAAAACATTATTGATGCCGTGACGAAACTGAATCCAGAATTTTCTTCCGGACTTTTGTTGCGGCAGTCCGAGCTGGAGGCAGCCGTACGAGAAGCAAGGGAAAATGTGAAATTTTTGTCGACAATTATGCGCCACCTTAAGGTAGTCACATTCTCTGCTTCTTTCAAAGCTACATCGGCTGCCCTTCCAGCACTGATTGAAGGCCTCCATATGATTTGGATTCTCTCCAGGTACTACAATACGGACGACACTATGGTGTCACTGATGAGGAGGGTTTCTTGGACTTTATGCAAAAAAGTTGCGTCCAGTTTAAAGTCTGAGACTCTTTTTAAGGAGCCTTGTCCAAAAATAATTACAATGACCCATGATGCTCAGGAAATGCTGACTAGCTGGAAGAAATTTTATCTGGAAACTAGGTTAAAAATTGAGATCACTGGAACTGGAAAACGTTGGGAATTTGACCAGCGGCGGTTATTTTCCGAAACTGAGTACATGGCGTCCGTATGTAAAGACTTGAACGCAATCGCTGTCGTTGTCCAGCAGTTTCTCAACGTTTTCAGCCATGAATTCAAGGCTGTGATTAAAGATCCGACTCAGGTCGATTCGGTTGTGAAAAGGGTGGAAAATCTGGTCCTGGGGATAGAAATGACAGATTTCGACATTTTTAAACCTAGCTGCCGTGATAACTGGCAAGCAGTCGTTGAGACATTCTACAAAGATGTCAAAATTTTGGAAAGGGAGGTCACGTTTTTTATTGATCAAGCCTTTTTGATGTTGCGAAACTCGGAGGATGCTTTGGAGATGCTTTTAAAATTTAAAACGGTAGAAACGAGACCTGGAATAAAATCTCAGCTACTTACAAAGTTTGATGTCATCTTGCAAGAACTGATTAAGGAAATTGGGCAAACACAAGAAGCTTTCCAAAGGGGCAAGAAAAAGCCACCTATCTTACGCTACCAACCCCCGGAGAGTGGGGCTATTTTCTGGGAGCGTCTTCTTTTTATGACACTTAAGGCGCCAATTCTTCGCTTTCAGAACATTGCAGAGTGTAAAGATTCACCCTTCAGAAAGGAAGCTTTCGAAGACTACGTGGTTCTCGCCAAACAAATGAAGGAGTTTGAAGACATCAAATTTGAAAACTGGTGTAAAAGTGCCATTCCTTTATGTTCGAAAGCGCTGCAAAAGTCCATCTTAAAGCTGGATAAGCAGAACGGAGAAGAGGGTGGGTCGAAACTAAAAATGAGAATTGCCAAAATAGTGAGCATTCAAAGGCAGTCATCAGCCAAAAGTTCTATGACAGGAGCTTCCAAGAAAGGTTTTGAAGCGAATATGGCGAGTATTGCTTCCGACCTGGCCACTAAAGGAAAATCTCAATCTGCACCATCTCGTACTGCAGCCAAATCAGGCTCCGTCACATGGTCAGAAATGGCAACTGAGGCAGTTCTAAGTGATCTTAACCTTAAATTGAAAATAAATTTTTCGGACGAAATTTTCAACGTCATTGCTGAAGCTGAACTTTTAGAGTACCTAGGTTTCAAGGTCCCCGCACCCATAAGAAATGTAGCACTACAAAAAAACCGACTCCACCTTGATTTGACTGCAGTTCAAAATATGATGAACGAATATAACCAGGTTTTGGAGGCTCTCACACCCGAACAATTGCAGTTCACGCGGGACTATGTCATCAACGTGCAGAAACATATCTTACCCGGGCACGCACGGCTAAACTGGAATTCTCTGGGTATTCAAGAGTATGTTAAAAGTGGTAGCAATGCCTTGAAGCATCTCATTGCCATTATACAACAAGCTGTGCGAATTGAAAAGGAGTTGGACGCCCGAATAGCAACTCTTAAAGTTTTTAATTTATTCGAGGCCTCCACGCAGGAACTGCTGGACTGCAGCGTTTACTTTCAGAAGATAGACCACGGAAGGACGCAGGCCATGACTAAAATGCTGTCGATCTACCATGGTGTTGGACCGATTCTGATTAAACTAGAGAGCTTGATTCATCACACAGATACAGGTACGTCACCAAAGATGATACTTTTTTACCAATACTGGGAAAACAAAGTGTACAATTCATTTGTTGAGTTGATAGTCAAGAATCTAACAGATTTCGAAAAAGCCTTGAATCAGCGCATAGCTCTTTTTCAAGTGTCTGTTGTTTTGGCTCTGCCAAACGTAGTCCTGCAGCCTAATCCTGAGGAACTCCACAACCTCATTCTGCGCAGCGCCTTGGACTGCTTGGAGCGCTTCAAAACATTTCCACGTTGGCGGCCCAACTCCTGCCTACCAACTGAGCACGTGACTCCTGACGGGAGCTACCTGTACTCTTTTTACAGTGACATCAAAGTTGAAGCCAGTGAGATTATGCAACGAATTCAAACATCGGCGATAAACTTGGCTGCTGAAGTTGAGAAAAATCTGGTGTGCTGGAAAAAGTATGCTCCATTATGGACCCAAGATTTAACAGCTAAATGCGAAGCATTCTCTTCCAACAGTCCATCGCTGAGTGAATACGATGAAAAACTGTCCTTCTATACCTTGTTAGCTGCAGATATAGCTGAAATGTTTTCGTTTGAGGACGTAAGGTCCATCCGGATGAATTTCGTTCCGATGGTTGAAGCGGTGGAAGATTGGTGCCGGGCCTGGAAACAAGAGCTAGGAATCCGGCTCGCCCAATCCACTCGAAAACAAATGAATGAATTTCAGGCTCTCATAACCGATCTATTGGCAAATTTGTCAACGCCCATTCAATCCCTAGAAACATTCAAGCATGTTTTAAAAACTATTTCAACTATTCAAAAGTCAACTGTGAGTTCAGAGATCATGTATGAAGAATTTCAAGAAGTTTATCATGTTCTAGCCATGCATAAGATACAGGTCGACAGTGAAGAAGAGAAGTTATCAATGGAAATCAAAAAGCAGTGGCAGCAGCTGTACGTTACTTCTCTATATCGCGATCAGGAGCTGGAACCAACCAAAGAACGGTTTGCTGCCATCAGCCGTGAGGACACTATCGTATTTTTGGAGAATCTGAAAGAATTTACGACTGATTACGAAACCACTGGTCCTGGAGCCATAACCGACGACTTGAGCCAGGGTATTGGGGTCATCCAGGAGTATTGTACCAAATTTGAAGAACTTGAGGCTAAACGTCAGGAGTTGCTTCTTGCAGAGGCTCTTTTTGGCCTCCCTGCTGCTGACTATACTGGCTACCTGGGAATAAGAGAAAATTTTGAATGCCTTCAGATCTTATATCGTATGTATGAAGAACTGCTGAGCTTTAAAAAGCTGACTTCGAAATATCTATGGGCCACGCTTAATACAAATTCTCTTGTAGAAGGAGTCGACGGGTTGACGAAACGTTTCCGGAGACTACAGGATGAACTCAAGAAAAGTAGGACAGGGGTAGCAGTAGAAAGAGCATTGAAAGAGTTCAAAACGAGCGTTTCACTCATGATTGAGCTGAAAAGTGACTCTTTAGTAGAGAGGCACTGGCAAATGCTCATGGACAAGACAGGTGTTCACTTCGATCTAGCAGCAGATAAGTTCACCTTGGAGAACCTCTATGAAATGGAATTGTTTAAATATCCCGGAATAGTCGAGGAAATTATTGCCAGTGCTGAGAAGGAAATGGCAATCGAAGTAAGTGTAAAAGAAATAACAACTACGTGGCAAAAGGCGTCTTTCAAAACTGTGGCCCACTACCTAGGAGACGAACAGAGAGGTTTTGTTCTGAGTGACGTGAACGAAAACATCCAGATTTTGGAAGACAACGCGATGTCATTACAGGCCATGTCTGCATCTCAGTTTATCGGTCCATTTATGAAAGTTGTTGAACGACTGGAGAAGAGCTTGGCACTGTACGGTTACATAATTGATGCTTGGCTTGAAACGCAGAGGAAATGGCTGTACCTGGAGGCAATATTTATTGGTGGAGATATCAAAAGTCAGCTGCCTGATGAAGCAAAGAAGTTTGATGATATAGATCGCGCATTTCGACGAATCATGGTAGAGGCTTCCAAGCGACCTCACGTTAAGGATTGCTGCGAAGTTCAGGGGCGTTTGGATGAGCTGCAGGCGTTAAGTTTTGGACTAGAAAATTGCCAGAAATCTCTTGATGATTATTTACAACTGAAGAGAAACGCTTTTCCACGTTTTTTCTTTCTTTCGGACGACGAACTTTTGTCCGTTCTTGGTAGTTTGGAGCCGCAAGCGATCCAATCTCATATTGTTAAAATTTTTGACAATGTAGGAGCGTTGCGGCTGGAGACGAACTCTTATGGATCCCTTGTGGTTTCCGCCATGATTTCGTGTGAAAACGAAATTATGGCTTTCCAGGAGGAAGTTTTGGCACAAGGCCGAATAGAAGACTGGATGGGACACGTTGTCTCCCAAATGAGAGTATCCAACAGATTACTGACAAAAAAAGCGATTTTTGACTACGGAAAGGTGAGACAGTGCCGGGCGGACTGGATGCTCCATTACTGTGGCATGATCTGCCTTGCTGCCAATCAGGTGTGGTGGACCGCTGAAGTCGACGAAATATTCTCCAAAATAAAAAAGGGCAATCACAAAGCTATGAAAAATTATCTAGAGAAACTCAATTCTCAGCTGAATGAGCTTGTTGTCCGCATCCAAGGTGACCTGTCCAAAAATGATAGGAAGAAGTTTAACACTGCCCTGATTATCGATGTACACTCCCGAGACATTGTTGAGGGATTCGTCAAGAAGAGCATTACGGACGCAAGAGCATTCGAATGGGAGAGTCAACTCTTATTCTACTGGAAGAAAGATGTTGACAACCTGGTCGTTCAGCAATGCACCGGGTCGTTCGACTACGGCTACGAGTACCTGGGTCTGAACGCCCGACTGGTCATCACACCGCTGACAGATCGCATATACCTGACCATAACTCAAGCGCTTTCTATGCACCTGGGCGGTGCCCCGGCTGGACCGGCTGGCACTGGTAAAACCGAGACCACAAAAGACTTGGCGAAAGCTCTTGGGTTGCTATGTATGGTGACCAACTGTGGAGAAGGAATGGACTACAAATCGATTGGCAAAATTTTAAATGGTCTATGCCAGTGCGGAGCATGGGGATGTTTCGACGAATTTAACCGCATCGACCTATCAGTTCTGTCCGTCATTTCGAGTCAGTTGCAATCGATTAGACATGCTTTAATGCTAAAAATGAAGCGATTCAACTTCGATGGACAAGAGATTGCTATTAGTGGACAGGTTGGCATATTTATCACGATGAATCCAGGCTATGCTGGACGAACGGAATTGCCGGAATCCTTGAAAGCTTTATTTCGCCCAGTCGTATGCATTGTTCCTGACCTAGAAATGATATGTCTCATCATGCTCCTTTCGGAAGGCTTTCTTAAAGCGAAACCTTTAGCCAAAAAAATGACGGTTCTCTATAAGCTCGCACAAGAACAATTGTCCAAACAATTTCACTACGATTTTGGCTTGAGAGCCTTGAAATCAGTCCTAGTTATGGCTGGTGAATTAAAACGGAAGTCTGGTGATCTCGACGAAGAGATTGTTTTAATGAGGGCCCTGAGAGACATGAATCTTCCAAAATTTGTTCATGAGGACGTTCCGCTTTTTTTGGGATTGATAAAGGACTTGTTTCCAGGAATTGAATGTGCAAGTCTTAAAGATCAGTGCTTAGAGACTGCGGTTGAAACAGCTCTCAAAGCTAATCATTATGAACTCGTTCCTTACCAGGTTGAAAAAGTGTCGCAACTTTACGAAACTATGAAAACGAGACACGCAACCATGCTCGTAGGTCCAAGCGGAGGTGGTAAAAGTGTAATTCTGAAGACGCTGGAAGAAGCACAAAATATACTTGGTATTCCTACGGTTCTACACACTCTCAATCCCAAGGCATGCTCAGTAATAAAGCTTTATGGCATTCTGGACCCAAACACAAGAGACTGGATAGATGGGCTGCTTTCTTCAATTTTCCGTGAGGTGAATCAGCTGGGGCACTCTGGTGAGCAGCACTACATTGTGTTTGACGGCGACGTAGACGCACTCTGGATAGAAAATATGAATTCAGTCATGGACGACAATAAGTTACTGACCCTAGCAAATGGTGAACGAATTCGCTTGCAACCCCACTGTATGCTCCTTTTTGAAGTCGGGGATCTGATGTACGCTTCACCTGCTACAGTATCCAGAGCAGGCATGGTGTTTGTCGATCCCGCCAACACGAGTTTCACATCATATTGGCAAAGGTGGTTGAAAACGCGTCAAGACAAAACGAGAAATGAGCTATTAGACTTCATGTTTGACAAATACGTTGATGCAGTCGCAAAATTTGTGGTAGAAGGTTGGAATGGAGTACAACATGGGCGTCCTCTAAAGCTGATCGTACCCCTAACAAGCTTGAATATGCTCACTCAGCTGTGTGCCCTTTTAGATGCTACTCTGCCACAAAAGCCACCTTACAGCCAACAAGAAGACGAATCAGATGAGGAAGTAAAAGACCTAATAGAGTGCCTATTCATCCAAGCCTTGTTTTATTCTTTTGGATCATCACTTGTATCTAAAGAAAGAGAAGAATTTGACACTTTTACTAAAAAGTTGAGCGGAATGTTGCTTGTTGATGATACCCCCGAGAAGAGAGCTAGTCTGAGGTTTCTACCAGTTGCTGAGAAGACTCTGTACGATTACTTCGTGAGTAGTACAGAAAAATGTTGGGTAGCTTGGAAATGGGTCGTACCAGAGTACAAACACGATCTTGAACTGAAATTCGGTGACATCATCGTTCCAACTGTTGACACATGTCGTGCTGAGTGGCTGGTCAAGTCTTTTCGTCAAGTTAACACACCATTCACCCTTATTGGTGAGACTGGTACGTCCAAGACTTGTGTCGTCAACAATTTACTACGACTTATGCCTCCCAGCATCAATCATAAACTAAAAATCAACTTTTCAGCACGAACCACTGCTCAGTCTTTGCAGAAAAATCTCGAGTCTGCAGTAGAGAAGAGAACAAAACGCATCTACGGTCCACCTATGGGGAAGAAGCTTGTTATTTTCATAGATGATTTAAATATGCCTCTAGTTGACGAATACGGGACTCAACAACCAATCGCATTCTTGAAGCTTTTGCTGGAGGGAGGAGGATTTTATGATGCAGACCACATATGGGTCACTCTGACTGACACCTACTTTATTGCAGCTATGGGAAAACCTGGTGGAGGCAGGGCGGCAGTGGATCCTCGCTTTTTAAGCAAGTTCACAACTTTCAATATGATCTTTCCAGCAGACGAAACTATTTGCTACATCTATAACTCAATTTTAAGTGGCCACGCAAGCATACTTTCAGACAGTATTCAGAAAGTTGTCCCGAGCATCGTCAATACTTCAGTAGCACTGCTGAAGGAAATTATGGAAGAATTGCCCGCGACCCCGCCAAAGTTTCATTACGTGTTCAACCCTCGTGATCTGTCACGCATCTCAGCTGGCCTTTGTCAGGTTCAGCCTGAATGTTTCAAGACTGCGGATACATTTGTAAGAGTGTGGAGAAACGAAGCTATACGAGTTTTATGTGATCGTCTAATTTGCTCAGAGGATCAGTATCTGGTCAAGAATAAGATTAAACTTCACATTGAAGACCAATTCCCTGAGTTTGCAGAAGTAGCCCTTCGGGACCCGTTACTTTTCGGAGACTTTAGAAATGCGTGTAGAGAAGGTGAGCCCAGATTCTACGAAGATCTACTAGACTATGAGGCTGTTTACTTCCTTTTTCAAGAAATTTTAGTCGAGTACCGAGAGACTCGTGGGAATATGCAGATGGTACTTTTTGAGCACGCCATTGAGCACCTTACCAGAATTCATCGGGTTTTGAGAATGGACAGAGGTCACATGATGATTGTTGGAGTTGGAGGGAGCGGGAAAAAGAGCATGACCAAACTCGCAGGCTTTGCTTCTGGCTGTGACCTGTACGAGATTGTGCTTACACGATCCTACAACTTGACCTCTTTCCAAGAAGATATAAAAAATCTCTACCAACAAGTGGGAATCGAGAACAGGCCAACCGTGTTCATTTTCTCCGCTGCTCAAATACTCGAAGAGAGCTTTCTAGAGGCGGTAAATAACATGTTATCAGTTGGTGTCGTCACCAGCATGTTTTCCGAAGAGGAGCGTGATGAAGTAGTGGCTGCCATGCGAGATGAATCCGAAAGGCAAGGATTCGGGAATAGAAAGGATCAAGTTTGGAATTTTTTTTGTAGCCGGTGCAATTTAAACCTGCACGTGGTGTTGTCTATGTCACCGGTCGGTGACGTCCTGCGTACAAGATGCAGGAGTTTCCCAGGTCTCGTCAACTACACAACTATTAACTGGTTTTTTGCCTGGCCCACTGAAGCTCTTGTTTCAGTTGCCAACGTTTACTTGGCAGAAAACCCGGAAGTTCCTGAAATATATCGTTCTGCAGCAGTTAATCACGTAGTCCACGTCCACACTTCACTAACTCATTACTCTTCGGAATTTTTCAGAAAACATCGGCGGAAGAATTACGTCACACCTAAACAATTTTTATCCTATATTGAATTATACCTAACATTCCTGAAAGACAAAAATAAATACATATCGCTTCAGAGTGAACGGCTTTCGAGTGGAATTCGTAAAATTGCGGAATCGCGAATTCAACTGGACGAGTTAAATGACAAACTTACTATTCAGAAAATAGCAGTAGAGACAAAGACTGTGGCTTGCGAGGAGCTGCTAAAGATCATCAAAGAAGCTACCGATGGAGCAAATGAGAAAAAGAATACATCCACTAAAAAGAAGCAAGAAATGGAAGCTCAAGAGAAGACAATACAAAGTGAGAAAGCAGAAGCGGAATCGATCTTGGAGCGAGCTCTACCTGTTCTGGAAGCCGCTCGGACTGCTCTTAGTGATCTTGACAAGTCAGATATTACAGAAATTCGCTCATTCACCACACCACCCCAGGCGGTTCAGACCGTATGTGAGTGTGTGTTATACCTCCTAGGCGTCAAAGATATCTCCTGGAAATCAGCAAAAGCTATCATGGCGGACCCTAATTTCATTCTGAAGCTAAGAGAGATCAATTGCGATCAAATAACGCTTACACAGCAGAGGCTGTGCAAAGCTCATGCCAAGAATTTGCCGCCAGATCTAAAAGCTTCAAGTACTGCCGCTCATGGACTCATGATGTTTGTCCAAGCCGTACTTGGTTATTGCGCTGTTTACAGAGAAGTAAAGCCCAAAAAAGAAAAAGTACAGCAGTTGGAGCAAGACAATCTAGACTCACAAAAAATATTAAAGAAGCTCCAAATAGAAATTGAACAAGTAGAAAAACAGCTGAAATCACTAAACGTGCGCTATGAGGAAGCTATGAGGGAGCGAATGTGTCTTCAGGAGGAAACTGACCTCATGATGAAGAGACTCGTTGCTGCTGACAAACTAATGAGCGGGTTAAGCTCCGAAGACATACGCTGGAATGAAGAACTCGGCAGGCTGCACGCTGAGCGCAAACTCATAATAGGTGACTGCTTACTCTCAGCTTCATTCTTATGTTACACAGGACCGTTCACATACGAATTAAGAACACAAATGATTTATGACGATTTTAAACAGAATTTGGAGGAAAATTCAATACCGGTGTCTAGCAACTTTGGGCTTGAACGTTTCTTGTGCGAGGAAGTAGAAGTGAGCAAATGGAACGCAGAGGGATTACCGTCCGATACATTTTCTGTTCAAACCGGTATTCTGACAGTCAAAGGTAACAAGTTTCCCTTCTTCATTGACCCTCAGAAGCAAGCAACAAATTGGATAAAGAAAAAAGAAGAAAAATGGTTAAAAATCACCTCTTTTAGTGATCCAGATTTCATAAAACTTCTTGAAATGGCCATCCAATACGGGTTTCCTCTTTTGTTTGAAGATGTCGAAGACTTTGTCGATCCAATCATTGAAAATGTGATTGAGAAAAATTACGTTGTAAAGGGAGGTCGAACCACAGTTCTGATTGGAGACAAGCAAGTTGATGTGGACCCCAAATTTCGCCTGTACCTTACGTCTAAGCTGGCCAATCCTAACGTCAATCCTTCAATATTTGCAAAAGCGACAGTTATTAACTGCACTGTAACAACATTAGGCTTGGAGGACCAGTTTCTAAGCGTAGTTGTTCGAAGTGAACGGCCTGATTTGGAAGCAACGCGTGAACAGTTAATTCAAGACACCTTCAATAATAAGTCATTATTAAAGACATTGGAAGATACTTTACTTCGCGAACTTTCTTCTGCAACGGGAAACATGCTGGACAATAAAGACCTCGTCGTGGCTCTAGAAGGAGCCAAAACAAATGCTTCTCAGGTCAAACAGCAACTTGAGGAAGCTGAAAAAACGACACTTGATATCGAAGCTCTGAGAAACCAATATCGTCCAGTTGCTAGTCGGGGGTCTATGTTATTCTTTGTCCTTTTGGATATGGCCATGGTAAGTCCAATGTACCAGTACTCTTTGAATGCGTACCTTGAAATATTTTCCCAGTCACTCCTTAAGGTACAACCAGGAAGTTCGCTGGAAGATAGGCTCAATAATATGGTGAACGTGTTAACCCGCAATGTCTACGAGTTCGGATGTCTGGGTATTTTTGAAAAACACAAGCTTCTCTTCTCTTTTCAAATCGCCATAAAACTAGGCTTGAGCACAGGTACGTTGAACCAAACAGAATTGGATTTTTTCGCAAAGGGAAACGTCTCACTGGATAAGCCATCTGTGGTATGCCCAGTCTCGTGGTTGAGTCCTGACAGCTGGGGCCATGTCTTAGCTCTTTCAACCGAGTTCCCTAATACATTTGTGAATCTAGCAACAGACTTGGTGAAGCATGAAACCGAATGGAAAGCATGGTATGACGCAGAGACGCCAGAGAACGTTTCTCTGCCAGGAGACTTCAACAAACTACTCTCCCCGTTTCAGCAAATGCTTGTCTTGAGGTGTTTCCGAACGGACAGGGTAGTAAGAAGCATCAGCAACTACGTGACGGAAGTAATGGGAGAAGCCTACGTAGCGTTTCCAACCGAAGAGATGAGGCTCATTTTTGAGAAAAGTTCGGCAATAACTCCGGTCATTTTCTTCCAAAGCCCTGGGTCCGACCCCACAAGTGCGTTGATGAATTTAGCGGAGTCTTGTGGAAAAACATTCAAGTATGCCTCATTAGGTCAAGGCCAAGAGCAAAACGCACTTGCCCTACTGGACTTAGCGACAGCGCAGGGACACTGGCTGATGCTTCAGAATTGCCATCTCTTGATTCCTTTTATGCGCCACCTTGAGAAAATCCTCGAAACGTTGTCAAAACCCCATCCAGACTTTAGGCTCTGGCTCACAACTGATGCTACTTCCCACTTCCCTATCGGAATTCTACAGCGATCCTTAAAAGTTGTAACTGAAACACCAAATGGACTCCAGCTGAACCTCAAAAACACTTACTCGAAACTTACGTCATCTACCCTCGAGTCGTGTCAACATCCACTGTTCAAATCCTTGACGTTCGTATTAGCATTTTTTCATGCTGTTGTCCAGGAACGGAGAAAGTACGATACCATGGGTTGGAACGTGCAGTATGACTTCAGTGAAGCTGACTTTCAAGTTTCTTTGAAAATTCTTGGAACTTACTTGTCGAAACCGGGTGCCAAAAGTAAGGTACCATGGGAGAGCTTAAGATATTTAATCGGGGAGGTAATGTACGGTGGCCGTGTCATCGACGACTATGACCGCCGAGTGGTAAAAACGTATGTGGAAGAATACCTCGGAGATTTTCTCTTTGACGGATTCCAGCCGTTCCACTTTTACCGCGATTTTAGCGTCTCTTATACTGTACCCCCTCCAGGTAACCTTGATGACTACCTTCACTATATTGACAATTTGCCTCTAGTTGACAAGCCTTCAGTGTTCGGGCTCCACCCAAACGCTGAAATTGGCTACTATACCAGATGCGCAAAAAACCTTTGGCACTATATGATTGAAATACAACCAGTTGGTGCAAGTGTGGAAGGGGAAATGAGTAGAGAAGAGGTAATTGATGGCGTCTGTACCGACATCCTAGCGAAGACTCCTGTGAAATTCAATCTGACTGAAATTCGGAAAAAGTTTGAAATGAATGTGACACCCACCACCGTGGTGTTACTGCAAGAGCTGGAGCGTTTCAACGTGCTCATCTCGAACATGACCCGATCCCTTACACTTCTAAAGAGGGCCCTTGCGGGAGAAGCTGAAATGGATGCTGTTCTGGACGATATTAGCCGTTCATTGTTCAACGGCCAATTACCGAACGTTTGGCGGCAACTTATTCCAGCTACACTCAAGTCTCTTGGGGGTTGGATTGACCATTTTGAACGGCGGACGCAGCAGTACAGCTCTTGGGCGTTCGGCGGCGATCCGATTGTGATGTGGCTTTCAGGTCTGCATATTCCAAAAGCCTACCTAACGGCATTGGTTCAGATGGCATGCAGAGCTAATGGTTGGCCCTTGGACAAGTGTGTCTTGTCCACCGGTGTCTCGGAATTCAAAGACGCAGATCAAGTTGAGCGCGGCCTCCATCAGGGATGCTACGTTGAAGGGTTGTACCTGGAGGGTGCTCGGTGGGACATGGAGATGGGCTGCTTAATGCGTTCCCTCCCTAAGGTTCTTCTTGAGACTTTGCCTATCCTGAAGGTTGTCCCTATCGAAAGACACCACTTGAAGCAACTGAACACAATTCAAACACCTGTTTATACCACATCTCTACGGAGAAATGCCATGGGAGTAGGTCTTGCCTTTGAGGTTGACTTGACAACGAAAAAACATGCTAGCCACTGGGTCTTACAAGGGGTATGTCTTCTTTTAAACAGTGATTAGGTACTGAATACGACGAAATTTAAAATTTTTGTGCAGTGTCAGCAATAGGTCTGCAACATCATTTTAGTATTGTAGGTGTAGGTACCTACGCACTAGGTAGGTATTGTATTTAATTGGAATATTATCGTATAATAAATACCACGAATATCAATAAAATGTTATTGACTCCTGTATCTCAAGAATACGCATACCCTTAAAATAACAATTTATATTTTGAGAAATCTCAAGGCAATTAATTCGTTCTATCGACAATAAGGAAGCGTTTAAAAAAAAAATATATATTAATAATAAAAATAGGTTATTTTCTATGAACTCATTCTGGGGCTTGTAGAAAGGGTTAATAATGGCATGTCACAAAAAAAATTATCAAAATATCAGTACAGTCAGCAGTAAAGTACCTCCGATAATTGCGACGATAGCTACTGAAGTAGAATCTACAGACACTCAAAACAGAACAGGTGGCCAAATAATATACCTATACGAGTCTGTAGATAGCATCAGACATGTCTCTTGTCGAGCGGTTCATGTTTTCATTTCTCTAACACGCTCACAATGTCACTGTTTCAAGCGTTTTCAGTGCTTTTCCCCTCGTTGGGTGGCTTACCGCTCAAAAGGACACCGAAGAAGAACTGCTATAAAAAAGACGTTTGTATAATTCCAAGCTCGTTTCTTATTTGAGTGTGCTATTAGAGAGTACCTATACCACGTTGAAAGCTATACAGGATGGTTCAGGAAGAATGGTACATATTTTAAGGGTGGGTCCATTTAGATGATATTTGACCTATCAGTGGGTGTCCGGAAGTGAACGGTTACTGAGATACAGGTGCGGAAACAGGTAAAGCTCGCACTCTACCATTAAGATTATCTTGGGAACCACTGATCGGAGAACGTTGAGGTTGACATTTTTAGTATGATTTTTGGGTATGAGCTTTCCAAATCCGTCATCATTTTCCGGAAAATCAGTTCAGAACACTGAGAAACCTGAGTCCTGTATATGGCTTCTAACTGGGGTTCCATAAGGGTCAGCTTGATTTTACGTCATAGGGAGATCCTACACGTCATAATCAATCAATACAAGCTCTTCTAAACAAAACGGTGTTTCCATATTTGTTTGAGAAGCAAACGAGAACTTATAAATAGGTAGGTACTCGTTTTATGGTTTTCCCAGATTTTGCAAAGCCTTGTAGAGCTTCTATACGAAGTAATGTTGTACCTGAAATTCCTAGTTCACGAGAGCTTCGGGATTTTTTTCAAAAAAATTTTGGATTCTGTTTATTGCAGCCAGCAGCTTAGGTGCAGTGGTGAGCGAAGTTCTAGACTACAGCCGCCACGAAAGGAGTAGAATTCTAGAAATAGAACATTCTTCTGGAGGACTTCTGACCTTTCAGTCCCCCGAAGACGCTTCCATCATGGTGAGGGAAAAATCAATTTTTGACAAAACTTTAAATAGGCAACTCCAACATTTGCTTTCGAACTTTCGAACTTCAAAGTCTTCCTAAATAAATTTGAATGTTTCTAGCTTCGAAACAGAGAGTCTTTGCTGTTTTCGGACGCAAGGCGACGGATAGATATGGTGCTAGTTTTCACGGAAGAAGATTTAGGGGTGCTGACCGAAGTAGAATGCCAGAGAAGGGAGAAAAGGAGGGTTTTCCAGGAAAATCTGGAGAAAGAAGGACTGGAGCTGGAGTTCGAAGATAAAAAGGTAAAAAGTGGATACTGAAAATTTCTATGACACTGTAACCCATTCACGCAATCTCTAATACAAAACGCATCACTCTTTTCTGAAAATTCATGAGAGATCTTCGGGATATTAGTAGGTAAGCAGGTACCTATTCCATTTTTTGGGACCATTCAACTTCGTGGTATTTTGTGTTCATAAATATTGGAATAGGAATAGCAGATTGTAGAAACTGACTGTTGTGTCCAAAATTGAGAATTTTGTGACAATTCTTTTTGTTTCTTTTTAGTCTGCTTTTGACGAGAGGACATTCTTCGTAAAAGTTCACGCACCCTGGCCTGTCGTCACGAGATATGCTGAACTCATGAACCTCAAAATGCCAATCAAGGTATATGAATACAGCGACATAACGGTTGCTTTGCTTATGTAGTGTCTTGGGACAATAAGAGCCAAATTTCATGTTTTAGAACTGAATGATATGTGTTTAGTTCCCATTCAATACATTTAACACGTGCCGCATAGTCGCCCCTTTATATAGGAAATGTTATTTGTAAAGTTTCCCGTTCACCTTGGGAAGAGAGAGATACCGGCAGGTGTATTCCCTTTCTCGAACGCCAGAAAACCCACTCAACTAACACCTTCAAAGTTGATTGTAAGAAGAACTGTTCTCTATATACTGCAACATGGCGTGCCGTATCTTCTTACAAAAATCTGTGAAGGTGTTAGTTGAGTGGGTTTTCTGGCGTTCGGAAAAGGGAATACACCCTGGGGTCCCGTGCGCCTCGACCTGGGAAATACAGTGCGTGGAGCGAGCGGGATCCTGACGCACAGGGGTACCCGGTACCTGATTTTCCAGCGGGACCACCCGGCTAGGGGTACTTCATCCAAACCCAACCTCGTCCACCCACATCTACCTTGAAGGTTCTTCCACTCGGGAATAATTTGCCCCTGAACCAAAAGTTGGGACTGGGCGGATATTCTATTAAATAATGTTAACTACAGATATACTTATATCCAACTTTTTAGGTGCTGAAATCTGTACTTCAATCGTCGAAAGATCGATTGAGAGTTCAGCAAAGCGTCAGCTGTAGCGCCAAACAGCAGTTTGATATTTGCATCAGGGTAATTTTGGAATTTTCCAGGAGTGTTGTGATTAACGGGGAAAAACAGATTGCTGAAATTGAGGTCATATTTGATTTCCCTGCTGGGGTATTCCCGTTCTCTTAATATGACCCAATTTCGCCAGTTCCTTTTTTCTCACCGAACTCTCACTTTTCTTCTGGTTTCTGCATCGGTTGCAATTAATGGCAGTGCTAACTTCGAGTGGTTGGGTGTAATTTCCGGCTTCGCCGCATCGAAAAGTGGTTTTCAGTATCGATTTTTTCAAGATGAAATTAAAACAAACGGGTTCGATGCGGTGAGCAACTTCTAAACCTCTACCGTATTTCACAATCTTTAGATCTAATTTTGTGTTCTTTTTCTTAAAACTCTGTTCTTGAGCATGTGGCTATACTTTGGGAATGTTTCATTTTCCAGAGACTCATCACGATTGCGGTAAAATCTTGGGTAAGTAAAACATCCTACCTATCTATCTATAGTACCAACCTGAAAATAAAAATACCTATACATGGATACCTGAATATTCCAGTGAGTCCAGTGTTTGTTTACGTTCACAGAACCAGAACAAAGCACTTTTTCTCATACTATCTTAGAGACTAACCTCCTTATTGAATTAAAAACATATGAGATTCTTAGGGTGCGTCCCACCATGCCCAGTTAAAATTAAACTGGAGATTTTGTCTTATGTTTACCATGTTAAATTTAACTTTTAAGTTAAATCTCCAGTTAAATTTTAACTGGGCATGGTGGGACGCACCAGCACTGTAACCCGGAGCATTACTACAACACCTTTGTGTATTTCCCAGGAGGACGATGAGGAGGAGGACAAAGATAAGGAAGAAAAGCGCCCAAGTTTCTACGAATGGTTCATGAATCTCTTCGAGTACGATCGAGAAAAGATTCCAGAAGAACCGTCATTCTTCAAGGCCACCTTTAGCCGCGATCGAGAAGAACAGTAAGTTTCAAGTTTATTTTTTAAGTGAATGATCAAGTGATCGCAGAAAAATTAGGTTGAAAACAGGATTTTAGGTAGATTTCGAAGAAAAATCTACCTATTGTAGTCGTACCAGTAGTCTCACTTTTGAAAAATTTCTTCACAGTTCTTCTTTTTATGACCCCTGGATCCCAAAACCACCATCAGTTCAAAAGTTTATATATATATCATTTTCACTTCCTTGTGAACACGCTAGCAGCCGTATTTTTTAAAAATAATTGGTTTTGACTATTTAATAAAATAAAAGGGACTAAAATCTCGGTCGAGTTCGTTAATGGGGGAAATCGGACCAAGGGGGGGGGGGGGGGGGGAAATGGGGGGACTTTTTCTAAATCTGGCTTTTTGGCCATTACTCCCTTAATATTGCAACTAATGAAACGTAGTTTTCTCTGAGGGTCGTCTAACAGTATTGCCAACAACTTTTCTTAGTAACGTTTTTTGATCCCACCCTTAATGGTTGAATAGGGGTGGAAAAAGAGGGTTTTGCGCACAAAAAAATTCATAACTTGTGTCCTAGGGGTGTTATCGAGTTCTTTTGTTTTGTAATGCATTTGCCTTAATATTACCTACAACTTTTGTCTGAAAAAGTTTTTCGTCCGACGCACCGTTTAGGCAGGGGGTGGGGGGTTGAATTTTCAAAACGTCATAACTCACTTATTTGGTGAGATATTGAGTTTTATCTTTTTGATATGAGTTTCTATTAATAATATCTACAACTTTTGTCTGAAAAAGTTTTTTGTAAAATCACTTTCATTTTCTTGTTAAGGGGGGGGGGGGGGAGGGTGAAATTTCAAAACTCAATTCCTCCGTTTGTTATTGTGTTATCGAGTTCTTTTGTTTTCTAATGCATTTGCCTCAATATTACCTACAACTTTTGTCTGAACAAGTTTTTCGTCCGACGCACCGTTTAGGCAGGGGGTGGGGGGTTGAATTTTCAAAACGTCATAACTCATTTATTTGGTGAGATATTGAGTTTATTCTTTTTGCTATGAGTTTCTATTAATAATATCTACAACTTTTGTCTGAAAAAGTTTTTTGTAAAATCACTTTCATTTTCTTGAAGGGGGGGGGGGGGTGAAATTTCAAAACTCAATTCCTCCGTTTGTTATTGTAGATAATGCAATTGGATCAACTGAAAATCTTCTTAACCGTCTTTCTAAATGATTTTAGACTGCTTTTAGTTGATGGAAGTAATCTTCGAAATCTACCTACGCCTTTCGGGGCTGCCGAAAGGGATTTTTTTTTTTTTAACGCGGGACGTTCAGAGAACATATGAGCCCATGAGTTGGTTTGTTAGATGATTTTTGGCCGAAGCCGAATATGAGTGAGCCGAAGCCAGTTTAGGAGTCAATAATACATACATGTCGGAAGCGGAAAATTTTTCCGTTCCACCAGGATTCGAACCCGGACCTCTCAGGACACAAGCGGACCCCTTGACCACTTGGCCATTGAGAGGCACAAAAACATGATATTATTTTAGTACCTACTTTTTCAGATCTGTAGTCAAGTCTGCGAAAGTACAATAAAAAATGATTTTTCGTCTTTTCTAGGTTTGTGGTTAAAGATCGCGAAACATTCTTCACATCCGCACAAAGAAGCCAGATTGTATGGCAGATTTTGTTGCGGGCCAAATACGATGAGACTGAAAAAGTAAGTCAAGCAAAAAATTATACCTACAGGTTTAGAGAGAAGGTCTTAACAGTTGCTGCCGACAATCTGAACCTATAGTGAGAACTGGCCTTAACAGTTGCTTCTGACAATACAATCTGAGCCTATAGTGAGAAGGAGCCTTAACAGTTGCTGCCGACAATCTGAGCCTATAGTGAGAACTGGCCTTAACAGTTGCTTCTGACAATACAATCTGAGCCTATAGTGAGAAGGAGCCTTAACAGTTGCTGCCGACAATCTGAGCCTATAGTGAGAACTGGCCTTAACAGTTGCTTCTGACAATACAATCTGAGCCTATAGTGAGAAGGAGCCTTAACAGTTGCTGCCGACAATCTGAGCCTATAGTGAGAACTGGCCTTAACAGTTGCTTCTGACAATACAATCTGAGCCTATAGTGAGAAGGAGCCTTAACAGTTGCTGCCGACAATCTGAGCCTAATAGTGAGAACTGGAAGTAAGCTATGGATGTTTAACAACAGTTTCAGAATTTGCTGAGAGCAAACTTGACTGTAGCAAAATTTCATTTTTTTTAGGTTGGTATTCGCCGACTGCTCAACGACAAAACGTATCTTGCTGCCTACCCTTTACATGAAGGAAGCTTTGATGAAGATCCACCCAATGGCTTTGTCCTTGACCGCCGCCTGCTTTATCAAGGTAAATATTTGTTCAGAGGTAAACATTGAATCAGATGTAAACATTGAAAACCAATCATTTTCTTTCAGAATCACTTTTTCCGATAATTTGCAGTTAAATAGAGATACGGTGCCTGAACCTAAAAGAAATAGTAGCTACATAACTTTCTAGTGGTTTCGGGGCCCCACGTTGGGCGCCAATATTTTGAAGTAGGTGAACTTTTGACAAATAAAATGTGTTTTGTCACCGAATGGGCCTGTTCGCGCAAATGGTACAAAAACAGCCACTTTGGCTGGCACGCAAATAGGAAATAGTACGGAAATAGTAGCTAAATAACTTTCTAGTCGATTCGGAGCCCCACGTTGGGCGCCATTTTGAACGTGTGGCAAATAAAATTCGTTTTGTTACAGAATGGGCCTGTTCGCGCAAATGGTACAAAAAACAGCCACTTTGGCTGGTACGCAAATACTTTGGGGATAAAATTGGACTTTACTTCGCTTGGCTGGGCTTCTACACGTGTATGCTTATCCCAGCTGCCATTATGGGACTTCTTTGTTTCTTTTACGGCCTAGTCAGTTTCAATAGCTCCGACAACATTCCGAGGTACGGCAGTGCAGGAGTACAATCTCAAAATAGAATCTACTTTCCACAAAAAAAAAAAAAAAATGACACCATTAATCGGCATTGCTATAGTCTCCCCATTTTCAAGCAGGTCTATTACCGCAAAGTTAACGACTTTGATAACGACAAAGTGGTGTAGTTATACCCTTGTTTTAGCAGTAGGAGCCTAACGCCCGAGATAACGACGAAAATCCATAGTAGAGCTTCAGTAAGCCCCCGATTACACCTTACAATTTCCAATCCAAATAGGATCATAAAAAAATATGATCAAGAAAAATTGTAAGGTGTAAAGTGAATTGAGTCAATTATAATACAATTTGTATCGGCCGGTACAAATTGTATCATAACTGCTGCGACTACCTTCCTCTATGCTGCGATGTGTTTGTTGTTGTTTGGTTGAAAATGGCGGCTGAGGTAAGTGGAATGGAAATGACCCGTATTTTAATAGAAAATGTGGAGGAGTACAAATTTCTTATAACGATGAATTGAAAGAATATAGCAGAAATTATTTAACCTAAAACGGTTCAAAAAAGGACCCTAAAAATCTTCAAAATTCTATTTTTTTACCATGTCAAGTTGGCGTCACTGCTAAACATGATCCTATTTTTATTGTAAAGTGTATTGCAGTTTTTCTAAAATTTTTATGATGCTAAAAAAATAGGATCATATAAAAATAGGATCATATATTCATTGTAAGGTGTAATCGGACCCTAACAGTAAAGTAATACCTAAGTGGCATCCAAATATTGAACATAAAATAACGAACAAGCTAAAGATATTTATGATTTCTAGCAAAGAGATCTGTGACATGAATGGCGTCGGAAACATAACGCTGTGTCCTTTATGCGACAAAGCCTGTCGGTACATCCGACTGGGGAAATCGTGCATGTTCGCCAAGATGACGTATCTATTTGACAACCCAGCTACTGTGTTCTTTGCCATCTTCATGTCTTTTTGGGGTAAGCAACGCAAATATTCCCTAGCAGGGATAAAAAATTACTTCTCCAGTGATGAAGTAAAAAAACATAAATATTTTGGCACCCATTATTACCCTTTCTCTGGCGGAAATTTTAAGTGGGACGGTAACCACTCCAGAGATTTCCTGAGATTCCATGATGATTTTCGAAGATTTTCTGAGATTCCCATCGAGATTCCTGGAGAGATTAACCCCGAGGGGCTAACCACTCCAGAAATCTCGAAAATTTCCATAAGGTTTTCCAAGGATTTTCTGAGATTTCCCACAAGATTCCTGGAGTGGTTAACCCCTCGAACGATATTTAATCCAAGGGTCCATACGGGAAAGTATTTGGGACTACTGTCGCGCTGCTTATTTTTGCAGCCACCACATACTTGGAGCTGTGGAAGCGACAGCATGCCATCACTGTCTGGGAATGGGATCTACAGTTTACTGAAGAAGACGAAGAGCCCCGACCAGAGTTTGAAACTTCAGTAAAAACATTCCGTGTGAACCCAGTAACCAAGCAAAAGGAGCCGTATCTACCCACTTGGAACAAAGTTTTGCGATTTTTTGCTACCGGAGCTACTGTCTTATTTATGGTTCGTAGGAAAGGATACCGTAAACCTTAGTTCAAGGCCTATGGCCCTAAAAAGGCCTTTTCCAAGGCATAGTAGGCATCCCGACTAGAGAAAAAATTTAGAAGGAATACCTATGCATTTGCTATTTGTTTACGTTTTTTCGACAATTTTTTTGAGGACAGTGTTGTTGTGATTTTTGTCAATAAAAAAATTGTTAAGACACGTTATATTTCAGAACATTTAAACATCCTACAGTGTCCTCAAAAAGTGGTAAAAAAATAATAAAGAAATAGACAATCTATATAATTCTGTTTTAAGAGGGGCAGGGCAAAATTTCAAAATTTCACTAATTACCTATTCGAACTCCTTCTCCAAGACTGTCTACTCGTCTACTGGCAGAAATGCACCAACAGCTGCAGCTGAACCTTAAAATTTTCCGCAGATCCTTGTGGTGATGGGAGCTGTTCTCGGGACGATAATCTACCGCATCAGCCTGGTATCAGTGATATACAAAGGAGGTTGGGGCTTCCTCAGTGATCACGCAAAGATCTTCACAACTATCACTGCTGCACTAATCAATTTGGTCATTATTATGATACTTACAAAGGTAATTTATTTCGTTAAGGCTGGATTTCACCACTTCTTATAGTATAGGTACTATAGAGTCCGTTAACGAACAGCTTTAACCAACGGATTTACGCTATCGTATATTTAGCTTATCACATATCACACGTGCCTTGCGATAGCACTTGTCATAAGCTAAACATATGACAATATAAATCCATTAGTTATAAACAGTAGAAAGAACAGTAGAGGTGAAATCCAGCCTTACTAACGGAGTAGACAAAAAATTTCGTTCGCATTTATTTTTATAGTCCTAAGTACAATAGTCTCTCTATAACGACGGCCAGTTCGCTATAGAGAGAGACGACAAAAACAAAAATCTAAATAGAAGCTGCACAGTTAACTCCTTGAAAACATGAAGCGTCGGGAAAAGTTGAAGAAACAAAGGGGTACGACAAATATCGCACAAACTTTCCCATCCTATTGGTTGTAAGGCCCTCGAAGAAACTTTTAGCCGAGATAACTAGCCGGAGGAAGTCTCCCCGAGTATTTTGAGTACCCACATGACATATTTTGCGAACTTTCAAAAACTCAACCTAGGGTGGGGGTTGGAGGGTTGGAAATGCCTTGAGAATGTGAAAATCTAACAGCCTGTCAATTTCGGTAGTTCAAAAGACATATTATATCCAAGAGTATCCACACAGAATGTGAAAAAACGTAAACAAAAACGACTGCGTACACGCCCTTAATATAATGTATTTTATTTTTCAGTTTTATCACCACTTAGCTCTATGGTTAACCAATCTCGAGAATCCAAGAACTCAGACTGAGTATGAAGACTCATTCACGTTCAAGATTTTCATTTTTGAGTTCGTCAATTTCTACTCTTCTCTTATTTACATCGCCTTCTTCAAGGTACGTAGCCAAATAAAGGATTCAGGTGGATTCAGGTATCAAGACCCCTCCATACACGATGGGGCATCAGATCCGCAGACTATGTCTGTAAGTATAATGACATTCACGTCCCCCCATACCGTATGCTCGGGGCATCAGTAATTAGGCAAAATCGTTATGGCGACTTACGTCCTACATAAGTCAAGTATACACGAAAAAAAGCAGCCTAGGAGCCTCATATGGCCATGCAAACACCCCAAACAATTTCGTCACAAGTCACAAGTGTAACCTTCAACTCGTCTGTGGTGTAAAATATTTTTTATTTTTTGCACGTTGAAAAATGAAAATTTTACCCCAATGAAATTTTTAACTATACCAATCAGGGAGGAGCAAGGCAAGTGGCAACTAACGATCAGTAAAAATAAAAGAAGGCGCTAAAGGCGTGCCGGATAATCAACTTAACCGCCAACATGTCAAGATATCCATGCGAACTGCATCAAAGACATGCAACCTTGTTCGCGAATTGCAAATTTGACGCTCCCAGGGTCGCTCCTTGCATGGAAAAGACTGAAACATTTGATCCGCCCTATCTAGTAACACGGTATCTGATTTCTAGTTGACCGGCGTAGTTGACCAGCGTATACCTACGGCAAAAATAACCCATCAGCATTTCCTGTTTTTAGGGACGATTTTTCTTGCACCCAGGCGACAAAGAACAGCGACAGTCAGAGATTCTGAAGCTGAGGGGAGACGTCTGTGACCCAGCAGGCTGTCTCAGTGAGCTATGCATTCAGCTGGCCATTATTATGGTCGGCAAACAGACTGTTAACAACGTTGTGGAGCTGCTTCAGCCGTAAGCGCCAATTTTTTGAAATTTTCTATATCGAGGCCGCTCATACATTCGCTATTTGTTTACGTTTTTTCTGTACATTTTATGAGGAAACTATGTTCTGAAATATAACACGTCTTTCTAACGGTAATTTTACGATCGGTTAAATTTTATGTTGACAAAAATCACCCGATAGTAAAATTACAACACAGCCTGTTAATTTCGGCTGTTAAAAATACACATTATATTTCAGTACATTTAAATAGCCAGTAGTATCTCCATAATGAAAATGGTTACGTCTGAGCGTTCCGGATTTTAATCCCGAAACTAATCGTCTCGTATAGTTCACGTCAGTCTTGGATCAAAGTAGAACATCAGCATCAGCCATACCCAGGGGTGGGCAAAACTGCTTTTACATCATTGTAACCCCTTCTTCTTAAGGCTGTATATACAATCGCTATTTTTTTTACGTTCCGATTTCAAACTTTGTGAGAAAACTATTTGATATTTAAATATTCTGAAATATAATATGTCTTTTTTACGTCATTACTCATGAGGCAATGTTGTGATTTCACTATCGGTTAATTCTGGACAATTATTGTTTTTGGGACAAAAATCACTCCATCGTAAAATCACAACATGAGCCTCATGAGTAATGATGTTACAAAGACATATTATACTTCAGAATATTTAAATATCCAATTGTTTTCTCACAAAGTTTGAAATCAGAACGTAAAAAAATAGCGAATAATATTGTACACCCAGTGATTTTTTAAGGAGAACAATGGGTGTCGTTCCTCCCTTCCAAGGATGAGGCAGACTATAGTCGACCATTATACACCAACAAGAAATTGAAAGACACTTCCATTTTTGACATAAAAAAGGAGGTTTGCGAAGCAGCCATTTTAGATTTGTCACCAGCGTAATGACCTGTAGTAACCGCAAGATGTGTTTTGATTGCTTCCAGCACCTTCTTGAAACCACTGGTTCGACCTGTGGTCAAGAAGGATGTCCATAAAATAAAAGTTGTCGAAATATAATGGCTGCGGTAGGTATTTACAAGGAAAAAATTATTTTCATTTCTAAAACCCTTCCAATTTTAGGAGCATTCGAAACTGGTGGTCTCATCGACATCATAGGCAAAATACGAAGAAAGATTTAAAGAGAAAGCTTACCCGCTGGGAAGAAGACTACCAAATGCAGGACCCAGGGAGGTTGGCTCTGTTCAGCGAGTACCTGGAAATGAGTAAGAAATAAATAATAATAAGTAATAAGATAAGTATACTAGGGTGCAAGGGATAAGGAAATGCCTGAGGCGACGACCCAGCAAGTGGCAGGGTGACCAAAGTGTACCGCAATGTAATAGGAATAACTGGTGGTGACGTCACCAACCTACACAGGGGTGGAGTTGTTTTGGTCACCCTGCCACTTAATGGGTCGTCGCCTCAGGCATTTCCTTATCCCTTGCGCCGCAGTATAGATGGTTGTCTTTATAGGAACACCGGTTCGATCCCGATCCTATTCATTTTTTCTGACTGGCATTCAATTCTTATATGTTCAGCATCTCTGAGAAAACTGTAGGACTCCGTCGTATCTGGTATTTGGTAGTGCTGGGTGGATAATTCTTGGAATGGTCCATAGCTGCTGGTCTTGTTCCTCCATCCAGCCAATAGGAAAAGGCTATTTGGGAATATGTAGCGTCAGCAGACGAAAAATCCAAACAAAAAAATTATAACGGGTAACTTGCCAATTCTCAGACAAATTTAACAGTCAGAGAAAGTAAGATTTGCGATGGCACTGAACTCAGCACTGACTTAAGAGGACGCTATACCTGACGATGCATTTTTTGCCGCCCATAAGATAAACATTGCGAGTGGCGATTCATTTTCAAGGTTTACCCTTGGTTGGAAAGACACAAAATTTTGCCTGTACCTAGCTCTAACAATGTTCTAGGTCGTGATCGAAGCAGATTTCCCAATTTCTCACCGGTTTCTTTTATTGCAACTGTTTTGCAAATGCTAGCATCGCATACCTCAAGAAAAGTGCTGTATCTCGAAAAGCAGTAAAAAAAAAATGGGAAATCTGCTTCGAACACGACCTGGAACATTGTTAGGGCTAGGTACAGGCAAAATTTTGTGTCTTTCCAACCAAGGGTAAACATTGAAAATGAATCGCCGCTCGCAATGTTAATCTTATGGGCGGCAAAAAAATGCATCGTCAGGTATAGCGGACCCTTAATGGCCAGCGATTTGATTCGGGGGTTCGGGAAAGGAAATAAAAAACTGACCCCTCCGCTACCCCCCCCCCCCCCCCCCCCTAAACTTCAGCATGGTTGGTTTCAGTAATCCAGTATGGCTTCGTCACCCTCTTCGTGGCAGCCTTCCCTTTGGCACCCCTTTTCGCCCTCCTTAACAATATAGGGGAGATCCGTCTGGACGCCTACAAGATGGTGGTCCTCTCCAGAAGACCTCTCGCCGAACGAGTTGAGGATATCGGAGCTTGGTTCGGTATTCTCAAAGGACTCACATACACCGCCGTGGTTTCTAACGTAAGAATGTTTAGAAAATATGAATTGGAGAATAGGCGTAGCAAGGGGGGACCGTTTAGCCACCCCCAGAATTTTTCTGATCTACACGTAACGTCATTTAAAGCCATGCCAACCCCCCAAGTGAGGAGAAGGTCTGGTGGGCTTAGGCCCCCTCCCCCCCCCCCCCCCTCAGATTTTTGGTCCTGCTACGCTTATGACTTAGAGGTCATTTCTTCCGGCGTTTCTCTTCCTAACTGCTTAAAGGTGCTGATGTTCACTTGGCTAAAACCGAATTAAGGAGACCCGAAGCCAAACGGCAGGATATCCATGCCAGCATGCAGAAGAAAAATTCTTGGCACCGGGACACTTTTCGGGAGTTTCCAGTCATATACATGTACCAGTAGAAGGGTATACAATACGTACGACAGTGCCTCTCAGTGGCCGAGTGGTCAAGGTGTCCGCTTTGTGTCCTGAGAGGTCCGGGTTCGAATCCCGGCGAAACGGAAAAATTTTCCGCTTCCGACATGGATGTATTGGCTTCGGCCCACTCCTTAACTGGCTTCGGGCCAGTCACATTCGGCTTCGGCCAATTATTCTTCAGCTTCGGCCAAAAAAATCTTACAAACAACTCATCTTCCCCCGTCAGGTTGTGCCCCGTTATACGCCTAATATGTCTCCCTATTACAATAGATTGCTAGAATCTTCTTGAACAAATTCTGACAACTCCGAAATTGGCCAGTTGTGGGATGGACTATAGGCTGAAAAATACTGGGCGGTTAAAGAGTGTAATGGTAGCTTTCACCAGTATCTTACCATACAGATATAACGTTATAGTAAATTTATCTTCCCGTTAAGGGCGCTATCGGCAGGATGGTGAAAGGCATAAAATTTTCTTTTTTCGGAAGGATAAAGCGGGGGAATCTCGTTGGGAATCATTAGAAATCTTTATGAAATCTCAGGGAATCTTGGAATTTTTGGGAGTGGTTACCCCTTCGGGGTTCATCTTTCTATGAATGTCGTATATGGAATCTGTGGAAATCTTTATGGAATCTCAGTGGAATCTCAAGGAATCTCTGGACTGGTTACCCCCTCGGGATAAAGCTATAGTGGACTTTTAGGGGAAGATATAAGTAATACACTATAGGAACTGATAAAATCCATCCTTACACTTCAGAATTTTAATAATGGTTTTTCAGACAGCTATACCCATTGCATGTCTGCATGAACTGTTGTGGCATCGACAAAAAATAAGGCCATTGTTCAACATTTTGTGCAAATAATTTCTTGACCACACCAACATGCAAAACCACTTTCCTTGAATAGTGTCATGTTGCACTGTATATCCCGCACGAGAGTATCAAGCGTATAATTTACATGAATATATTAAAAAGCTGTTTGCGTTCATTGAATCGAAAATACATGCCCTTCTATAAACATCACCCTCCCACCTTCTCCGGTGAAGAAGAGGATTCTTGTTTACAACTGTTAAGGTGGAATACACGCACTTGTTTTGCAATGCTACGAACTTCAAGTCCTTCTCCGAAGTTACAGGGCGAGTCAAAGGTGTTTATTGGGGGATGTAAACCTGAGACTCTTTGTCGTGAGGCTACGTTGTATTTTTGCATGAAATGGAGTAATAAGCCCACAGGAGCGTTTTTAAACAGTCAACTACCAGTCCACATGTTTTTTGACAGATCGCGAAAACACAACACTACCTCAAGCGGAATATTTTTGTTACGTTTCTGACTAAGGCTGAATTTCACTGCTTCGATCAAGACCTAGAACATTGTTAGGGCTAGGTACAGGCAAAATGTTGTGTCTTTCCAACCAAGGGTAAACATTGAAAATGAATCGCCGCTCGCAATGTTAATCTTATGGGCGGCAAAAAATGCATCGTCAGTATAGCGGACCCTTAAGTACTCAGCATGGCGGAAAGTAAAAAATGATTAATAATTTTGAAGGTAATTTACCTATTTTTGGTGCCAAAAGAAGCAGGACATAAATCCATTCTATGCTCGTAATCAATTATCACATGCCTAGCTCTTGACGTGATGACGCTATTTCAGCCTGTGTAAGTGTTTCATGCATGCAAGGAAAAGAGTTAAAAATGTAAATTAAATGGCCACTCAAAAAAACATTAGTCAAATCGCTGGACTGTCAACTGGAAAATCCTGTCCAACAAATCACCTGGATTCGGTCACCACTTGATGTGCTAATCAGCCTATTTACCGATCATTTTAGATTTCCGTATGTGTCAACAAGGCAACAAGTGGCCAATGGGAGCCTGAAAGGGTTATCAGCTTGACTGGGCTAGAACTGACGCACATACCACATACCGATGGTCGCTTTAAATTAAGAATGTCCACCCGGCGACAATTTTCAATACCACGATTTCGGACTCGAGAATGTCGTTCACCCAGCACCGCCGCGCCAATCGTTTTCGATAATCTGGGGTAGAATTGAGGGTAAACCACTCTATGAGTTTCGTTGGGAATCTTAGGAAATCTTTTTGAAATCGCAGGAAATCTTTGAAATTTCTGGAGTGGTTATCTCATCGGGGTTAACCTCTCCAGGAATCTCAGGAAATCTTCGGAAATCTTTATGGAATATCAGGAAATTTCTGGACCGGTTACCCGCATGGCCGAGACCTCTATCCAACCCCATGTTATACTATGCGGCGTAGCGTAGGTGGAAGTTCTTCTTTAGGCGACCGTAGCTGCAGTGGTATTCCCTTTCTCGAACGCCAGCAAACCCACTCAACTAACACCTTCAAAATTTGTTGTAAGAAGATAAGGCACGCCACGATGCAATATATGGAGAACAGTTCTTCTTACAATAAATTTTGAAGGTGTTAGTTGAGTGGGTTTGCTGGCGTTTGAGAAAGGGAATACACCTGCTGGGGTACCTATACTTATAGTTGGTACTGCAGGTGTATTCCCTTTCTCGAACGCCAGCAAACCCACTCAACTAACACCTTAAATATTTATTGTAAGAAGAACTGTTTTCCGTATATTGCATGTTGGCGTGCCTTATCTTCTTACAATAAATTTTGAAGGTGTTAGTTGGGTGGGTTTGCTGGCGTTCAAGAAAGGGAATACACCTCCAGGAGTAGGAGTCCGGGGGGACAAACCCGGCAACTATACTCCACGCGCATCTTGGATGATAATAGTGAATTCAGACTTATCGAAGGGTGGATAGGCCACAAATATGTGAATTATCGTTGTTAAAGTCTTTTAGATCATTGTGAACCTACTTCTCAAGTCTACTTCTGGTTCTGAACAAAAAATAATTATGGGAACCCTGTGTTTTTTTGAAAACAATGTGTGAAGTTACTGTCATCCAAGATCAAGAATTATAGCCCATGCTCAGCTGGTAGCACTACCAAATACCATCTCCCCCCCACACATTCTGTTAGTAGACTATGGGGACCTACAGTTTTAGGTGGGTTTCGGGCAACGTAGTCTCGACATGACTCAATAAACTACCAATTTGGGGCGGCGGTGGGTTATAAAACGTAAAAATGTTAGAAATCAGCTAGCGGCACATTTTTTGTATTATAAATAGGTTATTACAGTATAATAACATAATCATAGCCAATTTTGAGTCCCCCTACGAACCGGTACGCCATACCTTCATCAGGTGTCATCAGGTATCCAATCCAGCATAGGTTATGCCTGATTCATGGAAACCAAAACCGGTCGTAATCAAATTTTTATGAAGTAAAGTGTAAAGTTGGATTTTAATCTTCTACAAAAAAGTGTGAAATACCTAGTGAGAAAAACTCCGAACGTGTTAATTTGCGTTAGAACTGATTGTGCGTCACTTGATGCGGATTTAAGGATGGTACCTCCAGAGTGCTATAGTGCTTTGTTTGCCGTGAAGTCAACTTTCTTTTGTGTGAGGAGTTTGGTGTTTCCGAATCTGAAAGTGGCAGCCAAACGGTGACCACATTTACGATGCGTTTTGGACGGCCGTTCTGGCGAATTGGCATTCCCGGACGTATGGGGAGGGATGGCAGTTTTTGTGTGGGTACCCGCCATTCCTGAGTTGCCATTCCAGCCCCTCCATCCCCGGAAGCAACGTATATAGCCGGCCGAGGGGGTAACCACTCCAGAGATTCCTTGAGATTTCCTGAGATTCCATAAATATTTCCAAAGATTCCCAACGATATTCATAGAAAGATGAACCCCGAAGGAGTAACCACTCCAAAAAAAATTCCAAGATTCCCTGAGATTTCATAAAGATTTCCAAAGATTCCCAACGATATTCATAGAAAGATGAACCCCGAAGGAGTAACCACTCCAAAAAATTCCAAGATTCCCTGAGATTCCATAAAGATTTCCAAAGATTCCCAACGATATTCATAGAAAGATAAACCCCGAAGGAGTAACCACTCCAAAAAATTTCAAGATTCCCTGAGATTTCATAAAGATTTCCAATGATTCCCAACGAGATTCTCGAGTGGTTAACCCCTCGTAGCCAGCTTTAGAAAAAGACAGCACGGAACTCGCGTGATACGAAGCGACTGAAGATAACGCAAACCTTGACAACCCTGCCACCTATTCCACCATCACCCTTGAGCAGATACGGTTGGGTGTATCAGCAGAGTTACCCTATACCTGGTACCTGTATTGGTCCAGTCTTCTAACGAAAATTACTTGGGAGGCTAATCTTCCCAGGGATGGAGAGTGTGTCTGAAAAAGATATAAACGTTAAATCCGGGACTTTCCGAATCCAAAGTCGATGGAGCGCGGGATCACACAGAACCTCCCTCTCACGAGTGGGAACTCTTAATTAAATTTACATGTTAAATAAATACCTATTATCACAATGTAAATTAAATATAGTATGAAGACTCGCACCTATTGAATACTAATTTGATGAACTTAGACGTTACCTGAATCTTGGCTTGACCCGTCAATAGTGGCCACAGAAATTTTTGATGGAAACTAAAATATTTATCGCGGCAAGATACAGACCTCAAAAAGGCAGGCAAATTTGATGGTTCATAGATGATCTCCACAAACTATGTATAAGCATACACGAAGGTATACATAATATATTTTTTTTCCGGCCTCACTGCGATCTATAATGAGGCCCTGGGTTCAAATCCCGGTGTACAAACAATTTTTTGTTCATTCGGCTTTGGCCCACAATCGATTTTCTAAATCTTGGGTACGGTATGGGCTATAAGCACCGACAGGCACGTGGGCTCTTCACTTTTCTTTTTCTTTTTTTCATTTAAGAAGTCCTATATAATATGATTCTTCTCTCGTGCCTCTCAGTGGCCGAGTGGTCAAGGGGTCCGCTTTGTGTCCTGAGAGGTCCGGGTTCGAATCCCGGCGGAACGGAAAAATTTTCCGCTTCCGACATGGATGTATCGGCTTCGGCCCACTCATATTCGGCTTTGGCCACTTCGTCTTCGGCTTCGGCCAAAAAACGTAACAACCAACTCATCGGCGCATATGTTCTCTGAACGTCGCACGTAAAAAAAAATAAATAAATAAATAATAATAATTAATAATAATAATAGTAATATGATTCTTTTTTCCAGGCGTTTGTCATAGCCTACACGAGCGACTTCATCCCAAGAATGGTGTACAAATACGTGTATTCCCCCAACCATACTCTCAATGGATATGTTTTTTCTTCACTCTCACGTAAGTTGTCCATCACTTTACAAGCAGGGGGCATGACATTTAAAAATTATTGAAACATTGTCTCCTCGTAGTTTTTGAAGATTTAATGCCCATTTCCCTGGCAAACAACCTCATAAGCTACGGAAGAACATCTACCATGATCCAAACATTTCCAGCTGGTGCACGAGGCCCCCGCAGTGTTACTCCTTGTACTACCGGACCAGTTCTCCTCCGAAGAGAACTTTTTCTATGTTTAACATATTGGGCGCCACTGTGGGTGCCTGCTACCCACCGTGAGACACTACCTTTGTGCCACGCCAAAGCCGCCAACACTCCCTACGTGTGACCCACACTTTCAATCATATATTTCCTAATTCTCGAACTTTCCTGGGCTAAGGTCCACCTCAGTCTTGGATGAGAGTCAGTGATATCCAGGGGTGGACAGACTACACAAATGTGAATTGTCATTGCTAAACTCGGTTAGATCACTGTGACTCCTTCTTCTTAAATCTACTTCTTGTTGTGAACAAAAAATAATTTTGGAAACCCTACCTTTTTACTTCGAACAACGGATGCCGTTACCGACAGGTTCAGGCTGAATTTCACCAGTGCTTCCTAACGATCGAATAGCTATCGATTCGTCATAGTAGCCGTTAAACTTATCCTATCATTAGGTTTTGTCGTGTCACTAGAATTCGTCTGCTTTGTTTACGTCAAATTTATTTCAACAATTTCAAGCTAAAAATAGAAAATAAACGTGAAAAACACCCTATTTTTTTGGAGAAAGAAGTTAAATTGTTGATTAGACTACATTAGACTACACCAAATGAGTCGAAGGTATGAAAGTTATCGTTTTCACTAACGTACGGATAATCCACTCGAAAGCTAACGATACGATAAGGGTGCATGGTGAAAGCCGTTAACTTTTTTTACCGATAGGATAGCGCTATCAACTACACGATAAAGTGGTGAAATCCAGCCTTAATCCAGTACTGGTTCAATCTAATAAAATGTCCCCGCCAACAACGAAGAAGTCCCAACTGCCAACTGACAGATAATGACCAAAAAACTCACCGTCTTCAACCTGAAATAGTGTAAACCGGCCTTTAGGGTGGTGTGACCGTGCGAAAGCCGCTTTATCGGGGCACCAGCAGAGTAAGAGTAGGTTCACCCTATGTCTTTAAATTCGTCCAAATTTTCATTTTTAAGGAAGTAATTATCTCGGAGCTGATTGCCCCCACGTCGCCGAAATTTCACACAGACATGTTGGCTCCTATAATTAAGGGTCCGCTATACCTGACGATGCATTTTTTGCCGCCCATAAGATTAACATTGCGAGCGGCGATTCATTTTCAAGGTTTACCCTTGGTTGGAAAGACACAGAATTTTGCCTGTACCTAGCCCTAACAATGTTCTAGGTCGTGTTCGAAGCAGATTTCCCATTTTTTTTGACTGGTTTTCGAGATACAGCACTTTTCTTGAGGTATGCGATGCTAGCATTTGCAAAACAGTTGCAATAAAAGAAACCAGTGGGAAATTGGGAAATCTGCTTCGAACACTCCCTAGAACATTGATAGGGCTAGGTACAGGCAAAATTTTGTGTCTTTCCAACCAAGGGTAAACCTTGAAAATGAATCGTCGCTAGCAATGTTAATCTTATAGGCGGCAAAAAATGAATCGTCAGGTATAGCGTCCTCTTAAGCGGTCTACCGATTTTTGTAACGGTAACTTCCATAACAAGGGAGTTACTGAGAAAACAATTCCTCCGAAACATTTCGTCTTGCCATCACAGTAGGGACAGAATTGCCAACTCAACTTGTTTTCCGAGAAATTCTATGAAATGAATGAATTTATTATGTAAATAATTACATAAACCATTCCTTATGGAAGTTGCTGTGCATTAATGTCTTCTGTTTCTCGCCAAGTTCATAAGTAACCACTGAGAACTCTACCTCCTGGCAAACAGGACAGTGGGTAATAAATAACTCAAAATAGCGGAGTACTGCCTGCATGGCGACGGCAATCCCCAGTAATAGGAACAAGCCGTACTTTTGGAAGTTGTAGTGCATCCATAACATCACGCTATGGGAGTCAAACACGTTTCTGTTCCATTTGGAACTTAGGTACTGCTATTCATTTGAACGGAGGCTTGAAGAGCCGTTCGTGCTTCTGGAGACAAGCACTCATTTGAGTACTTAATGTTGTTTCTGAGGAGCTAGTGTTCACTGCGGTTACCTTTGTTTACTTTGCGAGACTTTGCACGACATTAAGGGCGTCTATTCAGTCGTGTTAGTTAACGTTTTTTTCTGCACACTTTATGAGGAAATTATTGGTTGTTTAAAGGTCCTGAAATATAAAATGTCTTTTTAACGTCATAAATATAAATTAAGAGGCTATGTAGTGATTTCACGATCGGTTAAATTTGGACAATTTTTTTGTTGACAAAAATCACAGATTGTAAAATCTCAAGTTAGGCTGAATTTCACCACTTTCTTACAGTATCCGATAGTGTCTCCTAACGAGAAGATTTAACGAACGGATTTATGTTATCGTATGTTAAGCTTACGACAAGTGCGATCGTAGAGAAACAAGTGCAAGCGCAAGGCACTAAACTAAACATACGATAGCGTAAATCCGTTCGTTAAATCCTCTCGTTAAGAGACACTTTCGGATACTATAAGAAAGTGGTGAAATTCAGCCTAAGCCTCTCAATTTCGGCCGTTAAAAAGACATATTATGTTTCAGGACATTTAAATATCCAATGGTTTCCTCATAAAGTGTGCAAAAAAAACGTAAACAAACACGATCGCTCTTAACGCACCATTAACGACCAAAGACGCAGAAGAGGGGCTCCTATTTCCTTTCAATTCCACCAAGACAACTTGCATAAAAAACTCCACGAGCATCTTGGATGACAACTTCACACATTGTTTTCAAAAAAACACAGGGTTCCCAAAATTATTTTTTGTTCAGAACCAGAAGTAGACTTGAGAAGTAGGGTCACAATGACCTAAAAGAGTTTAACAACGACAATTCACATATCTGTAGCCTATCCACCCTTCGATAAGTCTGAATTCACTATCATCCAAGATGCGCGTGGAGTATAGAATCCTTGTGTTTTCTTAGCGTTCAATACCACGATGTACACGAAAGAAATGGGGAGCCCTGATAACGACCCCGACCCCCCGATCTGCTACTACAAGGGTAACCGCGCACTCCAGACTGAAGCCCATCCCACAGTGGCGGAGACGTACGAGCTGACCCCCCAGTACTGGCACATCTTTGCTGCCAGGCTCGCTTTCGTCGTCATATTTGAGGTGAGGAGTTAAGAGGACGCTATACCTGACGATGCATTTTTTGCCGCCCATAAGATTAACATTGCGAGCGGCGATTCATTTTCAAGGTTTACCCTTGGTTGGAAAGACACAAAATTTTGCCTGTACCTAGCCCTAACAATGTTCTAGGGAGTGTTCGAAGCAGATTTCCCAATTTCCCACTGGTTTCTTTTATTGCAACTGTTTTGCAAATGCTAGCATCGCATACCTCAAGAAAAGTGCTGTATCTCGAAAACCAGTAAAAAAAATAATATTTCAGAGCGTACTCCCCAAATGTGTCCTAAAAAAAAAAAAAAAAAAAAAGCCGAAAAAACACGGTGGTGTTGTAGTGTTATTTGTACTCTGTGGTGAAAAAAATAAACAGAAATAATTTGGTTGCAGCACATCGTTTTCGCGCTAACAGGCGTGATGGCGTATATCATCCCCGACGTGCCGACAGCTGTGAAGACTCAAATGCAGCGGGAGAGGCAGCTGGCTAAAGAGGCCAGGTACGAGAGAGGTCTCAGGTCATCCAATGACGACGACTTAGTCAACGCGATCAAGGAAAAGAACCACCAGAAGATGGACAATATCCTACGAAGAGGTGAGTAGGGAGAACCCAGCAGTCAGACATACATTCGCTATTTGTTTACGTGCTGCACCTTCTATGAGGAAGCTATTGGATATTGATATGTTCTGAAATATAACGTCTTTTTAAGGTCACGAATGAAATGGCTACGTTGTGATTTTACGATCGAGTGATTTTTGTAAAAAAAAAAAAAAAAAAAAAAAAAAATTGTCCGAAATGAACCGATCTCAAAGTTGCAACATACCATGTTAAGGGTCCGCTTAACCTGACGATGCATTTTTTGCCGCCCATAAGATTAACATTGCGAGCGGCGATTCATTTTCAAGGTTTACCCTTGGTTGGAAAGACACAAAATTTTGCTTATGCCTAGCCCTAACAATGTTGTAGGCCGTCATCGAAGCAGATTTCCCAATTTTTTACTGGTTTTCGAGATACAGCACTTTTCCCCTTAAAAAATTGAGGTATGCGAAACAGGTATGCAAAACAGTTGCAGTAAAAGAAACCAGTGAGAAATTGGGAAATCTGCTTCGATGACGACCTACAACATTGTTAGGGCTAGGCACAGACAAAATTTTGTGTCTTTCCAACCAAGGGTAAACCTTGAAAATAAATCGCCGCTCGCAATGTTAATCTTATGGGCGGCAAAAAATGCATCGTCAGGTTAAGCGGACCCTTAATTTAGAACCATAAAAAGTCATATTATATTTCAGAACGTATAAATATCCAATAGTTTCCTCATAAAAGGTGCAGAAAAAACGTAAACAGACATGACTGTGTGGTCGCCCTTAAAATACTACACAGTCATAAACTACCAGGTTGGTATCCAACCGTCGCAGCCTCAATACGTAACTTGAATTGACAGCTAGACGTCACTCACTCAAATCCGAGATCATATCAAATCAAGTTTACAAGACAAAAGTTTATGACTTCGTCCAATAATAAAATAAAAGAAAAATAAGCATGGGTACAGATTTCCGACCACTTTGGGCCATTAGACTGTCGAAGCTGTTCTGAAGATGTCAGGAACTAAAATGGATAACATGCAATAAATTTTATCCAGTTGACCTTATATGGCATGACTGGAACACTGCAAATGAGGTTTTCTCCTTATGGCAGGATTCCAGGTTCCTTTCCAAAGGGGTAACTTAAAATTTCAGAAGCTTCCCCCGTTCCCGCATAAGCCCTCAATCATCCCTCGGGAAGCCAATCGGAATATGAGTGTAGGCGCTCCTATGTTTAGCTGACGATATATAAAGATTTGAGGGTGGAGAGGTTTCTGCACCAAGTACTTCTTCACCACGTCATGTTTCTGCTTCATTGAACCCTGGGGGTTGTACAATCCCACTAGGTTTGGTATAGCTGAGGGTTGGGGGGGGGACAAGCCAATCAAATAGATCGTTTCAAAAATTATCCATTGTGCTCAGCTGGCAGCACTACCAAATACCAGCTCCCCAGCCATCGTGTAAACGATGGGGACCTACAGTTTTTGGTGGGTTCCGAACCACCACAGCCACCACTTGACATGCTGAACATATCAGAGGTGACTGCCAGTCAGAAAAACCTTTTGGTAGGATCGGGATCGAACCGGTGTGACCCGGCTCTCACTGCTCCTCAAAAGTCGACCATTTAGTCCACTCGGCTATCGAGGCTGTTGGAAAGGAACCTGCTTTTCTCATAATGTAAGCTCTAAATTTTTCACAGGATCTTGGACAAGACGCATGAGTCGACAATCGGACGGCCTGGACGCTCATGTTGACGTCGCCACACAAAACCAACGGAAAATCAGCGACTCCACACTGTGGGAAGTCACATGACACAACAAGCTGGACTTGGAAAGTCTTGATTAGGGAGGCTTGTTCCGACCGTGTTGAGTGAGAAATTTACGATGACTCCGTTTCACTACCCATCGATTACACTTACTATGTCCTAGTCAACCTGTATTTGATTTGTTTTATTTTATTATTTACCTATAAAATTATTTTATTAACTCGCCCGACTGAGTTGGTATTTTCCATAGAAGTAGCTCCAATAAATATCTACTCTACAAGTATTTTTCCCGTGTTTTTTTTTTGTTCCCGAGGAATCTTTTTTTTTCCTTTTTTTTTGTGAAAAATAGTTTCCACAATATCAGCCAGAAAAACGGGATTGACACCAATACAATTTGGAGGGTTGGGACCGCTGGACACACCAAAAAGTTTTACAAAATTTACTCTACACAGTCAAATAAAATGGGATAAGAAGCATGATAATGATAATAGTCGGAACTTCGACCGATTGGTGGTCAGTACCTAACCAGTCGGCAATAGGCTTCTCTACCAGCTATCACCGTTATAGCCCCATTTTCCTGTAATTTCAATATGAAATTTTATTAAAGAATAAATAAAATAATTCCAATTTCTATTTTGGCTATTTTTGTATGGCTCTTATGGGTGAAATACCACAGATACCAAAAAAATATAGAATTCCAAGAGATTTCTAAGTTCTGAAATAGGTACCTACTTGTGTTTGTGTCATTTCGTCACCAATTTGTGCCATATGGGTAATGCAAATGCAAATAGACAGATTACGGGGTCGGACGAATGAAATGTTTGAGTACCTACGAGGGGGTAACCACTCCAGAGATTCCTTAAGATTCCCTGAGATTCCATTAAGATTTCCAAAGATTCCTAATGATATTCATAGAAAGATGAACCCCGAATTCCAAAATTCCCTGAGGTTTCATAAAGATTTTCAATGATTCCCAAACAGATTCCCAACGAGTGGTTAACCCCTCGAGTACCTACTACGAGAACAGCCCTTAAAAGCAGGCCCTGCGCCAAAGTGACCTTCAACTTTTACAATGTAGCATACTTTGTATATGTTATCTCGCTGGAATCACGGCCGTGTAGTGCTGAGATTATCACCTCATTTGGCTACAGAGTATTCCTCACTGGCGCCACACAACCCGTTTTACGGAACTCCGGGCCTTGCTTATCTTACGAGTATTAATAAATTTCCATATTTCCAGCTCATTTCATCCAGCATAACATGAATCATTTTCAAGCAGAAAGTCTGTCCTCGTCTTGTTGAGTAAGGAATACAAACTTGCCATTTTAAGGCTCATGCACTCTTGAACGAGAGTAACGACAGGTCAGAACAACAAGTAGAGATGAGGTCTCGTTGGAAATCTTCATGCATGCAATCTCAAGCCATCTCTGGAGGTGTATTCCCTTTCTCGAACGCCAGCAAACCCACCCAACTAACACCTTCAAAATTTATTGTAAGAAGATAAGGCACGCCATGATGCAATATACGGGGAACAGTTTTTCTTACAATAAATTTTGAAGGTGTTAGTTGGGTGGGTTTGCTGGCGTTCGAGAAAGGGAATACACCTGCTGGAGTGGTTACCCCCTCGGGTCTACCCCTGCAGCTCTATCATGGACCGTGATCGTTATCTCGGGTGTAAAGCTCCTAAGGCTAAAACATGGGTAAAACTACACCACATCGTCGTTATCAGAGTCGTTAACGTAGCGTGAACAGATCCGTAATAGACCTGCAGGATATTACTGAATTTACTGGACCAGGTACAGAAGTTGTTTACTTTTCTCTTCGTTACTTTCAAAATTATCTTCAAATTTTTGAATAATCAAATGTAACAGAGGAAATGGTCAATTTTTGAGCGGAACATAGCCTTGGTGGCTTGGGGTGGATTTTACCTGACTATAGTTTAACGATAAGTTAAATTTATAAAAATACCCAAACATATGTTTAGCTTATGGCAAATTCTATCACAAAGTTTAGGGAACGGTTAGCCTGTTCCCGTTATAGCTAAATGCATGAGTTATTTGTTTATAAATCTAACTTATCGTTAAGTGGACTGGTGCAATCCATGCACCCTTCTTTCTTTCTATATCCGCCACCCGCCCGCTTTCCCTACCTTACTGCAGGAGCCCGGCCGACTGCAGGAAGGGGTGAATTTTAAATAGCGGATGCTGCATGATGTCAGCAGCAGTCTAGCGAGGGGGTAACCACTCCAGAGATTCATTGAGATTCCATGAGATTCCATAAAGATTTCCAAAGATTCCTAACGATATTCATAGAAAGATGAACCCCGAAGGGGTAACCACTCAAAACAATTCCAAGATTCCCTGAGATTTCATAAAGATTTTCAATGATTCCCAACGAGATTCCCAACGAGTGGTTAACCCCTCGCAGTCTAGTATCGGTTTATGATATAATTTGATTGTTAGGTCGGTGAGGGCCTCACATTCACAGAGAACGTGACCGGGAGTTTCCTCCCATTTCCTACACCCCCTGCAGATGGGCAACTCGGCTATACCCATCCTGTGTAGATGCTTCCTTAAGCTGTGGCCCGTGATGGCCTCAGCTACATGTTTAAGCTGTATTCTGGAGAGCACCAGTGCCTCTCTCCTCTGCTTTTCACCTAGCCTGGTCTTCATAAAAGCCTTGGCATGTTGCTGACCTTCTCTTTTATTCCATCTCTTATTACTGACCTGCTCAAGCCGCAAATCGATGTCAAGCCTCCAAAGGCTCGATGGAGCTCCTACATCAGTCTCCTCATCGGGAGGCGCCATACTCGCGGCCTCCTTGGCTAGCTGGTCGGCTCTTTCATTTCCCACTATATACCTGCACGGCCAGGCACTCAAGAAATGGTTACCTTGTTTTTGCCACCGAGCTCGTTTAGAACGCTCTTACAGCTTTCAACGAGAATAGATTTAGTTTGCGGATTTTTGAGAGCCTTTATGTCAGCCTGACTATATCAGTGAGGATATTAATTCCTTGCAATATTGGCTAAGGGTCCGATTACACCTTACAAAAAAAATATGATCCTATTTTTATATGATCCTATTTTTTTAGCATCATAAAAATGTTAGAAAAACTGCAATACACTTTACAATAAAAATAGGATCATGTTTAGCAGTGACGCCAACTTGACATGGTAAAAAAATTGAATTCCGAAGATTTTTAGGGTCCTTTTTTGAACCGTTTCAGGTTAAACAATTTCTGCTATATTCTTTCAATTCATCGTTATAAGAAATTCGTACTCCTCCACATTTTCTATTAAAATACGGGTCATTTCCATACCCCTTACCTCAGCCGCCATTTTTAACGGACTAACCCAACAACAACAAACACATCGCAGCCTAGAGGAAGGTAGTCGCAGCAGTTATGATACAATTTGTACCGGCCGATACAAATTGTATCATAATTGACTCAATTCACTTTACACCTTACAATTTTTCTTGATCATATTTTTTTATGATCCTATTTGGATTGGAAATTGTAAGGTGTAATCGGGGGCTAACGCACATTTTACTGCTCCCACAGCCAAGATGGGACATTTTACTGCTGCCACAGCCAAGATGAGACATTTTACTGCTCCCACAGCCAAGATGAGACATTTTACTGCTCCCACAGCCAAGATGAGACATTTTACTGCTGCCACAGCCAAGGTGAGACATTTTACTGCTCCCACAGCCAAGATGAGACATTTTACTGCTCCCACAGCCAAGATGAGACATTTTACTGCTCCCACAGCTAAGGAGGGACATGTTCTTACTCTGAAGGGCAGTAACAGCTCTCCCCCTGGCTGTAGAGAAGGGGTAGGGGGAGCCCAGGGTTCCAATTTTTCCAGGCACAATATAGGTATAGTAGGTACAAATTATGCAAGGGGAAACACTCCATGCGGAAAAAAGAAATTCGTCCCTGAAACAGTGCAATCATAACCAGTCTGGTTATAATTTCATTGTTACCCCCAATTCCAATTTAATGAGGGTGACGAAGCCACATCAATTAGGATCATCGCTAATCACAGTGGTTCGCATCCAAATAGGTGTATTAAGCATTCTGGGCACCTTAGGCGAAAAAAAAACTTGGTATTCTCCAAACGAGGCAACCTCTGGAATTATCGGATCGTGTTTAGATATAAATAACGCTATTAGATAAGATAACATGGAGATTAAACGTTTAATTGGCCGGCAAGCTTTTCAGAAAAGGAACAAGGCTTTGAATTATAAGGTCCCACGTGTGTGGCGACACGATGCATGTACTTTTTCGAATGGAAATTTAAATTTGTGACAGTCGAAAAATTACAGAGTCATTCACTACTCGAAGAAGAATGTAGCGCCATGCTCCACCAAGAGTAGTATATATTTTACTTTGATCTCATTTTTAAGGATCATCCCACATTCCTGTTTGTTTCCCTTTTTTTCACCATTTTTTGAGGAAACTGTTGTATTTTTAAATGCTGCGATTTTACAATCGAGTTTTTGCTATTTTTTTTTTTTTTTTTTTTTTTTAATTTTTTTAACGCGTGACGTTCAGAGAACATATGCGCCGATGAGTTGGTTTGTTAAAGTTTCTGGCCGAAGCCGAAGATGAAGTGGCCGAAGCCGAATACGAGTGGGCCGAAGCCAGTTTAGGAGTGGGCCGAAGCCAATACATCCATGTCGGAAGGGGAAAATTTTTCCGTTCCGCCGGGATTCGAACCCGGACCTGTCAGGACACAAAGCGGTCCCCTTAACCACTCGGCCACTGAGAGGCACTGTTCTTTTTGGGAATAAATTTTTTTTTCATAATTACTCGATCGTAAAATCACAACATAGCCAGTTAATTTCGGTCGTTAAAAGGACACACTATATTTCAGAACATACGAATCTCCAATAGCTTTCTCAAATAATGGCCAAAAAAATACATGGACGAATTGGAATTGAGACACTTTTAAAAGGAAGTTTTTTTTTTTTACTTTCTCCCTAGCCAGTACCTATGGAAGGAATAGCGGGAAAGTATTGTTTTCGTGCAAAATTTGAAATGCAGGATTTTAGGTTTTTCATGATCCTGGAAGTCAACTGAGTCTAGAGAAGCGGATTCTGAAAAAATCTGCCCGTCCTTTCCCCCAGTTCGGGACAGCACCACAGGCGTCAGGTCGACGCTGAATAGTGGTGCGGGTCCGAGGGGTTAACCACTCGTTGGGAATCATTGGAAATCTTTCTGAAATCTCAGGGAATCTTCGAATTTTTTGGAGTGCTTTCCCTTCGGGGTTCATCGCTCTATATGAATATTGTTGGGAATCTTTGGAAATCTTTATGGAATCTCAATGGAATCTCAAGGAATCTCTGGAGTGGTTACCCCCTCGGTCGAAACCAAATTCACTGGTAAAGTAAGTGAGTTCACGGCCGAAAAATCAACGACAAAAAACGTAAAAATTCGTCAACAAATTTATAATTAACATGCAAATTGTTTCAAGAGAGGCAACAACGTTGTCGGAACATTTTAATTCAACGTTGTTTTTTGAAGTCCCCTTATCGCGGAGATCTGGTTCTTTTCTAATCTACGCCATCACTCCCATTCATGATTATTTATTAGGCATGACCTTCCATTTAGATCATAACACCACCTCTGCGTCAATCAAAAATTTATTGAAAGCATTCTCCAAAGTGATTGATCGTTAGAAGTACACCCCCCGCAGTCGCGAGACAGGTTTTTGTCGTCCAGGCCTTGTGAGGCAAAGGCCACTAAATGGTAGATTGGGTAAAAGTATAATCTGCATTTCGAAATTACAAAATGGGTTACGCATACATTTGCATCCTTACCAATTTCCAATTAATTTGAATGGTTCTTAGACACAAATTACGCGACGCAGAACGCATTTCAATGGGGACAAATTATTATTTCCGGAAATCATCGAAATTTGTTCTCAGATGGTTGACTAGTTTCTATATATTATCGTATTATACGAGGGGTTAACCACTCGTTGGGAATCTCGTTGAGAATCATTGGAAATCTTTATGAAATCTCAGGGAATCTTGGAATTTTTAGGAATGGTTACCCCTTCGGGGTTCATCTTTCTAGGAATATAGTTGGGAATCTTTGGAAATCCTTACGGAATCTCAAGGAATCTCTGGAGTGGTTACCCCCTCGGTATTATACTTTCTGATAACTGAAACAGAGAACATATGCGCCGATGAGTTGGTTGTTAGATGTTTTTGGCTGAAGCCGAAGTGGCCGAAGCCGAATATGAGTGGGCCGAAGCTAGTTTCGTTGTGGGCCGAAGCCAATTCATCCATGTCGGAAGCGGAAAATTTTTCGATTCGAACCCGGACCTCTCAAGACACAAAGCGGACCCCTTGACCACTCGGCCACTGACAGGCACAAACGTTATTTATTATACACTGTAAAGTAAACGGATAGGTTGATACAGGAGTATTACTGAGGGGGTGACCACTCCAGATTCACACTTGAAGATTTCCAAAGATTTTCTGATATTCTCAACGAGAACCGTGGGAAGATGCACCCCGAAGGGTTAAATACTCCAGAAATGAAATTTTCAAGTTTCCCTGAGATTTCCTAAAGATTTCCAGTGATTGCATGAGATTCCCAACGAGATTCCTAGAGTTGTTAACCCCTTCCTTGAGTATTACCAAGAGCCCGTAGTCCTCCTATACTAACTACTTTGCTGCAGTAGAACATTTTCCATGAGCCTTGACAACGTAAGCTTAAAGCTGCCCGTCCACTGGCCGGAACCGACCGGCCCGACCGACCCGACCTACCCGGCCGCTTCCGGCGCTTCGGTTCGTTCGGGTCGGTCGGACCAGTCGGTTCCGGCCAGTGGACGGGCAGCTTAACAGTGACACCCCCTGCCTCAACTAGAAGTCAAAATTTTCAACACCTACATCAAAGAAGGGGGGAACAAATTTAGGTTTCCACATGACCGCTTTGAAGTTCCAATCTCTGGTTCCATTTCATTCAACAAGCTCATCAACTGAAAAGAAACCAAATTTTCCGGAAGACTCTAAGCTAGAAGCTTAAGTGCAATGCGCTGTATACTACAAATCAAGCTTGGGCCTTGTCCCCTTGTTTCATTAGCCGCAGCCTACGCACCGACACTGTTACGCACAAAACCAGAAACGCAACTTGAGAGGCCTGATTTGTTTATTCTGCTATCCTGAAAACTTTCCAGCCTTGACACCACATATATGGTTGTCTCCAAACGAACAAAGCCCGGTCACACCGGTTCGATTCCTTGGGATTCCAATGAGATTCCATAAAGATTTCCGAAGATTCCCAACGATATTCATAGAAAGATGAACCCCGAAGGGGTAACCACTCCAAAAAATTCCAAGATTCCCTGAGATTTCATAAAGATTTCTATAATGATTCCCAACGAGATTCCCAACGAGTGGTTAACCCCTCGGCTGTTCCTTTCCGTATCTATAGGATATGTCAGGGAATCCTGGAAATTTCAGGAGTAGTTAACCCTTCGGGGTGCAACTTTCCACGAATCTCGTTGAGAATCTCAGGAAGTCTTTGGAAATCTTCATGCAATCTCTGGAGTGGTTACCCCCTCGAAAAGCCCCTACAACCTACAACACGGGTATGGTAATCCACCTATATGCTGTAACTATAAGCAGACCGCCCTGGCCACTATATAGGTGCATCTGCATCAACGAGAAAAAAATCCCTTTCGGCAGCCCCGAAAGGCGTAGGCAGATTTCGAAGATTACTTCCATCCACTAAAAGCAGTCTAAAATCATTTAGAATGACGGTTAAGAAGATATTCAGTTGACCCAAATGCATTCTCTACAATAACAACGGAGGAATTGAGTTTTGAAATTTCACCCCCCCCCCCCCCCCCCTTTACAAGAAAATGAAAGTGATTTTACAAAAACCTTTTTCAGACAAAAGTTGTAGATAGTATTAATAGAAACTCATAGAAGAAAGAATAAACTCAATATCTCACCAAATAAGTGAGTTATGACGTTTTGAAAATTCAACCCCCCACCCCCTGCCTAAACTCGTAAACCGGCTTCGCCCAAAACACATCTAAAAAGCAACTCGTCGGCGCATATGTTCCCTGAACGTCGCGCGTTCGGCGCGTTAAAAAAAATGCATAAAGTTGTATGTACAGCAGGATTCGGGGGGGAGGGGGGGGGGATTTGCCCCTTCCCCTTGGATCCACCCTATGTTGACAATTTTTCATGTGATGAAACAGTCCCAAAATTTGGGGAACCGTAATAAAAATTAGGCCAATTTTTTTTGGGGGGGGGGGGGGGCAGTTGATCCAGCTTTGACAGCCTTGAGAATATTCCAAGCCCAGAAGTGTGCAGTAGGTGTGGAGTGTACCTATAGAGGTAAAGAATAAAAAACGCATCCAAGCAAAGGACACAGGCGAATGAGGTGGCAATATTGGAGGAACATTCGACTGAAAAGCTTAGATGAGAGAATGAATAGCACGGTTGGAGAGGGGAGGGCGGTCATGCGAAGGGTTTGACACCGTTACGTAAGACGTAACGCGTACGTAGGTACAATATCCAGTCTTCGGCGAGCCTTCCACGTGCGTAGAAACCTTCACTTCCTGTCATTTCATAGAAGTAAGTATTTATCGTAAATTTAGTAGAAAATCAATCAAACGAAAAATTTCACAAATTAATTAATGACCTTTTCCGAAAATCGGTGGAGGAAAAAATTCCTCATTTTTACAATAACAACAGAACAGCGCAATTTTATTTCAAACCGTTCCAAATTCGATTCTCTACAAAATCTCTGCAAAATTCTAACCCACCCGACTTTCAAGTTGAAAAATTTTTTGGTTTCGACACAAGTCAATTTTTGCCTTTTTTTTTTTACTGGCTGACAATTCTAATTCTCACAAAAAAAAAGAAATAAGAAAAAAGTATAGCGGTTAAGGTAAGGATGGACACTTTTTTCGGCTCAGGCGACCATAACGATCACGAATGGGAAACCCAAAATTATGATTTAGAAAAATGTTTCAGACAAAATTTGCAAAAAACACCTTAAAAGTTTTTTTAAAACGAAAACTATTTTCAATATTAAGGGAGTCATCGCCAAATTTTGATTATCGTACTTGACCTAGTTTTTGGACCCTTATATTTCAATTACTTTTGAGGTTTTGGACACTCCGAAAACTATACGCATTAACTCTATGAATGGTTATTTCCCGCCTTACTTTGTACTTCATTCAGACTAGCCCCACTATGTAGAATACTAAGGGTGAGTCCCACCATGCCCAGTCAAAATTAAACTGGAGATTTACCATGTTAAATTTAACTTAAGAGTTAAATTTTACATGGTAAACATAATAGGACAAAATCTTCAGTTTAATTTTAACTGGGCATGGTGGGACGCCCTTAGAAGTCAATGGTTATTTCACGCCTACTCTAAACTTCGTTCAGACGGCCTCACTACGTAAGAAGACTTAGTGTGCGTCCCACAACGCCCAGTTAAGAGAAAACTGGAGTTTTTCTCCCATGTTTACCATGTTAAATTTCCGAGAAAATCAGCATTTCACCCTTAACCGATTACGGTGGGTTGCACCCTTAGAAGTCAATAAATAAACATTTGTGCCTCTCAGTGGCTGAGCGGTCAGGGGGGCCACTTTGTGTCCTGAGAGGTGCGGGTTCGAATCTCGGCGTAACGGAAAATTTTTCTATGAGACATGGATGTATTGGCTTCGGCCCACTCCTTAACTGGCTTCGGCCCACATATATTCGGCTTCGGCCCATTCTTCTTCGGCTGCTGCCTAAAAAACTAACAACCAACTCATCGGCGCATATGTTCTCTGAACGTCGCGCGTTAAAAAAATAAATAAAACAAAAACATTTTTAGTAATTTAAGAAAATGCATATTATTTTCCTACGCACTTGACACTTGTACCTACCCCATGGCCACGATGCGCGCAATTTAGTGTCAATCAGTTATGTAACCTCGTCCTCCTTTGTTACCTGCTATAATCTGGTATTGGTAGATTGAATGAGTGGTGCGAACCGCATTGTTTTGATAAGAGTCGTTTGTAGAAATGCGATTTTTCGGTCTTTCTTGGTCATTTTAATTTGTTCAAAACACACCCTAGCCACTCACGCTAGGTAATTACGTACTGAACCTGAGCAAAATCAGTTGAACGGTGAGAATTTTCACGTTGACATTACTTTTCATATCATGTATTCCATCCGGGCGAGAAAGTAAAAACAATCGAGCTCACACTTTTCCAGGAAGATCCGATTATTTTTTAACGACTTTTTTTACGTTGATGAGGCAGTAAAAAAAATCTTGATAATTTTTTGTAACACCTTTTCGAATATTTAACGAGACATTCTTAGTGACGCTGACAGGTAGTGCCACCGACCGTCAAGATGCTACCTACGATAGAGAGTTACACTGGGATTACTTTGTCACGCATTAAACCGAGGGGTTAACCACTCGTTGGGAATCTCTTTGGGAATCACTGGAAATCTTTATGAAATCTCAGGGAATCTTGGAATTTTTTGGAGTGGTTACCCCTTCGGGGTTCATCTTTCTATGAATATCGTTCGGAATCTTTGGAAATCTCAAGGAATCTCTGGAGTGGTTACCCCCTCGCATTAAATCGTATTTCTTCTTCTCACTTTCCTACTTCTAAAAGTTTCCGCCTTTTTTGCACCATGCCTCGAAGCGTTACTATATAATCCTGGCCTCTTCCAAAACTCTTCGTGACGGTATTTTTTTTAGGGAGGTTGTAGGTACCTACTTACCATTATAATCCCTAGTGGTGCAAGGGGAGGAGGCAGAGGGAGGGGGAATATCGACGTACCTGCTGGCTTCTAAGGAGAAAATAAATTTTGAAAAAAAAAAAAAAAAGATATGTATAGAAGAATCTACCTGCCCCCCCATTCCCGCGAGCCTGATTCAAAATCACGTTGATTCGAATCAGTTCCTTAAGGTACAAATAAATGAATTTGAGCCTTGCCATTCGTGTTCCCCAATCAGATTTCCTCAAAAAAATGGTTCATTAAAACGTTAACAAACAGCATTGTGGACGGGATTGATAATCTTGCCTTTTATGTCGTTAATTTTGAATTTTTAGTTACATTGTAGCTTATATGTCTTATGTCCGATGTAAATTGACGGGTTTCATTGTCCAACTGGATTCTTGAAATAAAACAAGTTATTATTATACGACTTGTCTGAAAGATTTTTTATCACTATCTTCATTGCTGCTGCAGAACAACAAAATAATCATAACTCGTTTAGTTAAAGTTTATTATAATGTCTTTTCGTTGTTGAAAAAGTTTTTCATCAAACCTGCCCTTACTCGGGGTGGCTGTGGTTTTTGCAAGCCTTTCATTGGCATGTCCACTGCAGAACGAAGGGGAAGCGTTCGGGACTTAGGTGTCCAAGACGAAAGTGGGGACCTTCCGCAGAAGGTGTGAATTTGTTAACCACTCGTTGGGAATCTCGTTGGGAATCATTAGAAATCTTTATGAAATCTCAGGGAATCTTGGATTTTTTTTGGAGTGGTTACCCCTTCGGGGTTCATCTTTCTATGAATATCGTTGGGAATCTTTGGAAATCTTTATGGCATCTCAAGGAATCTCTGGAGTGGTTACCCCCTCGGCCCCTTCTGTAGAAAGGATGGCACTGACAAGGCACTGAAGTAGTCTAAGGTTCTTGAGTCACCTTTTCCTCACCCACCTAGCTCTAATGGGTACTTGGCCTTCACTGGCCGAGGAAAAACTCGACTCTCGGGCGTGAGCAAATCACCCCCTTGTGGGATCTCTGTATCCAACCGAGGGGTTAACCACTCGTTGGGAATCATTGGAAATCTTTATGAAATCTCAGGGAATCTTGGAATTTTTTTTGGAGTGGTTACCCCTTCGGGGTTCATCTTTCTATGAATATCGTTGGGAATCTTTGGAAATCTTTATGGAATCTTATTGGAATCTCAAGGAATCTCTGAAGTGGTTACCCCCTTGTATCCAACAAAGCCCTGGTCCTTCCAGCACGTCTATTATGGATCTGTTAACGCCAAGTTAATGACTTTGATAAGTACGAAGTGGTGTAGTTTTAGCACAACGCCCGAGATAAGTACCAAGATCCAAAATAGAGCTGCTGGACAGCTGGACTGTATAGCGCCAGTGAGTTTTTATTTTATTTATAGTTTTGAACCTCTCTCTATAATGAAAACCTCTCTCTAACTAGCGAACGCTACAGTCTCTTGACAAACCGTACCTCAATTTTACACACTCTCTATAGCGAGCTCTCTCTATAGCAAACTCTCTCTATAGCAAACTCTCTCTATAGCGAGCTCTCTCTATAGCAAGCTCTCTCTATAGCAAACTCTCTATAGCAAACTCTCTCTATAGCAAACTCTCTCTATAGCGAGCTCTCTCTATAGCAAACTCTCTCTATAGCGAGCTCTCTATAGCAAACTCTCTCTATAGCAAGCTCTCTCTATAGCGAACTCTCTCTATAGCGAACTCTCTCTATAGCGAGCTCTCTCTATAGCGAGCTCTCTCTATAGCGAACTCTCTCTATAGCGAACTCCTTCTATAGCAAACTTTCTCTATAGCGAGCTCTCTCTATAGCGAGCTCTCTCTATAGCGAGCTCTCTCTATAGCAAACTCTCTCTATAGCAAACTCTCTCTATAGCGAGCGAGCTCTATACCGAACTGTCTCTATAGCGAGCTATCTCTATAGCAAACTCTTTCTATAACGAACTCTCTCTATAGCGAGCTATCTCTATAACGACCAAACTTACATGGTCCCTTGACGGTACTGTACTTATAGGTACTAACCTCACCGGTAAACGGCACATTCAGTCTTCAGGCACTAGGTATACACGTGCAGGCCTCCATTGATTCACCTGTCAGCTTCCTACTGTATGAGGTAGTCAGGGGTTGATCAAGAACGTTAAATTGAAATGCCGATCACAAGGCTATAGACTGGTATGGAAAAATCGTTAAAAAACCATATAACAAGGCAATTCCAATAAAAATCAACAAATTCAAATTGCCAAGCCAATACAACTCGACAAAAGCGAAGTACCCACTTAAAATTCCAAACTCAATTTATTTCCATTTTATTTTCGAATATCGAAACAGGTGGTTTTCAATGACTAATATATTTTTTATTATTAAATTTCAAATCATTTTTATACGAGTACTGTTACTTCCAAGGCAACAGCCTTATAATAATAAAGTAGCAGTACATGAACGATTGGCTAAACAAACATAGATATAATATCTTCGATATAAAAACAATAAAAAGTGGACGTAGATCCAAAACTACACTTTGTGAAAACCATGTTTCAGGGCCATTATACATTCGCTATTTTTTTACATTCCGATTTCAAACTTTGTGAGTAAACTATTGGATATTTAAATATTCTGAAATGTAAAATGTCTTTTTAACGTCATTACTCATGAGGCTATGTCGTGATTTTACGATCGAGTGATTTTTGTCACACAAAAAATTGTCCAAAATTAACCGATCGTGAAATCACAACATAGCCTCAAGAGTAATGACGTTGATAAGACATATTATACTTCAGAATATTTAAATATCCATCAGTTTTCTCACAAAGTTTCAAATCGGAACGTAAAAAAATAGCGAATGTATGGTGGCCCTTAAGGGGGAGGCGACTGAACCTTATCCTTTTTTCAATTTTCTACACTGTCCCAGTACTTTCTTATAGTGCACGGAACGCTAATCGAATCAAAATTTCCAACCCTGGGCCCAGCCCCTGACTTATTTGCACAGCCGGTGTGAGACATGATGCTCTCCAGATGCACGCAGACGAGGGTAACCACTCCAGAGATTCCATAAAGATTTCCAAAGATTCCCAACGATATCCATAGAAAGATGAACTCCAAAGAGGTAACCACTCCAAATAATTCCAAGATTCCCTGAGATTTCATAAAGATTTCCAATGATTCCCAACGGGATTCCAAACTAGTGGTTAACCCCTCACACAGACAATTTTTCCGCTCTATATACTTCGTAAGTGAGAAAGTACCACAAGAACAATTTGTCACTTTCCGGGTCCTAAAATTAATTTGACCCGAACCCCGTCTCAAATCTCACACAAAACACATCGACAGCTATTAAAAGTTGCCCAACTGGAAGGACGCACCTGTCCTGATCAATCGGTAGGGATACCTGACATGGGGGGGCTGGGGACAAGGTGTCGGAGCACATATCTACTTATCTGCCCGGCTTATCCCCTTCTCACCAGGTATCTTTGCTACGCCGCACAACAATGAAAGAATTTGGAGGTTCTGGCAGGCTTCCAGGGTCCTTTTTATAATGAATATGATGGATTCGGTTAATATCTGATGCTGGTCTATGATTTGTTTACATAATCCTGAGTTATTTCCCCAAGTGTGGGTGTGACTAGCGTCCCTGGCATTCCTTTCTTTCCACTGGAGTCTTAAGATGGAATATACATTCGCTATTTGTTTACGTTTTTTCCAGCTGTTGGATATTTAAATGTTCTGAAATATAATATGTCTTTTCTTCAGCTACCATGTTAGCGTCAGCAAAATGGTTAAACTCCAGAAAAGCAATGGGAAATTGGGAGGATCTGTCAAGATAGGCTGTACGCCCCTAAAACATTGCTAGAGCTTCGTCTATAGGTGAAATATGTTTAACAAAGGGAAAAAATTGAATTTATTGTCATTTTCCTAAAATGATGGCTGGTGCTGTTGACAATGAAGAATTCATCTTATAAAAAAAGACTACAGGTCTTTTTTTAAACGCGCGACATTCAGAGAACATATGCGCCGATGAGTAGGTTTGTTAGATGTTTTTGGCCGAAGCCGAAGACGAAGTGGCCGAAGCCGAATATGACTGGGCAGAAGCCAGTTTAGTAGTGGGCCGAAGCCAATACATCCATATGCCGGAAGCGGAAAATTTTTCCGTTCCGCCGGGATTCGAACCCGGACCTCTCAGGACACAAAGCGGACCCCTTGACCACTCGGCCACTGAGAGGCACTATACTTTAGTCCTGTTGTTATACTATAAGCCGAAGGCCGAAGCGTACACCTAGGTTCGCACCAACCGGGAGAAACCCAACACCTCCACGGAGGCTAATTTCCTTCCTTGAGGCGATCGGCCTTCTCGGAAGTGCATCTAGTGTGCCGACACCAAGATGCATCGACCGCCTCATATACCGGGCAGGCCAACTCGGCTCACCTATGGGTCCCAGGTAAACCTGTGCCTGGAACACTAACCTGGAACCCTAACAGAACCATAAACCTGGGCGGGGGGGGGGGGGGGGGGGGGGAGGGGGGCGCTCAGCCCCTCAGGCCTTCTCCTCATGCATGGGTTTATGTAGGTCAGAAAAATCCTGGGGATGGCAAAACGGTTTCTGTGGGTGGCTAAGCCCTCCCCCCCCTTGCTACGCCTATGCCCCCCACCACTTCTCCACACCCAAGGAGGGACCTGTTACTGCTCCTACAGACAAAGGGGGACCTATTTCTACCTTAGAGAGTCGTAACAGGTACCAAGTACCTTATTGGACATGGAGAGGGGTTTTGGGGTTTGAGGAGCCAGGGTTAGAATTTTTGGTTATAGGCTATAGCTTTCCGACAAAGGGCTGTATTAAGGTGACCACATTCGATGCGTTTTGGACGGCGTCCTGGCGAGGATGCATCCCTGGACGCCTCGAAGTGGGGAGGGATGGACAGTTTTGAAGGGATGCCGTCCCGATCTTGGAATTCCAACTTGACCGAATTCCACTCATCCCAGGTGGGCGTCCAGTTGTTGAAGATATGCCCTTTTTGCATTAAATGCGTTATATCGACTATTTTTCACGTGCATTTTTCTCAAATTGGAGTCAGATAGAATAGTTTTGAGTAGATTTATTGAAAATTATCAAGAGACAGATGAAACACTGTGATTATCACAATATAATCAAGGTTTCTTCAGTATCCGGTAAACAAAAGACAAATCACAGGGATGCGGGGCTGGAAGTATCGTGTGTGGGCACCAGCCATCCCTGAGTTAACAACCCAATTCCCGCATCCCAGCCAGGGAACCAGAACGCCGTCCAAAACACGTGGCCACCTTAAGAAACCTTCAGCGGCTCTGTGGCGTGAAGACCCATCACCGTAGCGGTTTGGGGGCACAGAGAACCTAACCAAGAGATCTATAGGAGCTTTACCCGAATGAGACATCCTCTGAATAACAAGAAGAAGCCAAAGTGTAGTAAGGTGGCTGGATTCCCGCAGGTGTCCCCGCACCCGTCCATCCTTGAAGTAGGAGTCAGTTCCAACCACCGAATGCGTTAAGTGATCGTTTCCGAGTGCCTAAGGAATTGACTTGGTCTAACACATGCAAATTAAATGGCCACTCTAAAAAGCAACTGTCAGATGATTTAACAGACAACTGGAAAATCCTGTCTCCAGAAAATCATCGGGAATGGGCCAAAAACCTGAAGTGCTGCAATCGTGCTATTTACCGACAATTCCAGATTAACATAAATAATAGGACCTGAGTGGATTAGATATGTCAGTTTCCACCTAATACCTGGCTATGAATGACTTTTTGTATTGACTGCCCCAAACTGAAATTTTGGAGATTAGTGATAAGGTTCGGGTTAGTGGGCAGGTATATAGAATGGCTATTCAACACATAACCTACCACTCACCTTAAAAACGAGACGACCAGTGGAACTCCATTAGATGAGTAAGACATAATTACAGTTATCTAAAACTTTACTTTGAATCACTTTACTTTATTATTTTTCTGTTCAGATTAGATATTGTACATTTCCATTCACATCAACCCAATGTATCACTGTAGGTAAACATTTTAATTACCACACGTGGGTTAGGTATTCGAATAAGTGTAAATATAAGGTTCCTTTTTTTATGGGTTCATACCCTGTTTGGTATAACTTCATGGATATTGGTGCCTCTCAGTGGCCGAGTGGTCAAGGGGTCCGTTTTGTGTCCTGAGAGGTTCGGGTTCGAATCCCGGTGGAATGGAAAAACTTTCCGCTTCCGACATGGATGTATTGGCTTCGGCCCACTCATATTCGGCTTCGGCCACTTCATCTTCGGCTTCGGCCAAAAACATCTAATAAACCAACTCATCAACGCATACGTTAAAAAAAAAATTATGGAATGGGAGTGGGCCGAACTCAGTTTAGTAGAACGAAAATAGTGGCAGAGAGGCCTGGTGGATAAAATTTTTTTTGCCACTTTTCGAATAAGGGATGCAGCACAACAATAATAATATTTTCTACCTTATTATCATTTTGCCTTTTTCTTTCCCTATCGAGCTACGCCCAAGGGCATGCAAGGCCACCAAACCCAAAAATATCGTTTCCCCACAAGTTCAAATTTTAGGTGGACCCCGAGGGGGTAACCACTCCAGAAATTGCTTGAGATTGCATGAAGATTTCCAAAGATTTCCTGAGATTCGTGGCAAGATGCACCCCGAAGGGTTAACTACTCCAGAAATTTCCAAGATTCCCTGAGATTTAGAAAATATTTCCAATGATTGCCTGAGATTCCCAACGAGATTCCTAGAGTGGTTAACCCCTCGAGTCCCTATTAGCTCGGTCTATACCTGAACTTAACCGGTAGAAAAATAAGCTATAAATAAATGGATAAGACAAGGTAATTAGTTTAATTTACATACAATAGAGATAATTGAATAAAGTCATCAATTTATGTCAGAAGGACGGGACTATAGTCCCTCTATAGAGGAAATACAGTGTAAATCCACAACTTCTTTATTCTAATGATCTAATGATATATTATAATGTATCTTGTCTATATTGGCCTGAATGGGTTCGAATCCCGGTGAAAGAAATTTTTTCTGCTCGAGGCATGGATGTAATGACTTCAGTAGGCATGCCTACTCCCAAACTCCTGTGATGTTATGTCGAACCATTAAAAAAACATAAATATTCGAATAAGAAAAAGAATTAATTTTAAAAAATGTAAAAATGATAATTTTATTCTATAATACCGGTGATGAATTATGTATTTAGACAACATAACGGCCATGGCTGGATAGCGACCAATCTTTTTGAGATCTCCATCAAAACGGAAAAATGTGATGGATTACAACGCCAAAATGTGCGATAAAAACCATCGAAAAAACTGTTGTTCGTACTTTCGCACCCTGTTTGTGAATACCTGGCTATGCCCAAAAGAGGTTCGCCCCCCGGGACATTGGCACATCCAGCCGCCATATCAAGACTGGGTCTGACAGCGGCATGACGTTAAAACTGAGGGCGGCAAAATTGACAGTTTCGAAAGATTTATCGCCTTGACAACCCTACACCAGAGCAATAATTTTTAGTAGGGGATTTATTATTTATCGACTGCAAATCTGATATACCTGAGAAAATAAACTGTTTTAGCACTGGGCTGTTATTACCCACACTTCGAAGACCGGTTGCAAGACGAGTGTATGCTATCCCGTCATCAATTACTGTACTTACGTGTGTTCGTTCGTAATTTACGAGGTATTTACCGAAGGAAGGTGCAAGCAGGTAACCCTGATGATCCTGGTGACAGGTACATTCCATTCAATTATTTTATCAGAGGCATCTGTAATGGGGCATTAGCAAGACAGGTTCTAGACCTTTCATTCATCCCTTTCGTTCAGGTCCGAAATCTCCGTCCTGAATATTTTTCGGCTCTATCTGTGATTAACGGCCTCCAGGTATATGTCACCAAAGAGGACGGGCTGGAAGCAAGAATGGGCTAAAATCTATTATGGCACCCTGAGTCTTTATCGGAAAATATTATTGCTCATGTTGGAGCTCAGAAGCAGGAAGTGAGATCCCGAGGTGGCAAAATACGATGCGTTTTGGACGGCGTCCTGGCGAGGATGCATCCCTGTACGCCTCGAAGTGGGGAGGGATGGACAGTTTTGAGGGGGTGGATGCGATCCCGATTTTGGAATTCCAACTGGGCCGAATTCTAAACATCCCTGGTGGCCGTCCAGTTATTGAAGATATGCCCTTTTTGCATTATTTTCTATCGCTATATCGGTTATTTTTCTTATGCATTTTTTTTTCAAATTGGAGTCAGATAGAATTGTTTTGAGAAGATTTATTGAAAAATATCAACAGACAGACAAAACACGGTGATTATCACAACATAACCAAGGTTTCATAAATTTCTGGTAAATAAAAGACAAATCACAGGGATGCGGGGCTGGATGTATAGTTTGTGGGCCCCAGCCATCCCTGAGTCCACATCCCGAATCCCGCATCCGAGCCAGGAAGCCAGGACGCCGTCCAAAACCCATCGTATATTTGGCCACCTTAACAGTTTGCCAACATTTCTATATATTGTAGTCTATCCATGCACCCTAGGATGTAACTGACGTTATTCTCACCAATATTTCAGAGAGATTGCCCCCATTAAATTGCTAAGGATCTTCCCTTCGTCAAGCTTAACCCCCCCCCCCCCCCAACCAAAAAAAATCCTTGTGCCCCTGGGTCCGTCTTCTTGAATCTAACCATTTTTACCCAGAAGATTGAATCAATGAACCACCCAAGTACACAACGCAACCTGAAACTTCACGCGTGCAAGACCGGTCTTATCACTTTACCCATAGGCAGCAAGCCCACACCGAAGTAGGTACATAGTTGCTGATTGGTTGTCAAAATTTCAATCTGTTAAAACAAGGCTGAAGAATGAACTCCATCTACCATTTCCCAAATTGACAAATAGCTGGGCTCTTCTTAAATTACTTAGGTACACCTACATGGGTTTGAGAGGTAAATCTTCAAAGTAAGGTCGCTTGGTTCTTGATGCCCATTGGCAGGTAGTCCACTCGTTTAGTTTTGGAAGTTATCTTATTGGACCACCAGTTCCCATACGAAGTAGCGATTTAAAGATTAGGATATTTAAGTAGAGGTACAAGGCGGTATACATACTGAAAATTTATCTTACTCCGAAAATCCTTGACTCCTGTTTGGAAAACTCTGGACTCCACAGAAGAATGCCTAGGACTCGCCTAGACCTATCATCCTAAGTTGTTTCTAGGACTCACCTAGATCTATCGTCCAGTGTGGTCCAATTTTGTTTGAAGGACTCTCCCAGACTTTACATCCAAGTTGTTTACTAGGACCTCTCATCCTAGTTGTATCTAGGCTTCTTCTAGACCTATCATTCAATTTGTTTGTAGGACTCTCCCAGGCTTTTCATCCAAGTTGTTTCTAGGACTTGCTTAGACCTCTCATCCTAGTTGTTTCTAGAGCTTGCCTAGACCTATCATCCAATTTATTTGTAGGACTCTATCAGACTTTTCATTCAAGTTGTTTCTATAGGACTCGCCTAGATCACTCATCCGAGTTGTTTGCGGGACTCGCCTAGACCTATCATTCAGTTTGTTTGTAGGACTCGCCTAGCCTAGCTGTTTTTTTGACTCTTTCAGGAATCGCCAGGACTTGTTATTGCGGTTGTTTGTAGGAATCACCTAGATCACCTAGAACACTCATCCTAGATGCTTCGCGTAGTTTCCACATGAATGAAACTAGAGGCGTATATAGCATTATAGAAGACGGACAGGGCGTGCGAATGCGGCCACAGAAACCTAAGACCGTACTCGACGGCCATATCGGGTTACATATAGATTCCAGGCGGAGCAGTCAACGTATAGAAACTTCTTGTAGGTTCAAAAGCTTCAGACCTAATCCTAAGCATACAACCGATGGTCGATATAGGTCAAAGGGCCGTTTGCAGGCAAGACCGTTAACCTGGTGGTGGCTAGACAACAAGAGGATATATACCCTTGTGGTAGTACTTATGTTATGTTGGCCCGAGGGGGTAACCACTCCAGAGATTCCACAAAGATTTCCAAAGATTCCCAACGATATTCATAGAAAGATGAACCCAAAGTGGTAACCACTCCAAAAAAATTCCAAGATTCCCTGAGATTTCATAAAGATTTCCAATGATTCCCAACGAGATCCCCAACGAGTGGTTAACCCCTCGTGTTGGCCTGAAACAAAGCGCCACTTTTACTTGTAAACACCACAGAAAATTACCCTCTTATTGAAATTAACTGCGGCAATTTTTAGCCTATCCTTTTTTGAGCAAAAAAAAAATGGGGGCAAGTTCATTAAAATCTGGTCACTCTGCAAATTTTTTAATTATCAACCGTCAACAAACAGGTTCGAGCCAGAGTTTCTGCTGTAATTTGGTACGTAGTTTTTAAAAAAACCTTGGCGCTACACCCTTAGAGGGCCAGGGCTTATTGGGATATAGGGTGCCACCTATTAAGACCTCTGTACACAAGGGGGTGATTTGGTTGGTGAAGGCCAGATACCCATCAGAGCTGGGCAAGATTGGTCAGGACAAATCTCGCCAAGTGGGGACTAGATCCTGGCTCCTCTTGCTTCATACCTCAGTTCCAAGGGGTTAATCACTCCAGGAATCTCGTTGGGGATCTCAAGCAATCATTGGAAATAATTTTTTTTATTAATATTTTCTATTTTCATCAATATTTCATTAAAAACTCCTTTAAAACTCCAGTTTTCTTCTTTATGAAATCTCAGGGAATCATGGAAATTTCTGGAGTAGTTAACCCTTCGGGGTGCATCTTTCCACGAATCTCGTTGAGAATCTCCGGAAATCTTCATGCAATCTCAAGCAATCTCTGGAGTGGTTACCCCCTCGCTCAGTTGCCTGCCACAAAGCTAATCCGGCCCATTTGGTAATTTAATAACCTTGCGAATAACCAAAAAACTGACCTTGCTTTCAAATTTTAATCCTTTAAAATTAAAGGAATGATTACTGGCCAAAGAATCGACAAGGTTTTGATTGTGCCTCTCAGTGGCCGAGTGGTCAAGGGGTCCGCTTTGTGTCCTGAGAGGTCCGTGTTCGAATCCCGGCGGAACGGAAAAATTTTCCGCTTCCGACATGGATGTATTGGCTTCGGCCCACTCCTAAACTGGCTTCGGCCACAAAATCTAACAAACCAACTCATCGGCGCATATGTTCTCTGAACGTCGCGCGTTAAAAAAAAACGTGATGGATACTCAACGCTGGCCTGACAGCGAAGCCCATATCTGGCTTAAGATTCCAGTTGCAATAAGGGAAATTAGCTTAGAATGTCAGCCAGTTCTTATGTAAACTACCTACCTATCTATATTCATTTATTTGCCCCAACTGGCAATCCGAGATAAGTACATGCTCGGTTTTCCTATACATAGATGGATGCGGCGCTGAGACGGATGTTACGTCACTCTAGGAATCCTCAGAAATGCCCCCTTATTCACACTCCATCAGGGTTTAAGTTACGACAGTCTGTGGACACCCTCATAAACAATAGAGGGACATATACGGAAGGTGCGTTAATTTTGTGAAAACGGTTTATTTCTACGTCATATGAAGTGTGTGGTACCCCGCTGGTATACCTATAGATTTTTAGAACGAAGTCCTCAATTCTGTACAGTTTTGTAAGTATTTGCAGTATTTACGAGGGGTTAACTACTCGTTGGGGATCTCGTTGGGAATCATTAGAATTCTTTATGAAATCTCAGGGACTCTTGGAATTTTTTGGAGTGGTTACCCCTTCGGGGTTCATCTTTCTATGAATATCGTTGGGAATCTTTGGAAATCTTTATGGAATCTCAGTGGCAGTGGCGTAACTAAGCATTTTCGAAGGGGGGGGCGGCTTCGCCTCACTGGGCCCCCCACCCCACCCGGGCCCCCCCCCCACCCCTGCAATATATATATTTTTTTCGTCCAGTTGCCTTGGCTAGCCTCTTTGACGTCCCCTTCAGGCGCCCCATCCCAAAAACAATACCAAGTAACCGAGCGAGCGAAGCGAGCGAGAAAAAATTTTGAGATCTAAATAGTTAGCAGGGATAAATCGTTTATTTATTTATGCACTTGCCTTTTCTAAACCGTGGCAATCGCTTACGGCGGGCCGCCCTGACCCCCGAAAAAGGAAATCATTAATCGAGCGAGCGAAGCGAGCGAGAAGAAAATTTGAGCTCCAAATAGTTAGCAGGGATAAAACATTTATTCATTTGCCTTTTCTAAATCATGCCAACCGCTTACGGCTGGCCGCCCTGAACCCCGACAAACGAAGTCAGTATAATCGAATGGCGAGCGAAAGGAAAATTTTATCAAAACAGCTAGGAAAATATGACTTCTTGATTTAAATCTAACATAGGAGCCTTCGGGCTCACAGGCCCCGGCCCCCTCGGGCCCCCGGCCCTTTGAGCCCCCTGTCCGCCTGGGGCTCTTCCGGGCCCCCCGGGCCCGGGGCGGACCGCCCCCCCCCCCGCCCCCCCCAAATTACGCTACAGCTCAGTGGAATCTCAAGGAATCTCTGGAGTCGTTACCCCCTCGAGTATAGGTATTTATGTAAAAACTGCACCAAAGTGTCCAAACTGTTCAATCAATTGAATATTTAATTTTAGTATACAGGCAGTCTCAGTGACCGAGCTTTGTGTTCTGGGAGGTCCGGGTTCGAATCCCAGCATAAGGGAAAAATTTTCCTCTTATTACATAATATGGATGTATTAGCTTCTGCTCATCCCTCTTCGGCTTCGGCCGAACCCCAATTACGGAATTAAAAATAGTAAGTAATAAATAAATAAAAATATCCAAAATATAAAATCTGTATCATTGGTTATCTTGCGCCAAGGTGTCCCCATATACAGTGTCTAGACTATTGAAAAAAAAAGAATAACATAAGTGGTCGGATGTGCCCCCGCGTCCCCCTTCCGGTTTCCGCTCGTCGAATGCTTTGAGAATTAATTAACATTTTTAAATCAGACAGACAGCATATAGTTAGGTATATCTGAATGAGTACAGGATATTATGGGTCAGAATAATAAGTGAATGGAAGGTACAGGGGTGGGGGGACATACGCAACAACTAGACTTTTCAAGAATCATCGTCTCCATGTTAGTACACGATGGGGACCTACAGTTTTAGGTGGGTTCCGAACCACCACAACCCCGAAATACATTTCACTTGAGATCAGACAAACTTTGATAGGATATTGGGAGGAAGTGTTCATGTCAACCATCTTGTTCTAGCTAGGCCACTGCGACCTTCGGGGTAAAATAAACAGACTTTTCCATGTTGCTGGCTATCCTTATCCTTATAGGCACCATCAAACCCCTGAAAGACAAGGCGAAGATGAAGAAATAACCAGTCGCACTGCAAATTTTTAATTTTCGATAGAGAAAGTCCCCCCCACCCCCCCAATAAAAAGCTCTTGCCCAAAAAAATCATCCCACACGCAATCCTGAAAATCAAAATTTCATAACCAGCAGCTCTATTACGGATCTTTATCTGGCGTGATAACCGCGAATAATCACTATCCTTGCTATATTTCCGTGCATCGAATCCCGCGCCATAAAAGATACACAAGAGAGCTGCAGGTATCTCAAAGAGATCTGAATCTATTTTTTGTGATACGTCATACAGCCGGCTACAAAAATAAAAAGTAATAACGCGTATGTCAATCAATCATTCAATTCATAGAAACATTGACACACACGCACAACCAAAAACTTGGCCGTTAATGATTTAATTAACTTTTTGTTAATAATAGTTAATTAGTCCAGACTGGATAAGTTACTAATTTTTAAGGCTGGATTTCACGAATTCTCTCAAGAATATAAGTGTCTCCTGTTGATAAAATTTAACGAACAGATCTTTCATCCTATTACGACAAGTTGAGAGGTCCGGGTTTGAATCCCAGCGGAACGAAAAAAATTTCCGCTTCCAACATGGATGTATTTGGCTTCGTTTCACTACTAAACTGGCTATAGCAATTAGCAATTCTTGCCTTCTGCGCTATAGTCCAAGTCAGGCTAGGAGCGTACCGATTACTCATAATTTCTTGCAAATCTAGGGCTGATCAAAACTTCTTCTTGATCAGGGAAATATCTGCTCAGGGTCGGATTGGCATTTTTAGCGTATGGTAGGATATGGAACCCAAATCCGGATCGGCGTCAACTGAAAATCTTCAAGAAATTATGACTAATCGGTATGCTCCCAGCCTGACTTGAACTAAACCCTCCTGAGACTATCTAATTTTCAGACGTTTGTACCTTATCGGATAATACCACATACTGCCAAAATCCTATGTATTCACGCAGATGAATTTTTCAGTCAGTGAAAGAAGTGAACGTACGTATTCCAGGTCCAACTTTGGCTACGTCATACGATCCTCAAACTGTAGAAAGGTGAAATTATACTCTCTACCTCTCTTTACTCTGGCAATATCTTACGAATTTTTTTTTGTCTCGTTCCCTATAAGAAAATAATTGCAATAACAAGATTTCTCGCAAGAGTTCTTGTCAGTATCTTTATTATTCCATAACGATTATTATCACTACAAATACATGATTGTGCAATTCTGGCAAGGAAGCATTGTAGATTGAGTTGATTTGGTTTAACTGGTCCTACCTACCATAAACTCAGGTATTTTTTTTTCCCAATCACCACTCACAGCGAACATGGATGCGACAGTCCACATTATGTAAGGAAAACTCTGCCGATAGCATGTGAAAAGGCCATCAGGAATAAGACAACAAATAACATTGAAACCATGGAAAATTCCAAATGTGAGCAAGAAATCGAGAGAATCTTGCAGCAAGAACTTGTTCTTGTTCTTGATTACCTAAAATCCATGTTCTATGTATAGGTCTTGCAGAAGGAAGTAGTCAGACCCTTCTTACCCACCTTTTCTGCAAGACACATGCATATTTCCCTTATTGAAAGCAGAGCCAAGATTCGTGAGAGACAACGTTGGGAACGTCATTTCCTAGAAAATTCATTTCTATGCAATGCAATGCATGCATGCAACGCACGTAGTGCACGGATGAATAAAAACAGCCATGATATTTTAATTTTCGACGGAGACGGGCGAAGCGATTATCAGGTACCTAGATTTCAAAGAAACACTAATAGGTACCAACCTAATTGTAGACGTTTTCATTTCTTGTTCCCTGGACCCCAAAACCACTGTCTTACTGTTCTTGCTAAAGGTCAAGGTTCGTCAATGGGGAATACCAGACCAGAGGGGGTAGAAATGGGGGAAGGGTTTAAAAAAACTAAAATTTCTTAAATTTTGTTTTAAAAAATATCAAAAATTGCTCGATCGTAAATTCATAACTGAGCCAACTAGTGCCTGACGTTAAAAATTAATATTTCAGAACATACCCTCAGATTCCCACAAAAAAATAAAGGGTCCGACAACAGTCGCACTTAACTTTCTCGCCCAGAATGATTTTTTTTTTTTTTTGGGTTTTTTGAGATTTTTTTGCGGGCGTAATTTTTAAGCAATCGGAAATCGGTTGAAAATGACCCACGAGGATCTATCTGAGATCACTCATACCAAATCTCACGTCTTTCATTTTATTACTGTAGTCCCAAATGCGTTCCGACCATTCAAAAACGTGGTTTCTCATTCTCAACTCATTTTCGACACTTTTTTGACAAAAACGGCCGTAATTTTGAAGATAACAAAATTCTGTTCGACAGATGTTTAAGTTACATGGTTCTACACAAATTTACCAAATTTCATGACAATCGGTCAATAAATGTGAATGGCGCCGAAACGATCGAACTTTGGTCCAGAACGGCCGTAATTTTCAACCAATTCAATTTTAGTTGAAAATGACCTCGAAGCATCTATTTGTCAACACACATACCAATTTTCAGTGTTATAGATTGAAAAGTGTACCGTCGGCGCTTGTCTAAGTAACCAAAAACACGATTTTTGAATTATTTTGGCGGTTTTTTGACAATAGCGGCCGCAATTTTTGACCAATCAAAAAATCCTTGAAAATGCCCCTCGGCAGTAATTTTAGACAGGTCCATACCAAATTTCATCAAAATCGGATGAACGGTATAGGCGCTAGAGCACTGCACGGACTGACGGACTGACGGACGGACGGACTGACGGACGGACTGACGGACGGACAGACTTTTTCCAGAAACCACTTTTTTGGACTCAGGGGACCCCCAGGATCATGGGAAACCCAAAATCTCAATTTCGAAATTTTGCACGAAAACAATACTTTCTCGCCATATATGGCTAGCGAGAAAGTAAAAACGGGAAGAAAAAAACCATTCTGGTGCCACGTTTTTTTTAACCCTTGAGGGCTTGAGAATGGGAATAGCCCGACTGGAGAGCATTTGAATTGCGCGATGAGTTAGCAAGAACGTGATATTTCTACTACTTTTCACATTGTAACGTCAACAATTTAACCATAAACACAAACGGCCAAGGGCAAGTTGAAGACCTGAGTCACGGTTGTTAGGGTCGACGTAAAAAAAAAGGTGGCTAATGAGTGTGTACAGGTACGTATGACAATCTTAGCACTGCATGAGTGGGAGTACCTGAAATATCATAAGTCTTGCATCTGAGGGCTCATCACTCTGCAAGTGGGATTTGTTTACCTCCCGCTAAGACACAAAAAAGTAGTTTTTTTAACTTTCTCGTTATGGAAATTTTCATGGTCGACATAACAATAAAATAAACAGTTTTAGTGACAGGTTGTCATTCAGTAAAGTTCACTTGTTCCCCGTTTGACTTGAAGCATCAAAGGAGGGTGATTATTCTAAGTAGGATCTGGCGAATCTGCAGGTTCACATGATGGCGACATACCTGGATGACCTTTCTGCCGAGTTACCATCCCTGGGTATTCCGGGAGGGTTGGCATTTCCCTTGCAAGTTCACCATTCCAGCAGGTGTATTCCCTTTCTCGAACGCCAGCAAACCCACCCAACTAACACCTTCAAAATTTATTGTAAGAAGATAAGGCACGCCATGATGCAATACACGGGGAACAGTTCTTCTTACAATAAATTTTGAAGGTGTTAGTTGGATGGGTTTGCTGGCGTTCGAGAAAGGGAATACACCTCCTGGACGCATCTGTGGCCAGCTTCCCATGCTTTCTACAATTACTTCAGGAGGTGTATTCCCTTTCTCGAACGCCAGCAAACCCACCCAACTAACACCTTCAAAATTTATTGTAAGAAGAACTGTTCTCAGTATATTGCATCATGGCGTGCCTTATCTTCTTACAATAAATTTTGAAGGTGTTAGTTGGGTGGGTTTGCTGGCGTTCGAGAAAGGGAATACACCTGCTGGACTTTTCCACACTTTTTTTTCATCATGGAAGCAAACAAGGCGTACGACAGTGGTCGCCGACACTTTCCCACCATACGGGAGCCAGAGAGATCTGGGGAAGGGGAAAATGATAATTATTTGAAGCCTCACTCCAACAATAAAACAACCCTAAAGGTGGCCACGTACGATGCGTTTTCAACGGCATCCTGGCTTCCTGGCTGGGATGCGGGATGTCAACTCAGGGATGGCTGGTGCCCACACACGATACACCCAGCCCCGCATCCCTGTGATTTGTACTTTGTTTACCAGAAACTGATGAAACCTTGATTATATTGCGATAATCACAGTGTTTCGTCTGTCTCTTGATATTTTTCAATAAATATACTCAAAACAATTATTCTATCTGACTCCAATTTGAAAAAAATAGTCGATATAACGCATTTAATGCAAAAAGGGCATATCTTCAACAATTGGACGCCCACGTGGGATGCGTGGAATTCGGTCAAGTTGGAATTCCAAAATCGGGACGGCATCCCTTCAAAACTGTACATCCCTCCCCACTTCGAGGCGTCCAGGGATGCATCCTCGCCAGGACGCATCACAAGTGGCCATGCAGTATAAAGGGCGGACATATAGTACATAGTAACAGATGCCATTCAATTTCCGATAGTAAATACCTAATCGTAATTTTCTGTTATTTGGAAGGTGCTTGATTAAGAGCGGGTAATTTCTAGTTTTGCATATTACATAAGCATGATGTGTGGAGGGGGATATGGGCGGATCCAGTGTCGTACCTATACCTACCTACTCCTAAAGGTGACCACAAGATCAACACTCAACAACACTTCCACATAAGATAGCCATGGACAAGTTTATAAGGTCACATTCAAGATGAAGCCTCAATTTCCGCGGCCCAGTGTTACTTTCCATGAAGAGGGAAAATTATTCTTTAATTAATTTTAAATTAATAATTATTAACAATTTTTCCATTAATTAATAATTAATTTAAAAAAAATAATAACCAGAATTAAATAAATAATTAAATATAATTATTGTTGCCCGATGCCCAACGAGCATTTGGGACGAAAGCTACCAAAAAAAAATGTACCTACCGGGATTCGAACCCAGGACCTCAGTCGTGCGAGTCTACTGTTTTCCCACTAGACCACCGTGAAGCCGCAAATGAAATTTTTATTGATGAAATATTTAATACAAAATTTGACCCAAAAGTGTTTACCTGTAAATTAAACATGGGTATGCCACATTGGCTCTATCAATTCCAGTTGGAATTTTATTTCCCTGGCAACCATGTTTAAGGTGGAATACACGTACTTGGTTTGCAATGCTACGTACTTCAAGTCACTTTCCGAAGTTATAGGGCGAGTCAAAGGTGTTTATTGGGGGATGTAAACCTGAGACTCTTTGTCGTGAGGTAGTGTTGTATTTTTGGATGAAATGGAGTAATAAGCCCACAGGAGCGGTTTTAAACAGTCAACTACAGATCGCAAAACCCCCACGCTGCCTCACGCAGTTTTTTTTCTTTTTTTTTTTTTTTTTTTCTAAAAAACATGTAGATTTCACCGTCACATTTAGTAAAAGAGCTTGTTATATGGTTGTACTATTTCACGACGCCATTATACTGTAGACAAATTTTTCTTTCACCTGGGTAATTCCAACACCATTTCTCTACTTTTTCTCCTGTAAAAGCTAAACATAGTGTGCTATTCAGCCTTAAAGGGGTAAAAAATTCCAGAATAACTAAACTCAGCCTTAGGAATAATAGTCGAGAAGACTCTGAGATAGGATAAAAATCTACTGTGAGGCCGAGAAAGGCCTAAATGCTCCAAACATCCTTCTAATCTAATCTAAACTGGCCGTTTGTCAGATAACAGATGGTCCTAACCAGGTCTTAATGGACTTTTTCTGTTCTTGCTGACCAAAAACCTCACTAACAGATTTTTGGCGCGATATTATCGATGTTTAATTTGTTTTATATTGAAGATGCGACTGTAAAAGGGCGAATTAAATAATTAATTATAGATAAATTTATGTTATTTTTCAGATAAGCAAGCCTTTAAGTGAACGGGAACAGCTTCTTATCTTCACCATGTTTCAGAATCGGGTGAGTTCTATATTGGTTCTACATTTACTGGCCTCTTCGGAGTGGACATTTACGATCGAGGGGTTCAAATCAATATGGCAGTGCATTAGTAAGCTCCCCACCAAACAGGCCGGAGTGCGTCAATGTGGAATCTCTAACGGAAATTTGCGTTATTACATATCTGCTTCCCATGAATGGCTTCAACTGTTGAGTGGCTACCAATGTATTTTTTTCCACTAACGAACTATAGGGGAAAGTATTGTGATTAAGAAGACGCTATACCTGACGATGCATTTCAAGGTTTACCCTTGGTTGGAAAGACACAAAATTTTGCCTGTACCTAGCCCTAACAATGTTCTAGGTCGTGTTCGAAGCAGATTTCCCAATTTCCCACTGGTTTCTTTTATTGCAACTGTTTTGCAAATGCTAGCATCGCATACCTCAAGAAAAGTGCTGTATCTCGAAAACCAGTAAAAAAAATGGGAAATCTGCTTCGAACACGACCTAGAACATTGTTAGGGCTAGGTCCAGGCAAAATTCTGTGTCTTTCCAACCAAGGGTATACCGTCAGGTATAGCGGACTCTTAAGCGAAAGTTGATTTGGGTTTATTATAAGGGGACATCCCCAGGGCGATGTTTGTTTACGTTCACTTGAACCAAAACGCAGCACTTTTTCTCATATTATCATCCAAACTAACCTCCTTATTGCAATACAAACAGTGTACTTACGTAGTCAATTCTTTTAAGAACATAAAGTAAGGAAAAATTCATTAAAATGACTTTTGGTTACTTAATAGTGTTTGCACAACCAAACATCAGTAAACCCACTGATTCAAAGTGTGGAGTCTGTTTGGTTGTGCTGACACTGTGAAGTAACCAAAAGTCATTTCAATGAATTTTTGCTTACTTTATGTTGTTAAAAGAATTGACTAAGTAAGTACACTGTTTTTTTATTGCAATAAGGAGGTTAGTTTCGATGATGGTTTAGGAGAACGTAAACAAACATCAGTCGACCCATATCATCTTAAGAACAGGAAGTGGAAAGATTTTTGGCTGAAGCCGAATAGGAGGGCCTAATCTAGTTTAGGAGTGGGCCAAATCCGTCCTGTAAGCGAAAAATTTTGCTAACACCAGGATTCGAACTTCAAACCATGACCTAGACACAAGTCAGACCCCTTAACCGCTCGGCCCCTGAGAGACACAATGGATAGTTTATAAAGTTCAGAGCTCCAGATAACCAATAGTTACATTCTATAACAGGTCCAGGTACCTATCGACAAGAAGAAGCCAGGTTTAGAATACCTGAACTCTTTACCTTATCTCAAACCGAGAATTAAATGATACCTACGCATTTTAAATGAGTCAAACGTCAATTTGAAATATGTAGTTTATAATACCCTGATCACGTGTACTTCACTAACACGTCTAATTTTTTGAATAAAAATGTCAAAATGATAATGCTCTCAATCTCTAGAAAAATACATCAATCCTGACTGTTTATATTGAGCTCCCATTTCTTCATAATTCCAGTAGGCGCGACGTCCAGTGGACCGAAGCTGAATAAATGTTGGCAGAGCCTGAATAACTGGTAGGACACCCATGTTACCAAAGGTAGTGGGAAGGGATTCGAACTGATCCACCCGTCGTGAGAGCTCAGTGTCATGACCACTAAACAATAGAAGGCCACTCTCAAAAAGGAAATTGGTTCGATGTCGACACAACGTTGGTTGGTGACGTTTTTCAATGACCACGTACTGAAATACGATTCTTTTCTTTTTTTTTAACGCGCGACGTTCAGAGAACATATGCGCCGATGAGTTGGTTTGTTGGATGTTTTTGGCCGAAGCCGAATATGAGTGGGCCGAAGCCAATTTAGCAGTGGGCCGAAGCCAAGACATCCATGTCGGAAGCGGATAATTTTTCCGTTCCGCCGGGATTCGAACACGGACCTCTCAGGACACAAAGCGGACCCCTTGACCACTCGGCCACTGAGAGGCACAGTCTTTTCGTTAGAAACTAGAGTAAGAAATATGCCATGATTTTTCGAGGTGCAAGACGATGCGCCAGCTGCGGACTAACATTTTGTCAGAGGCCTCCCCCTAACACCCTAAAAAGGGTAGAATAGGGAAGAAGAAGAAGAAGCTATTTCAGTCAACAAAAAATTTGTCAGCAATGGCAATCACAAGATATTAAATTGGTTAGTATCAAAAAGACATATCATATTTCAGAAGAAATAAACATACAACAGTTTTCTCACAAAATGGACATTTAAAAACACCAACAGCACATTTGGGATTTGGGTGGTGGTGTTCGTAACAAGTTAAGGGACTATGAGCGTAGCAGGACCAAAAACCTGGGGGGGGCTAAGCCCCCCTGACCTTCTTCTCACGTGGGGGTAGGCATGGCTTTATGAGACGTTATGTGTAGGTCAGAAAAATCCTGGGGGTGGCTAAACGGTTTCTGGGTTTCTTTGCTACGCCTATGGAAATGAGGTGGTATATATCAGCCTTGACCCGAAGGCACAGACGTTGACTAAAGAACCTGATTGTTGGCCGGAGTCAATTGAATACCTATACCTTACTTGGTTGATATCCACGCTACCAACAGAAAACTGCAACCGGAATTCGAACTCAGGACCTTAGTCGTGCGAGTCTAGTGTTTTCCCGCTAGACCACTGGGAGGCCAGGCCACGAAACATACAACATATATCTTATCCTCGAAGGGTTAACCACTCGTTGGGAATCATTGGAAATCTTTATGAAATCTCAGGGAATCTTGGAATTTTTTGGAATAGTTACCCCTCCGGGGGTTAATCTTTCTATGAATATCGTTAGGAATCTTCGGAAATCTTTATGGAATCTCAAGGAATCTCTGGAGTGGTATACCCTCTCGCTTATCCTTATCTTTCCTCAGGCGCCTTCAGTGCCGAATTGTGAAACTAAATCCCGAACACTTCCAGTGGATTTCATTATGGTGGCGTCGGAGAGGCGCTGGACACATGATACATCACACCTTCACCACCGTCCACCCACACACATTTTGTTTTAATCGCCTTAATAGAGGTATTGTATTAAGGTGGAGTCGAAGGACTCACGCACCTACCTAGAGATCGAATTTCCGCACAAATACATTCAGGTTTTCCTACAAGTTGTCGGCACGAGAGAAAGATAATACGATGAACATCCTCGACGTCCCAGTTCTATTTTATAACTTTTATAAACCTACTTATGTGCTGTTGACCATGGGCGTAGCAGGACCAAAAACCTGGGGGGAGTCAGCCTCCCCAGGCCTTCTCCTCATGCATGGCTTTATGAGACGTTATGTGTACGTCAGAAAAATCCTGGGGGTGGCTAAACGGTATCTGGGGGGGCTACGCATATGATGTTAACCCTGTCCCTTTGGAAAGGTGGGGTTGAAGTATAAAGGGCGTCTACAGAGTCTTTGCTTGTTTACGTTCCTTTCTACACATATTATGAGGACACTATTGGATATTTAAATGTTCTGAAATATAATATATCTTTTTAACGGCTGAAAATAACAGGCTATGTTGTGATTTAACGATCGAGTGATTTTTATCAACAAAAAATTTGCCCGGAATTAACCGATCGTAAAATCACAACATACGCTGTAACCAATAGTTTCCTTATAAAGTGTGCAGAAAAATCAAATAGCGACTGTATGGTTGGTGTTATTGACGTTAAAAAGGCTTATTATATTTCAGAAGAAATAAATCTCCCAGTTTTCTCAGAAAATAGCCGTAAAAACATAAACAAACAGGCTCGTGCTGTGACCCCTAAGACAAGGTAAAGGTCGTACCCCTAGGCATCAGCACCTGGACCTATAAACTTGGTCGCGTGCCTCTGTATATGTACATAAGGGTGTGGCATAGGAAAAAATAAAGGTAACGCACAGGAATAAATATATGGGCGCCTACAGGCAGATGCACCTGAGATGCACCGCACCCACCAGGTTCGAAGCAGGGAATAATGACATCAGAAGATACAAACTACGTCGTAAAGTCGAAAAGTCATTAGTGTCAGGTAGTTAGAGTAGTTATTTACGGTACAAGTCATACATAAAAATAATTTGTCAGGTTGTTGAGTCTATATACCTACTTAACACCTGTGGACTATCAGGTAGGTTTGTAGGTTTCGCACGGTATTGCCCTCGTCCACCCACGCAGAATCCCTGCCTACCGCAATAAAAAACAGGTTTTATTTCTATATCGTTGAGGCATCTTCAGTCTCAATTAGTGATGTACAATGCAAGAACAAGAAATGGCATTTCTTGGACTTGTTTTTGGACCTGCTGCAAGATTCTTGCAATTTCTTGCATACACAAGGAATTTCCCGCGGTTATGACACTTTGTTACTAGGGGGAGAGGAGATTGCTTGAGATTGCATAAAGATTTCCTGAGATTCTCAACGAGATTCGTGGAAAGATGCACCGCGAAGGGTTCACCACTCCAGAAATTTCCAATATTCCCTGAGATTTCATAAAGATTTCCTGAGATTCCCAACGAGATTTCTGGAGTGGTTAACCCCTCGCTTTGTTACCTAACCTTTTCACATGCTAATACCGTTTTCCTTACAGAATATAAACTGACATCCATATAGTCTCTATGAATGAACCTTTGGAGAAAAAAAACTAAGACTAACGTGGACAGACTAAAACTAACTACATGGGGTTTTGCGAGAAATCTTGCAATTCATTTCTTGTTCTTGTTCTCGCAACCAGAACTATGTATTGTTCTTAAAAAGAAATAGCGCCCCACGAAACCATATCAAAGTCCCAGTCTTGCTCAATAAATAATTCTCCAACACACTTCCTTCAGCGAAAAATTCGTGATACAGTGACATATGAGTGCTATAGGGGGTCGAAAGTAAATATGCGACGGGGTAACCACTCCAGAGATTCCTTGAGATTCCATAAAGATTTCCAAAGATTCCTAACGATATTCATAGAAAGATGAACCCCGAGGGACCACTCCAAAAAAATCCAAGATTCCCTGAGATTTCATAAAGATTTCCAATGATTCCCAACGAGATTCCCAACGAGTGGTTAACCCCTCGTAAATATGGGTGAAAAATACGTTGAAAGAGCTAATAATCTGCAGATAACAGGCATGCGTCTTGAAAGAAAAACAGACCACTTGACGGGAAAAAAATCACGGCCGCATTACTTTCTCTATCTATACTTCGCATACGGGAAAGTAGAATTAATTAATCTGACCATTCCCATCTACGGCGGGTACGCTGATATATTTATTACCAACGTGGGTAAAATCAGTTGACAACTATTGTAATTTAATGTCTTGATCTCGAGCCATGACACATAAGGCCTAATTAGATTTCCTAATGCGTAATAAAGTCCGGTAGAGAAGGAGAAATCAACAATCCGCCGCAACCTGAAGAAAGATGCAACTCATCGCCACCGCATCTTTTTAGAGGTCATTTTTTATTTAGTTAGTAAATACGCCGTGCTTCAGTGCGAAAACCGGCCTCTGTGCGCGACTGGTAAGAACCTGGCACCGAGGGGTTAACCACTCGTTGGGAATCACTGGAAATCTTTATGAAATCTCAGGGAATCTCGGAATTTTTTTTGGAGTGATTACCCCTTTGGGGTTCATCTTTCTATGAATATAGTTGGGAATCTCAGGGAATCTCTGGAGTGGTTACCCCCTCGCCTGGCACATTCTGTTTTGTATACCTATAAGTAAGTACCTAAATTAAGAGGACGCTATACCTGACGATGCATTTTTTTGCCGCCCATAAGATTAACATTGCGAGTGGCGATTCATTTTCAAGGTTTACCCTTGGTTGGAAAGACACAAAATTTTGCCTGTACCTAGCCCTAACAATGTTCTAGGGAGTGTTCGAAGCAGATATGCTACCATCGCATACCTCAAGAAAAGTGCTGTATCTCGAAAACCAGTAAAAAAAATGGGAAATCTGCTTCGAACACGACCTAGAGCATTGTTAGGGCTAGGTACAGGCAAAATTTTGTGTCTTTCCAACCAAGGATAAAACTTGAAAATGAATCGCCGCTCGCAATGTTAATCTTATGGGCGGCAAATAATGCATCGTCAGGTATAGCGGACCCTTAATTAAAAAAAGGATCGCTCTACACCTCTAACGGATCTTAAGATCCGCTAACCCCTCTTAAGTACACTTAAGTACACCCACACTGATTCTGCCAAACTTTTGTGCATCTCAGCGGTCAAGACTTGTGTCCTGAGGGGCATAGGCGTAGCAGGACCAAAAACCTGGGGGGGCTAAGCCCCCTAGACCTTCTCCTCACCTGGGGGGGTAGGCATGGCTTTATGTGACGTTATAAGTAGGTCAGAAAAATCCTGAGGGTGGCTAAACTGTTTCTGGGGGGGGGGGGGGCTCCCTTGCTACGCCTATGCTGAGGGGTCTGGTTTCGGAGGACTCACTCGTAAAGTCACATCACACCTACACACGTCGTCATTTTTTTTGGGGGGGGGGGGGGGGTCAGGGGCGTCTGAAACATCCCATGAAAAATCAACAACAATTTTTTGCATGACTACTATTCTTTCTTATATACACACGGGAAAGTAAAATGTTCTTTCTCTCTTTTCAAGGGTATCCCGATGGCGCAGAAGGGAGTGAGCAACTGGGTGCCCACCACAGACGGCATCACCCTCACTTGGCGAGATCTCTCCGTGTACGCCACTGCGCCGAGCACGGACTTCTTTGGGAGAGGTCCCCGAACTTACAAACGACTCATCAACAACGCTACAGGGGCGGTCAAAGCTGGCACTCTGGTGGCGCTCATGGGACCTAGGTAGGTGGCAGAAGTAGAGGGCAGTTTGTGTTCCTCTCTAAAGAGAAACGTCTAGGATTTCGACAACTCGGCAGCATGGGCGTAGCAGGACCACAAACCTGGGGGGATAATAGTTGGCATCCCCGGACGTACGGTTAGTGGGGAGGGATGGCAGTATATATGTGGTACCCGCCATCCCTGAGTTTTACCATTCCGGGAAGCATCGCAAAGTTATGAAAGTGAAAACAAAGAGGTATCTATACCAACGCAGAGGAAAATTTTTCCGTTATCTTATATCACAAGAAGGGAAAGTAGGTATCCCAGAAACCTCTTCATTTTTGCAAATGTGAACACCCTAACCTTTTTAGGGATTTTCAGCTATCGAGGGCACTTATTCGTATTCTTGCAAAGGTATTACGTTACTCCATTTTGGCATGAGTCTATGAGTGAAATTTCCCGTATTTCCAATTTCAGCGGAGCGGGGAAAAGCACACTTATGGGAGCACTCGCACATCGAAATGCCAGTAAGTATTTTTTAAGAAATCAAAATTCTTCAGTCACGATGGGTAAAGATGTCATACAAAAAAGGTACAAAAAAAACAGGACAGTGTGGAGACCAGTAACTGCAACTAAGTATAGGTAGGTACCTGAATAATGTAAATAAACCCGTTAGGTGTCTCATACACATGCAGGTTTTATTCAATTACCCTTACGTTTCCAGAGGACGTCTTCGTGGATGGAGACATTCGAATCAATGGGAATCCACTAGGGAGTTACGTGCAGAAGATGAGCGGCTTTATGGACCAGCAAGACTTGTTTGTCGACAGCCTTACAGTAAGAGAGCATCTCTATTTCATGGTAAGCTCACGTATAAAAAATAAATAACAAGATTAATTAATGATTACCATGAATGAATCCAGTAGGTACCTTGTGAATGGCTCACGGCGCCTCTCCATACATAAAGTACGGCTCAGACTTCAGACTACGTCTGTCGAGGACATTAGTACGCGGGCTAAAGACATGTCCAGCAACTTGAATACCGAGGGGTTAACCACTCCAGAGGTTGCTTGAGATTTCATGAAGATTTTCTGAGACTCTCAACGAGATTCGTGGAAAAATGCACCTCGAAGGGTTAAATACTCCAGAAATTTCCAAGATTGCCTGAGATTCCCAACGAGATTCCTGGAGTGATTAACCCCTCGGTGCGGTCCGTGTGTTTTAAATCAGTTCTACAACTACCCTCGATATCAAGTTTGCATCATCAAAGTTCCGATAGAAATTTGACCCCCGTCGACACCGAACTACTCGGTTCCTTGTTTGGTGACCTCACCGAGCCACCCCGAGCTCTTCCGAAGGTGGTGGTGGTAACCACCCGGCGGCCACTGTGGCCATTAATTCGTTCCTTCGACAATTCGTTGCTGTGTTTTGGTGCTCCTGAAGATCTTTGCCCCCCCCCCCCCCCCCTAGAACATGTCGAAACCATCTTCCAAACTGACTGATTGATTTTTACAGGCACGAATGAAATTACCCAGGAACAAACGGAAAAAGGAAGTTCGCGCCATTACGGAGGAGTTTCTCGTGCAGCTAGGACTTGTTCGGTGTGCTGACAACCAAATAGGGGGCGGTGGATCCGAAAAAGTTCTATCCGGGGGGGAGAAGAAGAGATTGGCATTCGCCACGGAGGTAATACAGCACTACTTCACTATGTTTAGCTTTTACTGGAGAACAAACATATTATCGAACGATAAAAATGGAGGTGGATTACCAGTGCAACCGAATATCTATACAGTGCAAGGCCCGAATTATTGGCCACCGGTCATCACTACCCCAGGTAGGTACCTTAGAAGGTCTTCAGATTTTCCAGCCCCTCTTTGGCTAAGTTACTCAGAAGCTGGCTACACACAGTGCTTCCAGGAATGGCAATTCAGGGATGGCGGGTACAAAAGAACTGCTATCCCTCCCACTAACCATACGTCCGGGAATGCCAACTCCCCTCGTATAGCCAGCATGATGCCCCAGGTCTTGGATTAAAATTTTTTTCCAGAAAAATGCACGAATTAAACAGTCATTACGTCGTTCAAATATGGTAATACTAAATCCAGTTACAGTGGTCATAACAAGCCTTGCCCTTGTATGCCAGCCCAATGAAATAGGTATATCATTAGTACTTCTATCTCGAGTTCTATATTTAGTTAGATATGCCATCCAACGTGTACTTAGTTTGTCAGTTCACAAAAGTGTTATTTCAAGAAATAATACGGATGTTAAAGGACGAGGGGGTAACCACTCCAGAGATTCCTCGAGATTCCATAAAGATTTCTAAAGATTCCCAACGATATTCATAGAAAGATGACCACTCCAAAAAAATTCCAAGATTCCCTGAGATTTCATAAAGATTTCCAGTGATTCCCACCGAGATTCCTGGAGTGGTTAACCCTTCCTTAAAGGAGGCCGTTCATCTACCCGCGCAGCATGCGCACAGCAGTCTCTATCCTACCCATGCTATTGAAAACGGCGGTGCGTCGCGGCTAGATGGACGACCTCTTTAGGTAACTGTACGCTTATGATATTATTTTGTACTAACACCCAAGAAGAGAGACATGGGAGGTATATAGATAAAATTTGATTTAACGACTGTGAGTTATAGGTTTAAGGAGTCAATAAATATACTCGTAAATTAGTTAATTTAATTACTTATGATAAGCACCAAGTAATGTCCTGCAGTGAGGTTTATCGGAAGGTTAGGTAATTGCCAATAATTGCTTAATGGCATAAGTAATTTACAGATAAACATTAACTGTTAAACTGGGCGTGTAAAATTCACTGTAATAAAATTAATTTAAAGAAGAAATAAAATTGAAAGTAAAAAAAACTTCACTTGATAAGCTTCCATTTTGAATTTTCAACATCTGATGTAATTTTCTCGATAGCCGAGTGGCCTAAATGGAAACAGTGAGAGCCGGGTCACACCGGTTCGATCCCGATCTTACCAAAAGTTTTTCTGATCGGCATTCACCTCTTACGTTCAGCATTATCAAGTGAAAATGTACGAGGTAAGACGGAGAGTTCAGAGAACATATGCGCCGATGAGTTGGTTGTTACATTTTTTGGCCGAAGCCGAATATGAGTGGGCCGAAGCCAATACATCCATGTCGGAAGCGGAAAATTTTTCCATCCCGCCGGGATTCGAACCCGGACCTCTCAGCACACAAAGCGGACCCCTTGACCACTCGGCCACTGAGAGCCACTTTTTGGTTGGTATTAGGTACCTATATTGCACGGTACTTATACCAGTTGGCAATTCCCACGCGGAGGGAACTGAGACTTCCTCGTTGTTGGCGGGTACATTTTATTTAATTTTATATCCCGAGTACCTGCTGTACCTGAACTCTGCTTGAAATTTTTCAGATGTTAACTAACCCTCCCCTCCTTTTCTGTGATGAGCCTACGACTGGGCTGGACTCGTACTCAGCCCAGACTTTGGTCAATCTGATGAAGGTCATGGCCACAGAAGGAAAGACCATCGTCTGTACCATCCATCAACCTTCTTCGGAACTGTTCGATGTCTTCCACCAACTGATTCTTCTGTCAGAAGGGAGAATAGCTTTCATGGGAGATCCGAAGAGTGCTCTTAGATTCTTCCATGAGTAAGTTTTGCCATAAGCTATGCATATGCGCTTGAAATATTTATCTTCTAGTTAAGGGTCCGATATACCTGACGGTGCATTTTTTGCCGCCCATAAGATTAACATTGCGAGCGGCGATTCATTTTCAAGGTTTACCCTTGGTTGGAAAGACACAAAATTTTGCCTGTACCTAGCCCTAACAATGTTCTAGGGAGTGTTCGAAGCAGATTTCCCATTTTTTTTTTTTACTGGTTTTCGAGATACAGCACTTTTCTTGAGGTATGCGATGCTAGCATTTGCAAAACAGTTGCAATAAAAAGAAACCAGTGAGAAATTGGGAAATCTGCTTCGAACACGACCTAGAACATTGTTAGGGCTAGGTACAGGCAAAATTTTGTGTCTTTCCAACCAAGGGTAAACCTTGAAAATGAATCGCCGCTCGCAATGTTAATCTTATGGGCGGCAAAAAATGCACCGTCAGGTATAGCGTCCTCTTAAGTCGGATTGGTGAAACCCAACCTTAATGTTTTAATGATATTGCAGACACGGATACCAGTGCCCTGCCAGCTACAACCCAGCTGACTTTTTCATTCGGTGCCTTGCCCTTACCCCAGGCTGTGAAGAAAAAAGTAGGATGAAAATTAAGAGGCTATGCGACGAGTATACTGTCAGCGAAAGTGCTCGACAGGTTGAACAATTTGTCGATTATGAAATGACTCAGAGGAAGCCTAATCCGGTAAGAATTTTCCCCTATCTAAGGTTCGAGTTAATCCGGACAATAAGCCGATCACGAGGCACAAGCCAAATCACCATGTAGAAATATTAGGTATAGGTATAGGCAGGTTCAACAGATTATATACTTAGGATTATTTTTTTAATCAACAAAAAATATTTGGGGATTTCTCAGCGTGAGAGCTCAAAGAATCTTTGTTTTCCAAAAACAATTTCTGGGCCAAAATAGTTTAAAACTATACCTACGAGAAAAAGTGCACGATGACTTATCACGAACTTAGTTAAGGGTGCGTCCCACCATGCCCAGTTAAAATTAAACTGGACATGGTGGGACGCACCCTGAGTCTACCGACTTATCTTATGTTAATTTTTTTCATTCCAGGCACAATGGAAGTTATATGTTGAAAGTGGGTAAGTACGAGACATAAGGTATAGTTAGCATTCAACATCTGTTCCTATAGGCGTAGCAGGATCAAAAACCTGGGGGGTGGCTAAGCCCCCCAGACCTTCTCCTTACCTGGGGGGTAGGCATAGCTTTATGTGACGTTATGTGTATAGGTCAGAAAAATCCTAGGGGTGGCTAAACGGTTACGGGGGGGGGGGGGGGGGCTAGCCCCCTACTAGCTACGCCTATGGAAGGGTAGGAGATCTCAAAGGGCACACGTCCCTAGAAGGTTGCGTCTAGGCAATATTCAGAGTCTTTCCAAACAAGGAAAAAAATTAATAAAAACAGGACTGCATGCGTCATCAGCTCAAACTGAACCTCAACTGCATTCCTACACAAAAATTTCTCACAGCTTACAGCTTTAAATTGAAAAAACCATCCAGAAAAAGTGATAAAGAGTTTTCACAGGTACCATAGACCCACTTATACTTAGCTTATGGCTGGCGGTAGTGTAAGCTAGTAACGGGCGAGTTCTAGAGGAGAGGCCTCGACCGGTTCCCGCGATCAGGCCTTCAAAGGCAGGAGGCGCCTAGTCGTTGCCCCTTAACGGTCTGTCCCACTGACTGAGTCTGGGAGTACTTAGAGTGGGGGGACAAGCCCAGCAACTAGACCATTATCCACTGGCAGCATGACCCCGTAGTACACGACGGGGACCTACAGTTTTAGGGGGGTTAAACCCGTGTGACCCGGCACTTAGATTTATCTCCCTAAAGAATCGCTCGGCTATCGAGGTTGTTTGGGGTCCTAAACAGGTCAGTTTTGAACCTTGAAGGTCCTCAGAAACTCAGAATATATCCCGCTCAGAAACTGCTTGACATAATCTACAAAATTATGAATTCTCTTGATCAATTTCAGAAATGGTGCCTTATGGACGACTAAACTGTTCCTTCTGACCTACCGGTCGTTTCTACAAGTCATTCGGGACCCGTCGGTCCAGGCTGTGAGAATTATTCAGAAACTAGTAAGTTTTTAGCCAGAAGTATCATTACTTGACTAGGTTACAAGTTACAAGCCGGAGGACCGAGCCAAAGAAATCTACACAAAATAAACATAATGAGAACCCCCAGCGGGATAGCTGGGACGAAATATAGCCTAGCCCTGGAACGCTAACCCGACAAAAATTGCAAAAAGTTCTCCCAGCCAGTGACCGGTTACTACCCTCCAGACCAGAAACATGTCCCACTATGGCAGCGACGAAGTGTGATAGGACCACAGGGTTGGTATTTTTTATCAGGTTACAGGTTGAACAGGTCAATCGGTAACCCACCCACTATTTTGATTTCAGGCCCTGGCTTTAATGGCGGGTCTGTGCTACGTAGGAACTGTACTGCCCAACCAAACGGGGGTCCAGTCCGTTCAAGGGGCAGTCTTCATCTTTGTGACAGAAAATACGTTCGGGGCAATGTATTCGGTGCTGGCACTGTTTCCCATGGAGAGGGCATTGTTCATGAGGGAGTACAAGAACGGGCTCTACACACCTGGGCTGTACTACTTTTCCAAAATGACGGCACTGGTAAGTCACGAACAAATTCGGGAAATTTTTCAAAATCAGAGTATAAAAATTGGTTATTCTTTTTTTTTCAGCTATGCCAGCAGAAAGTCTAATCATGATTGCGCAGGTCCTGTTCAATATCCAGTGTCTGTGATCTCCGGTATATTACTGAAGTTTTTTTTAAAATTTTTTATGCTCATCACATAGAGAATGGATGAGTATATTTTTTAGCCGAAGAGGAGTAGGTAGGCCGAAGCCGAATAGAAGTGGGCCGAAGCCAATATACATCCTTGTCGTAACCGGAAAATGTTTCCGTTACGCCGGGATTCGAACCCGGAACTCTCAGGACACAAATCGGACCCCTTGACCGCAAGGCCACCGAGAGGCACATTATTTTATGAAATATGTCTTGTGTTTTAGCTGCCAGGTTTAATAGTGGAGCCTGTGGCATTTACAATGGTGGCTTATTGGCTGGTGGGCCTTCGGGACACAACCTATGCATTCGTCATGACGACTTTTATAACAACTCTAACAATGAACGTCGCCACAGCTTGCGGTACGTGCAAAAATAACGTCTTAAAAATAATCTGCCAGTAGCGAATGAATTATCTTCAAATTTAATGCAGATAAAATCAAAACTGCTACATCTATAAGTTTCAGCAACAGTTTCTTTAAGAAACTGCATGGAAAGTCGCTCATAGGTGTAATCAAAATTTTTAGGTTGCTTCTTTTCCAATGCTTTTGGATCGGTGTCAATAGCGATGGCGTGCCTCATCCCCTTTGACTACGTCCTCATGATCACATCAGGCCTGTTTATCAAGTTGGACTCCATGCCTGACCTCATCGGATGGTTCAAATATCTATCATGGTTCATGTACTCTAACGAAGCCATGTCCATTCTCCAATGGGAGGGCGTCAAAAACATCGGTCAGTATACGAACCTTGTTGGGCTTGTATTCTGCACTCATCATGCACTTTAGATTGCGAGATCACTTATCGTGTCAAAGGCAAAGAAACATTAAAACGAGGTTGGGGTTTTTGACCAGTTATGTGGCTATCAGTGGGTACCTGGGGGAGAAACCTGACTGACTTGTATTCCTACCGAGCGAGGCCAGCCTTGTTGAGAGGTTCAAAGACCTTTGGTTAGTTACGTTATAGGGGCTCTACCACTGTTGTGTAGGTACTAAAACTGTACATAATACAGTGTCAAGTTAATGGGGTTATGTGATTTTTTGTTATTGCAGTCTGTGAAGATGACCCTGACATCCCCTGTTTACGGTCGGGTGAGGAAGTGCTGGACAAATATGATTTTGCAGTTTCCCATCTCCCAAAGGACATTGTCGCAATGATCTCACTGTATTTCATTTTCCATGCTATGGCGTATTGTTGTTTGTATTGGAGAGCCAAACAAAATAAATGATTAATAGATATTCTTAATATTTACTTACCCCCGGCTTCATTCAGAGAGGTAGATAGTATGTTGTTGGAAATTGTATCAGGACTTAGATATAGGTAGGTTTGACTCGACGTCAAAGCTTCTTTCTTGATAGCAAGTAAACATCTCACATATCACTGAACCAAAAAGTTCAAGATGAATGGTACGTCCACATATTCACAAAATGAAAGGCCCGGTATATCGTTCAACAGGTAGGTAACGTAGTCGCCTGTTTTGCTTACCATCGGAGCTACTATGCAGATTTCACTTCAAATGGTATTGCAAGGCCACGATCAACCGAAAAATATTTCACTTTCACTTAAATACTTGTCAACCCAGCGTGGCTTGAAGTTTTATTCATATCGAAAAGAAAATACACAATCCGGATTCATGCCAAGACGCCATCTTTATTTACATACTCAAATTTACGCGCCAATCTAATAGGGCCCTAAAAAACGATAATCGATTTAAAAATCGTTTTCCTCAAATCGAATTGGCGGCCATTATTCCTCAGGAAAAACTGCCGGTTTCTGGATGCCTAAATTTGTGTCATTGTGAACATTTTTTAAAAATGGCTTTGAATCCTGCTTATGATGCTATTGGAAAAGGCTTTGTTCAACAATATTACCAGCTTTTCGATGACCCGTTAACCCGGCCCCAGCTTGTGAACATGTACAATGTAAGTATTCCCTAACATCTGATACCACAGGTTAGGTTAGGGGGCATCTTGAGATATGATTCATTTTTGTTGCATCACGTTAACATTGACGCTATTTTAGTGAATTTTTAATTAATTAAAACTGTAGTGTCAATTTTTGATTGGTAAATACATTTTGGCTATGCCCGTGCCCCGTCCTTGACAGTGAGCCAACACATTGTTTACTGCTGTTGTATTCAAGTCGATTCTGGTTTATCTTTGTTAGAATTATTTACCTTTTCCTGCGTTGTCGACTTTGTCCCTTCCTGACAACTTTATGCTATTAGGGACGACATACGAACGTAAATTCTTCCGCTTGTCTCGTTTGAACCTGAGTGTACTTAGGTCGCCACAGGAAGAACTTCTCTTTCAAACGATATAACTTCTAAATTCTAGGTTGTGCAGATTGAAAGTTATTCAGAGAAAATCCCCTGGAAATTAAAAAAAAACTGGCAATGTGTTATTTATCTACGTTTTATTTTTAGGCGGAAACGTCATTTATGACATTTGAAGGCATCCAGCTCCAAGGAAGTATCAAAATTATGGAAAAAATTACGGTATGTAAATTGCTTTAAGTAATTCATTAAAAAAAGTGTAGGTATCTTACTAAGATGCGCATAATATAATCCTGTCACAGGATTTTTCCCAAGTCATTTAAGTTAGCTGAAGTCATGAAAAATGAGACCATCTTCGAAGACGTTATTTTATTAGTATTCCACCCTAAAAATTGTGTCTGAATCTCTTTGCAGAGTCTAGCGTTTCAGAAGATAAACAGAATACTTACCGCTGTGGACTCGCAACCGATGTTCGATGGAGGAGTTCTTATCAATGTTCTAGGTCGTTTGCAAGTAAGTATTACCTATTCTGTTCTTAAAATATATATACATAAATAATGTTCGATGAACTGCTAAGGCTGAATTTCACCACTTTCCAATAGTGTCTTTTAACGAGAGGATTTAACGAACGGATCCACGTTATCGTATGTTTAGCTTACGACAAATGCCTTGCGCTTGCACTTGTTTCTCTTCGAACGCACTTGTCGTAAGCTAAACATACGATAACGCAAATCGGTTCGTTAAAGACACTATCGGAAGGTGGTGAAATTCAGCCTAAGACAACTTGGCCCCCATACGGGCGATTTTGATACAGATTCTTCGGGGTGGGTTCGACGATTCTGAGTTAAGTGTCAGTTACCTAAAGTTTTGTTTAATTTATTCTGAGGGTAGCGGAACCCTTCCTTATTGAAACCATTAAAGCCAACGATTCGTATCCATTTTGGGATATGCCTATAGGGGTGTGGATGAGTTTCAAGAGCTAAAAGCGTCGACAAATTGTGTTCCATAAGATAAGCAAAGGCAGACAATTCAGTCGTGTCAAACGTTGCAATCCTGGGGCCGGAAGGAGAAAGTGACCTGAAATTCTTTGATTTCTTGACTGTTAATATTTGACGCCTGGTCAAGTGTTACGTTATGGTTTCTAGACGGACGAAGATCCGGCGCATGCGTACACGCAAACGTTTGTGCTGAAACCCATCGGGGCTAGTTTCTATGTTCAACATGACATCTTCCGGTTGGCGCTCCACGACTGCTGATCTCCGTTCAGTATGTTTCGCGCTTACTCTGTTTTGCACCTAAACTCAATTGCTTGTTCCCTTCTCACCCTAAATAATGAATAACATTCTCTGCATATTTTTCTTGGACAGTGTTTGAATTCGCCATAGGATTGTTCCCATGAGTGCTATAGTCCAAGTCAGGCTAGGAGCGTACAGATTACTCATAATTTCTTGCAAATCTAGGGCTGATCAAAACTTTTTCTTGATCAGGGAAATATCTGCTCAGGGTCAGATTGGCATTTTTAGCGTATGGTAGGATATGGAACCCAAATCCGGATCAGCATCAACTGAAAATCTTCAAGAAATTATGAATAATCGGTACGCTCCCAGCCTGACTTGGACAGTCAGAATTGATCCTGTTCGGTTCCTGGGAGAATCAGCCTTGTAATTTTTGTTGATAATGACAATGACTCACGCTCAGGTTTTTTTTATTTTTGGGTCATTTTTGAATAATATTAGATCATGGAAAAAGTACCTGCGTTCAAATCCAAGGAAAATAATTGGGTCACCTGAAACCTTAGCAAGAACCTTGTCGGATATTATTAATGTATTTTTTCGCGCCTAACAGCTTAACTAAATTGTTTTTCAGTTTTCTTAGGTGCCCCTGGAATGCTGTCCTGCTTTTCTACTATACTTATTTATTTTGCATCGTACCTTCTATAATTTGGTTCTTAGGTTACGTAGACTTTACAAGTAGTAGAGAAGATCGCCAGCAGATATACCTAAGTTAGTTCTATCGTACATCTAATGGATGGATTTCGCAAGTCCAGTTTAACAGTTAGATTAATTTGTCAGTAAGCATACGTTTAGCCTGTCATAAGTGCCAGATAGTCCTGTAATGAGATTTATAGGACGGTTTGGCATATGTTGAAAGCTAAACATGTAATATGATGTGTAACCGTTAAACTGTACGTATAGTGCCCGGTCAGCAGTAAATGAACTCTTTCATTTACTGCACCGGCAAGGTTTACAATATACAATTTATTTTTTTATGAGAACGTAACCCGCACCCGTGTGTAATCGTAGGTAAGTAAAAGAAAAAGATACGGTCCTAAGGGCGTCTTCCATTGAACCCCGCCGTGCCGCCGTTATCCGTAGCGTGGAAGAGGGTAGAGAGCTCGGCCGGCTGCACTGCGTTTCCTATCCCACCCCACAGACGACTTCCTTCACGGATGTATTTTATTTATTTTTTACTTTCAGACGGACGACGATCCAGCGCATGGATACTCCCACGTGTTCGTACTGAAACCCCTTGGCACTTCCTTCTACTGTGCCCATGACATTTTCCGCCTCAACATCCACGACTAGGAGGGCAGCGAGGGCAACGTCCCGCGCCGAAAACATCGATGCTTCGTACTTGCGTAGAACTTAAAAATTCTAAATCTATGATTCAGGGGGTTGGAAATTAACCGAGATAGGGGTGCTGTCCTTTACTAAAGCAAAAATTCGTTCGAAAAATATGTATAAGATTGACCAACAATTGGCAAAAGCTTCCAGGAGATTTTGTATGTGTCAAATGATACCACCTTTAAAAACCTTTGCTCTTAGGATTCTGGTGTGGAATTGGTAATGTCAAAAAATCTCTTGAAGCTAATTGCTGTTTGATTCAATTTTTGCTGGAGCCTATGTTAACAAATTCTTCTGTTTTTTCGGTTGCTTGCCTATCTATCCGCTGCAATTTTACCAAATCTCTTTTTGCCAACACTCCCTTTGAGCCTGCATTGTCAAATGTTTGATTTTAATTTGAAACTGGGAAATTCTTTGTTCTGAAATATAATTCTAATCTTTTTACCATCAGGAACCAGTTGACTGTGTTGCGATTTAACAATTGAGATACTTTTTAACGTTTATTGTTTACCTTTGATTGGAAAAATTGTTAAATCCAAACGCTACAGACTAGTTTGTGCCATTATAGTATGATTTATTATAGTCCAGAACAAAAAAAATAATGTTTTCATATATTTAAGCAAATTATTTTGGGCCCCTCTTGCTGGAGTGTCTGTGACTATCGTTTACTTGTAGGGTATGATGACATCTGGTGAAGTGTCAGGTTAAAATTGAGAATGCCTTGTATAACACCAAAACTGTTTTTTTACCCCTTAATTTGCCCCTGAAGACTTAGCAGGTTTTTTTTTAATGTACTGAGAAAATGTGTATCTTTCGGATAATATTTGGTACGAGTCCCAGCTAGTTGCGTCGAAGGATTTAATTTTAATTTTGCTTAGATAATAAATTCGTTCTTTAATTTTATAATTTGAGTTCTGCCCTAGTTATACCTAGAATTAGAAGCAGAAGGTTTCGAGTGGTAGTGTTCGTCACTACACAACCGAACGTTGGTCGCGAAGTTAACGCCAATTGGCAAACATGAGTTGACGAGTCCCTTGGACTGAAAATATGGTGACAGTACAATGCGTTTTGTTACACTGAAGTGTTTTATGTCACTGTAACGTCAAAACTATTTCAGGATGTAAGACAGTTAAAGATGTTAAAAGTGACGCATTATATTTCAGAACAAAAATTATCCACCATCTTGGGAAGTCCCCGTTAGCTTCTGGACATTTTAGGAGTGGTAGGCTAGGAAAAAAAGTTAAATAATTGCTTACGCATCACTTCTTATGGCATGTTTAACTAGCAACTGGAATACCATTTTACACACCGATATCATGATGACAACTGTGACGGCAATGAGGACAACAGCTTTGATGATTTGGAAGTCGTTGAGTTGCGCGGGAGGCGGACCCTCATCCGCATTTTTGAGAGAATCATCGCTTGTTGAAGGAGTGGGTCGCAGTAGTCTATTCAGAGTCAGGTTACTGCAGTCGAACGCCATTTTTCTGGTTTCGGTGCCTGAAACAGAATTTTAGACCTGCAGCCTCGCCGCGCCACCGTTTTCGATAGCATGGGTAGGATAGAAAACGCGGTGGAGCAAATGCGCCGCTTAAGCAGGCCTAGCTCTCTACCCCACTCTATGCTACCAAAAACCACAGCTAAGCTAGATGGACAGAGTTCTAACTACTTCGCCTACAAGTAGACTTGTAATTTGGTCTAGACATGGTAAGCACCTTTTGGTTTATCACAGTCGAGCACAAGCTGCACAGTCACACCTTATTAAATTTGTAAAAACTTAAAAATTCACTTGGCACATTCGCAGTTCGTAAGAACTGTTCAGTCAGTGAAGAATCAGCGGAGCGTTCTATGGAACGTGCTGTGCGTGACTAAAGCGGAGGCCAACTGACGTTCAAGCGTTCGCTTCGTATAAAGCACTCGGCTCCAGCTGCTTTGCTTACTCGTGCTTTATGTCCATTGGCGAGGGATTGATTGTATATCTTCTGTTCAGTGCTTTTCGCTGTTGCTTTGAGTGGGTCTAATGATGTTCTCGTTTTGACCTCATCCATTTGGTTATTGGTGATACTGTATGTTTTCTGCAGTTAGATGATCCGCTGTAGGAGCTAAACTAGCGCCTGAAAAGAAGTTTATCTCAAAATTTTTCAAAGAGTTTTCGATCGGAAGTTCTTGTGTATAGTCTTGGGCCTTGAGTAAGAACTAGGAGGTGGTGCATACTATTAGATGCCAGAGTCTTTATATTCTAAAAGCTGGAAGCACCGAGGTGTAGTGGTTATATGTCGGGCTGGTAAGAGGAGCCTGCGAGTTCGAAATCCGGCGGACCAAAATTTTTCCTCTTCGGGAGTCGCAGTGCCATGGGTTGCTCTTCCGACTTACAACACATCACTCATTACCAAATGCTCTAGTGGTAATAATAACGGATTACGGAATGAGTTTTCCACCTTTATGATAAAGCATATCGTTCATCCTGTACAATAGACCTAGGTATAAGTTATCAGCTCAAAATAAGCAATGTAGGTACGGATGTTGAGAGATGGGAAATTGAAGAACAGTTGATTGCAATTTTACGTTATATTCCGGTCAGGTGAATCCGATTTTTGCGGTTTTGTTTTGTACGTATTCTTAGCCCAATAATAAAACTTTTACGACTTCTTTGACCCAGAGCAACTCTCGAGCATGCCAGCTGTACTTCGCTGTTTTCATTGATCTTATTGTTTCATCTTTTGTCTTGAGAGTGGCTATTCTGTAGTTTACCTATGGCATGTTTCTGAATTCTTCTCATTAATCTCATTTATAACGTAGGAATAGTAGGCTATACGTAACTAATTTCAGGTGTTAAAAATAAAGAGATACCTACTCAGCCCAGTCTGCCCCGGTTCAAAAAGGTAGGTAGTATGCTAAACGCTCTATTGTCTCAATACTAGGTATGAACAATTACTACCATGTGCCTCTCAGTGGCCGAGTGGTCAAGGGGTCCGCTTTGTGTCCGCAGATTTCCCATTTTTTACTGGTTTTCGAGATATAGCACTTTTCTTGAGGTAGGTATGCGATGCTAGCATTTGCAAAACAGTTGCAATAAAAGAAACCAGTGAGAAATCGGGAAATCTGCTTCGAACACGACCTAGAACATTGTTAGGGCAGGTAAATACCTACAGGCAAAATTTTGTGTCTTTCCAACCTAGGGTAAACCTTGAAAATGAATCGCCGGTCGCAATGTTAATCTTATGGGCGGCAAAAAAATGCATCGTCAGGTATAGCGTCCTCTCAATAGTCTCAATATTAGGAAAAGAAAATTTCGGGGAGACTTGAAGCAGTTCCCAATCCGAATCCCAAGCTTGCATAAGGCAACAGGTAGGTAGGTAAATTGGTATATTTCTACCTACTGTATCCATATTAGGGATGAAGCAGCTGTGGTAGTACTTCAGATATTATTTTCTTTTAAATATAATATACTAATACTTTTTGATGGCATAGCAATATTAGTCTAGGTGCCTTAAAATATCTGGAAGGCTTTTGGGCCAACTGGGGCCAACCTTCAAAAAATTGGCGGGAAGATACGTTTGTACTGTTGGCAGCCCTGTTTGTTTGGAAACTCGACGTCATTTTTTATGGTAATGGCGGAAGTGGATCTGTTTTGTTGGAGTCAGTTTCTTTTAAAACCATTTGGTGATCAATTTACAGTTTGAAATGCAGTGTCAACCCATGCGGTGTGCACATATACCTTTCCCAGACGATGGAAAATGTGAAAAAGAGACGATTCACTCGGGACATTTCATGGTTTCTGATTTTGAGGCAGAGGCTCAAGACGACGAATACGAAGTGGCTGTCCCAGTCCCAGAAGCCAGGCCACAAGGGGACTCTGCCCCCCAGAATTATGGCCTGGAAGTTTTCAACGTCAACAAAGCTTACAAAGCCGTTCAAACGGGGCAACTAGCCATTGAAACTTCACTCACCAAGCTCTTTCAGTGCATGTCCTTGGCCTATCGGTAAGCACGTATGGTTTGTTTTGAGGACGATAAATAACCTAAGACTTTAGTGGGAAAGACTGAAAAACATCAAAGAAAATTCAAAAGATTCATTGTTGTCATGTAACAAATCATTGTGTAGGTACGCTTCTGTATTCTAGGACCTATAGTTAAGGTATCAGGGTCCACTTAAGTATTCCATAGGTTTTCTCAATCAAGAGCTTGAGCTCATAGAGAAGAAACCGGCTCTGATTGGTTCAAACCTTTACCCCATCGCATTTATAAGAGCCCCCCTGCTAAACTAACGCAAATACCTGTTGAGCCTGGTTGGGCTTGTTTTGGTTGCTGTATATTATGTATATAACACTTAGAAAAATGGCAAGGTGGTTGTATTCATGAGGTAGTTCTTATGGAATGTCGTAGGGTAACGCGTTGCAACTGATCAATCAGAGTGGTTCACTTCATACGTTAAAATTGGCCAGCTTAGGCAACAAATGCACGTCATCATAAAGAAAGGTATCCTCTGGAACTAATGGACCTTGGAGCCAAAGGGGATACTTGATGGATGACGGACTTTGACCCCGCAGTTTGACTGTTGGCTAACCCCTTCCTATCTAGCATAGTGGGGTAACAAGAACCGTTATCGTTCAACCCATGACCTTCATTTCGAGGCTATCACTGTTATCAAAAGCAAGCAAAGAATACTAGACTTGTATATGAAAACATGTTTTATTCGTAAATCATCTTGATCGAAAATTACGAAAACTTGTGTAAAAAAAATAATGTAGGTAAGTATTTTCCATTTACTGCCCACAAAGCAGTCTCACGAAACCTAAAAATAATTTTAAAATTCACATAAATATTTCTAAAATTTAAACGCACGCTCTACCTGGGCGGCAAACCACGGATTCAAACCACATGTTAGTCTCATCATGTACCTACCAAAGAGAAAAATAATGAAAATTCGTTCTGCGGCATTTTTTTAATGATTTAATTGTCCTTCAGAGGTCTCAGGATAATTTATAGGAAGCTGTAAAGAATGAAACGAGGTCGGTGTCTAACGTCCAGTAGCCTCAAGTTGTGAAATACCGTCTTTTCTTTGTTGTCCTTTGATTCCTATTCCTAAACATAATATGACGACAGTTGTCACAGCAGTTTTTCAATTTTTTACCCGTCAACTAGACCAGACTACACCAACAGTAGGGGTTGCAATCCATTGCAAAGCAACCAACATGTTAAAGGCTGGATAAACCGTCAAGTCTTTAACGCAGGGTTGAAGACCATATTACGCCACAGTGTTGACTATCCTCTTAAGCTTCTAACTGGTAATGTGTTTGTTTGGGTACAGACAGAAACTGACGTCGCCAAAATGGAATCGATTCAAAGGAATCAGACTGAGATGGAAGGACAAGATACGGCTCAACAACGTAATCTGGCGCTGCTGGCACATGCAGTGTAAGACTGTCTTCTTTTAGTAGTATAGTCCAAGTCAGGCTGGGAGCGTACCGATTACTCATAATTTCTTGCAAATCTAGGGCTGATCAAAACTTCTTCTTGAGCAGGGAAATATCTGCTCAGGGTCGGATTGGCATTTTGGTAGGATATGGAACCCAAATCCGGATCGGCGTCAACTGAAAATCTTCAAGAAATTATGAGTAATCGGTATGCTCCCAGCCTGACTTGGACTATAGTAATAGTATAGGGGTGGGGGGACAAGCCCAGTAACCCAACAATTTCAAGAAGTATCCATCATGCTCAGCTGGAGTCCCAAATACCAGCTCCCCAGCCATCGTGAACCCACAGTTTTGTGTGGGGTCTGAACCACCACAGCCTCAGTGTACATTTCACATGTCATGCTGAACGTATCAGATGTGGATGACGATAAGAAAAAATTTGGTAGGATCGGGATCGAACCGGCGTGACCCGGCTGTGTTCCTCTGGGGCAACCATCGATATCATTCGGCTGTCGAGGTTGCAACAATATGTAATAACTTTGTATGCTGGGGGCCCGCCTGCCAGAAGCTGCCATATCTGATAAGGGGCTCTTGTGTTATCTACGGATGGTAATGTACAGATACGGTCTGCAGCAATCGTATGATCCCCTAGAGAGTACTGATAGCTCCTGTTCTATTGTATTCTGTATACCGGTCTTAGTTATCAAAAAGAGGTATTGCTTTTTTGGGAAAAACATTCATGCCTGAAAAATTATGGATTCCTAAAAAATGGTCAGAATGAGCGACAATGCTGATTCTGCAAAAGCCTCAGAAAAAATGATTTCCCCCCCTAAAAATTCGTCCTCCAAGACACTGGTGGTTATTTAAATGTTCTGAAATATAATGTGTACCTATTTATGGCTTTTTTACGTCAGAGATTAGATGACTGATTTCAGATCATTTAAATATCCAGTAGTTTCCCCCAGAAATGAAATGAAAAATTGTTCTGCTGCCACGTAGTGTTTTTCTTAATATTACCGGATATGATGCTCTGTGTTTACTCGCCTTCGTAAATAATGTTTATCAACGGCAGCTTGTTGGCTTAACTGCTGCCACGTAAGTTAACTATATGAGTTGCCTGCCGAGACTTTTGTTTATTTATTTCACTGATGGCTGCTCCCAGTACTGATAACGTAGCTTACAAAGGTGACAAAAACCTATAACCAATGTATATGACAGCAGAGGTTAAACATATATTTGGAAGGTGGTACTGATGCCAGCAGTGCAGTACTTAGCCACTTTGAGATCGTTGCTGTCGGAGAAAAGCTCCGCCCACTGAGTGCAGGGACTGATTGTTCTATCCCAATCCTGTCAAAGTTTTTTCGATCGGCATTCATCTGTGATGTATTCGTCGTAAAATATAAATCTAAAACTGTAGGTCCCTAGTAACATGATGTTTAATGAAGGCTTTAGGGTGGGTTAAATCTAAAGTAATAATTACTTACTCTTTTTTTTTTTTTTTTTTCAGTTATCAAGAGACAGAACACGCTGATTTGTCAGTTCGCGTCACCATTAGACGAAGGCATCCACAACAAACCAGAGGTAAATAGTTGGTGTGTTTAGAACGGTAATTGCACCACCATTTCTATCTTTCGAAGGAAGTCGTACTCGAGATTTTTTCGGGTCTAACCTATGAAGATATTATGTAGGACCCTTTGAACTACCTTGTGAACAGATTTTCGTAAAAAAAGTCTTAGGCAGTTTTGAATGATGAATTTAGGTATATCACAACTTTTTTACCCATAAGTAAGTAAAACATGGGTGCTATTCGTTGCTAGGAAAAAAAATTTCATATGGAATTTAGAGCCATTGTGGCACCCACGCTTAATTAACTGGTTCAAAGTTCGGGAGAAAAAGTTCCGAAATAACTAAATCCTCCATTATTCCCCCAGAAACAGGAACATTGGTCTCTGTAATGTTATTGTTGTTTTTATCCCTCTTTCAGGCGGTTGTTCTGGAGGGGAAATACTGGAAGCGGAAGTTGGCAGCTGTGACAGCAGAGTACAAAAAATGGCGGATGTTCTACCGAAACAAAATCATGGGATGGGCTGGCAAAGATTGCTCGGTAATTGTTTTGGTAGATTTCACAAGCTCATGTATAGATTTTTTAGGGCCCTTTTTGGGCCCTAAAGTTTTCGATATTAATAAAATTAATTTTCTGCAGTTTTCGGATATGGACATGGTGGAATGGCAAAGCCAAAGCAACGACGGCCCCGCCTACCAGCAGATGATGGTGGATGAAGACTACATGGACCTTATGAGTGACACGCTGTTCTCAACCATCTCGTCCAACCAGCCCTTCGCTTTCCCTGACATAAGAGAAATTGGTGAGTCTTACAGGCAGAATTTTGACCATATAGGATCACCCTAATTGACGTTGCTTGTTTTAAAAGGATTTCTGAAAAAATACGCGCCTATATCTGTTTCTCTTCAATCGGCCGTCGAGTTTGTTTACGTTTTTTTCTCCACACTTTGTGAGGAAATTATTGGATATTTAAATGTTCTGAAATATAATATGTCTTTTTGTGTTGTGTGTGTTGTGATTTTCGGACAAATTTTTTGTTTAAAAAAATCACTCGATCGTTAAAACACAACACAGCCTGTTAATTTTGGCCGTTAAAAAGACATTATATTTCAGAACATTTAAACATCTATTTGTTTCCTCATAAAGTGTGCAGAAAAAAGTGAACAAATAGCGAATGTATAGCGTTTTCTGAGGAAAATGTTTCAATTGTTCTGAAATATAATGTGACTTTTTATGGTAGAAACTAGTTTATATGCTGTGATGTTTTGGCCGGAAATGAAAACCGATTAAACATGATATATTTCAGATCAAATATAGGAAAAAAGGGTACAGGAACGCTATAGATCTTTCAACTCTTAAAAAATTCGCAGAGGATGAGAAAACTTAAAGGAACTTTTGAGGAACTTAGCGTTTCGATTTAGTATTGAAACTCCTTCTGTCCTCAGTAGGAAGGCGAAAAAAAATTAGGGCTGGAGAGGTTTGAACGCGGAACTCAAGTACCACAAGCTGTGGTAACGCTAGATTAAGTTTGGTTCGCAGGAAAAGCAATGGGACGAAGATTGATGCCACCTAACGTGGAGACCTTTGTGTTTCAAATGTTACGCAGGTTTCGCGCAATGTTTGTGTTAAACCATTCCAGCCAGGGGTGCCAGCCTAGCCGACTTTATACAGCCCAGCCTGGTCCAGCTCCAGCCGAACCTCGACGATTTCATGGATACGCTTGAACCTCTGCAAGGTAAGGTCTATTCGGGTTCTGGGGTGCCTTTCACCAGTTACCTTTACCGTGAAGTTAAATTATCTTTTAGAAAAAGTAGCCGAAAACTTAATCTTCCTGTTAAAAGTCCACTAAATAACGGTGCCATCGGCAGGTTGGTGAAAGGCACCAACTCTGAAATATAATATGTCTTTTTACGTACTCATGGGGCTATGTTGTGATTTCACGATCGGTTAATTTTGGACAATTTTTTTTTGTGACAGAAATCACTCTATCGTAAAATCACAACATAGACTCATGAGTAATGACAATGACGTTACAAAGACATATTATATTTCAGAATATTTAAATATCCAGTAGTTTTCTCACAAAGTTTGAAATCGGAACGTATAAAAATAGCGAATGTATGGTGGCCTTTAAGGCTGTAGATGTAGTGCCGCTTGTTCATTGGCTTAGCGTCATGTTTGTGGGGAAATTTACTTGTTCTGAAGTATGATATTTCTTTTTATCGTTAGAGAATAGTTGATCAAGTTGTGAGTAATTTTTTTGACACAAGATTATTACATCGCATATACAACCTTAATATTGTTTTTTCTGAAATTTTTTCAGAGTTCTTTTCGTCAAAACTGCCTCCAGTACCTGAAGACTGTGCTGTTGCCGACGCTACCTATCGGCCAATGGAAGTGGCTCTTCCGACGGAGACACGGCCACCGGCCATCGTGGAGGCACCGCTCGCTGCGCCAACCAGCACCGTATCCTACAACTACCAGGACCCCAAGACTAGCCAGTACAAATACAGCACGGAGAGTGCGGAGCCTGCTGTACAGGTATGATAGGAGTTAGGTATATAAGCTGCTCCACATAATCGTGTAACACGTGGCAGCAGAAGAACTCTTCCCATTTTTTAGGACATTTAAATCTTCTGAAATATAATATGGCTTTTTAACGTCCGAAATTAACTGGCTACTGAGAAAAGTCGCTTGACCGTAAAATCGCAACATAGCCAGTTACTTTCCGAGTTGAAAAGGCATATTATGTTTAAGACCATTTTACTTTCGACTAGTTACTTATTTATATGAAAAAATGGTCAAAAAAACAGGTTCGTTTAAACTTTATCCTAGCTCCGGAGTATATTTTTCCACTTACTTGAGACGTCTATAATTTCAGTTGCATCGTATGTAGGTAAGTATAGGACACACCATTTGTATTTAGTGAGGACGCTCTGTAGTCAAATTACTCGTACATAATCCACATACTAGTTATTGCTGTTAAAAGTATTGCTTATAAAGTTTCCTGAAAAGACGTCTGTACGAACCGTACTGGTACTTTTGCCCCGTATTGACACAGAGTAATATTCTTGCTTACTCAATATATGTTGCAGACAACAAAATATTCGTACTCCGATCAGCAAGCCATCAAAACAGCGCGAGTTTACCTCCCCAACAAGGAACCTGCCTATGGGTATCCCGCCAAAAGTGGGGCCCTGAAAAAGCAAGATTCGGGGCCCTCTGGAGCCGGGGACGGGTTCGGCTTCGGCGGGGAGGGGGTTGAGAGTCCAAGTTTCACCCCCGTCAACCCAACCCCGACAGTTGTGTATCGGGGAGACGCCCCCTCGGGTAGCTCTTCTCCCTCCATCGTGTACCGATCCGATGGGGGCGATGGGCGGAGTTTTTCGGCGATCAGTCCGACTCCGTCTTCATCCCCGCGCACATACAAAACGGCTGCTCCTCCAGCTGCTGCCGCTGTTTCACCTTGTTTTGGGTATGGCTAACATTTACTTTCTTATTTCCACTGGTTGGATATTCTGAATTATACCATTAAAGTCTGCAGGAGCAAAATGACCGTTTGGACCCTGGACCTACCTTCAATAGTTGGCCCCTTCTCATCTTGCGTTGTGTTATAGGTACCAGTACCAGAAAATAACGGCAGGACCATCGGGAAGTGGGCAACAGTTCTATGATCTGGCTTCCTGCCTGCCTGAATCCGCACAGAAAATGCAGAAAAGTGTTGAGCGGTCGGCAAGTCTCCCCTCCGTCGCCAAAGAAGATGTCTTCGCAGTACCTAAAGTATAAAATATTTCTTATTATTAGGTTTACTTAGGGTGCGTCCCACCATCCTCGGTTGGCGTTAAAGTCCAATTCAATTCCAATTATTACACGGTAAAAACCGAATTTAACGGAGGTTTAGCTGTTAACCGAATATGGTGGGACGCAGCCTAATTTCCCAATCCTGGAATTGAAAAGACAAATGAAATTCCAGAACAGAAGAGCAGTTCTACTGCGTTGTTTTATGAATATCTGGTTCTTTATGATAATTTTGTGTATGTTTGTTTAGATGCAGCTAAAAAGTAGACACAGGTCACGTAGTGGTTCATCTCTGATTACCGGCAAATCCAGATCTCACCCCCCACCTCTTCTCAGCTCAAATTCAGACCCCAACCTCAACAGGCACCATTCAGCTCTACTGGCACAGCTTCTTACGACAGGTATCTTGGATATTTCCCATTTCGGTTAGTTTTGTTGGTTAGGTATAGGTAGGGAACAAGGTTGGCCACTTCTAAAGGTGGCCACGTACGTCCTGGCAAGGATGCATCCCTGGACGCCTCGAAGTGGGGAGGGATAGGCAGTTTTGAAGGGATGCCGTCCCGATCTTGGAATTCCAACTTGGCCGAATTCCACGCATCCCAGGTGGGCGTCAAGTTGTTGAAGATATGCTCTTTTTGCTTTAGTTCGTTATATCGACTACTTTGTCAATAATTGTTCTTTATTTTCCTTGTGTATTTTTTGCAAATTGGAGTCAGAACTGTTTTGAGCTTTTGAGTATATTTATTGAAATATATCAAGAGACAGACGAAACACTGTGATTATCACAATAAAATCAAGGTCTCATAAATTTCTGTCAAACAAAGACAAATCACAGGGATGCGGGTCTGGAAGTATCGTGTGTAGACACCAGCCAGGCCCGTATCCAGAAAGGGGGGGGGGTTTGTGTCAAGGGGGGATTTTAGCCTATATTTTTTTGATTCACGTTGGCATCACCATGTTAATTTTCCGTTCCTGAGGGGGGGGGGGGGGTTAACCCCCTAACCCCCCCCGTGGATACGGCTATGGCACCAGCCATCCCTGAGTTAACATCCCAAACCCCGCATCCCAGCCAGGGAGCGAGGTCGCCGTCCAAAACGCATCATATATGGCCACATTAACGTGTATAATTGAATTGCAGCCTCTCCTGGCATGTACAACGTAACGAATGTGGGGAGCTTGAAGGCCGGGACTGTTCCCATACTGCCCATGCCACCGGCCAGCCAGCCCAGTCCCAGCACGCTTCTCATCACCACTGGTACCATTGTGCCTGCTCCACAAGTACGTATACTCGGACCACGCTAACCCCAGACTTCTCATCTCTTTCTGATAGGGCAGAAGACAGACACTTTGTTTGAGAAAGTAATTCGAGTCTTATTTCTAAAAATAAACGGCTAAGTAAATATCGTTCTGGATTTGAACAGTGTAAGATGATGCTAACAACCATCTACAATAGGTATACTCCAGAAGGACAACGTAGGGGAAAACTTTTCAGCGACCGGGATTCGAACCTAGCTCTTGAGCTGTTCCGTCTTACTCCCTCAACGGAACGTACACCAAATAACCCTATTTCGATTGGCAGGGATACCTAAGTAACGTTCGGCATCCCACCAGTCCAGAGTCGCCACCAGAGGGCAGCAGGGGAGCTCTGACGTCACCCCCCGCCACCAGCCCTCTCTATCGTGACCCTGCTTCACCCAAGCGGACTGACGTACCAGAGAGAAACAAAACCCCTCCTCAGGGCACCGTAAGTACCATGTTCTTTCAGGTGGCCCTTTCAGGCTCAGATTTAGTTATATTGGAACTTTTTCACCCAAAGGTGTTCGTCTCCGTGTTTAACTTACAGGGAAACATTTGTGTACAAAATAGGGTCGCATATGACGTGAAATGACGCTGGCCAATCAATGCCCTGTGCTTTCTAGCTTCAGACATTCCTATTGGTCAGTGACTGTCGCAGTTTGACCATGCTTTGCGATCAAGCGAGGCGGCAACCTCTCCAAATCGCAGAGCTTGCTTTCTTGGATGTTGACCTGTATTTGATCCAGCCTATTCCGGTGACGGTTGTGTTGTCATATTTCTGAGTCTGTCAGGGATTCGTTTCTTTGCGTGTTCTGGTGTTGTATTCGTGCTCATCATACGTGAATCGAGTCCTCTAGGACCATAACATTTGACTCTCTCATAACAGTCATTTTCCAGCGGTCTTTTGTGACACCATCAGCGGAATTCCGGGACAGCATCTACTTGCATTGTAGCCAAGCTATTTTCTTTTGTCCCTTGTAAAAGCTCTGTGACCCATACCCATTTCCCACGGGCAATACAATAGATTGATCGGAGTGGTAGTTTGATTAGGCCATTAGCGGGTTCCACAGCAGTGATAGTTATCATTTAATACTGCGAGCAATCTGTGCCTATGGGAATTGCGCTTGAAAAGTTCGACGATTGTTGGTTTATTTTAGGTTTAATATTTGTAACAGCGATAACGTAAAACCTATACGTAAGTATAGTCATTGGTCTGAATAACTATATCGGTATTGTTAATAGTCATAGACTAAAGTGTCCTTTAGTGTCCCCTAAAAGTTCAGTATAGCGTCATCCTCCCGAAAAGAAAAGTTGGTGCCTTTCACCATCCTGGCGGTAGCGCCCTTATCATAACGTTAGGTGCTGGACTTTTAACTGGAAGATTATGTTTTCGGTTACCTTATCGGGAAGATAAATTTACTAACTTTATCTGTACGTTAAGGAACTGGTGGAAGCCACTCCAAATAGTTTAACTTACTCGGTTTTGCCTGCCATGTAGCAAAGCCCTTAAGGCTGAATATATACATTCGCTATTTTTTTTACGTTTGGACTTCAAACTTTGTGAGAAAACTATTGGATATTTAAATATTCTGAAATATAATATTTCTTTTTAACGTCATTACTCATGAGGCTATGTTGTGATTTCACGATCGGTTAATTTTGGACAATTTTTTTGGTGACTAAAATCACTTGATCGTAAAATCACAACAGCCTTATGAGTAATTAAATGACGTTAAAAAGACATTATTTTACAGAATAGTAAAATATCCAATAGTTTTCTCACAAAGTTTGAAGTCCAAACGTAAAAAGTAGCGAATGTATAGTCAAAGATAATCAGATAATCATTGCTTATTTTTAGAATGATTTCGCCCTTACTGAAATTAGCGTCATTGATGATAGTAAAAAATTCCTCGTGGGTGAACGAACATAGCTGGAAATGCTTAGAGGAAGTTGGTTCCAAGTATCTCACCGCCAAGTCTGTTATGGTGATGAGCGACACAGACCCTACGAGGATTATAAGTGTCGACAAGCCAGTTTATCTCACCGCGACGACTTTATCTCACCGGCCTATCTCACTACCTCGCAGGCACGAGCAGTTTGACGTTATTCTTCTGTCTCAAACACTGGCAAATTGGCAGGCAACTGAATTGCGTGGTCGGGTGATACTTGTCACCGAATCTTTGGGTAGTGTAACTATGCTGTGGAAAAGGTTTAAATTCGTTGACCTTGTTGTGATTTTACAGAAATCAACTCAGTGTGATTTGTATATTTGGTTCCCTTATGACCCCGAAAATTGTCACGGAGACCCAAAACTTAAGTTAATTGACGAATGCCACGATGGAAAGTTCGTGAACAATAGTAGTTTGTTAATGGAGAGGCTCCCGACTCAGTTTTCAGGTTGTCCGCTCACTGTAGCCTTACAGTGTTGCTCACCTGTGGTTTTGTCTGGGCCTGGGACAGCCAAACTTGGCCCAGAAGTGGAAATTCTCACCGATCTTGCTCGACATCTGAACTTCACGATTGTCCAGCACCATCCCGAGAACTTCGTCGACTACTACACGTACCTTGATAAGAATCGGTCGTATAATGGCGCTTTAAAACTCCTCATAGAACGAAAAATAGACATAGCTGCGTCCTGTATGGCATTGGGTGTCGAAAAGGCTGAGTTCGACTATCTTCCTACTCATCTCCAGGATTATATAACTTGGCTGCTGCCCGGCCCACAGCCCAAATCTTTGGCGTTTGGGTTCGTAACAGCTTTCTCGGGTCAAATGTGGGCTGCCTTGGCTTGTACGTTCCTATCTTTCGTACTGTTTGCTTATTTTTCTATGCATTCATTTCGATTTTCTCTTTCGTGGGCCACGGCACATATTCTGTCCTTGCCGACAAGCCCACCTCGGCGTAGTGGCACCGTCTTCCGCCTTGTGAGCATCAGCCTGGAGTTTTGTGTTTTAAGTTTAGTCAGCGTTTATAACTCACTTCTCTTGATGAATTTATTTATCACTCCTATGCTTCGGTTTTCTAGCGGGTCTGATGGTGCAGACTACGGGCTTCTGGCGTGTATGAGACCAAGCGACGCTGCTAGTGTCAAAGAGTCCGAAATTTGGGAGAAAATAAAAGATCCGCACAAGCACAAGTTTTTGGCGTATCAGAACGATGACTTGAGGAAATGTCATGACTCTCTCGTGTTGGAAAAGTCTGTTATGTTTCTCGGTAACCAGCTGCTGGACCAGGCGTCGCTACGTACCAAATACTCAAATTTTTCGTATGAGTCAGCGGTTACTGTTCAGCGGGAATACCTCAAAATCAATTATCTGACGTTCTTTCTGCCTCCACGACACCCCCTTACACCAGTCCTCTCATTGAACTTATACAGCATTGTGGAAGCCGGCCTACCCAAGGAGTACGTCAAACGAGCCCTTTCCACGTTCCCAGGTGTCAAGTCATCCCGTAGTCAGACCGCGGAGGAGGACCAGCCGTTGACCATTTATCAGTTGTTAACGGTATTTTATCTGCTACTAGTTCTTCTGACTTTGAGTTTCTTTATATTTCTGGTGGAGCCTAAATTCGGAAAGCTAGAGCCTTGAGGGCCTATTCAACCTCCCTCGCCTGGTTTAAGGGTCCACTATACCTGACGGTGCATTTTTTGCCGCCCATAAGATTAACATTGCGAGCGGCGATTCATTTTCAAGGTTTACCCTTGGTTGGAAAGACACAAAATTTTGCCTGTAACTAGCCCTAACAATGTTCTAGGGAGTGTTCGAAGCAGATTTCCCATTTTTTTTTACTGGTTTTCGAGATACAGCACTTTTCTTGAGGTATGCGATGCTAGCATTTGCAAAACAGTTGCAATAAAAGAAACCAGTGAAAAATTGGGAAATCTGCTTCGATAACGACCTACAACATTGTTAGGGCTAGTTACAGGCAAAATTTTGTGTCATTCCAACAAGGGTAAACCTTGAAAATGAATCGCCGCTCGCAATGTTAATCTTATGGGCGGCAAAAAATGCATCGTCAGGTATAGCGTCCTCTTAGCCGTCGCTGGGAATCTTTGGAAATCTTTATGGAATCTCAGGGAATATCAAGGAATCTCTGGAGTGGTTACCCCCTCGCTGCTAGGTTAGCGGTATAAGCTGCGTACGTAGTCGTTATGGGCAGTGTATAGTCGCTATAAGCCTTTGAGCCTTTACGCTATCGTAGTCCATCAAATCTAACTGTTTGGTTGAGAAGTGTAGCAGCCCTATTTTGAGCTCCATAAGAAATAACTCTTCAAAGAATCGTACGATTTCTGTTAACCTTTTTTACTTTCTCGCCCGTATGAAATACATGGGCTGAGAAAGTTATGTCTTCGTGCAAAATTTCGATTTTGAGATTTTGGGTTTCCCATGATCCTAGAGGTCCCCCGAGTCCAAAAAAGTGGTTTTTAAAAAATGTCCGTCCGACGTACGTACGTACGTACGTACGTACGTCACTCTGTCGCGCAACTGGACGTCACACCGTTCGTCCGATTTTGCTCAAATTCGGTATGTAGGTACCTAATGTAAATATCTGGACCCGTTTTTTGATAAATTTTGATAACTCAAAAATTGCGCCTGCTATGGTCAAAAAAAGGCAAAAAATCGTGTTTTTTGACAGTTAAGAAGGGCTGGAAGCTACGTATATCAAGTTGGAACCTTGAAAATTTGCGAAAGTGTTTTTGAATAGATGCTTTAAGGTCATTTACAATCATTTGGAGGTAAGCCAATAACTTGGCCCAGTTTTGGCCCCAAACGCGTTGGTCATCTCTCCGGTAGCACTATTCGATCGATTTCAGTAAAAATTGGTAGGGAGGTGTACTTTAACCTAGTTTGATGTTTTACCGAACGAAATTTATCCAACATAATAATTATGGCCAATATTGGCATTATCGTAGGAAAATTTTCCAAAAATGGAAATCACGTTTTTCATTGGTTCAGACGGATTTGCAACAACCCTAATCGACAGATTTCCTTGAAAATTGGTGAAAATGGTCTCAGATAGATGCTTCAAGGTCATTTTCAATAGATTTTCAATTACTTGAAAATTAAGGCCGTGACATGGAAAATAGAAAACACGTACTTTGCGCGTCAAACGACGCTTCACCATTTGACGGATATGTTTGAAATCCGGTGAGTAGGGGCCTAAAATTATTGTCCAGTGTATGGCAAAATTGTTTTTAGAAAAAGTTAAAATTTTGGTCCAAAAAAAATAAATTACGTAAAAAAAAAAATCAAAATTTTCGATACCGCTGGCGTAAAAATTGCGAGAAAGTCAAGTGCGACCATTGTCGGACCCTTTATTTGGTTTCTCATGAATGATACAATGGGAAAATACGGACAGAAACGAACCTGACATACCTACGTCAGATATGTGTTTTTTTTTTGTTTTTGTCGAATTTATGGTTCTGATGCCTTTTAAAATTGACCGTCTTAATTTTAAAAGGCATGTTGTATTCACGAAGGCTTCGGGTATTTAGACGGCAGACTATTACTTCCATCGTGATCCATTAGTATGATAGGTATCGCATTCAAAAGTTGAATAGGATGAACCTGATACCCCCAACAAAAATGTGAATCCATTAGTTGTAGGTATTCAATAATTCACCGTTATTTATGAATAAAATGCTCTTATCAAACTTTTCAACCCCACAATTTGTAATGTAACTAATGGGTACGTAATGTTGCTTTTAAAAAAATTGATAGTTTCTCTGGGACTTACCAGCGGGGGATCCCTCACTTACTGTTATTAAAGAGTTTAGCATGCACACTGTTTTTGGGTGAGACACCTATACAAACTATTCAACTCCTGTCCAACGCACTTGGTTCTCAGTCCAAAAATGCATTTTCCGATTTTAACTCATTAGTGCTCAGAATTATTTCAGACTTCTCCTTAAAGTATGTTATTGCTAATTTTTTTCTAAGAAAAAAGTTTCAAATAAATTTTTTGATAGGATGCACGGTTCTCGAGATAATGGGGTGGTCCTGTAGGAACAGCTGAGCACAAGTCCTAGTACATAGGCACTGCCAACCATTAGTGCTTTTTTTATTTCTATGGGCTTAATTATGTATACCTATATACATTTAGGTCCTACATATGTTTTTACTCATAAACATATGTACATATACATAATATACACAATGTACCTACATCCGTTATCATTTTGATAGTTACAGCTATAGGTATAGTCGGTGCCAGAAAGCTGGAAATAGGCCTTCCAAGGTAGCGTAAGGTGGCAGGAAGGGTGAGTATAGGTGGTTGTCACGGCAGACTTCTTAGCGTGGGAGCTCAGACGTTAGCGCAGCCTTAGAAAAACTATGGCTTGCCGTGATGAACTTGCGTCACACAGCAGCTTCTTATAGAATAACGTCGTCCACCGCCCTTTTCTGAACGCAACTTTACCAATTTTGAAACTGCATGTGAAGAAATGAAGAAGCAGTCCAGGTGCAGGTGGCATACCTAAGATGTCCGTTTCTTAACCTGCCCGTCCATTGGGCAGAGGTGCACCAAGGCGCCGAAAAGCGCCGAAACGGCGCGGCGTACGACGGAGGGGGCCAATGGGATATCTTACGTTTCTTCGCCTCGCTGCGCTTCGGCCGCTTCACTGCGCGTTGGCAAGCCTCAGCCCAATGGACGATCAGCTTTACACTGTCAACACGTGGCTTTGATTTTCCGGGAGCAGCCCACAAGGTTGCAGTGGGTGTTGACGGCATGGGACCTGATATTTTGGCAGGTTGTCCGTAGTTCAGGAGTAAATGCATTGCGGGGGTACTTCGCAATTCCATCAGAGATTTCATTTCGGGGAAGTTTGACTCAGCTTTGTGGATCTTTCGTCCAAGTAACGAACACTGAACGGCTCATGTCATCCTTGACTCTTAGTAGTCTTCATCGTGTGGTATTTGGTATCTCCCATGTGACTTGGGATGGAGCAGCCATAAGACGATGAGGCAGATGGGCAGGATCACCTTCATCTTTTTGGTCAGATTTTTCTGAAACCACGTCCCCTTCGGAGTTTTCATGTTCACTAGGAAGCCCAGCAAGACACCCTGACGTAATCTCGGGAATCATCCAGCAGATCTAACTTCGTCCCAGATGTCGTTTACGTCAGAATTTTTCGAGAATCAGACAATAAGCGATTGTAGAAACATAAAAATATAATAAGAAAGTATAATAACGCCTGTATAATCAAATTTAACATGAAGTTCAATGAGTAATTATGTCTGTCTCGGTATCAGGACTTGTGCTCAACTGTCCCTGCAGGGACAGTCCAACTTTTCATTCACATAACTCAGGCTCTAATGCTTGTAAACTTATTCTGTAAAGCAAGTCTACTAGCTACATCCTTCTTAAATGCTGAAAAAAATATACAATACTCTAGGTAAAAAAATAAAAAAGGTACATACAGTTCTTTGAAGCAATGTTTGACCTTTTTCGAAAAAAACCGAACATCGAATGACTGAACGCAGAATAAAACTGCTGAAAACAACAGGGCATGCATTTTTGGAATGCAGCGATAGAGTCAAAACATGACACTTGCCTACAGCTCTTGAATCAGTGACGTAGCTGCAATACGTCCCGAGATATCTCTCGGCAAAGTCAGCTGTCCCTGTAGGGACAGCTGAGCGCTAATGGGTTAAAGTTGTTAGCACTTCTTACGGCTCAAAAAGAATCATGGGTGGATGATCAGACTTGGACATGCTTGAAGCAAGTTTCCTCCAAATTCTTGACTAATAGACCTGTTGTGATTATGACTGACAACAGAAATGGAAAAAAACTGGAAATGAACAAAACCGTGTACTTGTCATCAGCTGCGTTGCCTCCTAGGCACGAACAGTTTGACGCCATTCTTGTTCAGCAAAATCTTCAAACTTGGCGTGGGACTGATCTTCGGGGACGCGTCATACTGGTCACCGAATCCTTGGACACGTTGCCGACCCTGTGGCATCGATTCAGACTCGTTGATCTTGTGGTGATTTTGCAGAAATCGTCAGAGTGTGAACTGTATGTCTGGTTTCCGTACGCGCCTGAAAATTGTCATGGAGACCCAAAACTTGAGTTAATTGATACTTGGCGGGATGGGAAGTTCTTGAGCAATAGTGACTTGTCGATTGAGAGAATCCCGAGTCAGTTTTCAGGCTGCCCCCTTAAAGTTTCTTCTGCTGGTTGTCCGCCGTTCGTTTTGGATGGGTTGGTCGGTCCCGAGATAGAAATTTTGAACCACCTGGCGCATCGCCTTAATTTCACGATTGCTCAAATCTTCCAAAGTTCTTCGAAGTATTTTGATTTTTTAATGACGAATGACTCGTATTCGGGTGCTCTCGGTCTTCTCATCAATCGGCAAGTGGATATAGCGACATCCTGTATGTTTCTCGGTATTGAAAAGAGGGAATTTGATTTTCTTCCCTGCCACTTTCAGGATCACTATACTTGGCTTTTCCCAGGGCCTCAAAAAAAGACTCTGGCTTACGGATTCGTCACAGCCCTTTCGACTGACATATGGGCCGCTCTCGGTGCCTCTTTCCTAGCTTCTCTGTCTTTTGCTTATTTCGCCCTGCCTTCTGTCACTTTTGGGTTCAGTTTTTCCTGGTCTGCTAGTCACTTGCTGTCTCTGCCGTGTCCCCCTCTTGGTAAAAGTGCCGTTGTTCGTCTCTTCAGCACAACTTTGGAATTGAGTTTGTTGATCGTGACCAGCCTTTACAACTCCCTTCTTCTTATAAATTTATTTATGCCGCCAATGCTTCGTTTTGCAACGGCTGAAGAAGGCGCTCAGTTCGGCCTAGTCGCACTAATTCGAGTTAATGACGTCCCTTTAGTGCAGAATTCTGAAATTTGGGGAAAAATAGCTAACCATCATGACGCAATTTCGGTTTTGGAATGGGAAAAAGCCTATGATTTAGTCTTTTTTAAAAAGACAGCTATGCTTTTCGGGTACAAATTACTTGACGAGGCAGTAATTCGGACGAATTACCCAAATATTTCATTCGAAACTTTAGTGTCTTTCCCTCGGGATAGTTTCAGTGTCAGCTATTTGGCGTTTGTCCTGCCCCCGCACCACCCACTAACCACGGTCCTATCCGTGAAGTTGCTGAACATCATCGAGGCTGGTTTGCCTAATGAATACGTCAAAAAAGCCCTGGCTGAACTATCGGGACGAAATTTATTTCAACCCAAAAATGAAAGAAAGCCATTGAATTTAAGCCATCTCTTGACTGTTTTTGGCACGTTCGCGTGTCTTTCGGGGCTGAGTGTATTGACATTCTTGATTGAGCTGCTTTTTGAACGATTTCGGAAAAGGGTTGTAGCTCTTTTTGGATGTAAACTACGCAGACAAAAACCTAAACGTATGGCAGCGCGAAAACCACGTCATCTGAATTTTTCACGAGAAAGCGGCGTGGATTGTAAATTTTTTTAAGGATTTGTGTCTTGATTCTTTGCCCTGCTGATAAGTTGTTCTCCTCTCTTTTTCACGGCTAACTGTCTACCGCTCATACTAGGTTTAAAACTCTCAAAACTTGTGTGTCTAAATAAAAAAAAACATTAAAGATTAAATATAGTGTGGCTTCTCTGTCTTTCGTAATTTACTGCTTATTGTAAGTACGTATGTAGCAGTGCTAAGTTATGGTAGGGTAGCTATTTAGGCAGCAAAAATCGAAACGTCATAAGTTGTTGAAGTACCAACATTATACTACACATCGGCAGGCAGATTAGCGCGGTAGAGTCGTTAGGCCTTGATGTGTAGTCCCGGGTAGGAAGGTAGGTTTCGATCCTTCTGTTGCGACTGACTTTTCTTCAGTGACGTCTCGAAGTACGACGATTATCTTTATCGCTGGGTCATATTCTCCATTGTAGACAGTTCGTGGGATTTACCGACGTCTTCCGAGGCCGTGGTGGTTTGGAGCATCCGAGGGGGTAAACACTCCAGAGATTCCCTGAGATTCCATAAAGATTTCCAAAGATTCCCAACGGTATTCATAGAAATATGAACCCCGAAGGGGTAACCACTCCAAAAAATTCCAAGATTCCCTGTTATTTCATAAAGATTTCCAATGATTCCCAACGAGATTCCCGACGAGTGGTTAACCCCTCGGGAAAATCTTTGTCCCCGTCGTCCTCCAGTGGTGTTGAGAAGTACTACCCGTCTACTGGTATACTAGGCAGCTAGACTAATTAGATGTTATTGTTTTTCTTCTTTTCGCAGGATCACCGAAGAACTTGTCATATAAACGCGGAGCAGAAGCGTCGTTACAACATCAGGAATGGGTTCGAGATGCTTCATTCCTTGATCCCACACCTTCAGCTCAATCCAAATGTCAAAGTAAGTCACTAGAAAATATCTTAAACTTAAGGAATACACGTACTTGTTTTGCAATGCTACGTACTTCAAGTCCTTCTCCGAAGTTACAGGGCGAGTCAAAGGTTTTTATTGGGAGATGTAAACCTGAGACTCTTTGTCGTGAGGCTATGATGAATTTTTGCATGAAATGGAGTAATAACCCCACAGGAGCGGTTTTAAACAGTCAACTACCAGTCCAACACTACCTCACGCGGAATATTTTCTTTTAACGTTTCGGACTAAAACATGTATGATTTTATCGTCACATTTAGTAGAAAATCTCGATGTGATTTTATGTTCAATTAATTTTGACAAATTTTTTGTTCATAAAATTATAAATAAATAAAACGATAAGTGATTCAAAAAATGAAACTAGGAACGTTATAAGTACTTTTGAGTAATTTCGTGTAATGTCTGTTTCCAGCTCAGTAAAGCAGCTATGCTCCAAAAAGGAGCAGAATATATTCGGCAGCTTCAGACAGAGCGGACGCAGGCCAAGGAGGAAATAGAGGGGTTGCATTACCAGATCGAGTGTTTAAACTCAGCTATCAGCAACTGCCAGTCTCTTCTGCCTGCTACAGGAGCGCCAGTGTCGCGACACCGAACCTCCAAAATGAAGGAAATGTTCGACGAATGGGTTCGAGCTCGCACCCTTGAGAACTGGCGGTTTTGGGTCGTATCCTTTTGACTCAACATTGTCTTTTGGCGGGAAAATGGTGTATGTGGTTTTAGAAAAAAAAACCTCGTTGTTTTGTTTTACAATCGTGTTTGTTTTCGTTTTTTTATGCACACTTTGTGAGGAAACTATTGGACGTTTAAATGTTCTGAAATACCTATACTATGTCTTTTTAACGTCATAAATTATGGTACAATTTTTTTGTTGACTAAAATCACTCGATCGTAATATTACAACATTGCCTCATAATGTATGACGTAAAAAAGACATATTATACTTCAGAACATTAAAATGTCAATAATTTCCTCATAAAGTGTCCATAAAAGAACGTAAACAAACACGATTGTGTGGTCGCTCTTAAGGCTAAAAATATGCTTGGGATATATGCCCAATTTATCTTATCGTTAAATTGGACTCATGAAATGCACCCTTTAAGCTGGATTTCACCATAACGATAGAATAACGATTGGATTCATGTTATCGTATGTTTAGCTTATGTCATGTCATCCTATGTTTAGCTTATGTCATAAGCTAAACATAGGATAATATAAATCTGATGGCGCTATAATGTACGCTATAAGTGGTGAAATATAGCGTTAGTATCCTACATTCTCCTCAGAAAATGGACCTTAAAAAACTTGGGCCCAAGGTGTGTCGAATCAGCAATCCCCAAATATTTTTTTGACTGTTTATGTTATTTTCCTGAGTTTTTTACCAGTTCAGCATACTGTTCGAGCCACTGCTGACGAGTTTCAACTGTTCTGTATCCACAGCTAGCTACGAAGATCTCTATCGGTCCACACTCATGTGGGTTGAGCAGCACTGCTCCCTGGTTAACCTACGCCCTGGTACGTCAAATTGCGATGAGCTTCAGCTATTTGCTATTTGTTTACGTTTTTTCGACCAATTTTTTAAGACACTCTTGGATATTTAAATGTTCTGAAAAATAAAATGTATTTTTAAGGTCAGAAATTAATTGGCTATGTTGTGATTCGTTGTTAATTTCGGACGTTAAAAAGGCATATTATACTTCAGAACATATATCTATATATCCAACAGCTTCCCAAAGAAATGGTCGGGGGAAAAACATAAACACGATTGTGTGGTCGCCCTTAACAGTACGTTAGGAAAGCTAGGACTCAGGATTTTCCCTTAATACGATTTAAAGATGTAGAGATACACTCCCTGTTTGTTTACGGTTTGCTGTTTGTTTACGTTTGTTTTTTGTATAGCCGTACTGAACTCATTGCGAAGTCTGAGCACCTCAACCGAAATCCTCACCGATCCGCAGAAGCTCGCTGAAGAAGCCCGCGAAGCTGTTTCTAAGAAGAACCCACAAGGTCGGAGCTAGTCCAAACTACCTCGTCTTCTTACTAATGTTACCTTTAATGTTCGTTTAGTGACACGTATTGGTACTGTATGATACCAGTAATTGCACCACCATATTACTATCGATTGATAGATATCGAAAGATGATTTCTATGGTAACCGCTCGCACTTATAGCTGAGAGTTGGGGGGGGGGGGGGGACAAACCCAGCAACTAGACCAAGAACTATCCATTGCGCTCAGCTGGCAGCACTACCAAATACCAGCTCCCCAGCCATCGAGTAAACGATGGGGACCTACAGTTTTAGGTGGGTTCCGAACCACCACAGCCTCGATATACATTTCACTTGACATGATGAACATATCAGAGGTGAATGCTGAGCAGAAAAACTTTTTGGTAGGATCGGGATCGACCCGGTGTGACCCGGCTCTCACTGCTCCTCAAAAGTCGACCATTTACTCCACTCGGCTATCGAGGCTGTTCATGGTAACCGCTCGCTCTTAACAAAAATATCGATGTTCGATTGATCATAAACAAGGTGTTTACTGAACAACCATGGGTTTGTTTACAAACTTTAAGATGGCTAATGGTGGTGCAGGTACCAATATCATGCAGTTCCATACTGATACCTAGTGGAAAACTTTCAAGGTGTTTTTTTTTTAAATTTACGATAAGGTACACCAGCTTGATAGTACCTAAGTGTTCTTACGAGAGGACCTGCTCACGGAAATTTCTGATGGAACGCCTTTAAAGTCATGTGGGGTTTTTGTATGAGGGCTGGAAATTGCAGCACTGAAAATCTTCAATAACTAAAAAATAGTCCCTAGATGATGGCTTTGCCTTCTTTTGCAGACTATACTGATGTAGCCCTGTAAGCTTCGTAAAAAAGTACGCAAAAGTAGCACCAGATTTTCGGTCTACGCTTCACCGATAGGTCAGTAGGTAATTTCTGTTACCACACAAAAATCCCATTGGAGTGTGATTAGAAGATTTTTTAAATAATTGTTTTCGATGTGAAAAATTCCACTTGAAAATTTACCAATGAAGAATTCTATCTAAAAATTGGAAAAATCTAGTCACCCCTTTTTATTTTATTTTTAATGAAAGAGATCTGAAAAACAAAGGAAAAATGCGAGATTTCAGTTGCTGTTTATTTTGGGTACAAAAAAATTCGTTCTTTATTTGGTCTCCACACAGTCCTGTTTGTTTACGTTTTTTTCGACCATTTTTTGAGGACAGTAAGTATTCTGAAATATAGTAGGTATGTATGTCTTTTTAACCTCACAAGATTGTCAATTAGGTACATTCTGAAGTTATAAACTTTTAAATATTAGTGTCCCCAATAAAGGGTCCGACAACAGTCGCACTTAACTTTCTCGCCCAGAATGATTTTTTTTTTTTTTGGTTTTTTGAGATTTTTTTTCGGGCGTAATTTTTAAGCAATCGAAAATCGGTTGAAAAGGACCCACGAGCATCTATCTGAGATCACTCATACCAAATCTCACGTCTGTCATTTTATTACTGTAGTCCCAAATGCGTTCCGACCATTCAAAAACGTGGTTTCTCATTCTCAACTCATTTTCGACACTTTTTTGACAAAAACGGCCGTAATTTTGAAGATAACAAAATTCTGTTCGACAGATGTTTAAGTTACATGGTTCTACATAAATTTACCAAATTTCATGACAATCGGTCAATAAATGTGAATGGCGCCGAAACGATCGAACTTTGGTCCAGAACGGCCGTAATTTTCAACCAATTCAATTTTAGTTGAAAATGACCTCGAAGCATCTATTTGTCAACACACATACCAATTTTCAGTGTTATAGATTGAAAAGTGTACCGTCGGCGCTTGTCTAAGTAACCAAAAACACGATTTTTGAATTATTTTGGCGGTTTTTTGACAATAGTGGCCGCAATTTTTGACCAATCAAAAAATCCTTGAAAATGCCCCTCGGCAGTGATTTTAGACAGGTCCATACCAAATTTCATCAAAATCGGATGAACGGTATAGGCGCTAGAGCACTGCACGGACTGACGGACGGACTGACTGACGGACGGACTGACTGACTGACGGACGGACTGACGGACGGACAGACTTTTTCCAGAAACCACTTTTTTGGACTCAGGGGACCCCCAGGATCATGGGAAACCCAAAATCTCAATTTCGAAATTTTGCACGAAAACAATACTTTCTCGCCATATATGGCTAGCGAGAAAGTAAAAATGGTTGGAAATAACGTAAACAAACAGCAAAATTTGTTTGTTGACAATTGTTTACAATAATCACTCGATCGTAAAATCACAAAGCCTTATAATTTATGAACTTAAAAAGATCTATTATATTTCAGAACATTTAATTATCCTTTTTCTCATAAATTGTGCGTAAAGAAACGTAAACAAACACGATTGTGTGGTCGCTGTTAAGTTTAATAATTTCACGTATGGGGTGTGATGTACTCAGTAGAAGGGAGAATTCCTTCTTGTAACGTTCAGGGTTAGCGAGTTAGCTAGGTAATGTGTTCATCATTATTCACCTGCGTTGTTTGTTTATAAACAATAGCTATAAACAATAGCTATTAAATAATAGCTATAAACAATAGCTATTAAACAATAGCTATAAACAATAGCTATTAAACAATAGCTATAAACAATAGCTATTAACTGGTGCTTGCTATTTTACATTTAAATGTGACTGGACACCTTGCTAATTTTTGGCGGGAAATTTATCGGGCAGCTGGTTTTTAAATTTGTGGATCTCCTGGATGAGTGTGAATTCAAAGCCAGGGGGATATACTTATACTGCGGAAATGTGAATAATTCTCGTTGCTAAACTCTTTTAGATCACTGTGTCTCCTTCTTGAGTATACTTCTAAATATGAATAAAAAATATTTTTCGAACCCTGTGTTTTTTTGAGAACACTCTCGTCACTCTCATCCAAGATTGTTTTGTCCTGTTCTATATTCAAATTTCTCCTTGAAAGTATCAGGGTGTCCAGTAAATTGTAGACACTGAATGATCACAGTATGATCACAAAAAATATCACACGAATATCGATACTAAACGGATTAGCTGTGGACGTACTAGAATCATTAAGGGCGACCACACAGTCGTGTTTGTTTAAGTTTTTTTCTGCACCTTTTATGAGGAAACTTTTGGATATTTATATGTTCTGAGATACAAAATGTTTTTTAACTGCCGAAATGAATAGGCTGTGTTTTAATTTTACGATCGAGTGATTTTTGTCTAAAAAAAATTGTCCAAAATTAACCGATCGTGAAATCACAACATAGCCTCTTAATTTATGACATTAAAAAGACATATTATATTTCAAAACATTTAATTATCCAATAGTATCCTCATAAAGTGTGCAGAAAAACGAAAAAAACACGACTGCGTAGACGCCCTTAAAACTAATGGGTAGGTCAATTAGACTTTGTGTGACTTTAAATCAGTCAATTAACCAATTCAGCTGCTCCATATAATGTGATACGTTAGAAATTTTAGGGCGAGTTATAGCCTTCTTATCAGTGGCTTACTTAAGGGTCCGCTATACCTGACGGTGCATTTTTTGCCGCCCGTAAGATTAACAATGCGAGCGGTGATTCATTTTCAAGGTTTACCCTTGGTTGGAAAGACACAAAATTTTGCCTGTACCTAGCCCTAACAATGTTCTAGGGAGTGTTCGAAGCAGATTTCCCATTTTTTTTACTGGTTTTCGAGATACAGCACTTTTCTTGAGGTATGCGATGCTAGCATTGCAAAACAGTTGCAATAAAAGAAACCAGTGAGAAATTGGGAAATCTGCTTCGAACACTCCCTAGAACATTGTTAGGGCTAGGTACAGGCAAAATTTTGTGTCTTTCCAACCAAGGGTAAACACCTTGAAAATGAATCGCCGCTCGCAATGTTAATCTTATGGGCGGCAAAATATGCATCGTCAGGTATAGCGTCCTCTTAATACGCTGGACGGGTCCGTTGTATTGCAGAACCAAACTAACCATACTTAGAACACTTCTCTACAAATCTGCTGGAAAATGTGTTTGAAGTTCTTGTTTCTATTTCTGGTTTTGAGGAACTAGCTTCAACACTCAAATTTACATTCGCTATTTTTTTACGTTCTGATTTCAAACTTTGTGAGAAAACTATTGGATATTTAAATATTCTGAAATATAATATGTCTTTTTAATGGCTATGTTGTTGACAAAAATCACAACATAGCCTCATGAGTAATGACGTTACAAAGACATATTATATTTCAGAATATTTAAATATTTTTCTCACAAAGTTTGAAATCGGTACGTAAAAAAATAGCGAATGTATGGTGGCCCTTAATAGGTAATTGTTTTGTTTTACTCGAGTGTGGTGGGACTCATCGACAACACAGTGTTATACCGTATCTTAAAAATACGCTGCTAACTAATTTTTTGAATGTCTATGTTGCCTAAACGCTATTGGCCTGTGAAATGCTGCTATCAAATCATTTTAAAAAGCGACTTCAGTATATTAGGTAACTAGCTGAATAGTAAGGCTGAATTTCACCACTTTCCGATAGTGTCTATAACGAGAGGATTTAAAGTTCGGATTTACGTTATCTTATGTTTAGCTTACGACGCTTACACTATCGGAAAGTGGTGAAATTCAGCCTAAGTCGTATCTACTATTTACGATCTCTTGTTACAAGTGGTAGTTTTTAGGACAATAATTGTGGAATTTTATTTTTATAAAACATAAACATAAGGGTTCCGTTGAATCCATTCGTACCTTACAGAAACATAAAATTGTATATTTATCGCCACTCTTACAAATATGTGACTATGTAAACTGGGCCTTACAAATCCCTCCGCATGTTTTTCGTACGTTGTGTTTTTTTGAAATTTTACCTATGCTGATTGTTGATAAGTGATCAGACTATTTAAAGTATGTGTTTTAAAGCCATTTTACCTGTAAGCTAGCTTTCATGTACCTATACCTTTGTATAAAAAGAAATACTATTTTTGTGGATAATTTTGGAGACTTACTTTAGCCTGGCTTTAACTCAGGGGTGATTGTTACGTAAGATTTAGACTAATTACTAGGTTGGTACTCTTATTTAGTACTCTTGGCATTATTCTTGGGAAATAATTTAAGGGTCCGCTATACCTGACGGTGCATTTTTTGCCGCCCATAAGATTAACATTGCGAGCGGCGATTCATTTTCAAGGTTTACCCTTGGTTGGTAAGACACAAAATTTTGCCTGTACCTAGCCCTAACAATGTTCTAGGGAGTGTTCGAAGCAGATTTCCCATTTTTTTACTGGTTTTCGAGATACAGCACTTTTCTTGAGGTATGCGGATGCTAGCATTTGCAAAACAGTTGCAATAAAAGAACAGTGAGAATTTGGGAAATCTGCTTCGAACACTCCCTAGAACATTGTTAGGGCTAGGTACAGGCAAAATTTTGTGTCTTTCCAACCAAGGGTAAACCTTGAAAATGAATCGCCGCTCGCAATGTTAATCTTATGGGCGGCAAAAAATGCATCGTCAGGTATAGCGTCCTCTTAATGTATTTATCATGTTATATATATATATATATCATGTTATCCTTGATATGGATGGAGTAAGATACAGGGCAAGCCCAAGCTACTGCTTACCACGTGGCCTATCCTACTCCATGCTGTCAAAAACGGTGGTGCTTCTAGATTCTAGATGGACGGAGACCTCATGGGGCGTGTCTGCTGAATGTCATTCCTTTTTGGTAGTGTCGGATTTTCCCTTGGATCGAAGTATACGACGTTATGATTTACTTTTGGAACCGCATGACGCCTGGTGACTTCCCAACTTAGCGAACTTCTAAATAAACTCCAAGCCGTGTTTCAAAGGTAAATCCTTTTAAGGTTTACTACTTGAGAGGCAAATAACGTCATAATTCTATAGTCATGTAATTTTCTTTACTACACAAAGATTGTGGACCAAGATTACGTTTTTTTCCCGGTCCGAAATTGAGAAAAACTATCCTATAGTTTGAATCATCTTTTTTTGGGTCCACCCAGAAATATAGAGCAGTGGGTTTGTTGTGACGAGGTCAGATGACGTCACGAACTGTGTGACGTCACGATTATGTCGGCACTTAGAGCGATCGATGACGGACCATGGTCTGCGCTGTGGACCAACTGAGCGAGGAGTGATAACTCAAATCAAATTCTCACTGGAGCACACTGACGCTACGAGGAGCTCGTTTGTATGGCAGGAGTCATTGCCTGAGATTGCCATACTATTTAATACCGTTGGTTTTGATTTTGCACCATGGTTATTGTTTGTTTTGGGGTTGTATACAATGCTGTGCTCTCTACCCTCTGTAGTAATTTGCCTGATGAATCACCGTATCTCCTCTTTTTCCATTTTTAATATTATTTTTTTTTCCGCGCAGACGCGACCTTATCTGGTTTCATTGTAATAGCGCTTTTGATTTATTTACCTGCGTATGCATTACACTACACCAGTGCGGTGGAAAATGCAATCTCGAAAATAAAACACCAAGCAGTGCAGTGTTAGCACTCACTAACGAATAAAAAACGTAATTCAATGGGGATGAATAGAGATCTCCATTGGTAGCGAGGCTATGAATGGTCTTAACGAAATTTGGGCTCCTTCTGCCATTCAGTTTTAGGTAGATTTCGAAGAAAAATCTACCTATTGTAGTCGTACCAGTAGTCTCACTTTTGAAAAATTTCTTCACAGTTCTTCTTTTTATGACCCCTGGATCCCAAAACCACCGTCAGTTCAAAAGTTTATATATATATATATATATATCTATATATCTATATATCATTTTCACTTCCTTGTGAACACGCTAGCAGCCGTATTTTTGAAAAATAATTTGTTTTGACTATTTAATAAAATATAAGGGACTAAAATCTCGGTCGAGTTCGTTAATGGGGGAAATCGGACGAAGGGGGGGAAAATGGGGGGACTTTTTCGAAATCTGGTTTTTTGGCCATAACTCCCTTAATATTGCAACTAATGAAACGTAGTTTTCTCTGAGGGTCGTCTAACAGTACTACCTACAACTTTTCTTTGTAACGTTTTTTGATCCCACCCTTAATGGTTGAGTAAGGGTGGAAAAAGAGGGTTTTGCGCACAAAAAAATTCATAACTTGTGTCCTAGGGGTGTTATCGAGTTCTTTTGTTTTGTAATGCATTTGCCTCAATATTACCTACAACTTTTGTCCGAAAAAGTTTTTCGTCCGACGAACCGTTTAGGCAGGGGGTGGGGGGTTGAATTTTCAAAACGTCATTACTCACTTATTTGGTGAGATATTGAGTTTATTCTTTTTGCTATGAGTTTATATTAATAATATCTACAACTTTTGTCTGAAAAAGTTTTTTGTAAAATCACTTTCATTTTCTTGTTAAGGGGGGGGGGGGGGGGGGTGAAATTTCAAAACTCAATTCCTCCGTTTGTTATTGTAGATAATGCAATTGGATCAACTGAAAATCTTCTTAACCGTCTTTCTAAATGATTTTAGACTGCTTTTAGTTGATGGAAGTAATCTTCGAAATCTACCTACGCCTTTCGGGGCTGCCGAAAGGGATTTTTTGTAATTATGTAAATAACGCAATTAAGAACTCCTGAGATTTACCCTGCGGTGTCTTCAATCTAACACATACAGCAGGTGTATTCCCTTTCTCGAACGCCAGCAAACCCACCCAACTAACACCTTCAAAATTTATTGTAAGAAGATAAGGCACGCCATGATGCAATATACGGAGAACAGTTCTTCTTACAATAAATTTTGAAGGTGTTAGTTGGGTGGGTTTGCTGGCGTTCGAGAAAGGGAATACACCTGCAGGTACTGTTGAGAACGCTTACCTACCTCTTGTCGATCAGCAATCCAACCTATATTGCCTACTTTATTTTGCTTAACCTGCCGTTAAATTGGATTCTTTGAATCCTTAGCAAACTCCAGTTAAATTCAGTGACTTTATTTTGGGCGCCCCTAAAACTGTTTCTCATTTTTCTAGGTTTTGATACCTTTTGTTTTTAAAATTAATTGAACTCCACAGGGGGACTACCCAACCCCGTCGAGAAGCAGTCGACTTCCGGAAAGCAATTCAAAGCTTTGAGGGTGGCCAAGAAGTTAGTGATTTCAAAAGTTACAAAAAGCTCACTGACTTGCCAAAGGGTCGTGAATGACACTGCACCAGTATGTATAGCTAAGTTCTTTTTCATCTTGGAAGGATTCGTATTCGAAGTTTTTTCAAAGGAATTCTTTCGGACACGCTCAAATTGCAACTAGACTTTTTTCACCCTTGAGTGTGTAGGTATACATTTTTGCTACTGAACCTTGGGGTCTACCCCCGATCTTGTACTACTAGTGGGGTTTTTAGGATAATACCAAGGGATGTGGAACATTATCTTGTGTTTTATTGGATCAACGTGCTTTTCTGGCGTTAGGGAAAGGGAATACACCTGCAGGTAGGCCTGTATCGAGGGGTTAACCACTCGTTGGGAATCTCGTTGGGAATCATTGGAAATCTTTATGAAATCTCAGGGAATCTTGGAATTTTTTTGAGTGGTTACCCTTTGGGGTTCATCTTTCTATGAATATCGTTGGGAATCTCTGGAAGTCTTAATGGAATCTCAAGGAATCTCTGGAGTGGTTACCCCCTCGGCCTGTATACTTTTGCGCGACATTGAGACTCCGATAATTTTTCAGGTGTTCCATTTTTCCAACGACAATAATAACCAAAATTTTTCAGAGCCTTGGAAGAAGAGAAAAAGAAGGCTTGAAGACGTTCGGCCCGTTTATCTTCGTCTCCGGTTCCCTCGTCGTGTGTTGGCGTATTTTGAAGGTGTAAACGTGGGGTGAAAGCGCGGGAAGATGAAGCTTGTCGCGCGGCTGTGGATCGATTTCTGTCCGGGGCAGAATTGTGGGTGAGCGCCGAGCAGTCAGCACGGCAAGTCAGCAGTGTTGGTGCCGAGCGCAGCGGGGCGCTCGCTCTCTCCGAGCTCTCAGCCTCCTCCAGGTGAATACAAAAAAAAATTCGTTTTCTTTGATGCTTTAGTTCGATGCCTTGTGGTTTCGCTTACTACTGGAGATTTGAGGGTAATTTAGTGCTTGCACCTTAAACTTATGTATCTAGATCTACCTGCTATACTCGAGATAGAATGATCGTACTGAAAATAGTCTTTTATTTGGGTACTTCTTGCTTTCAATTAGTGATTTGAAGGCAGAACATTGTAAAGCTAAAGACAATTGTTTTAAAGGTTTTCTTAGAGAAAATTAGTACCTAATTGCGAGTTTTATGTAATTTCCGTTTTGTTTTCTCGGATATTTTAGCGGTTTGTCCAAGCTCATCTAAAAATAACTCGCTTTCTTTTGGCCATTTGGGGTAAATAAGTGCGATGGCTTACTGTTCCAAATTGTTGACCAAACCTAATTGGCACCACTCTCTTATACATTAGGATCTGAGTAATCAGAGTCCAGTATACCGTAATTCTCAGGTTCAGGTTCAGCAAATTTCGGTTTGAGTTCAAGTATGCGATTGTTGTTAAACTGCTTGTCTTTGGAAGACCTGTCATTTAAAGTTTAAGGTACAACTGGACGTACCTATACCGTGCCATTTCAACATTTTGAGATATGACCAGTCAAAATTCAGGGGGCGTGTCTCCCAGACAGCCAGAATGTACATTGCTGTTTGTTGATGTTTTTTTGAAGAAACTAAAATATAATAGGTCTTTTTAAAGGCAGAAATTAGTTGGCTGTGTTGAGATTTTGCGGTCAAATTATTCGGACAAATTTTATATTGAAAAAAAATCACTTCTGACGTTAGGCTGAATATAGGTACATTCGCTATTTTGTTATGTTCCGATTTCAAAGTTTGTGAGAAAACTATTGGATATTTAAATATTCTGAAATATAATATGTCTTTTTAACGTCATTACTCATGAGGCTATGTTTTGATTTTACGATCGAGTGATTTTTGTCACCAAAAAGTTGTCCAAAATTAACCGATCGTGAAATTACAACATAGCCTCATGAGTAATGACGTTAAAAAGACATATTATGTTTCAGAATATTTAAATATCCAATAGTTTTCTCACAAAGTTTGAAATCCGTACGTAAAAAAAATAGCGAGCCTAAAGTGTTATCTAAAAGGCAGACTCAAGGATTTGTATAGACCGTAGGTACCTAGGACGACCGTCCCTGAGCGTTTTCTTAAAAAGCAAAATGGCAGACCCCGCAGCCGTCGCAGCTTTGTACCCACCCATTGTTTCACCAGAGCCAATTAACAGCGCGTGTTTGGTGGTTTCACCCCTTGTGGAGGTAGTGGTTGCCACTCACAAAGTAGGTCAGTGAGTACGCAACTTTACCACGCGCGAAAATTCTCTTTTCCAAAAGCTTCTCTATATGTTACGCAGACTCGCTAATTTGTCTGACGGATATTGTGAGTCGGATGCGGCCCGCAGGTTGATTACTAGCTGGGCCGGGAAACGCAGACAGACTTCTAAAATAAATAAAGGGTCTAAAAAGGTTCAAATGCTGACGTGAGAGGAATTTTTTTAGTCAGTATTTATTTTGTCACTGCCTTTACACAACGTTTTTTTGGAAGATTCTTCAAAGTGGCATTGACAGATAATTTTAGGACTGTTCGTTATAAACTTACGACAGGGTAGATTTTTATTAAACTTCTGTTTTTTTTTTTTTATAAGTAGTGGGTAAGTAGCTATTTTGTCTCTAAATCCCAAGTACAAAAATAATAATAATAAAAATATATTATGCCATGTAAGCGGTTGCAAAACTGTTGAAATCGAAAAAACCACTGGGAAATTGGAAAATCTGCGTTTTCCTTGAACATTAACTAAAGCTACGTCTAGCGAAATTCAGACTTTCTCCCCCAGCGAAAAAAAAAAATAAAAATATTCCGACGCTAGCAGTGTTAACCTTATTGGTGTCAGAAATGCATCATCAGCAGCAGCATAGCCTTAACCTACTCAAACTCGAATGACCCCTTGAATTCTCTATGCTGTGACTCCAATTTTTAAAATAACACAACTGGGTCATCCCGCGAATAGCTATTCATTTACTATGCAGCCCCTATTTTTAGTTTTACCCTGCAACCCCTCACGCTGACTCAGCACTCAGCACATTTACCCATAATAACATATGAAAGTCACGTAAACCGTGTAAAAATGTCATTGAGATATTGCAGACTCCGTCTTTCATCCCCGTATAAAAATGGTTCATCAATTTTGATTTGTGCCTTACTTTTATGAAAGCTATTCACATTAGTGGCAAAATAAAATCGATGTCGGTTCCGTGAGTTTGCTATTAAGGTGAAATGGGTTAAGGGCGTCTACGCAGAAGAGCAACCACACGATCGTGTTTGTTTACGTTTTTTTCTGCACCTTTTATGAGGATACTATTCGATATTCAATTGTTCAGAAATATAATATGTCTTTTTAACGTCCGAAATTAACAGGCTGTGAGGTAATTTTATGATCGGGTGATTTTTGTCAACAAAAAATTTGTTCGAAAATAACCGCCTCATAATTTATGACGTTAAAAAGACATATTATATTTCAGAACATTTAAATGTCCAGGAGTTTCCTCATGAAGTGTGCAGAAAAAGTAACCAAATAGAGGATCTATGTTGGGGCTTAAGGTCGACTACACGTACTTGGTTCACAATGCTACGTACTTCAAGCCCTACTCCGAAGTTACAGGGCGAGTGAAAGGTGTTTATTGGGGGATGTAAACCTGAGACTCTTTGTCGTGAGGTAGTGTTGTATTTTTGCATGAAATGGAGTAATAAGCCCACAGGAGCGATTTTAAACAGTCAACTACCAGTCCACATGTTTTTTTGACAGATCGCGAAAACACAACACTACCTCATGCGGAATATTTTTTTGAAAATTTTTGGACTAAAAAATGTATGATTTTATCGTCGCATTTAGTACAAAAGCTTGATAAATGTTTGTACTATTTACCGTAGCCATGTTACATTTTGGCAAATTTTATTTCACTTACGGAAGTGGGTAATTTCAACAGCATTTCTCTACTTTTTCTCCTTTAAAAGCTAAACATAGTGTCCTACTTTCACTCGTTCGTTTCTCGTTCAAATAGCACACGATGTTTAGCTTTTAGAGTAGACACAACCAATACGATATTGCAATTACCAGTCTCCGGTTGTACTAATATGTAAACATTAGTTTTGTCGAATATTTACTTTCGCACAGTGGTTTTGGTGGAGTTCGTCGAGAATGTATATACAGCCTTAAACCATGATATACCGAAGCAAATACATTCTCTTTGACTTTGATAATAACAAAATTATTGATGTGGTTTATAAAATAATAATCTGATTGAACTTTTCAGAGTTTTGAATTGAAAATATTCAAGCCATTTAATAACTTTGTATGAATTTTTCATTGATTCGTTTAAACTAAGGTACCTACTGAATGAGACTGGTAATTGCAATACCGCCATTGGCCGTGGCTGCTCTAAAAAGGTAAACATAGTGTGCTATTCGAACGCGATACAAATGAATGACCAATCACTATGTTTAGCTTTCAAGGGGGAAAAAATACTATCGAACGAGAGAAATGGTGTTTCAATTACCTGTCTCTATCGAGTGTCGATACTAGAAACTATAGAGACGTGACTATAAATGCTGTTTTATGCAATAATTTGAAAGTTGGTGTACGTGAGACTCGGGCTTCACTTCGCCTGCGAAATCGTGATTATGTATTTGAAAAGTCGGTGTACACTTATTTTATTCGCTGATGAAAACCATGATTTTATTTTCTGCACTTTGCCAGTGTACACGTAACCTATATGACCTTGAATTTCTTTTGTTAAGGGTATGAATACCTACCCGTATATACAATAAGCGGGGACATTTATTGCTTAAATAAATAAATAAGTATAGTAGTGGTATCTTCTCTCACAGCCTCGATAGCCCAGTGGACTAAATGGTCGACTTTTGAGGAGCAGTGAGAGCCGGGTGAGACACCGGTTCGATCCCGATCCTACCAAAAAGTTTTTCTGCTCGGCATTCACCTCTGATATGTTCAGCATGTCAAGTGAAATGTATATCGAGGCTGTGGTGGTTCGGAACCCACCTAAAACTGTAGGTCCCCATCGTTTACTCGATGGCTAGGGAGCTGGTATTTGGTAGTGCTGCCAGCTGAGCACAATGGATAGTTCTTGAAAACGGTCTAGTTGCTGGGCTTGTCCCCCCAACCCTCAGCTATTATTATTATTAGGTATCTTCTCTCATGTTCACGACCTGCCATGCTCACCACTGGCTCTCCTCTCAGCGATGGGACATGTTGTTATTACCGATTGATCGATCTCTGTTTGATTTGAATTAACATCCGAGTCAGACAGGATTAAGCCAGATTAGGTCGAATATTTAAGTATTGGAAAACATGGAGTTCGCTGTCTGGTTACACGTTAAGCAGGGCGACCACACAACCGTTTTTTTTTTTACTATTTTTCGAGGAAACTTTTGAGGGTTTATATATTCTGAAATATAGTAGGTTTATGATTTTCAGGTCTAATAATTTTGGACAAATTTTTATTAACACAAAGTCGCGTAAAAATGAACATTTAAATATACAACAGTGTCCTCAAAAAGTAGTCGAGAAAATAAATAAAAACAAATAGCAAATCTATATTTCCTCTCAATGCAAGAGCCGATTCCCGACCCTCTTCAGTGTCTTATTTTTCTGAGTTGTATTGAAAGTGATAACGTCTTTGTGTAGTCAGCAAAATTCCGTGGTTCGAGCTCACTCACCGCCAGAGTTTTTCTGAATGACGTCCACCTGGCTCATTCACATTCACCTCAGAATTTCCACATTCATGAATCCTCTTCATTCAGTGAAATGTGTACATCGGCGGTATAGTTCTTTGAGGAGTTAGTTTTTGATACAGGTTGTTTCTTGAGGGTTTATATGTTCTGAAATTTAGTAGGTATCTCTTTATGATTTTAAGGTCTAATATATCTGTCAGTTACGGCAGTAATTTTCAGATTGGTGGTTTGAAAACGGTTTGAAAGGAACATTAAGGCTGAGTATAGGTACCTACCTATATTCGCTATTTTTTTACGTTCCGATTTCAAAGTTTGTGAGAAAACTATTGGATATTTAAATATTCTAAAATATAATATGTCATTTTAACGTCATTACTCGTGAGGCTATGTTGTGATTTCACGATCGGTTAATTTTGAACAATTTTTTTGGTGACAAAAATTCACTCGATCGTAAAATCACAACATAGCCTCATGAGTAATGACATTAAAAAGACATATTATATTTCAGAATATTTAAATATCCAAAAGTTTTCTCACAAAGTTTGAAATCGGAACGTAAAAAAAAGCGAATGTGTGGTGGCCCTTAAAACGTCTGACTGAAAGTCTTCATTCCACTGTTTATGGCAGTAACGCCTGTAATTTTTAACCCGTCCAAAATTCCTTCAAAGGATAGGATCAGGGGCGTAGCGAAGGCTTTTTGCAGGGGGGGGAGAGACCCCGATTTTGCCAAGTCACTATTTTGCTTTTTTGTTGTGATTTTTCTAATTTCTTTACTGTTACGGCTGGGTTCGAATACCTACTGTTAGCGCCTGATTAAGCTTCTAAGAGGCCCCTAGCTGGGCTCTGTTTCTAGGCCCTATTATTTTTTTCTAATTTAGTATAGACCATTTCTAGGGCCTCTATGATCTAGTTGGGCATAGACGCGCCTGGCGCCGGATCACGCAGTTGCAGTGTAGGTAAAGATCGGGCTGAGGGCAGCAAATATTGTCGTATCAACTTGTCAACACGAATTGCTCATATGGAGAAAAAAGAAAATTAATACAAGAAAAGAAAACAGTACCTTACGGCCGAGCGAGCGAAGCGAGCTCGAGGAAAATTTAAGATAGATAAAAACTTCATCCTTAATTATTGAGAGGGGCGAAGCGAAGCAGGATGCGGGGGAAAACACAGACGACAAGTCAGGATTCGAGCGAGCGAAGCGAGCGAGAAGAAAATTTAACTTATCTCCATAAAATCTCCGTATTGCACGGAAAGAACTTTCAATTTCACTATTATTTATTAAGGTATTTATTATTATGTATTATGATCCATCACTGCCTACCGTACTGATGTACGGTTCCAACTAAAAAGTAGGAAAATAACAGAGCTCGAAGTTTAGCGTTTACTTTTTACTTTCTCGCCCGTATGTAATACATGGGCTGAGAAAGTTATGTCTTCGTGCAAAATTTCGATTTTGAGATTTTGGGTTTCCCATGATCCTGGAGGTCCCCCGAGTCCAAAAAAGTGGTTTTTAAAAAATGTCCGTCCGACGTACGTACGTACGTACGTACGTCAGTCTGTCGCGCAACTGGACGTTACACCGTTCGTCCGATTTTGCTCAAATTCGGTATGTAGGTATTTAATGTAAATATCTGGACAGGTTTTTTGATAAATTTTGATAACTCAAAAATTGCGCCTGCTATGTTCAAAAAAAGGCAAAAAATCGTGTTTTTTGACAGTTAAGAAGGGCTGGAAGCTACGTTTATCAAATTGGAACCTTGAAAATTTGCGAAAGTGTTTTTGAATAGATGCTTTTATGTTTTTTACAATCATTTGGAGGTGGGCCAATAACTTGGCCCAGTTTTGGCCCAAACGCGTTGGTCGTCACTCCGGTAGCACTATTCGATCGATTTCAATAAAAATTGGTAGGGAGGTGTACTTTAACCTAATTTGATGTTTTACCGAACGAAATTTATCCAACATAATAATTATGGCCAATATTGGCATTATCGTAAGAAAATTTTCCATAAATGGAAATCACGTTTTTGATTGTTTAAGACGGATTTGCAACAACCCTAATCGACAGATTTCCTTGAAAATTGGTGAAAATGGTCTCAGATAGATGCTTCAAGGTTTTCAATAGATTTTCAATTACTTGAAAATTAAGGCCGTGACATGGAATATAGAAAACACGTACTTTGCGTGTCGAACAACACTTCATCATTTGACGGATATGTTTGAAATCCGGTGAGTAGGTGCCTAAAATTATTTTCCAGTGTATGGCAAAATATTTTTTAGAAAAAGTTAAAATTTTGGTCCAAAAAAAATAAATTACGTAAAAAAAAATCAAAATTTTCGATACCGCTGGCGTAAAAATTGCGAGAAAGTCAAGTGCGACCATTGCCGGACCCTTTATTTCCTACTGAGGAGCTGAGCTAAGAAGAATTAAGGTATACACTTTTCCCACTGAGTAGTTGAGATAAAAACCCCAATTTCAAACTTGGTAAAAGGCGACTTGGCTTTTCAGATCAAGTTTGTATGGGATTGAGCGACTTGGCAGCTACACTTTTCGCTGAAGAGCTGGTAAAGATCCCTCATTCAAAGTTGGTAAAAAGCTCTTTGCCAACTTAGGAGTTGCCTGAAAACTGAAATGGGTAGGACTTGGATCGAACCTGGCACTACAGTTGGTTTTATGGCTTTGCCAACTTAGGAGTTGGCCGAAAATTGAATTGGGTAGGACGTAGGACTTGGATAGAACCTGGCATTAGTTGGTTTTATGGCTTTGCCAACATAGAAGTTGGCAGAAAATTGAAGTTGACCGTAAGTTAGGACTTACAGCCATCATTACGGCTTTAGCCAATTTGCCAACTTGGTAGAAAACATTTGTATATTTTTTTAATCCATCTTCGATTTACCAACTTTCGAGAATTCATCATTTCAGGGGGGGGAGCCTCCCCCCCCCTGCCCCCCCCCCTTCGCTACGCCCCTGGATAGGATGGGCAGGGGAAGGGCGAACTGAGTTTTGCCTGAAATCCTCTGTTTTATGCCTCAGTGGATTCAGGGGAACCCTATAGGGTCATTATGAAACACAAAATCACAAATTCGGATTTCTAAAGGAAAATACCTACGTCCTTGCAGGTATACTCTACCTCAGTCATAGATCTCGGCTACAGAAATGTGAATTGTCGTTGCTAAACTCTTTTAGATCATTGTCTTCTTAAGTATACTCCTTGTTCTGAACAAAAAATAATTTTGGGAACCCTGTGTTTTTTTTAGAACAATAGCTGGTAGTTGAATTTTTATGGGGGAGTTTAAAAAAGGTATTATAATGTGTTTGCAGGCTCCAGGATCGGCAGATGTGGCTTCAGGATGGTCTGAACTAATCTGTTTACAACGGCTGCCATCAGTCGGGCCTGGAGTTTCTTCCATGGACATTCGTGCCAGAGGTAAGTACCTACCTACCTACCTACCTACCTTCCTTCCTACCCACCCACATACAACAAGGTACAACTTACCTACGTTCTATTTGAGAATGAAAATTTGAGGCTGGCTCTTTTTCCTCGGAGTTTGAAGAAGTCTCGTGTTTTTTTTTACTTTCCCACATATGTATACGAAGTACCTATATGTATAGGAAAGTATTTTGATCTTGCAAAAAATCGATTTTGAGTTTTTCACTGCAAAGCGCCGATCAGAGGTCCCAGACCCCAAAAAAGCGTTTTTTACGCGGTGTGTGTGTGTGTATGTACGGAGAGCCAGAGCCCAACCGTCCGGCCGATTTTGTTCAAATTTGGTATCCGGGTGTAAAAAAATCCCTTTCGGCAGCCCCGAAAGGCGTAGGTAGATTTCGAAGATTACTTCCATCCACTAAAAACAGTCTAAAATCATTTAGAATGACGGTTAAGAAGATTTTCAGTTGATCCAATTGCATTCTCTACAATAACAAACGGAGGAATTGAGTTTTGAAATTTCACCCCCCCCCCCCCCCCCTAACAAGAAAATGAAAGTGGTTTTACAAAAAACGTTTTCAGGCAAAAGTTGTAGATATTATTAATAGAAACTCATAGCAAAAAGAATAAACTCAATATCTCACCAAATAAGTGAGTTATGACGTTTTGAAAATTCAACCCCCCACCCCCTGCCTAAACGGTGCGTCGGACGAAAAACTTTTTCAGACAAAAGTTGTAGTTAATATTAAGTCAAATGCAATACAAAACAAAAGAACTCAATAACACCCCTAGGACACAAGTTATGAATTTTTTTGTGCGCAAAACCCTGTTTTTCCACCCTTATTCAACCATTAAGGGTGGAATCAAAAAACGTTACAAAGAAAAGTTGTAGGTAGTACTGTTAGACGACCCTCAGAGAAAACCGCGTTTCATTAGTTTCAATATTAAGGGAGTTATTGCCAAAAAACCAGATCTCGAAAAAGTCCCCCCATTTTCCCCCCCTTCGTCCGATTTCCCCCATTAACGAACTCGACCGAGATTTTAGTCCCTTATATTTTATTAAATAGTCAAAACCAATTATTTTTCAAAAATACGGCTCCTAGCGTGTTCACAAGGAAGTGAAAATGATATATAGATAGATAGATAGATATATATATATATATATAAACTTTTTAATTGACGGTGGTTTTGGGATCCAGGATCAGGATCCAGAACTGTGAAGAAATTTTTCAAAAGTGAGACTACTGGTACGACTACAATAGGTAGATTTTTCTTCGAAATCTACCTAAAAATAATGCGCAGAATCCCTTTTTTCAGATTTACCATTGGTTAAAATTGGGGGACGCAGCCCCCTAAAAACCTCAAAAAATCATGTTTTTAATTTTTTTCTCAAAATCGGCTCCTACGATTTCGTTCATTTTCTCAGAGGTAATAGTGCATATTATGTTTAAAAATACCTTATTAGCGGCATATCTGGGAAAACTCCTCAAATTGTCAGTTTTTTTATGTTCATAAAATATGCCATGTGCATGGATATTCAAAATACTAGGGAGACTTCCTCAAGCGAGTTATGTGGCAAAAAAATTCTCAAAACATTTCCGACACCCCACCCCTACCGGGTTGAGTTTTTGAAGGTTTGCAAAATCTGTCATGTGGGTACTCGGGGAGACTTCCCCATGAATAGTTAGGATGGGAAAGTTTGTGCGACCCCTTGTTTCTTCTTTTTTTGATCAGGAAGTTTTTTAAGCGCAGACTACTCACTATAGTATAAAATTTTTGCCGTCATGTTTCTTTGGTTGGATCATCAGACAGTTTGAAGAACCGATAAAACAACTAAAGTTTTCAAAGAGTTTCATAATCAACTGTAATCTTCGAAACTTCACATGAAGTTTATACAAAAGAAAAAATCCTAAAATACACCTTCGTGACCGATGTAGGTACGCACCCGGCTTGGTGGTCGGTGGAAAGTATGGGAGGGGGTGGTTAGGCGTGGAGCACGCGATGTATCCGAGGGCGGGGTGGGGGTTCTTCGAAAGGCCAGTTTAGCTGTCGAGTATCAAGGGGTGGGGAGGGGGTGTGACCTTGAACAGACCCCCTCCTGACCCACTACACGACTTGTCAACCCCAGCACCCTACGCAACAAACCTTGATAGCTAGATGGATGTGGTCACCGGTTCGATCCCGATCGTACCAAAAGTTTTTTGATCGGCATTCACCTCTTACGTTCAGCATGTCAAGTGAAATGCATATCGAGGCTGTGGTGGTGCCTATAGAACTGTAAGTCCTTGTCGTGATCTAACTCGATGGTTGGGGAGCTATAGTACAATATTTGGCTGTGCTGCCTCCTCGGTAGAGCTCCAAAATGCGCACTGCTAAATCTAGAAACCGGAAGATGTGGTCCTGAACGTACAAAATGCACGAAAGAGGTATTGCAGTTGATTTAGGTCGTTAAATCCCCATCGTGTTTGACAAGACAAGCTAGGGTGCTGGATTTCCTACCTACACCCAGGACCAGACAGTTCAAGAAAATTTTCCAGCGACCGAAATTTGAACCTGTCTTCTACGGCTTCCCAAACTGTGCCATCCTTATTATTCTTAATGAAGTGTCCCTTTTCTCTCCTTCCCACATCCTTCCAGAATCATAAGGGTGGTTGGAGGGGTGGGGGTGGCCTTGAAGAGACGCCTCCTACCCCCTCTACAACTTGTCAGTCTCTTAGTCTTCCCGAGCTCAAGCGTCCTACATGTATCTCTCAGCCCTTGCATGTCCCAGTGTACTTTTAAAGCCAATCGTCTCACAAAAGGTTTTCATTATTTGATATCATCGCTGTATTATTTCACTGTGGTTCTGTTCAGTTCAATCGATAGGTCAATAATTATGTTCGTCAGTTGTGATTATTCTTGTTTACTCTATCGTTAGAATGGGACCTGTAGGTACTAAATTAGATCGGTTATTGACGTTCTTTTCATATGACGACAGATTGAATATGTGTATGACAAGCGTATGGATGAGGCTAGGTTTCGTTAGTAGTGGAATGGGGGGAAAAGAATAATCCATCGTACTCAGCTGTCGTGTAAGTAGAATAGGTACCTACCGTTTTTGGGTGGGGGCCGAAACACCACAGCCTCGATGTGTATTTCACTAGATATTATGCTGAACATATTGGAGAAGATTAATACCGATCAGAAAAAATATGTAGACCACCATAGACGTATCCACGGGGGGGGGGGGGGGGGGGGGGTATAGGGGGTTAACCCCCCCCCCCCCCCCCCCCCCATGAGCGGAAAATTAACATGGTAATGCCAACGTGAAGCAAAAAAATATAGGCGAAAACCCCCCCATGACCCTAACCCCCCCCCCCCCCATGACTGCTTTCTGGATACGGGCCTGTAGACCACTCTCCTATTGACGGCAGGTCTATAGATTCTGTAGGTTATACTCGTCTGCATGAATGGCTAATCAGGATCTGCTGCGGTTGACGTCACATCAAAGTATCTATACTTGAGCGTTGAGCGCTTTTTGGCTTTGACTGCATTAGGGTGATTTGACGTGAGGGAGATGAAATCTTACTTGATATTCATGCTTACGAGAAATAGAATTCACTGACCTTGGTACGTACACCTACGCCGTCCTACGTCTTTATCGTCAGTCTCTTTTTGAATTTTGATTTCGATATTCCAGTGGAGTTTTTTTTAAATAATTCCTCTATATTCATTTCTTTTGATTTCAGATAAATGATCACAAACGGCAACGATTGCGGAGGTGAAAACTTATATACATATCAAAAAGAGTCATATCAACCAATTCCTCAGTAATTTATTTACATTTCTAAAACACCAAACCCATTTATAGAAAGTTGAGATAGGTGAAGGAAATAATCTGATATCAGTCCAGTAGTACAAACACAAATAAACGAAAGAGATACCTATATTAGTTGAATAGTTACGTAAGTCATTGGATGAGTGAGGTTCAAAATGGAATGGAAGTTTGAGGATGAGACCACGGCCGTTTGATTCGGACCCGTTCGATATTTTCTTGCTTTGGGGGGTGACGCGTGTTAGGGTTTTGGTATGCCTGGTTATTCTTGCGTTGGTGTCCCTTCTTCTGGCTCTGAGCGTACTGAGGGATGGCGCAGTGGCGGTGTGTCGAGATGATCGGGGGCCGGTGGATGCGGTGGCAGTGGCGGTGCGTCGAGAGCGGGTTCATTTTGCGCGCACGAGCCGCCGTTTGCCTCAAGCTCTGATTGTTGGAGTGAGAAAGTGCGGGACGCGGGCGCTGCTGGAGATGCTGTTTCTGCATCCTGGTGTACAGAAGGCTGCGGGGGAAGTCCACTTCTTTGACCGAGATGAAAACTACCGCCGAGGTTTGGACTGGTACCGCCGCAAGATGCCGCACTCCTTCCCTGGGCAGATCACCATCGAAAAGAGTCCGAGTTATTTCGTCACTGCGGAGGTAATAATCGTACCTATCTACTATCTATACTTCGGTGTAGAGCTAAAGTTCTAGAACCTCTTGATTGATCAACGAGTTTTTGGCGTTATGAAGTCAGGTATACTAGGGGCGATTCTCAGCCGGTGCAGACTGCTCAACTGGCTGTGGCTGGTACTGTAAGTTCATTGTGTGGGCGAAGAACATGTTCAATAAGGGCCAGAGGCAGTATACGTAATGGCTGCATTCAGAATAAATTAAAATCCAGCATAAGTTTCCTTGAAAAGGTATACGATTAACAAACATAACAAACAGCGCTGTACCAACATCAGCCCTAATTACCAAAATATTACAGGTACCAGAGCGAGTGCGGGCTATGAACGGAAGCGTGAAGCTGCTGGTGATAGTGCGGGAGCCAGTCACTCGGGCAGTGTCTGACTTTACTCAGCTCCGCAGCCACGCTGCTACTGCCACGTCAGGTCTATCTGTAGCCACGTCTGGGTCATCTTTAGCGTCTTCAGCGCAGCCCTTGCAACGGTCATTCGAAGAACTAGCCCTGTTACCTGATGGGAGTGTCAATCTCTCTTACCGGCCCCTGGCTGTCAGCTTGTACCATACGTTCCTCCTTCGCTGGCTTGAGGTAACTACAGCTTCTTATCAGTATCTTTAATACGGTCTATATTATTTTACGTTTTGTTGACTTTTCCCGCCCAAAAAAGGTACATGGGACCAATGGCGTCACTAAGCATTTTTGAAGGGGGGCGGCTTTGCCTCGCCGGGCCCCCCTCCCCCTGCAGTATAAGTATGCTTAGTTGAGATAAGACAGCCTTCCTAGCTGGGTTTGTAGTAGAATATTTGGTCGGAAGCTCTTGGGATCGATTTGTGGTCTCGTCTGAATAATGATTTCAGACACAAGCAAGCCCTAAACAAGGCCATTTCCCCCACCCCCTAACTCATATTTTTAAAAATTTCAGGTTTTTCCCCGACGGCAGATTCTGGTTGTGAATGGAGACCTGCTCATCAAGGACCCCGTACAAGAACTTCGGAAGATTGAAACCTTTTTGGGCCTCGAGCACAAAATCACACGGGACAATTTCTATTTCAACCATACGAAAGGTTTCTACTGTCTTCGCAACGAGACTGCCGACAAATGTCTTCGGGAGACCAAGGGGAGGAAACACCCCCGCGTCAGCCCTGTAGTCGTCACCAAGCTCCGCCAGTTCTTCTCGGACCACAACCGGAAATTGTATGAATTACTCGGGGAGGATCTGGGATGGCCGGAAGAGTGACCTGTAGGTAATACTGAAAATATGTTAAGCTGATAACATAGGGTACAAGTTTTTCATGTACAAAAAGTCAGTTAAAAATTTTAAAAAGAGTTAGAGTCAGTTCAACGATCCTCGATTGAAGTTTCAATAAGTTTAATCTGCTGCGGCTTCATTGACTAAAAGTAAAGATTGAGATTTAACCGACACCAGTCCTGCAAAGATAACAAAAAAACGCGAACCGCAGGTTTATTCTATATCCAACCAGGTGTTAAAGCTCAGTTACTGAAGTTATCTATCGCCGTTAGAAAATTTTGAAATTAACTGCTGGAGCTGGAAGGAAGGTTACTGACGATTGTCGAAGTATTTCTTTGGTCTAAGATTGAGAATGTTCCTAAAGAAATTTGTGGTGACATACTACCTAAAACTTGTGCCTTGTGTTTAGCTTAAATCTCTTAAGTTTTTAATGGGTGGAATAAAGGGTGGATAGAACCCTAATCGTGAGGAAACATCGGTAAAATTATTGCCAATAACCCTTTGGTTATAAGACCGAACATACATTCGCTAATTTTTTACGTTTTTTCTGCACAATTTATGAGGAAACTATTGGATATCTAAATGTTCTGAAATATAATATGCCCAAAAAATTTGTTCGAAATAACCACTGTTAATTTCGGCCGTTAAAAAAACATTTAAATATCCAATAGTATCCTCATAAAATGTGCATAAAAACGTAAACAAACACGATAATACCTATCCAGAAAGTTTCCGCTCATCGATAGGATTTTTTCCTCTTTTACGAGGACCTCCACCTTTCGACCTGTCAAAATACAGTAAGATGTTAGAGACAGGTAAAGAATGAGGATATGATTTAAAGTATTCACGTCATACCGGATATTGTTTGAAAAGGTTAATTTCTCAAGGAACCTAACTGTTCGTTAAACTTACCTACAGCGTAATCTTCCGTTAAATAATGCATAAGCTATTTCGTTAAAGGGAAGTTTAACCAGCAGTTATTTTTCTCTTGAAATTTATCGCGTGCAGTATTTTGTGATCTTGTAAAACCCCTCAATAAGTAAGAATATTTATAAAATGAAAATCTACCTATAAAAGCGTGATTTTAGGTACTGTTTATATTTTGCTAGACCAGGTAGAACAATCCCGTGGGAGCGATCCAAAATATGACTCATAGTTTTATTATATAGGTATTGTATTTGTTATAGTTAATAACAGGAGTGATTGTTTATTACGTGGGAGACCTGGCGTTTATTGGTATAGGGTGGAGGACTTATTGACCTAAAATGGCATTTATCATGGTTAAAGCCCTTAGATGTTATAAAACTACATAGCAACTGTAGTGACCATTTATGCCGGAGCAACAGCTTCAGCAACAGAATCTAAACTGGATTTTACCGTTGAATATATTTCTCCAGCAATCAGATTTAAGAATGGCGATTGTTTTTATTTAAAAGTGTGAATACGGCCATAACAGAAATAGGTAGCATACGACAGTGACAGCACTCACCACTAATCAAGTGTCGCTCAATGCTGAATTAGTGCTATAGCGTTACTCATTTTTTCTGACTCATTGATTATCGATTTGGCACAATAATGATTTCACAGTGATTATTAATTGCTGCGTTAAAAACAAGGGGTCGTGGGGACATGGGGGCTGTTTTCCAATAGAAAAAAAAAATGAATTAATCCACCCTGTATCAACCAGCGCTAGGTAAAGGTAGTGTTGCGACGTTTTCCAAGCTCATTCAAGTTAGCAATAAATTGTAGGCGTACGCACATTAAAACAATTATTGTTGCATACATAATATACGTTAGTGTTTTGTCAATTTTAGGATCGTTCTCAAACGGGTCTTTAGTAGCAATTATTTAGATGCATAACTCTACTTTACAGATGTCTCTGTAAAATTCTGATATTCTGTCACTAAACTTCTGTCGGAATAAGGATAAGTGTAAGTTCTAAATGGTACTGGTTCGGCTGCTCCAAAAGCTAAACATAGTGTGCTATTCACGAAAAAAAAAACATGGCTGCGGATAGCACGCTGGTGAACGAATATTATAGAACGATAAAAATGGTGGTGCAGTTACCGGTATCATAAGGATAAGAAAACAGTAAGGTGACAAGAGTTAACGTACGTAGCTAACTGTAGAATTTGCACAAACCAAGTAGAAACCCAGAAACTGACTTGCAAAATTTGGTCAGTCAGTTTAACCGGCACTGTCTTTTGTAAGCTTTAACTACAGATTAAATCTCTCATCAATATCTCACTCGACAGTGAGAACAAACTGGAACACGCTCTATCAGTCATTCGAAATTAACTACTTCAGTGCAAGTTCTACCGTCCGTATATCCTTGTTTCCGCATGCTTAGAATTATTGCAACCTTCCTCGTGCCCATGGATAGGTAAGGTAGCAACGAGATGTCTTGGTTAAGCAAAGTAACTCCAAGTTCTCGTTGATACCAATAAACCTTCAAGAATGGCTCCAAATTTAACTTTAACAAAGTTAAAATGTAGGGAGGAGCCTACCGTACTTTGCTAACAGTTAATCCCCCGTTAATTTCCAATTAGTTAATGGTAAATACCGAATTTAACGGAAGTTTAATTGTTAACTGATGATGCTGGGATCCAGCCACGGTACTAGGTTAACTGAAATTTAACTAGAGTTTAATGTTAACCGAGTATTGTGGGACGCACCCTTAATTTTCTGTTTGCTTAGTTTTTATAACCCACCTACAAGGTACAGAGGACTTGACCTGGAAACAAAAACATATCACAATGTTTTATCTTAAAATAGGAAACTTAAACTAGGTTCAACTTATTGACTAAGCACATTCCTATACTTTTAACTCAGATTAATTCCTAGCTACCTAATTACATTACATATCATTCTGTGCTCTTCATGTCGAAACATATCATATTGCGCATGGCGCTTAGTGTTCGTGTCTAAGACAAACTGTTGTGTCTGTTGTGTTTTGTGCACTTCTATTCTTGCTGAAGTTATTAACTATCAAAAATATATCCATTTTTATATAGGTAAAATTAAGTAATGTGAATGGGGGTTCAGTATAGTGACTCAGAGCTTCTAACACCACTCCTTTTGCTTTTTATTTTATTATCAAACGCGAATCAGTCTCAAGTTGAGGCTGTGGAAGTACGTTGAAATAGAAGCCGGCTAAAGCGGTAAAAGTTTTCAAACTGGTGAAGGTTGTTTATTGGAGTGGTTGCTGAGACTCTTTGATGCTCTGACCCCTTTCAGATCGGTTTTGGACTGAGGCGCCTTATACCTATATAGTTGCTGACGAAGAATGTCAACAAAACGTTAAAAAAAATTTCAGTGGAAGCGTTGAGTTTCTTTTTATGCTGACCACATGGATGGCAGACAATCTGTCATTCGTCCCCACGAACAGTCCAGGATCCAATTGTATGTAGCCAGCGTAACGGGAGATGACAATATCTGACTCCCTCTCCTGTATAGGCCCGCCTCAGCCCTGTTAGGTCTTGATCAGACGGTATATTTTTTATTGCTGTAAAATTGCGTAGATATCTCCTAGCTACTGTCGAAAGTATGTCACGCAGCAAGAGCTCCAGAACATGTGGGGGACATTTTTTCTTTGTGAGGTAGTAATGAGTGGGTTCTTAATCATTCCCTAAGCTGTTCTGAATAGGTATACGCAGCACAGGCAAAGTCAAATAAATTACTACAGTCGCCCTAACATAACCTCACACATGTTCTGTCTGTCTCTATACCCTATAAGAAGACAAACACTTTGTTTGAGATATTGTAGAAAAGTTTCCCAAGTCGTAACAGGCTAAAAAGACTGATCTGGAGTGTATAAGTAAATAGTTACTGGGCCATCTTAAAAAGTTAACTGGCTTTTTTTTTCGTAAGGTGACCTTATGAGACCCTTCTCTTATACACCAGGACTCTCTTCTTAGCCTATTATTTTAGGAGACTTGGGAATCGTTTCTTTCTCAAAGAGTCTGTCTTCTTAGGATAATAGAGACCGATAGACATGTATGAAGTTACGTTGGAGCGACTATAGGAATGTTTTGTTTTACGATGGTAACTGATGAAAAGTACTTCACTGTCAGATATTTTTAATTTTTAGAAAGAATTGTAGGTGTCGTACCTAAATTATGGTGCGAGAGGTTAGTTCAATGTGTAGGACCTATAATAATTAAATAGGTACCTACCTAGCCTAGGTAATTATTAAATTTGTAGTTGAGCAGGAAAATTCCCAGCCTTTTAAATAAATTTATGTGTGTGTGAAACTTGTTTGAATTTGTGTCTTTTATGATATCACTATTATTCGAGCACAAAATTCACGTGTAAATATTCCGATTTTTATGTTTTTAATGTGAATATCTTATTTGTTAAAAATCAGAGTAGGTAGTGATTAAGTATTTAGTTGACCAACCCCAAATAATAGTCGTATAACATGCTAAGCAAAGATCGAAGCAAAATCTTGTAGGCTTAGAAATATTTCGTTACAAGTTGACCGCGATCATTCTATAAAGTTCCATAATATTGTTATTTATTTACCTATATACCTACCTCTTCTTTCAGCCTCCATAGTTGTGACATTAGGTAATCTATTGTTAACTTGAACTTGACCCTTCTTTGAATGTGAAGTAGGGTCGCAAGATGACGTCTAATCACGCTGACCAATCAGAACGATTGCAGGTCACCGTGATTTGACATTGGGGACCCTATTTCACACTGATACTTGGCACTTGGTATGAAATAAACCTACACTTAGCTCTTGCCTACCAAAAAAGTATCGAAAATTGGTAGGAGGTTGAGGGTAGGTTACACCTAATCAGTTGAGTGGTGTCTAGGGGAAGAAACGAATTATTGGCAGGATAGCCGAATTATTTCTTATCCCAGTTGGACCTTTCAAAAATAGTTATCCCCAGAACGAACTGCTCTGTATTTAATAGAATAATACAAAGTAAGAGAATGTCTAGATAGGTGCTATTTAGTACCTACTCTGTATACAATAGTTGTAATTTAAATTTTAAAATCCAAATTTGAATCGTTTCTATTATAATTTTTGAGCAATATATTATATTTGCATTGTAAATGATTAAAAAACGTTCCCATTAACCATCATCATAGGTAGTTATTTATTAACCAAGCCGTTGGCTTAGAATTTGCAATATCGGGGATCACTTTAAAGAATAATATCACGCTAAAAAAGGTACAAGGCTTATAAGAGGCAGAAAGAGCCTTTAAAAAAAGTGTAAAACAAAAACTGAAAAGAATATCTCAACTTTCTAGCGGGAATTTTTAGCGGGAAATTGGTAATAGCAAATTTGTCTGTAGCAAATCCGGCCGCCATTGTGATGACCGCCATCTTTGAAGTAAATGACCAGCTCGGATGGCTTTGATAGCGTGCTTTAGCTATGTTTTCAGGATATAATAGCTATTTAACGTACATTTCAGTGTAATTCCGGCCAAATCTTGATAAACCAACCATGGGTGCATATCTTTCCCACCCTATAACTGAAAAATGTTCTAGTGACGAGCGGGACGACCGGCTAAAATGTGGCGCCAGTTCAATGCAGGGTTGGAGGGTCTCTCAAGAGGTACACTACCCAAGTATTATTTTAATTATTACTGTAGAAGGTAAATAAACCGTTGAGGACTGGGAGTTGGTAGCTAAGCATTAGGATGGTCTTTGAAAATAGATAAATAGAGTGTCGGAACCAAGCCTACAGTGATGACTCAGACTGGCAAATTCCATCAGAAAATCTTTGTATGTTGCCGGGAGTGTTGCTGCTCTTGAAGAGACCAATTTTTCACTTAGTATTACCAAGCACTGGCAGTTAGTGGTCGTGGCTAATCTTAAAGCGTCGAGGCAGCATCAAACTTTTAGTATTTTATCTTTGGTTTCGTTGGAAGTGATCCCCGTGGTATTTGCTGTCTTCGGTAGCTGGGGTTGTTCTAAATCGCAATGCCAAGGGCCGCTGTGTTGAAAAACATGTTTCTCAGAGGTTACCAAAACCTTGTCTGATTTTAGGACGCTCATAATTGTATTCTAAAGCTGACGGAAGATGCTTCACTATTCGCCGTATATGATGGACATGGTGGGAAAGAGGTGGCAGAGTACGCAGGACAAAAGCTTCCCGAGCTATTGAAGGAGTTAGAGAGCTTCAAAAGGGGGGACTTTGCTGAAGCCTTAAAAGAAGCATTCCTTACATTTGACAAGAGTCTCACAGACCCGGAAGTAGTTGCCGTGCTAAAGACCATTGCGGCTGAGAAGCAGCCCGGTGAGGTCACTACCGACGATGAGGATGAAAATATTGGTGACCTGCGAGAAGAAGCGGCCATGCCTTTGGAGCAGCTCATGGCTAGGTAAATAAGTAAATACGTTATTGCTATCCAAGGTCCGGTTGTTAGGTTAGGTACATAACCAGTAGTACATCGCCTTGTTTCGGCATACGTGTGCAAATGTTCCGTTTAAAAGAAATGTATGTTCTGTTTTGGAACAAAAAATAATGGAAGATTTTTATGGATTTTTAAGAAACATAAACAATGTTCAGAGCGGCGCGACACTTAAATTTTACTGAGATTAGTCGTATTGCCCCATTTACTGAGGCTCGTAAAAGTTTATTAGACATTACTGCGGTAGCTATGAGTCGTGAGTTTAACCGGCATATAACCTTAGATTTAAATGCTGGGGTACTAAAGCCAGCCTTTAAAATCTTCAAATTACAACTGGGTGGCTGGGGAGCTGGTAGTTTGTAGATTTATCAACTGAGCCCGATGGAAAATATGGTTGCGCACTGTCTATGAATCAGTAGTAGTTTATTTCGTCGGTTTATTGTTTAAAGAGAGTAATATTTTGTGCTCTTTACCTCCCTGCCTTCTACTAACTGGTTTAGAAACATTTCTAATTTTTCTAAAGATCTCCCGCATGCGCTCGGTATACTAAGGGATGGTGCTTCTTTTCAGGTACCGGAAAGGAAGACTTGCGGAGACGAGCGAAGCCCCCGCGTCTCCTTTCCTAAGAGCCAAACCCTCAAATTCCAGTGAAGAAGTTCCTTGTAACGATCAGGCAGACACAGGCGCAGTGTCCAGCAGTTCAGCCTCCGTTCCTGCGTCTTCAGGTTCCAGTGCTGGTTCCAGCAGTGCCAGCGCGGAACCTTCTGTCTCTAGCTCGTCTAAGCGGGGAAGGTCTAGAACCAGTCTAGAAGAAAAATATGCCGGATCGAATGGAGAGGTTAGTAAATCTCTCTTCCCGATAAACCAGCTTACTATCTTGCCGTTAAGTCCACTAGCTAACGTTATGATAAGGGTGCTGTTGGCTGGATGGTGAAAGGCACCAACTTTTCTTTTCGGGAGGATAACGCTATAGTGAACTTTTAGGGACCACCCTCAGCGTCATAAAAATAATATATAAATGTAGATATTATGCTCAGTGGTTGTGGAGTAGTTCTGTTGTTTTTGACTTTCAAGCAATCTGGGGCTTATCTGTCTCCTTTCGTTACAGGTGTCCGAGTCAAAGAATGAAGTCGATAGTTCCGAGGATGTTGTGCAGAATGGGGAGACGGATAAACCGAGCAAGGAGGAAAAGAAGGAGGATGCTGGGGAACAAGTTTCGTCTTCCGTGGGGAATGGTCCAGTGGAGGGGAAAGGAAAAGGGAAAGCCCTGGTGAAGAAGTCGCCCCCCAAGAAGAAGGAGGCTGTTTCCGATGACGATCTATTTAAAAAATTTATTTCAACTGGTAAGAATGGGCTACATCTTGTTTGTTTATGTTTTTCCGGCCATTTTTTAGGTCGATATGTATATGTTCTAAAATAATATGTAACTTTTTCACGTCTGAAATTAACTGTTTGTGTTGTGATTTGTCTAAAGTTCTGTGCAGGAAAGGTTTATGCAAAATTTAAGGGCTATTTTTTTGCCACCTTGGTGGATTCTCTAACGATGTATATTGTCCCTTAAAGGAGCCGACGACGAAGACGACGACGACGACGACGACTCAAGCGACGACGACTCAGGCGACAGTGATGACAATTTCCCGGAAGTTGGGAGTTCTTCATTTGGAGAAGTTGACGCTGAAGCAGATGAAGATGGTGACGATGAAGGCGAAGAGGAGGAAGACGAGGATGAAGATGAGGAAGATGACGAAGATGATGAGTTCACCATGAAAATGACTGATGAGGTGAGCTTGAGACCTTTAAATAGGGAAAATATTTGGGGATTTGTCTGTAGACTTGTCTGACTGGTCTGGGTAGTACCTACAGGGTGTAGATTGTGTGTCTTCCTTGACCATCGAAGTAGTTGCATGGTTCTTGTCGGTAGTATTGTAATTTGTACCATGAAAGAGTCTTCTTGCTGTTCCTTCAGTAAGAAATCATTTATTACTCACTGTAGGAGTGGCTACTTATTTTTTTATTTTTTATTTATTTATTATTATTTATTTTTTTTTCATCTCATCGTCGAGATCTTATCATTGGTAGTGTTTGTAGCAGAGGCAGGTCCATGTACAATTCATGGTCTCGAGAGTAGAATTGCGGCCCCTGAGGCAGGGATACCTATTCAGGTCTTATTATTGCCTGCAAGAAATGCAGTAAGCATTGTACGAGCTCTTGTACCATTTTCAATATTGTTAAGATAGTTGGAGTGCCGAAATTTCAGTCAAGAGAGCGTTGCATTAGACTGACACCTATGACATGAGCCAGCAGTAGGAGTTCTTCATGGCGAGTGATTCAGGATTTAGGCTATATTTTTGGGTTTGTCAGTTGGTCGCTGCGTTAGAGGGAGGCAGGCCTCTCCAGGGCAAGGACCGAGCTCGTGATGAGAATGAGGACGATGATGGGGAAGCCGAGTTCGGGAGTCGATTTTTGCTCGATGCTCTATCTGAAAAAAAGGTAAGAAACGTATCCGCTCCGTAACCCTTAAAGGCATTGTCACACGGAATTCAAAACCTGGGTAAGTTAGCGTGTTTACTCGTACCAATGATCTTTCTTACAATAGACCGCTTGACGACATAGAAACTAGCGACGTCTACTAAACTACGTACCAGTATAGTGACCTTTAAATTGGTAAGCAACATGGCCGCCGGTAAGCAGTAATATAGGGCGTTGTCTCGTACTTAATTCTGGGTGCATTGTAATAAGAAGTTGTTGGTAAGTTGGATATGAGCCACATGCCATTGCCTGCCGCGTGGGGTAAGTTTCGCACAGTGTATCTGGAATTATTTAGCTGTTCAGCTGAGCTGCGGGTGTATTCCCTTTCTCGATCACCAGAAAACCCACTCTACTAACACCTTCAAAAAGGTTTGTAAGAAGAACTGTTCCCCATATATTGCATCATACCGTGCCTTATCTTCTTACAAGAAATTTTGAATGTGTTAGTTGAGTGGGTTTTCTGGCGTTCGAGAAAGGGAATACCTCTGCTGGTAGCCTACCTGGATGTAATATAATGTAATAATAAAGCCTTCGAGGTTCCCGAACGTGAATTGTCTGATACTCGTGCACATTCATATCAGTTAAAAATAATTTTTTTCCTTTTTCATTAGCCTGGGTCAGACAGCGGATGCACGGCAGTAGTGGCACTGGTGTTGCAGGACCGAGTGTTGGTGGCGAATGCCGGGGACTCAAGGTGCGTGGCGTGTAAAGGGGGCGTGGCTGTGGATCTCAGCGTCGATCACAAGCCCGAGGACGCCGATGAACTGGCGAGAATCACCAAAGCTGGCGGCAAAGTCACCGGGGATGGCCGCGTTAACGGCGGCCTCAACCTCTCACGTGCTTTAGGTATGTCTTGACTTTTTGTGTAGGTGTTTTGTTTACTGTCTAGCTCCTAAAAAATCACGGGATCCTAAAGTCCGGCTTAGTTTAGTTGATACTTTTCAAAGTCTCACTCTAATTTCTGAGAAGACAGACACTTTGTTTCAGAAAAAAACAACTGCTGGGTCTTCTTAGAATTCTATAAATAAATAGGCTAGAATTTTTAAAAGGCCTGAACACTGCTTCCTTCTCAAGCATAGTGTCTGTCTTCTTAGACATTAGAGTGAGATTTTGACAAGTATCAACTAAACTAAGCCGGGCCATAAGGGTGGCTTTTACTGGGTCCTGTGTCTACTATAGTGTCCCCTAAAAGTTCACTATAGCGTTATCCTCCAGAAAAGTTGGTATCTTTCTCCAACTTACTGATAGCGCCCTTGTCATAATGTTAGCTAGTAGACTTATCGGTAAATCTAAGGCTGGATTTCACCACTTTATCGTGTAGACTATCGTGTACACCTATAGCGCTATCCTATCGCTAAAAAAAATTAACGGCTTTCACCATGCACCGTTAGCTTTCGAGTGGATTATCCGTGCGTTGGCAATAACGATAACTTTCATACTTTCAAATCATTTGGGTGCGAAACGGGCAGGGATTGTTGTCGGCCCAACAATTTAATACATTTCTCCGAAAAATTAGTGTGTCTTTCACGTTTATTTTCCATTTTTAACTTGAAACAAATTTGGCGTAAACAAAGCAGACGAATTCAAGTGACACGACAAACCTAATGAAATGATAAGTTTAACGGTTACTTTAACGAAACGAGCTATTCGATTGTTAGGAGGAACTATTGTGAGGTGGTGAAATTCAGCCTAAGAACTATACAGGGTTTTTTTTCTTGTGTTGTAAAATTTGTATGTGATTTTGTAGTTATCTATTAACACGGAACGTTGCGTTTGTTTCAGGTGACCATGTTTATAAGCAAGTGGGGGAGTTGCCACTGCAGGATCAAATGATCTCCCCCCTGCCTGACATCAAGGAGATGGAGGTGACACCCGATGTGGAGTTCCTAGTACTGGCCTGCGACGGAATCTGGAACTTCATGTCCAGCCAAGAAGTGGTCGACTTCGTGCGACCGAGGCTGCAGAAAAATCCGCCCAAACTATCGGCCATATGTGAAGAGGTGAGTGGAATCTTTGATGAATTTCGGAAAGCGACTGTCTTTATTCTTTTAGTCTGGCTTTAAGACGGGATATATATTTGCTATTTGTTTACGTTTTTTCCAATTTTTTTTTTGGACACTGTTGGATATTTAAATGTTCCGTTTTTAACGTCAAGACGTTAACTGGCTATGTTGTGGTTTTACGCTCGGTTAATTTTGGACATTTGTGCCTCTCAGTGGCCGAGCGGTCAAGGGGTCCGCTTTGTGTCCTGAGTGTTCCGGCTTCTGCGTGGAGGCGTCTTTAATATGAAGCTAACCTTCGGTGCTTGTTTGAGGGTCGGATTGGAGTATTGTGGTACTTACGGCCCGATTACACCTTACAATAAATATATGATCCTATTTTTATATGATCCTATTTTTTTAGTATCATAAAATTTTAGAAAAACTGTAATACACTTTACAATAAAAATATGATCATGTTTAGCAGTGATGCCAACTTGACATGGTTAAAAAATTAAATTCCGAATATTTTTAGGGTCCTTTTTTGAACCGTTTTAGGTTAAATAATATCTGCTATATTCTTTCAATTCATCGTTATATAGAAATTCGTACTCCTCCACATTTTCTATTAATATCCTACGGGTCATTTCCATTCCACTTTACCTCAGCCGCCATTTTCAACGGACTAACCCAACAACAACAAACACATCGCAGCATAGAGGAAGGTAGTCGCAGCAGTTATGATACAATTTGTACCGGCCGATACAAATTGTATCATAATTGACTCAATTCACTTTACACCTTACAATTTTTCTTGATCATATTTTTTTATGATCATATTAGGATTGGAAATTGTAAGGTGTAATCGGGGGCTTACTGTCTGGGAGCTCACAGCAAGTTTCTTTGTTGGAAAATATACAAAACCAGACCAAGATTCATAACCTCAGTTTATCTTTTTATAGCTATTCGATCACTGCCTAGCGCCCAATACAATGGGCGACGGAACGGGCTGCGACAACATGACGGCGGTCATCGTCCAAGTCCGACGACCTGACGAGGAGAACCCCATCCCGGACACCAGCGGTGTCTGCATCCAGGACGCGAACAAAAACGAGCCTGACAGCGGGGTAGAGTCATCATCCAAGCGGCGTGCCGACACAGACGTCGACTCTCAGCCCAAGCGAACCAAGACTGAAGACCCGGATTTTCCCACAGAGGCCCCCTGAGAGAACTTGCCTGGTTCCTGGCCTGGTTTTTGGCCTGCTCGGGGGGCTACGCCCTCTTTATGTCCGTTGTTTGGGGTATCGGCATCCGTTGCTTCGCCTCTTGAGACGCCGCCCCCCTTCTTGCAGTTTGGACCTCTTTGAGTTGATCCGGCTCTCCTCAATTAAATTTTGACTGAGGTTAATACCATGAGGAGTCTGGTCAACCGTACAGCTACGAAACTCGTACAAGTCTTGGACAGTTTTTTGTAGAAAATTTGAAGAACCTAAATACGGAATACACTCGTGGCAGCAGAATAATTTTTCTTTCCATTTTCTAAGGAAACTGTTGGATGTTGAAATGTTCTGATGTATAATATAGACGTCCAAAATTAACTGGCTGTGTTGTGATTTTACGACCGAGTAACTTTGGACAAATTTTTAGCAGCAAAAACCTGTAAAATCAGACATAGCTAGTTGAAACAGTTTCCTCAAAAAATGATCGAAAAAAAAACAGGATTGTGTGCTGACCCTTGGTAACTAGAAAAATAACATAACTTTCTCAGCCCATGTATTACATACGGACGAGAAAGTAATAAAGCAGTAAAAAAAACGCTTTCGGCAGGGCCGGAAGGCGTTGGTGTTCGAAGTTTATTTTCGGCCGCCCACTTCATGCAGTTCTAAAATTTTATAAAAGGCTGCACTCCACCATCCTCGGTTAAAAGATAACTTGTCAGTTTTCTTGGAAAAATAACATGGTAAACATGGGAGAAAATTGCCGATTTTCCCTTAAACGAGTATGGTGGGACCTAACTCACATTACATACTGAAATTTCAATCTCTCTTCCCTTGCATATGCCTAGTGACAGGTAAACTATAATTCCGTTATCCTCTTGAATCTCGAGAAACTGGCAAATACTTGTAAGTGTTACTAGCTTTACCGACGTAATTTATTGTGTTAAACTTCAACCATTTTTTGTTTGTTCTCGGCTTCTTTCAAGGGGGACATTCAGTTGTTCAGTCACATCTACTAGTGAATAATTTGTTATAAACCTGCAGTTATTTTGTTTCCGACTGTTAAAGTGCTTTATTGTGGAAAAGTAGTACATGTTTATCAGTTCGATATAGTTCTGTAATACTTATTTTCTTCTCATCTACACTATTTAAGGCGTCTATGCAGTCGTGTTTGTTTACGTTTTTTTCCACACACTTTATGAGGATACTATTGGATATTTAAATGCTCTGAAATATAATAAGTCTTTTTAACGTCACAAATTAACAGGCTATGTTGTGGTTTTACGATCGAGTGATTTTTGTCAACAAAAAATTTGTCCGAAATTAACCGATCGTAAAATCACAAGGTAGCCATTTAGCCATGTTAAATAAAGGGTCCGACAACAGTCGCACTTAACTTTCTCGCCCAGAATGATTTTTTTTTGTGGGTTTTTTGAGATTTTTTTGCGGGCGTAATTTTTAAGCAATCCAAAATCGGTTGAAAATGACCCACGAGCATCTATCTGAGATCACTCATACCAAATCTCACGTCTTTCATTTTATTACTGTAGTCCCAAATGCGTTCCGACCATTCAAAAACGTGGTTTCTCATTCTCAACTCATTTTCGACATTTTTTTGACAAAAACGGCCGTAATTTTGAAGATAACAAAATTCTGTTCGACAGATGTTTAAGTTACGTGGTTCTACACAAATTTACTAAATTTCATGACAATCGGTCAATAAATGTGAATGGCGCCTAAACGATCGAACTTTGGTCCAGAACGGCCGTAATTTTCAACCAATTCAATTTTAGTTGAAAATGACCTCAAAGCATCTATTTGTCAACACACATACCAATTTTCAGTGTTATAGATTGAAAAGTGTACCGTCGGCGCTTGTCTAACTAACCAAAAACACAATTTTTGAATTATTTTGGTGGTTTTTTGACAATAGCGGCCGCAATTTTTGACCAATCAAAAAATCCTTGAAAATGCCCCTCGGCAGTGATTTTAGACAGGTCCATACCAAATTTCATCAAAATCGGATGAACGGTATAGGCGCTAGAGCACTGCACGGACTGACGGACGGACAGACTTTTTCCAGAAACCACTTTTTTGGACTCAGGGGACCCCCAGGATCATGGGAAACCCAAAATCTCAATTTCGAAATTTTGCACGAAAACAATACTTTCTCGCCATATATGGCTAGCGAGAAAGTAAAAAGGGTGGGACAATGGTCGCACTTGACTTTCTCGCATTTTTTGCGCTACTGAAAAACGAAAAATTTGAATTTGTTACGTAATTGATTTTTTTTTAATCACAGTTATTATTTTATCACAAAGATATTTTGCACACCCCCAGAGAATAATTTTGGGCACATGACATGCACACCAAATTTCAAGCATATCCACTGAACAGTGAAGTTTCGTTAAGTGCGGAAACGGCTTGTTTATAACGACCGTAATTTTTAGAATCGATTAAGAGGACGCTATACCTGACGGTGCATTTTTTGTCGCCCATAAGATTAACATTGCGAGCGGCGATTCATTTTCAAGGTTTACCCTTGGTTGGAAAGACACAAAATTTTGCCTGTACCTAGCCCTAACAATGTTCTAGGGAGTGTTCGAAGCAGATTTCCCAATTTCTCACTGGTTTCTTTTATTGCAACTGTTTTGCAAATGCTAGCATCGCATACCTCAAGAAAAGTGCTGTATCTCGAAAACCAGTAAATAAAATGGGAAATTTGCTTCGAACACTCCCTAGAACATTGTTAGGGCTAGGTACAGGCAAAATTTTGTGTCTTTCCAACCAAGGGTAAACCTTGAAAATGAATCGCCGCTCGCAATATTAATCTTATGGGCGGCAAAAAATGCACCGTCAGGTATAGCGGACCCTTAATCAATTCTGTTGAAAACGAGTCTGAAGCATATCTGAGATCACAGCCACCAATTTTCAAGATCATCGGTCCATTAGTGTAGCGTCAAATCCGTCTTGACCAATGAAAAATGTGATTTTCGTTTTTTCCACTTTTTGACTTTATTTAGCCTATATCGGCCGCAATTTTGAATCGATTGAATAGTTCTTCGGGTAATATTTAAGGCTGTATATACATTCTTGACGAACTCCACCAAAACCACTGTGCGATAGTAAATATTCGACAAAACTAATGTTTACATAATATTAGTACCACCGGAGACTGGTAATTGCAATATCGTATTGGTTGTGTCTACTCTAAAAGCTAAACATAGTGTGCTATTTGAACGCGAAACGAACGAGTGAAAGTAGGACACTATGTTTAGCTTTTACAGGAAAAAAAGTAGAGAAATGGTGTTGTAATTACCCACTTCCGTAAGTGAAATAAAAATTGTCAACATGTAACATGGCGGCGGTAAATATTACAAACATTTATCAAGCTTTTCTACTAAATGTGACGATAAAATCATACATGTTTTAGTCCGAAACGTTACAAAAAATATTTCGCGTGAGGTAGTGTTGTGTTTTCGCGATCTGTCAAAAAAACATGTGGACTGGTAGTTGACTGTTTAAAATCGCTCCTGTGGGCTTATTTACTCCATTTCATGCAAAAATACAACACTACCTCACGACAAAGAGTCTCAGGTTTACATCCCCCTATAAACACTTTTCACTCGCCCTGTAACTTCGGAGTAGGGCTTGAAGTACGTAGCATTGCGAACCAAGTAAGTGTAGTCGATCTTAAGTAGTGTTATTTAGCACAAGCTTATCGATTTTTGTTAATATGGTGCCAATAACATAACTTTCTCAGCCCATGTATTACATACGGGCAAGAAAGTAATAGACATAATTCAGAAAATTTTAATATCCAACTATGTCCTCAAGGTATGGTCGGAATAAAAGTAAACAAACAGCAAATGTTAATCACTTAACATACCTGTATTTTCTTTTTACTGCTGTATTACACTGAATTAGTGTATAGTATTTATTTATGAGATGGTTGTACTGTGCCATATACACGAAGACACCTAGTAAATAAAAAGCTCATACTCAAAACCCAAATAGCAACTAACGGTCAACGACGATAAATCGAACAGTCAATGGTTTTTTCGCAAGAACGTATATAATTATGTATCAAGTAAGTAACTGAGAACAAAGTTGCCCCATTTCAGGATTAAAAATATTCGGTGGGACTTAGGTCGCACCGTTTATTCCTGCCGGGTTAGACTATACCTACTTGTAGTACCTATGAAGTCTAACTGGGAGTGAAGTAGTGACGTTCTGATTGGTTAGTGTTGGCAACGAACCTACGTCATCTGCCTCCAAACGAGGCAACATGTAGAATTAATAGATCAAGGTCTATTGTTGACAAGTATTTTCTGAAATGTAAATATTTATCGTTAGAGGACACACTTCGCAACATTATTTTATCAGGGAAGTAGGTAGGTAAGTCACAACTAATGGCGTCATAGGTACCTGATACCCTTGGAAGAAGCAAAACTTCTTTTTTTTTTCAAAAATAAATTATGTATCTATCAATATCACTTGTTCTTGTGTAGGTAAGGGTAGGTACTATCCCTATTACCTATTAAAGACGGAATATACCTATACATTTTGGTGACACTGTTGGGTAGGTACTTAAATTGTCTGAAATACAGTCTGTCTTTTGAACGTAGTAGTAAATTGGCTATTTTATGATTTTATGTCGATTTAATTTCTGACAAATTTTTTAATACAAAAATAGGTAAGTAGGTACCAACTATATTCTATTGTAGTAAAATCACAACTTAGCCAGTTCATTTCGGACGCCACCATACATTCGCTATTTTTTTACGTTTGGACTTCAAGCTTTGTGAGAAAACTATTGGATATTTTAATGTTCTGAAATATAATATGTCTTCTTAACGTCATTACTCATGAGGCTATGTTGTAATTTTACGATCGAGTGATTTTTGTCAACAAAAAAAATGTCCAAAATTAACCGATCGTGAAATCACAACATAGTCTCATGAGTAACGTCGTTAAAAAGACATATTATATTTCAGAATATTTAAGTATCCAATAGGTAGTTTTCTCTCAAATTTTGAAGTCCAAACGTAAAAAAAAAAAAAAGTGAGTAGGTATATACCTATTCAGCCTAACATGACATATTATATTTCAGAACATTTCATTATCTGACAGTGACATCAAAGGAAATATAGGTAGGTACTTATATTATTCCGTCTTAACCGAATTTTGGAATCGGTAGGTACCTATGCTCTGAGATTTACTAGGTTTTAGCTTTTAGCCTGTATGGACATGAAATTCTACTGGTGGTCGCGTACCTACAGCTTTGAAAGGGCCAGATTTCAACGCCTTTCGTTTCCGTTCAGCTTCTTTAGAAGGTGTAACAGCTTCGAAAATTTATCAACACGTTTTCTGAAAAGAAAAAGAAATCAAATTTACGCGGGTTTGTCGTGTCATTAGAAGTCTCCCCGCCATCTTTTGTAAACAATCATGTAAATATCAACAAAGTTTTTCAAGTTCTTCCGGATTCGTGTCTTCTTTTTGATTTTGAAAATAAGTTGGTAAGTTTGAGAGGCCAGAAACTCAAAAAATTAAAGAATTCGGTACTCATTCTGCTTAGCGCAATATTAAATTACACTTACCTACCATTCGTGCGGCAGGTTGGGGATTTTAAACCATCCAGCTCCGACAAACACAGGCATGACCGCATATAGCCAGAATTATGAAGGTAACTTATACTATACCTCAACAGTGCAACAAAGACGTTTTAGTGCGGGTACTTACGTTCTTACAGCAGGAGCCGTCTCTTTATTGTTGTCGCTGTTACTGATACTGCCGGGCACTGTTTTGATCTCATCCATTCCCCCCATAAGCATTGCAGCCCCGAGTAGAGTATCAGATGGAGCGACTAGGAACGTGAAGCCCTTGACGTTGATTCTGTAGTTATCTGTTCCGCTTTGGCTTGAGTCATAGACGTCCGTCGTATTCTAGAAAAAAATGCGTTTGTGGTTTTTTGATTATCACCTGCTAAATATAGAAGAAACGCCAATAATTTGATTGCCCATGAAGTAGGAAGTACCTGACACTCAGGTAGTGCGGGTGGCGCTGGACCTTCTGTTATTGGAGAGCTAGAAACAGGTTCCAGAGGCGGTTCAGCAGGCGGAGGGTTTGATTCAGGTTTCTCGGGGGAAGCTGCGGGGACTTCAGGCGCTGGAGGGGGTGACAGTCCCTCAGGGTTGATAGTTAGTTCCGCAGGAGCAGCGAGAATGTGTGGAAGATAGATGGCTAGTGTGATGAACATCCATGGCAGCGTCATCGTTGACAGATTTCTGAAAAAAACAAAAAAAAAATGATGATGCTTTGTCGCGGATGGGGGAGGGAGTCCTTAGGTTATAAGCCTCGACGTAGGGCATGTTGGAAAACAAAGGGTAATGAGCCTAGTTGAACACTTGATTTATTTGTACGAAAGTGGCTTTTACGAGTAAGTATTTGTGGAGATAGGGCCGTTACATTATAGGCTAATGATTCTTGTTCAAGCGTCTGAGCATTTTCGTAAATAAAAGGTGACGAGGGGTAGAAAGGGAAACAGCGTCGTAAGGGGGTTCGAACCCCAGCGTAAGTAATCTTTTTTCCCGGCTTACGGCATAGAAGTAAATGGAAGTAACGGGCCCTCAAACCTTGTAGGTACTAAAGGTTATAAAGTCGTTCCAAATGAAAACAATTGCGGTACGGTATAAACTAGTCTACCCTAGGCCTGCCTATTCGGAAGGTATTAAAGCAAACGTACCTGACGGATATAGGTACTAGATGCTGGACAGACGTATGGTACCTAACTGACGAGGCCTCTGAACGCATTGCCCGGCGGCGGCGGCGCCCGGTCGGCGGTCGCGGACCTGCAGGTTCTTCTCAGGCCCTTCCTGCCTTGGAGGTATTTGACCCGACGGCTATCCCGACAAAACCTGTTTTTGCACCTAATTAATGGCAAATTTAATCCGTGCCATATGTCGGACCTGGAAGGGAATACTGCAGTGAGAACTATAGAGAGATAAACAGAGAACGAGAAACTGAGCGCTAGTTCTAATAGTCCGAGGATTTTTTTTCTGCCAGTGAAGAAAGAGTCAAGGGCAGTGATTGGTCTGCTACCAGAGGAGTTTTATAGAATGTAGTTGTGAGAGTTTAGCCAACCTTTTCGACGCCGGGATGGGAGTGAGTGACTCGAAAAGAATTCTTTTCCAACTTTATAGTCCTCCTCACCCTTGGATGAGAGTAACGACACCCATTGTTCTAAAAAAAACACAGGGTTTCCGAAATTATTACTTGTTCAAAACAAGCAGACTTCTTAAGGTGGCCACATACGATGCGTTTTGCACGGCGTCCTGGCTTCCTAGAGGTGTATTCCCTTTCTTGAACGCCAGCAAACCCACCCAACTAACACCTTCAAAATTTATTGTAAGAAGATAAGGCACGCCATGATGCAATATACGGGGAACAGTTCTTCTTACAATAAATTTTGAAGGTGTTAGTTGGGTGGGTTTGCTGGCGTTCGAGAAAGGGAATACACCTCCTGGCTGAGAAGCGGGGTTTGGGGTGTTAACTCAGGGATGGCTGGTGCCCACACACGATACTTCCAGACCCGCATCCCTGTAACTTGTCTTTTGTTTGGCAGAAATTGATGAGACCTTGATTTTATTGTGATGAACACAGTGTTTCGTCTTCCTCTTGATATATTTCAATAAATATACTCAAAACAGTTCTGACTCCACTTTGCAAAAAAAAAACACAAGGAAAATAAAGAATAATTATCGATAAAGTAGTCGATATAACGAATTAATGCAAAAAGTGCGTATCTTAAACAACTGGACGCCCACCAGGGATGCGTGGAATTCGTTCAAGTTGGAATTCCAAGACTGGGGCGGCATCCCTTCCAAATAGTCCATCCCTTCCCACTTTGAGGCGTGCAGGGATGCATCCTCGCCAGGACGCCATCCAAAACGCATTGTAGGTGGCCACCTTTAAGTCTGTAGATTTAAGACGAATGAATCACATAATAATCTAAATAATTCACATTTTCGTTGTCTATCCACCCCTGCATATGAACTGAATTTATTCTCACCCAAAAGCAGAGAGTTCCTAGAATTGCCAAACTTTGATGCACGGTGATTGGCCGGTAGTGTGTAGGACATTGACCTTGGAAGAGCATATACGTGCTCGGTGGTTATTATTAACTATAGGGCAATGGACCCTATACACCTATCTCTTCGCAGGCTCCACCGTTCTTTCTCCAGAAGTTCCAGGGACTATCTACCACTCGGGATCTTTGTAGTTGTTCCTGTTTCTTTCCGCCTGACTGACCGCTAAGAGGTGAGTGCTCTTCATTGTAGGTATGTGGCTATATCTCTCAGTATCAGGTAGAGTGAGATGGTCTCACTAGGTGAAGTACAGAGTGGAGTTGCCGTTTTTCAATAATCTAAAAATTGGGCTGAATGATTTTTTTTTTTTTTGTGGGAAGGAACGGGGCGATGTACCGTTCCTTACACAGTCTTATCAGAGGTGTTTAAGAGGGTTCTCAAGGACTCCGTCCATGTAGCCGCGCCACGCCTCGGATTCTGATAGCAGGAGTATGATATAGGATTGAGAGGTGGGTAGGGCAATGCGCCCTTCTGCACCGCGTTCCCTATAGAAAAAATAATTGCAAAAGGATCGCTGTTGTCTTAGCTTTACTTTGATATATTTTTCGCTGCTCAATTTTTTGATTAATTCTTCTCTTCGTTCCCTGTGCTGGTGAGCTCGTTCCATTCCTTATTAGATCTGGATAGTTAGCAGTTAGAAGTTAGTTAGTGGAAAGGATAGTTAGAGAGACAGGTTATTTCATTATTTCCATCGGAATAAACAAACTAAAAATTGCTGAAAACCGAGTTTGTTGCTGATATTGGAAAAAATAATTATTGCAAAAAGATCGCTGTTGCTGTGAGCTTCACTTTGATATATTTTTATTCGCTGCTTAAATTAACTCTCTTCGTTCCCTGTACTGATGGCCCCGTTGACCAGGACCCGTGCTGTGTCCAATGCAGTTTCGTCGCAAGAAGTTGCAGATCTTCAGGCCCAGCTAGAGCGCTTCAAGAGGGAACAACTTCAACTTCGAGCCCAGCTGGAGAGAGTCAAGAAGGAGAACCTTCAATTACGGTCTCGTCTGCGGGAGTGTCGTATATCTCCCCTCCTTTCTTCTTCCCAACCACCTTCTGTACCAGCTCCTTCTTCTCGACGTGCCTCATCTTCTTCTGCTTCCCAACCACCTTCTAAGCCTGTCCCTTCTCGACGTACCCCACCTTCCCGGGTGTCCTCTGCACCTGCCCATCGTGCTTCTCAACATTCCCCATCTTCCCTACCACTTTCTACTCAGGTGCCACCATCCTGGCCATCTTGCCCCTCTAGTCTTGGTTTCTTGGCGTCACCTCCTTCTCAAAATCCCCCATCTTTCTTCCAACAACCTGCCACCCAGAATTCGCCATCCTGGCCATCCCTCCCATCCAGTCTTGGGTTCCTTAAGTCCCCATGGCAGACTCCACCACGGCGCCATCGCTTCTCTCCCTCTCACGCACATCCCCGACCTTCTCTGTCCACTCAGAATTCGTTTCAATCGCTGGCAACATCTAATAACGTTTCTTCTTACCAAACACCTCCAGAAGCCCCCCAGTCTCCTCAGGCCCCTCTGTCCCTCCCGATCAGGCGACCCGTGAAGAGTACTCCTTCTTGTCGTATCTCAAAGAAGAGGAGTGTCGTGGTGATCGGCGACAGCCACGCGCGAGGCTGTGCAGATCTTCTACAGGAGGCGCTGGGTTCCCAGGTAGCTGTAACGACGACACTAATGCCCGGAGCTCCAGCATCGCACTTTCCAGGCCTCATCAAGTCAGTTGCCAGCTGGTCTTCTACAGAAGATGTCATCGTCGTCGTTGGAGGAACCAACCGGTGCCGAGAGTATCTCCCAGTCTACGAGCAACGTCTTCGTGCGGTCCTCCCTGTTGTACCCAATCCTGTTTTCTTCGTTGAAACCCCGCATCGCTACGATGAACCGTTCCAGAACAGCGACATCAACAAAGCAAACCGAGTTGTGGACAGCATCGTCGCGGGATTCCCTAACGCTTCACGATTTTCGCTCCAAGGCTTAAACAGAAGTCACTACACGAGGCACGGGCTGCACCTCAACCACCGAGGGAAGCGTGTTTTATGTTCACTGGTTGCCGCTGGCCTGAAGGCTTTTTTATGTTGACCTTGTCCCTTCCTTCATTATCAAAATTTAATTTCCAATGCCCCCATTTTACAAATTCTTTCCTTTCAAATAACAATAATAATAATCCGCGAAAGTCACGAGGTTCATCTAATCTTAATATTCTTTCTCAAAATATTAGGTGCTTTAAAAATAAAATAAATGACTTAGATATTCTCGTGGCAGGTCAAAATTTTGATATATTATGCTTCACAGAACATTGGTGCAAGGAAAATGAAATAAATAAAATTAACATTCCCGGTTACAGCATTGCCTCTCATTTTTGTAGGTCCGTTAAAATTCGAGGAGGGTCTTGTATTTTTGTTAAAAACAATTTGCAATACAAAACGCATTCTATTAAATGCAAAGAATCCCTTTTTGAAGCAGCAATGATATCTATTCCCGAAACGAATATTTATATTATTAGTATTTATAGATCCCCTAAAGGAACTGTAGGCGATTTTGATTTCTTTCTAACCTCTTTAGATGAGCTATTGACACAAATTAGGACGAAACAGTGCAAAATTATTCTTTGTGGAGATTTTAATGTAGATAGTTTAACTGATTCGTCTTACAAATGTAAACTCTTTGACCTTTTTGCGACTCACGGCCTTGAGTCTCTTGTTTCTACCCCTACAAGAAAAACATTAACTTCTGCAACATGCATTGATTATATGGTCTCAAACTTTTTAAGCTCAGAAAAATTGTCTGTTGTTGAGTTAGGACTCTCGGATCACTATGGTATTTTGTTGGAGATTCCTCGCCTAGATCTCAATACTAAAATTATTCGATCTTGGACTCGTTCTTTTACTTCCGAAAGATTAGAAAATTTTCAGCAAGCTCTGCAAGAATCTGATTTAAACCCTAATTTAGAATTTTCTACCTTCTATAAAAAATTTACCTCTCTTTCTGAACAACACTTCCCACTAAAACGAAAATGTGCAGAAAGTATTCGGAAACCGTGGGTAACTCCGGGAATTAAAAAAAGCAGTAAACGCCTTAAAGAACTCCACCGCCTCCGAAAATTTAATAATACGAATGAAATTTGTTCTCTCTACCGGAAATATAAAAAAATATACAAAAAAACTATTAGTCTTGCGAAAAAACTATCCAATGATGAGTTTATCCTTTCGTCTCAAAGCAAATCAAAAGCAATATGGCAAATTGTTCGCAGTGAGACTTGTCAAATCACACCACCCTTAGCCAAAATTACAAAAATTCTTCAAGACAATGGCCAACCTTTTCCAAATGAATTACTTTTATCTGAACATGTCAATAACTACTTTACGACCATTGCTGCTTCGCTTGTTTCACAACTTCCAGTAGGCCCTGCCCCTCAAATAATTAACCATGTAGCATACTCTTTTACTCTTGAGCTAACCACAGAATCGGAAGTATGTAAAATAATTAAGGAGTTGAAAAATAAGCTAACACCTGACCTTGCTGGAATTTCAGTGAAAATTTTAAAACAGTGCGCTTCAGAACTCGCTCCCGTTCTAAAAAATTTGATAAACTTTTCTTTTGAGCACGGACTTTTTCCAGACGAATTGAAAATAGCCAGAGTAGTTCCCATTTACAAAGGTAAAGGTGCAGCTAGCAATGTTATTAATTATCGACCAATTTCAATCTTACCGGCGCTATCCAAAATTTACGAATCAATAATTTACAGGCAGCTGATTTTCTATGTAACAAAATATAACATAATAAATTCAAATCAACATGGCTTTTTACCGGATCGTAACACTGAGTCAGCTATTTTAGACTTTACTGAAACTATTATTTCTGCACTAGATCAAGGAGAGTATGTCACCGGAGTTCTGTTAGATCTTTCTAAAGCTTTTGATACTGTTGATCACGATATTTTACTTATGAAACTTTTCTCCATTGGCGTTAGGGGAACGGCATTAAATTGGTTTCGCTCTTATTTGAAAAATCGACAGCAATCTGTTGAAGTCACTACACTGGATAAAACCTCAAATACCCTTGTCCAAACTTTATCTTCCCTCAAACCTATCAAAATCGGTGTTCCACAAGGTAGTATTCTTGGTCCACTTCTCTTTTTAATTTACATTAATGATTTACCTACCGTCATGAATCCTCTTTTCGCAAAAGCTGTTCTATATGCCGACGATTCGAATGCAATTTTCCACCATAAAAATTTTTCAGACCTTCAACAGATTGCTCAAGAAAGTCTAGATAACCTCGTGGCTTACTTTAATCATAATAAAATGTCTGTAAATGTGCAAAAAACACATGCAATTAATTTTTCATTACGAGGAAGTCGAATTCGGCCCCTTCTTCAATGAAACAACAATGACATTGCTTTTGAGACGTCTTCACGATTTTTAGGTGTCCAGCTAGATGAACACCTAAATTGGCATCAGCATTCGCAAAACCTTCGGTCTAAACTCGCTTCTGTTTGTTTTACTCAAAGAATAATTTGTAACTCGTGTTCTCCGTATATCGCACGCATCACTTACTTTGCCTACTTTCATTCAATTCTAAGTTACGGAATACTTTTCTGGGGAGGTGTCAAACAGAATATTGAGCCAATTTTAAAAATTCAAAAGAGATGCATAAGAATCATGGCTAAAGTGCCACCGCGTACTTCTTGCAGGTCACTTTTTCAGAAATTCTCTATTCTCCCTGCTCCTTGTGTTTTCATTTATCAGGTATTATTATTTGTTCGCGAACACCCAGAACACTTCCCTCTTAATTCAAACTTTCACTCTTATAAAACTCGGTCGTGTTCAAATATACATGTAGGCAAATTTGCTACCTCCCTTCGTTTGAACAGTCCTCCGATTTTAGGTGTTCGTCTATATAACGCTCTCCCTGTTGAAATTAAATCTGAAGAAAGTTTAACGATTTTTAAAAAATTGCTAAAATCATATTTACTTGAAAATGTTTTTTATAGTTTAGAGGAATTTCTAAATTTGTAATTTAACTGGACAACCAGGCGTTTTATACTTTAGTTCCACCTATTTTTGGTGGGACAAGGTCAACAAAACGTATAAAAAAAAAAAAAAAAAAAAAATATATACTACTCCATGCTATAAAAAACCGGCTGGATGGACGAGGTCCTTCAAAGACCTCTTAACACGGGTCTGGTCACCAGAACTACACTACACTTGAAATAGTAGTTTGGGTGTCTGGTTGTCGGCGACATGCTGCGGAAACCAACCAGATTTTGTAATTGTTGTTAACGTTTCAGAATGGGTTATGCAACTGTATTGGTAACGCTGGGGCTGGCGGGGGTAGTGCTCTGCACCCCCACCCTCTACAAGCAACGACAAGAAGGGACGAACAATATCCGCGCTGACATCACTGATTCCCAAATCATTATCGTGCCTTCCAAAGAACTCATGAATATTGGACTGACAATGCTGGGTAAGCACTTTATGTACTATACAAAATAGCATAGAGGTACTTTATAGTATTTGAAAAGTCCGCATTGCATGTAGCTTTAAAGCTTATATAACGAAGGTAAGAAAAGACGCGTACAATTTTTTAATCTAGAAAATTTATGTATGTTATTTTATTCTTCTCTCATGACCAGGACTTTACCGTGTTGACGTTAACGTCTGTTGAAAGACAAGGAATGTCTGTTTTCGAGGTAGTGATTGTGCCAAGCTATTGAGGTAAAAAGATGGAATCAGAGATAAGACAGTTGGGGACACCGACAATACGCCTGCAGATTCATGATTATGTAATTGTAAAGTTGGTGTACACGTCAAGTGTCTCATGTTTCGCAGAAAAAACAGTTAATATACGAATAAGGGTCGTTTGCACCAGCCTCTTATTGTACACAAAAAAGTTATTAAATTTATCTCTTCGATAGAGTAGTCCAAAATATTATGTTACGTTATGTTATGATAAGGGCGTCCTCGGCAGGATAGTGAAGGCGCCAACTTTTCTTTTCTGGAGGATAACGCTATAGTGAACTTTTAGGGGACACTATAGTAGACTTTATAAGCTGGCAAAATCCACCCTTACAATAAATGCTGGATTTAGAGGTCAATTGAAGTGTCAGACTTGTCTGATATTTCAGGGTCCGCTATACCTGACGGTGCATTTTTTGCCGCCCATAAGATTAACATTGCGAGCGGCGATTCATTTTCAAGGTTTACCCTTGGTTGGAAAGACACAAAATTTTGCCTGTACCTACCCCAAACAATGTTCTAGGGAGTGTTCGAAGCAGATTTCCCATTTTTTTTTACTGGTTTTCGAGATAGAGCACTTTTCTTGAGGTATGCGATGCTAGCATTTGCAAAACAGTTGCAATAAAAGAAACCAGTGAGAAATTGGGAAATCTGCTTCGAACACTCCCTAGAACATTGTTAGAGCTAGGTACAGGCAAAATTTTGTGTCTTTCCAACCAAGGGTAAACCTTGAAAATGAATCGCCGCTCGCAATGTTAATCTTATGGGCGGCAAAAAATGCATCGTCAGGTATAGCGTCCTCTTAACAGACACGCAGTATAAAAATAATATGCAGGCTAAAGAGCTAATAACAATGTAGCACCCCCTCCCCACCACCCCTCCAAAAAAATTTACCTACGCCCCGTTTAGACAAACTGGAGTCTCTCTCCTGCTTTGTAAAACCCACGTCGAATTTCAATTTATTATTTACAGGGAAGTCAAATGCGGGTCGGCGGGCTATGGGTGAACGGCTTCTACAGAAACTGGGCTTCGCGAGAGCTTCATTATCCCCCTATGCCGTGGACGTCGACCGCAACTTGGCCCGCGTCCAGCCCGTAAGCCCCGACCACAATCTTAACTCCAACGCCATCCCTATTGAGCCTCAGAAACCAGGTAAGTGTCCAAGACCAGACTTAGCCAGTTTTGATCCTACTCAGCTGTTGAACCTCAGTATGATTTTGGTCAAATTGCCTTCTGAATTCGGAGCGGAAAAAATTGCTTACACTGGGAACCGAACCCAAACCTCCCAGGACACAGGTTGCAACCTGGTTGCCACTGAGAGGCACTCTGCAGACTGAATGTCAGTGTCTCTGTAATAGGTATAATCGAGCTCTTACATCCGATGAATAAAATGTGTTTTTACCTTTAAAAACATCTATTTTTCAGAAATTCCTCTTGATGTCAGCACATCAGTGAAAAAAGATCTAAAAGAAAACGCAGACCTGCAAACAGCAGAGGCACCTGGCGCCTCAGCTCCCCAAGGAACGGATGATGTTCAAGGATCTGCAGCTATTCTAGTGTTAGGGCCTGTTGCTGCAACCCCTACCGGGGTAGAAATAGTAGAAGAGGATTTACAGAAGAAAGTAGACGAATTGAAAAACCAAGAAGAAGCTAAGTTAGAAAATTTGAAGAGTGACAAGCAGGAGACACAGGATGAAATTACAGCTGAAAAACCAGTGGATGAGAAGGTAGAAACCGATGAGTCAACCGAGAAAAAAGAGTTGAAGAAAGAAGAAATACTTAAAAATAAGGATGAAGTCAAGCTCGAAAATTTAAAGGACAGCGAAGATTTGAAGAAGGATGAAAACGAGGAAGATGTAAAGGAAGACGAAAAAAAGGAAAATGATCCGGAAAAAGATGAGCCGAAAGAGGATATGAAGGAAAGCAGTACAGAGGAGGGGAAGAAAAGAACGATGAAAATGGAGGAGGATGAGATTTTAACTTTGATCCAGTCTGGAATCGAGGAGTGCGGTCCGGACGGACATAGGAACTCCCTCGGGATTTGCGTTTATACGCCTATCATTGCCTAGGTTTCCTGTTTTCGGGTTACCACTTTGCTGTAAGGACGGGTAATTTGTCTGGTATGAAATGTACCTGTAGGTAGGTAGTGAATTTCTATGAATAACCCAGTCAGTCAACAGGAGTCGTATACCTGTAATGTAGCTCGATCATACCATGAGAATTATTTATTAATTTATTTTATTAGCGTAGTATTTCTATGTGAAGTTAAAAAGCAACTGCCTTTTTATTAAGAAGAAATGGGACAGTGTGTGAGATATGTCGACAGCTAAATGTCAAATGTTTTAGGGGCATAACAACCACCGATTTCTTAGAATCAAATCCTGTACCTAGCGATCCTGTACTGCCTCAACAAATAAGTGGTTAGGCAACTAAAAATAATTAAAGGTGCACTTGTTTGTTTCTACTCATTATTTTCTAATCTTTTCAGTAACATTGTGAAATAAATTAAGGGTCCGCTATACCTGACGGTGCATTTTTTGCCGCCCATAAGATTAACATTGCGAGCGGCGATTTACTTTCAAGGTTTACCCTTGGTTGGAAAGACACAAAATTTTGCCTGTACCTAGCCCTAACAATGTTCTAGGGAGTGTTCGAAGCAGATTTCCCATTTTTTTTACTGGTTTTCGAGATACAGCACTTTTCTTAAGGCGTGGGATGGTAGCATTTGCAAAACAGTTGCAATAAAAGAAACCAGTGAGAAATTGGGAAATCTGCTTCGAACACTCCCTAGAACATTTTTAGGGCTAGGTACAGGCAAAATTTTGTGTCTTTCCAACCAAGGGTAAACCTTGAAAATGAATCGCCGCTCGCAATGTTAATCTTATGGGCGGAAACAAATGCATCGTCAGGTATAGCGTCCTCTTAACTAGCTCTCCAGCCATCGCTACACGATGGGGACCTACAGTTTTAGTCTGGTTATCGATCAGTAGTGCCTGCATGAGACTGAACCATGTATTATAAACCACTCGTCAATAGGCACTAATACGCAGGTGCAGGTACTTACTTTTGATTGTATGCGAGGGCCGTTACAATCACAATTTACCTACTTTCGTGTACCCATTATGGGACTATAGTGGGTGCATCCTATACGAATACACACACTACTTCATTGTGTGTGTGCATAAGTACACCTCGCCAACCTAATAGCCAAATATGCAGTTAGAAAAAGTGACTAAACAGTGGTCGTATTATTGTTTGTGTCAAGTCATGCAAGTCATGTAGGACAGTAGGCGAATCCTGGTGTCCCCTATGGGATGATGACCCATGACTTTGCATACAGGGGCCCATAGAGAGAAGGAGGCACTTATAACAATTACCGTGAGCCTCTACAAACTCAATTATGGACCCCACTACAGGCATTGATATTTTCTCTTGAGTGCTTCAATGGCTCTCTTGAATATTTAAGCGTTTGTTACCGCCCGATGTTAAAATGTCTTAACAAAAGCGGCAAAAGAACGCTACCTAGAACTATAACGGATACGTTGCAGATAGTTAGTAGAGGTCTGGTGGGATAAACCCAGCTACTATAGACCATTTCAAAAATTATCAATCCTGCTCTGCTGGCAGCACTACCAAATGATGGAAACCTACAGGGTTCAGGCCTCGATAGCCGAGTGGACTAAATGGTTGACTTTTGGGGAGCAGTGAGAGCCGGGTCACACCGGTTCGATCCCGATCCTACCAAAAAGTTTTTCTGCTCGGCATTCACCTCTGATATGTTCAGCATGTCAAGTGAAATGTATATCGAGGCTGTGGTGGTTCGGAACCCACCTAAAACTGTAGGTCCCCATCGTTTATTCGATGGCTGGGGAGCTGGTATTTGGTAGTGCTGCCAGCTGAGCACAATTGATAGTTCTTGAAAACGGTCTAGTTGCTGGGCTTGTCCCCCCCAACCCTCAGCTCGCTCGCATACAGGGTTCCCACCAACACAGCGTCGATTTACATTTCACTTGATGTCAGAGGTGAATGTTGATAAGAAAAACTTTCACAGGATCGGGATCGAACCGGTGTGACCCGCTGTCAGTGCTGACTCGGCTGTTTGACATGGTTTGTAGATACCGATGCGGAAGAAGATACTAACAGAAGAAGTGAAAGATGGAAGAGCTAATGTGCGTACGATCCTCCTATCCATGACAGCTGGGGTACCCGAAGTGCTAACTCATGTACAAGCACTTTCATATCGTACCTTCCCACCTACCACACACTTTGCCACACTTTTGAGATGTGATAGATCATCATTTGCTAAACAAGAGATGAACCGTCACTGCATCCTATCACAAAGTATAGTTGCTGTTTTACGAGAACGCTCTCCAGACGCACCTAGCATACCTGAAGACGCATCCCAGGTGTTCCCCCTCTCTTTATCTCTACAGGCTGAGGCTCTTCCCGACTCAGTCCTTCATCAACTCCCCTAACCTGCGGGGCGCGGTACTTTCGTGATCGAATAATTGGTGAGTGACAACCTGCTGTTAATTTATTACTCAGGGATAGATCAAGGTAGCTTTACAGCTTACTACTGTACCTACCGAAGAATATTAAGGGTCCGCTATACCTGACGGTGCATTTTTTGCCGCCCATAAGATTAACATTGCGAGCGGCGATTCATTTTCAAGGTTTACCCTTGGTTGGAAAGACCCAAAATTTTGCCTGTACCTAGCCCTAGCAATGTTCTAGGGAGTGTTCGAAGCAGATTTCCCATTTTTACTGGTTTTCGAGATACAGCACTTTTCTTGAGGTATGCGATGCTAGCATTTGCCAAACAGTTGCAATAAAAGAAACCAGTGAGAAATTGGGAAATTTGCTTCGAACACTCCCTAGAACATTGTTAGGGCTAGGTACAGGCAAAATTTTGTGTCTTTCCAACCAAGGGTAAACCTTGAAAATGAATCGCCTCGTAAAGGGAATTTTTCAAAGTTTTTTGATAGATATACAATATGTACCCAGATCGGATATACCCTAATTTTTGTGGAGGACTGACAGTGGGGTGGGGGGTAGGGTTTCCTATAGGATGAATCTAGATATAAGGAAAAAATTTCGTTAACCGCGACATACAGTTACAGAATAGGTACCTAGGTACCTTTATGAGAAGTATAACCGACGTCAGGTGGGGAATCCCTCAGCCTTTGGGCGGTTCCATATTGTTCTACACGTATTTTTTTTTTCTGAACACATAAGTTGCACGCAATTTGCTGTCAATAAAGAGGGGGAAAATTGAGCAGTATTGGCCAAACTGTCCCACACACCCTTTAGGTATACCTACCTGAATTTTCCCAAGGAAAGGGGTTACCTATTTGATTACGTTTTTTCCGAACATTTTTTTGAGGACACTGTTGGATATTTAAATGTTCTGAAATATAATATGTAACGTCAGAAATTAACTGGCTTTTTTTATAGATGAAAATCACAACATAGCCATTAATCTCTGACGTTAAAAAGACATACTTATATATATTATATTTCAGAGCATTTAAATGTCAAACATTATCCTCAAAAAGTGGTCGGAAAAACAACGCTAACAAATTTCATTCATCCTCGCGAAAACCCGGAAAAGTTCCCAGGTCGGGCAATGACAAAAATTTGCTCTTGTCGTAATTCCCAAGACACGGTCAAATGCTATCCTACTCTTTGAATGAATACCTAGGTACTGATGGGAATCTTTGTAGTAGCTACCTAGGTCAGGATTAGGCTATTGTGCTGTGAAGAACTTAGTCGTAACCGTTGTACTTGTACCAAAGTGTGAAAGTTGGAACGAAAAATCGCCAAGTCATTCCCTTTCACTGATCTGAGTGATCCTGCAGTGACTCTGATATCTATCAGACGTGTCTACTCATTACCTAACGTACTTCCGAATAGCGACACTGATTCTGTCATTGCTTGTTGCTATTGCAGTGCCCTTACATTTACAATCAAGAAATACTTGGCAGCGGAATGATTTTTCTTTCCGTTTTTTGAGATATATTCTGAAATATAATACGTCTTTTTAACGTCCGAAATTAATCGACAGAGCCTAAATACACAAAAAAAATATCACATTTTTGTTTCAGAAAAGACACAGCAGCAATGTCGGAGCCATCACCAAAGCAAGCGCTAGTGACTGTGGTCCTCGTATCTACTATGTTCTTCCTCTTCTTCAGGTTTTGCGTGGGCAGTGAACTGGTGGAGCAAAACCCACCCATTCCATTACAAAGGGGTTGGCCTTACGGTTTCAGTTAACCTGCCTGTACTTTGTTGAGATATTTTAGGTTCCTCTTTCTGTATTAAATTAATTAATTTGTATTTTACTTGTAAATTGTATTGGTTTCTTTGAAAGTAAGGAGGTTTATAATGTAGTTTTCCTGGGTTCCCTCATTGTTAGAGTTTTCTGTATTATGGAGATAAACATGCTTTACCTACAGTCAAGGCCGTACCCAGGGGGGGGGGGGGGGGTTAGGGGGGTTCGAACCCCCCCCCCCCCCCCCCCCCCGAAACTACACGGCTTTACACTAGAAAGAATTGAGTTTTGAAGGAGAAAATATAGTTTTGTGCTACTTAGGTACCTATATAACCCCCCCCCCCCCTGAAACATTTTCCTGGGTACGGCCTTGCCTACAGTACTTATTTTACTTATTATGTACTGATATAGGAGCTACCTGAAATATCCAGGTATCAAATCGTCAACGAAAACGGCCATAGTTTTTTTTTTTTTTTTTGGCAATGTCAATTAATGCAGAAATAAGACGTAATAACGCAGCAATACCTTGGGAATAAGACCCACCTGAGCTAGCTGTCTCTGACCGCACGCAGTAAGGCAGGTAAGGGGGAAGTATCCGGTAGTCGGGACAGTATCCGGTCCAAGCACCGGAAGTCCGCTTGCTCGAGCGTGTTGGGTAGGTCTAGGGGGCGAGCGGGCGGAGTCCCCAGTATTCGCTCACAGATCGCTGACACACCGCAGAATGTTCGGAAGTCTAGGGAAGCTTTTGCGGTGATGCCGAGCATGGTTTGAAAATTTTCCGCTTCAGACGAGCTTAAGGGCCGGCCCATTACTTCTTCGAGGCACTGAATCACATTCTGAAGTAAAAAAGTCGTAGGAATTATGTTTCCAAGGCGTTCGATGTCTGTTCCGATTTATTGTGAACCTACTTGGCAAGCTTGACCAAACCGAGGAGTTGGCCGAAGCCAGCTTAGCAGTGGTTTGAAGCCTTTACATCCATGCTGCAATCGGAAAATATTGCTTACGCTGGAATTCGAACCCAGACTTCTCAGGACACAAGTCGGCACCTTGACCACTCGGCCACTGAGACGTACAGCTTATGAAAGTGAGCTATACCGTCAAATGGCACATTCTTTTAACAGGTAAACCGTTTTCACCGTTCTTTAACCACCATATCAAAAATCGACAGCTCTGATTCTTTTGATTTAAGTTGTTTATCAGATGAGTGAAACGTGTGGTACCTTGCCCAGCAGGGAGCGCTCCACTTGCTCGTCTTCGTCCAGCTCCTCACGATGGAGGTTGAATACTTGATTATACAGGACCAAACGCTCACTGGACGGAAACACGCAGTGTGAAGCGTAGTCCAAGCAGCTCATTGCTGAAAAAGGTGCAAAAACCATTCCTGTAGAGTCAGGAGGATACAGAAGAATGATTTTTCTTCTCATTCACTGAGAAAACTGTTGGAAATTGATATATTCCGAACTACAAGATGTCTTTTTAATCCCCTTTTCAAAACTGAAAGTGCCCCTGCACCATAGCACCCCTGCATTACACTACTTTTCCCGGTTTTCAGGGCCAAAATATTTTTGATAGGGAGTAATGGTTCCAGCAAGTCTATGGTGTCAAATTTGGTTACTCCTTGAATGCACTCTTAAGAAAGAGTGAGGTGTAAATAGGTCCTTACTGCTCAGTTGTAGGCTGTCCATCGGCAGTTCAAACCGTGAACTTTTCCTTGAGAAGACCCTAGGAATATTAAGCCACTTCTCGGTGTTTTCTGGCTGCCGGAGCTCCTTCTTGAGAGCTTTCAGTTCTTCGCCCTGATGCCTCAGCTTGGACGGAGGCCGCGTTCTTAAAGCTTCCTCAAGTGCCGTCTTGCGCTGAAAAAATAGGTACCTAATAAAAACACTTCCGTGCCACCACTATGGGCTAAAGTGCCTAAAATAAAGACAGATGCAATTATACATATCTGTCCAAAATCTGAATTGAAATGTTGCCTGTGCGGGTGGGCATTTACGAACCTTGTAGTCGAACTCTGATTCGACGTCTTCTTGGTCAAGCTGCCTTTGCAGCTGTCTCAGCAGTTCAGGCGGTAGGAAAGAAGGAGGTACGGCTGCCCCAGTGGCGGCTGTGGGAAATAATGGCTCCACCGCCGCTTCTAGGGCGGCACCCGGCGTCAAAGATGGCCTGGTGCTGCCACCTCGGGACTCCCCTAGCGTCGAAACCTGAAGCAAGTTGTTTTTTTAAGCTGAATTTCAAATTATGCTAAAGATATTTACATAAATATGTTTTTCAATAGAAGACAATGAACCTGGGTTTCGCCAGGATCTGGAATGCCCTGGAACTCCCGCTCCCCCTCCTTTCCATTCTCTCGGCCCCCTTTCTTCCCCTTCCTCTTCTTCCCCCTTCGCTTGACGACTTCTTCATCCCCCGAGCTGACACCAGACCGGTCAGTCAGTGGGCCTTCCCCGCCAGTTTCTACCACTGACAGGGTCTTCACGCTTGATAGAACTTGTTGCTTCAGCTGAAAAATAAATAAATAGGTAAATAAACCGAGAAATATTTTGAGGATATTATACGTAACCGGCATTGTCTGGCTGATTGGCTGTCCAGTGCTACCTAAAATGGCAAAAATATTGTTTCCCTTTTCTTCCAAAACGGGTAGGTATACAGCCTATTTAGAGGTACCTACCTACATATTCTTCGTCTATTTTAAAAAATTGCCGATTTTTTTGGTGCGCAAAGTAAATTTCTACTTGTACCTTCAGGCTAGCTTCCGTATCGTCATCGAGTGTCTCCCCCAACGACTCAGGATATAAGGACGAGGCTGAGTTCCTTCCCTTCAGCGGCTTTTTCTTTCTTCCCAAGGGCGGGCTAGTGGCTCCAATGGACGAAGCACTCCTGCAAATAGTCCTTGCACTAAACAAAATCTTGAAACAGCAGAGAGTTACAGAGAGAAAGTGAACGTGTTATTTTCGGACATTGAACTTGGCCTAGGCGTCCAAGCCGAAGATATCAGGCCACTGAAAAATTTCCCACGACACATTCTGAACATTTCGATGTCTCTTGGTTCTAGGTTGGCAGGAGAAACTAGCAACTTGGCTTTCCTTTGCATAAATTTTTGTTTCCCTTGTTTCCCAACAGTTTTCCTTACGTACCTAGATGGAGTGCGCGTGGGAGGTTGCAGTACTGTAGCAGGTATGGTTCCTCCGACCCAGTTCAACGTTTCCTGACTGTGACTTCTCCGTAAGTCCAACACAAGTAGTGTGCGCTCCCTTCCAGGCTGTGAAGAGACTGCGTCGGGAGTCATACATCGTCGTGCCTATAATTAATGACTGATTTTATCTACATAATATAATATATATTTTTTTAATAAAACGTAGGTAGGAAAGTGTTGCTACTGCTGCGAAATGTTCCGCTACACTTACGGCAAGAATCGAACCACATATCACCACTGTATCACGGAATGTATACCTGGGAGGATCGGGTAACTATGCTAGCTACAGTGGGAGCAGGTGTGATGGGTCTAGAGTCAGTTTCGGTATATTTGCGAAACAATTCTTCTGGTACGGCGTCGGCCGGTTCGTCTGCGCCGTCCCCGCGGGACCCAGTCCTCGACTGCCGATGAGAACGCAGGCTGGCCATTCCCTCACATGAAGCCATGGCACGTCCGTCCAATGCCTGAAACATAGGGGTACACATAGCGAAATGATATGTGAGAATCCTAGAAGTAGATAGGTAGCCAGATGGAGTTGAATCTAATCGAAAAATAAGTCGACACTGCCTACAGATATTATCTGTTTATAATTTTCTGATGGGTGCAAGAGCCCAGCGATGATATAAATAGCCACCAACCCAAGTTTCTTTTGCTTTCCGCACGACATCTTTAGCTTCATAATCAGCTGGATGGTTGCACAGCACGGAGCATCCATATGGAAACGGGTTGTAGACGCCAGCGAACGGTCGCAGAACGTACGGCGCAGGCGTAGAAAACTTTGGCAGCTCAAAAGTTGTTACCTAAAATCAGCAATAGCTATAAATCCGGGGGAGCTCGCTAGTAAGTAAGATGTGACTGTATACGCGTAGGTTGTTTGTTTACCCACGCTGAACGGTCAGAGCGTCCTAAGTGCTTGGATAGCATTAGTAGGTACCTTACCTGTTAAAGACCTACCTAAGTAGGTACATCACCCTGCACTTAAAATTACCTGAGGGTTTTCAACCTTTTCAAACTTGTGAATGCTTGGCAAGAGTCCAGTTTTACTCGTAATTGGCATTTTAGCAAGCTCTCCAACGCACAAATAGCAAAGTTAATATTGAAAAACGTGAAAAAGCATTGCTTGTAAACAATAAACAACGTAAACAGTTTCTGATTCAATGGTTGTCATGGCAACCAATACCACATAACACAGTTTTTCTCAAAAATTTCCAGAACCGTGATTTGAGCCATTCAAATAGTTTATCTTCTATAATATTTTATTTATTATAATGAAAATAAAATATCTAGATTAAATAAAATCAGATATATTAAAAAGTAAACTTGTAAGCAGACGACATACTTTATTTTACTCTTACACACCCAGCTTTTGTACTTCTTTGACGAACCCTTCTTTATTCATTTCTATAGTTCGATTGAAGTGAAAAGTGCTTAATAATGTCGAAAATTTAAAGTAAAATCTACTGGTAACAGGATTTGAACCCAGGACCACGAAAGAATAAAGCCGCCACTCTTCACTGGTTATGCAGCAGAAGACACTACTGTTTGTTTTGGTTTCGCTTGTCACTTTCAAAATGACCGTGAAGAGTAATACGTTGTCTTGTCATTCGGAAACCTAGCATTCTACTATGCCCTCATCCAGGTCAGGGCTAACCTTTTCTTTTTCTTTGTTCCTCCATCATCGACGGATACATGTACCCGAACAACTATCTTGAAATTCTAATCTTTCTGCGAGAATTTGGGATCACTTTAATCTGACTTGTGATAAGGAGTGTACACATAAATCAAGAACGTGCGTTTGAAATTGGCAGCTATGGATACTTTGAGGTGAGTCCTAAATACCGAAGTCTTTTGGGTGTGAGAAATATTTAGGTGCGTGTCGTCGTAGGTCCGGGTCTGAGACCATGACCACATATAGGTACGGACCTACCCAGGCCTACCTTGTAAGTGGGTGGCCTTCAGCTATGGTTCTGCAAGTGCTCTGTGTGAATGCTTGTCCGTTCTTATCGGAGGTATCAGGTTTACACGGCTTCTTTAAATGGCTAACTGCTACTAGGACAGAGAGTTCTCTATACCTATACTAGTTACTGGGCAGGGCCTGGTTGGTACAAAGCTCTACTTTTCTTGTTCTCGGTAGGTACGCTAGGGGATGATTTGCTACAAATTAGTTTCCCGTCGGTCGATGAATGTCAGGTAGGTACCTACCTAGTTGGGCAGGGTCGTAGAGTTATCCGCGTTCGAATAGCACACTATTTTTATCTTCTAGAGTAGCCACGACCAATGGTGGCCGTACACGTACCAGTATCACTTAGAACTCTAATATAGAGCTAATCATTTCAAAAATTTCCACTGTTACAGGCTACATGTTGTAACATGGAATGTGGCGTGTAAACCTCCGGAGCAGGGGTTACATCTTGGCGAACTGTTGGGCATGGAGGATCCCCAAAGCCCTCTGCCGGATGTTTACGTGATTGGACTGCAGGAAGTGAAGGCTCAGGTCCAAAACATGGTGCTGGACGCCCTCTTTGATGACCCGTGGACTAGAGCTTTCAGGTACTATAGGTCAAAGAGCTTTTTGTTAGGTAGGTAGGTAGCTAATTTTTGTATATTCCTTCCTTCCGTCCCAATATCACTCCAACCATTTTCTTGGTGCAAATTGTATTAATATTTAAAGTATTTGTTTAGCTTATCGCAGATGCTATCACAAGCTTTATAAGATGGTTTGCCTCTTTCCGTAAGCTAAATATATGCTTGTTTATTAGCTCGCTGTGTTTAGCTTACCTGGGACACAGCAATGATCAAAGTGTCTGATATATATAGTCGGCTAAATGTTAAATCCTGTCTTAGGACACACCTAATATACTGTATAAATATTTAAAACAAAGATGTCCCGTCCCCAATGGTAGTTTTAATGTAAATAAAAAGTGAATAAATTTTCTAAATATAAGACTTACTGAGCCTACAACGCACGAATACGTGTCATCTGAAGAAGTCTTATTACTTAGGTCTGTCATTTTACAATTAATATTTTACCTCGCAACTGGTGTATTTCATTGTTTTATTCTCTAACTCCATGTTTTTATTGCCTAACATTCCTTCATATAATTCAGTGCCTTTTCTTGATCTGATGGGTGAGAAAGGGTGCTGAAGATACTGGCTGATATTTCAGGCTCTAACTTATCCCTATGAGCTTCTAAAACTTTATATCTTCCAGTTCTTGTTCCTCAGTCTGCTGCTGCGCATTGCGTCATTTACCTTTTTCGAAAACTTCCTTCATATCTTCCGGTTCTTTCGTATCTGTCTGTTTCTTCAGTTTAGCTGGCTTTCCTTGCAATAATCCCATTTCATCTTCTGACACCTCATTATCATCTCTCAGATGTCGGTTCTTTCGTGTCTGCCTCCTCAGTCTGGCTGGCTGCACTTTTTCTCGCAGTAGTCGCACTTCATCTTCTAACTTCTTCTTTTCACTCTCTAACGCCTCCATATTATCTTCCAGATCATTCTTCTCCGTCTTGAGCTCGAAATTTTTCTGACGTTCCTTTTTGTAACTTTCTAATAATAAGCGCAGTTTATCGTGTAACTTCAGTTTTTCAATTAATATCAAATCCGATGCATCTTTCAGAACGCTCATCTCAGTTTGAAGGATGCGATTCTGTTTATTTTGCATACTTTCCTTCTCTCGCGTTAGTGTCAGTTCATCCTCTAGCTTCTTCTTCTCACCCTGTAACGTCTCATTTTCAGCTTCCAATTCATTCATCTTAGTCTCAAGTGTTTCTTGCAGGCTTTCCTTCTCTCGCATTAGTCTCAGTTCATCCTCTAGCTTCTTTTTCTTACCTTGCAACTTCTCATTTTCAGCTTCCAGTTTGTTCTTCTCAGTCTGAAGTGTTTCTTGCATGTTTTTCTTTTCTTGTCGCATATCATCCTCCAGCTTCTGTTTTTGAGCTTCAGAACGTCTCTTTTCTGCTTGCAACTCCACAGCCTGTTGATGCACTGTCTCAAAGCTCAGATATATCCGGGAAAAAGATCCTTTCTTGTTCAGTCGCCTTCGACACTGAGGGCAGGTCTTTTGCAAAATCATCCATTTTGAAAGGCAATCCTTGTGGAATGTATGCCCACATTTGGCTGCCACCAGGACGTGACTTTCAATAAAAATATCGGTGCAGACCATGCACGATACATTCATTTTTACTTCGGTTCGTTCAGTAAAATAATATAACGATCAGCATTATAAAATAATTCATTTCGCAGAAAAATAATGCAGACTCAGCAAGGACACAAAACTGCAAACTGTCAACAAATTATATAGTGCCACGCTTGAATTTTCCCGCCAAATTTCAAAAATACTGTTGATTGTTTATAATTATTTCTTTCTGTTTCTTCGCTTAGGCATTCAAAGTAGGAACACGACAACTATTTTATTTCCGGAACAGAAAGGTACTTTCGCAATGGCGGCCTTCGTAATCTATCTAGTATATGCGGAAAAAATATGGCAGGGAATCTCAGTAATCTCACAATTTGTTAACCGAACTTTAGTGGCAGCAACTTTCCATTTGAGGCTGACATACAATATTTATGGTTGAAATGTTTCAGGGTGAAACTATCGGAACGAGATTTTGTGAAGATGCGGACTGTGCGTTTGCAAGGCCTGGTGCTCAGCTTATTCGTCAGACGAAGTGGTCTTCTAGCGGTACGGGACCTGGCCTGGGAGGTGGTCCGGACGGGACTGGGGGGGATGTGGGGCAACAAGGGTGCGACGGGGCTGCGCCTCGCGCTGGGTGGCGTCAGCCTTTGTATTATTAACACCCATCTACCCCCTCACGATCACAATACTGAGGCCCGGGTCAACGACTACAACGCCATTGTACAGCAGATGCGATTCCCGAAACATCAACCTACGGAAATGATATTTTTCCACGAGTAAGTGGTTTTTTGGGTGAGGTTTAAGAGTGGCGAATCCAGCCTGTTAATTTTCAGCGTTTTTTAAAGACCTAAATGATCCGTCGAAAGCGCTCGTCTCCTTTGCCACGGTAGAGAGAGATATATAGGCAAGTCTGAGGTTATTTTTGCTGGACCGTAAGCCCTTGGTCTAAGAATTGGTTTACCCAAATAGTAACAAAGTATTATCCACCAATCACCTGTTATGATTTTTAATTTGGATCTGATTATGTTTTAGTTACGTGGTTTGGCTGGGGGATCACAACTTCCGACTAGACGAGTCATTAAGCCAGGAAGAGGTCCTGAGTAAAATCAGAGCCGATGAGCTGGAGTGGTTACAAGAGCGGGAACAGCTCAAACAAGTTATGACAACCGGAAAGGCTTTCAGCGAGCTCAAAGAACCTGAGTTCCGGTTCCCGCCAACTTTCAAATTTATTTTCCACACCTCAGATTATGATTCTAAGTGAGTACGCCTTCTTAAGGGCCACCATTCATTCGCTATTTTTTTACGTTCCGATTTCAAACGTTGTAAGAAAACTATTGGATATTTAAATATTCTGAAGTATAATACGTCTTTATAACATCATTACTCATGAGGCTATGTTGTGATTTTACGATCGAGTGATTTTTGTCACCAAAAAAATTGTCCAAAATTAACCGATCGTGAAATCACAACATAGCCTCATGAGTAATGACGTTAAAAAGGCATATTATATTTCAAAATATTTAAATATTCAATAGTTTTCTCACAAAGTTTGAAATCGGAACGTAAAAAAATAGCGAATGTATATTCAGCCTTAAGTTTGAAGGTGTGTGAGTGAAAGTTTTTGGTGAATTGTTGCAACTATTTGAGTTTGAGAGAAATGTTCTAAAGCTTCAATATTTCTATCGTTTGAAGTTAGTTAACATGTCTTTACGTAGGTACATCTACTTATTTCCTGAGTTTGTAAACTATGCTATTTTCTAACGCGTGTAAATGAAAAACATTAGAAACAAAATAAAGGGTCCGACAACAGTCGCACTTAACTTTCTCGCCCAGAATGATTTTTTTTTTTGTTTTTTTGAGATTTTTTTGCGGGCGTAATTTTTAAGCAATCCAAAATCGGTTGAAAACGACCCACGAGCATCTATCTGAGATCACTCATACCAAATCTCACGTCTGTCATTTTATTACTGTAGTCCCAAATGCGTTCCGACCATTCAAAAACGTGGTTTCTCATTCTCAACTCATTTTCGACACTTTTTTGACTACAACGGCCGTAATTTTGAAGATAACAAAATTCTGTTCGACAGATGTTTAAGTTACATGGTTCTACACAAATTTACCAAATTTCATGACAATCGGTCAATAAATGTGAATGGCGCCGAAACGATCGAACTTTGGTCCAGAACGGCCGTAATTTTCAACCAATTCAATTTTAGTTGCAAAAGACCTCGAAACATCTATTTGTCAACACACATACCAATTTTCAGTGTTATAGATTGAAAAGTGTACCGTCGGCGCTTGTCAGACTAACCAAAAACACGATTTTTGAATTATTTTGGCGGTTTTTTAACAATAGCGGCCGCAATTTTTGACCAATCAAAAAATCCTTGAAAATGTGTCTCGGCAGTAATTTTAGACAGGTCCATACCAAATTTCATCAAAATCAGATGAACGGTATAGGCGCTAGAGCACTGCACGGACTGACGGACGGACTGACGGACGGACGGACGGACGGACAGACTTTTTCCAGAAACCACTTTTTTGGACTCAGGGGACCCCCAGGATCATGGGAAACCCAAAATCTCAATTTCGAAATTTTGCACGAAAACAATACTTTCTCGCCATATATGGCTAGCGAGAAAGTAAAAATTTCATATAACGTTAATCCAACCGAGTTATACTTCTCTTAACATTGATTATTTTATAATTCTCAGGAGAAGACCAGCGTGGACGGATCGTATCCTATACAGAGTAACAGAGAACGCTTACGAGAACCTGACGCTTGCAATCCAGCCGGAACGTTACACCAGCCTGCCGGAGTATTCCCAAAGTGACCACAAGCCTGTCATTTGTCAGTTCAAGCTTAAAGTATTTGCTGATCACGTGGATCGAGTCGTTGAATTCGCACCCTTAGTAGACTGGGTGGCGGACCGCGAGAACTACGTTACCGTCACGTTAGGTGATGACGTTACAGCCAATGATTTTGACTGGATCGGTATCTACAAGGTAAAAAAAAACCACCTGCAAAACTTAAAAACATTGTTATTTCAGCGAATATTCTCTATTTTTAATTAATTTTGTATGGCAAAAGTAAAAATTACAACTTCCGGAAAGCTTACATTTAAATAGCGCCTGTTTGTTGAAAGAAGTTCTGATGTGAGAAATGTATTGTTTTCTTCAGGCGGATTTTTCTTCCCTCGATGACTACATATCATTCTTATACATCAATCCTCGACCGAGTACGGAGGAGTCACCGCGAAGGGATCTCCGTGCGGGGTGGGACAAGAGGGTGTCGTTGACTTTTCCCGATCAATCTGTACGTGAGCCTGGTGACTACTGCCTGCTCTACATTACTGAAGACTGGGGCAGCGTTTTGGGTGTCAGTAGTATCTTCCACGCCACATCCTCATCTAGCGGTAAGATACCACAATTTATTATGCCGGTCCAAGTAGAGTGGTGTGTTTCAAAAAATCCCACCTGTACTGGCTCGACTGTTGTCCACCTTATTCTTGAATGAGAGTTACGACTCCCATTGTTCTCAAGAAAACAAAGGGTTGAAAAAGAAGTAGACTTAAGAAGAAGGGGTCACAATGATCTAAAAGAGTTTAGCAACGACAATTGACATTTGTGTAGTCTGTCCACCCCTGCATATCACTGACGTCACTCTCATCCAACATTGAGGTGGGTTTCAATAGGCCAGTCCATTTGGAGCGCTAGTGAATGTCTGCCAGGATGATTTAGTAAGATTTCCTCTCTAAAAATGTATTCTTGTACTTTACCTATCTCTCTCGTTTTGTGTTTCATTTGTTTTGTAGATTTGACTCTGCTTGGAAATTTTGACCTATGAATATTTGGTGTTTGTTAATGGAGCTCGGAAGAGAAGCCACTCTGTTGCTGTTCTTCTAACTACCAAGTAAAAATAACTTTGAAGTTTGAGGTCCCGAGATATTTCGTAGTAATTAACATTCGATTTCAGCTATTCATTGTTTCCTATACACTATTTTCAAACGTGAAGGACCTAGTGGCTTAGAGCAATTTTTTCTTTAATTATTGCAAACAAACGGAGGTTCCTGTTCGCACTGGTTTGCAATAATTTTATGAAAAAAACCCTTGTACCCTCTGTTTCAGAATTTAACAAGGGTTTTATTTGAAGCCCTTCAAAATTTCCCTAAGTGAAGAAATTGCATTTGATGACTGAGGCTACCACTTGGTAGGTAAGAGCCGTGCGTTTGAAAATTAGCCTTATTTGTCATGGAGCGTGGCATTTCACCTAAGAAGTCTTGCGCGGCTAGTCTTTGCGACCATATATATTTGATTCCTTTTTTTCTGCACACTCTATGAGGAAACTATTGGGTATTTAAATGTTTTGAAATATAAAATGTCTTTTTAACGTCATAAATTAAGAGGCTATGTTGTGATTTCACGATCGATTAATATTGGGCCTTTTTTGGTGACGAAAATCACTCGATCGTAAAATCACAATATAGCCTCTAAATTTTGGCCGTTAAAAAGACATATTATATTTCAGACGAGTTTGTGGTCACCCTTAAGAGGACGCTATACCTGACGATGCATTTTTTGCCGCCCATAAGATTAACATTGCGAGCGGCGATTCATTTTCAAGGTTTACCCTTGGTTGGAAAGACACAAAATTTTGCCTGTACCTAGCCCTAACAATGTTCTAGGGAGTGTTCGAAGCAGATTTCCCAATTTCACACTGGTTTCTTTTATTGCAACTGTTTTGCAAATGCTAGCATCGCATACCTCAAGAAAAGTGCTGTATCTCGAAAACCAGTAAAAAAAATGGGAAATCTGCTTCGAACACTCCCTAGAACATTGTTAGGGCTAGGTACAGGCAAAATTTGGTGTCTTTCCAACCAAGGGTAAACCTTAAAAATGAATCGCCGCTCGCAACGTTAATCTTATGGGCGGCAAAAAATGCCCGTTGAGGCAAAACATTTTTTTTCGCGATTTACCACAAAAGACTAGCCGTACATCACTCATTAAGCACCATAGTGGAGAGTTTTCGTTGTCACTGCTCTCGTAGTCTGCTCCTACGTTATTTGTGAATGTTGTGAGCAGTGTAGTTTTATCCAAGATCGATACATTAGGAATTTTCCAGCGGATAGATCCCAAACTGGATACATGACTCCAAGTGGGCACCTAGATTCATTGAGGATTTTCCTCCTTCAGTTCCCTCAGCTCTCTCAAATTTTAAAATACATGGGCAACTATTGTAGTTTCTAATTTAAAAAATACTTTATAGGTTGCAGAGAATTTGTCAGTCTTTTCCTACTTAGTTTAAAATTTCATAAAAAAAAAAAATTGATTTTTTTTTTGCTTGAAAATTGTATTGCAACTGCATACTCGTCTTCAACGGTCGGTTTAGCGATCAGACCCCTTTTTACTATTTTGTATTTTTTCAGGTCCTTGTCAGCTCGTAGGCTTTTGATATATGGTACGTTATACTTATTATTTAATTTTTTTTACCGCTTTTGGTGTGGTTTTTTTTTTTTTTGACGAATTTGGCATGGAACGTTGGTCTGACAGAAAGGGCACTGCTAGCTTTCGTCGTCTGTTTCACACTAGCACTAACCTTCACTAATATTAGCCGTACACAGTGTCGTGAAGTTCGCTTAGAATCACGAAGAGAAGAAGTAAGTAAGGCCAGTAATCAGTAATCGCCTGTTATTGATTTCAGGTGCTGTTCTAACTCCTGCTTCCCAGCGAAGAAGCTCTCTGGACTCAAAGAACTCCTCAAGTTCCGCCCTCTCCGCCAGCCCCAACCGCGCGAGAAAACTATCTCCATCAAATTATCGATCTCGTAGGAGAGATCGATCTAGCTCCGACTCATCAGACTCATAGTGATCGTAGCGCCCAGTTCGGCCGAAAATATTCAGCCGCTCGACTCGTTCCTACGGATCGTTTTGACAAGCCCCCTTCAGGACGATTTTTTTTTCGGCCAGTTTACGGTTCTAAATTGATAAGTAAAAAAATTTTTTGTGCTCTACAGCATTTATCTTCTGAAAAAATATGAAATGAAGTGAGATGAGTGTGATAACAGGATGGTTATTTTACTACCCATGCTAGTCTGTGTTCAATAACCGCACTGTTTGGCATTTGAAAAATAATTGACTATTCCAGTCCCGTGACTAAAATATGGTGTGAACGTTACTGGCATTTAATGAGTAAAATCATTTTCGAAACAGTTTCTCAATATTCTTGAAAATTCGAAGAAAAATCCATTGAATCTGTTGGATTTTTGGCTCTGGTGATTCTAGTTACATTTGAATTTATCAGTTAATGATTTTTTATGGTGATAAAAAAAGAGCACTCTTACAGATAAAAGTAATAAGTACGCCATTCTCGTTCCACTAATTGTGTGTAACCTATTGCCACTCGGTATTTTTGTATCTACCTAGCTATCTCCCTAGTTACGAATTTAGAATATCTACCTATTTAATAAGGTGCCTTTTATTGCTAATCTCACGTATTTATATACGAGGCAGTACGTACAATAAAACAGAAATTTTTCGTACCTGCTTTAGAGGCACTTACCTACCTATGCCCGCATGGCATCTAATCTTAGGCTACCTACCCAGAGTGACTCAAAGCTGACTTTGTTGGTTGTGTTTGGTGTCAAATCAGTTGTGCAATAAAATAAGCTATTTATTTTTGTATAAACATACTTTTTTACAACTAGTAGGTAGGTACCTACATATTCACATCCACCTACCTACCAAAGGATCTAGGTAACATTTTTACAGCTAGGGTAAGTCTAGTTTTGGACAAAATGGATAAATTACGTTCCTAACAAACGTTTTTTAAGATTAGCTACCTACAGGAAGAAAATTAATGATAATTTTTTGTGTTGACCAGAAAAAAAGTTAACGGTTGATCCTTGATAAGTAAATAATAGAAATTATTAGTGGAGTAGTTTCCTTGAATTTGTAAATGGTAAATAAATAAAAAATGATATTTCAATTTGTGAAAGGCCATAAATATAAAAAAAAAAGAAACAATGAAATTTGTATAAAAAAGCTATAAAAAATTAAATAAAAATTTTAAATTTTCCATTTTGGGCCCTAAAAAAGCGGGGAATTGCTTCAGCAACTCAAAGGGCCCCAAAAATGTTTATTTTGATATGACTCAGAATGGACGAAAGAAATATGTGAGATCATTTTATTAAAGCAGTATTCTGTATTATCAGTATTTTAGGTGAAATTAAGTAAATTACTAGTAGTACGATGTCTACCACTGGTGTGCTGCCGTTTGTTCGGGGCGTGGACTTCACTCGGAATGATTTTAGCGTAAGTTCATGTGGAATCTCTATAGATAACCTACTCTTGCATTCCTATTGTTGTAGATAGAGATTCTCAAATTCCGGACGTCTTATAGCTTTTCGAATTTTACAAGAATATCTTATGCTATATGAAACAAACTTGGTTTATAGCAGTCACTAGTATCTAGTATGGTTGACAGCACGGTTGGGGTAAAGCTCAACTTGGACGATACAGCGCTATAATTCTTCTATTTCATTCATGAATAACACCTATTGTGGGTAACGAACCCGGAACCTTGTGCTGTTCTGCTTGCAGCAGTGGTGTGAACTGACACAGCTCTAGACTTAATGGATAAGGTGTACTCATCGCACTTCTGCCGATACTTGCTTCCGATTGTCGCACGACACTGCGACTACTTCGGAATGTACTTCTTACTTGTTCCCAATGAGGCAATAACAGATTTCTTGGCTCGTTGACTGGCGGATGGGGTTCGAATTTTTCATTTTCCACAATGATTCCCCTATAGCGGCGGCTCACTCTGCCGCTTGGTGCACCTGGTTACGGGTCGCACTGACTGGAGGATATTTTTAGGTAGATTTCGAAGAAAAATCTACCTATTGTAGTCGTACCAGTAGTCTCACTTTTGAAAAATTTCTTCACAGTTCTTTTTATGACCCCTGGATCCCAAAACCACCATCAGTTCAAAAGTTTATATATATATATATCTATCTATCTATCTATATATATATCTATCTATCTATCTATATATATATATATATATATATTATATATATATATATATATCATTTTCACTTCCTTGTGAACACGCTAGCAGCCGTATTTTTGAAAAATAATTGGTTTTGACTATGTAATAAAATATAAGGGACTAAAATCTCGGTCGAGTTCGTTAATGGGGGAAATCGGACCAAGGGGGGGGGGGGGGGGAAATGGGGGGACTTTTTCTAAATCTGGCTTTTTGGCCATAACTCCCTTAATATTGCAACTAATGAAACGTAGTTTTCTCTGAGGGTCGTCTAACAGTACTGCCTACAACTTTTCTTTGTAACGTTTTTTGATCCCACCCTTAATGGTTGAATAGGGGTGGAAAAAGAGGGTTTTGCGCACAAAAAAATTCATAACTTGTGTCCTAGGGGTGTTATCGAGTTCTTTTGTTTTGTAATGCATTTGCCTCAATATTACCTACAACTTTTGTCTGAAAAAGTTTTTCGTCCGACGCACCGTTTAGGCAGGGGGTGGGGGGTTGAATTTTCAAAACGTCATAACTCACTTATTTGGTGAGATATTGAGTTTTATATTTTTGCTATGAGTTTCTATTAATAATATCTACAACTTTTGTCTGAAAAAGTTTTTTGTAAAATCACTTTCATTTTCTTGTTAAGGGGGGGGGGGTGGGGGGTTGAATTTTCAAAACGTCATAACTCACTTATTTGGTGAGATATCGAGTTTATTCTTTTTGCTATGAGTTTCTATTAATAATATCTACAACTTTTGTCTGAAAAAGTTTTTTGTAAAATCACTTTCATTTTCTCGTTAAGGGGGGGGGGGGGGGGTGAAATTTCAAAACTCAATTCCTCCGTTGTTATTGTAGAGAATGCATTTGGGTCAACTGGAAATCTTCTTAACCGTCTTCCTCAATGATTTTAGACAGCTTTTAGTGGATGGAAGTATAATCTTCGAAATCTACCTACGCCTTTCGGGGCTGCCGAAAGGGATTTTTTTATATATGGAACAGCCGCCCGAAGGGCGGCTGCTGCTTAAACCCCTGTGATTCACCTCTAGCGGCGGCTCACTCTGCCGCTTGGTGCACCGAGAAGTGCGATGAGTATACCTTTACCGACTTAATAGCTGAGGGTTGGGGGGGACAAGCCCAGCAACTAGACCGTTTCAAGAACTCTCCATTGTGCTCAGCTGGCAGCACTACCAAATACCAGCTCCCCAGCCATCGTGTAAACGATGGGGACCTACAGTTTTAGGTGGGTTCCGAACCACCACAGCCTCGATATACATTTCACTTGACATGTTGAACATATCAGAGGTGAATGCCGAGCAGAAAAACTTTTTGGTAGGATCGGGATCGAACCGGTGTGACCCGGCTCTCACTGCTCCTCAAAAGTCGACCATGTAGTCCACTGGGCTATCGAGGCCTTCCAGGGGCCCTTTACAGCGGGGACGAAAAACCCTGAACCTAGACTTACTTACCTACATTGTTTGACTTTATTACTTATAATTTTCAGACGTACAGCTTTCCGGCCACCGTAGGGTTGATGACTGGGGTTCAATGGCTGAAGCTAGATCGAACCAATTTATCGGAAATACCCGAAGAGCTGGGAAGACTTGCAAAGTTGGTAAGCAATGTCTACATCTTCTTCTACTTGCTATAGGGTCGCATTATGACGCCCTTGGCTTCGAGCGCTCACACACTCTTGAGTAGTTGAGAGAAGTCACGGTCAGACTAGGCAACCTCTTGAATTGACAGATCTTGCAAGACAAAATGTATTCGAAATCTAAAAAGTTTCTCTGTGTTCTAGGAACATTTATCATTGACGCGGAATAACTTGGAAAAACTCTACGGTGAGCTGACAGAACTGAATTGTCTACGCACATTGAACGTACGCCACAACAAGGTATTTCTAGCATTAAAATCATTGCTATTAGTTTAAGGAGTCACTTGGTGCTTATTCAGGCTCTGTTTACTGAGCTCAAAGTATGGAGAAGTGTCCTTATTACATCTACACACAACAACCCCAACATACTTCTACTTTAGGGGAAAATTCTCTATTGTGCCAGTAAGCTGGTGGAGCCCCCAAGTAAGCACCTATATAGGTACGTTTTGAACGGGGTAGAACTTGTGAACTCTCTGTAATGTGGACGCCTTTGCGTTTTACTCATTAGAAAAACGTAAGAATAAACAATTTTACTCATGGTGTTTTTATTTCACTGACCCGTAGGGGGAGAAGAACATAAATATGGTTGTTTCTCTTCTCAGTTAAAAGCTTCTGGCCTGCCTCAGGAACTGTTCATGCTCGAAGAACTGACAACGCTGGACCTAAGTCATAATAACCTGAAGGAAGTGCCGCAGGGGCTAGAGAAGGCGCGGTCTCTCCTGGTTCTCAACCTCAGCACCAACCAGTAAGTTTTCCCGTTAGTTCAGGAGTCGCGCCGCTTTGTTTCCGAGCGGTCACTGTGTCCGGCTTGTGTCCTGACAGGTCTGGATTCGAATCCCGGAGAAAACGATGTTTTTTTTACGCTTACGGCTTTTTTTTATTCGGTTTCGGCTCAACTTCTGTAGTATTATGCACATAAAAAAAGTTGATGAGTCAAATCAGATCAGTAAACACAGCTTCACCGGAGAATTAAAACTAAAAATGCGTATAAAAATTATTAAAAGAAAAATCACACAGCAAAATTATCTGCTAGAGGGTACGTCCACCATACTCGGTTAACGGTTAAACTCCAGTTAAAGTCAATTTTTAACGAGGAATAATTGGAAGTTAACCGAGTATGGTGGGACGCACCCTTAATAGGATAAGCGCCCACCTGCTAAACCAGCTCAGATTGATTGTGCTCAGCTGCGACCACCAGTTACCCAGCCATCGTGTGGGGACTTCTCTGGCAACGGTGCTTTCACATAAACGTAGAAAATAGAACATACACGTATTGAACGTGTATACTTAGTTTTGATGGATTTAAGTGGAGAGTTTTGTCAGAGGATCTCGATAACAATGTTACCAAGGTACTTAAAAGCGAGTGAGAACCGCGGACCATGGACCCAATTGAAGAAATCTAATCACATGTATTTTGCTTACATTCCACATTGGACTTGTTTTCTTGATAACATGGTTTCCTATAAAGCCAGTTACATCACGCTCGTGGGGAATGATTGTGTTCAAAATGCGTTTACTGATTTTGTTAACTATCTTTGCATCGGCTTTCGCCAGACAGTTTTTCAACCCTGTGCTTACTGGGGACCATCCTGACCCTGGGGTCATTTTTTACGAAGGCTATTATTATGCAGTGACAACTTCCAACCCTTCTATACCCGATAAAGTCCCCATACAAGTCTCGGCTGACCTTCAGAACTGGAACTTTATGGGATATGCACTTCCTTCGTTTAACCTCCCAATCTACTCTGGCCCTGATCGAGAATATTGGGCTCCAGAAATTCACCAAATTGCTGAAGATGAATTCCGGTTGTATTTTACTACGCGACACGTCGAAACGGATCGGCTCTGCATCGCCGTGGCATTCTCCAATAACGTCGCTGGTCCTTACGTCCCCATGCCTTCGCCCATAGTACTGGACCTTAGTATGAACGTTTTGGATGCCACCGTGATCCATGATGTTGGACGAATGTATTTGGTCTGGAAAGGTGGAGACGAGTGGTTGTACGGACACGAACTGACGCCGGACGGTCTTGGTTTCATCGACGGTGAGACGAAGCTTTTGATGCGGAATGACTTACCGTGGGAAGGACCAGTCGTTGAAGGGCCGTGGTTCGTTCGTCGCCCAGACGCTTGGTACATGTTCTACTCTGGGAACGGATTTTGCGGGGACGTTTACGCTGTGGGCGTTGCCAGGAGTCAGGACCCCCTTGGACCCTACGAAAAGAGAGGCGATCCAATCTTGGCGTCGGATGACCGTTTTAAGGGCCCGGGACATTGCAGCGTCGTGGCAGATGTTCTATCGAATGATATGGTTATGGTTTACCATGCTTTCATTGCGGGACAAGTCTGCCCTGATCCCTTCCCTAGGGTGATGCTGTCTCAAAGTGTTGGCTGGGGGCCTGACGGTTGGCCATTTATGATTCCCAACTAGGGAACATAAGTGAATAGCCACCTACTCATCCTAGAAGCATCATTACTCGTAGATAAGGAAATTTGCAACGCTATGTGGATTCAACCGTCAAATCTTTTTATGAAGAAAGACACCAAAAAATTGCCTTCGCCATTGAATCGACTAGTGTTTTTACAACGGGATGCTCCAGTACCCCATCAGCTATCAGAATATCAGTTGAAGTGCTTTGCTTTTTATCGGTTACCATACGATTACCTTCCACTCTTTTTCAATCACAATTCAAGAGGTCTTCACTGCTGCTATATATAGGTATAAAAGTGCTGGGCCTGTGTCAGTTGGCTTCGAAACATGCCGCTGCTAATTATTTTAGTATTTCTTGCCGTGGGTTCAGCTTCGGCCCGCCAGTTTTTTAATCCCACACTGAACAATGCTGATGTCCCTGACCCTGGCGTGATCCTGTATGAGGGGCAGTACTACGCCGTCACTACCTCTGATCCTGGAATCCCCGACAAGGTTCCGATTCACGTCTCCAATGACCTCCAAAACTGGAACTTCATGGGGTACGCCTTGCCCGCTGCGAATCTACCCATCTACTCTGGCCCTAACCGTGAATACTGGGCACCGGAAATTCACCAGATCGGGGACAACGACTTCCGGTTGTTTTTCACTACCCGTGATATTCAGTCGGACCGGCTGTGTATTGGTGTGGGTGTGTCCAACCGTGTGATGGGGCCCTACGTCGTAACGTCGCAACCGCTTCAGCTCGACCTGTCGCAAGATAACCTGGACGCAACACTCGTCCAAGATGACGGCCGCAAGTTCCTCGTGTGGAAAGGGAACGAGTGGATGTTTGGTCGAGAGCTAAATCCGGATTGTTTGAGTTTCGCCCCTGGGAGCGAGACACGTCTGCTGATGCGCAACGATCTGCCGTGGGAGGAGGCCGTCATCGAAGCTCCGTGGTACGTCCGCCGCCCGGATGCTTGGTACATGTTCTACTCGGGCAATGGGTTCTGCGGGTTTCGGTACGCTGTTGGTGTCGCCAGGAGTCAAGACCCCCTTGGACCCTACGAAAAACGAGGAGATCCTATCCTCGTGTCGGATGACCGCTTCATCGGCCCTGGCCATTGCAGTGTGGTGCAGGATTTGTTTTCTAATGACATGGCTATGGTTTATCATTCGTATGTTCAAGGCCAAGTTTGTTTCCCATTCCCTAGACTTCTGATGTCTCAGAGTATAGGCTGGGGTGGCGATGGGTGGCCCTTCATGATTCCCAATTAATAAATGCGTACAATAAAAGTATCAACAGAATAATTGTTTTTAGTGCCATCTTTCCAGTCTGAAATATAATGCGGAATCGGAACATTTTTGTCATTCTTCGTCAAAGTAATTTATGACTTAAAAAAACTGTTTCTTACTTTGTTCAGATGCTTTTTCCTGCATGCAGAACTAACATTTTATCCTGGACCTTGTGTCCCTATCCTTGGGTCCGTGGCATATTGCTTCATGTCTTCGTCTTGGTCAGGATTCATTCCTTAGGGTTAGGGGATAGAGTGGGGGATTTTGGCAGGAATATCTGGAATGGATGGAGGTAAGGGGTGGTGCTGACTGGTGGTCATCAGTCGGGCTCATAGCTGACCCTTGCTTACCTCCCCTTTGAAGCAGATGGTTTCGGGGTAAGACATTGAATTTATATTAGGTATATTCTTTCCGCGTATGACCAAGCAAATTCGCTGTCAGACATTGAGATGAGGACCGAACTATATCTTATCAGTCCTTAGCAATTTCTCGTGAATATTGATAGGAGTTTATGTTTACTATAAAGGCTCCACATTATTCGTTTCCGAGGACAAGTTTGTAGTGTAAATAAGATGAAGCTGTTCATTGTGATCGCTTGTGTTCTTTCCACGGTGGCGGCTCGGGTGTTTAACAATCCCGTGCTGGGTGGTGCGGACTACCCTGACCCAGGTGTGATTAAGTACCAAGGGCAGTACTACGCTGTCACTACTTCCTGGAACACTGAGCCCGACAAATTCCCGATTCACGTTTCCAAAGACCTTCAAAACTGGGATTTCGTCGGGTACGCCCTACCCAACGCCTACTTGCCCGCTTGGGCTGTCAGGGGTAACGAGTTTTGGTGGGCTCCTGAGATACATCAGGTTGGTGAAAACGATTTCCGTTTGTTTTTCACCACTGAAGACGCTGAAACGGGCCGCCTTGGTATTGGTGTTGGAGTGTCTAATAACGTTACCGGTCCTTTCGTTGTTCAACCCAGAGTCCTTCAAGTTGATGTAACTCAAAGTAACCTTGATGCTACCTTAGTTCAAGATGGAAACCGGAAAGTTCTCATCTGGAAGGGTGATGTTTGGATGTACGGCCGGGAAATGAATCCAGACGCGTTAAGCTTCGTGGAAGGAAGTGAAATCAAGATGCTTTTCCGTAATGACTTACCATGGGAAGAAGCTGTGATTGAGGGTCCGTGGGTGGTGCGTCGGTCCGATGCTTGGTACATGTTCTACTCAGGGAACGGATTCTGCGGGGACCGGTACGCCGTCGGAGTAGCTAGAAGTCAGGACCCATTAGGAGTCTACGAAAAGCGGGGAGATCCTATTCTTGCTTCTGATGAAGCCTTCAAAGGCCCTGGGCATTGCAGTGTGGTGCGCGATGTCAACGAAAATGATATGGTGATGGTCTACCACGCATTTGTCGCTGGTCAAGTTTGCGCCCCGTTTCCGAGGATCATGATGTCGCAGAGTGTTGGTTGGGGAGCTGATGGGTGGCCTTACATGATTCACAACATTTTATCATGAATGGGCGCATTATGATCATATTAAATTAAATAAGAATGCTTATCTGATAATTAATTATTGTTCTTTACCTCGCAGGTGTTTACTTGAGGGAATGCCGCATCAGTACTACCTATAAGTACTTCTCAAGAGTGTGTGAGTTGGTTAAGTGCTGATAACCTGTTTGTCCGATTCGTTAGAGTGCGGTCTCAATCAGTTTGAGCTGTCTTATCAGTCACTACCGAACCTTATTGAATCGATTGCTTGTTGTTGCCCTGATTAAAGCCCTATAAAGCGTTCGTGCCCACTATTGTATGGAGAGTTACGTTTCACCATGCGTTTCCTCATCTTAGTAGCGTTCGCCATCACTTCGGTGTGTGCCCGGCAGTTCAACAACCCAGTGCTGGGGGGCGCGGACTATCCTGACCCAGGTGTGATTAAAGTCAATGGCCAGTATTATGCAGTGACCACTTCCAATAACCCACAGCCCGAAAAGTTTCCTATCCACGTTTCGAACGACCTCCAAACATGGAACTTTGTTGGATATGCATTGCCTGCTGGTTATCTTCCTGTGTGGTCAAACAAGGACCGTGAATACTGGGCACCGGAAATCCACCAAATCGGAGATAACGATTTCCGCATATTTTTCACCACCCGTGATATTGAAACTGATCGGCTTTGCATTGGTGTTGGTGCCTCAAACAACGTATTGGGACCATACGTCGTTCAACCTCGCCCTCTTCAGTTGGACCTTGGCCAAAGTAACCTCGACGCAACCCTCGTGCAGGACGGAAACCGCAAGATACTCATCTGGAAAGGAGACGAGTGGATGTTTGGACGTGACCTTAAACCAGACTGTTTGAGCTTTGCTGATGGGAGTGAAACCAGGCTCATTATGAGGAACGATTTGCCCTGGGAGGAGTTTGTTATTGAGGCTCCGTGGTACGTTCGTCGCCCGGACGCTTGGTACATGTTCTATTCAGGGAATGGCTTCTGTGGAGACCGGTACGCCGTGGGAGTTGCCCGGAGTCAGGACCCCTTGGGACCCTTCGAAAAACATGGTGACCCTATTCTAGCATCGAATGATCCTTTCAAGGGGCCGGGGCACTGCAGCGTCGTACCTGACGTCAATGGAGTCGACACTGTGATGGTCTACCATGCGTACCTCGCTGGACAAGTTTGTGATCCTTTCCCTCGACTGGTGTTCTCTCAGAGTGTTGGCTGGGGTCAAGATGGCTGGCCCTTCATGATTCCAAACTAAGACGTTTTCGTTATTTCTCAATAAATTACTACTTGCAGTCCTTCCCTTATTAACTGTAACGGAAATTACTCAAGAGAGTGATTCAGAAAGTTAGGAAACAAACCTTTTGCATTACCTATGGCTTGACAGCCTGCGTTCTACAGGGTCAAAAGTACAGGTAGCACCAAAATGTTAATGACATCGGTTTATAAAAGTAGTTTCGAAATGTGATACTTCAGTTTGGTCGATTCCTCAATGTTTTAGTTACCATAGAGAGATTGCGCTATAAGAAATGTCTACGAACTTTTTATTAAAAGCCATATTTTCAGTCATACAAATCTATATTCATAAGATGAGGAAATCAATCTCCTATAGTCATATTTCGTGGCCAGTTGTTGTCGCCCCATTTCATTGAAGTCGAAAACATCAGGCGATAGTTATCCCCACAGATGGCGCCGGCCTTCCAACCATGGTGCACGAACACATACCCTTCCCCATCAGTGTCCCTTACTATGCTCCCATGACCAGGACCTTTGAATTGATCATTTGACACAAGTAGTGGGTATGGTAGCTTCTCGTAAGGACCCGCAGGTGATACTGTACTGCGTGCTACCCCGAATGCGTACTTATCCGTACAAAAGTCGTTTCCAGAATAAAATAGGTAGTGGTATCCATTGCGGAAGATGTACCACGGGCCTTCGGCAGTTGGCCCTTCCCATTCTAGATCGGGTTCGAAGATGGGGATTGTAATGTCGTCTTTGAAGGCAAGTCCATCTTCAGTAAGGTTCCGCATTCGTATAAATTGGGCTCCGACCCAAGCGAGGATGAGTTGACCTTCGTGGTTGATGATCGTTGAGTCTACCACCCACATGCCAGGAACTACCAGAAGAGGTTTTTCTAGGGAGGTGTAGGGTCCCGTCACCGACGAAGATGTAGCCACACCTATCGCAAGAAGGTCGCTCGCTACGTCACGTGCCGTGAAATACACATGGAATCTGTGAAAAGTAATATGATTGTTTGATTCTTTTTCCAAATGTTCATGAAATTTATGTCGATGCTTTGGTGGTTTGGAACTCACCTAAACTGTAGGTCCCCATTGTGCTGGGGTGCTGGCATTTGGTTGTGCTGCCGGCTGAGCACGAGAAAGTATTTATTATAATATTGCATACTCATACCTGTTTCCTATGCGATGGATCTCCGGAGCCCAGAAATTGTCGTTGACTCTGGACCAGACTGGGAAGTTGGTCTGATTGAAGACGTATCCGACTAGTGTCCAGTTTTGTAGATCGGTAGAAGTATGGATGGGGTACTTCTCTACTTTATCATTATTGGTTGTTGTGACGGCATAGTAAGCTCCCTCATGAAAAATCACCCCAGGGTCAGGAAAATCACCACCGTCAATCACGGGATTTTGGAACCGCTGGGCACATGCTAAATCGCCCAGCACTACCGTTAGTAAGAACCACCAAGCTGTTTTCGAGCTCATACTGAAATAACTCATATTTGGAATTGTACTGCTTGATATACCTATCAATAATCTGTTGCTAGTCGATTGATAAGAGAGTTCGCGTTGTTTTGAATGAAAACAGGCTGCTACTTATTCAGTATTGGAGAGCTCATTATATCCAGCTGGTTCTTTTGCATGTTCCGTTGGCTCTTCAATGCTAAAGACTCCACTTGTGGCATGTGTCGAATGACACCAACTGGACATTATATTACACCTGACTATACCTGTGTTTACTTTAAGGGAGCCATTAGAAAAGGTAGGTAAGTACATGTAAACCTACAATGCGGGGCTGGTTTGAAAATAATCAAATAACCGAACTTCCTTAATATTAGTTTATTTACATCACACTTTTTTATGCGATCAGCCTCCGATAGTCATGTTTAATGGCCAGTCGTCGTCGCCCCATTTCACAGAACTAGAGAACATGAGACGTGGGTTGTCTCCGCAGACCGCGCCTGCTCTATAGCCGTGGTGGACGAATACATACCCCTCACCATCTGTATCCCGAACAATACTCCCATGGCCAGGACCTTTGAATTCCGCATTTGACACCAATATTGGGTAGGGAAGTTTTTCGTAAGGACCCGAGGGTGACACGCTGCTACGCGCTACGCCCTGAGCGTAATTTACCGTGCAAAAGAAGTTGCCTGAGTAGAACAAGTAGTGGTAGCCATTTCGAAAAATGTACCAGGGACCTTCTGTTGTTGCCCCTTCCCATGGAAGAGTTGCTTTAAAAATTTGCACGGTCTGGTTGTCTTTGAAAGAAAGTCCATCGTCGTTGAGGTTTCTCATACGGATGTACTGATTCTCGACCCAAGCCAACATTAGCTGCCCCTCATAACGGACGATTGTAGGGTCGAACGCCCATGGCCCCGCGACCACATGCAGTGGCTGGTCTAGTGACGTGTAGGGCCCCAACACCGATGAGGAAGTAGCAACGCCGATTCCTAGTACGTCTTTCTCGACATCTCGGGCCGTGAAGTAGACATTGAAACTAAAAGAGCAAAGGACTAAGATAGGAAAATATTGCATAAACGTGTATCTGTTCATGAATTTATGTAGCTACTGTGGTAGTCCTGTGTTAATGCCTGTTAGTGCAGTGCTAAATTGTCGCTTTAGTAGTGAGAGTAGCAGAAAAAGAGTCTTTGACACTCGGACATTCTGTTTCCGTGAACATTTCTCTTTGGGGAAGATAACGTGTTACTGGGGTTCTGACTATTTTATAAGCATGTTTGACTTGCGACTTTAAAGAAATTTTTATGATGCCAGTGTTAGGAGTCAGTGATTACAATACTTATTCCATGTTCCGGATGATAAATGGTTTGTTAACATTATTTGAAACAAGACAGGAATTTTTGTAGTTTTGCTAACCTGTCTCCAATGCGGTGGAGCTCTGGTGCCCAGAACTCAGCATTTGTCCTTGACCATATGGGAAAGTTGTTCTGATTAAAAACGTATCCCTTGAATGTCCAGTTCTGCAGGTCGGTTGAAGCATGGATCGGAAATTTCTCGGGACTTATATTGTTGGTTGTGGTCACTACATAGTAAACACCCTCGTGAAGGATCACTCCTGGATCCGGGTAGTCGCCGTCCAAAACAGGGTTCTGGAACCGCTGAGCTTCAGCTAAGTCGTTCAGTGCTACAGCGAGTACGATAGGCCATACTATTCGCGAATACATAGTGAAGCAACTGAACGTTGTGCCTCTTTTTCAGTTTATATATTGCCCCCAATTATGCTCTGTAGATAACGGTTCTTGAAGATAAGTGTTTTGTTTTGAGGCTTCCTTAATATTTCAGACTAACTAAAGGATGGTTTCTGAAATGCCCTAAGTGCTTTGTGAACGCCAACAACCCCGAAAAGTATTAAGGTCTTTCTTTACAGAACAGAGCGGTCTTTTTAGCAGCATGTGTGTGTTTGTGGAGACATGACAATTTTCATGAACGTTTCTCTTTAAAGAAATTTTTATGATCTCAGCAATTTCTAAATCAAGCTTCCGGATAATAATAAATGGCCTGCTAACATATGAAACAAGCCAGGAATTTTTTTATAATTTTGCTAACCTGTCTCCAATGCGATGGATCTCTGGTGCCCAGAACTCAGCATTTGACGTTGACCATTTGGGAATGCTGGTCTGGTTAAAAACGTATCCCTTCAATGTCCAGTTCTGTAGGTCGGTTGAAGCATGGATCGGATATTTCCCAGGACTTATTTTTTTGGTTGTGGTCACTGCATAGTATACTCCCTCGTGGAGGATCACTCCTGGATCCGGGTAGTCGCCGTCCAAAACTGGGTTCTGGAACCGCTGAGCTTTTACGGTGCCGTCGCTCAGTGCTCCCGCTAGTACGATAGCCCACAGTACTCGTGAATACATAGTAGAGCAACTGAACGTTATGTCTCTTTTTCAGTTTATATTTATATTGCCCTATAGATAACGGTCCTCGAACATAAGTGTTCTGTTTTGCAATGACTTCCTTGTGATCAGTGCTAACTAAACACCAAAAACCCGGTAAGCACTGGGGTGTTTCTTTACAGAACTGAGTTTTCTCTTTAGCAGTATTTGTGGTGATAATCCTTAGTGGTGCCCCCAAAGTGAAAAATCTTACGGATAAATGTTACACTTTGTGATCACCCTAATCTAATCCTGGCACGTGGGAAAAAACGCAATAGGGATATGGTGTATAAGATTCCACTTGAGTTATAGCTATACAATGCCTGTAGGTTTAAAGAACAATAAGTAAACAAACAAACTCTATTGATAAAAAAAGTTATTATTTAGCCTCCGATTGTCATGTTGAGTGGCCAGTCGTCGTTGCCCCATTTCATAGAACTTGAAAACATGTGTCGATGGTTGTCGCCGCACACAGATCCGGTCTTCCAAGCGTGGTGAACAAATACGAATCCTTCATCGTCTGTATCTCGTACGATACTTCCGTGACCAGGACCTTTGAATTGTGCATTTGATACAAGTATTGGGTAGGGCAGTTTTTGATACGGACCGGAGGGTGATACGTTGCTACGTGCTACGCCCAATGCATAATTTTCAGAGCAAAAGTTGTTCCCCGAGTAGAACAAGTAGTGGTAGCCATTCCTGTAAATGTACCAGGGTCCTTCTGTTGTGTCCCCTTCCCATGGAAATTCAGGTCGAAAAATAACCACAGTCTCGTCATCTTTAAAGGAAAGTCCATCGTCGTTAAGGTTTCTCATACGGATGTACAGACTCTCAACCCAAGCCAACATGAGCTGCCCCTCATATCGGACGATTGTTTGGTCCAGCACCCATGTCCCTCCGACCACAAGCAGCGGTTTGTCTTGTGGCGTGTAGGGTCCAGTCACCGATGAGGATGTTGCTACGCCGATTGCTACAAGGTCTGTCTGAACATCTCGGGCCGTGAAGTAGACATTGAAACTAAAAGAGCAAAGGACTAAGATTGAAAAATATTCCTTTAAAGTGCTTTTGTTCAGAGGTTACTAGGTCGTTTAGGAGTATATTAGGTTCTACTATTTTATGCGCTTGCTCAGCGTTTGATTTTGAACAAATTTTTAAGACGCCGGTTTTGGGAAGTACTGTGGGTTTAAGCAGGCTTCCAGACGAATGGCTGGTTGACATCTGAAATTAGACAGGAACAGTTCTAGCTTTGCTAACCTGTCTCCAATGTGGTGGATCTCCGGTGCCCAGAACTCAGCATTTGTCCTTGACCATTTGGGAAAGTTATCCTGATTGAAAATATATCCTTTGAATGTCCAGTTCTGAAGGTCAATTGAAGCATGTATTGGATATTTCTCGGGCCTTACATTGTTGGTTGTGGTCACTGCGTAGTAAACACTGTCGTGGAGGATCACTCCTGGATCGGGGTAGTCCCCCCCGTCCAAGACAGGGTTCTGAAACCGTTGAGCTTCCGCTAAGTCGTTCAGTGCTACAGCGAGTACAATAGGCCACAATATTCGCGAATACATAGTGAAGCAACTGAACGTTGTGCCTCTTTTTATTCAGTTTATATAGGTATATTACCTCCCATTATGCCCTGTAGATAGCGGTTCTTGAACATAAGTGTTTTGTTTTGCAGTGACTTCCTCATGATTTCAGACGAACTAGAATACGGTTTCTGTGATGATTTCAGTGCTTTCTGAATAGAAACAACCCCAAAAAATACAGTTTTTTTTTAGAATAGAGCGATCTTTTTAAAAGTATTCATCTATTTAATTCTCCTTAGCGATACCTCTTAGTGAAAAGTCACTTGTTGTGGTCTCCTTAATCTAATCCTGGCAAGTGGGAGAAAGCGCACCGGGGATATGGTGCATGATATTCCACTTGAGCTCATAGCTGTACAATGCCTGATAGGTTTAAATAACAATATGTTAACAAGGAAACAAGGTGTATTGATAAAAAACTATTGATTAGCCTCCGATTGTCATGTTGAGTGGCCAGTCGTCGTTGCCCCATTTCATGGAACTTGAAAACATGAGTCGGTAGTTGTCGCCGCACACAGCTCCGGCCTTCCAAGCGTGGTGGACAAATACATATCCCTCACCATCGGTGTCTCTTACGACACTCCCGTGACCAGGACCTTTAAATTGGTCATTGGAGACCAGTAGCGGGTACTGACGTTTCTCGTAAGGGCCTGCTGGTGATTTGCTACGCGCTACGCCGAGCGCATACGAGTCATCACAGTAGCCCGCTCCCGAATAGAAGATGTAATGGTAGCCGTTGCGATTGCAGTACCAGGGACCTTCGTTGGTAACCGCCTCCCATGGCTGATCAGGGTAGAGAAGAGTTACCGATATGTCGTCTTTGAATGCTAGTCCGTCGTCGGTGAGGTTGCGAATGCGAATGAACCTGGTTTCAACCCAAATGAACTTGGGATGCCCGTCGTAGTTCATCACTGTTGAGTCCAGAAATATAATACCTGGTTCCTCCGAAACCAAGAATGGACGTTCTGTTGGGATGTATGGCCCGGTGATTGAATCTGATGAAGCCAAACCAATTCCTATATGGTCTGTTGCCGCATCGTAGGCAGTGAAGTATACGTTGAACCTACAAGAAAAAGGAATCGTGGGTTCATGGGTTCAGTTAGGAGGTTAATTTGCTGTTGCCAACCAGATAAACTAAGTTTAATTTATTTTTTTATTTTAAAATATTTTTGTGAACTGTGCGTGTGAACTCGATCGTCTTTAATCGTTAATTGAAGCTGCCAAATTTAGAGAAGGTTGACCTCTCGGTGAACTTTTTAAAATAGGGAAGATTCAGCCATGTGTGGACGCGTATAGGTATGGTTAAAAAATGATAAACTTTTAATTAAATCTGTCAGACGATCAAACTGGAAACAATGCTAAAAAGTCAAGTAGGTAATTGTTATATTTTGGAGATTCATAAAGTGACGAATGGTCTCAAATTATATCAATTCAAACCTGTCTCCAATCTGATGGATCTCCGGTGCCCAAAAAGGACCATCTAAGGTGGACCATTTGGGAAAGTTGCTCGCATTGAAGATATATCCTATTTGTGTCCAGTTCTGAAGATCAGTAGAAGTATGGATTGGGTACTTCTCGGCCTTGTCGCTGTTGGTGGTGGTTACAGCATAATAAACTCCATTGTAGAGGATGACCCCTGGATCAGGATAGTCTCCTCCATCTATGACGGGATTATGGAACCGTTGGGCGTTCACTAACTTGCCCAAGGCTGTTGCTAGGAAAAATATCCAAACTCTGCGTGGGAACATTCTGGACTTACTGAACTCTTAAGGGTCACCTTGATAGCTTTATATCATATTGTAGTGTCGATTACCCTCTCTATTGTCTGTGCATGAGGAATTGTTTTACTTATCAATATCAATGTTGACTATTGACATAATGGACTGAATATCTTGCTGCACTACTTTCATTTCCCTTTATACGAAGTATACAGGACATTGTTGTGGCTTTGTCAAATATCGGTACCTACATATAGAGTTACAGAGTAACTTCTCAGCTGCGAAGTTACCTTCTTCATTCCCCTGCAGGCACAGTATACTCTTCCAATTCGCATGCATTGCACATGCTCATAGTGCATGCACGTGGCACACATGCCGCATACATTCTGCTCCACTGTACCGTGAAAACTTCTACGTTTGAAACCTTCTCATTTGGGTAACTTCTATCCACTCTAGTTGCATGGCAAGAAACACCTCTGTTTGTTATGTTGCTTCCATTCGCAATAATTTGGTACTCAGTGCGGTAAATATGTCAATATGAGCGTCAATTTTCGTAGCAAACTGTATTGGTAAAAAATTATGAATTAGCCTCCGATTGTCATGTTGAGTGGCCAGTCGTCGTTGCCCCATTTCATGGAACTTGAAAACATGAGTCGATGGTTGTCACCGCACACAGCTCCGGCCTTCCAAGCGTGGTGGACAAATACATATCCTTCACCATCGGTGTCTCTTACGACACTCCCGTGACCAGGACCTTTAAATTGGTCATTTGAGACCAGTAGCGGGTACTGACGTTTCTCGTAAGGGCCTGCTGGTGATTTGCTACGCGCTACACCGAGCGCGTACGTGTCATCACAGAATCCTGCTCCCGAATAGAAGATGTAGTGGTAGCCATTACGGTTGATGTACCAGGGACCTTCGTCGGTACCACCCTCCCATGGGAGTTCAGGTTGGAAAAGAGGCACCGTTATGTTGTCTTTGAATCCTAGTCCGTCGTCAGTAAGGTTGCGAATGCGGATGAACTGGGTTTCAACCCAGATGAGTTTGGGATGCCCGTCGTAGTTCATCACTGTAGAGTCCAGGACTATGACACCTGGGTTGGGTGAAATATAAAATGGTCGTTCTGTTGGAATGTACGGTCCGGTGACTGAATCAGAAATAGCCAGACCGATGACTATCATGTCTGTTACGACATCACGTGCTGTGAAGTAAACATGGAACCTATAGGAAAGAGAGAACAATAAAAATGAATTTAACTGCCGAAATTAAGACTTTCAAGCATATATCTCTGTAATTCGTAAGAGTCCATGAGATAGTACTGTAGTCCGTAGTGTTAAAACCTTAGGATCAGCAAAGTTTGGAAGACAATCGTAAAACTCTCATTCTGTGGTAAGGAGCTATTCTAATGAATGGTCAAGGCGCGAAGATTTCGGGTGAAAATGATAACCCCTACGTATGCATTTGGAAATCATTGGAGCGATAAACTGTACTGATAAACCGTCCCGGCTGAAAGAAAAATCCGCTTCGAGCCTCCAGTCCTATACTTAGTATGTTTATAGGCGTCTTAAAGAACGATTACTATTGCTAAAAATTTGGCGTTCCGAACCTGTTTCCAATTTGATGAATCTCAGGCGCCCAAAATTCGGCGTCGTATCGGGACCATTTGGGGAAGTTGCTCGCGTTGAAGATGTACCCTATTTGTGTCCAGTTCTGAAGATCAGTAGAAGTATGGATTGGGTACTTCTCGGGCTTGTCGTTGTTGGTGGTGGTTGCCGCGTAATAGACTCCATCGTAGAGTATGACCCCTGGGTCAGGGTAATCTCCCCCATCTATGACGGGATTTTGGAACCGTTGGGCGTTTGCTATTTCGCCACAGGTTGTCGCGAGTAAAATGATGCAAACTGTCTTTGAGAACATTTTGAACAAACTGAACTCCTATGGACTGCTTTGATAGCTTTATATCCTTCTGTTGCTTAGATATCACTCATTGCCTAGATTATTTCACTAATCAACATTGGCTGGTAACATTTGGGAGTTCCTGGTACGATGGTTTTCCGTTTGCACAGGGTGATGATTAACCTATGCTTATATTCAGTCCTATTTTTTTCTTTCATTATCTAGTACCTACTTCGTTGACTCTATAATGTTATCGGTAATGCTGCAACAGTTCACCTCTATTTTTCTTTGAAAACACAGTTCTGCATAGTCTGGATGATACGCGTTGGCATACTTAGGTATCAGCATTTCCGAAAACGATAGGTTAGGTAGTTCGGCTCTAATGCGCTGGCATTGTCCTAATGAAATGGATTCAGTTGAATAAATAAATAATGTTTATATTTGGCTTTAAATAACAATGTTTTTGGGCCAGTCGTCATCACCCCATTCCACGTTCGAAGTAAACATGAGTCTGAAGTAGGAGCCGCACACTTGCCCGGGACGCCACCCGTGGTAGATGAACACCCAGCCTTCCCCATCAGTGTCCCGAAGAACACTACCGTGTCCAAGCCCCTTGAAAAGGTCAGTCGACGTTAAAATAGGATTTGGCAGTTTCTCAAACGGTCCGATGGGTGACACGCGGCTGCGGGCAACACCGACGACGTACTGTTCACTGCAGAAGTTGTTCCCAGAGTAGAAAAGGTAGTAGTAGCCGTTGCGGCTGACGCTCCATGGACCTTCTACAGTTGTACCCTCCCAGTCGATGTCGTTCCTCATAATTTCCAGGGTTGTGTTGTCTCGGAAACTGAGTCCGTCAGCAGTAAGGTTCCTGGCCCAAAGAGACAAGTGTCCTCGCCATACAAGTATCAGACTACCATTGTTTTTGATGAGCGTGGCATCTAGAACGTCCCCTGTTAAGTCGGAAACCAGAGGGCGATCGAGGGCTTTGTATGGTCCGAGGACAGTTGGAGCTGTAGCCACCCCAATAGTCAGGAGATTGGTCACGATGTCTCGGGTTGTGAAGTACGCACGGTACTCGTCCCCTACCTTGTGCAGTTCAGGGGCCCAGAACTCGAAGTTGTTGCGTGAGTAGGAGGGGAAGTTGGACTGGTTGAAGATGTAGCCCTCCATCTTCCAGTCTTGGAGATCGGTTGAGGAGTGGATTGGGTATTTCTCGCCCTTGTCGTTGTTGGTGGTTGTCGCGGCGTAGTAGACGCCGTCCACGATGATGACTCCTGGGTCGGGGTAGTCACCCCCATCCAGAACCGGGTTTTGCCAGAGACGGGCTTGGGTGGCCGAAAAGGCACACACAATTAGGATTCCTATCTGAAGCATGGCACTGATTTACCAAGACTGGCCTATATCTGGATCTGATGATGCTTTTATAGGAGTATTATCTCTAGGAAGCAGGAAAGAACTGCTGTAGTTTTTCGCTTGAAAGGGTTTTATGATTAATGATACTGTTGACAAGAGGTGGAAACTTCGTAAATCTTATCGTTTGTTGTGTTAGAGGGCTCTCCACTTGATGTCAGATAATAATAAAGTATTGCATAAGTTGGCTTGACAACAACCTGACTACAAAACAAACCCTGAAGACTAGAAAGATAGGACCGTAAGCGTGATGATAAAAAAGAAATCCATCACTTTTCGTCTATAAATACTCGGAACCTATTGGGGAATTTTCTGTTTAGGGAAATACCTAACACATATTTTGTTTAACTTCTTAACGAGATTCAACAGAGACCAGTGGTTTTTTACGTGTATATAGAAAATAGATATTCACATTGATCTATTGTACCTACGAATATATACCTGCACTGTGTAGTCACTCCTATTCTTATAAGCTGTATGAACTAAACATTTCTGGTATCAAGAAATTGTATTGAAAAGAAAATCTAGGTAACAGATCGTGGTATCATTTAAAAGTCAAAGACGTAGGGCCATTGGTCGGGACCCCAGCCAACGGAGGCAAGGAGGGTGAGTCTGGGGTTAGGTCCGCAGACTTGGCCTGCTCGGAAGGAGTGGAACACCATGACATCGCCCTGACCGTCTGTGTCCTTGACGATGCTGTTATGCCCGGGCCCTTGGAACGCTGCGTTGGATGCCAAAATGGGGTCTCCACGCTTCTCGTAGGGACCTAGGGGCCCAAAAGCACTGCGGGCTACTCCTACGCGGTACAGGTCGCTGCAGTAGTCATGTCCGGAGTAGAACAGGTAATGGTACTGGTCCCGACGCACGTACCTGCAAATTTGAAGGGGTAGTTTGTGATCCATTATGCTCAGCTGGCAGCACTACCAAATACCAGCTCCGTAGCCATCATGTTCCGCACGATGAGGATCCACAGCCTTGATATGTGACATGTTCAACTCATTAGATATGAAAATTTTTGACAGGATCAGGATCGAACCAGTGTTACAAACAACTTTCCCATTGTTGGTTCCTCTTTATTGTTTCCCCCTTACCATGGCGCCTCCACGATGGTGTCCTCCCATGGCAGTTCATTGCGGAAGATTTCGGTGACTTGATCTGAAGAGAAGCTCAGACCGTCTGGGTTGAGAGGTCTCCCCTTAATGGACACGCCCCCCTTCCAAAGAAGATATAGGTTACCTAAAACAGACACAGGGATTTTTAAAAATACTAACATTTTGGGGAAATTTTGTAAGAGGAGCTCAAAACGTTTGCCTCGGACTTTTTTCACTTTGCCTCCACATGCAAGCCATATCGGGTTGGCTTTGGTCGATCCCTTTGCCAAGCACGTGGGGGATGGACCCATAAGGTCAACACTTCGTTGACCAGTCGGCAATCTATTTGGCTTGTACCCTAGTGCCGAATATTACCGTTGTCATTGACTAAGGTGGAATCAAGGACGTCGCCTGCAGGGTCCAACCACAGAGGTCTATCCAGAGCGGTCCAGGGGCCGAGGGGAGTAGGGGCCGTGGCAGCCCCAATGGACAGATGGTTCGAGGCTACATCACGAGACGTGAAGTAAAGCCGGAAATCGTTGCCTACGCGGTGGATTTCCGGTGCCCAGAACGGTTGATCCCGGTTAGACCTGTGGAACGAGACGGAAAAATTTATTACGGGTCTAAAGTGGCAACTTAAAAAGAAGGGGGGAGGAAATTTGGAATGCATTTTTGGGCAGCTTGGTATCAGAGCCCTGAGTACCTTCTTCAAGTCAATGAACACATAGTCTCGGTTTCCCAAGGAAACCAGTCCTACACAGAAAAATAACAGAACGGACCAAACGGGCATGTTAACGCCGTCGGTGAACGCGTAGCCCCGCAAAGTCCACGAGTTGAGGTCTGTGGAAGTATAGATGGGGAACTTTTGGGGAGGGTTCCCACTAGAAGTCGCGGTGATGTAGTAGACGCCATCAACCAAGATGGCCCCCGGGTCAGGATTGTCAGAGTCCAGAATCGGATTGTTGAAGACTCGCGCCTGCCCTTGGAGCGCGGACAGCAGCCCCAAAGTCGCAGTTACGGCCAGTGTCCGCAGCATGACCTACATAGGACAGGAGCATGAGATAAGAAATTTAACGAACCATACGGGGAGGCTTCCTTCATTGAAGGCGTAGCCCGCCAGCGTCCAGGAGTTGAGGTCCCTTGATGTGTGGATTGGCAACTTGTCGGGCGAGTTGTTGTTGGTGGTGGTAATCACGTAGTAGACTCCGTCTACCAAGATCGCGCCCGGGTCAGGGTAGTCCGCGTTATCAAGGATGGGGTTGTTGAAAACACGCGCGTGCGCTACTGTACCCGCGAGGAGTAACGCTGTTGCTAATATCAGCGTCATCGTAGCTCCGCCTGTTTCAGGAGGAGGAAAGTGAGGGGTGACATGAAAATGTAGTCCGCTTTTAATCAGAAATTCTCTGAAAACCCAACTTATCTGGCAGAGTTTTAGCCAAAATGTTGGGATAATTTTTTTAACAAATTTTCTTGGAAACAAGATAAGAAATTAATTTTTTTCATTCTTCCAGGATGGGTGTATACCGATTCGATTGCTAACTAAGTACCTACCTTCAGAGCCTAAAATCACAAAATTGATCAGAATGACTACCTATACCTACATCGGAGGGTTGGGGAGGACAAGCCCAGCAACCCGGCTCTCACTGCTCCTCAAAAGTCGACCATTTAGTCCACTCGGCTATCGAGGCCGTGTACCTATACCTACATAGTACCGCCTCCTTTTTCCCCCACAACCTTAAGGCTGAATATACATTCGCTATTTTCGACTACATGTACTTGGTTCGCAATGCTACGTACTTCAAGCCCTACTCAGGGGCGTAGCGAAGGGGGGGGCAGGGGGGGAGGTTCCCCCCCCCTGAAATGAAGAATTCTCGAAAGTTGGTAAATCGAAGATGGATTAAAAAAATATACAAATATTTTCTACCAAGTTGGCAAATTGGCTAAGCCGTAATGATGGCTGCAAAGTCCTAACCTACGGTCAACTTCAATTTTCTGCCAACTCCAAAGTTGGCAAAGCCATAAAGCCAGCTAGTGCCAGGTTCTATCCAAGTCCTACCCAATTCAATTTTCTGCCAACTCCTAAGTTGGCAAAGCCATAAAACCAACTATTGCCAGGTTCTATCCAAGTCCTACCCAAGTTATGTTCTCTTCCAACTTCTTACTTGGCAGAGCTGAAATGCCAAGTCGCTTTTTACCAGCTATGAATGAGGGATCTTTACCAGGTCTTCAGGGGAAAGAGTAGCTGCCAAGTCGCTCAATCCCATTACAAACTTGATCTGAAAAGCCAAGTCGCCTTTTACCACGTTTGAAACTGGGGGTTTTAACTCAACTCCTCAGTAGGAAAAGAGTATAGAGTATACCTTGCCTTAAAGCCAAGTCGCTTATTACCAATTTTGAATTCTTCTTAGCTCAGCTCCTCAGTAGGAAAAGAGTAAAGGCTAAACTTCGAGTTCTGTTATTTTTCTACTTTTTAGCTGGAATGCCAGTGATGTACGGTAGGCAGTGCTGGATCAAGTGATCAACCATTGAGCTAGATAAGCTATAACTTAGAGCCTGTAAAAAATTCAATCGTAATAAATAATAATAGTGAAACTGAAAGTTCTTTCCGTGCAATAAGGAGATTTTATGGAGATAAGTAAAAATTTTCTTCTCGCTCGCTTCGCTCGCTCGAATCCTGGCTTTCCGTTTGTGTTTTCCCCCGTATCCTGCTTCGCTTTGCCCCTCTCAATAATTAAGGATAGAGTTTTTATCTTATCCAAAATTTTCCTCGAGCTCGCTTCGCTCGCTCGGCCATTTTCTTGTGCTGATTTTATCCAGATGAGTAATTCGTATTGACAAGTTGATGCCTAAAAAACTTAATTTATCTATCGGACTTTCCTGATAATTGGATATTTCCCAATCTAAACTTGCATATCCCTTGGAAATAGATTTGAGTAGGACAATATTTGCTGCCCTCACCCCGATCTTTACCTACACTGTAACTGCGTGATCTGGCGCCAGGCGTGCCTATGCCCAACTAGATCAAGGAGGCCCTAGAAATGGTCTATGTTTATACTAAATTAGAAAAAAATAATATAGGGCCTTACAAACTGAGTCCAGCTAAAGGCCTCTTAGAAGCTTATATAATCAGGCACTGACAGTAGGTATTCGAACCCAGTCGTAACAGTAAAGAAATTAGAAAAATCACATGAAAAAAGCAAAATTGTGACTTGGCAAAATCGGGGTGTCTCCCCCCCCTGCAAAAAGCCTTCGCTACGCCCCTGGGCCCTACTCCAAAGTTACAGGGCGAGTGGAAAGTGTTTATAGGGGGATGTAAACCTGAGACTCTTTGTCGTGAGGTAGTGTTGTATTTTTGCATGAAATGGAGTAATAAGCCCACATGAGCGATTTTAAACAGTCAACTACCAGTCCACATGTTTTTTGACAGATCGCGAAAACACAACACTACCTCACGCGGAATATTTTTTTGTAACGATTCGGACTAAAACAGTATGATTTTATCGTCACATTTAGTAGAAAAGCTTGATAAATGTTTGAACTATTTACCGTAGCCATGTTGCATTTTGACAATTTTTATTTCACTTACAGAAGTGGGTAATTGCAACATCATTTCTCTACTTTTCTCCTGTAAAAGCTAAACATAGTGTCCTACTTTTACTCGTTCGTTTCACGTTTAAATAGCACACTATGTTTAGCTTTTAGAGTAGACACAATCCATACGATATTGCAATTACCAGTCTCCGGTTGTACTCATAGGTAAACATTAGTTTTGTCGAATATTTACTTTCGCACAGTGGTTTTGGCGGAGTTCGTCGAGAATGTATGGTGGCCGTTAAGGCTGAATATACATTCGCTATTTTCGACTAAACGTACTTGGTTCGCAATGCTAAGTACTTCAAGCCCTACTCCGAAGTTACAGGGCGAGTGGAAAGTGTTTATAGGGGGATGTAAACCTGAGACTCTTTGTCGTGAGGTAGTGTTGTATTTTTGCATGAAATGGAGTAATAAGCCCACAGGAGCGATTTTAAACAGTCAACTACCAGTCCACATGTTTTTTTGACAGATCGCGAAAACACAACACTACCTCATGCGGAATATTTTTTTGAAAAATTTCGGACTAAAAAATGTATGATTTTATCGTCACATTTAATAGAAAAGCTTGATAAATGTTTGTACTATTTACCGTAGCCATGTTGCATTTTGGCAATTTTTATTTCACTTACGGAAGTGGGTAATTTCAACAGCATTTCTCTACTTTTCTCCTGTAAAAGCTAAACATAGTGTCCTACTTTTACTCGTTCGTTTCGCGTTCAAATAGCACACTATGTTTAGCTTTTTGAGTAGACACAATCCATACGATATTGCAATTACCAGTCTCCGGTTGTACTATTTTGTAAACATTAGTTTTGTCGAATATTTACTTTCGCACAGTGGTTTTGGCGGAGTTCGTCGAGAATGTATGGTGGCCGTTAAGAACCTATTTGTATCCAAAATTGGACTTACGTGTTTGGTTTCAATGCAGGCGGTGCACTGTTTGAAATTTATCAGCTGACAACGTTTTATCCAATCGCCAATCGCTCTTTGAAGTGGGTTGTGCCCTCATAGATATTAACTGCTTCAAGATAAGTTTGGACTTTGGTTTTTGGCAGAAGTAAACACCTCATTGTGAATTTTTACTGAATAAATGTCGTGACTACTTAGTCATCGCGTTGAACACGGCCAAGCTCTCTTTCCTACGCCATGCTATAGTCCAGGTCAGGCTGGGAGCGCACCGATTATTCATAATTTCTTGAAGATTTTCAGTTGATGCCGATCCGGATTTGGGTTCCATATCCTACCATACGCTAAAAATGCCAATCCGACCCTGAGCAGATATTTCCCTGATCAAGAAGAAGTTTCGATCAGCCCTAGATTTGCAAGAAATTATGAGTAATCGATACGCTCCTAGCCTGACTTGGACTATAGATGGACGGGGTTCTTCACAGGGATAAAGAAACTCGAATTATGACGGTTTACTGAGGAAAAAGATGTAGTTTTTCGTAGAGAGGTAGAGGATGTTAAAGACGGAGGGAAAGGTTGGTAACTGAGTCTGGAAATCTGGCATAAACAAACAAAGTAAAAGTTTGTACTCCCTCATAGTAAAACTGATTTTCTCTGTTACAGAATTGAAGCGATTCCTAATCAGTTGTTCGTGAACGTTACGGACCTATTATTTCTCGATGTGAGCCATAACAAACTGGAGACGCTGCCGCCGCAAACACGCAGGCTGGCCAACCTTCACACTCTTATCCTAAACCATAACCCGATGGCGCTGTTCCAGCTGAGACAGTTGCCATCCCTGCTCAACCTGCGCACACTCCACCTTCGTGACACTCAGGTAACCTCAGGAAAAACAAAAGCTGGAAGTAAAAGATGGTTAGTTTGTACAGGGGTGGGATGAGACAAGCCCAGCAAGGTACCATTTCTAGAAGAATCCTTGTGTTTTTATGTGAGCCCTTAAGAGTAAACACACACAGTCGTGAAAAACGTGGCAGCAGAATTATTTTATTTGTTTTTGTTATTTACTGTCAGGGAATTTTGCACAAATTTTTTGTTGACAACATTGACAAGTTCAGAGATATATTACAGTATCTTGGAAAAAACATAATTGTGTGGTGTCCCTTAAAAAATACTCGATTTTTTGTTTTTCCAGAGGACCTTAGCAAACATCCCTCAAAGTCTGGACAGCCTGACCCTGCTGGAAGATTTGGACCTGGCCCAAAATGACCTGCCCAAAGTCCCCGACGCTGTCTACCTTCTGCCTAACTTAAAGCGGCTCAACCTGAGTGAAAACTGCATTACTGAGCTCTCAACTGCTGTTGGTACGTTCCTTTACTTGTGTTAGGTCCCTTTGTGCTTACCTCTTCGTTTTTTCGTGTATTTCCAAGCCAATTAGCGTTTAACCGTTTGACTAGGTATAAGAAGTTACGCAGCTAAAAATAGAGCTATTTTGTCCGTTATGTATGTACTACCTCTCTTCATTCAAACAGTGTTCTGACTTCAGTAAATCTTCTGTAACTTCTAGAGCTGAGCATCTTGCAACTTTGATAATTTCTTTTACAGAAATCTGGCAGAAACTAGAAACGTTGAATCTCTGCCGTAACAAGTTGGCAGCACTGCCCGCTGCTGTATGTAAGCTGACCTCCCTGCGCAGACTGTATGTCAATGAAAACTCCCTAGACTTCGAAGGGATTCCGTCTGGGATAGGAAAACTCGGGTGCCTTGAGACGTTTTCGGCCTCCCATAACCAGCTGGAAATGATACCCGAAGGTAACTAGCGCTAGCTAAACGTAGGTTTCACCGCTGTAGTTTAAGGCTGTATATACATTCTCGATGAACTCCACCAAAACCACTGTGCGAAAGTAAATATTCGACAAAACTAATGTTTACATATTAGTACAGCCGGAGACTGGTAATTGCAATATCGTATTGGTTCTGTCTACTCTAAAAGCTAAACATAGTGTGCTATTTGAACTCGAAACGAACGAGTGAAAGTAGGACACTATGTTTAGCTTTTACAGGAGAAAAAGTAGAGAAATGCTGTTGAAATTACCCACTTCCGTAAGTGAAATAAAAATTGCCAAAATGTAACATGGCTACGGTAAATAGTACAAACATTTATCAAAGTTTTCTACTAAATGTGACGATAAAATCATACATGTTATTTTCAAAAAAATATTCCGCATGAGGTATTGTTGTGTTTTCGCGATCTGTCAAAAAAACATGTGGACTGGTAGTTGACTGTTTAAAATCGCTCCTGTGGGCTTATAACTCCATTTCATGCAAAAATACAACACTACCTCACGACAAAGAGTCTCAGGTTTACATCCCCCAAATAAACACCTTTCACTCGCCCTGTAACTTCGGAGTAGGGCTTGAAGTACGTAGCATTGCGAACCAAGTACGTGTAGTCGACCTTAACGGTTTTGATAAATTTATAAAGGTTCCTGGTGTAATATGTTGAACTCGTCTCAAGGAGGAGGTTTGGAGGATGCCTCTTCTCATGGATGTTTATAAATTTACTAGCCGCTTGTATATCTATCCTTAATGCTATTTCTCGCAGAGGCAGAAATTACAACTTTACTTCTACTAAGGTGTTACTTACATAGTTGAACATGGGTTTTTGAGGACTGAAAAAAAAATTATTCTTTTCCTTAGGTCTCTGTCGTTGTGGCTCCCTCACCAAACTAATCCTCAACTCCAACCGTCTGATAACTCTCCCAGACGCGATCCACCTGTTGAGTGACCTGCAAACCCTGGACCTGCGCGATAATCCAGACCTCGTGATGCCGCCCAAACCTACTCAGACGCAGAGAGGAGCTGGGCTTGAGTTCTACAACATTGACTTCTCACTACAACACCAGCTCCGCCTAGCGGGAGCTGCGGCCCCTACCCTGCCAAATGGTCCTGCGGCCGTCAAAGATCCGATCGCACGAAAATTACGGCTTAGGCGAGGACGTCGAGATCAGGAAGTGTGTATATCGAAAGACATATTATACTTCAGAACGTATAAATGGTCAACAACTTAAAAACGTCAACAAACAGCAATGTACCTTTTTTCGGCTTAAAAAAAAGGAGTCAAAACTGTTCTATCCTATAGGCAGCTGTTTTTCTTTCAAGCATACCTTTTTGAGACAGTGAATAATGGATCGGGACTTGGCGTGGATGGATTCTCAAAAAATGTTGGGCTGTTGGGTTACAGGAAGCTGACCAAGACCAGGCAAAGATCCTCAAAGGAATGAAGGACATCGCGCGGAACAAAGCGAAGTCCCCGGAGGAAGCGAAAGCTGAGTCCCTCAGACCCAAGCGGTGGGACGAGACGCTGGAGAAGCCTCCCCTCGACTACTCCGAAATATTCGATGAAGATGCTGGCCAGCTGCCCGGATTGGCTGTCTGGGAAATTGAAAACTTTTTGCCTAACCGAGTGGAGGAAGTGGCACATGGTAAGGTTCATGCCTTTAGATAAGATTTTTTTTTTTTTTTTTTTTTTTCAGTTGAAGTTATTAGGGTTAACTGTTTGCGACAATTTTTACTTTTTTTTTTGCTCAAAATCGGAGGGCAAAGGTAGGAAAAACCTACTTCTTTCTATGGTTCTATCTTTCGTAAATCGGGCCTGGCTATGTTTTTTACCACAGCCATGTTGGGTGGTAGTGCCAGAGAAGGGGAAAAGAACTAAGCCAGTTGGTAAAAAAAAAAAATCACTTTTAAATTGAGTGAACCACCTATAGTAAAACTAATTCGATACCCCTTGGTTACAGGTAAATTCTATGAGGGTGATTGCTATATTGTGCTAAAAACCTTCGTGGACGAGAACGGGGCGCTGGACTGGAGAATTTTCTTCTGGATCGGTGAAAAGGCGTCGCTGGACAAACGAGCCTGCGCTGCAATACACGCCGTCAACCTACGCAACTTTCTGGGCGCCCAGTGCAGAACGCAACGTGAAGAGCAGGCCGATGAATCCGACGAATTCTTAGGGCTTTTTGACTGCGAGGTACGAGTATCTGTCACTATTTTCTGGTGGCTTTATTTATTGGATAACTCCTGCAGTTTGTTGATATTTCTTGAGAGCGACATTTTACATTTTTTATGCACTTAATTATGAGGCTATCTTGTGATTTTGGACTATTTTTTGTTGACAAAAATCACAACATATCTTCATAATAATGACGTTAAAAAGACATTATATTTCAGACCACTTAAATATTCAATAGTTTCCTCTCATAAAATGTCTATAAAAAACTTAAACAAACATGATTGTGTGGTCGCTATGAAAGACATCTATTTGAGGATTTATTTCTGTTCTGAAATACAGTTGTCACTATTAAGATTTATAACGAAAACCTACACTATTTTTTACACCCTCTCTATACAAGCTCTCTCTATAGGAAGCTCTCGCTATAACGAGCTCTTTCTATAGTGAGCTCTATATAGCGAGTTCTTTCTATAGCAAACTCTCTATATAGCGAGCTCTTTCTATAGCGAGGTCTCTCTATAGCGAACGCTTTCTATAGCGAGCTCTTTATATAGCTAGGTCTCTCTATAGCGAGTTCTTTCTATAGCAAGCTCTCTCTATAGCGAGCAATTTTGCTTGGTCCCTTGACGGCCCTTACAAAGAGAGACTTCTGTAATATTGCATAATGTTTTTTGGGAAGAAGTGTAAATGACTTAACCTAACCTTACAAACTGTACTCGTAGGTGACGTACATTGAAGGAGGGCGGACTTGTAGCGGCTTCTACACGGTAGAGGAGCTGCAGGTGACGACGCGTCTGTACCGCGTCCACGCCGCCGCCAGTTCCGTCCACCTGGAGCCTGTGCCCGTCCACGTCTCTTCCCTGGACCCCAGGTTAGTTTGCTTTTTCAAGAGGTGCTGCCTCTAGCGGCGGAAGCATCCATCCTCAGCCTAAGTGACCTAGAACGTAACCTTCCTAGGTCACTTAGACTCATATCACTATGAAATCAGCACACTGGCACACTGAGTCAGGTTACTATTAAACATTCCTTATTTCATCACCTACCTATCCTTGACGCCTTCCCTCCCTTCGTTTCAGGTACGTGTTCATTTTGGACCGGGGTTTGGTCATCTACCTTTGGCATGGACCCAAGTCGAAGAACACGCTTCGGTCAAAGGCGAGACTTCTCGCTGAGAAAATCAACAAAAATGAGCGAAAGAATCGAGCTGAAATCTTGACTGAAGAGGCGCCGGGAGACTGTCCGGAGCTTTGGAGCCTGTTGGGTGTCAAAGAGGGCGAGAATGTGCCGGAACTTGAGGTGAGTACTCTGTCTATCTTGCTACCCCCCACTATGGCAAAAGGGTTTTCTTATTTGCCATTTATAAAATTTATCCGCTTTGTGTCTTGAGAGGTCCGGATTCGAATCCCGGCGTAACGGAAAAATTTTCCGCTTACGACATGGATGTATTGGCTTCGGCCCACTCCTTAACTGGCTTTGGCCCACTCATATTCGGCGTCGGCCAATTATCCTTCGGCTTCGGCCAAATGTAACAACCAACTAATCGGCGCATATGCTCCCTCAACGCCGCGCGTTAAAAAAAATAATAATAATAAAAAAAGACATTCAGTGCCAAGTAATGACTGGTTAGATATTTATATTTTGTCAAGTATTATTCTACATTCAATACCGAAAGACTAAGATAATTTAAAAGATAGAACAGACCCGTTGCTGTCCCCACGCTGCTGGCGCTTATCTGCCGCCATGGAGGTTGCTTACTACACTATTTTTGCTGCGGGCAGTGTAACATTTACAATTATGCGATAAACATTCAAAACAGAAATAGAAACGTGTTTTTCTAACAAAACGTACAGGATCACAGGCTAGTGAAAAATCGTCGGGAAACATTTTCTGCTGTGTTTACTTTTTAATGAGATTTCGAAATCTTTTTTTAAATTTTTCGAAATGAATCTCCACGACTAATGTTATTACGCCCAACCCCAAAAGAAAAAGAAGCACGCAGAAAACAGTATACAGCTGAGAAAGCTTTAGTGGTTTTCTTCTGTTTTGGGTTTCGTCGATTTTCTTACCAAACCGTGGTAATTCTGTCATGATTTTTTCAATGTACATACCTGGCAACCCAGCCTCAATGATGTTTAGCATGTTCAGGGAAAGAACCGGGGTAAAAGGGTGGTGTGAGAGAAGGATAAGAGCCATGTACATTACGCCAAAATCGTCCCCGTCACGTGACACAGACACCGCTGCTTCGTAAGGTGTATTCGGGTAATACTGCCGAATCAGTGATTGATCCAATAATTTATACCCAAGAAACATGGCAGTTTTGTTCTGCGTGATAGAACGGTAGCATCTTCGCAAATCATCCCCATTGTAAAACAGCTGTCTGTAGTTGTTTTTGATTTTGTCCCAAATTTCGTGATTCCGGACACTTTCTAAATCCCTAGTTCGAATGTAGGGATCGAGGCCGAACTCGGCCCCTTGTTGCGCTGTTGTAAAAACAAGCATGGGGGTAACACATAAGCTCACAAGAATAAGTGAGCAGTAAAGACTGTTGACAGTCAGCAAACAGAATTCCAGTGTGACACTGAATAAACGAAACAGGGTAGTCTTTCCGATTGGTGGACAGGGGATGGACAACCAGTGTGAAGCAGTCCAGGAAAAGCTTAACCCGAATGAGACATCAGGGAGAGTGAAACAGGCGAAGATCAGTGACGCGAGAAATGAGGCTCCGATTGCTGCCCATAATTCGCTAGAAAACGCCGTAATAAATCCGTAAGCCAAGGACTTTTCCTGTGGCCCTGGGAAAAGCCAAATGCGGTAGTCGTGAATGTGGCTTGGAAGAATATCAAATCCAATCTTACTTACGTCGAGAAACATACAGGACGATGATATGTCCACCTGCCGTTGGTAGAGCAGTCCGAGAGCGCCGGAATGCGCGCCGTTCGTCATTCCTAGTGAGTAGTATTCCGAAGTATTTGAGTAAAAACGTGCATCAATCGAGAAATTGAGCTGCTTTGCTAGGTTATTCAGAATTTCTACCTCAGGGCCAACCAGCAATGACCCGTTGTCTGTCCCAAGCTGTATGAATGGCGGACAGACAGAGAAGGAGACTCTAAGGGGACAACCGGAAAATGTTTTCGGGATTCTCTCCGCTGACAAGTCACTATTAATTAAAAACTTTCCGTCACGCCAAACGTCAATTAATTCAAGCTTGGGGTCTCCGTGACAATTTTCTGGCTTGTACGGGAACCAGATGTACAACTCACATTCAGATGGTTTTTGTAAAATCACGACGAGATCAGCTAGTCTGAATCTTCGCCACAGGGTTGGCAACGTGTCCAGTGATTCGGTGACTAGTATCACTCGTCCATGCAGCTCTCCTCCCTGCCAGTTTTCCAAATTTCGCTGAATCATAATAACGTCGAATTGGCCCTCTCTTGAATTCGGCGCTTCCGACGAAATAAACACCGCTTTGTCAAGCTGTAACCTTTTTCCAGTCTCAACGTCAGCCATGATAGAAATAGTTGGGCGTGTCGTGTATTTGGTAACGACTTGCTCTAAACACTTCCATGTTCCTTCATTCACCCATGACTCATTTTGTGCCATCAAAAGTGTGACAATTTTTATGATGGAAGAATACATTTTTGCCTGACAAAATACTTTTCGTCCGCTTCTCAAATGTAAGTTCGATTTGTTCCGAAGCTAGTCTAGTATCCGACTAAATAACCTGCATTTCCCGGATTATAGCAGTCTCCATTAATGGCAGATATTGTGATTTCATCGAATCATCAACAGTAAATATACTGTTAACAGCAGCGCAGTGGCCTAGCATACAAGTTCCATTAAATATGCATTAAGATAAACTGGACAAAACGGCTGAAAATGCTATGTTTAACAGTCTCCGGCTATCTAGGGGGACTTTGATAAACCATAAAAAAACACTCACAAGAAATTGATCCACGTCTAACTCATGACTTTAAAGCTGACTTTAGACGAAAATGTTTTTTTTTTTTTTATAGTGAACCCTCACGCCAGATAGGAGAAAGTCATGTCCGACTATCGCCGAACCCTTAATTTAGGTGCTTTAAGGGGAAATACACCCATTTGATTCGCAATGCTAAGTACTTCACACCCTATTCCGAAGTTACAGGGCGAGTGAAAAGTGTTTATAGGGGGATGTAAACCTGAGACTCTTTGTCGTGAGGTAGTGTTGTATTTTTGCATGAAATGGAGTAATAAGCCCACAGGAGCGATTTTAAACAGTCAACTACCAGTCCACATGTTTTTTTGACAGATCGCGAAAACACAACACTACCTCACGCGAAATATTTTTTTGTAACGTTTCGGATTAAAACAGTATGATTTTATCGTCACATTTAGTAGAAAAGCTTGATAAATGTTTGTAATATTTACCGCCGCCATGTTACATGTTGACAATTTTTATTTCACTTACGGAAGTTCGTAATTGCAACACCATTTCTCTACTTTTTCTCCTGTAAAAGCTAAACATAGTGTCCTACTTTCACTCGTTCGTTTCGCGTTCAAATAGCACACTATGTTTAGCTTTTAGAGTAGACACAACCGATACGATATTGCAATTACCAGTCTCCGGTGGTACTAAAATGTAAACATTACTTTTGTCGAATATTTACTTTCGCACAGTGGTTTTGGCGGAGTTCGTCGAGAATGTATGGTGGCCCTTAACCATTCACATTTAACGACCGATTTTCATAAAATTTGGTACAATTGTGTAGCACTACCTAACTTAAACATTTGTCGCACAGAATTTTGTTATCTTGAAAATTACGGCCGTTTTTGTCAAAAAAAAGTGTTAAAAATGAGTTCAAAATGAGAAACCACGTTTTTGAATGGTCGGGACGCATTTGGGACTACAGTAATAGAATGACAGCCATGAAACTTGGTATGAGTGATCTCAGATAGATGCTTATGGGTCATTTTCAACCGATTTTGGATTGCTTAAAAATTACGCCCGCAAAAAAATCTCAAAAAAAATCCCCAAAAAAAAATCATACGGGGCGAGAAAGTTAAGTTCGACTGTTGTCGGACCCTTTATTTACGTAGAGCTCACACAAGGAAAGAACAGTCAATAATAGTAAGAATAAAGGTACCGCACATTCCTGCTTTTTTTTTCGACCATTTTTTGCGGAGATGTTGGAGATCTATATTTACGCAGTACTTACAACCACACAATCAAGGCTATTCAATAGTGTTACGAAAACATATTCCCCGGGCCTTTTATGGCGAGGGGGGACAATTATTGTGTTAACAACTATCTTAGAATAACATATATGGTGTAGAGGCGGGTATGCGTTTTAAAGAGATAACAAAAATATTCCGAACAGAAGAAAAAACGCACATCGTCACCTTACACAGATTAGCGAAAAATCGTCGTGAAACTTTTTCAAATTTTCTCCTATATTCACTTGTAAAGGAGATTTCGAACAGTGTTTTTCAATTTTTCGAAAAACATTTCCACCACAAATGTTATTACGCTCAACCCCAAAAGAAAAAGAAGCACACAAAAAACAGTATACAGCTGAGAAAGCTTTAATGGTTTTCTTCTGTTTAGGGTCTCATTTTTCATACCATCTCGTGGTAATTCTGTCAAGGTTTTTTCAATGTACACACCTGGCAACCCAGCCTCAATGATGTTTAGCATGTTCAGGGAAAGTACGCGGGTAAGAGGGTGGTGAGGAGGCAGAAAAAGAGCCATGAAAATTACGCCAAAATCATCACGTGACATAGACATGGCTGCTTCGTAAGATGTGTTGGGGTTATACTGTCGAATCACTGATTGATCCATCAGTTTATAGCCAAGAAGCATGCCAGTTTTGTTCTGCGTGATAGAATGGTAGCATCCTTGCAAATCATCCCTATTATAAAACAGCTCTTTGTAGTTGTTTTTGATTTTGTCCCAAATTTCGTGATTCTGAACACTTTCTAAATCCCTAGCTCGAATATATGGGACGAGGCCGAACTCGGCCCCTTGTTGCGCTGTTGTAAAAACAAGCATGGGGATAACACATAAGCTCGCAAGAATAAGTGAGCAGTAAAGACTGGTGACAGTCAGCAAACAGAATTCCAGTGTGACACTGAATAAACGAAACAGGGTACTCTTTCCGATTGGTGGACAGGGGATGGACAACCAGTGTGAAGCAGTCCAGGAAAAACTCAACCCGAACGAGACATCAGGGAGAGTGAAAAAGGCGAAGATCAGTGACGCGAGAAATGAGGCCCCGATTGCTGACCATAATTCGCTAGAAAATGCTGTAATAAATCCGTAAGCCAGGGACTTTTCCTGTGGCCCAGGGAAAAGCCAAATGCGGTAGTCGTGCATATGGCTAGGTAGAATATCAAATCCAATCTTACTTACGTCGAGAAACATACAGGACGATGTTATGTCCACCTGCCGTTGGGAAAGGAGTCCGAGAGCGCCGGAAGGCGTGGCGTTCGTCGATACTTTTGAGTGGTATCCCAAACCGTTTGGGTAAGAAAGTACATCAATCGAGAAATTGAGCTCCTTCGCTAGGTTATTCAGAATTTCTACCTCAGGGCCAACTAGCGATGATTTGTCGCCCGTAGCCCGTAAGAGTGAGGGACAGGCCGCAAATGCGACTTTAAGGGGACAACCCGAAAATACTTTCGGGATTCTCTCAGTCGACAAGTCACTATTATTTAAAAACTTTCCGTCACGCCAAACGTCAATTAATTCAAGCTTTGGGTCTCCGTGACAATTTTCTGGCTTGTACGGGAACCAGATGTACAACTCACATTCAGATGGTTTTTGTAAAATCACGACGAGATCAGCTAGTCTGAATCTTCGCCACAGGGTTGGCAACGTGTCCAGTGATTCTGTGACTAGTATCACGTGTCCGTGCAGCTCTTTTCCCTGCCAGTTTTCCGAATTTCGCTGAATCATAATAACGTCGTATTGTCCTTCTCTTGAATTCGGCGCTTCCGACGAAATGTACACCGCTTTGTCGAGATGGAGACTTGTTCCAGTTTCAACGTCTGCCATGATAGAAATAGTTGGGCGTGTCGTGTATTTGGTAACGACTTGCTCTAAACACTTCCATGTTCCTTCTTTCAACCAAGACTCATTTTGTGCCAACAAAAGTGTGGTAATTTTTAAGATGGAAGAATACATTTTTGCCGTATAGGCTGATAAAATATTTTTGGTCCGCTTCTCAAATGTAAGGTCGATATGTTCCGAAGCTAGTCTAGTATCCGACTAAATAACCTGCACTTCCCGGATTCTTCGTTCTCTATTTATGGCAGATACAGTAATTTTATCAAATCATCAACTGTAAAAATACCGTGAACTGCAGCGCAGTGGCCAAGGATATAAGTTCCATTAAAAATGCATTAAGTAAATCTGGGACGGTAGAAAATGCCATATGTTAAGGTCCCCGTCTATCTATTCGCACCGCGCCGTCGTGTCTGACAACATGAATTCGGATATAGAGATTGTCCTGCGGCACCCTGTCCTCTGCCTTATTCTGTGCTATCAAAGACGCCTGCGCAGCGCGGAGCGCCAAGATGGACGGGGGCCTTGATAAACTATAAAAAAACCATACACAAAAAATTGATCCACATCTAACTTTTGACTTCAATGCTGGCTTTCGACAAAAAGGTCGCCCCGGGCCCTGGGGCATTTACCCCGGCAACTCTCCCTGTCGCCGGCCCTGCCCGTAGGTATGAAAACTCTGGCTGATGGATAATTTCGCAACATTACCTAACACTGATGCTTTTACACTTATTATTGTGAATGATGCAGATAAAACCAAAATCTGTAAAATGAAGAGGTTGTCTGGTGGGAATATGCAACAGGGGCTTATAGTGACGTCAAGTCACTCTGACCATTGAGAGAGCTTGAATGCATGAAAAGGGCTCTGATTAGTCGACGTAATTCGATGTCATCGCGGAACCCCATTGCTGACCTCTGTAAGATATAGATCCTGAGATAACAACGTGAAAATGGAGCCTAATGGGGTTTAAATTTGTGATTACTACCCTTAACATCGGTAGGTCTGCCGCTTTTAGTAGACGGCTACATACTTAGTACATCACTATTTTCACTGCATGCAACATGGTAGTTGTGTGTTGTATATAAAATAATAGGTTTTTAAGATAATGTTGTTTAGGAGTAGAGTCCATACATGGAAAAGAACTGTAAACGGATCAGTTATTAATAATCATAATGAGCAGTTAAGGGAAGAATGTTATTTAAGGAATAACCCTCGTATGTCATAACTAGGAACTTCGTTCAAGCTGTGTTTATCAGACGTCTCAGACAGACTTTGATGGGGACCTACGGTTTAAAGTAGGCTCCAAACCACCTGGTACGGATTGTTCCATTATCCACCACTCTTTCAGGATAAATGGAAAATTTATGAGGTAAAATCTCGGCCTGCTCGAGTGCGAACATATATCAGTCACCTGACTTTGATGCTCGCCAGCAGGTGTATTCCCTTTCTCGAACGCCAGAAAACTCACTCAACTAGCACCTTCAAAATTTATTGTAAGAAGAACTGTTCTCCGTATATTGCATCATGGCGTGCCTTATCTTCTTACAATAAATTTTGAAGGTGTTAGTTGGGTGGGTTTGCTGGCGTTCGAGAAAGGGAATACACCTGCTGGAGTCCTAACGCTATGTTACGTTTCTAGGAACACGTTGATCCGAATTTCACACCTCCGGCTCCGCGCCTGTATCAAGTTTGCCTCGGGATGGGCTACCTGGAGTTGCCTCAGGTCGACGTGCCTGGCCAGCGGCTGACACCCGAGCTGCTGCTGAGTAAGCATGTGTACCTGCTCGACTGCTGGACAGATGTGTTTATTTGGTTGGGCAAGAAGTCGACACGGTTAGTTCGCGCGGCGGCCGCTAAACTGAGTCACGAACTTTACGCTATGATGGACCGACCTCCGCACGCGGGGCTACAGCGAGTGCAGGAGGGGGCTGAGACTCAGGTAAGTTTGAGTCCTGCGCTAGCATTTTATCCCAGACCCATTAAGGGTCCGCTATACCTGACGGTGCATTTTTTGCCGCCCATAAAATTAAAATTGCGAGCGGCGATTCATTTTCAAGGTTTACCCTTGGTTGGAAAGACACAAAATTTTGCCTGTACCTAGCCAACAATGTTCTAGGGAGTGTTTGAAGCAGGTTTCCCATTTTTTTACTGGTTTTCGAGATACAGCACTTCTCTTGAGGTATGCGATGCTAGCATTTGCAAAACAGTTGCAATAAAAGAAACCAGTGAGAAATTGGGAAATCTGCTTCGAACAGTCCCTAGAACATTGTTAGGGCTAGGTACAGGCAAAATTTTGTGTCTTTCTAACCAAGGATAAACCTTGAAAATGAATCGCCGCTCGCAATGTTAATCTTAAGGGCGGCAAAAAATGCACCGTCAGGTATAGCGGACCCTTAAGGAGGTCTTGAGGTAGTGAAGTTACTCTGTTGCCATTACTCTCACAGTCTCACTACCAAAGGAAAAACCGAAAATTTGATAATTTACAAGAAGTTTCAAACATCTGAGAAAAGTCGAAATAAGGGGATAGATATAAGATAAAAATGAGATATAAAATTACTAATAACTTTCCCATTTTCTATTATCTACCTAAGGCTGAATTTCACCACCTCACGATAGTGTCACCTACCGATCGAATAGCTATCGAATCGGTAAACCAGCCGTTAAACTTATCCTATCATTAGGTTTTGTCGTGTCACTAGAAATCGTCTGCTTTGTTTACGTCAACTTTGTTTAGGTGTACGTTCATTGTACGTTTCAATAATTTCAACTTCAAAATAGAAAATTAACGGGGAAAACACACTAATTTTTCGGAGAAAGGTATTAAATAGTTGGGTAGACAACAATCCCTGCCCGTTTCGCACCCAAATGAGTCGAATAAGGTATGAAAGTTATTGTTATTGCTAACGCACGGATTCACTAACGATAAGATGAGGGTGCTATCGTCAGGATGGTGAAACCCGTTAACTTTTTTTAGTAGTAGGATAGCGCTATCGTGTACACGATAGTTTTCACGTTAAAGATGAGAAATTCAGCCTAATAAATGAATAGAAATAGAATTTTACTATTCTGCTTTTGAGATACTTATCGCCTCACTCCTCCTCGTCTTTCTTCAGATATAGAATAATGTTACTGCGATTGGTTTTAACAGGTAATGAAGCTCAAGTTCTCCGGGTGGGAGGAAGTTATCGCGGTGGACTTCACCCGGACCGCCGATTCGGTGGCACGGACTGGGGCGGACCTCGCCGCCTGGGCGCGTGCGCAGGACACCAAGGCCGACCTGGCGGCTCTCTTCACCCCGAGGCAGCCCCCGGTGCCCAGGCAGGAGGCGTTGGACCTTATGCGCGAATGGAACGAAGATTTAGAGGCATGTGACTTTGGGATTGTGATATTTTTTCAAGGAACCAAAAAAACTTAGCAAATGTATGTTCCGTCTTAACGATGTATTTTTGTTGTCAGGTGATGGAGCCATTTGTGCTGGAGGGCCGCAAGTTCCAGAAGCTGCCAGAAGAAGAGCTTGGCCATTTCTACAGCGGAGACAGCTACGTGTTCCTCTGCCGCTACTGGGTGCCGCCCGAAGACGAGGATGACCAGCAGACCTCTGGAGACCCCGAGGATGACTTCCAGTGCGTGGTTTACTTCTGGCAAGGCCGCGATGCCTCCAACATGGGCTGGCTCACCTTTACTTTCAGTCTTCAAAAAAAATTTAAAGCTCTTTTTGGGGACAAGCTAGAGGTAGGTAATTTTAAAGTTGTAACTGTATGTGAATAACAGAAGATATACTATAGTTCGGTCGACCCAGGTCGAGTTATTGGGTCGGGGATTTGCTAGGCCACGAGGCCAGTTTTGATACCAATAAAGGTTTTAACTTTCATTCTTTAGAAAAGGTTAAATCTGTGAAATTACAGGTACATAGATATTTTGATCGGAATACTTACCTTCTTACCTATCATTTGAAGATTATTCTTCTTGCCTTTCTTCCCGGGTGAGACATAAAAGTAACGGTTAAACTTACTTTCTTCCTGTGATTGCTTACAGGTGGTTCGGACGCAGCAACAGCAGGAGAACCTGAAGTTCATGGCTCACTTCAAGCGGCGCTTCATCATTCACCAGGGTAAGCGGAAAGAAGCGGCAGCACAGCGTCAAGTGGAGTTGTATCATCTGAGATCCAACGGGACCCCTCTCACCACTCGGCTCGTTCAAATCAGGCCTGACTCTTCTCAGCTTAATTCTGCCTTCTGGTGAGTTTAACGGCAAAAAACACGTGGCACTAGAATGGTTTCTCTTCCCATTTTTTGAGGTAACAGGTAACTGTTACATATTTCGGAAATTTAAATGTCCTTTTTATTTTTATTTCAGCTACATAGTAAAGGTGCCACTACAGCAAGACGAAGATAGCCGCATTGTTTACGTCTGGCTGGGCAATAAAGCGGAAGCAGATGATTTGGGACTGGTCGAGGAAATCGCCGAAGAGCGCTTCAACAGCCCGTGGGTTAGTTGCCAGTACATCCGCGAAGGGGAGGAGCCTGACCTGTTCTGGGTGGCGCTGGCTGGACGCAAGCCATACGATACTGAGGCTACCTTTATGGAGTATACTAGACTCTTCCGCTGTTCTAATGAAAAAGGGTGAGTAGTATCACTTTTAAATACGCCCGAGATAACGAGCAAGATCCATAATAGAGCGGCAGAACAGATGTATATTTGTGAATGAATTTTTTTGTTCTGAAATATGATACCTACCTCACTTGCACCTCTAGAAGTGACTAAATTATCTGTTGCCTTTTAGGTATTTCACGGTGTCGGAGAAATGCACAGACTTCTGCCAGGATGATTTGGCAGATGACGATATTATGATACTGGACAATGGGGAGCAGGTGTTCCTCTGGATGGGCTCCAAGTGCAGCGAAGTCGAGATTAAGCTCGCCCTCAAGTCAGCTCAGGTACATGGCCAAGATGGAAAGGCAGAGATAGGAATGATAGCCTTTTACCATTCCCCTTACTAAGAAAGCTGTATTATGATTTTTCGCCTGGGGCATCATCACACAATACCTTTTGTGTATGTTATTTTTTGGACCAATTTTTGAAGAGACTATTGGAGATTGGCATGCGTTGAAATATAAGGTGCCTTTCTAACGTCAGAAAATAACTGGCTGTCCTGTAATTTTACGATCGAGTGGTTTTTATCAGTAAAAACACAACATAGGCAGTCAATTTCGAGTTTCCTAAAAAAAATTGTCGGAAAAAATATCAAAAAACGGAATTGTTTATTCCCGCTTAATTTGGTGATGTATTTGCAGGTATATATTCAGCACATGAGAGTGAAGCAGCCGGAGCGGCCCAGAAAGCTGTTCCTCACGATTAAAAACAAGGAGTCGCGCCGATTCACCAAATGCTTCCATGGCTGGGGCCCCCACAAGAAACCCCCCGAGTAGGATTTCTGTTTATATCATCGTCTTCGGGTAGATTTAATGACATCCTGTTGTAGCAACGACTTCGACTATGACTTTAAGGCACAATATTGTTTAGGAGGAAACTGTTCGAGTTTTTGTATTATCTTTTTTACGTCATATTGTAGTTGACGCAGGTATGATATTTCTCTTCTTTTTTTGTCAAAAATGACTCATTTTTTCTGGCGGTAAAAAGGGTATATTATGTTCCAGAGCGAATAAATATCCAATAGAACACCAGTAAACAATACTGTATCTACAGCATTAATAGCGCATTTATTTTTCAAGTGGCTACGTGGTCAAATTATTTGACACTACTTATTTATACCGTTTAAAGTTAAAGAATGTGCGAGATAGCAGTTTTCTTACGCATAGCACATCGGACAGTTTTACTAATACATAAAAATAAACCAGTCGGTAATTCAAATTTACTCTTTCCTGTACGGTTGATGCTAGACAATGAAATTAAAAAATTGATAAATATTACTTAAAAAATGGAAACAGGTAGGTAAGTATTTACAAACAGACAACAGTTACGGACTGTATATTTTACAGTCTAAGTACTTATGTCTCGTTTCCCATTCAAGAAATGGTAAAAATTAAATAAATACCTAGTAGCAAAACATTACCCGATTACCCCCATTACCCAATTTACATACCTAAGGGTGCGTCCCACCATGCCCAGTTAAAATTAAACTGGAGATTTTGTCCTATGTTTAACTTAAAAGTTAAATTTAACATGGTAAATCTCCAGTTTAATTTTAACTGGGCATGGTGGGACGCACCCTAAATAGGTCTTAATGATTCGAACAACTATTCTCTTCCCAAGATTTTGTTCCCCCACAGATACCTATTACTTGTGCATAGAATACCTACTCAATATCATACCTACCTAGACTTTTCCCTTTATGAACTCAATACTCCGCTGTGATATTATGCTCCCTTAGTCATATCCTAAGCGCAACCTCGTTCAGTGCTTATTTCTAAAAGGGCGAATTCCGTATGATAAAAACCCTCCAGCTGGCGGCGAATATCTGACGGACGAGGTTAGTAAAGCTTGTGACGAACTGACATGCTTTTCAAAATTCTGTTTAAGTGCAAAGCACGAGACTTTAACCGATAGGTATTACATATTCGTATAAGCCCTGTCAAATAAGCGATGGTTAGTCTGCGGACGAAGTAGGTAAATAGGTCGTCCAAGAAATGAGTTTGTGTGTGTCTCGCTAGTGTTCCACTCTTTCTCAAGTGCTTTCCACAAACTGTGCAATGGTGTGGTTTTTCACTTGTATGTATTAACTTGCGGTCCTAGGTTCGCTTTCATTGTAAATTTTTTCCCACATTTGGAGAACTCGAGTGGCTTATCACCGGTATGTATGCGATTGTGCCGTGCCAGATCGGTTTTTTGTGAGAACTTTTTGTCACAAATAATGCAACAGTGTCGCTTATTTTCACCAGTATGGATTATTCTTACATGCTTCTGGAGATTTCCGTTTTCGGTAAATTTCTTATCGCACAAAGCAGTCAAACGGTTTCTCCGCGTTATGTATACATGCGTGTCTATTTAGACATCCACGTTTTGTGAAAATTTTGCCACGAATTAAGCAAGGATGCCTTTCACGGGTATGTCTTAACTCGTGATATTTCAGGTTCCATTGCAGCGCAAATTTTTCTCCGCGTTTGGAACACAGAAATGGCTTGTCCGCGGTATGTATTCGTACATGTCTTTTCAGGCAGTCGATTTTTGATAAGTTCTTTCTATACAAATGGTGCATAAGGTCTTATTTTTCGTTGGGACTGGGCTCGTCCCCGGACTGTGTATCCCCTTCAGTTGTCGCCGCTAGAACGTACAAACATTTATTCACTAAAGCTCTTACAAACAATCAAACCTCATTCACCCTCAGAAACTTTTCGGTGACCCACTATCTCACCCGTGACCCGTGTCGAGCGATGGATATAGGTAAGTACTGAATGGAAAGACACTGGTTTAAACAGTGCTTTTGATTATTTACTTGCACGCAGTGTAGGTAAGGTACCAACCTACTAGGTACAAAGTGCGGTGGAACAGCTACATCCAGTTTTTATATTATTTATATAGGTAGGTAGGATTTTGCACTATAGGTAAGGTAAGTACCTACTTAAAACGGCCTCGATAGCCGAGTGGACTAAATGGTCGACTTTTGAGGAGCAGTGAGAGCCGGGTCACACCGGTTCGATCCCAACCCTACCAAAAAGTTTTTCTGCTCGGCATTCACCTCTGATGTGTTCAGCATGTCAAGTGAAATGTATATCGAGGCTGTGGTGGTTCGGAACCAACCTAAAACCGTAGGTCCCCATCGTTTACTCGATGGCTGGGGAGCTGGTATTTGGTAGTGCTGCCAGCTGAGCACAATGGATAGTTCTTGAAAACGGTCTAGTTGCTGGGCTTGTCCCCCCCAACCCTCTGCTAACCTAACCTAAGTAGGTACCTACCTGCTACTTGTAGGAACAAACTTTTTACTTATGCATAATCAAGGTTTTGTAGGCGTATTGAAAAATTCTGACCCGCTGTTTACCATTAATGACCTAAGTATATTAATTATTGTTTCAGTTGCTGCCTTTCTTATAGAGAGCATTTGTAGGTACCTAACAACGTCTCTATTCCTTTGTGGCAGCAGACGCAGTGTTGATCATCAGAGCCATGTGAAATCTTTTCGCCTGTGTTCTGGAAGCTGATCGCAAGGCTATGAAGCCCAGTACTAACTGTGCGCAAAGTAGAACCAGCATCACTCCTTGCACGGTATATTCAATGACTGATTGGCGAAGTTCCTTGCTCGCCGTCAGAAACGTCTGAAAGAAAAACAACACATCCCTACATGTCACTCCTGCTTGTAACTTCTAAATTACGGAAGTTATTTCTACATTCTTTTAGTTCCTACAGTGGTTTTAAGGATACCTACTGAACGTATTGGATGGATGGCAGTATTTGTATGGGTAGGTATACCTACTATATTGCCACTCACTACTGGCCGACCGAGAATGTCATTCCAGTATGTGGCTAGCTTCAGATAATCTGCTCAGTGCTAAGTACCTAGTACCTGCTTACTTGTAAAGGAAACTGAAGAAGAACAGAAAGCATCCAGAAAGCGGCCACTTCCGGTATTTTTTCTGACAGGTTCCCGAAGTAACCAAGGTAAAGTCTCAAGACCTCTATACATGTGACTGACACAAACACAGTCACAGCTATCAGGCGATACAGATTTGTCAGGCAGTGCACCTGAAAAAACAATTTAAGACTGCTAGAACAGTTTCCAGTAATATTACAGGTATGAAAAATCCTCAGTGGGACTTGGTAACTATTGGCGGGAATTTTCATAATGGCCCTAAAAAATGTTCCGGCAGTTGAAGACTTGAAGTATGGGCCCTAAAAATAAACATGGCGTCAATGATAAGAGTGTAAACACTGTAAACAATAAGTGCGTTGCGTTAGTCGGGAGTGAAGTAGTGCAATTTGTTTCTGGGCTGCTGATGGGTAAGTTTTTTAAGTACTTTTGGGCTTCGTGCGTAAGTTACTATAGTCCAAGTCAGGCTGGGAGCGTACCGATTTTTCATAATTTTTTGAAGATTTTCAGTTGACGCCGATCCGGGTTTGGGTTCCATATCCTACCATACGCTAAAAATGCCAATCCGACCCTGAGCAGATATTTTCCTGATCAAGAAGAGGTTTTGATCAGCCCTAGATTTGCAAGAAATTATGAGTAATCGGTATGCTCCTAGCCTGACTTGGACTATATCAACAATCCAGAAGCTCAAACCCAACCTCACAGGAGTCGCATCACCCATATGTAGGTACCTACTAAAATCACTGATCAGTGATCACTGTAGAAACCTGTTGTTTGCCTACCCTTGTGCATGTAGGTTACCTATGTTTCTGTATTTAGTACATGTACCGGTAAGTACCTATCAAACTGAACAATGGTAAAATACCTAAGTACCTACCTGTTGAATGAAGTTATGTGTTATGCGCCTATAGCTATACCTACTGTGGACACACCATTTATGTTGAAATCTGGCTATGTTTCCTTGCTAACTTGAGCTAAATATATTCAGCACTACTTATGTGGACGATTAAATAGAGCGCTTCCTAAAGTAGACATTACTTTCCACACGCAAAGTAAGTACCTAAGTATAGCGTCCTTGCACATAACAAGGCATGTCTTATCATAACCAAATCACATGATAAAAGTACGCACCATCTTTCTTGTTTGATAATGGCAAAATATTGGTACAGAGGCTGGAGCTGTCTTCAGGCTTGTGATGTGGTTTTAATTGGGAAATCCCATTACTAAAGGTTTGTTTATGAACGGAACTAACCTTGACAGTCATCATAACGATTGTAGTTATGAGCCAGACTGGGAAAAAACACAGGTTATAGTAAATAGCCACTTGCAGTGGTAGACTGGCCAAACTAGGTTGTCTGTTGCTGGTTCCATAAGTCCGCTGTGGGGATGAAATGCCTGCAAGTAAATAAACCACTGTTAAGGCTGTATATACATTCTCGACGAACTCCACCAAAACCACTGTGCGAAAGTAAATATTCGACAAAACTATAGTACCGCCGGAGACTGGTAATTGCAATATCGTATTGGTTGTGTCTACTATCAAAGCTAAACATAGTGTGCTATTTGAACACGAAACGAACGAGTGAAAGTAGGACACTATGTTTAGCTTTTACAGGAGAAAAAGTAGAGAAATGATGTTGCAATTACCCACTTCCGTAAGTGAAATAAAAATTGTCAAAATGTAAAATGGCGTCGTGAAATAGTACAAACATTTATCAAGCTTTTCTACTAAATGTGACAATAAAATCATACATTTTTTTGTCCGAAACGTTACAAAAAAATATTCCGCGTGCGGTAGTGTTGTGTTTTCGCGATCTGTCAAAAAAAAACATGTGGACTGGTAGTTGACTGTTTAAAAAATGCAAAAATACAACACTACCTCACGACAAAGAGTCTCAGGTTTACATCCCCCTATAAACACCTTTGACTCGCCCAGTAACTTCGGAGTAGGGCTTGAAGTACGTATAGCATTGCGAACCAAGTACTTATAGTCGACCTTAAATAATGGTATAGTTACTTACCAATTTTAAGAGTGACGTCATAGGGCGACCCAGCACTGCTGATTAAAACAAGGCAAACCTCTAGATTGTCTTTCTCGAGTTCCCCTCAAAAACAGGATGGCAAGAGCCATGTGATACCCATATTTAACTTATAGAGAGCCACTTTCGCCTCGCAGTGCCTAGGTACCTATTCTTTTGGGCCACAGTGGCAGACCGGAAAAATTATTTATTCTTGAAAATGAAAAGTAAACATACTTACTGGAAAAAACGTGTTACTTACCCGGGAATACAGCTTCCCCTATATGGGGGATTGTTTTCCGCCAAGCCATCACTTCGCAGGGTTTGTTTGTTTTGTCTTTTCGGGTTGCTTAGCAACCGCATGGTGACGCTACGTAGTGAACAAGGTGGCCCAGTGGCCATGGGGTGTGGGTATTCGGGGTCAACTATGCATTTATTCGTTTGTTAGATAATTTGAAAGTATGCAACTTTTTTCTTTATTTTTTCTTTATTGCCTACTTATAGCCAGCTAACGTGGAAAGCTCAAAACTCGGTCGTGTTCAAATATGTACGCAAATTTGCCACCTCCCTTCGTTGTTTGAACAGTCCTCCGATTTTAGGTGTTCGTCTTTATAACGCTTTCCCGGTTAAAATCAAATCTGAAGAACGTTTAACAATATTTAAAAAATTGCTAAAATCGTATTTATACTTGAAAATGTTTTTTATAGTTTAGAGGAATTTCTCAGTTTGTCATTTAACTGGACAACCAGGCGTTTTATACTTTAGTTCCACCTATTTTGGTCGGGACAAGGTCGACAAAACCTAAAAATAAAAAAATTAAAAATGAGAAATAGGAGCAGTACCTATCCATAAAGATAACTTGCAAATAAGCAATAAGTAATTTGAAAATTGGCGGGAAAAATAGTTTGACCGTAAAGGTATTTTCCTGTTTAGATTCAGCAATTTTTCGCTGAATTATTGTCATAGAATTTAAGAAAGGATCTAAAAATTTGGAGAGTCCGGTCCTATTGTTATAGTAGACACTGACTCCGCTGTGGAGCTCGCTCCGTCCCGCGCCCGCCCGCGGTCCGTCCGTCAGTCGGGCTCGCACCGTCACCGAGAGCGGTTGTGTTTCGTGCCGGTCAGTCCGTTCGCCGTATTCTTCTCAACCTATCGGACTTTTCGGTCGTGTTTTCTAATTTATATCTTCTAATAATTCTCCTTATAACCTTTCTAGTAATAGGTGTCTATTTAAGAACTATACGGGTGTATAAAAAAAACAACTTTTGAAACGAGTTAGTTTTTAGTTTTTCCTAGTGACTGATGTGAGATTTTTAGTGTTGTGCTCTGTACCGTTAGTGACAGGGGTGGGGTTGCTTGCCCGAGTGCTTACGGATGTTCTTCGGTGTGCCTGCATTCTTTTAGTTGCCCACATGTTGGGTGCCTTCAAGCGCCGCTGGAAACCCAAAAGGTAAGATTATACCAGTACCTAGTTCGTGAACCCTTCGGTTTAGGTATAATTTATGCCTTTCTGACCTATACCTGAAAACCTGCTGGTGTACAACCCGTGTAGAAGACAGGAGGGGGAGGGGGTAGGTTATGGGAAGGGGGGGTGGGGGGTTAACTCCCCTCCTCATGCAGGAAATGAGTTTCCGAAAATGGAAATGGTAGAACCTAGCCAGACCTTGTAGGCACCTAAGAAATAGTAATAACAATGAAGCCTTTCCAATAGGCATAAGCCCATGTGAAAGTTTTTTAGTTTGAAAATTGGCGGGAAATGTGATTTTTCCCGATAAGCACTTGCTATACCTGCATTGGTTTCTCCCTCCCATTCGTATTTATTTAACCCCCGAGCCAGGCAAGGGTGGTTACCTCCCCATATTACCTGTACCTATATCATAGTCAATATTGTATTGAATATGCCGTGTCAAGATCGAATGTTATTGGAACAAGGTGCAGCTGAGCGTGAGTGTATAGGTAAACTTGAACCTGTATCCGGTAATAATTAGTATGTAGCAGTAGCCCCGTCTGTCCGGCCCTGCCCCAATCCCGGTTGAAAAGAACGCTCCTTTCGCGCCCACGCTAAAACCAAGTCATAAGTTCGAGCCAGGGTCTCTAAATTCTTTATGGAACCTCGTTTTAATTAGTCCTGAGGTCTTCCGATGACGCTGAATTATATTGACTGCTAAAAGGTTTCTAATTGGTCGTAGGGTTTGACGTCATTGGGAGGCCGTATTAAGTGGGACAACCTCGAAAATTTACAACAAACCTTGGTTATAGTACCTGGGTGTCACTTCTCCCTCGTACCTATATACCTACTGATTTATTCGCTTTTCCTGCCTGGGTGTGGGAAAAAGCCATTCAGCAAATGGATACTTGAAAAAGTTGTGCCCACGACCTATCGGTGACGTAAACAGGCCACGTATGTATATTCTCCTGAATAGGTATATTGCGAAAAATTACCCAAAACGTAGCAAGGTTCAGTCGTCAAGTTGGCGGGGAGGGGGGACTGTCGCTAACTTCCTTCCCTCCTGAGTGAGATTTTTAATATCCTCCAGTTCCCGAATATATTTCCCCTTTCCGTCTTCGCGATGGTATAGGAGACCTCAGCTGTATATAACGGTGGAGTTAAGCAGTGGATGTCATTATGACGCAGAACAGCCGGTCATAACGAGGCTTCTGACGTCACCCCCCCCCCCCCCCCCCTCCCTTCATCACAAAAGCCCCCGAGCCTTGTGTTTCCCTTCTTGTCCTCATCCTCAACCTTTGAGGTGATTTTTTTCGAGCTGGGGCGTCATATTTTCCCCTGGGCTCTTTCCCTTTCTGCCCTATTATAATTTTGAAGATGGAGGTATGACGCTGACTTCTGGAACGAGTTTTTTTCCTTCTTTGATCAGACCTGGTTCTTTCAGCCTGTCGACCAGAAAAACAGCGCAACCCGCCCACTCGAAATGCAACCCTAAAATCCACTGGGAAATTTGGCTGTATGCGTTAGTGAGTTACTGAGGCCTGGGGGAAATTTTGTCGCTTAAGGGTACGCTATACCTGACGGTGCATTTTCTGCCGCCCATAAGATTAACATTACGAGCGGCGATTCATTTTCAAGGTTTACCCTTGGTTGGAAAGACACAAAATTTTGCCTGTACCAAGCCCTAACAATGTTCTAGGGAGTGTTGGAAGCAGATTTCCCAATTTCTCACTGGTTTCTTTTATTGCAACTGTTTTGCAAATGCTAGCATCGCATACCTCAAGATAAGTGCTGTATCTCGAAAACCAGGGAGAAATTGGGAAATCTGCTTCGAACACTCCCTAGAACATTGTTAGGGCTAGGTACAGGCAAAATTTTGTGTCTTTCCAACCAAGGGTAAACGTTGAAAATGAATCGCCGCTCGCAATGTTAATCTTATGGGTGGCAAAAAATGCACCGTCAGGTATAGCGGACCCTTAAATTAGAAATGGGTGGTGCAACAACGGAGTCAGCGGTCATGTCTACCTGGCAATCATACTCAATATAGCTTTCTTCTAGTTTTTCGTTATTCATTAGACACTTGCTCTTATAGTTCAGAGGACTGTTCTGTGTATAGACGCCTGATAGTCTGCGTGCAGAGCTGACCAAAGTAGCCACTGGCCAGACGGGACTGGCGGAATCTCGACGAGCAGCATTGCTCCGGGAAATGTCAGAGTCACTGTCCGCATAGTGCCAACCAATGAGTTACTAGTACACCATGGAGTTAAGGCTGAATATACATTCGCTATTTTTTTGCGTTTGGACTTCAAACTTGGTGAGAAAACAATTTAAATATTCTGAAATATAATATGTCTTCTTAACGTCATGTCATTACTCATGATGCTATGTTGTGATTTCACGATCGGTTAATTTTAGGCAATTTTTTTGGGACAAAAATCACTCGATCGTAAAATGACAACATAGACTCATGAGTAATGACGTTACAAAGACATATTATATTTCAGAACATTTAAATATCCAATAGTTTTCTCACAAAGTTTGAAATCGGAACGTAAAAAATCAGCGAATGTAAGGTGGCATTTAACAGCCGAGTGGTCTAGAGATGGTTGCGAGCCTGGTCACTCTGGTTCGATCCTGATCCTACCAAAAACTTCTTCTGATCGGTATTCATCTGTGGTATAATCAGGTCGTCAAGTGAAATGTTTATTGAGGCTGTGGTGGTTCGGAATCCACCTACTAACACGATGGCAGGTATATTTTGGTAGTGCTGCCAACCGAGGACGATGCATATAGGCCTGGGCCCTAGGGAAACCTTTTTTTCGTGGAGATACATAATACATACATCCTGTTAAAAATTTCAAAAGTCATGTGACTGCATCTTCAGAAATACTCATCTTAAAGCCGTTAATCCCCTTGTTTTCAACTAGTTACTATGATCTCTCGAAACAAATTGGAACATGTGAAGAAACGACAGTTTTTAGGCCAAGCCCTGGGAGTTTGGCCCCCATACAGATGTGCCCAAAGCGGATAATCCTACCAAAAACAAACGAGGCGTTTATGACTTGGTTCATACGCTAGTGATAAATAATTATTTAAGACCTAACGGCTTTGCCTCCCGTGAGAAACGGGACATATTAGAAAAACATGTCAGTCATCATTATACCGACATACCTAGGTACGTACCTGCTTAACCAGGACGAACAAGTAGGTGCACTACTAACAGCCTCAATAACCAATCAGTCTGGATGATTACCCTTAGGGTGCGTCCCACCATGCCCAGTTAAAATTAAACTGGAGAGTTTGTCCTATGTTTACCATGTTAAATTTAACTGTTAAGTTAAATTTGACATGGTAAATCTCCAGTTTAATTTTAACTGGGCATGGTGGGACGCACCCTTAGTGGATCGCCAAGAGCTGAGTCACAGGTTCGATCCCGATCCGATCAAAATTTTTCCGATCGGCATTCGATTTCAGTCTCGAATGTTTTGTATAGGTTTTAAATGCGAGAAAGTCAAGTGCGGCCATTGTCGGACCTTTTATCGTATCTAGCATGAAGCATGAAGACACCCAATAAGCGAAACTACACGTGACCAACGTTTTGACAAATGAGTTGGCTCCGTTTCGCCTTGTAAGGCCAACTAGACCCGGTCTCCCCTGCCTGAACCTAATGGTCGAATATAACGGCACAAACTTAGGGCTGTTATCAGTTTATCACTTTGTCACGTACTAACTCTCCCTAATGGCCAAATGGCCCGTGTTTCCCCTACCCCTCTCCAGGGACTGTCCTAACCCTGATTACCTACTGATTATCTGTTTACTGGTGCTTTAGAGCTCCCAAGCGTGCATCGCTGGCTGGTCAATACCTCTCCAGGGATAAGGTACTTACCAAGGTCACTGTATTTCATAGGTTGCTCCGTGTGACGATGAGGCCCACTAGCCCATTCAAGTTTTCAAGGGAATCGCTTGTCATCACATTGCCTTCCATGGCCGTCTACGCAGTTATGTTTGTTTACGTTTTTTTCTCGACATGGTATGGATATTTTTAATTGTTCTGGAATATAATATGACTTTTTAACAGCCGAATTTAACAGGCTGTGTGGTGATTGCACTATCGGTTAATTTCGGATAAAATTTTTGTTGACAAAAATCACTCGATCGTAAAATCATGGCGAGTATAGGTATCAACAACTTGATAATTGTAGGTACTCGTATATTGGGTACATATTTACCTCTTCATCCTAGGGTCACTTATTTTGGAAATTCTTAGCCTAAACGGTTCCTACCGCATTGAAAACAATTTATCTGGGTATCGGGCAGGGCAATGCTCCAGGCTGGAATCGAACAGAGAGGCTACTGTTCCAGATGCAACCCTCCGACTCACTTGGCTAGACGTGCCAACAAAAACAACGACGCGGCTCTCGGGAATGAATCAGTCAAGTGCACTAGCCGCACAGCCGCGGGCGGAACTACTAAAAATAGGACAACGTGGCAGCAGACTCACAGATAATAGAGAAGACACTCGTCGGCTTGTTACCGGATGTTGTTCTATTTCCTCTAAGTGTCTTGTACTCTGCGCTACGTTACTTCTCCCCTGTAGGCATGTGGAACAGCGAGGGGGTAACCACTCCAGAGATTCCCTGAGATTCCATATAGATTTTCAAATATTCCCAATGATATTCATAGGAAGATGAACCCCGAAGGGGTAACCACTCCAAAAAAATTCCAAGATTCCCTGAGATCTCATAAAGATTTCTAGCGATTCCCAAAGAGATTCCCAACGAGTGGTTAACCCCTCGCTTCTCCCCTTGACATGTGGAACAATAACATATCTCACGTAAATGTCCCTAGCTATGGCAGTTGGCGGTGAAAAAAAGCATATACAATATACAAAGAAGGGGTTTCTTCAATTCCTGGGGCCATGACATTTCCGACAGAGCATAGGTTAGGTTAGGTTCTGTGAGGTGTGGGAAAATCCTAGAATTAGTAGGATACCTGTCGAATATCAAGGTTGGAAAAGTCGTTTTGAAATACAGTTGCCTTCTATATAACAACTGAACGCTATATACGGTCTCTTGCAAACCCTGCTCCACAATATCACCTCTCTATAGCGAACACTATATAGAGAGAGTGAATTTACGTGGTCCCTTGCCTGCCGTTTTAGGGAGACTACTGTATAGTTTGAATTATAGTTGTGACTCTCTATACCGAACTCTTTTTATAGCGAGAAAATTTACGTGGTCTTTTGATGGGGGTATTTTTCCTTGTATTCATACCATATCAATAGCGCAAAAAATGGGATGGTGCCTTGTCGTAGGTACTGTTGTAAAAAAAAATCGCACCGAGCTGATTCTGTCACTGAGGTCTGCCCGCACCCCCTACCCCCGTTTTCATTAACGAGAGGATGTTTTGCTGTTGTGTGGCAGAGTATCAGCTGTATAAATACTGTGAAATACCACAGAAAGCGGTATAACGACAGATGCCTCCAGCTGCAGCCGTATTCCACCATTAGAAACTAAATATGCCTACCGCAACCACTAACTTGCTCCTTCTACAGCCATGAAAAGAATACTCCTTTGTGGTGGGAATCACGCCCAACAGTCGAGTTTTTCCTTGGCCAGTGAAGGCTAGGTACCCATTAAGAGGACGCTATACCTGACGGTGCATTTTTTGCCGCCCATAAGATTAACATTGCGAGCGACGATTCATTTTCAAGGTCTACCCTTGGTTGGAAAGACACAAAATTTTGCCAGTACCTAGCCCTAACAATGTTCTAAAGGGAGTGTTCGAAGCAGATTTCCCAATTTCTCACTGGTTTCTTTTATTGCAACTGTTTTGCAAATGCTAGCATCGCAAACCTTAAGAAAAGTGCTGTATCTCGAAAACCAGTAAAAAAAATGGGAAATCTGCTTCGAACGCTCCCTAGAACATTGTTTGGGCTAGGTACAGGCAAAATTTTGTGTCTTTTCAATTCCAACCAAGGGTAAACCTTGAAAATGAATCGCTGCTCGCAATGTTAATCTTATGGGTGGCAAAAAATGCACCGTCAGGTATAGCGGACCCTTAAGGTGAAAATCTCGACAAATCGAGATTAGAACCTGGTTCCTCTTCCTCAGAGTGAGGGAATGTAGGGCCACTTTGAAGGGAGGCATTCCGAGAAAAGTTTTTCGAACCCGAGCCACCCCGAATTCTTCCGAACGTGGTGGTGCTAACCACCCAGCTGCCATTGTGGCCAATAATTCGAGAATGCAGGAGCACCGAACATTGTCTTAACTATAAGAATCCCCCGGCAGTGCACGTCGAACAAAATTTTATTACCTACGTACCTATACCCACCGGGCTACATTACATTACACATTTTCGTCCATGCTTTGACCATCTTCGGCCCCCGGGGCCTCTGTAGAAAACTGGAAAGCTTGTCGGTTAATTACTTTTAATTTTACTCCTTGCTCGGGAAAACTCGAAATTTCCCCGAGACTTCGCCTCAGTAAAAGTCGAGGGGTTAACCACTCGTTGGGAATCTTTGGAAACCTTTATGAAATCTCAGGGAATCTTGGAATTTTTTGAGTGGTTACCCCTTTGGGGTTCATCTTTCTATGAATATCGTTGGGAATCTTTGAAAATCTTTATGGAATCTCAAGGAATCTCTGGAGTGGTTACCCCCTCGGCAGAAGTGTATCATTTGCTTTTGTCTATAGTCTAACACCATGGTGGTATATACCAGTAGACCTTTAATTTTCAAGGTTTTTACATGTACCTAAACCCGAAGAGTGGAATGAGAGCACGGACACGAAGTCCGGACAAAGGGTTGTCCAGCAGCTGAAGAAGTGGATGACTGGAGGCCACCCAGGGTCCGTCGGTCCGGCCGCCACGAAGCTGCTCCATGCACTATGCACGATACCTCCATTTGCCCTAATTTGTCTCCCTTAGATCCCCACATAAACACACAATGATACTATCAATATCTACGTGCCGACTTTACCATGGAGCTGCTAATACACTTGGGATGGTCATTCAGATTTCCCCGAGAAGTTGAAGAACAGCACTTATTCGACTGTCACTCACTTCTAAAATCCTGGAATGGCAACTCAGGGATGCCATTCCTCCCCACTAACCATACGTCCGGGGATGCCAACTCGCCAGAACGGCCGTCCAGGACGCATCGTTCTTTTTTTATTGCCTCGGTTATTTTCTGCAAATTGTTGTGGGCAGGAACTGCAATAATTCTTGTGGACATGAGTAACATGATTGTGTGAAATTCAGCACCATCGTGTTTGTAGTGCCCTATCCAGATGTTCTATCAGCTCCATGTGGTGGACCGTTCCCACACATGTATCTCTGATGAAGCGACTATGCAGGTAATGACGGGTCATTTCCACGTTGCAGCACGATTATTGAATGCGAGGGTGGTGGGGGGGGGGGGGGGGGGGTCGCTGGGGCAAAGTTCGGAATGAGGGGGTGGAGGGAGGTCGTTGTTCCAGAACTTTCTGGCGCCGATGATGTGGCGAATTTGTGTTCGTTAGGAGTTGAAGTTTGGTGTAGTCTGTGCTAGGACTGGGGTCTGGGATCGAATCCTGGTGTAAACTAATTTTTTTTTATTCTACTATTGTATAGGTACAACCTACGCTGGCGCTCAGGGAAATCTCTGTGTTAGTATAAATTTAATTTATCGGTTTTATTGGTCTTATCGTTTTTGTAAAAGTTTCAGTTCCTGCCGAAAAGATCTCGATATTACTCCTAATCTGATTGCAGCAGTTGTTCATATTTATCCTTTCTTATCTTCCGTTAGTAGCTTGACACTTCAGCTCTCAAAGCTCTCTTCACCTTTCTGTTTATGATTTGGAATAGGAAAGCGAAGGCACAGCTTGGAGAGCCCTACCTTTCTATTTTGGGCACGAACGCAACCTGACTTGTTGCAGCGGGTGGGCCTGAAAGTAGAAACCCGTGCCTGCCAAAGGGAGGCCGCACCTGGGCGGTGCAGTCTCGCCGAGCAGCTGTCGAACTTAAAAGAAATTGTTTAAGGTGGGGCGAAACTGTGATGCTCACTGTGGCTGAACATTTCTCTAGGACTTTTACTACAACATATTGCCCTAGCTATTCCTATAGCTGTAATTTTCCCCCTAAACATCAAACTCCTGCAGTAGCCTCAGGTAGAGTAACGCTAACTTTCTTCAATCCTGTGTTTAAAAAATTATATCTCCAAATCGATGAAAAACATCCTGGAGCGAAACTGACCCTAGACAGAATAATTTTAATTCTGTTTCTAAGTTATGGTCGACTACACGTACTTGGTTCGCAATGCTACGTACTTCAAGCACTACTCCGAAGTTATAGGGCGAGTGAAAAGTGTTTATAGGGGGATGTAAACCTGAGACTCTTTGTCGTGAGGTAGTGTTGTATTTTTGCATGAAATGGAGTAATAAGCCCACAGGAGCGGTTTTAAACAGTCAACTACCAGTCCTCATGTTTTTTTGACAGATCGCGAAAACACAACACTACCGCACGCGAAATATTTTTTTGTAACGTTTTGGACAAAAAAATGTATGATTTTATCGTCACATTTAGAAGAAAAGCTTGATAAATGTTTGTAATATTTACCGTCGCCATATTACATTTTGACAATTTTTATTTCACTTACGGAAGTGGGTAATTGCAACACCATTTCTCTACCTTTTCTCCTGTAAAAGCTAAACATAGTATCCTACTTTCACTCGTTCGTTTCGCGTTCAAATAGCACACTATGTTTAGCTTTTAGAGTAGACATAACCAATACGATATTGCAATTACCAGTCTCCGGCAGTATTAATATGTAAACATTAGTTTTGTCGAATATTTACTTTCACACAGTGGTTTTGGTGGAGTTCGTCGAGAATGTATATACAGCCTTAAAACAACGGGAAAGGAGTGGGTGTAAAGTCATTCTGTATTTCGAGCCACCTTAATGCGTGAGCAGGGCGTCCCTAAGGGGGTAGGGAGATGTACCTATAATAATAGGTATTGGTAGCCCAGCTCGAGACCTCTTATTACCGGTGGTTACCTGGGCACCCTTGTACCTAACCTATTCTTCTTTCGGGAGATCAGGTATTGGAAAGTCCCCCAGGTCTTACCTTGACCGGCTCTTTTTGGGTACTTTCGAAGAAGCCCAAAAGTTAAAAAAGATGTCATCAGGAGATTTCTACTTTTTTATCACTACATATTTAATTTTAATGCGGAAGAAACGCTAGGTTTTACCTGGGTGGCAGAAATGCATCGTAAGCTGAAGCAGAGCCTTAAAATTTGTTGGTGTTGACGAACCTATAAAAGCTTTGAATGGCGGAAATATACAAGGTCTAACTAATGATGGGTATTGGTGGCTGCTTATTAGTCGGGGCACCCTTATGGCCGCTGGCAAACTGTTACGGACCATCTCATGTAATGTTAATAGCACATACCTTCGTCTGTCCGCCTGAGGGTTGTGACGTAACCATAGGAGTCGTGTCATCAGAAGAGGACAAAATTATTCGAAGAAATGTGGAACCGCTGTAGGTCCTGTTGCTGATTTCCATTTTTACTTCGGATATATGGGGAAAAATGGCTCAAACTTAGTCTGCGTACCTATACATAGTATTTTTTCGATAACTATCTGAAACACCAGTACCTAGTTAGTAGAGGGCTCGGGTGGCATGCTCAGCAGCTAGACCATCACTACCAAATACCAGTTCCCCATCAACCTTGTTAGTTAACGATGGGGCCCTACAGTTTTAGGTGGGTTCCGAACCACCTCAGCCTCGATATACGAGTACATTTCACTTGACATGCTGAACATATCAGAGGTGGATGCCGATCCGAAAAACTTTTTGGTAGGATCGGGATCGAACCTGTGTATTCACAGTATTCCTCCAAAGTCGACCACCATTTACACTGACTTTTCACCATTAGAAAGAAACTTTAAAGTTGGTTCACAATGTCGAACGTATTTTCGTGGTCGCGGACTTCCTCTAAGTTTGCGGGGCCCTCAACTCGATCATGATGACGGTAATTTTTCAGGGCCCGCGGCCTTTCCGCGCCATTTGCCGCCCTTTTTTAAACGGTTGACGGCAGACGATGGATGTCGCTCATCAATCTAACTTTCCACTCTGGCTCTAATGGCAGATTGCCGGTAATGCGGCGAGTTCGGGAATCTGACTCCACGACTTCAAGTGGACGCTTCACTGGCTCAATTCATGGACCCTGGAAGTTGGAAAATATTTACCTAACCTACTTGCCTTACCTTCTTTTCTATTGGTTCATTCCACAATAAGGGAAAAGGGGATTCAAGATTCAAGTTTCTGAAGAGTTTACCTATTGCGGATTCTTCTGCTGCTACAGGTTTATTTCAAGATGAGACGAGGGGTTAACCACTCCAGGAATCTCGTTCGGAATCTCAGGCAATCATTGGAAATCTTTATGAAATCTCAGGGAATCTTGGAAATTTCTGGAGTAATTTACCCTTCGGGGTGCATCTTTTCACGAATCTTGTTGAGAATCTCAGGAAATCTTTGGAAATATTTGTGAGATGTATAGCGAGGCTGTGGTTAGGAACCCACCTAAAACTGTAGGTTTTCAAGAAAACATAGGGTTTCAAAAATTATTTTTTGTTCAGAACAAGAAGCCGACTTAAGAAGAAGGGGTCACAATGACAATTCACATTTGTGTAGTCTATCCACCCCTGGATATCTCTGACGTCACTCTCATCCAACAGTGAAGTGGATAGGTAGGTCATGTCCAATAACAGGGGTCATGTACCTTTATGATTGAAAATAATAATGAAATATTGGCAAGAAGGGCAGACGTACCTGCGCATAAAAGCATGTACAGTTTGATATTAGGAGCATGTACCTAGGTTTAATGCCTTCACGGTGCTTAGTGCATAGAGATAGCATGTCTAATGCATCATGCATGGCTAATCCATGACAATGGATCTGTATCCATCTTCTCATTTAAAAGACATGGCAGGGAAGGTAAGCTTAGTTTTAAATTGCATTAAAGACTAAGCAAACAGAGATATCTAGAGTTAGTTCACGTTATAGCCTTGAGGAAAAAATAATGGATTTGTTAAGGTATTTATAGGGTACGAGTCTGCAGTGTTTTATTACCCAGGAAGCCATTTCTTATTGTAATAAAGAAATGTAAATAGTGCTTCTAAGGATTTTACATATTTCGGATAAATTTTCTGGCTTTAGCAGTGATACACATTCGGCATAGGCCGGAGATCCCTCAGCTTCAGCCTTCTTAAGGTTTTGCAGTATAGTGTTGTAGGAATATACAGATTCGCCAATTTCCCGTTACCAAAGTGGGAGATCAGTAAAAAAAATAATTCGCCGCTTGCAGTGTTAATCTTATGAATGACAGAAATGCACTATGAGGTAAAGCAGAACCTTAAGGGCGTCCTTCTAACGAAAATCCTTGATAGCAACAAGGCCATTGCACCTACATGAGATATGACAAGTATCAGTACCTATATAAAAGCCCCAGTGTCCCTCATGAATGGAGCCTATCAGTAGTTAGGTTGTTATAGGTAGTACCTATCAGGTAGGCTTATCCTCGGCCACCCACACCATGGCCAAGACCCATATCCCGTGCTATCTTAATAGCCCTCCTATGTGGGCTGTCAGTGATAGGCAGTCTGTCAGAATTAGCACTGCACCTTCCCACACGGAGCCTAGATAGAGTCCTCCCTACCTAACCGAAGGAACGAAATAATGGCCACAATGGCCGCCGGGTGGTTACCACCACCCCTTCGGAAGAGGCACTGCACAATTACCCGTCGTCCTCAGACTACCAAATACCCAGCTCCCCAGCCATTTTGGTAGTTCACGATAAGGACCTACAGTTTTAGATAGGTTCCGAACAACCATAGCCACGATATACATTTCACTCTCTGGACCTACCCAGGTATGATGGGTACCTGGCTAGGGAAAAATTCGACTGTTGTACGTACAAATAACCCCGTGTGCGGAGGTCACCCTTTAGGTATAGTTTTGGGATAGTATCAGTACCTTGAAGACAGTGCGTCGAGTTATCGTGGCTGTAGTTGGATCTGTCGTGGCAGCGGTATGCTGTCCCAACCTCCAAACCTGTGTATAGGTATACTAAGGCTTGTACCTATCCCATCCATTGTTTCAAAATCACTAACTTGCCTAGGTTGTTGTTTTTTCCTTCAATCGTTGCATGTAAGGACCGTGAGAAATACGATTTGCCTGCTTGAATATGGGTCGGAATTAGATAGGCCTTGACTGTACATTTGTGTATGGGATGGGTGTACCAGGGAAGGGTGGTCTGCTCCCACGGTGAAGACGACATTAGTTCTACTTCACATTATTTCGAATTAGTTCCGAGACTGGTCTGGAAGCGCAGTGGCGCGCGGCGTCCGCAGGAAGCGTGTCCGACACGGTAAACCTACTGCTGCCACGACAATTTCTCCAACCTACTACAGCCACGATAACTAGACATGTTGCCTTCAGGATACTACAATAACTATGTATTACCTCCTGCCTCCGACGTATTGCCACCTAGATTGTCGAAGTAACGGCCACAGTGGCCGCCGGGTGGTTGTCACCACCTTCGGAAGAGATCGGGGTGGTTTGGGCTTTTCCCAGCCTGTCCACTGCAGCACGACGGGGAACTTTTCATGGAATGCCTTCCTTCAAAGTGGTCCTTCGACTCGGATTGTCGAAGGACCACTTTGAATCCAACACTTCATGTACCTGACATGAATGATTTGGCATGAGAAGTGCACCAGAGCCTGCATTCTGCATTTTCACAACCCGATCTCGAGGTCACACCCAATAGTAACCGGTCTCGATCTATCATGCCCCGCGTGGCATCTTGGTAGGTACACACATAGGTACGGTACCCTCTGAATCATCTCTTGTATAGGTACACGTGAACGCACTATGTCACGTAACGTCACGGTTAGGCGAATTTACACTGAGAGATGAAGAAAGTGCGTTTTGAACATGATCTTTTATGTATCTAGGTTGGTGTATTATATAGATGTTTACTTTGATTTATTATAGTGGTACTCTCTGAGGCGTTGTGTCACATTATGCGAAATTCTTTTGAAGCTGGTGCATAGTTGAGTAATGAGAAGGCGTTTTAGAACATGTTTTTTAATGTGTCTTGTGGAGCAGATGCTACCTAATCAAATCAAGTATGTTGATATACAATACCTACCATCTGCCCTTCATAGGTACACCTGCTTTTTGGGCTCCTTGTTAGGTAACTTTAGTGCTGCTAGATCGAAGAAAAAGAACAAGGTATGGCGATTCCTTTCTTCAGGGTGCATGTGTTCTTGTTTTCCTGATGGGCTTGGGTCTCCTTCATATTCTTGTTTGCTAAAAATTAAAGAACTATAAATTGTTCTTTATTTCGCAAGCTGCAGGGTGTAGTAAAATGTGTGCATACCACATTTAAACTGAGCAGTTACTGGATCTGCCATCTGCAAGAACCACAGAGGTTTCGCGCTTCAAATGAACCACCACCACGTAACCCAGACTATAAAGCGAAAGTCCTGAAAAAGCGGGAGAGTGCTCTTTGGTCCCGAAATAAGCGGGAAATTGTTGTTTAACGGCCCTAAAAAAAAGCAGGGAATTTATTTTTAAGGCCCTGAAAAAGCGCGGTAATCAGCTGGGAAAGTGAGAGGAACCCGCATCGGTAGCTGATTGATTTTGGAAGAGAGGGCGCTGTTGCTGTTGCCATAAACGTAAAATGGCGTCCAATCTCATGAAATGGAATCTATCTCGGAGCTTTTATACTCTGTGTACGTGCATAGAATGTGAAAACGTCTCATACCTACATACTTACCTGTAACAACGTGCCTTTTCTTTGGAGTCAAGGAGCCCAAGGGGAATTGGTCTGAACCTAGTGGGTCTGATTACCTCTCTGCTGTTTCAGCCCCAACAAATCAATTTTTTCCTGTTGAATTTTTACTGGCGTTGGGTAGAGTCGGGTCCTTTTAATTTTTTACGACCTTATACGGGCTGAATTCAGGCTTTGGCAGGGAGCGTGAAGCAGCCTGTGTAGAGGGGTGGCCCAAGGGGGCTGACCATTTCATTCATTATGACCGTTATAATTTGCGGTTGCCGCATACACCTTCTCCGCGCCACACGATAATCATATTTTATGACGGTTGTACCGCATGGTTGGGTTATTCGAGTTTGCAACTTCTGTAAGTATATTAGTTTATACGTCGTTGTGGAACCTCCGTTATGTTAGGCACCGCTATAGTTACGGATGTTAGACACACGTACCCCCGGCTCGCTGGGACGTAACAGCCTTGAGAGCTAGGTTAGGTCTATTTCAGAGGTTTAGTTTTGGAAAAATTTCGGATGCCCAGTGCCACCCCCAAAAATGTCCACTAAGGTACACGTGGCAGGTTTGGCTGTAGGGATTTCATGGAACACTGAAGTATTTTGTAACTACAGGTATTATTCTCGTACCAGCGAAACAATCAATACTATAGGGTCAATCTGACGGCCCTCAGCGAAGTGTCCGTTAGCTTAACTTGAAGTTAAAGTTCAGTAAGGCTGAATTTTACCACTTTCTTATAGTATCCGATAGTGTCTCCTAACGAGAGGATTTAACGAACGGATTTACGTTGACATATGTTTAGCTTACGACAAGTGCCTTGCGCTTGCACTTGTCTTAAGCTAAACATACGATAACGTAAATCCGTTCGTTAAATCCTCAAAGTTATGAGACACTATCGGATACTATAAGAAAGTCGTGAAATTCAGCCTAAGACATTATATAAGTAACTGTACGTAAAATTTATCTGGAGGTTTTCTGGTAGTTAGTAGATGCACAAAATGTTGATCGAGAGGGTACGGGAGAAATACTCCACGTGTAGAGTTATAGGTATACAGAAAAGTAGGTTTTATTCCATTGGATTCCCTTGGTCATTCGGTGTTGCGGTATAAAATGAATGTAAAATGTTCCCCTGGAGACTCGTAAAGTCCTCCCCCTCCCTATGCCTCAATCTTGTCAAATGGCAGAAATCACCCTTTGCCAAGAGTCAAAATTGAAATCCTTGATTTTTAGCATACTATCATAGGCTCAGGTTCTCAATGTCTAACTAGTGTACCTATATACGGCCTCGATAGCCGAGTGGACTAAATGGTCGACTTTTGAGGAGCAGTGAGAGCCGGGTCACACCGGTTCGATCCCAATCCTACCAAAAAGTTTTTCTGCTCGGCATTCACCTCTGATATGTTCAGCATGTCAAGTGAAATGTATATCGAGGCTGTGGTGGTTCGGAACCCACCTAAAACTGTAGGTCCCCATCGTTTACTCGATGGCTGGGGAGCTGGTATTTGGTAGTGCTGCCAGTTGAGCACATTGGATAGTTCTTGAAAACGGTCTAGTTGCTGGGCTTGTCCCTCCCAACCCTCTGCTAACTAAAAGTGTACCTATATGTGATATTTGCACCTTGCAGAAGAAATCATACTTCAGGTACATCTTGACTTTGCTCTGCAATGACTGCAATTTTTTTTCTTTCTTACCATAGGTGGGTGCCTATTGTGCCTCCCCCCATTACCTACCCTACTGCAGGAGCCTGGCCGACTGCAGTAATCTCTGCATTTTTACTAAAGGCTGCTGCGTGATATTAACAAGCTCTAGTGACGATTTTCGGGATAGTTTGATTCTTAGGTCGGTGGGGGCCTCACATTCACATATAGAATGTGACCAGGAGTTTCCTGCCATGTTCCATAATCTGATTTTATGTTTGTAAACCTGGGGATCCTCTAATGCCCTTTTGCAGATCCGTTCTTTCTCTTCATTCCTTCGTTGAACAGGTCCAAAAGTTAAAAAATAAAGAACCGAGTATAAGGTACGAAAGCGAGGTTTACTATAAACCTGGTTGGTCTTATAACCTTTATTTTAAATGTGGTAGGTATGAGGTACTAAACCGTTCTGCTTTCTCGGCTCTTGATAGTGGTTTCGACAGTTCTTCTTCTTATTTACTTGTTTATATATCTTTAGTAGGTAGTAGAGATACAAAATTAGCACTTGTATCAGAAGAACACATTCGGACTTATCTTGCACGCTCAAAGACGTAAGACGACTTTTACCATGGAGCTACAATTACAACTGGAGGAGGAACTAGGAATATAAGAAACCGTGAATAAATTCGATGGTATATCTTCTTCAAGCCGGCGAATATTGGATCGGAGCTGTTTCTCTATATTACACATCCGCAGAATATTGGGTCCCATTTTTTATTTTCAAAATGCTGATTCGAGATTTCAATATAGCTGTCTGCTCTTATACAATTTCAATTTCTACAATACAGATCTTCGTCACCCCGCAAATGACTTTCTCGCTTTCTTAGGTATTTGGCGGCTTCGATCCTCAAAGTGAACCTATTATACATTCTCCTTTATTTTTTTTTTCATTCTCACCTTTTTTTTTCGGTGCCGAAAATTCGATTTAGAGCGATACTTCAAAATGTTGTGTACCTAGTTACATCTTCTCATAGTTTTATGTGTAGTGGAGGTGTCTCCTCCATGTTGTACTAAAGCTCCTTGGTTTTCAACAATTATTTTCCTTTTTAGCAAGGTGTCCCCCTACTAACACAGACAAGTTATGCGTCGGCACGGAGACTTGACTGGTACCCGCACCAGTGCATGTTAAAGGATTCCTTATTATAATAGAGTCGTCAATAGTCTGCGTTAGATTAGTTGGTTCCTTCGCAGAAGCAGGAGTAAAGAAATAAACACCTTTATCTGAAAATACGGACTTGTGGGGGCAGCCTTTTTTTGTCGCCTAAACTCCACTTAGGTGGCCACATATACGATGTATTTTGGACGACCGGTCATGCGAGTTGAATGACAGTTTCTGTGTGGGTACTCGCCATCCCTGAGTTGCCATTCCAAACCCTCCATTCCTGGGCCCAGCTTTAGGGTGTGAAGCCTTATAGGTACGTTTTGTGGTCGAACCCTAATAAGGAGAAGGAGAAATTTTCCGACGCCTCTTAATTTATGACATTTAAAAGACATATTATATTTCAGAACAGTTAAATATCTAATAGTTTCCTCATAAAGTGTGCAGAAATAAAGGGTCCGACAACAGTCGCACTTAACTTTCTCGCCCAGAATGATTTTTTTTTTTTGGGGGTTTTTGAGATTTTTTTGCGGGCGTAATTTTTAAGCAATCGGAAATCGGTTGAAAATGACCCACGAGCATCTATCTGAGATCACTCATACCAAATCTCACGTTTTTCATTTTATTACTGTAGTCCCAAATGCGTTCCGACCATTCAAAAACGTGGTTTCTCATTCTCAACTCATTTTCGACACTTTTTTGACAAAAACGGCCGTAATTTTGAAGATAACAAAATTCTGTTCGACAGATGTTTAAGTTACATGGTTCTTCACAAATTTACAAAATTTCATGACAATCGGTCAATAAATGTGAATGGCGCCGAAACGATCGAACTTTGGTCCAGAACGGCCGTAATTTTCAACCAATTCAATTTTAGTTGAAAATGACCTCGAAGCATCTATTTGTCAACACACATACCAATTTTCAGTGTTATAGATTGAAAAGTGTACCGTCGGCGCTTGTCTAACTAACCAAAAACACGATTTTTTAATTATTTTGGCGGTTTTTTGACAATAGCGGCAGCAATTTTTGACCAATCAAAAAATCCTTGAAAATGCCCCTCGGCAGTGATTTTAGACAGGTCCATACCAAATTTCATCTAAATCGGATGAACGGTATAGGCGCTAGAGCACTGCACGGACTGACGGACTGACGGACGGACGGACAGACTTTTTCCAGAAACCACTTTTTTGGACTCAGGGGACCCCCAGGATCATGGGAAACCCAAAATCTCAATTTCGAAATTTTGCACGAAAACAATACTTTCTCGCCATATATGGCTAGCGAGAAAGTAAAAAACGTAAACAAACATGACTTCGTAGACTTCCTCAAGGGTAAAACATTGGTGTGCTCTTCAACCCAGGCAAAGTATACTGAAACAGTGTAGGCGTTCCATGCCTCAAACTGTGTCTCAGGGTTTGTTTTTATGGGAAACCTGAGACGCACGGAAGTGAATGACACCGCAGGGCGGGGGTGGCGGAGTGCGGGGGCGGAAGCCTTATTACCCTATTGTCAGCCCGTACCCACTTCCCTCGGATGTAAAGGGTGGCTTGAGGGGGGTGGAACCACTTTAAGCATAAAGCCCTTCCTACACAATGCTTTTCTATCTACAATGCGTGTGCTGCCAGATTTATATTGATTTTCGCCAAGGTGACTTTCAGTTTTTCATTTTTCTTTTTATGAATACGTCTGTGAGTGGATTTAAGATTTTTCTTCGTTAGCGGGTTCCATCAGTTCTTATATAACGCCTACTATAGTGTCCCCTTAATGTTCACAATAGCGTCATCCTCCTGGTAAGAAAAGTTGGGGCCTTGCGCCATGCACCATCCTGCCGATAGCGCCCTTTTGACGCCAAGATATCATCTTTTTTTGGGAAGAATATTTTTATGTCTCTAGGGACACTGTTCAGTATCTATTTATTCTTAAATAATACAAGTCTTTTTATCGAGTAATTTTTGTCGTATTTTTTATTGGTGACAAAAAGCACTCGATCGTATAAAAGACGCTTTCTATTTTTCAGTTCAAAGAAATATCCAATATTTTCCTCAGAAAAATTTCAGCAGACAGGATTGCTTCATGTACGATGCATTTTGGTCGGCGCGCGGCGTCCAGGCTTCCGGGCAGGGATGCGGGATTTGGGATGTGAACTCAGGGATGGTTGGTAGCCATGCACACAAGGTACATCCAGCCACGCATCCCTGTGATCCCGCCAGGGATGCGTGGAATTCGGTCAAGTTGGAATTCCATGTTCGGGACGGCAACCCTTCAAAACTGTCCATCTCTCCCCACCTCGAGGCGTCAAGGGATGCTTCCTCGCAAGGACGCCGTCCAAAAGGCCTCTTATGTGGCCACCTTATCAGAAAGTCATTGAACCCAAGTCTCAACCCATAGTCACACCTAATTATCTACCAACATATTACTTTACTGTAGTTTTACTGCTTGCAAGATGAGAGGCAGGCATAGGAAACGTAATCTACAGACACATCGCATACGTGACGGAAAAGGTCTATTCCCTATCATAAAGTCATTTTTTTAAACAATTCAACGCCCATAAGCTAAATATAGGTAGCCCAAAGCTGGCACGTACGCACTTTAGAAGAGAATACCACCCACGACACTGTCCCTAAGACGTGCTGCCCCGCAAGATCGGTTATCCAACGTCACAACCTTCCAGCTGTCTGTTGTGTTGATCGATTTCTGAAATCGATTTATTTCTGTTGATCGATTTATCGCTTCCTAATTTTTAAGGGTACCTCGAGTACGATTTTTTACTTTCTCGCCCGTATGTAATACATGGGCTGAAAAAGTTATGTCTTCGTGCAAAATTTCGATTTTGAGATTTTGGGTTTCCCATGATCCTGGAGGTCCCCCGAGTCCAAAAAAGTGGTTTTTAAAAAATGTCCGTACGTACGTACGTAACGTACGTACGTCACTCTGTCGCGCAACTGGACGCCACACCGTTCGTCCGATTTTGCTCAAATTCGGTATGTAGGTACCTAATGTAAATATCTGGACATGTTTTTTTGATAAATTTTGATAACTCAAAATTTTCGATACCGTCGGACCCTTTATTTAAAGTGAACTTACTGAGGGTAACTGCTTATAGTTCACTTTAGCGTTATCTTCCCGAAACGAAAAGTTATGGTGCCTTTTACCATCTTGCCGATAGCGCCCTTATCGTAACGTTAGGTAGTGGACTTTTAACGGCAAAAACCATAAGCATTCCATTACCTATAAGGTCTACTTTAAAAAAAAATAAAGGGTCCGACAACAGTCGCACTTAACTTTCTCGCCCCGTATGATTTTTTTTTTTTTTGGGTGGGGGGATTTTTTTGATAATTTTTTGCGGGCGTAATTTTTAAGCAATCCAAAATCGGTTGAAAATGACCCAAGAGCATCTATCTGAGATCACTTCTACCAAGTTTCATGGCTGTCATTCTATTACTGTAGTCCCAAATGCGTTCCGACCATTCAAAAACGTGGTTTCTCATTCTCAACTCATTTTCAACACTTTTTTGACAAAAACGGCCGTAATTTTCAAGATAACAAAATTCTGTTCGACAAATGTTTAAGTTACGTAGTTTTAAACAAATGTACCGAATTTCATGACAATCGGTCAATATATGTGAATGGCGCCGAAAGGATCGAACTTTGGTCCAGAACGGCCGTAATTTTCAACCAATTCAATTTTAGTTGAAAATGACCTCGAAGCATCTACTTGTCAACACACTTACCAATTTTCAGTGTTATAGATTGAAAAGTGTACCGTCGGCGCTTGTCCGACTAACCAAAAACACGATTTTTGAATTATTTTGGCGGTTTTTTGACAATCGCGGCCGCAATTTTTGAGCAATCAAAAAATCCTTGAAAATGCCCCTCGGCAGTAATTTTAGACATGTCCATACCAAATTTCATCAAAATCGGAAGAACTGTATAGGCGCTAGAGCACTGCACGGACTGACGGACTGACTGACGGACTGACGGACTGACGGACGGACAGACTTTTTCCAGAAACCACTTTTTTGGACTCAGGGGACCCCCAGGATCATGGGAAACCCAAAATCTCAATTTCGAAATTTTGCACGAAAACAATACTTTCTCGCCATATATGGCTAGCGAGAAAGTAAAAATCTTGTACTTCAGGATTCGAACCGCTGTCTCCTCATTTTGCGGAAAGTTCATTGACGTTTAACACGTTTGTGACCCGAAATTAAGAAAAGCCGAGGCAGGAAAAAGATGGGCGATTGTGTAATAGTAATAACAGGCCAGTTAATACGAGTTGGCACGTCATCCTGACAAATTAACTACACGCTTATTTTCCCGCCAAATTATTAGGATAGCTCGTTTGACCCCAGCAAAGAGAGGAAGCTCAGCCTGCTTGACCCCAGCAAATGTCCGCCCAGCTGTTTGATTCTTCTGCCAAGATTACGAAAGTATGTCGTAATCTTTTAGGTCTTTTATAAATCCCATTCCAGTAGCGTGAGGTTCCTGTCAGGATTTTAAAGACTGTGCCTATAAATCTACCTACTATATGAAGTTGTGGGTGCCTACATCTATACAGCATAATATCGCACCTCTAGGTATAGGTAGGTATATCTAGAGAAGTACTGCATAAGTACTGAGTAAAGACGTACCTTTATTTGAAGAAATAATCTATTTCTAACCCAGTAGTTCAAATGGGGGAGGGGCGTGAGTAAAAACATGGTAAGAACCAGAATGACTTTTCCCCTTTCAATGATACCTATATAGGACTTTTCTTTTGGCTATTTTTTTGGGTGCGAAACCGAACCCGACCTAACCTAACTGCCAGTTTCTGATGCTAAAAATCATCCAGTACGGAATACATCCAACAGTCTCTTGAGAAAGACGCGTGAAAAGAATGCATGCTCCGAGGGGTTAACCACTCCAGAGATTGCGCGAAGATTTCCAAAGATTTCCTGAGATTCTCAACGGGATTTGTGGAAAGATGCACCCCGAAGGTTTAATTAACATGATTCCCTGAGATCTCATTAAGATTTCCAATGGTTGCCTGAGATTCCCAACTAGATTCCCAACGAGATTCCTGGTGTGGTTAACCCCTCGGACTCCTCTTAGTTGACGTATCATCCTTCTTCATCCTAGAACCTTGACCTGTGGTGTGTGAAGAATACCTAATTTACCTAGGGAGTGTGTTCAAAACCAGGTTGAAAGCACCAAAATTATGAATAGTGACAGGCACGGTGGGTAAGTGAGACCAGTTCTATCGAAAGGCCACCAACAGAGCACCCCTCATTTGAGACAGGCTGTCAGATGAAGGTAAAGGCACCTGGCAACCTCTTGACTCACTTGACTGAGTTGAATCACTTAAGTGACTCGACTCACTTGACGAAAGCAGTAATGCGACTCAATGACGTGGAATTGGGAACTCGATAGGCACCCCGGGGAGTCCCTGCAGGGGCCCATCAGGCCAATCTGTATAGGGGTGATTATGTGAGAAGGGTACAAATTCTACTTTTGACTGCCTTAGACGCCTCATAGCTGCGTTTCCCCTGCCCCTGGTATGGCGTGTTGCGGACTTACGGGCACTCGAGGGGGTAACCACTCCAGAGATTGCTTGAGATTGCATGAAGATTTCCAAAGATTTCCTGAGATTCTAACGAGATTCATGGACAGATGCACCCCGAAGGGTTAACTACTCCAGAAATTTCCAAGATTCCCTGAGATTTCATAAATATTTCCAATGATTGCCTGAGATTCCCAACGAGATTCCAGCAGGTGTATTCCCTTTCTCGAACGCCAGAAAACCCACTCAACTAGCACCTCCAAAATTTATTGTAAGAAGAACTGTTCTCATATATTGCATCATGGTGTGCCTTATCTTCTTACAATAATTTTTTAAGGTGTTAGTTGAGTGGGTTTTCTGGCGTTCGAGAAAGGGAATACACCTGCTGGAGTGGTTGACCCCTCAGGGCACCTATAATTTAGCACTGATGGTTTGGTTTCTTCGTGGCATGAGCCTTCTGTCTTGTGCACAACAATACTGTATAGTAGGTGAGCAATGTTATGCTATAAGGCGTTGATGCCCACCTTGAAGTCACCCCTTCTTCCAATTTACGATACCTTGGAAGGTTCTGTCCCACCGCTGTTTTATGATACCTGCTATACCCGTATACATCTTCATTTTTCGGACAACCTGTTTGGAGTCACCCAGTCTTTTGACTTTTCAAAAAATTCTGAACTTTTTGACGTCCGGTTGTCGACTTATAGATTCAAGCACCGATCTCGCACGATTGAAGTCCTGGATTCGGGGTATGGGTTGGGCCACTTATCACTTCTCTGATATCTATTAAGTGAACCCAGTTTGGCGGACTCCCACATACGTCACCGCGGACCCCATAGGGTACGATTCCCCCGATAAGGAGCCGCTGCTGATCTTGGAGGGAAAAAATAGACATCTGCCTCTTCAGGTTAAGAGAAAGCAATTAGGCTGGGCGTGAGATAGCGACAATTAGCCTACACCTAAGTACCTAAAGACGCGAAGGCGTTGCCTTTTGAACCTTGAACCTAAACTGCCTTTCTCCTGGTTTGCTCAAACCCACGCACTTAACTTACAACGGTCAAACAATTCAGTTTAGCATTTCAACCTTGTAGGGCTGCCAGTGAAGGAGAGTACCTGTACCTAAGCTCTAGGCTGTGGAGTAGAGCATCGGTTTTCAAAGTGGGGGGGAGAGGATACGAAATTTTGAAGTTTTCAAAATAATTTTGGGAACCCCTGTTCTGGAGTTTCAGACCTACTAACTGTACCTAATTTTCCGCCCTATAGGTAGGGTAAAAACATGGTTTGCACCTTCCTTCACCGGTCAGAGCACCTAAGTAGGTAATAGCAGGATCGAATGGTGTGAAAGGGTTTAGATGGGCGTTTTTAGGCGTGACCACTTTTGTGATACGGGCCACTGCGTCCACGGCGCATCACAAGTGATAGATACCTCTCTTCGTGGGGTCAGTGTCCTAATAAAATAATCGATTCTGTGACTGTAGTCGAAGGCGATAATCGATTTCACTGGAAAATGGAAGAATAATTGTTTCGAGGTGGAAATTACTTATTTAAGGAATGCTAACAGATTGAGTACTATTCATACCTGCGCATTTCATTGGTGCGACTTTCAGGTTTTTAAAAACTTACTCATTAAGGGTGTCAATACGCAGCCGTGTTTGTTTACGTTATTTCTGCACATTATATGAGGGTACTATGGATATTTCAGTGTTCTGAAATATAATATGTCTTTTTAACGGCCCGAATTAACAGGCTGTGTTGTGATTTTACGATCGGTTAATTTTGGATAAATGTTTTGCTGACAAAAATCACTCGATCGTGAAATAATCAGTCAGTTAATTTCAGAGCATATAAATATCCAATAGTTTCCTCATAAAGTCTGCAGAAAAAACGTAAACAAATAGCGAATGTATGTTCGGTCTTAATAAATGTAACCACGATATAGTGACAAGTCACGAAAAATTATATTCAAGTTCCACGTTTGTTTACGCTACCAATATGCAGAATATACAATAGGTCTTGAACGCGGGTATGAAATATGTCCTCTTTTGGTGGTTCGGAACCCACCTAAAACTGTAGGTCCCCATCGTTTACACGATGGCTGGGGAGCTGGTATTTGGTAGTGCTGCCAGCTGAGCACAATGGATAGTTCTTGAAACGGTCTAGTTGCTGGGCTTGTCCCCCTTATCCCTCAGCTATTATTACCTCTTTTGGTGCTTCGACATTGCCCTAAAGTTGGGTGGCCCCTTTTAGGCGACTCGTAGTTGGCGTACCTCTATTTGTTTGACGGTATTCCGCATCCTTCTCCGAAATCCACAAAACCTACAGAAAATCCTCTTGTTTTTCTTTAAATTCTGTCGCAACAAATTTGAAAGGAAATAAAGACGAAGGTTTACCGTGGAAGGCTGCCATGTTCAATAAACAGAGAGTAGACCCTTGTAACACAATATCGATCCGACAAAAAACTCGAAATTTAATAAGCTAGATTGAGATTGAAAACAAAATGAGGCGTGTAAAAAAGCGCTCCACCCCCAGGCTCTTGGGTGTCTTCTTACCCTTAACCTAAAGGGTTGGTAGGCTATTTTATTCGATACTGCTTAGCACAGTCCTTAGGGTGGATTCGGTTTCGGCCAAACTTCTGTGCTGTTTCACACCAGCCTCACACGCGTGCCTGATGCTTAGGTTTTATGGGAGAATTTACTATTTAGTAAGTTTTTATCACTATCAGTTTGGTTGATGTTCTCTTGCAGAAGTCAAATCAAAAGTAAACAAGCCAAATGACAGGTCGTAAATATCAAAGCGCGATAGCAGTATTGTGGCCTGTGGGTATATACTTACCTGTGCTATAAATATACCTTGAAGCTTGATTATTATTACGCTTATAAATTAAAATTATGTTTCCGTCACATCACGGAGAGATAAGGGACACGACTTTGGAAAAACTAAATGCATGATAACTTATGATGCTGCACTTGCGCTGTTTTGAAGCAAGGTTTCTATTGCACTTTGTTTTGTCATCCGTTGCCATACTTCGCAAGTCCTTGGTTTCAGTCCTGAACCCTAGTTATCGCCAGTCCGTACACATGTCCGTGGTTTGAAAATTTGAAAACATTTTTTTTCTACTTACCTGCTCACCCCCTCCCCCCCCCCCCCCCCTCTTCCTTGATTTTCCACGGTGAAAATGGCCCATACTTAGTTATACCTGTGATCCACGAGAGTAACACCTCCATGGTAATTCTTCCCATTACTCAGTGTTATTTTTGCGACGTCTTGTTCCTTTTGTGAGGCATCACTTTCGAGGCCCCTTAAACATAACGTATGGGCATAGGAAAACCTGTACCTTCCTTTTATATTTGAGTTACGACCCCCAGGGTGCCATGTTACAACATATGTATATTTCAGTTCTGGAGTACCAACAATGCTACATTATTGCAATAGCCGACGGGTTGTAGGAGTTAACGTATAGTGCTTGTATAGCGTATATTTGTGGGAAGGTATACATATATATTATGGCTGACAACAGCTAACTATACATTTCCGCCGCCCATAAATAAATAACATTGCCATTTCGAACGAACAATTATTTTTAATTTTTTTCCTTGCCAAGTTTCCAGTAGACTTACTCTGGATTTCACCTCCTACTGGTAGCGCCATTATCTAGTAGACTTTTAACGGGAAGATAAATTTGCTAACGTAATCTGCACAATAAGGGACTGATGAAACCCACCCTTACATAGACGCAGATATCCAAAATTTTTACTTTCTCGCTATAGCCAACATTGCGATGCAGACTTGTCTTCAGGCAAATTTTCTGGATCGAAATTTTGTGTGAACAGATTTAAACTATTTGCAGTCGTAAGTAATTTTAACCAGACGAAAGTGAAAGTATGAGTACCTAGAACCTGCAGAATTGAAATCGGTAATGATGATGGTCGTTAGTTAGGTACCAATGACTTTGCGTGGCCTACTGTATTTAGTGCCTTGTCATTTGGTGATGATACCTTTATACCTGTTCGTATAGTTGTAGGCATGATATAGGAAATTTTTTGTGAAGCTCTGTGGTAGGAGCCAGCATTGTACCTGTATAGGTTATTTGATTCAGAAGAAAATTCAAAACTCCATCAGAGGCTGCTGTTAGATACAGTTAGCCAGCTGTGTGTATATTGTTCATTCCTATGTAACGCGGTCCTTTGGAATCTATTGTGCAGCTGCCAGGTATCCAGGTTCTTAGTAAATTCCAGGATTTTGGATACCAGCTCGGCTGGGGGCAGTTTGTCTTGACTTCCGGCTATACCCAAAATGCAAAATGCGGGGTTTTTATAGGAGCATCTAGTCAGTAATTATCAAGAGGATGATGAAGTTCCGTTAATTTTCAATTTTATTTAAGACCTGAAAAATAAATAACCCAAAATGTAAAATCTTCTGCTATAGTTTGAGTACGACAGTTGAACAGAATATGAAATTTTTTTTTTCCTCGTTTTTCAAAGTCCATCCATCAGTGTTGCAACTTAGTATCTCTATACCCTGTGATACGTTCGGGATATTTCAACATGATTATTTCCTATATCGTGTTCACGACTACATAAGTATACCTACCGGAATGACTGTAACCACGTGTGATGCATTTCACAACTGGTTTTCATTTTACTTTTACCGCAGGTGTATTTAGACTCGCCATCGGACGTGTGGGCTTTTGTAAAGCGAAGGCTGATCATCCATCAGTGTCAAGTTTCATGTCTGTTATACAAAAGGGATGATCGTGTACCAGGTGTGATAGTTATCACTATCCCTCTCTACCTAAGTTTAGGGTAAGCGGTACTATTGTGAGACCAGTCGTAGTCGTTGCGTGCTGAGAAAAATGAATACAAAAAAATCGTGTCATGACTGGCTTCTAGTTTTCGAACGAAAGGGAAAAGGTTCACCTGGCGTTGGCCAGAAGAAATTTGATTTTAGACTGTACGTAGGTATAGCAGTGGAGATGGTCGGCTATATTTTCTACCTAGTTGCATTTATTTTATTGTCCTTGTTAAAGGCGTTAACGCAGTCGTGCTATTGTTTACGTTTTTTATGCACACTTTATGAGGACACTACTGGATATTTAAATGTTCTGAAATATAATATGTCTTTTTAAAGGGAAAATTTAAATATCCAACGGTTTCCTCATAAAGTTTGCAGAAAAAACGTAAACAAATAGCGAAGGACTTCGGCCCACTTCTAATGAGCTTCAGCCAAGCTATAATAGTGTGGTGTCCCAACAGGGAATGAAGAAGGCTCTCTCGGGGGTTTCGAGTATTCGGCCGAAACTGAAACTAGGCTGAAGTGGTTTTTAGGAGTGCCAAAATTGCTTCTCCTTGAACCTATTTCATTTAAATGTAGCCAAGCCCCCGCAACCTGGGAGGTCCCCATGTTGTTTGCAAAGGTCAGGTTGGGGTCAGCGTATAGGTCTCGATTAAGGTCAAGTTTAAGGTTGGGCCGACAAGGTTCATGAAAAAAAGAGCAAAATAAATGCTAAGTACCGTCTTTTATACATGGGAGTGCTATGTAGGCTCTGCGTATGGAATTTTATGTTGAATTTCATTCCTGGGTAAGACTGTACCTTACTGCTGAGTGCTAAACATATAGGTTTCAGGGGGTTCTGATAGATGTATAATGATATGTAGCAGGGGCGCCATCTTGGGGGGGGGGGGGGGGGCAGGGTCCAGTTTGCCCCCCCCCCCCGGGCACTGCCCCCCCGGAAATTTGGGGGACAATTATTTTTATCATGTCAAATATTTGGCGTTAACTTCATTATCACGTAAATAAAGCAATAAATAAATAAATAATAATTTTCGCTGATTAATTAAGTCCAGATTGCCGATAAGATTGCTGATAAGAGTGATAAGTAAATTTAATATCTAATGTTTACAACTTCTTGCCCCCCCCCCCCCCCCCGGATTTTCAAAATCTGGCGCCCCTGATATGTAGAATGTATAATATGTAATAAGAAATTGCGATGTCTTTATTATTGTTTTCACTGTATACCTAAAAAATAATTTTATAACGATATTTTGTGTTTTCTTTCCAGGTAAGAGGAAAATGCTTACTGTCTCGGCAAGGTCTCCTCATATTCTGAGAGTTGTACCTACTTTTATTTATGGTAAGTGGCCTTAGGTGCCCTTTATCAGCAGTTGTGTTCAGAAAACGGCAAAGAAAAAAGTCCACAGAGCGTTGACGGTGTATATAAAACGTGTCAGGTAGGTTAGAGACAGGTATATATTCCCAGTTCCAAGAATACGATGCGTTTTGGACGGCGTCCTGGCAAGGATGCATCCCTGTACTCCTCGAAGTGGGGGAAGGATTGACAGTTTGGAAGGGATGCCCTCCCATTCTCTGAATTCCAATTGAAAAATATGAAAAGACGGACGAAACACTGTGATTATCACAATAAGATCAAGGCATCATCAATTTCTGCCAAACAAAAGACAAATCACAGGGATGCGGGTCTGGAAGTATCGTGTGTGGGCACCAGCCATCCCTGAGTTAACATCCCAAATCCCGCATCTCAGCCAGGAAGCTGGGACACCGTCCAAAACGAATGATATTAGAGGCGACTACCCTTATTGAAGCAGTCGTGAATGCCCTTTAGGGGGAAAATATAAAAGCAAAAGAACCGTGCGAATTTTTCTTTCTTGCGAAAATGTTTTTGTATTCGTTTCCTATTTCTATTCAACATCCTTGTAAAATAGTTACGAAGCGGAGTCTCTCATATCTCGACATGTGTCATTCCTTGACATAGAGTGAAACCTCAACTTTCCTACACATGATAGGCGCCACTCTCCCCTTAAAAGTCTTGATGGCGGGAAATGTAGATTGCATAATGGTATAGGTTTTAAGGCTCTGCATTACCTCGTCATGCATTTCTTCCTCCCATGATAATAACACTGTAAGGACGAATTATTTTTTGGTTTTGGTTTTTGGTATCGTGGTTAAAAATCTTCGAGTTTCGCCTGAGGCAGTTCGGTATTACATGGTTGCTAGGGATATAAAATTCCAACTGGAATTCAGCACCCAGTTTACAAGTAAACACTTCGGGTAAAAAAATTCCAAAATAACTAACCCAGCCTAAGTAATGTTATAGGGACATGTTTAGGAAAATACCCCAGTTTCCCTGTACTTTTCGAGATATATCACTTTCCCCCCTCACAATGTTGAGCTTATGGGTGGCAGAAATGCACCATCAGCTGACGGCGAGCCTTAAAAGACTTGGCGGGAAATGTAGGTTGCATAATGGTAGCCTGTCTAGGCGTGCTTAGGCATTAAGGTACGCTCAAGGCATATGCTATTTTAGGCGCTCACTCGTCCCAAAATACTGTCTTCACTTGAAGATAACTAGCACCTTGCCATATTGGATCTATATACTTATCCGTTTGGTAACTCTATGGTTATACCGTTGCAACGTCAGTATTCAATTACCAATGTCTGCCATTTTTAGGACAGCTACAGAGGCGGTGGCGGCACCTTAGATTTTTCAATTTTAAGGCTGGATCCCAACCTCCGTTATATTCGGTTTTCGCCATAAAGAAATAGGTATTTAAGGCTGAATATACATTCGTTATTTTTTACGTTTGGACTTCAAACTTTGTGAGAAAACCATTGGATATTTAAATATTCTGAAATATAATATGTCTTTTTAACGGCATTACTCATGAGGCGAGGGGTTAACCACTCGTTGGGAATCTCGTTGGGAATCATTGGAAATCTTTATGGAATCTCAGTGGAATCTCAAGGAATCTCTGGAGTGGTTACCCCCTTGTCATGAGGCTATGTTGTGATTTCACGATCGGTTAATTTTGGAAAAGTACTTAGGGGATTTATTACCTCCAGGCTTTCTCAGATAGCGTTTTCGTCTGTGGATTCTGTAGTTTAACCTGAAAAAGACCTCAGGATTTCAAACCCAGCCAAATACATCTCAGTATAGGTACATAGAGGAAAAAGTCAAAATAATCCCTTGCAATCTTCGACGTTGTGTCAAAATACTCTAAAAGGAAAGGATGACAACGGCGTTGTTATTTTTTGACAACCCCAATTTGTCCCCATTTCTAGAACAGAAGGAAAAATAAATATTTTCCACCACCCTCCCAAATAATCTACCTCATGTTTCGGGAAATTGCTTCTATTGGTATTGTTAGAGAAATGTCAAACTGCTAGGCTGTCCCAGTGCGACAGGGAGATTATTTCTGAAAGCTTTTAAGATGATTGCCTACCTACTCACATTTGGGCTGATAAAAAGTAAAGGCTGTCTGTCGATTGTTCTCTGCTTGTGAGCTCAGGAAAAGATGGGTTGGTTTATTGGTAGAGGGATGAGAGGGGTAAGACCAGCCACTAGACCATTTCAAGAACTATCCATTGTGCTCAGCTGGCAGCACTACCAAATACCAGCTCCCCAGCCATCGAGTAAACGATGGGGACCTACAGTTTTAGGTGGGTTCCGAACCACCACAGCCTCGATATACATTTCACTTGACATGCTGAACATATGAGAGGTGAATGCCGAGCAGAAAAACTTTTTGGTAGGATTGGGATCGAACCGGTGTGACCCGGCTCTCACTGCTCCTCAAAAGTCGACCATTTAGTCCACTCGGCTATCGAGGCCGTTTAATTATGTTACCTACTCCCCAGCCGTCTTATTAGTACACAGTGGGGACCTACAGTTTTAGGGGGCTCCCTATCAGCCTCGATTTACATTTCACTTGGCTTACTGAACATATCAGAGGTGAATGCCGAGCAGAAAAACTTTGGCAGGGTCGAGATCGAATCGGTGAGACTCGGCTCGTGCTGTGAAAAATAATATGTCTTTTTAACGTCATCTGTTGTAATTTTACGATCGAGTGATTTTGTCAACAAAAAAATTGTCCAAAATTAACCTATCGTGAAATCACAACATAGCCTCATGACGTTAAAAAGACTCATTATATTTCAGAACATTTAAATATCCAATGGTTTCCTCATTAAATGTGCACAAAAAACGTAAACAAACACGATTGTGTGCATGGTCGCTCTTAATCTATTTCTGACCTTCTCTAAACTACTAAAAACACCATTCGAAAAATACGGTCGGAAAGCTGTTGTACGGACAATGAGCGGCTTAAGTAGAGCACCTTTACGGGTTCTGCTCCTAACGGAACTTTTTTCTTTGCGTAACGTTAATGAAACTAGTTTATTACTTCGTAATGAAACTATGAAAAGATAATACAAGCGGTTCTTAATATTGTTGCTCTTGCACCAAGTCTTTAATTGGCTTGCCCATCTTTAAATCCATAATAAACATTTAACGGCTAGGCCATACGGCTCCCCTAATGGTTTTTCTACATCTTAACCACCGTTTGTAATTGATTTTGAGCTGGTAAGTGGGCGTTATACGGTTCGATGCCACCCCAGTATTGAGATCTTATGTCGCAACCCCTATTCTTTTAAAATATTTCTGAGGGTGGATACCAGGATACTTCATTTTTAAGGTTTACCCTTGGTTGGAAAGACACAAAATTTTGCCTGTACCTAGCCCTAACAATGTTCTAGGGAGTGTTCGAAGCAGATTTCCCATTTTTTTACTGGTTTTCGAGATACAGCACTTTTCTTGAGGTATGCGATGCTAGCATTTGCAAAACAGTTGCAATAAAAGAAACCAGTGAGAAATTGGGAAATCTGCTTCGAACACTCCCTAGAACATTGTTAAGGCTAGGTACAGGCAAAATTTTGTGTCTTTCCAACCAAGGGTAAACCTTGAAAATGAATCGCCGCTCGCAATGTTAATCTTATGGGCGGCAAAAAATGCACCGTCAGGTATAGCGTCCTCTTAATCGTTAACCGAGTACGGTGGGACCCAGCCTAAAAGCCACTATATCGGAAAACCTTTTTTTGTGGTAGGGTTCTCAAAATATTCGGTAAGACTTCCTCGTGGTTGTTATCTCATTTAAAAAATTTCCGAGCTTTTCGAACACAAAACACATGACTGACCGGAGGGCACTATTTCAGGAAGTAAAAATACTAGAGAGAAATGGTGTTGCAATTACCGGTCTCTATATACGTAGTATTAAGTAAAGTATTGTCATCGTGCAGATAATTGATTTTGAGTTTTTCATTGCGAAGCGTCACAGACAGGGTCACAGGGTGACAGACCCTGAAAAAACGTTTTTAACACGTTGTTTGTATGTGTGTGTGTGTACGTACGGAGAGCCAGGGCCCAAACCGTCCGGCCGATTTTGTTCAAATTTGGTACACGGGTGTAAAAAAATAATGCCCACACTCACTTTTTTCCGATCTTCCATTGGGGAAAACTGGGGGGCGCAGCCCCCCAAAAACCTAAAAAAAACCGGTTTTTAATTTTTGTCTCAAAATCGGCTCCTACGATTTCGTTCATTTTCTCAGGAGTAATAGTGCATATTGTGGGATAAAATTATACCCCATTAGCGGCATATCTGGGAAAACTTAGGAGATACGACCCCTCAAAGGGTCAGTTTTTTATGTTCACAAAATATGCCATGTGGGTTTAAAAATACTCAAGGAGACTTCGGCAACCGAGTTATGTGGTCAAAAAAATTCTCAAAGCATTTCCGACCCTCTCATCCGCACCGGGTTGAGTTGTTATTGAAGGTTTGCGAAATATGTCATGTGGGTTCTGTTGTGGTTTTCCGAGAAACCTTCCCCCCACCTTTTTTACGAGGGAAAAGGTCAATGAAAACCTAAAAATGTGCGTGTTCATTTGGCACAACAAAAACAAGTTAAATTAATGAATTTTTAGTAGGTATAGGGCTATATTTTCTGGTACCAGGTCTCAGGTTCACGGTACCTATTGTTTTCGTTAGGTATTTCAAGTTTTATTGCCGGATATGCGTTCTTTGATTGCTGTTGCGGAAGTACACATGAGTTCTTTTAAACTCGCTTTCCCACGAATGTAGCCAGAAGGAAAATATGTAGATCTAGCCTGTTTACATACAGGCACCTTGTGTGATACTGCTTAAGGTAGAGAACGGGGGAAGGGGGGTCTTGTGACTAGACCGTTAAAAAAATTATTCATCGTGGACCCATAATTTAACTTTAACTTCCAGATAGACACTTTTGGTGGAAGACTTCTAACTGACTATAATGGCCGAGACATTATGTATTTTCCCAGTGGTTTCTTCCCCCTAGCAAATAAAGCAACACCGTGATAGCATCTGCAAAACCATTGAATCACTAAAACATTGGGAACTCTCCGAGTAACTTCACCCATTGTTATAAAGAAAAACAGGGTTCCCAAAATTATTCTTTGTTCAGAACAAGAAGTAGATTTAAGAAGAAGGGGTCACAATGACCTAAAAGAGGTTAGCAACGATAATTCACAGTTCTGTAGTCTATCCTTATACCTTGATGTGACTGAGTGAGATGGAGCATAGTCCGCTAGAAAGGCGACACCCATAGGCGTAGCTACGGGGGGCTAAGCCCCCCTCCCCCAACCGTTTAGCCACCCCCAGGTTTTTTCTGACCTACACATAACGTCCCATAAAGCCATGCCTACCCTCCCAGGTGAGGATAAGGTCTGCGGGGCTCAGCCCCCCCCCCCCCCCCCCCAGGTTTTTGGTCCTGCTACGCCCATGGATACACCTGCAGCCAGAGAAAAGGAATAAAAACAATTCTCCACTCGCAATATTAATCTTATGGATGTCAAAAGTGCATCGTCAGCTGAAGCGAAACCTGAAAGACTGGCTAAATTTGGTCAACACCCTCACAGTTAAAATATTTTATGTCAAAAGGGAACTGCCTGCTTGGTATGTAAATTTATTTTTCTTCACCTTTATTCACTTTTTAAAGTCCTCCTTAGAAACCTATAACCAGCGTGCAAATCCATTGTATTCCGTTGAAGAACAAGGCCTAACCGATTATGCCACGGTAGTGCAGGCACGGAATTTATGTGCTGTCTGCTTCATGTCTCAAGGTATAATATTATTGTAAGTTTATTGTTATTGCAGGTACAATAATAATTGTTGGGGAGAGGTACAATGAACCTAAGGGGGAGATGAACTTCTAATAGTATTCGTTGTTATTATTATTTGTTATAGTCGTCTGAGATTGGATTCGTAAATTGCAGTTCGTGTGCAACATAATGTGTTATGGAAGATGTAGCGGAAATCCGAGGGGCAACCACTCCAGAGATTCCTTGAGATTCCATAAAGATTTTCAAAGATTCCCAACGATATTCATAGAAAGATGAACCCCGAAGGGGTAACCACTCCAAAAAATTCCAAGATTCCCTGAGATTTCATAAAGATTTCCAATGATTCCCAACGAGTGGTTAACCCCTCGCGGAAACCGATAATTGTCCATTTGCTTCTTCCGACAATTTTTTTTGCGGATATGTTCTGAAATATAATATGTCTTTTAAACGTTATGTCGTGAATTTCCTATCGAGTAATTTTGGACAAATTTTTTAATGACTTTAATCACTCGATCGTAAAATCACTCATAGGCAGTTAATTTCGGACATAATAAAAAAACACATTATATTTCAGAACATCTAAATATTTAGCAGTTTCCTCCAGAAATAGTCTGAGAAAAAACAGAAGCAAATAGGATTGCGTGGTGACCCTACCGTTCGACTTCCGAGTTAGCTAAAAACTTGATTCATTGATCACTATTTCAATTATTGCACGGTAAAAACCGAATTTAACTGGAGATTAACCGTTAACTGAGTATGTTGTTATTGTTGCCATGGCGATTTAGTCCAGTTAAATTGTCGGCTGGCCCGGGGGCGTCGTATGCATGAAATCCGGTAGTTGTGATTTTTTGCAGAGTTGTTTAGGATGATACCGTGAAACTAAAAAAATGTCGAAATTTTCGAAGTTTTTTCGATTTTGGAAAAGGTTGCGTTCGGAGCTCGAGGTCGGAAACTTGGATTACGCATCAAGGTAACATCCTAAAGAACTATGCAAAAAATGACAACTACCGGATTTCATGCATACGGTATGGTCTAATTTGACTGTACTATTTCTGAGGGGTTAACCACTCGAGGAATCTTGTTGGGAATCTCGTTGGGAATCATTGGAATTCTTTATGAAATCTCAGGGAATCTCGGAAGTTTTTTTGGGGTGGTTACCTCTTCGGGGTTCATCTTTCTATGAATATCGTTGGGAATCTTTGAAAATCTTATGGAATCTCAGGGAATCTCAAGGAATCTCTGGAGTGGTTACCCCCTCGACTATTTCCTTCATTCTAAATTTACCACTGAATTCTCTTTCATCAACTCCAGCGCAGCCACCTTTATTTCATTTTCTTTGAGAGTGTGCAATCTAAACTTCCCGTCTCCAGGCTGCTTAATTAAACATCAAAGGCGAATTATTATTTGTCTCAGCAAATAAATCCCCACGCATAATTCTGGTTTAGCGAGGGAGCAATAAAAAAACGTGAAAAGAGCCGTCAGCAAACTGGCGCGAGGCGAGGCGGCTAAGAGGAAAATATTTTTTTCATGAGCTTTGAATGTGAAAATATTCGGTTCAAAAAAGAAAACATAAAAATTAATTTTCACTCCACTCGTTAGCATATTATTTTCTGCATATGGGAGTGCGAGATGAATTTATAATTTTGTGCTTTAATTACTGTGGTTTAATAGAATATGCATGTGAAACTCAGACAGGCTGATTTGAGATGGAATATGCACCTGGTTTCGAAGGGGTGGGGAACGGGGAATTGATGCTTCAGCTCCGTATAATAACAGAGGAATGGGTGGGACTAACCCAGCATCAACTATGATCAAGGGGTAACCACTCCTGAGATTCCATAAAGATTTTCAAAGATTCCCAACGATATTCATAGAAAGATGAACCCCGAAGGGGTAACCACTCCAAAAAATTCCAAGATACCCTGAGATTTCATAAAGATTTCCAATGACATTTCCGACGAGTGCATGGTTTACCCCTCGACTATGACGGAACCAACTTTAGCGCAGACCTATCTCTCTGTCCCTATCATCCTAAGAAGACAGACACTTTGTCTGATAAAGAAGCAGTGTTCTTGTCTTCTTTATAACAAGCTAAGAAGACTGACGGAGTGTACAAGTCAACACTAGTTACTGGGCCATCTTATAAGTTAGCCGTCTTTTTCCTAAGGTGACAGAACACTACAGTGTCTGTCTTCTTAGGATAATAAACAGGTAGACTGGTTTGCGCTAAAGTTGGTACCATCATAGACCATTTCAAGAACTATCCACCGTGATCATCAGGCACCCAGCCATCGTATTTAGTCGAGGGGGTAACCGCTCCAGAGATTCCTTGATATTCCACTGAGATTCCATAAAGATTTCCAAAGATTCACAACGATATTCCTAGAAAGATGAACCTAGAAGGGGTCACCACTCCAAAAAATTCCAAGATTCCCTGAGATTTCGTAACGATTTCCAATGATTCCCAACGAGATTCCCGAGTGGTTAAGGGCCACCATACATTCTCGACGAACTCCGCCAAAACCACTGTGCGAAAGTAAATATTCGACAAAAGTAATGTTTACATATTAGTACAACCGGAGACTGGTAATTGCAATATCGTATTGGTTGTGTCTACTCTAAAAGCTAAACATAATGTGCTATTTGAACGCGAAACGAACGAGTAAGAGTAGGACACTATGTTTAGCTTTTACAGGAGAAAAAGTAGAGAAATGCTGTTGAAATTACCCACTTCCGTAAGTGAAATAAAAATTGCCAAAATGTAAGATGGCTACGGTAAATAGTACAAACATTTATCAAGCTTTTCTACTAAATGTGACGATAAAATCATACATTTTTTAATCCAAAAATTTTCAAAAAAATATTCCGCATGAGGTAGTGTTGTGTTTTCGCGATCTGTCAAAAAAACATGTGGACTGGTAGTTGACTGTTTAAAATCGCTCCTGTGGGCTTATTACTCCATTTCATGCAAAAATACAACACTACCTCACGACAAAGAGTCTCAGGTTTACATCCCCCTATAAACACTTTTCACTCGCCCTGTAACTTCGGAGTAGGGCTTGAAGTACGTAGCATTGCGAACCTAGTACGTGTAGTCGACCTTAACCCCTCGTATTTAGTGCACTACAGGAATCCAAAGCTTTAGGTGGATTAAAATATCTTTGACAGGATCCCTCCAACCGTATTGTAAATTAAGACAGCTAGAAGAAATTTAATTATCAATTCAATTAAAATTAAAAAACCTTTTTCTAAAAAACAATGGATGGGAAACTATTGCAGAGCTCCCCGCCTGGTCCCCCTCCCTTGAGTTTGCTCCCCCATTTATAAAATTAAAAATCTAATCGTGTTAATTTCAGAAGAAAATAAGAAAATTTCGTAATTAAAATCAGCGCTGAATAAAAGATGCTCCAGCAGCTCTATTGCGGATCTTTTTAGCACCCGTGATACTACCACTATAACTTGCAATGCTATTTTCCCCATGTCTCCGTGATAACTTCGTGATGAAAAAGATCCATAATAGAGCTGCTGAGGCATTCGGCTATACCAACAAGGCACCGGCCTGTAGAGATTATGTCCCTCAGGGTTGAAATCCTCTTTCAGTTTCGGCCAGCGGCCAATCGTTAAGGGTCCGCTATACCTGACGGTGCATTTTTTGCCGCCCATAAGATTAACATTGCGAGCGGCGATTCATTTTCAAGGTTTACCCTTGGTTGGAGAGACACAAAATTTTGCCTGCACCTAGCCCTAACAATGTTCTAGGGAGTGTTCGAAGCAGATTTCCCATTTTTTTTTACTGGTTTTCGAGATACAGCACTTTTCTTGAGGTATGCGATGCTAGCATTTGCAAAACAGTTGCAATAAAAGAAATTGGGAAATCTGCTTCGAACACTCCCTAGAACATTGTTAGGGCTAGGTACAGGCAAAATTTTGTGTCTTTCCAACCAAGGTTAAACCTTGAAAATTAATCGCCGTTCGCAATGTTAATCTTATGGCTTATGGGCGGCAAAAATGCATCGTCCTCTTAATTGTACCTCGAAAGAAGATTTCAGATAGTAAAAATCTTTGATATACCGAATTTATTTTCTCGACAAGGTAATATCGTAGAAAACTTTATTTTGTCGCCAAAATTCCACTATAGATAAGGGCGCTATTGACAGGATCGGGAAAGGCCCAACTTTTCTTTACAGGAGGATAACGCTATAGTGAACTTATAGAAGACACTATAGTACACTTTAGGAATCCAAAATATAGCGATTTTTGTCATATTTTTTAACTTAAGAAAAAGGTGAAAAAATCTCAGTTTCCTCTGAATTATTTCATGCACGTAGTATACTCATATCACCAAATGGTACAGAAATTGTACGGCGGCGAGGGGTTAACCACTCGTTGGGAATCATTGGAAATCTTCATGAAATCTCAGGGAACTTGGAATTTTTTGGAGTGGTTACCCCTTCGGGGTTCATCTTTCTATGAATATCGTTGGGAATCTTTGGAAATCTTCATGGAATCTCTGGAGTGGTTACCCCCTCGTTTTACGGCTACTAACGATTCGACTCAACAGTTGTGTCTCATCGAAAAGTAATAATAGGGGGACCACAGTTGCAGAAGATATTTCCGGAAGGAATTCCGAGTGATCAATAATAATAATGTTGGCGGCCGCGGACTCATTATAACTCATCATTATATCTTTGCTTTCGGATGTTGGCACCTGTAAACATTTACTACTTATTTATAGACTCCAAAAGCCACCCATAGAGACATGTAGTTTATCTTTCTATCAAAATTTTTTGACTTGCGAGAGTTTTTATACGCAGAGAAAGAAAAAACTGGAAAAAACTCGCCTTGGTTCTTTTATGAAACATTTGTTTAGTCTTAACTTTCTTCTCAAGGGTGTTAAAATAATTATCAGAAAACAATACACAGCTGAGACAAGCAAGGATCTGGATCATCTGGATCGTTTCGTACTTTCTCAGTTATTTATTATTATTTTTAAAATGGTGTGGAAGAAAAACGGTACAGGGAAATAATTTAGTGATAATATACAGTTGTCCCTCTCTATAACGACACACTCCTTATAACGAGCAAACGCTACGGTCTCTTGACAAACACTATCTATAGCCAATACTCTTCATTGCGGGCACAAATACATGAACCCCTCGAGTGATTTTTGTCGACAAAAAAAAATTGTTCAAAATTAACCGGTCGTCAAATCACAACATAGATTCATAATTTACTCGTATGACGTTAAAAAGGCATTATATTTCAGAACATTTAAGCATCCAATAGTTTCCTCATAAAGTGTGGTCAAGAAAACGTAAATAAACACGATTGTGTGTTCGCTCTTAACAGTCGTTATTCGTCATATAGAGACTACAGTACTTCATGGTAACCGCCGAATTTCTTTATAGAACGACGATGAGGCTTCTAAATCATACGTTGTCATTGATACCGGTAATTGCACCACCATCTTGGTGCAACTCTCGATCGATAATATCGAAAGTGTTCTCTATGGTTTCCATGGTAACCACTGTGTTTCTTTACCTTGCGTTAGTTCAAGATGGCCACTAATGGTGTTGGACATACCAGAATCTATCGAGTATCGTTGTAATTATAACTGAAGTGTCAACTACAGTGTCGTGTTTAGCCGTTTTATCAGATTTGAGATGGGTCGGTATTTATAAACATGTCTGAAGCCAGCAAGGAGGACGAGCCAGTATTTATTTTATAACCATCTACATTTGTCTCCCCATTTGTCGTGTTTCTGATTTATTCAGCTTGGAATTAGTCCCAACTCAAATGACTTTTTCAATTAAAAAAGATATGTAGTCTTATGGGAGGCACATTTTATAATTGAATTAATTTTGTGTATCAATATCATTTCAAAGTATATTTACAATGTAAAAAAATGAAAATAACAAGTGCCTACCGTACATTGAGTAAAAACTATTGACGGAATGTACATTTGATGTTTGTTTAATTTTATCCGAAATTATGGGCCAATAATACTTACACTAGCTATATTTGTTTATGTTTTTAATACAAACTCTGTGAGGAAACTATTGGGTATTTAAATGTTCTGAAATATAATATGTCTTTTTTAACTTCATAAATTATGAGACATGATTGTGCGATCGAGTGATTTTCGTCAAGAAAAAATTTGTCCAAAATTAACCGACCATGAAATCACAACATAGCCTCATAATTAATGACGTCATAAGACTTATTTTATTTCAGAATACTTAAATATCCAATAGCTTCCTCACAAAGTTTCAATTAAAAACGTAAACAAATGATTTTACGATCGAGTGATTTTGTTCAGTTAAAAATTGGTCCAAAGTTACTCGATCGTAAAATCACAACACAGCCAGTTCATTTCGGCTGTTAAAAAGTCATTTTATATTTCAGAACATCTAAAGCTCCAACAGTGCCCTCAAAAAATGGTCGAAAAAAAAATAGTCTTCTCGCTCGCTTCACTTTCTCGGCTTCAAGCAACTTATTTTATTTTTCTCAATAGCCAAAATCCTACAGCTTTCATCGCAAAGATGTCAACCAGCTATCCCAGTAACATTTATGTTTGTATGATAAATTATACCAATAAATTTATTCGGCTCCGAGCGAACCAAACGTAATTTATACGGAGCAAGAAAAAGTCAAGTACCAGAAGTCTGATGAAAAGATTTAGCTTTTTGAATTACCCTGGCTCTTGAGACTCATAAGCCATTCAAGAAGCAAAGAAATTGAGACGAGCGAGGGGCGGGGGGAAAGTATGTCAAGAGAATGCACTGCTGAACCAGCTGCCCCCAATCGATCTTGTATTATCCATGTATAAAATGATTGGTTTCGAGATAAAATATGCAATTTTCTGCAATATCAGAGTTTTAAGGCGGCGCGAGAGTCGAAGAGGCTCAACATCGCATCACACAGTGATGAAATCAATACCCCATGTTCCTCACGAGTTTCTGCATGAGTTACGCGTTTCCACGTAAACAAGTTACCTATATTATTTTAGAAGCGATAAAAAGGCGACAAAATTGAATAAATCACTTGGAAGATAACCATGTTGATTCTTAGTTGCAAATTAAGGAGTATATAGGGTCTCGGTGCCTTGAAAATCTCTTCCTTTCTCGGAACTAATGCTAATTAAGGGTCCGCTATACCTGACGGTGCATTTTTTGCCGCCCATAAGATTAACATTGCGAGCGGCGATTCATTTTCAATGTTTGACCTTGGTTGGAAAGACAGAAAATTTTGCCTGTACCTAGCCCTAACAATGTTCTAGGGAGTGTTCGAAGCAGATTTCCCATTTTTTTTTTACTGGTTTTCGAGATAATAATAATAATAATAAATAATAATAAACGTGTATTGTATTCGTTTACATTTTCCTTCAGTATTAACCCATAGCATATATACAATACTGTTTTTCCAGCAATATCCTGTTGGATATATAGCTGGACCTACCTACCTATCTACCTATAATACCTATCTAAGTATCTATATCTATATACCTGATACCTGATGGCATAATTAAGTGTTTTATTTGATTATAGTTGACAGTAGCAAATGTTTCAAGCCTTTCAAGAAGTTTTTGGTGGGTCAGATTTTTTTTTTTTTTTTTTTTTTTTTTTTTTGAGGTATGCGATGCTAGCATTTGCAAAACAGTTGCAATAAAAGAAACCAGTGAGAAATTGTGAAATCTGCTTTGAACACTCCCTAGAACATTGTTAAGGCTAGGTACAGGCAAAACTTTGTGTCTTTCCAACCAAGGGTAAACCTTGAAAATGAATCGCCGCTCGCAATGTTAATCTTATGAGCGGCAAAAAATGCACCGTCAGGTATAGCGGACCCTTAAGGAAGACATACTGAGAGAATCAGTGATACGCAGTGATAGTGATACACGGTATACGTGAGCACAGCAGCGATCGATCAAACTCCATCATACCCTTCATAGCTCCAGCTCATCAAGTCATCAGTTAAAGTAGTGATTACATACTTAACTACTCTATTAATTACTTTGTTCTAGTACCTATATTAGATAGTTCCACCCATCCTCTTCGAAATTAAGAGGACACTACACCCATCACTTGCCAATTTTCAGAGGACACTGCTGAATGATCTGAAGTATAATAAAAGTATTTTACGATTGAGAAAGTTGGGACAAATTTTTTTACTTGCAAAAATCACTCATCGATACAGTTCCACGTTAAAAAGACATATTTTATTTCAGAACATATAAATCTACAACACTTTCCTAAAAAATGTGAAGAAAAAACATATAAACGACAAGATTGTCTCAAGATTTTTATCACTTTAATAATTATTAATCCCTGGTTCTAATATTTTGAAGGGAAACTGAAATTAAAGCCTTTAAGACTATTTTTTTACGTTCCGATTTAAAACTTTGTGAGAAAACTGTTGGATATTTAAATATTCTGAAATATAATATCTCTTTTTAACGTCATTACTCATGATGCTATGTTGTGATTTCTCGATCGGTTAATTTTGGACAATTGTTTGTGTGACAAAAATCGCTCGATCGTAAAATCACAACATAGCCTCATGAGTAATGACGTTACAAAGACATATTATATTTCAGAATATTTAAATATCCAATAGTTTTCTCGCAAAGTTTGAATTCGGAACGTAAAAAAATAGCGAATGTATGGTGGCCCTTATAATTTGTCTTATTTTCCATATTTTCAATATCTCCTGTTGTTTTGCAGAGTAGGTATAGGTATGGATTCATTCAAAATTAATTAGTTGAAAGTAATGATTTCGAATTTGACTAAAAATATGCAATGCCACCCAAATATCCAGTCACCCCTTAAAATTATGAAACCACCCCAGCCTCACCCCCTTCAGTATGTCAGGAGGGAGACCACCCTAAAGCTCTCGCATCAATCGATCAAAACTTTTCCACCATCCCTCCATACTCATCAATTAACGTCACTGCCTAAAGTTGGTTATAGGGGAGGCAGCATCCCCGAGACTCTTCTATAAGTTAAACAGGGGCGTTGAAAATTCCCAAATGCACCGGAATATAAGTTTATGTTAATTAAACACCTATGTTTAGCTTTTGGGATGCGTTAGTAATTTCTCATGCCCCACCCTTACTTAATGAAATAGGTTCCTGTGTCTTAGCAGCCTCGGGCTTTCGAGCTAGGCACCTCAGTGCCTTTTTAATTACCCTACTTAGGAAGGATCTCACAAGTCGCTAATGTCAACTATAGTGTCCCCTAAACGTTCACTATAGCGCTATTCTCCAGATAAAGTTTTCGGCTACTTCTTCGGAAATGGCGAAAGTTACCGTTACTGGGAGACGATTTTAAGTAACGTATCCTTCAATTAGGCAATTAGTATTGAAGTAGTAGTTAGTTTGTGATAGCATGGGATAACGGATAACTATACGAGATCTACTTTAAGGGTCCGCTATACCTGACGGTGCATTTTTTGCCGCCCATAAGATTAACATTGCGAGCGGCGGTTCATTTTCAAGGTTTACCCTTGGTTGGAAAGACACAAAATTTTGCCCGTACCTAGCCCTAACAATGTTCTAGGGAGTGTTCGAAGCAGATTTCCCATTTTTTTTACTGGTTTTCGAGATACAGCACTTTTCTTGAGGTATGCGATGCTAGCATTTGCAAAACAGTTGCAATAAAAGAAACCAGTGAGAAATTGGGAAATCTGCTTCGAACACTCCATAGAACATTGTTAGGGCTAGGTATACAGGCAAAATTTTGTGTCTTTCCAACCAAGGGTAAACCTTGAAAATGAATCGCCGCTCGCAATGTTAATCTTATGGGCGGCAAAAAATGCACCGTCAGGTATAGCGTCCTCTTAACTAATACATAAATAAGGTAGGAAATTTTATAGGAGATTTTGCGGTGCCATTGGATTTTCATCCACTCTATTTCATTTATTGAACCAGATTGACTTCAGGCGGATGGAGGAATCAAAAGGGGGGAAAAAGTATTACCTGCAAGCTGTACCAACCAAATAACCTAACAAATTAAAAATACTGGGTGTTTTACCCTATACACAATGGCACCAGGTAAGCACTGTGTCGTTATACACATCGTCTTCCGACTTATTTGTAGGTTATGTCAGCCCATGTTAACAGTGTCGGTTACAAATAAAAGGACCTTATAGCTCTATTTCTATTGATGTGGCCTTTTAAAAATAAAGAAAAAAAACAGAAGGAAGCTAACGTCACCAGAGAGGGGTTAACCACTCGTTGGGAAGCATTGGAAATCTTTATAAAATCTCAGGGAATCTTGGATTTTTTTTTGGAGTGGTTACCCCTAGTGGAATCTAAAGGAATCCCTGGAGAGGTTACCCCCTCAGTCACCAGAGAGATCGTCAGAGAGACCACCTGTGTACGTACACAGAAGTTCAAAAAAAATTACCGATCAACATGTAACCCCATCAGCTGGCTGAAAAGACTATCCAGAGAGTAATAAAACGAAGACGTCTCCATCGAGAATACGAGCGTCATTTGGTGAAGTGCCAAAATTGTGTAAAAAGTTGAAACACTTCATTTTGCAATTTCCGAGAAACATCAAAACGCAATGCAGACATCAAAGCGAAGGAAGAGCTCTTCCACTTCTTTGACTAGTTGATTAGCGACTTTGTGATTTATTTATGGGAAAAGTGCGTGGGTGTGTCTTATGATCAACCAAGCATAACATACTCTAATGAATTGGGCTCAAAGCAAAAGCTATACAACCTACCATCAATCCAAACAGCCTTGATAGTCTAGTCTAGATGGTGTCTTCGAAACACAGACTGAGCCGGTTCGATCCCGATCCTATCAAAAATTTTCATTCACCTCTGATGTGTTCACTGTGTCAAGCGAGGGGGTAACCACTCCAGAGATTCTTAGAGATTCCATAAAGATTTCCAAAGATTCCAAACAATATTCATAGAAAGATGAACCCCGAAGGGTTAACCACTCCAAAAAAATTCCAAGATTTCCTGAGATTTCATAAAGATTTCCAATGATTCCCAACGAGTGGTTAACCCCTTGGTGTGAAGTGAAGTAAAGTAGTGGTTCGGAACCCACCTGGAAATGTAGGACAAGCTTTCCAACCTACCCGGTACCCAGGAAAAATTTTTAACGCTAGGGATTCGAACACAGCTTAGAACCCAAACTGGGGAACCCGAAGTAATCATAGTCCAAGTCAGGCTGCATGGGAGCATACCGATAAGTCATAATTTCTTGCAAATCTAGGGTTGATCAAAACTTCTTCTGGAGCAGGGAAATATCTGCTCAGGGTCGAATTGGCATTTTTAGCGTATGGTAGGATATGGAACGCAAATCCGTCAACTGAAAATCTTCAAAAAATTATGACTAATCGGTATGCTCCCAGCCTGACTTGTACTATAGCTTGGTTGAGAGACACTGAGACATATATTTTCCAACACCGGTCCTGACAATCCTAACCGCTACATAACGGGGGACAATTCTTTTTTTCACCCAAGAACGACACTGCAAACGATTCAAATCCACAAAACTAACAAGCGGTGGGAAATGAACCACGATCAAGTAATTAACTGATCGATAGTTAATTCCAAGAAGCAAATAGCCTGATCGTGACTTCTCCCAACATTAGCACTGGAAGCACGGACCATTCACGTGATATCCCACTAATTTAGAGGGGAATATCAATAATAAAGAAATTACATTTGAAATAGAGACACCAAGAGATTTTTGGAAAATCCAATAGTTTTGTCACAAAGTTTGAAGTCCAAACGTAAAAAAATAGCGAATGTAAATTCCCCCTTAAGATCACGATCACGACCTACAACGTTGTTAGGGCTAGGTACAGGCAAAATTTTGTGTCTTTCCAACCAAGGGTAAACCTTGAAAATGAATCGCCGCTCGCAATGTTAATCTTATGGGCGGCAAAAATTGCATCGTCAGGTTAAGCGGACCCTTAGGGTCGACTACACGTACTTGGTTCGCAATGCTACGTACTTCAAGCCCTACTCCGAAGTTACTGGGCGAGTCAAAGGTGTTTATAGGGGGATGTAAACCTGCGACTCTTTGTCGTGAGGTAGTGTTGTATTTTTGCATGAAATGGAGTAATAAGGCCACAGGAGCGGTTATAAACAGTCAACTACCAGTCCACATGTTTTTTTGACAGATCGCGAGAACACAACACTACCGCACGCGGAATATTTTTTTGTAACGTTTCGGACTAAAAAATGTATGATTTTATCGTCACATTTAGTAGAAAAACTTGATAAATGTTTGTACTAAGTATTTCACGACGCCATTTTACATTTTGACAATTTTTATTTCACTTACGGAAGTGGGAAATTGCAACATCATTTCTCTACTTTTTCTCCTGTAAAAGCTAAACATAGTGTCCTACTTTCACTTGTTGGTTTCGCGTTCAAATAGCACACTATGTTTAGCTTTTAGAGTAGACACAACCAATACGATATTGCAATTACCAGTCTCCGGCAGTACTAATATGTAAACATTAGTTTTGTCGAATATTTACTTTTGCACAGTGGTTTTGGTGGAGTTCGTCGAGAATGTATATACAGCCTTAACAGTTTCGGCAAAAAATGGAAAGAAATGATTCTGCTGCCACGTATTTCACGACTGTGTATACAAATTGTTTGAAGGTCATCTTTGAGTGAAGCCTCAAAGTGAGAGTTTTTGTCGGGTAAATATTTTACAATGTGGTGACAGGTTGTTTGAGTGTAATAGGCCCCCCACTGTTTTCGCCTTGGGCCGCCTATGGGCCTTTCATTTACTTTTTCGTGGTAATTATTGACTAATCTCCTTAGCTGTAAATAACGTTGTCAAAAGTAATGGGTAGGTATTTTGAGGTTTAATTTTAGGTACCATCTACCGATGCCATGAAATTGATTAGATTTTTGATTGAATGAGGTATTATTTAAATGAAATAAAATTCAATCATTGGCCTTCTGTGGTGGATAGGTGAGCTAGACACGTATGACGTCCCTGCTAAAAATTGTTATCCTATGTCTCGCTTCATGGACTTTCAGCCAGGATTAAATTTGCAGAATATGGGGAAATTCCGGATTTAAATAATAATTAAAGTCTTTTTAGGGCCTGATCAGGTGATGAAGCATTTTTTCCGCCCTTAAAATTAACATAGCCTGCGGTAAAACATTTTTAATTTTCTCTTTTTTGGAAAGACTTGTTTTTTTTGGAGAACGGGGTAAAATTAAAAAATCACAAGGAAATTGTGGTGTCTGCAAAGTAAGGCGATGCTGGGGCCTGGGGCTCCTTCGAGGTGGATTTTTGAGCCTTTTCGAGCAAGGAAAAAGAGTAATTCGACATCAGAGTGCCGTCCATTAAACGTCAGCAGTAGGCTGAATTTCACCACCTCACGATAGTGCCTTTTAACGTTCGATTAGCTATCGATTTGAAAAAGCAGACATCCTCTCGTTAGGTTTTGTTGTGTCAATAGAATTCGCCTGCTTTGTTTACGTCAAATTTATTTCAACACTTTCAATTTAAAAGTGGAAATAAACGTGAAAAAACCCCTATTTTTTCGGAGAAAGAAGTTAAAATGTTGATTGCACCAAATGAGTCGCAGGTATGAAAATTATCGTTTTCGCTAACGCATGGACAATCCACTCGAAAGCTAACGAAACGGTAACGGTGCATGGTGAAAGCCGTTAACATTTTTTACCGATACGATAGCGCTTTCGTGTACACGATAGTCTTCACGTTAAACTGGTGAAATCCAGCCTTAGCACGTTAGGACCGATTAATTTTGATCAATTTTAATTTTAGTCACAACGTGGTTTTTGACCGAAAAAGTCATAGGTATTACTTATATTTTAGGACGAATAATTGTTCAATAGTTTTCTCAGAAAAGTGTCATGCTACTGTGTCTCCTATCGAACATATTTATCTTATCTTATGTTTAACTTATGACAAGTGCAATCGCACTATGGAATACTTTAGTAGAGAAACGTGAAATTCATCCTAAACCGCAAGAGATTGACAAAGACGGAGAGAGTGAGAAATGTTCTTTATTGTACAAATAATAACGACAAGCCGTGTCTCTCAGTGGCCGAGTGGTCAAGGGGTCCGCTTTGTGTCCTGAGAGGTCCAGGTTCGAATCCCGGCGGAACGGAAAAATTTTCCGCTTCCGACATGGATGTATTGGCTTCGGCCCACTCATATTCGGCTTCGGCCAAAAACATCTAATAAACCAACTCATCGGCGCATATATGTTCTCTAAACGTCGCGTGTTAAAAAGAAACAAAGAAGACGACTCTGCGCAGAAATAAAAATAAAGAAACACCATGTTGCTCTTGTTCTTGCTTCGTGCTTCACTAGAAGTGATGTTTCCTCTATAGTGTATGAAAGCTCCATGTCGGGACGGAGACAGGTCACGCCTGTGTCGTGAATCCGGTTTGAAGTCAATAGAACGCTGATAACCTGACAAGCCAGGCACGATCTGTTTATCATCAGCTGGAGCCAGGAAAATAAAGTGATAGCTTGGCAAGTATTTAGCGGACGTACCTGTCAAAGGTCCTGAGAGGTCTCGGTTCGAACCCCGGCGTATGGAATATTTTCCGCCCGACCCGACCAAGGGGTCACACCCATAAAAAAAAATACTCATATTTAAAATAGTTCGATGACCTTCAAAGGTAGGTATATTACTGTCGACGCCACTGATATCTTAAGTCCCGCCTGGGACTTTTAAGAACTGGATCAGATAAATCCAAGTCGTGTCTTCGAAAACACTCCAAGTCCCCTATCGTACCTTACAAATACCCAATATTTAGACGTGCCAAACTCGCGGAACTCTGATAGGAGGGCCATAGGCGTAGGAAAATTCTTATTTTAAGGGGCTGTACTATGTATCTAGAAGGATACCTACCGACTACTGAAGTAATGTATAGGGCTGGTTTTTCGGTACCTTTTGAATGTGTGTCTTCTTTTAGGGTTGGGGGGGGGGGGGGGGGGTCCGACGTTAGGTGCTGATACAAGGGATAATTTCATCCCTAAAGTCTACTTTAGTGTGCTTTTAGGGAATGCTGTCCTCCCGTAAAGGCATCCTGGCGATAGCGCCCTTATCAGAACATTAGCTAATGTGGACTTTTAACAACAAGACGAAGTTTTCGGTACCTACTTTATAAAGAAGATAAATTTACAAAGTTTATCTGCACGTTATGGAACTGGTGGCAGCCACCTTAAGTCCCACAAAGTCTCCATTTCGGGGGAGGGATGCTTGCGTACGCCCATGGTGTGCTTAACAATGTGTAATATTTAGACGTGGCAAGGCTTATCTCGTGCTATTTCAGGTCTTTCAGGAGTTTCAGGTATGCAGGTATTACAAACCACCTCATCACGGCTCATCATCAATTCATGAATATTCTACTCTCATCGCAGTTATTTATTTAGCCACCTTTGAGAACTGACACTGGTTTGCGACTTTCAATTTATCTCTATATCTCCAGCACACACAGAGGCAAAACTAGCAGCAAGAAGGTAAACTTTCAACTTTTATGGGATCCTGCTAAATTAGAAATAAGGTTTACAAACTCCGTTCTCACTAACTAACAGAAATAAGGGAGGATAATTGATTCCTGTGAGCCAAGAATCTTATTCTCTGTTCGGTGGTTTGTTGAGGAGAATATCAAGGTCCCCGTCCATGTAGCCGCGCAGCGCGGCCGAGCTCTTTACCCTACTACGTACCGTCGGTATACCGTCAGAAATGGCGTTGTTGTGCGGTTAAATGGATGCATGGGACTGTAAGAGTGAGGACTGGCAATCCTTTTAAGAGGTTCATTCATGAACACCCTATATAACTTAATTTTGGTTACTTCTTTTTAGGGTTTTTATTTGGGGTGTGAAACTGCACATACCCGTCGGGTTAAAATAGAGAAGGGCACGGCGTGAGGCCCGCGCGGCAGGGGCGCCTGGATTTCAGCCTATATTCCTTTCGGCCTAACAACCCTTATACTTATTTAAGGTTGAGGAGGAGTACGACATGTCGCAATGCTGTGTGCCATGTAAGCAGGTACCGGAACAGTTTACCTGTACGCCAACCTATTCAAAACTTCAAACCCTAAGGCCCTCCCTGGGTTTATAGAGAAATGAATGAGAGCCTGAATTTGAAATTTTTTTATCACGGTAGCGCGTTGGTGCATACGGGCCTGATATTCGTGTTGTAGGTGGAGGAGGAGTATAATGACGCATTGCTAGGTGTGTACTTACCATAGACAGGTATTGGTGCAATCGGTAGTCAGGATCTTTGGTTCATACCCTGAGGTGGCAGACACGGAGGCACCTACATGCAGCAGAGGCGGTAACACTGAGTGAAAAAAAAACAAGGTGTACCTGCGTACTATATTGCTCTGTAGCAGGGAACTGAGCTATGAAGCAAGCGGACTCAGGTTCGACTGGTTCGAGTCCCGAGTTATCTAGATTTTTCGTGGTGAGTCTCGCAGGGCACGGATTGGTACCTGGCCTTAACTGGCTGGGGGGAAACTCGACTCTCGGACGTGATGGAGTTACAAAACATAAAACTTTAAGACTGAAGCTGTTTGCTAGAGATTTTTTCAGGTACTACGATTGGGACCTTTCGAGGGGTTAACCACTCGTTGGGAATCATTGGAAATCTTTATGAAATCTCAGGGAATCTTGGAATTTTTTTTGGAGTGGTTACTACTACGGAGTTAATTTCTCTATGAATATCGTTCGGAATCTTTGGAAATCCTTATGGAATCTCAGCGGAATCTCAAGGAATTTTTTGGAGTGGTTATCCTCTCGGGACCTTTCTTTTGCGGCTTACCGAAACGGCCGCTCTACCAGCCCCCTCTATCTTCTTACATAACTAATTTGGTAACTTACAAGCCGCCACTGAATGGCACAGTACCTACAGAGGTCTATTTATACCTGATGGGTACATTGGTTCCTGTCTGGAGTTCCGAATAGTCACGCAATGAACCTGACAGCCGCCCGCGACTACCTGAGATCTAGGTACACGGGAACCTGCAATTACACTAACGCATTCGAGACTCCACCACGTGTTTAAAGTTCAAGGTCTTATCTTCTTCACCTTTCTCTTGCTAGAGAATCCTTTGATTTATTAGCAGGATGGGGACCAAGCCCTTTTTCTTGGATTTTGTACGAGAATCTTCGGAAAATTTTGGTGGGATATAGAGCCTTCCCAGGTATCGTAAGTTGGCAGAAGAGGTGTCTTCAGGTGGGCGTCACGGTAGATTTCTTAGCGTGAGAGCTGAGAACTTAAGCACAGGCTTAGGAAACCCATGGCTTGCTGTGCGCTGCTTATAGAGTACCGTTGCTCACCGAGGTTTCCTGAAAACTGCTATACCATACCTATATATATCTAGTAAAGAGTACAATAGTAATATGGGGTCGGGACCCCCTGATATAATATCAAATGGACCAATACTAGAAATGGCTCTATACAGTTTTAGGTTGGCTCCTCGATAGACTTTTAAGAATAGTGAAAGAGAGAAGTAAGAGAGAGTGAAAGGTTGTGAAAACCCCTTTGCTTCTCCGAACTACGCCTACGGTTAACGTTTTTCTAACAAGAGTAAAAAAAACTGCTGAAGGAAATTCTCAAATTTCACATTTCTTTCAGACTCTCAAAATGTTGGAACCATTCTCGAGATAAAGGGTTTTCGACTATCAGACTGTTAGAATCACTGAAAAGAAAAGTGAAAAAACGGAAGGAAAATAAATAGAAAGAAGTCCATGTGGTGATTTTCCCAGCAATCAAACAATTTCCCATCCGGAGAGAAGTGTGTGTGGAGGGGGGGATTGGGATTCCGAGTACTTGGTTCAATGGCATGTCTTCTTCTTCTCTATCGTGGGACAGTTTTCGGCTGTTTGTCAAATTGTTAAGGGGGTTCGAAAGTCACCGACTCTTTCCTCTTTACCGCGTTTCTCTCACTATAAAAGCAAAAATTCAAAAAAATTTCTCCGTGTTGTCTATCAGGGGTTTTAAGATGGTTTAACGGACAACTAAGGAAAGTTGACGTTTCACCGGAGCAACAATAGATTAAAAATTCACTATTGTCCCAGGGGAAGTCTCGAACTTTTTTATTTGTTAGTGGTATACTTTCCAATCCCGTTAAGGCGCTTTCACATTTCATATCAACTTTTTTGAGTCTCCACAATGTAATGTCACCGTGTTAAAATCTTTTTCCTCCAGAGTCTGTGTGCAACTTTTGTCTTTTTATGTCTTGGTGTAAAAATGTTTTAATCTTCTTTAGACTTGTGGTAATTTTTGTATTTTTTATGGTTTCAGGGGTTCCGCGGAAAAAGAAAATAACAACCAAAGCTGCAACAACAACAAGAAAATTAGTCATGCAAAAACTGAAAATATCCTTGCTATGGACGTGGCAAGGGTCACCGTATCACAGAGGTAAATTGCTGGCTCAGCTCGGCTTCTTTCTGATTCACTGGGTTCAGGAGTCTAAAAATGAATTTTCTTTACAAGTTCCCGAAAAAAATTTTGGTTTGACCCTATTGATAAAACTGGTGGAAGGAGCCTAAATTTAAAGGAGGTTGCACTCACTGGCTTTTCAGGTTTCAGGTAGCATTACTTGAAATTTCTCTTTGAGTGTTTGACTTTGAAAAATTGTCCCCCTCGCTGTCACAGAATTCTTTCTTTTAAGGTGTGATTTATAGGTATGCTATTTTATCTCGAAGAAACTTTTTCAGAACTTGTCATCAAAAAAGAATTTAACTTTTTCGTACCCATTTCTCCTGACTTTTTATATACGGAGGCCAACCCTGACATTCTGTAGGAAGGGTGGTTTCGTATGTATAATGTCTAAAGCTGGCATCATGCGATGCGGCCTGGAATGAAGGGGCTGGAATGGCAACTCAGGGATGGTGGGTAAACGTCCTGTGGTGATACCTATGTATACTTCTCTCCGGAAATTCGCCCTATTGAACTGGGTATTTTTCAGTCGGTTTTTTTTTTGGGCATTTGTACCAAGGTACTGGTTTTCTAACCTACCCAGCACCATGAGACTGAGAAAAATGTGGGGGAAAATTTTTGAGAGGTGCGGATTCGAACCCGGTATCCACGACCAACAGTGCCACCCATTATTTAGTTCTGCGAATTCTCGTGAACGCCACAAATCGATTTCTACATATTTACATTCGTACTTTACTATTTACGAAACCGGTGCAATTAACCGTAAAATCCGGTCAGTCCAACATGCAATTCAGTTCGCATTAGCGGAACCCTTTACTTTGGCGGTCGAGGGGGAAGGGGGGCAGCCCTTGCGGCACCGCTCTAACCGTAAGCAAATAAAGCAAGTGACAGAGGGCGGTAACAGTCAGCAAACAGAGCAGAGAGTTGTTGAACTACCGCAAATGGAGCCTCGGGTGCATAATATAGTAGGCAGCAAATAGTGACAGAGGGAGACAAGGGAGATTAACCCCGTACCTACCCTTTCAGGCTTTGTACCTAGATTGTTTCATTGTACCTACTCAGGGTAGTGATTCGAACAAATCTTTTAAAATCCGATATTTTCGTTACTTGAAAATTGAAACGGCATAAATAATAATTTTTGTTGCCTGTGTACAGCCTAGTCAGTCAACTAGCTATACCTACGAATCTTGGGCGCCCCTGAAACGGAAAACGCAAAATTAACAAAGAGGAATTGGTGCCGTTTTAGCAGTGTTTTAGCGTTAGGAGCTTACCGCGTAATTAACGACCAATGATCCGGGTGGCTAGGGAGTGAGTACTACCTGCAGGTGTATTCCCTTTCTCGAACGCCAGCAAACCCACTCAACTAACACCTTCACAATTTATTGTAAGAAGATAAGGCACGCCGTGATGCAATATATGGAGGATAGTTCTTCTTACAATAAATTTTGAAGGTGTTAGTTGAGTGGGTTTGCTGGCGTTCGAGAAAGGGAATACACCTGCTGGACGGTATTATTCTACAATAAAGAGAAGGGTTCTGTTTAGGTACCTACCTATGATAGTACCAAGGCACAGTATGGAGGGTGAAATCTCCAATTAACAAACTTCAAAAGTAATTTTCATGTTTTTAGGCAAATCCACCCCCTAGTGGACGACAAAGCGCATCTGGTGGCGTACTCCGACACTAACGAAGAACCCCAACCCCCATCCCCCAACATCTGCGTCGAAGGGGGGCGGATTGAGTTCGTTCGCTCTCCGAGTGGGGGTAGCAGTGGCGTGTCGTGCGGGGGACGAATCGAGTTTGTCAGATCTCCAAGTGGTGGAAGCAGTGGCGGCTCGTTCAAGCGATCCCCCAGCGAGGGCAGCAACTGCCCCAATGGCGCTCCCCTTGCGAACTTTCGGAGATTTTCCGAGCGAGGCGCCACTTCCACGACCTCTGGCTCCCTCTCCAGCGCCGCTTCATGTGCTGAAAAGTCGGACCTCGCTAAGGTAGGTGTCGCTTCTGTTCCCTATTTAACTTAGTCAGCAATTTTAAAACTTTTTGGCTGTGAAGGACTCCGTGTCAAGGCTTCAAGGACCTCCAAAGTTTGTAGAGTTTTTTTTTGGCATCCGCCGTCGACGTTAGAACTTCTGTGAGTGTAGAAGTAGTAGAAATCTTTCGTTTCTGCAATGCAGGGGGCACCAGAATTAAAGCGACCGCCGTAGTCGCCTCGCAGCCGAACGCTCTGACTCTGTCCTAGAGGTCCGGGTTCAAATCAGGATGTAGGCAAGTTTTTCGCTTGAGAAGTTCCACTCCTGCCAAACTTTAGTCGACTCTTCTTCACCTCTACACCCTCACATTCTTGATTTCTGAATGATTTACTAGCGAAACGTTACGTAAGTCGGCACGTTGTAAGGTATACCTCCACACCTTCCAGTACAAAATATCTATGACTTCATTTACTTCTTGTTATTTATGACCTGTAGGGAAGTAGGTGTTTGTTTCTACCAGTATTTGACCCTAGAAGGATATCTTACGCAACGGTCGTTACTGGCCTTGACGATCAAGACAGACACCGTCATAAACTCAAGATCAAGTTCAGCTTATTTTTTTTCAGCCTCGATTTTATTTCAAATCTTATTCTTTTCATGCGGCTATAAAAAGTAGTAGCATTGAGTAATTCTTGTGGCTTTGAAGGTGCCTATTTAAGGCATGTAGTACCTAGATGCATATGTTTCCAGGTTGTAAAAAAAAAACAAATCCTGTAGATACCTAGGTCCTGGTTTCAGTTTACGACCCCCGGTCGTGTTATTTATTACAAAAGGGGTAAAATAAGTTGGGTAACTTGAAAACTATGTTGTACAACACTTTAAAATTGATTTGTTCCTGACTTATTGTGGCTGCTTCAAACAGCCAGCTAACCTGAACAAAATTACACCCCTGGGTCGAAACCTTCGCTGTGGAGGAGTGATTGGGGGAACCCAGACCCAGGGTTGGAGTTTTTGGTCATAGTTATTTCTGTAGATTTTACAGTCATCAGTGTCATCACTGTGAGTGAAGAGTATGTTTACTATGAAAACAGGACGGTTGCTGCAAAACGTAAGGTGTACCGTTGTTCCCTACAATACAACGGCCTATTATTCCCCTTAAGAGGCTAATAATATCTCTGGGTTGAATGGCCAGTAAAGGCATTAACGATTCTAGGTATATAGGTAGGTACAACGTTACGCAAGTTACATTCTATCATCCATCTCTCTGTGCTATTTTCTTAGTCGAAGAAAGGTCACACAGAAGGTAGGGGGTTGTCGCTTGTTTTTCCAAAATAGGTATCGAGCACTGTTATCAATAAATCTCAGAGCAAATTTGAAATTTTCACTTTGGTAATGGGATGAAACCGTCCTCCGTAAAAAATGAACTCTCCAAGATGTTTTGGTCATACTTTACGTAATATTTTGCTCTTTTATTTTTGGTGTAAAAAAGGGTACCTACCCCTTCCTGGGGAAGCCAGGGGGATGCCATCTGAGACCGTTTGAACTGTGTTCGACCAAAGTTTGGTGAAAAAGGCTTCGGGGTTTTCGGCACCTATATAGGTTTGATTTAATGATTTCTTGATGTATTGTCAGTTCATAATTTGAACAATGACCCATTACTTCCCTTTCGACATTTTACATCGGGGCTGTCAGGATCATGGGAAACAAAACCGTACCTACTCCCTGCCCCAATGGGAAAGTAAAATATTCGTTCCAAGTACGGGACTTGTCAATCAAATACCTGTTTTCCTTTTAACAAGGGGAACCGTAATGCACGACTGGGAAGTGGCCGGAAATTCGCCAGACCGGACAATCTTTTCTACTTAGGAAGCTATCTATCAGCGGTCTCTATCTGCCTGTAGGTACCGTGCCTGTCCCATTGAATTCGCCACGCATGGAAGCTCTCCTCCCTTCATTCCCACATACCTACGTACCTACCTCTCCCCTGTTTGACTAGTCCTGTAATTAATTGAATTGTAAATAAGTAGGAGGGTAAAGACCCTTCAGGTATTGGTACCTATAGCAATCGTTGGGGACTGGGGAGCACCATGGTCTGCAGGTGTATTCCCTTTCTCGAACGCCAGAAAACCCACCCAACTAACACCTACAAAAGGTATTGTAAGAAGAACTGTTCTCCATGTATTGCATCATGGCGTCCTTTATCTTCTTACAATAATTTTTGAATGTGTTAGTTGGGTGGGTTTTCTGGCGTTCGAGAAAGGGAATACACCTGCTGGTATACTCGAGGGGTTAACCACTTCAGGAATCTCGTTGGGAATCTCAGACAGTCATTGGAAATCTTTATGAAATCTCATGGAATCTCGGAAATTCCTGGAGTAGTTAACCCCTTGGTGTGCATTTTTCCACGAATCTCGTTGAGAATCTCAGGAAATCTTTGGAAATCTTCATGCAATCTCAAGCAATCTCTGGAGTGGTTACCGCCTCGGGTATACTGGGGTAGTTTGCAAGTTCGAACTCAGATAGACCGAGATTTTCCCTCACTGGTCTTCCATTTATGTTAGGTGCGTATACGTGACAGTTCGGAGGCGACCTTAAACTGTAGGTTCCCATCATAGTCTGTATGGGGCGCTTGATAACCTGCCTACTTTAGGTGGCCATTTATTTCATAAAACATAAAAAGGTTTCTCGTTTTGCCGCCGTATTGAAGCATACGCCTGGGGTGACTTGCTTGGAGGGGGATTTGCATGATAAATGGAGCATAGGGGCTGAATTCCTCCCCCCCATAGGGGACTCCCCCTCTCGTCCTTTCGGTTGTTTGGAAACCTTCAAACCTTCGTGGTCACCAAGCCAACGTCGTTTATTATCATAACGGGATGTCAGGGTGTCATCTACTTGTAGATGTAGCAGCTTGTTATAGTGATTTGTGATACGTGTCACGAAACTTTGGTACTTAAGCAAATTGTCCACCAAGGTACCTGTGGCTATGTGTGCTATGGCCACAGAAACTTTTAAAAAATTGTATGATGGATGGAGAAGGAGATAAAAGTACCTTGGGACTACTCTTCTATGGTATTCCCCACAAGTACCTTAGGGGTTTTTTTAGCCCCTATTTCCCAGAATTTTTTGGATTCCTAATGTTTGGCCAGGGCTGTAACATTGCATAACTCAATGTTTTAAGGGGACAGACCAGAGTTCCGCAACCTTTTTGTGTTTAAGGTACACTTACTAGGTAAGTTAAAAATTTTTGAAGGTACACCAAAGAAATAACTAATATTTTCGAGATACAGCACTTTTCTTGAGGTATGCGATGCTAGCATTTGCAAAACAGTTGCAATAAAAGAAACAAGTGAGAAATTGGGAAATCTGCTTCGAACACTCTCTAGAACATTGTTAGGGCTAGGTACAGGCAAAATTTTGTGTCTTTCCAACCAAGGGTAAACCTTGAAAATGAATCGCCGCTCGCAATGTTAATCTTATGGGCGGCAAAAAATGCATCGTCAGGTATAGCGTCCTCTTAATTTCTTGGCTAAGCCCATACAGCGAAAGTGCTGGACAAAATAGCGTTCAGAAATAGACTTTTCAGTGTCATGAAATCTTTGAACGACCCTGAAGCCGTATAGCAGGACTAGTATTTATATTGTACGAGTATTCTACACATAATTGATTAAAATTGCACTGATAGAGGATCAAGTCCCCATAGTAGTTAAGTACTTACCTGTTTATGAGTACCTATGTTTTCGCATAATTAAAATCTATATTCTGTCAACGGCTATGTGTATAAATACCTACCGATTAAAGCAGGATTTTCTCTTCCGCGTTGAACCCGAACATACAAAATATCAGTTTTAAGGGCAATTACGATCGAGCGATTGTAGTCAACAAAAAATTCGTCCGAAATTAACCGATCGTAAAATCACAACAGTCTGTTTATTTCGTCCGTTAAAAAGACACATTATATTTCCGAACATTTAAATATCCAGTAGTTTCTTCATAAAGTTTGCGGAAAACCGTAACAAAATAGCGATTGTACGTTCGGTCATAAGGCTGGTACGCGAAACCAAATTTGCCTAAAACGAACAAGAATTGGGATTGAAGAGGAGATGGTGAGTCAGTGAGGCATGACTTGCAGGAATGAGTTGAGCGCGATTCAGGACTCTGGAAGAATACCCCAAATTATCCTCAATTATCAAATAATCACACGAAATTCCACGGCTCACGATACCCTCCAGAGGTGTCGGGAACTCGCTGGACCGGGGCCTGGAAATTGGTTAATACCCGTCCCATTTTACTTAAACTTCCTTTTCATGTCGTACAACCTGAAAATATAGGTATTAATTAAATTTTAGGTACTTAGGGCTTAAGTACCTATACCTGCGGACGGTGCATTTCCGTCTACCGTAAGAACAACATCATGAGTAGTAATTTTTTTGCCTTCTTAGATGTAGCCTCTAAAATGCCTCCTCGCTTCTAGATATCAAAGATCTACGGAGTGCCGACGGAGATTCCCAAATTAAGTTATTCCCTACCCCTACAGCATAACTTAAGGCTGAATATACATTCGCTATTTTTTTTACGTTTGGACTTCAAACTTCGTGAGAAAACTATTGGATATTTAAATATTCTGAAATATAATATGTCTTTTTAACGTCATTACTCATGAGGCTATGTTGTGATTTCACGATCGGTTAATTTTGGACAATTCAATTTTTTCGTTACAAAAATCACTCGATCGTAAAATCACAACATATAGTCTCATGAGTAATGACGTTAAAAAGAGATATTATATTTCAGAATATTTGGATATTCAATAGTTTTCTCACAAAGTTTGAAGTACAAACGTAAAAAAATAGCAAATGTATATTCAGCTACTTCTAAGCAATATTCGGAGTCTCTCCAACCAAGGATAACATTATAAATAAATCGCCGCTCGCAATGTTAACCTTACAGGCTGCAGAATTGGATAATCGGATAAAGGAGACCCTTGAAAAACACGTAGGTAAAAATTCAAAAAAGAAAAGTATAGAGACATAAGGTACTCTCTCATTGTATGACAGTGATACATGATGAAGGGTTTGATTCTAGGGGAGGAAGAGAAGGGGATAAATCCCAAAAAGAGCACAGGTGCACGCCCTAATTGGCTCTTTCCCGCCATTTTTAAAACCTTTTTTATGGGGGGAGGGATGTTTACGATTGGATGTGTGTATTTTGTATTGGATCAACAATTTGTTCACTTCGGATTTCACTCGATTTTCGGTTCTTTCAAAAACGAATTTTATGTCCTCGCTATACTCTGTCACTTTTGTGGTTATTTGCAATCGAGGGGTTAACCACTCGTTGGGAATCTCGTTGGAAATCATTGGAAATCTTTATGAAATCTCAGGGAATCTTGAAATTTTTTGGAGTGGTTACCCCTTTGGAGTTCATCTTTCCATGAATATCGTTGGGAATCTTTGGAAATCTTTATGGAATCTCAAGGAATCTCTGGAGTGGTTACCCCCTCGTTTGCAATACTTCTGATGGAAGCGATATTGGTGAGAGTTGGTGCCAACCTAACTTAAATCTGAATAGGTACTTATACATTTTCTATTTTTCTACGTTTGGACTTCAAACTTTGTGAGAAAACTATTGGCTATTTAAATATTCTGAAATATAATATGTCTTTTTAACGTCATTGTCATTACTCATGAGGCTTTGTTGTGTTTTCACGATCGGTTCATTTTGGACAATTTTTTTGGTGACAAAAGTCACAACATAGCCTCATGAGTAATGACGTTAAAAAGGCATATTATATTTCAGAATATTTAAATATCCAATAGTTTTCTCACAAAGTTTGATGTCCAAACGTAAAAAAATAGCGAATGTATGGTGGCGCTTAAACATAAAATGCTGTGTTTCTTTATTACATTTTTTTCTCAGTGGCCGAGTGGTCAAGGGGTCCGCTTTGTGTCCTGAGAGGTTCGGGTTCGAATCCGGCGGAAGCGAAAAATTTTCCGCTTACGACATGAATGTATTGGCTTCGGCCAGTCCTAAACTGTCTTCGGCCCGCTCTTTTTCGGCTTCAGCCGTGGACTGAAGAATTTTCTGTGACTATAGTCTTTTACAGTTGAATTGGAACACAAGTAAATGTGCATAGTACTCCATGTTTAATTAAACGTTAGTGGACCCAGCACCGCCTCAACCAGAGTTAGTATTAGGAACCACCACCGAAAAACTGTCAAAAATAACTTAGTCAAAACCCACGAAAAAGTAATAATAAATCCTAAGCGCTTTCGACCTAGACGGTCATCATCAGAGGGGTACAAGAAAGGAAAGAGACAGATAAACCTACTTGGGTGTTAGCCGGCCCGAAGTAAGTTGATCTGTTCTGGGGGCCGGGCCGGCTAACACCCAAGTAGGTTTATCTGTCTCTTTCCTTTCTTGTACCCCTCTCTCTGATGATGACCGTCTAGGTCGAAAGCGCTTAGGATTTATTATTACTTTTTCGTGGGTTTTGACTAAGTTATTTTTGACAGTTTTTCGGTGGTGGTTCCTAATACTAACTTTGGTTGAGGCGGTGCTGGGTCCACTAACGTTTAACTATACATGGATTGCAGAAAATACCACAAAGTTACGAGTTCCCTCTTAGATCATGTGCATAGTACTGGCAAGTTCTCAGGTTTGTTGGGTAATTTATTCAGATCAGTTTGTCCTTGCCCCTGCTGGTCCCTCATTGCTGAGTCACTAACGGCAAACGAGTTACCTTATTGGGAAGCTCCACGGTAATACATTAGTAACTACTATTTCCATCAGTCTTCCGACCACGCCTTTTCCAAGTCACGGGAAGATCACCGCTGACGGATTGCTGATTGACTGAATTTACCGACCACGGTGAAATTGAGAAATTTTGATTTGGTGCGGTGGCGTATCCAGAAAGAGTGAGACTGAAAATTGTGAAAGCAGTATTTTTATATACAGTTTTTGCTCTCTTTAACGACACTCTCTATAACGATAACCTCTCTGTAACGAGCCTTTGACAAACCCTGAATCGTGTTGATTCTCTCTATAGCGACCAAAGTGACAAGACCCCTTGACAGTTGTAGTAGAGAGAGACTACTGTACTGTACGTAATGTACATTAGTAAATAGTAGAAATCGAGGTAGAAATAGTAGGCGCAATATCAATAATAAATTTGGTTTTATTTTATTTATTACACCATCATTCTTATATGCTAGATCCCAGTTAACTCGGTGAACAGTTCAAATTCCGTTAAATTCATTTTTTTTCGTGAACTACTTAAGGGTCCGCTATACCTGACGGTGCATTTTTTGCCGCCCATAAGATTAACATTGCGAGCGGCGATTGATTTTCAAGGTTTACCCTTGGTTGGAAAGACACAAAATTTTGCCTGTACCTAGCCCTAACAATGTTCTAGGGAGTGTTCGAAGCAGATTTCCCATTTTTTTACTGGTTTTCGAGATACAGCACTTTTCTTGAGGTATGCGATGCTAGCATTTGCAAAACAGTTGCAATAAAAGAAGCCAGTGAGACATTGGGAAATCTGCTTCGAACACTCCCTAGAACATTGTTAGGGCTAGGTACAGGCAAAATTTTGTGTCTTTCCAGCCAAGGGTAAACCTTGAAAATGAATCGACGTTCGCAATGTAAATCTTATGGGCGGCAAAAAATGCATCGTCAGGTATAGCGTCCTCTTAATCTCCCTCTTAACCCTCTGTTCCTGTAAATTTTATTAGGTACTCTTTGGTAAATCACCATTACGTTACGTACTGATTCGGTATTCGTCCGTTAAAAAAATATTGGATTAGAAAATTTTATCGGATAGAACGAGGGTTATTTGTGGATCCAATAAGCCTGGCTGTTTATATGATGTTTATTGATTATTGATATTGTGTGGATGTGCCGTAATTTCAGCGTAGTATCGTTAATATCAGCCATTACAGTGGCTTTGACAGTTAGTCCATTATCCTAAATGCTTCGTCCACTCTATGTCATCCTTTCCCATCCATTGACATTGATCGTGGCCAGTGTCAACACAATGATGTTTGTTGGCGTTTTTTGATGAATAGTTTCTCAGGAAGATGTATTTTTTTTTTCTTCTGAAATATAATATTATGTGTCATTTTAACGTCAGAAACTATAGATTTCTCTATTCCTAAAGTCTACTGTAGTGTCCCCTATAAGTGGGCTATAGCGTTATCCTCTCGAAAATAAAAGTTGGTGTCTTTCACCATCCTGCCGATAGGGGACTTCCTTATCTTGACGTTAGCTAGTGGACTTTTAACGGCAAGATAAATTTACTAACTTTATCTGCACGGTCAGGAATTGGTGACGTTAAAGATTTCAAAATTTGTGAGAAAACTATTGGATATCTAAATATTCTGAAATATAATATGTCTTTTTAACGTCATTACTCATGAGATGAGGCTATGTTGTGATTTCACGATCGGACAATTTGGACAATTTTTTTTTGTGACAAAAATCACAAGTATTGACGTCAAAAAGACATATTATATTTCAGAATATTTAAATATCCAATAGCTTTCTCACAAAGTTTGAAGTCCGAATTAGCGAATGTATATTCAGTCTTAAGAAACGTGAACATAGGGCATTTTGTGTTGAGCTGTTGGCCACAATGCACGTAAAGTTGTTTACAGCCCAGGTGTTGGTCCTTGTTTCGCCTTATAAATGGGTTGTAGGTAATATAAACAGTTGGTGCAACCCCTGATATCCACTAAATATCTCCAGTTTTAATTGGAAAGGGGTTGCGTTGACACTTCCATGCATAAGTAAGCAATCTTACCCTAACTTGCAGAGTCGCTTACCACTTGCAATTCTCGTACTTCCACCTTCTGGAAAGTCTTCTTGTTCCTGTGGCACACTATAGGCGATCCTCAGCTAGTCATCGCTAGAATAGCTGACTTTGATCACGTATGGGGTAGGGCGGTAGAGTCCATTGTGTGGGCAGCTGCACTGGTGAAGGCTGCTTACGTGGCCCAGAGGGTACTTACTGGCCCATCTTCTAGTGGCCAGCGCTGCCCAGGGCATGGTTTAGCTGAAGAGTTCCTGGAAATACAGGAGGACCCAGGATTTAGTGATGCACGATGCAAGAACACGAACAAGAAATGGCTTTTGCATTTCTTGTTCTTGTTCTCGTAAAGCGACTCTTGCTCTTGATCTTGCAGTAGAAATCATTTCTTGCTCTTGTTCTTGCTGCGAGACTCTTGGAATTACTTTCATATACATGGAATTTTCTGCGGTTATAATGTGGTTTGTTGCCTACCGAACGGTCATTTCAAGTGCAATCTATCGTTGCATAGTCTGCAGAGTTTGTTGTACAAAATTTGGACTGCAATCCATGAATGAAGCTTTGGAAAAAAACTGCCGGGATTTATGCAAGACTCTTGCGAGACGTTTCTTGTTCTTGCAGCCAAAATAAAATATTGTTCTTGTTCTTGCATGCAATAAATGCAAGAACTAAAGCAAGACAATATATTTTCGTGCATCACTACCCAGGATCTAATCCGGAATTGTCGAGATTTTTTTCTGGTTGAAAAACATATTCGCCCCCATTTGTACAAAGGGCACCAAAGGAACCTCTTATACTACAATACATTTCTACAGGTTTATATTATTTTTTCTGAGGAGCACTAAACATTATATTTTTAATCTGGAATTGTAGAAATAAAATTGTAGGCTTTTTACAGTAAACATGAGGTGAATTAGTAAGCTGTCAGAAACAGTCCTGAAATCTTAACCCCCCCCCCCCCCCCCTTCTCTGTGCCCCCATGCCTCCTCCCCCTCTCAGCGCTATATAGGGCCTAATGTAACATTTGTGTTGCCTTCCCTGCCATCTTTTTCCTAATGACTCGTAATAAACTATAATGGGTTTGAATTTACAACTTTTCATCTCCCTGATTTACGGTTGGAAGGGGGTGGAGGAGGGGGTTCTTTTGATGAAAGCCGCGCACCCCCTGCACCAAATTATAGACCCCGACTCTTGCGACATGACTTACTGTTTATTCTATTTATTTCCTTTTTAAATGAGGAATGATTTTGCCTGGAAAGTGAAGGAGGTGTCCAGCCGTGCTTTCAGCACTGAGCGGACTTTTTCTGTTTTGGGTGTTAGGCTGGATTTAGCTAATTTCGGAATGGAACGTACCCGAATTTTTTTCTGTAAGCTAAATAAGGTTGTCACGCGTTCCGACTTTATTTACCTAGCAACCTTGTTTAACTTACAGAAAAAATTTGGGCAAACTCCATTCCGAAATTAGCTAAATCCAGACATTTTGATATCCAGCAGTGTCCTCAAAAAATGGTCGAAAAAATGTAAACAAATAGCAGATGCAAATAGCAGATTCCGTCTTACTGCAAATTTTTTTTTAGAGGTTTGGGTTCGAATCCCGGTGTGATCAAATTTCCTGTTGGACCCACTCCTCCCTGGCATTTCAGCCAGGTCGGCTTCGGCCAAATTTTCACCTACGGTTTTATACCCCATTGGGCTCAAACACACAGAGAAGGATAAACAATGTCTTGAAAAGCGACCTATAAGAAGTAAAATATACCTTTGGTAGAGAGGTTTGGAGAGAACTCTACCTTCGCAAATTCTAGAATGCTAGCAGAGTATACCTAACCTGGCTTTTGAAATTGGGGAAAATCAAATTACTTACCCAACTCTCTATCTTCAGCAATCGAGGGTCTCTTTTGATATTTTAGTAGGTCGACTAAAGACGCCAGAAGGTCCCCAGACCTTTCATTTGGCATTTTAATGCGTCCCTTGGAGCTATTTTCCCTCTGCGGTTACGTACGAAACCTTTTGCAAATTTCGGGAAAGTCAAACACGGGCGATCTACTGGGAGAAATTTTCAAAGACTTTGGGACGTACTGTTGACATGGGACATCAAATTTGAAAGGTCCCCTCTTTCCTCTAGGGGAAGTCAAGGGTTTTCCAGCAATGTCATTGAAAATTATTCTAATATATTGCTCGTAGTCTCGAAATGGGGGAGGGGATGAGAGGTAAATTTGAAACCGTATGTCGCTCGCTATTAGCCCCACCCCTTTAGCTGGTATTTTCACTTGCTTCAATTTTTGCAAATTTATGCGAAATTTTTCTTACCAAGTACTACCAGCTTTCCAGTTTAGGTGGGTTCTGAACCACCAAAACCTCGAAATATATCAGTGTATCTTAGTAGAGCTATTTTTGCCAGCACTTTTTACTTTCCCCTGTATACGAAGTATATAGGAAAGTATTGTGATCGTGCAGAAAATTGATTTTGAGTTTCTTCTTACAAAGCGCCGATCAGAGGTCCCAGACCCCAAAAAAGCGTTTTTTACGCGTAGGAGTGTGTGTATGTAAGGAGAGCCAGGGCCCAAACCGTCCGGCCGATTTTGTTCAAATTTGGTACACGGGTGTAAAAAAATAATGCGCAGACTCACTTTATTCCGATTTTCCATTGGTGAAAATTGGGGGGGCGCAGCCCCCGAAAAACCTCAAAAAATCATGTTTTTAATTTTTTTTTTAAATTGGTTCCTACGATTTCGTTTATTTTCTCAGGGGTAATAGTGCATATTATGGGTAAAAATAGCCCATTAGCGGTATATCTGGAAAAACTCGAATTCGGGAGATACGACCCCCCAAGGGGTCAGTTTTTTATGTTCACAAAAAATGCCATGTGGGTATTCGAAACACTCGGGGAAACTTCCTTAAACGAGTTATATGGTAAAAATAATTCTCAAAGCATTTTTGACCCCCCATCCCCCACCGGGATGAGTTTTTGAAAGTTTGCGAAATATGTCATGTGGGAACTCAAAATACTCGGGGAGACTTCCTGAGGCTAGTTATCTCATCTAAAAGTTTCTCCGAGGGCCCTGAAATGAATAGGATGGGAAAGTTTGTGTGAGTATTGTCGTACCCCTTTTTTATAAAATGAATACGAAGTTCAGTGATTGTGGCTTGGGAAACCTATACAGTTTCATTTTAAAAAGAATACCATTTAGCCTCAGTCACCTAAACTATAGCGTGGGAACGCGTTGACGACCCGTGATGGGACGAAGCCACGACTAAACTCCTCCAGCTTGTCATAACGAGACACCAGTGTGACATGACAGCGTGACACGTCTTGTGACTGTCACGCCATGATGGTGACTTTAGAAAGCTGAGTAGGTTGATGACTTCTTTGTGTACGTTTTATTGACCTTGCCCCCCAGAGACAAGTGAGGCTCATATAAAAACGCCGGAGGTTCCAGTAAAAACCAGAAGTTGGGATTTTTATCTAGAATATAATATATAATTTTCGCCTTCCACTTTTTCTCATACTAAAAAAAATGTCCAATGATTTTTTTTTACCGGATTTACGTCAGTCGTCGGACGATAACTGGAAGTTAGTGTGACATACAAATGCCATTTGTTCGATTGGATGGGATGTAGAGTTCTACCTATATACTATACGGAAATGCCTACAGGTTCAGCAACAATACGGAGTCAGGTACACTTATCGATGTTGACCTTCCTGGAGGTAGTGAATACTTGTTAGCCGGTGCGGCATTCATACTTGTACCTGTTAGCTATGTGTGTACGTGTGTAGGTACGTTTGTCTCGCCAGCCATATGTCCCCGCGGTGCCGCACAAAGCTTGTCGATGGTCCTCCGATAACTATACCTTCTGGTTCTTATGGTACCTGCATTTCGCCAAGGAGGTGATAGTATCATGTGGAGAAAACGCATGGTGTTGAACTCGTTGCTGGGTCACCCCGGTTCGATCCCGATCCTATCAAAGTTTTTTCTGGTCGGCAGTAAGCGTTTGTGGTGGTTCGGAACCCACCTAAAACTGTAGGTCCCGTTGTGTAGTAACACAACGGCTGGGGTGTTAGTATTTGGTAGTGCTACCCATGATTCTTCCAGTGTGTAGTTACACCTCCTTGACATTTTTTCCCCGGTTGATATAGCTACCTATTTAAGACCAGTTAGCCGCGCGGTGTTTCCCAAACACTGCGCCTTTGTACCTAGCGTACAGTAGGTATATCACTCTAATTGAGACGTAGTTCCAATCTGGTGCACGGAACACGAATAAGCTGCCGCTCCTTCAACATTCTAAGACATTACTCTCTTACGGTTGATTGGCTGCTCACATCTGCCCCGCCAATTTCCATTTTTTTTGTACAGTCGTTTGTCATGTTTTGAAAGAAGTTAATAGGTTTACCTCTATAGCTAAGCTATGTTGTTTATATCCCAGCTGTGGGTAGCCAAAATATGGGAAAGTATTTCTGCTAAAATGGAAACTATTGGGGGAATCTTAGTTTTTTCCGTGCGTTAAAAATTGTCTAACCCACCCTTATTTTTGGCTAATATTTTCTCTTCTATTCTAAAAGTTATTTTTCTAACGCTGTTCATGCTACGCCTGAAGAAATATGATTAGACAATATTTTGCGTGAAACCACTCTACTGCAGTTAAGCCTATACGTGATTCTCCAGGCGCTGCACTCGCTTTCAACTGAGAATGCAAATGGAAACAAAACGGAATTTAAAATAAGTGAGCAAAAAACATTATTTTCAGAAATGCCTGCCTTATTCTGGCTACAATGCGTATTCAGATTTGGAGTCATTGCACTGAAAAATAAGCTGACGGAATTTTCTCTGTTGCCGAGTCGAGAGCGCCAGCAACAAGATTTAACAGTACGCTTCTTTTGTTTTTAATCCTGTTAATATTTTTTAAGTGAAAGATACCGTGAATTATCTAACTGTAGATGGTTCGATCCCGATCCTAGCAATGTTGTTCCGAGCGGCTTTCACCTCTGATAGGTTCAGCATCAAGGATATCGAGGCTGTGGTCCTGTGGTGGTTCGGAACCCACTTAAAACTGTAGGCCCCAATCGGGTAGTGCTCCCAGTTAATGATTAACGGTTAATTCTTGGAATGGTCTAGTTGCTGACTATCCCCCCACGAAGACGAAAAAAAATGTCTGCGTGATTTTGGGAATATTTTGAGTGATGATATTTGGAGTGATGAACCGTCTTTTTGTACTGAGTGAAGGGGTGATGAAAACACGGGGGGGGGGGGGGGGATGAGCAATGGGGTGAGAAGAGACAAGGGGGAAGTTGATGATGAATTTCGGCGCCTTTACGCGTAATCTTTCATTATTTTACTGCGGCATCACGCTACATTCACGAAAATGTGTGTTTTTGATAATAAATCAAGGGCCTATTGTTTGATCGGTACATAATATTTTATTATCTATTCCTGCCTAAACGAAAGGGTGAAAGGTAAAGAATGAAACATACAATCAGAGGGAAGGAAAGCAAAATGCAAATTCCAGAAATTTTGAATTTTCTTAAATAAGTCGTTGTCGTTTTCCTTCCCTCCGAAACCAACTTGCGAAATTTTCGATTGTATTGAAACAACACGTTTAATTTGTTAAACCTATGTACAGATTTGAGTAGTAGCTAAAACGCATTGCACAGTCCCATTTCCTTCCTAGATCTTCAATATTTTCTGAAGAAATAACTTCGTTTTTGTTACCTTATCCGATTTTCTAGAAAAAGTAAACCCGAACTTATGAGTTTATCACGTAAAAAAGATTTCTTATATTTCAGATCAAAATAAAATCATGTGTAGACGAACTGTTTTGTAAGTTCATTCTTGGAGTTACATATTTTTGTACTATTTTAAATTTTCTTTGTAAAAAATAAACCTAATCTATCAACCTATACCTACTGAAATCAAAAATCACAGTGGTGCTTAGCAACTTACCAGTCCAGCCTACTTTCTAAAATTGTGACTGAAAAAGAGATCAACTATTGTCTAGTGAAAATTGAAGGTTCCTGTTATGAGCTTATGAGCATTTGCTTATAGGATCGGTAGAATAGGCACTCCTTGGTAACTTTGGTTTGTTGGGGTTGCTGTCTGTTTAGTAGAGATGTTGCTCGTGAGGGTGTCCGTACCCGTCTTGACGGAACTGTACGGCGTAGCCAGGGTCATGGTGTCCGCGACCGTGGTTGGTGAAACCGGAGTAGGACGTTGGTTTATGGTGATTCAAAGAAATGAAGCTGAACTGGAAATAAATGATAAGAATTGTTAGTACGATTTAAATGTAAACCAACAGCAATCTTTCCGATTATAGATTTCCTTATCAAGAGGTAATGGTGTACCTGTAGTAAATATCAGGTCCTTATTGGTGGAACCCTAAGGTTGGGCTTGTGATGTGGTTATAAAGGCCTCGGCTCTTATGGGGAAATATACGTACTAGTTTGCAATGCTACGTACCTCAAGTTCTTCTCCGAAGTTACAGGGCGGGGCAAAGGTGCTTAATGGAGGATATAAACCTGAGACTCTTTGTCGTGAGGTAGTGTTGTATTTTTGCATGAAATGTAGTAATAAGCCCACAGGACCGGTTTTAAACAGTCAACAGTCCACATGTTTTTTTGACAGATCATTCGTTGAGAATGTATAGTCCCCCTTAAGGATTAGGTACCTGGGGGAAGGTACTTACTGTTGAGATAGCAGGGGGAAGGGCAATCTGGTGGTGGATTGGTGCGGCATATTCAAAATGTTCACCGTGGTCAGGAATGACGCCACCCAGCACGCAGGTCAGCACTGCTGATAGGACGAACAAGCTCTGAAAAAAACAGGTACACGTTATTATTCATTTATTTTGGTATTCTTAGGGTAGGTCCGACGGTCTTTAGTCAAAGACTACTGGAAGTCTGCTTGCTGTGTTGGCACTCTACAGGTTCTACCTACCTACACACATACCTATCTCTTCATATTTAAGCGAGGGGTTAACCACTCAAGAGATTCCTTGAGATTCCATAAAAATTTCCAAAGATTCCCAACGATATTCATGGAAAGATGAACTCCGAAGGGGTAACCACTCCAAAAAATTCCAAGATTCCCTGAGATTTCATAAAGATTTCCAATGATTCCCAATGAGTGGTTAACCCCTCGTATTTAAGTATTGCTTATTTTTTTCTCTTCACTGGATTCTATAGGTTTTGTTTAATATTTAATTGAGAGTTCTTGGATCATGCCCCCCCCCCCCCTCCCCGTCCCCCACCCCTTTAGGAAAGAGGTCTGTACGATGCTAAAAACTACTTACGCAGTGATGCTAATGCGCGGAGTGTGTTGCATAGGTATAGGGAAACAAGACTCATTCATTAGACAGTCATTAGGGTCAAATAAATTTCCCACAAGACTAACAACCTGTGCCTATAGGTACTCTGTCCCAATAGTAGGTAACGTACCTAACGGTAATGGGAAAAGCAGCCTAGAACATTCAGAAATTTTTGGTGGTGGTTTTTTACGATGGAGACAAAGTTAGGAAAGTCATCTTCCTGCCGATAACTTAATTTTGCCGTTAAGAGGACGCTATACCTGACGATGCATTTATTGCCGCCCATAAGATTAACATTGCGAGCGGCGATTCATTTTCAAGGTTTACCCTTGGTTGGAAAGACACAAAATTTTGCCTGTACCTAGCCCTAACAATGTTCTAGGGAGTGTTCGAAGCAGATTTCCCAATTTCTCACTGGTTTCTTTTATTGCAACTGTTTTGCAAATGCTAGCATCGCATACCTCAAGAAAAGTGCTGTATCTCGAAAACCAGTAAAAAAAATGGGAAATCTGCTTCGAACACTCCCTAGAACATTGTTTGGGGTAGGTACAGGCGAAATTTTGTGTCTTTCCAACCAAGGGTAAACCTTGAAAATGAATCGCCGCTCGCAATGTTAATCTTATGGGCGGCAAAAAATGCACCGTCAGGTATAGCGTCCTTTTAAGGGCGACCATACAATCGTGATTCACAACATAGCCTCTTAATTTATGACGTCAAAAAGACAAATTATGTTTTAAAACATTTAAATATCCAATAGTTTCCTCATAGTATGTGCAGGAAAAAACGTAAACAAACATGACTGCGTAGACGCGCTGAAAAGTCCTCTAACTAATGTTATGACGATGACTATCGGCAGGATGGTGAAAGGCATCAACATTTCTTTTCGGGAGGATAACGCTATATAGTGAACTTTTAGGAGACGGTAGGTATATCAAATCCGTTCTTTAATTATTAATTATACCTTCAGTATAAAAAAAAATTAGAAATCAAGAGTAGGTATGGAAATTTTCACTTCATTTGCCACAGACAGGTTTTCTAACCCTTTAATTCAGCAATTTTGGAGTTTTTAAAGGGAACGGCACTCCAGAGTGCTGTTGGGAAGTTTGGGCTGTGCGATGACAGCACAAGTTTCAGCGCAAGTTGGATAAGGGTTGAAAGCCTGGCTCTGCTTATGACATCAAGTGCTGCTGGCTCTCAGGCTACGAGAGCCAGCAGAGGATATTGACAATGATTTCAAATGTAAAGAGAACTGTTCCACTGGTTCTTCGGTATTGTGGGTATAGATAAGACTGAACATTGCTGTTTCGTTGACGTTTGTTCTGATGTACACGTATATAATGTGTGTTAAACGTCAGAAACGGGTTTACTTAATTTTATGTGGTCTTACTATTGAGAATGTTTTGACCAAAAAATGTGGCCTTTTACTCTTACCAGTTGAACTGGGGAAGCTAGAATGTTGACCTTTAACCCTTGCAGGTAAAGTTAATAAATTTATCTTGCCGTTAATAGTCCACCAGCCAACGTTATGATGATCAGTAGGAAGGCAAAGGCAGCAACCTTTCTTTAGGGGACACCGAGGGGTTAACCACTCCAGAGATTGCTTGAGATTGCATGAAGATTTCCTGCATGAGATTCATGGAAAGATGCACCCCGAAGGGTTAACTACTCCAGATATTTCCAAGATTCCCTGAGATTTCATAAAGATTTCCAATGATTGCCTGAGATCTGAGATTCCTGGGGTGGTTAACCCCTCGGGGGACACTATAGTTGACTTTAGCTACTGGGGAAATCTCAACCCTTATTCACAAATAGATTTATAGAATAAAATTGTATTGGCGAATCACTAAATCAAAAAGGGGGCTGGCACCGTTGCCGAGGGGATAAGGAGTCCGGTTTGGTATAAGCCATAGAAGCCAGGTTCGAATCACGGCCACTGAAAAATTTCTCCACACACAGGTACAGGGTAAATTGTAAAACTAGTACCTAGGTCTATACCTTGGGACATTGAAAATGAATACGTAAAATAAAATTAGAAAGCGCTTACCAGGGAAGACATTGTGGTGTAGTTAATCCAGGGATAGCACAGAAGGTAGGTAGGAACTGAAGTGCCCTAACTGCCCCCTTTTTCGTGCCTATATAACATCGCTGTTTCCACATCGGCGTAGGAAACGGTGGAGGGGCGGAGGGCGTGGAGGGGGAATGACCGCCATGCTGTACCTGGCCTTGATCAAGGTCGGACGAGAAAGAGAGGGGTGATTATGTAACAAAGAATGCCGGTAGTGAGTGCCTAGGTGAACCTAGTTCCATTGTAATTCATGCGTCTTCCGCCAACCTGGAAAATCACTATTCCACGCGAGTATTCTGTCTTTTCTTCTGGTTTTGAGTGAAATGCCTGGATATTTTGGTAGACCGAACATATTCATTCGCTAACTACTTAATGATATTTAAATGTTCTGAAATATAATAAGTTTTTTAACGTCATAAATTAACAGGCTATGTTCTGATTTTACGGTCGGTTGTTTTCGGAAAAATTTTTGTTGTCAAAAATCACTCGACATAGCCTGTTAATTCGGCCGTTAAAAAGACATATTATATTTCAGAACATTTAAATATCCCGAGGGGTAACCACTCCAGAGATTCCTTGAGATTCCATAAAGTTTCCAAAGATTCCAAACGATATTCATTGAAAGACCACTCCCAAAAAAATTCCAAGATTCCCAGAGATTTCATAAAGATTTCCAATGATTCCCAACGAGATTCCCAACGAGTGGTTAACCCCTCGGAGTATGCTGTCTTTTCTTTTGGTTTTGAGTGAAATGCCTGGATATTTTGGTAGACCGAACATATTCATTCGCTAACTAATGGATATTTAAATGTTCTGAAATATAATAAGTTTTTTAATGTTATAAATTAACAGGCTATGTTGTGATTTTACGGTCGGTTAATTTCGGAAAAATTTTTGTTGTCAAAAATCACTCAACATAGCCTGTTAATTCGGCCGTTAAAAAGACATTATATTTCAGAACGTTTAAATATCCTATAGTATCATAAACTGTGCAGAAAAAAAATGTAAACAAACGCGACTGCGTAGACGTCACACACTTACTAGTGCTTTCAGCCGATATCCTTGGCTCGAAGGCACAGATATTGATTAAATAAACTGATTGTTGGCCGAAACCATGTAAATATTTGGTGTGACAACCTTGCTACAAACAGAAAAATTTCTGGTTCCTGGATTCGAACCCAGGACCTCAGGCGCGCGGTGAGGCCGCTATGATTGTTAAATGTTTCCCCTTTGTGACCCTTTGCCGTGGCATGTACATCTGTTTCTTGGTTTGTTAGTGCGGTTCCTGCGCTTTTGTTTTGGGCTTCGTGAGGTGATAACGTCACGGGAAGTCACGTCATGACGCAAAACGTGAAACGTGTCACGCGTGACGGCCCCAGCCCCACAGGTTCCTTCTCTATATCTAACTCCATCTGGCTGCTCCGTACCTCAGAGGCTCTAGGTATCTTCCTTTCAGTTATGGTCTCAATCTATACCAGTGCCGGAACAAGTACCAAGTCATTGGGCGCATGCTTCAAGTTCCCTTTGACTTGTATTTAGAGTTGCCCTCTCTATAACGACTGCCTCTCTTTAACGAACCAACGCTACCTTGACAAGTCCGACCTCTACAGCTCTCTCTTCATAGTGAGCGAACTCACATGGTCTAATTCGTAAGTACTTAAGGTTTTTAAAGTTCCTCATATTTGCAAAAAATATGATACCAGAAGGATTTTTATTGGCCTTCCGAAGAAACTGTTGGAGTCGTATACACATATTTTGATGTATAATATACAGTGGTGTCTCTGTGCAACGACGTCAGGAAAGGACTATAGTGTTCACGCCTTATAGAGAGAGAGGTTTGTTGTTCGTTATAGAAAGTGACACAACTTTTAATTCCCAGTCACTATGAATGAATTGAAGTCAAGACCTTGAGTGTGAGGTTTTTAGGCTCTATGCTCTAGCAGTGTAGCAGAGGCTGGATGTATTAATAGGAAAGTGCTACCCGACATAATGACGTTACTTATTATCTAACCAATTAATGTCTGTAGGCACCTTGCGCGTGTCAAATGTCGCAAATACCCTCGTTATGCACACCTGACAAGGTCATTCGCAGGTACACCCCCACCCTCCCCACCGGGGTTGTTATTTACTAAGTTCATGGTCTGATTACTAGATTAAAATCAGATCTATCACTTAAGAGGACGCTATACCTGACGATGCATTTTTTGCCGCCCATAAGATTAACATTACGAGCGGCGATTCATTTTCAAGGTTTACCCTTGGTTGGAAAGACACAAAATTTTGCCTGTACCTAGCCCTAACAATGTTCTAGGTCGTGTTCGAAGCAGATTTCCCAATTTCTCACTGGTTTCTTTTATTGCAACCGTTTTGCAAATGCTAGCATCGCATGCCTCAAGAAAAGTGCTGTAACTCGAAAAAAAAAAAAAATGGGAAATCTACTTCGAACACGACCTAGAACATTGTTAGGGCTAGGTACAGGCATAATTTGTGTGTTTCCAACCAAGGGTAAACCTTGAAAATGAATTTTAATCTTATGGGCGGCAAAAAATGCATCGTCAGATATAGCGTCCTCTTAAGGGCGTTTTTGTTTACATCTGCTGCACACTTTATGAGGAAACTACTGGATATTTAAATGCTCTGAAATATAAAATGTCTTTTTAACGTCATAAATTAAGAGACTATGTTGTGTTAGTTGACAAAAATCACACTTTCCTTGTGATTTTACGATCGAGTGATTTTTGTCAAAAAATAATTATTAGTTTCGGTAGCATTTCTTTGAAGTCTTTTCCTGTGCGGAATTATAGTTGCCGAAGGTAATCGTAACCGTGAAATGTTACCCTTATATGGGTGACATGACATTTGGCTATGACGGGCTAGCGTCTTGTCTTTGCACAGTTAGATCTATTACGGAGAAATAATAAAACTGGGATTCTACTGGAAAAACGTTACCGAGGTCCTGGGTTCGAATCCTGGTATACCAGCAATTTTCCAATGGTGCTTATTTTCTCTCAAATTTATTGTACCAAATAAGCCTCTAAGGGTAGGGTTAAAAACGTTGTTAATAAGGGTGACACGGGGCGTCACAAGAAAAACTAAGCGGGATGTGTGAAAATTTGGTTTCGTTCGTTTGACATGGTAAATGAAATTTGCATGTAATTTCCGCTCAAAGCGTTCATTCCACCCCTTTTATATACTTAAATAGGAAAGCTTAAAACTAAGTTACAAAGCACGCGTTTATCTTAAATTTTTTGAAAATTTACATCCATTTTAGGCACATTTTACGTATACTTACCTACAAACATGGGCGCCCGCAGGAAAATATTTAGGGGGGGGGGGGGGGGGGCAACCTCACTGCTTACTTCGATACATACCTAATTTTTTTGTTGTTACCAACAATAAATTTGTCTTCCCGATAAAGTAGCCAAAAATTTTATCTCGTCGTTATAGGTCCACTAGCTATCGTTATGATATGGGCACTATCGGCAGGATGGTGAAAGGCACCGAGGGGGTAACCACTCCAGAGATTCCTTGAGATTTCCAAAGATTCCAAACGATATTCATAGAAAGATGAACCTCGAAGGGGTAACCACTCCAAAAAAAATTCCAAGATTCCCTGAGATTTCATAAAGATTTCCAATGATTCCCAACGAGTGGTTAACCCCTCGAAAGGCACCAACTCATCGGGAGGACAACACTTTAGTGAACTTTTAGAGAGTACTCCTTACTTCATATGACATGACCGCCGAAAAATTGTAACAGATCGGTACCAGATAACCTATATCTCCACATTAAAAGATCACTAGATCTGGAAGGTAGCTTGGACTGAGCTATATTAGGCAATAACACAGAAGCAGACACTATGACCAGTGTTGTTAACAGCAATCCATGTAGGAGGTGCCTAGTTCATTTTGTTACATATTAACAAATGCATAATTGGTGACGGTTGGCCAATCGTTTGGCTCCTTTCACCTGTCGTATTCTTACCTGACACACAGAAAAATAATAGAGTACGATTTAATCTAGAGGTGGTAATATTACAGGTTAATATAGGCCGAGCACGTGCTACGAATTGTCTCATAAAAAATAGTTCAATTAAATAAGACGTCAGACGTTTAGGATGTTACCGTGATGCGTAATCCCAGTTTTTGACCTCGAGCTCCCAATATAACCTTTTCAAAAAAAAAAATAAAAAAACTTCGAAAATTCCGACATTTTTCTAGTTTTTGGTGATTTACACCCTGAAGGACTAGTTTTTTGGCAACAACATCTGAGAACTTTTTGAAAGGTGATAAAATTTGGTAAAAAAAAACGGTCTCCGTAGACTTAATAATTTTTGAGATATGTCAATTGTCAATTTGTCAAAGATTCGAAAAAATCCAATATACCACAAATCTTGGATTACGCATCACGGTAACATCGTAAACGGCCCTTCAAAAAATCATTACTACCGGATTTCACGCATACTACAACGCCCCCCGGGCCAATTTGGTTAGATCGTAGAATTAGGTCCAGCGACTATTAGGTACATACCCAAGTATTAGGTACATTACTACAGCGTGTGCCTCTCAGTGGCCGAGTGGTCAAGGGGTCCGCTTTGTGTCCTAAGAGGTCCGGGTTCGAATCCCGGCGGAACGGAAAAATTTTCCGCTTCCGACATCGATGTATTGGCTTCGGCCACTTCAACTTCGGCTTCGGCCAAAAAATGTAACAACAAACTCATCGGCGCATATGTTCTCTGAACGTCGCGCGTTAAAAAAAAAAAAAAATATATTACAGCGTCTCAATGACCGCGCAGTCAAGAGGTCCTACTTGTGTCCTGGGGGTCTGGGTTCGAATCCGGACGTATGCAAAATTTTCCGTTTACGGAATGGATATTATAATGACTTTGGCTAGCTAGGCCAAACCCCCTGTAGAGTTATACCGAACCAGTCAATTTTAACATGAAATTATCATAAATAAAGCTGCATACCTATACTGTAAAAACATAAAATTTTGAAGGGATACACTTGTAGAGTCAGCAGCCGTGATTTTTCAAGTATTTAAAAGCAACAACCTACTCCACTCAGCAGCCCTTTCTACTCGAAAAAAATATATACTCAGCAAAAAACTGCTGAATCCCGGCGGGGTATTTTAATGAACATGTAAAACGTGTTTTTCGCATCCCACCAGTTTTCCTCTATTTTTTCAAATAAAATTCTTTACTTTCGCATGTTCATTCATTTGTGGTTCAGTGATTTAACTCTGCTCGTGAGTTTTTCTGTCTCCTTCAACCTTTCACGGTCTCGACTGTATAACTGTTGTCTTTTGGGTTCAGGTTCGTTTCAGCTCTCATTCAAATTTTTTCCTGCTGGAGAAAGAATATTCAGCAGTGCCTGTAATTGAACCTATACCTTGATTATGTCGTAAGTTTCATTACGTTTTTCAACAATTATAGGTTCCACCTATACCTTTGTCGTAAGTAAGAAACGCTAGTAATTGCCGTAGAATAAATTATTTAAATCATACAGGTCCAGAAACTCTGGGAAAATCGTGAAAGAATCTAGGTAGCGGCTGTCACGAATACATGGGCGCCACCTAATCCCTCCTAGGTACCACCGTAGAGAAATAAGGTACAGAGGTGTAGTTCCATACTCTCTACCTACTTATACCTTGTATTTACAAACACTCCGCTTAATTAACATTTCTTTGCCAATGGAAATGGTAGTACAATGTTTATGCAAGACAATGGTCAGTCTACAATTTACAGATGTTTTCAGTTGTCTGACCTTCTACTGAGTGAGTTCTGTCATTGTAATCAATAAACTCTCGAGGCGAGGCTGGAAGTTGCTGTAACTATACTAGAGGCGCTAGAGGGTGCTGGGAACTTGGGTGAAATTTTGAAGCTTCGTTTGTGTGGCAAATGTGAACAGTCTCGATAGATAGTCTTTGGAGGAATAGTCGGGTCCCAGGGTTTGATCCCGGTCCTGTCGAAAGTTTTTCTGATCGGATAAATCATGAAATTCTTTCTTTCTCGCTTTTATGAAAGCCGGGGGCAAGTGTTGAGTGCTGACCACTATAGTTGAATTTGCTGTCGGCAGTAACCCTTCACACATGTCTGTGGCTGAATTGTTTTTTCAAATAAAAGGGGAAAAGTTGATTTTACCTCAAAAAAGTTTTTTATTTCAGAAAAATGACAGTGGGAGACAATTAAAGTTTTTATTTATTTGAGAGCAGTTTACCGTAGAGCTGGTTGACGCTAACCTGCAGGTGACGGCTCTTTGCGGCCAATTAATCTCCTCATTACCTCTGCTGAGGACTTTCCCCATTATTTACAGTTTTGTCCTCAGCCATGCTGCGTGGTGAAGGGTGGAGTTCACCACTTCCCTAAAGTACACTATAGTGTCGCCTAACGAAAGGTTTATCTTGTCGTTAAGCTATAAAACAGTACAACAGCAAAAGATTGGCTTCGTTATCTCGGACACTTTCAAGCCCCCTTGAACGGGGGCTCCCTTCTTGGGGAGGAGGCGCCGTTAGAGTAACCACAAGACTAGCCTCAGCCCAAGCCGAGTGTTGTCCAGCCGGTGATGGCCAGGTATCCGCCAGAAAAATTCTCGGGAAGTAGGGACTAAAAGTCCGACTTGGTTTAGTTGATACTTTTCAAAGTCTCACTCTAATGTCTGAGAAGACAGACACTTTGTTTGAGAAAAAAACAACTGCTGGGTCTTCTTAGAATTTTATAAATAAATAGGCTAGAGTTTTTAAAAGGCCTGAACTCTGCTTCCTTCTCAAGCATAGTGTCTGTCTTCTTAGACATTAGAGTGAGATTTTGACAAGTATCAACTAAACTAAGCCGGGCCATAGATCCTGCCCCTTGCGCTAATCTGGCCCTCCAGACTGATCATAACCTTCCTGAAAATGAGATTTTCACGGATTGTTCCAGCTAAATTCACAACGAATAACAATAGGTACAAACAAAGACGGATGATGTAGGTCGCAGGGTCAACGTTTGGCTAGTTCGGTAGATTGATAGGTTCAATTGGCTCAGATATTGTGAAAACTGGGCCGAGGACAGCGAACGGTCAAAATAATGGATGACCGCTGCAGCGGGAGTTTCTACATTCAAATTCCAGGACTAGAAATCTTCATGTTGAGCTTAACGCGGAATATTTTTTTTGACATTCGTGAAGATACCCATGGTTTTACTTATTTATTTCATAGTCAGTACCATGCTGAGCAGTTGATGATGACCGTAGGACCTTGATTACAAATTATAGTTGGGAAATTTACCTGAATAGGCACCCGATCTAGATGAGCTATTCGAAATATAACATTAGATCACACGTTATAATTTGGTTATAAGTTTTTTCAATGGAAATAAGGTCACCTGATCATATGAACGAAAGGTGCATCTCATTCATAGTATAAAGGTATTATTGCAGTTTGCCATATAGATATTTCATATTCCCTTCCCTACAAAATAGGGCATACACGTAGCTACCTTATTAGGAACCCAGGTGACGACACGGAAGCACTGATAACTAGCTCCAGGTTTTGATACAACTATCTAAATCATTATGGCAAAAAGAAACAATGGATCTGCCATACAAATTTCTTCAACCTGGCTTCGTTTGGCTTACATAAAACTTATAGTAACTTTCTCTGTGTCTTCAGATTTTTACTTTCTCGCTAGCCATATATGGCGAGAAAGTATTGTTTTCGTGCAAAATTTCGAAATTGAGATTTTGGGTTTCCCATGATCCTGGGGGTCCCCTGAGTCCAAAAAAGTGGTTTCTGGAAAAAGTCTGTCCGTCCGGCAGTCCGTCCGTCCGTCCGTCCGTCAGTCCGTCCGTCAGTCCGTCCGTCAGTCCGTTCAGTGCTCTAGCGCCCATACCGTTCATCCGATTTTGATGAAATTTGGTATGGACCTGTCTAAAATTACTGCCGAGACACATTTTCAAGGATTTTTTGATTGGTCAAAAATTGCGGCCGCTATTGTCAAAAAACCGCCAAAATAATTCAAAAATCGTGTTTTTGGTTAGTCGGACAAGCGCCGACGGTACACTTTTCAATCTATAACACTGAAAATTGGTAAGTGTGTTGACAAATAGATGCTTCGAGGTCATTTGCAACTAAAATTGAATTGGTTGAAAATTACGGCCGTTCTGGACCAAAGTTCGATCGTTTCGGCGCCATTCACATATATTGACCGATTGTCATGAAATTTGGTAAATTTGTGTAGAACCATGTAACTTAAACATTTGTCGAACAGAATTTTGTTATCTTCAAAATTACGGCCGTTGTAGTCAAAAAAGTGTCGAAAATGAGTTGAGAATGAGAAACCACGTTTTTGAATGGTCGGAACGCATTTGGGACTACAGTAATAGAATGACAGCCATGAAACTTGGTGGGAGTGATCTCAGATAGATGCTCTTGGGTCTTTTTCAACCGATTTTGGATTGCTTAAAAATTACGCCCGCAAAAAAATCTCAAAGAAATCCAAAAAAAAAAAAAAAAAATCACATGGGGCGAGAAAGTTTAGTGCGACTGTTGTCGGACCCTTTATTTCATGTTCGTAAAGAGGACGGGAACTGATAAGCTCGATATGTCGCAAATGATACGAGATTACGCTTCTCACGATTTGGAAGGTTCACAACCTGTACCATACTATCTCGTACCTTTACCTTTGTTAGGTATTCATCAACATGGTTGTTTGGGAAAAGTATCTTGGAGTTGGAGTTGAAATTGAAAGTAATCTGGGTGTCATAAGTGCCTCGCCAGTTACCAACTTAACAACTTAACAACATTTCAACCCATTTTTTACATGTTCCCGTTCATCATTAAGGGTCCGCTATACCTGACCTGACGGTGCATTTTTTGCCGCCCATAAGATTAACATTGCGAGCGGTGATTCATTTTCAAGGTTTACCCTTGGTTGGAAAGACACAAAATTTTGCCTGTACCTAGCCCTAACAATGTTCTAGGGAGTGTTCGAAGCAGATTTCCCATTTTTTTTACTGGTTTTCGAGATACAGCACTTGAGGTATGCGATGCTAGCATTTGCAAAACAGTTGCAATAAAAGAAACCAGTGAGAAATTGGGAAATCTGCTTCGAACACTCCCTAGAACATTGTTAAGGCTAGGTACAGGCAAAATTTTGTGTCTTTCCAACCAAGGGTAAACCTTGAAAATGAATCGCCGCTCGCAATGTTAATCTTATGGGCGGAAAAAATGCACCGTCAGGTATAGCGTCCTCTTAATACCTGGCACTACTGGAGATATTAATTTTTTGTAGGCTAACTGGTGCGGAACCCATAAGAAGCCTTGAATGGTTTCCAAAAACGGACAAATTCCACACAACTCAGCAGCAATGCGGCAGAGACAGCATAGGCATGTCTTTCCCGATCCCCGAAACACCGAAAAAAATTCAGACCTGTGATAAGTATCACATGGTGTGGCGCATATGGAGAACTTGGTGCCCAAAAACACCCTGTGGCGGTTTTCACAGTGGTATCTTTAATTGTACAGCTGAGCGTGATGTGTTGGCTGAAACGAAGTTGGGCCCATGCCAGTCTGTGATATTGCGTGCTATGCCGTACTGCTTACAAATTACTGCTCTTGGCTCACTTCTGCCCAAAATTTACCCCCTCCCCCCTCAAAAAACCTATATCTCCTCTGTGGAGTTTTTAGTAGTTTATGGTCTCTGCTTATTTTTTTATTGCTAATAATTCTTTATGGTTCGTATTCAGGCTGGATAGAGGGAGATTTCTGTTGTACTGGACCAAAGACAGGTACAGTGTTTTAGCGTTCTAAAAAATATTTTGTCTTTTTAACGTCGTAAATTAAGAGGCTATGTTGTGATTTAACGATCGGTTAATTTTGGACAATTTTTTTTTGTAGACAAAAATTACTCGATCGTAAAATCACAACATAGCCTGTTTATTTCGGCCGTTAAAAAGACAGATGATATTTAAGAACGTATAAATATCCAATATTTTCCTCATAAAAGGTGCAGAAAAAAACGTAAACAAACAGCATTGAGTCAACTGCTTGAAGATGAAAAGTCAGGTTCCTGCCATTATTTTGCAGTCCACCTTGTTCTGTTGATTATAGGGGTGGACATTTCTTCCTTTAAAAATATCTTTGGTGCTATATGCTTACTTTCAAGGCTCTTCTTTACAGACAGAGCTGCATAAAAATATGATAACCTTGTAAAATTCATAACAAGGTACCTACCTATACCTATACCTGTGTTTTAGTATTTATTCCTACTTTCACGTCAGGTTTATTAACCCACAGCTAGCCATGTTTTCGTGCCTTACTTATCGGGCTTCTGGGAGAGGTTTGCGGATGCATTCCTATATGTGAACGCAAGGTAGAGTATTGGCCTTGTCTTTAGCGAACCTGAATAGGTGCCTATAAGTCCTTAGTACTGAGTAAATTTCTGAGTACTGTAGTCGTAAATACCTATATACTTTTTCGTCACGTTTGTGTAGCATGTCCGGGGATAGGTAGGTACTTCCTGCGACGTTTTTTACGACCTATTGATTTCTCATAAAAATATTTTTGAAAAAGGACATTTTCACTCATTTTCTGAGTTCGGAGCTCCGCTACAGTGACCTTTTAGACTTTAGGAGTTGGTGATAGCCATCACCCTAAGTGTTTATAGGGGACAAAACAACGGTTTCTTGGCGTTTCTTAGTCACTCTTGTGAGGAAACTGCTGGACGTTTATTGTTCTGAAATATAATAGGTACATGGGTACATGCCTTTCTAACTAGAAAGTGATTTTTGACTGAGAAAAATTGTCGAACTGTCACCCTTGATGAGATATCATGGCACCCGATCCCGGGTAACTTGCGATCCAGAATAAGTAGGTATTCGCCGCGAATTTATCGAAAAATTATTATTCTCTTCCCTTCTTCCTCGTCAAAATTCCTTCGACGTTCCCTTAGTTCCAAATCAATTATCTTCCTTTGTGATGAGTTAGAACGACGAGCTTCCAACTTAACATTTTCTCGTTTCACTCGATTTTTCAGTTTTAAGTTAAACTCTTTCTAATCCCTTGTTAAGTAATGAAAGGGTTGTTCTCGTCTGAAAACACTCTGCTAGGTCTAATTACTAAGCAACTTGTGTAGTCTGAGTAATGGCAAGTGAAGGGTGACGCGTCTGAAGAAAACTTAAACACTTAACTCTTCTTAATTTTCATCTTATAAAGTGTCTTGCTTTTGTTAGATTTCTTTTGGAGTACACTCTCTTGTGAACAGCGGAACTTCTCGCTTTTATGTCAATACTGTCAGCCCCAGCTAGCAACAGACGAGTGGTATGTTCAATATGTCAAGCGAAATGTGTATCGAGGCTGTAGTGGTTCGGAAACCACCTAAAACTGTAGGTCCCCGTCGTGTACTATATATATATATAGCTGAGGGTTGGGGGGGACAAGCCCAGCAACTAGACCGTTTTCAAGAACTATCCATTGTGCTCAGCTGGCAGCACTACCAAATACCAGCTCCCCAGCCATCGAGTAAACGATGGGGACCTACAGTTTTAGGTGGGTTCCGAACCACCACAGCCTCGATATACATTTCACTTGACATACTGAACATATTAGAGGTGAATGCCGAGCAGAAAAACTTTTTGGTAGGATCGGGATCGAACCGGTGTGACCCGGCTCTCTCTGCTCCTCAAAAGTCGACCATTTAGTCCACTCGGCTATCGAGGCTGTTCTTCCGTCGTGTACTTATGAACGACAGAGTGATTTCTCTTCATCCCAACCCCGAAAATCACACCTATTGGCAAAGTAGCTAATCGTGCCTGGTTTTGCATAACATGTTTTGAGGACAATATGCCTTGTCTGTCGGTTATTTTCACACGAACCCTGATAGCGTCGTTGTTCATATTTTCACACATTCTGTATGTGTGCGCCTACTATCTATACCCTATTTATACCCAACACGCAATGCTTATAGGCAAATTATTACCTAACTGTCTACCTACCTATGAGGGAACCAATATATTGCTTCCTACGTCTGGTGGGAGATTCAGTACGAAGGTTTGAATAGGTGACTCCGTAATTAATTATTAATGTACCTACTTGTACCTGATTCATAGCCTGGTGGGATACCTAACCTAACTTTCCGTGAGCTCTGTAAACAAGGGGTTATTTGGCCAGAATCACGCCCTACCGTAGAGTTTTCCCGAGGGGTTAACCACTCCAGAAATCTCGTTGGGAATCTCGTTTGAAATCTCAGGCAATCATTGGAAATCTTTATGAAATCTCAGGGAAACTTGGAAATTTCTGGAGTAGTGAACCCTTCGGGGTGCATTTTTCCACGAATCTCGTTGAGAATCTCAGGAAATCTTTGCAAATCTTCATGCAATCTCTGGAGTGGTTTTACCCCACCTAGTTAAGGCCAGGTACCCATCAGGGTCGTGCAAGATTAACTATAGGAAAAATTTCAGCAGATCAGGAGTAGATCCTCTTGCTCCATAGCTCTCAAATTAGACTTCCCCAGGTCCTTTGTGTTCACGTGATCATGATATTCTCCTTACGATATCATAAACTTAAACTTTTCAGAGAACTTAGATAGGAGAACAGTTTCCTTTGACGGTAAACCTCAACAAAGGAAACTGCAGCCGGTTCAGTGGCTCTGCACTCGTCAAATATTCAGTCCAACACCGTGTGATCAAAGCTTCGAGGAGGGGGCCAGACCGCATCAGCGAAACGGAAAAGCTTCTTTGCTCTCAAAGGCAACCACTTCACTTAAGACTTTTACTTAAGAATCCTATTAAGGTGTTAATTATATAATTTTGGTGTAAAAAAAAACGTGTGACGCAAGGTGAGCAACGTATTTTAGAGTTTTCTCTTGTCACGATGGGTTTGATGTTCCCCAGTTAAATTTAACTGTAGGTTAGTGCAGTGTCTACCTTACGGTTTGATTCCCGTGTTAAGTTAACTGTCACTTTACTGAGAATTATCGAACTCATTTCTAGATTCTAGTGTCGATCCATAGGGCGTCCAGTTAACCTGGTAACCTCAAGCGTATGATGCCAGTATATAGATACTAGTTTATAACTGGATATTTGGCGAATCGACGGTTAAATATGTATTGTATTAGCTTTATTTAGACCTTGGTTTAGAGTTTAGACTATAAAAACTTGATATTCTCTGAAAAAATCTCTGTATTTTAAAATTCGGACCACTCGAGCATTGCTATTTGTTATTAAATCGAAAAATTACCGAGGCAGAAAAATTGTGAGAATAGCTCGAAATATTTCTTAGTGCTTACATTTTCCCCCTTCCCCCCATTTCCCCGAGATTTTTTTTGTTAAAAACCAGCAATTGCCCACATGACGAAATTTATCTCCGATCTCCTGCCGTTTAGGGCTGTCACATTGAAGCTGTCACGGGCAGATACTCCCTGTATATGTCTTATCTTTCCTCCACATGCAAGACATGGAGTTGGGGGGAGATATAGGGAGGGGGATGCTCCATTGCTGATATTATTATGATATAGCGACCCCTCCCTCAGTCATTTACAGCCTGGATGACGCTATTAACATCAGCTAAATTTTGGTCTAGTTGATTACGGTCGGGAGGTACATTATAGGTGTGATGGTGATGAGACATAGAGATCTACCTACAACCTGTCTATCTCAATTACCTTAAGAACACAGGCACTGCTAAGAAGAGGGTGTAGAAGAGCCTAGTATATAAGAGAAGGGTCTGATAGGGTCACCTAACGAAGAAAAAACGATTAACTTTGTGAGATGTCCCAGTAACACTGCATCAGTCTTCTTGGCCTGTTATTGAAGAAGACAAGAATACTGTTTCTTTCTCAGACAAAGTGTCTGTCTTCCTAGGATAATAGACAGATATACAGGTCTGCGCTTAAGTTGGTTTCATCATAAACTCTGTTGGGATACCTATTGATTATGAGGTACTGGAGTTTAATGGGAAAAGTATTGGGATACACGTCTTAGTGGACTGAATGTCTTGTTCTTTTATAAGGTTTGTTTTTATTACAGTTGGGGTGAAGGAGATGTTTGAACCATACATAGTAGTTAGTCAGCTGAAAATTTTAATTCCAGTGGGGATAGCAATGATTATAGTTGCGGAGGTGAAGTAGGCACGGGTAGCCTGTATGCCTAGCGTTTTATGTGGGGTTCCAAGCTATCACTGCCTAGCTTCGTACATTTCATTTGCCATGGTGAACATAATATCAGAGGCCTGAAAAACTTTGATTCTGGTAAGGATCGAATCGGTGTTTAGACCGCACAGCTATCGAGGCTGTCCTGTCGACAAACGAATTGGCAACATGACTATCCCCCTCTCGAACAGTAAAAATTTCAACTCTTTACTAAAACAAGCTATGACTCCGTGATTACTCACAGAATTTGATTAAAATACCTGTAGATTTCGAGTCTCCCCCTCTCCTTTTGGGGATTTTGAAATTCCCCTCGCTCGCGCGCTGTCCGTCATATCCGCCCCGACACCGGAAGTGCCCCCCTGGAGCCCCCTAGTCATTCTGAATAACTCATCGCGTCGGATTTCCTTGTGGAATTCGTTCAAAATTCGTGTTCATTTACAGACTGCTCGACTTTGTGTGCCCGACTGCTGACTGACTGTTCAAGTGATAGAATTGTTAAGCAGTGTTGTTTGTTGGCCGCCATGACATTTTGTGTCAGTGCATGTGCATGGGTTTGTTGATGTTTTGTACGGAACATTTGCTATTTTTCTAAAGATTTCCCGATCATTCTTTGACGAACTTTTTGGAGATTTGAAACGAGATTTGTTTATTCTGCAATATAGTACGTCTTTTCAAAGTAGAAAATTTTTTATTGAAAAAAAAAATGCTTGATCGTTAAACAACAACGTAGCCAATTAATTTCGGACGTTAAAAATATAATTTATATATCAGAATATTGAAGTATCTAATATTGTCCTCAAAAATGGTCGAAGAAAAAGTGCTTTGTTTTGGTTCTGGTGAACGCTAAACACACATCACCTCTTCCCATGTCGGCTTAACGAGGGGTTATTTTGAATTTGGGAGCTTCGTACCAGATGTAATCATTTTCCACAGGGGAAGGCTGCCCAATAGGTTTTAGCCACAAATCAGACTGGTAACCATGGTGGTGCAGCCGATTGGGGGTGTTGATCATTGCAATATCCGGGCCCAGTGCTGTGTATATCATACATCACAAATAACGACCTCCCCCCCCCCCAACCGATAACGCAATATTCAATTTGCTGTTGTGCCAAGTCAGCCCTGGAGACAACTTCTCTACTGTGTGTATGGAAATTTGTACGGCGAGGCGTCTGAGTTCCTAGACGTATAAAATAGTGTGGCTTTACGCTATTGGTAGGTACATATTTTTTTTTTAGTTTTTTTTACAACTCTGTTGGATATTTAAATATTCTGAAATATACTATGTCTTTTTAACGGCCGAAATGTCAACAAAAAAAATTCTCCAAAATCATGCGATCGGGATTAATTTTGACGTTCAAAAGACCAATTATATTTCAGAACATTTAAATATCCAATAGTTTCCTCATAAAGTGTGCAGAACGTAAACAAACGCAATTGTGTGGTCGCTATTAAGTGATCAGCTATCAACAGGCATTCTTATGGAGGTGGGTTAGGAGATATTGTGTTGGTGTTAACTGCCAGTTAGATTAACCCATAAGCTTATCACAGTACAGCCTTCAGTTACCAATAAAATCAGCTGAAGATTATCCACCCACACTGAATATTGTGGATTCAGATGTCCTCCAGCAAGGAAGCCTTATTGTAAATAATGCAGAATAGGCAGAGGATTTCATAATTCTGTATAAGAATTAGTAGCATTTCCTTTTCGCTGGATTCATTGTTACTGTTATTGTTGGGCTTTGCTTGATATTGTTTATTATTGTTTCAGGAGGTCCTGGAAGCACGGGTCCGTGAACTGGAGAGGCTGCTGGAGGCTGAGCAACAGTCTGGACAAAGGGAGAGACTGGCCGTCAGCAGACTACAGAGGCAGCTTGCTAGGGTAAGTTTCCTTAAAATTTCGGTTGGGATGGTGATTTTTTTTCCTTTCCTTAAAAAATTCAAAATTTTCCCTCTTTTCCCCTTAGAAAATTGAGTTACTGAGTCAACTAGTTCTGTACCTGTTTATGTCAGGGAACGAATTAGTGGCCACATTGGCCGCCGGGTGGTTACCACCACTACTTTTGGAAGGACTCGAGTTTTTGCCAGCCCTTCGTTGGCTACACTGCACTGTCTACGGCAGCACGAAGGGGAACTGCTGCCTGGAGGGAAACTTTTCTTCCTTTAAAGTGGCCATTAATTGGTTCCTTCGACAGTACGTTACCTATTTATACAATACCTGACCATTAAACTTGAACTCCCCTCATCGGAAATCCCTCAAACAAGGCACACTCGATCACAAACGTCAGAAATCGCATATGATATAATAAAATATGGGATAGGAATCGACGTGGAAAATCCAGGCTTTATCCCAGGGATCTCAACGTGCCCGCCGACCAATGGGAGGCCAGCTCCCAAAACGATCAACAGGAAACGGAAATCTTGGCTGTGATTTATCTACTCTATGACTACAGAGCATGATCTGAGTTTGAAACCTCCGTGCGTTTCGTTCATGGATATTGCTTCCGGGCATGCATGGGCTATGAACCTTTTGAGCCATTTTGGGGGGATTTTTGTAATAGTGAACTTTATGATTTTATGAATTATGAAACAAAAGTGCATGAGAGAGTGAGTTTAGTTATTCTGCTTGGAATTTTTTTTACCCAAAAGTGTTTACTTGTAAATTAAACATGGGTGCCACATCGGCTCTATGAATTCCAGCTGGAATTTTATTTCCCTCGCAACGCATGGCAACCATGTTTAACTTACAGGGAAACACTTTCGGGTGAAAAAATTTCAGAGTAACCAAACCCAGCCTAAGAGTCTACGCAGAGTCTGCAAGGGTAATTTTTACGAAATTTTTGTCTATAGATATCAGTTGAAAATAGGTGCCTGTTATCTAGTGGCCCAGCTAGTGGGTTAAATGCAAGGTGAAACATTTTGTTCTCGCACACTCATGACAAATTTTCTAATTTTTTGTTACCTAGTTTTAGTTCGATAGTTCTTCCCCTTAGATACCTCGGCCCACGTACCTATATAGGTACGGGCGCTTACAGTCCATCACATTGGCCCGAAGGAGTAGATGTTAGCCAAGGTCCATGCTATACCAACAAAAAAATTTGCTGGTACTAGGATATGAACCCGTGACCTCTGCCGTGCGAGTGTCGGACACAGTTTAGCCTTTTAAAGAAAGAATGTACAAATCTTTGGAGAAGTAGTTATCAGATTCACGCACTTTCGTAAACAACGCAAAAGGTAGGTCGAAGGTACCCTACCTAGCGGATAGGTACACGCACAGGTGGAGAAGGGAAGTCCTTGCTTTCGGGATTCGTGCAGCCACGGTACCGATTTGTACCTTCGTGCCGATCGGCCATTTTCGATTGCAAAATCGAACCTTGTTCTGTCATATCGACAAGCATAAATTCACCATCTCTCAATATTCTTCTTTCTATTAGAGGTCTCCGTGACCTGCCGAGGGTTAAGTACCTCCGTTCATTAACAATGCAGTTGTCATTCTCTATAACGAGCAATTGCTTAGGTCCCTTGACAAACTATAAATCTACATGTCACCCTCTCTATAGCGTATTCTCTCTATAGCGAGCTAGCTTATATGGTCCCTTGGTGGTCATTATAGTGACTACTATGAAAAAAATTCGAGAAGAAATTGGTCATGCAAGTCCCAGTGCCCCAATGCTATTCGTTCGAAAATCACTCAACTAGTTTCGGGCGTGAAAAAGACAGCTGTACCTACCCCAGAACAAATTGCATATCCAGCAGTTTCCTGAGAAAAGTGCGTCTTTAAAAAACGTCAACAAAGAGCTTTGTACCTTCAACCTCAGGTTATGATATTATTGTTACTACGTATGGCGTATGGCTATGAGTTGCACCACCACTTTACTCACCTTCGTTTGGAGGGACAAGGGCAGGAAAAACATTTAGGTTCCCACAGAATGGAAGTCTTATTTTCAACAGAAGTGAAACTCATATCCTAGAAAAGAGAGTGAAAATTTTGCGTCGGCAATATTTTTCTCCGCAGGTGGTTGCTACAACCGTCCAACCTATTTCACCAATAATCACTCCACCGGAAAGGTTCTGTCACCGTTTGGTTAACCCCCCTCCCCCCTCTTCGGTAAGTTGTGGCAGCTTTCAGCTCCTCCCCCCAAAAAACAGTAAAAGTTAATTTAATTTTGTCAAGCGAAAAATCAACCTCTTGAGGCCATCTAAAACCTTTTTTCCACGACAGCAGGCAGGAGCAAATTAGTGTTAGAAGCTAGGAAGCTAGGGGGAGATTGATCGGGGGGGGGGGGGGGGGGGGAGGATATTTTAGGGGGTTATTTGGGGGGGGGGGATTGGTCAAGCCGGCGCCATCATTATCACCGTGTTATTGAATTTAGGGAGGGGGAGTTCCATCATACACACAAACACTTAATCAGGTCATAGGAGCTTCGAGCCTACAATTTATCACTGACGTCGTGAGGTAGACCGAGGCCTAGAAGATTCATTTTACCCTCTAAATGCTTAACGGGGCACGAAAGCCATCTAGATGGGGAAATCGGGTTTTTTGAACCGCTCCTTTCACTTTTTCTGACTTATTTCTGCGGTCCCATGACCGTACGACCACCTTTTTTCTTCGCCAAGAAGTATTCTGGCTGAACGGATTTAATTTGAACCCTTTTTCAGAACTCGAAAATGCTACTTTGCTAAAGACGGAATATACTCCTGCCATTGCTATTTGTTTATGTTTCTTCCGATTAAAAATGTATCCGAACTTGAATCGATCGTATAATCACAACATGACCAGTTAATTTCGGACGTTAAAAAGGCATTTTAGAACATTTTACTATCCAATAGTCTCCTCAAAAAATGGTCGAAAAAAACATACACGATTGTGTGGTCGTCCTGATGTGACTCCAGTCGGTAGTTGTTTAAATCTCCCACAAATTTAGTTTCTCGTTAAAAGCTTAAAAAAAGTTTCGTTGTTCATAATAAAATTTTCAAGACTTATTTTGCCACATTGCTGTATTTGTACCTAAGTGTTATGAAAACAGAGGGGAGAGCCAACAGTTTTAACCGCGCTACATAATTCAGCACTAAAAACTTTAAAAACTCATTGCGTTTAACAATAAAATGTGCGTATAAAGCTGCCGCAATCGCTGGAGTTTATAAGGCGCGCTATGAAATTGCAACAAAATGCTTGCGTTGCAAAATAACTTACGATCGCCCCCCAAGGGGTGTGAAGAAAAGTTGCGATTTTTCGCTTGTATATACACTTGCACTTTTTAAACTGTTATTTTTGTATTCTATTGCGACAGATAACAGTATAATCTGATTGCACTACGCCTGAAAAAACCATGATTATGTAATTTGAAAGTCGGTGTACAATTTCTTCTCTACGCCTGCTAAAATGTGATTATGTAATTTGATAGTCGGTGTACACGAAATAATTTTATAGTCAAATTATTTTTCATCACTCTATGTGTGTACTATACTTAACCTTCTACCCTCGCCGAGGAGCGGTATGTCTTCTCGGCTTCGGTTGAACTAGTGTTTCTACTAAAAGTGAAGTTAAACTTTACCGCGAACTTACGTTGATACGTATTTGTATAAATCAAGAGTGAAACAGCGACGAACTTGAACTTGATGGAACTGCCTCTAAATCTTTCTGAATTCCGCTGACTGAGCTATCCAACGTAATAACCATGATATCCCCGGGCTGCTATCGTTGCTGGCAAGCGGGCGTTATTTCCATATACCCCCCCCCCCCCCCCCCATTTGCAGCTCAGTGTTTTTACGACCTGCCGAGGTTACCTCCCCCCTTCTTATCCAGCAGGGGAATTCGTCTTTTCCTCTCTCCCGTCAATGTTTTCGTTTCGCAGGGGATAACCCAGTGAACCCCTCTAGTTTGGAACTCCGTGAGTAGGTAATGCGGTAATGCTGTGGGATACCTGTAGGTTCGTAGAGCGATGAAATTAGCGTAAAAATAAATGGACATTTAAATATCCAACCGTCTCCTCAAAAAATGAAAAAAAAAAAAAAAAAAAAAAACATTCTGCTACCACGTGATTCACGATAGTAAGTTTCGGCATCAGTTCAGACCGTGAGACTTTTTCTATTGTGTACTGAACTGTACTGCACTGTACTGTACTCCAATACTTTCCCAGATCTAAAAATTTATAGTTCGTCACTGCGAAAAGATTCCCGAGAAAACAAAAAAATTTAAGCCTTATCGTATTCTGTACTCTTGAACTAGAGAAGAAAGTTTCTTGCGGTTCTGCACACTAGAAGTGTATCAAAGTGGAATAAGACGGTACTAAATCGAATTGTAAATTGTCCTTATTGTTGCGCTAAATGGAGCTGTGACCTCACCCCTTAATATTCTCATCGTATCCCCCCAAGTGACTTGCGGTAGTTCCGGAGAGAGTCCCATGTCTCCTAAATGAGATGAGCCCTTAAGTTGGTCCGGAAGAGGAAAGCTTAATCCGCACCCTGGAGTCACATGCAGAGGACTTTAGTACAAACAAGGGTAGGTCCACCCCCATTTGAATGGGGTCCCTCACCTCTAAATCATGGCACCCCTTGCTACCCCCCTCTTCATTCCAATTTCAATGTTGCATTCGTGCGTGTATCGACCTATGATTTCCCTTTTATTTTACATGAAAATTATCCGGTGACGACATAAAACTCTCTCGTGGTGGTTTGAGGTTCAAATGGCAGTTCTGATATTTTTTTTTTCTGGATGGTGTAAATATAGCGAATACTAAGGTCCCTTGACAAAACCTATCTCCACAGTGTCACCCTCTCTGTAACGAACTCTCGTTATAGCGAGCAAATTTACATTGTACCTTGACAATCGTTATAGAGAGAGACTATTGTGTTTGGTTTTTAATTAACAACAATAAAGCCCCTATAGAGAGCTATTCCCTTTTAAACGAGAACGTAGAGGGGTTAACCACTCGTTGGGAATCATTGGAAATCTTTATAAAATCTCAGGGATCTTGGAATTTTTGGAGTGGTTACCCCTACGGGGTTCATCTTTCTATGAATATCGTTGGGAAGCTCTGGAAATCTTTATGGAATCTCAGGAAATCTCAAGGAATCTCTGGAGTGGTTACCCCCTCGAAGAAAGTCTTAGTTGAACATATACAGAGTTTTATTCTTGTGCGGCACATTGCTTTTGTGGTGGTTTCCTTGTGTATAGAAAAGTCTGTCGTTTTTTTGGCGCCAAAAGTAATCCTTAAATAGCACTCCCTACGATTTCTTTGGTAATTCAGTATTTTTATCTGACAAACACAAGTGTGGGACGGTGATTCTTTAGTTTACTACCCTTGCAAGGGTGAGAATTTTCCCATAACTTCCTATGTCGTAACTTCCCGTTATGGAACTGCCTTCCGTAGGAGGAAAGGGGATGAAGAGAGATTTGAAAAAGAGCGGGAAAGTGTCTCTAATCCCACGGCATTTTCCTTTTCCCCTCCTTTATGATTTCCCGAAACTTTACCCAGAAACTTTCCCAAATATTTATCCGATTTTCTTTTCATTGAGTGGGATTCACGGGTATTATCTATAGATAATCTATCTGGCGATTCAAGTTTCACGGGCCAGGATTTCTTTGTTATTTCAGCCAAGTTCCCTTCCCTGAGGCCATTGTCTCCTACCCCCGTCTTCTTCATTTTCAATTTGGATTTTCCGAGATTTTCCATTCACGGAATTTTGCTGAGGGATTGGCGTCATTTTTGGAAAACCGAATCCTTTTCATTTCTTACTTTTGCTTGATGGCATTTGTTTCAAAACTGTTTTCGAGTCAGGGAACTGAAAAATCTTTTGTCTTCTATTTGAATTTTATTCTCTTCGGGGTTTCCTATAACTGATATTTCATGGATCTGGCTGATTACAACCCTCTCTCATTTTCAGATTGCTGAAGGCTACGTTAGCAGGTTCAAATCCCACTGGCAGTAGATTTTCCAATTTAATGGAGTCTCTTTAACAACTCAGAGTGGCCATTTTTGAATGAAATATTGAGGGGGTCCGCTATACCTGACGATGCATTTTTTGCCGCCCATAAGATTAACATTGCGAGCTGCGATTCATTTTCAAGGTTTACCCTTGGTTGGAAAGACACAAAATTTTGCCTGTACCTAGCCGTAACAATGTTCTAGGGAGTGTTCGAAGCAGATTTCCCATTTTTTTTTACCGGTTTTTGAGATACAGCACTTTTCTTGAGGTATGCGATGCTAGCATTTGCAAAACAGTTGCAATAAAAGAAACCAGTGAGAAATTGGGAAATCTGCTTCGAACACGACCTAGAACATTGTTAGGGCTAGGTATTTCCAACCAAGGGTAAACCTTGAAAATGAATCGCCGCTCGCAATGTTAATCTTATGGGCGGCAAAAAATGCATCGTCAGGTGTAGCGTCCTCTTGAACGAAAAGGTGAATACTATACGTGAACTAATGACTTAAAAAAATGTAATGTCATTTTCTACTTTGCGGGGTGTGCTATAGGCTCTTACTAAAATTACAGATAGTAAAATATAATTGTACTCTTATACCATTACAGAAATATCTATTCCGAATCATTGGAAATCGAAATTTAATGGCCACTGTGCCTGTACCTATTCTACGCATTGCAAGAAACTTTTTGTTCTCAGTCGTTGGTGGGGCTTGGGTCAACTCACCCTTATGTCCCCTGTTCCTCTACTAACGGTTTCAAACGAAATACGAAAAATAAATCAGCTAGACGAATTCAAATTCTCCCTTTTCTACCCCAAATTTCTTTGACCTTCGGCCCTGGGCGGCGCCTTTTACGACTGAAATACGTTCCAAATAAAGAATCAAAATAAAATTCAATCACATTACGTTCTAGGGAGAACAAGGCTTGAATTTATCGCTGAGTTGTCTTTATATGGGGTCCAGGGCCATCACTCTACTTATTTTTTCTTGGTCTCTGGAGTGTCTTGGTCCTTGGCGGGATCGTGAGGCTTTTAGTGTTTCTTTCGCTATGAACATTATTTGTTAAGAACGTGTATAATGTACTTTCATCAACGTACTACCCGAGGGGTTAACCACTCGTTGGGAATCATTGGAAATCTTTATGAAATCTCGGGGATCTTGGAATTTTTGGAGTGGTTACCCCTTCGGGGTTCATCTTTCTATGAATATCGTTGGGAATTTTTGGAAAACTTTATGGAATCTCATTGGAATTTCAAGGAATCTCTGGAGAGGTTACCCCCTCGGTACTACCGCTGGATTCTACTACTGAAAGGTAGATGAGTACAGAAAGGCAAAATTAGCATTTAACATCTTATACGCAGACATGGTTAGAACCCTCTTAAAGCCTCAGCCCAAAGTTTTACCAACATAAATTTCCTTTCGGAAATTGATGCGTTTTATCGACACTGTGCTATTCGTGAATCGTGGACTTCACTAAATGGCTATTTTCTGAAGAAATTATTAGATAGATACATATTTATTTGTTCTCAAATATAAGTTATGTTGTTTATACCTTCAAAAACTAGCTGAGCTGAGCGTTTGTTTGGGAAGCAACATCTATAAGGTCCTTGCCATAGGAATAGGACATTCTGAAAGCCAGAAAAGTAAGCAAGGAGGGTAGGTATTGATTGGTTGACGCCTAAAGCGACGAAACTCGCCAACATTTCGCATTTTACGACAGTCGGACTGCGAAAACTTTGCGAACTTTCGAAACTACCAAAGTTCCCCAATCCACTGTTCGATCTGCGTAGGCCCCTACCTGATTTTTAATTGGAAAGGTCTACGGGCTGAAAGTTTCTTTGTTTCAAAGGAAAACTTTCTTCCGTTAGTTGGGCTGTTTACTCCAGCAAATAATGACAAGAAAAAATGATTTGAGAAAATCCAGGAAAGCTGAAACCATTGAAATGTGCCTTTTCATTATTTTTCCAAAGCTCAAAGTAAGTCATAATCTCTCGGAGAAAGAGTCTGTCTTTTTAGTTCGGGAGATGAAATCCCCTTGTGTCTGTAGTATTGATTTCCCATCGTATTTGAAAACTGAAAGTCCGAAACTATAACTTTCTTAGGACTTTTCTTTTCTTCTCTACCTTGAAGTACCGATACTTATTGGTAAGTTTTGTCTCACGTCCCTGGATAAAATATTTATAGCGACATATATATAATTTTTTAAACAGTGATTCCAATGTTCCGTTTAGTCAGCAAATTTTTCCAGCCATGCTGACAAATTTGTTTTCAGTTGTATTTTTATCATCCTCGTACTGCCTACTTTCCGCGAAAAATGCTGATTTTACATAGCCGGTTAATTTTGGACGTTAAAAAGACATATTATATTTCAGATCATTACCTACCTTAAAAAATTGTCGGGAGAAACGTAAACAAATAATTCAAAAAGTAAGTTAACAGTAAAAAATTGTCGGAAGAAACGTAAACAAATAATTCAAAAAGTAAGTTAACAGTAAAAAGTAAAAACCACAAAAAGAGAACTACTAAGGGTGCGTCCCACCATGCCCAGTTAAAATTTAACTGGAGATTTACCATGTTAAATTTAACATGGTAAACATAGAACAAAATCTCCAGTTTAAATTAAACTGGAGATTTACCATGTTAAATTTAACTTAAAAGTTAAATTTAACATGGTAAACATAGGACAAAATCTCCTTAGGGTGCGTCCCATCATACTTGGTTAACGGTTAAACTCCAGTTAAATTCGGTTTTTACCGTGCAATAATTGAAATTTAACTGGAGTTTAACGTTAACCGAGTATGGTGGGACGCACCCTTAATTGATAAAGTCGTCCCACATGCAAAGATGCAGAGGAATTTCCAATATTTGCTTTGTTAGTTGACACTCTAAGCCCCTTGACATAAAATGTAACTACAAAGAAAATAAGGCTGGACCTCCCTACCCCTTGCCATTATAGTAACGAGAGTTTCCAATCCCCCTCTGGCGAGGCGCCTGCCAAGGGCGAATTCTGGACCATTGTCTTGAGAAAATCATCCGACTTTTGTTTGCCAAAGAAGCCCGGAAACAAGACTCCACTTTCCGGAAACGCGGCAAATGACGGAAATAAGAAACCACTTCCATCCAAATCCGCTTTTCTTCCTTAGGTCTTCATTAATTTTTCGCTCTTACAGAGGGGTTCAGAGTCTCTTGGTTTCAATGCGGTGGTCTGTGAAGTTTTTAGCCTCCTTTGCCTCTCGGTTCGGTAGTTCGAAGCCTTTTTCTTTTTTCTCCGTAATGACGATACCTTTGTCTACTCTTCGTGTCTTTCAGTCTGGTTCGCAGAGTAATACTGCCATTCAGGGGTCGATATAAAAATTCAAACACGAGTCATATGGCTGAATATATCTTAGGTACATTTGTTATTTGTTTACGTTTTTACTTTCTCGCCCGTATGTAATACATGGGCTGAGAAAGTTATGTCTTCGTGCAAAATTTCGATTTTGAGATTTTGGGTTTCCCATGATCCTGGAGGTCCCCCGAGTCCAAAAAAGTGGTTTTTAAAAAATGTCCGTCCGACGTACGTACGTACGTACGTATATAGGTAGTCCCATGCAATCTCGACACCATACAGTATGTAAGTCCGTGTAAACTCGACAAACCTCTACTTAGCTGGCTTAGTATGTATATTGAAGTAATCACGACTTTAAATACAGCTGTAAGCTAGGCACAGGCGGTACCCAGTATGTCGCAGCCATGTGAACTTATAAATCCAATATGGTGGTCTAATTTGTTGTCTTTCGATATTGAATCTTTTTTGCACTCAAAACTGAACAAAAATTAGTTTTTTACTGATGTGAGTGGTTTGAAAACATAAAGATAATAATATTACATCAGGCCCAACACTTCGTGTGCGTCGTTTCAGACTTTTTCCGCAGGCTACGAATATTTCTTGTAAACTAACCTAACCAGTTGACTTGGTATCGGAAAGAAGAAAGAAAAAGAATGCATAGTTATGAATTTAAAATTATAAAAATCCTGCATCGTTTTGCGATGTAAACTACCTATAGGTAGGTACTTGATTGAAGGAGATCAATAATTGGATCGGTTTTTTGTTGATGTCGGACGACCTAACTCTACCTCGTCAAGATGGGAGTAATATAATAAAATGTTTTCTATTCTCTAATTTCTGTCCTTTCTTTATTGCAACGCATCAAAAGACTTAATAATAGATCATTTTATTATAGGTAGGTAGATAGGTAGATAAGGTCTTAACCTTGGACACTCAACTTTACTTTCAGTTTTTCTGCTTTTTATTTAATTGCAAGATTCCTGCCGGAGCTTCATGTAGATCCATTGAATCTCGACAGCAACCTGGACCGTGACGTGTCGACCAATCACGGCCCGTTTTACATTTATTATGGTCTTCATTCAGTTTTTCTGCTTTTTATTTAATTATATATTAAGTAACCATTATTTTTTTTATAATTATTTATATACCATTATATTTAGTTATTTGTAAAGTTTATACCAAATAAGTTTGAGCTAAAAAATAAAAATAAATCCTAGTCCATGTGTCGCCAATCCGCGGTGTCGTGGTAGCAGAAATCCCCGCGCGCGAAAATTCAAAGTCACGTCTCGACCTACTGACTTCCAAAAATATTTCATTTTTACCCGAATTAATATTAACTACTGCTCCAACTGGCTGTAAAACCAATTCAAAACACGCTAAAGTGGTTTTCTGCTGACTCTAATTAGTCAAGTCTGAAAACTGGAAACTTCTGTTAACACAAGAGTGAAACTGTACAGAAGACCCTACACATCGATGAGTTACTTGAGGATCTTCGACCAGTTGGTAAAATTTATGCATTTTCAGTCACAAAACTATTATTCTAGCCTTTTAATAAGAATTTGAAGAAAAAACGACCAAAAATGAAGAAGTTAGCGGCTCTAAATCCGTTAATATCAAGTCAATCACCTTTATCTTCTGTAGATAATAACTTTTATTCATTCTGAGACCAATTCCACTGAACGTGAAAAAAAGGCACTGAAAACTATTTTTTTAAAACTAATTTCAAGTTTCCTGCCGGAGCTTCATGTAGATCCATTGAATCTCGACAGCAATCTGAACTGTGACGTCACGACCAATCACGGCCCGTTTTACACTTACGGTCTTTATTCAGTTTTTCTGCTTTTTATTTCTTTATTTATTAAAGTAATCATTATTTTTTTATCATTATTTATATACCATTATATTTAGATTTTTGTAAAGTTTATGTCAAATAAATTTGAGCTAAAAAATAAAAGAATTCCTATTCCGTGTCGCCAATCCGCAGTGTCGCATGGTAGCAGTGACGTGACGCAACAAAAAAGCCCGCGCTTGAAAATTCAAAGTCACGTCTCGACCTACTGACTTCCAAAAATATTTCATTTTTACCCGAATAAATATTAACTACTGCTCCAACTGGCTGTAAAACCAATTTAAAACACGCTAAAGTGGTTTTCTGCTGACTCTAATTAGTCAAGTCTGAAAACTGGAAACTTCTGGTAACACCAGAGTGGAACTGTACAGAAGACCCTACACATCGATGAGTTACTTGAGGATCTTCGACCAGTTGGTGAAATTTATGCATTTTCAGTCACAAAACTATTATTCTAGCCTTTTAATAAGAATTTGAAGAGAAAACGACAAAAAATGAAGAAGTTAGTGGTTCTAAATTCGTTAATATCAAGTCAATCACCTTTATCCTCTGTAGATAATAACTTTTATTTATTTTGAGAGCAATTTCACTGAAATCGTGAAAAAAGTGCACTGAAAACTATTTTTTTAACTCATTTCAAAGTCTCCTTCCGGAGCTTCATGTACGTCCACTGAATCTCGACACCATGTTTAACTCACCATTACAATCCCGACAATGTCGAGATTGAACTTGTACGTTAAATTGCTCATATGAATGTCAACATTACATAGGGTTACAAGCCTACGTACGTACGTACGTACGTACGTACGTACGTACGTACGTCAGTCTGTCGCGCAACTGGACGTCACACCGTTCGTCCGATTTTGCTCAAATTCGGTATGTAGGTACCTAATGTAAATATCTGGACATGTTTTTTGATAAATTTTGATAACTCAAAAATTGCGCCTGCTATGGTCAAAAAAAGGCCAAAAATCGTGTTTTTTGACAGTTAAGAAGGGCTGGAAGCTACGTATATCAAGTTGGAACCTTGAAAATTTGCGAACGTGTTTTTGAATAGATGCTTTTAGGTCTTTTACAATCACTTGGAGGTGGGCCAATAACTTGGCCCAGTTTTGGCCCAAACGCGTTGGTCGTCACTCCGGTAGCACTATTCGATCGATTTCAATAAAAATTGGTAGGGAGGTGTACTTTAACCTAGTTTGATGTTTTACCGAACGAAATTTATCCAACATAATAATTATGGCCAATATTGGCATTATCGTAGGAAAATTTTCCAAAAATGGAAACCACGTTTTTGATTGGTTCAGACGGATTTGCAACAACCCTAATCGCCAGATTTCCTTGAAAATTGGTGAAAGTGGTCTCAGATAGATGCTTCAAGGTCATTTTCAATAGATTTTCAATTACTTGAAAATTAAGGCCGTGACATGGAAAATAGAAAACACGTACTTTGCGCGTCGAACGACACTTCACCATTTGACGGATATGTTTGAAATCCGGTGAGTAGGTGCCTAAAATTATTGTCCAGTGTATGGTAAAATATTTTTTAGAAAAAGTTAAAATTTTGGTCCAAAAAAAATAAATCACGTAAAAAAAAATCAAAATTTTCGATACCGCTGGCGTAAAAATTGCGAGAAAGTCTAGTGCGACCATTGTCGGACCCTTTATTTCTGCACACTTTATGAGGAAACTATTGGATATTTAAATGTTCTGATATATAACAACAAAAAATCGTAAAAATCACAACAGAGCCAGTTAAATTCGGCCAATAAAAATTTATATTATATTTCAGAACATTTAAATATCCAGTAGTATCCTCATAAAATGTGGAGAAAAAAAAGTAAACAAAAATGACTGCGTAGACGCCCTTATGTGCTACATGCTACAATATAACCTAATGCTATAAAATATTTTTCAAATAGTTACTCTAATAAAAATAATCAAGGAATTTTCTTTCTACCATGGAATCACATATTTTTGGACGGTGCACAGGGCAGTTCGTTCCTTTATACAAAAAATCCATTGTTCAGAAAAAACCAAAAAGGCTCGACAACCTTTTTCACACGTGAGAGTACGAATGGAAACGCACGTTCGAGGGGAAATAACAAACGTTTGGTTTTTCTCCCCATTCCCCCTAATGGGTGAGGGGTCACGTACATCGATAGCCCCCTCCCCCATGGGTAGATAAAGCATTGTACGGGGTGGGGGGGAACTCCCGCCCCCCAATAACCCATACACCCCCAGTAATTAATAGTGCGGATCCACCCGTTAATTCTGCCACGCACACGGGACACGCACGCTTATACTAAATCACATATTTTTTTGACCCCTCCCCTATAAATGAAAGCAGGTAACTGTAAGGGGAGTCATTGTTTCGGGAATTTCAGAGTTGCCACTATTCAAGCCACTCCCTGTATTAAGGGTGGGTTGCACCACTTCTCTAAAGTATACTTTAGTGTCTCCTATCGAACAGATTTATCTTACCGTATGTTTAGCTTATGACAAATGAAGATCTAGCCACTATATAAGACTGGATTTCTCCAATTCCTAAAGTCTACTATAGTGTCCCCTAAAAGTTCACTTTAGCGTTATCCTCCCGATAAGAATAGTTGTTGCCTTTTACCATCCTGCCGATAGCGCCGTTATCATAACGTTAGCTAGTGGACTTTTAACGGTGAGACAAAGTTTTCGGCTGCTTTTTCGGGAAGATAAATTTACTAACTAAACTAGCACGGCGAGGGCTTAACCACTCGTTGGGAATCTCGTAGGGAATCATTGGAAATCTTTATGAAATCTCAGGGAACCTTGGAATTTTTTGGAGTGGTTACCCCTTCGGGGTTCATCTTTCTATGAATATCGTTGGGAATTTTTGGAAATTTTTATGGAATCTCTGGAGTGGTTACTCCCTAGTAGCACGGTAAGGAACTGTGTTTGAGCTTAGTTAAGACAATTAGTTTCTGGTCCAATCTTCAGCATGGGCCTATAGAAAGTTCTCGTACTGTAGTATTTAAAATAGAGAAAAGAGAAATAGGAAGTCTTACAAAGTTAACCTAGGGTAGATATGAGGAAGACCCGGAAAATCTGTGAAAATGGAGAAACATGTCAGATTCGGAGTCAGTGGTCCGCGAGGGTTAAGATAAGAAATAACGAATATTGAACAAAGGCGGGAAGAGGGTGCGCGGCAGGGGTGCGTTACACATGCCTCCATCATAGTCATTACCTCGAATCATGCTGACTACATCCAAGGTTTGTCGCTTCTAAAGGTTGTTTCGTTTAAATCGATGGTTTCGCTCAGTTATCTTAGAGCGGTTCGATCCCGATCCTACCAAAAGTTTTTTTTCCCTCCGTCTCCCGACGGGATTCATGGATGGGGAGGTCTACTGTGACATCCGTACTACCAACAGAAAAATTCTGCTGGACCAGGATTCGAACCCAGGCTTGCGACTCTATTTCCCACTAGACCAAAGAAAGGTGGCAGTGCGACGCCATTCCCCGAAAAGAGGTTTATTCGAAATTTTTGGAAAAGAACATCATCGGAATCAAAAGGATAGACCATGATGGAACCAACTTTAGTGCAGACCTGCCTATCTGTCTCTATTGTCCTAAGAAGACAGACACTTCTTTCGAGAAAGAAACAGTGTTCGTGTCTTCTTAATAACAAGCTAAGAAGACTGAAGGAGTGTATAAGCAAACAGTTGTTACTGGCCCATCTTACAAAGTTAACCATGACACTATCAGACCCTTCTCTTATACACTAGGACCCTCTTCTTAGTTTGTTATTTAAAAAGACAAGAGCGCTGTTTCTTTCTCAAACAAAGTGTCTGTTTAATTAGGATATACAGGTCTGCGCTAAAGTTAGTTCCGAGGGGTTAACCACTAGTTGGAAATCTCGTTGGGAATCATTGGAAATCTTTATGAAATCTCAGGGAATCTTGGAATTTTTTGGAGTTGTTATCCCTTCGGGGTTCATCTTTCTATGAATATCGTTGGGAATCTTTGAAAATCTTTATGGAATCTCAGTGGAATCTCAAGGAATCTTTGGAGTGGTTACCCCCTCGGTTAGTTCCATCATAGGTACTATTTGATGCGTTCTTTCCAATACATCAAAAGTTCAGAAAGAAAGAAAAGTCCGAGAAGAACATCTGTTAATGAGATTCCCCTAAACCTAAATTTCCCGATAAAGGGAAACAGGAGGGGAAAGCCTTTTGAAAGAAGAGTAGGTACGGGTATTTGAAATTCCAGTTAAGGGGTCTGAACGCAAAATTGTAATAAGAGCCTTTACTGCTGGACACAAGTCAAAAATTCCAATTTGCCTGAACGCCGGGACGGCCGGCTTTGCGTTAGGGCCCAATATGACGACCTTTTTTCTTTTTTATAGCCTTTAAAAGGATTTTCGAGCTTTTTTCACGAAAATGCAATAATAGAAGACAAAGAATTGTTTTTGAACGGGGCAATTAGTGGGCGCTTGTTTCCTTCTTTTTGGTTGGCCCCTCCGTGGCTCGGGGATGTTTATTAGTGTCGCTTTGACGGACTCAAAGCCACCCTTCACCGTTAGGGGAGGAATGTGGTTATTCTGTATACTCGACCCAACGGAACTTCATACCTGTATATCTCTAATATCCTAAGAAGACAGACACTTTATTTGAAAAATATATACGTTTTCCAGGTCTTCTTTTAAGGAGGAGGAGGATAAAAAATTCAATCATATTTTTTATCACGTTATATTTATGATCGTATCGTACAACTCTCTTAAGTGCTGTAGTATAGAGAGGAGTAATCATCACTGAACCAGGTAAGATTTTGAACGGAAACCTACAGTACAAGGTAAAATGGCGGAGTTGAATTGAGAGGGTTGGGGGGGGGGGGGGGGGGATAAGGAGGATGATAATAAGGGGTGCCCATGCTTCATCACGTCTCCAAAGGGGGAGCCTTAAGGGGAGATTTCGGGGAGAAGAGGGGGCTGATAGATGAAGAAGGCCCTGGGTTAACGGTATATGATTTTTAAGCAATATTTGTACCTTCATTTTTTGAAGATCGTAGAAGAACTTCCAGTAGACATTATGCTCTTCTTTTCTTCTATTTTTAACCTCCCCTCCCTCGGTCATTTGTATATGGAAATTGAGTGTATGGCTGAGTAGGTATACCCGTGTGTTGCTTTACCATTTTTCGTAACTTCTGACACCAAAAAACATCATAGGTTGCGTCCGTATGTTTCTTTGTGGCTGGAGGTCGTACCAGTCAACCGATTTGGTTCGAATTTTGGCGCATATAGGTTTCTAAAATCAGTTATTAGGTAATTTTGATAACTCAGAAATTACTCCCACAATTGACGATGGGTGTAGTTTATTGCCGAACTTTTCACACTCCCCCCCCCCCCCCCCCCCTGCCCTACTTACTGCATAGTCAGAACTCACATAAATCCCAGACCGCAGTCTCATTAGGAACAACCAACGAGAACAATAACTATGATTTAAATAACAGAGAGCTTATCAACACTGGAATCGTAATTTTCTGGTGAACAGAAGCCATCGTAAGTTCTCCAAAGTTACGTTTTTGCCTTGGGTTTTGAGCACCGCAAACGTTATCTTATGCACCGCAAACATACATTTTGCTAACATGCAAACTCCGTTTTTGCTCTAGTTTACTTGCAGACTCAGCCACCAGACAGTTTGGTTTTTCCAGCTGAACAAGCAGGTAACTTACCCAGCTTTGGAACTGTCGAGGTCGGTCGCTTACCTTCTGCTTCTGCCTTTACTGTCTATAGATATGGTAAGGGAATTTTTTATTGTGCCTGGTTTTTAATCTAAGGGTCCCGCTATACCTGACGATGCATTTTTTGCCGCCCCTAAGATTAACATTGCGAGCGGCGATTCATTTTCAAGGTTTACCCTTGGTTGAAAAGACACAAAATTTTTCCTGTACCTACCCCTAACAATGTTCTAGGTCGTGATCGAAGCAGATTTCACAATTTTTTACTGGTTTTCGAGATACAGCACTTTTCTTGAGGTATGCGATGCTAGCATTGGCAGAACAGTTGCAATAAAAGAAACCAGTGAGAAATTGGGAAATCTGCTTCGATCACGACCTACAACACTGTTAAGGCTAGGTACAGGCAAAATTTTGAGTCTTTCCAACCAAGGATAAACCTTGGAAATGAATCACCGCTCGCAATGTTAATCTTATAGGCGGCAAAAAATGCATCGTCAGGTATAGCGTCCTCTTAATTGAGGTGTACCTAGGTTAGGTTTCATAGAAAACATCGGTAGGACAGACCCTTTCAAGGTATCGTAAGGTTCTGTGGTCCATGGCTTGTTGCTTGTTGTGGTCTACCTTCGCAAAGCGGCTACTTTGCTTATTGTTGCTCGCTCTATAGCAACCTCCTATACTTAATATTTGTTAAGGGGAGAGAGGCAGGGTTCTTATACCTCTGCAGGTCTTAATCAAGATCTCTCCAACGACAGAAGTCCTTACTGAATATAACGGGTTTCGCTAATGGCGCCTGCCTACTTCAAATAACTGCTGTGATGAAACGGAAGAAAATGGAAGCGGTTTGTATCCCTTGGCTGAAAAGACGTAAATAGCCCGATTTCTTATATGGTTTTTGAGATTTCCCATGTTCCCTCAAGAAGATCGAATTATGCAAAAAAAAAATTACGCGCCAACCCTGATTTTTCTGCTCTCTTGAGCAGGACTGTACTGCCATCCAGATCCTTGAAATTGAAGCTATAGGTATACCCTCCTCACGAGTATCAGATACCCGGTAGGAAGCCTGTCTAGAGGTCCAGTATGTTGAGGTAGGTTGTCCAGGGCCAGGTACACTGATCTTGGCGTAATGCTATCAGTGCTTATGTACAAGCCGCCATGTCGCTGTCACTGCTGAGGGGCCATCGCTTCATGGGACGCCATACCTCCTTAAAAAGAGATCAGGTATGTTTCTGTAGGTTAGAACCAGGGTAGCTTGATTCTTGAGGTAGTCTCGTAGCTAGCCGAATTATTTTTAATTTTAAAATCACGGAGGATAGTGGAAATAGGGGATGAAACTGCCAGTTTTTGGGTGGATCAATTCTTTTGGATTGTGGGTAATGGAACAGTTCGTGCCTGGTGATTTTGAGCACACCTTGAACGGTAGGCCCTTATCAGAGGTTGTCGGGGACGTTTATAATCATATCTTCAACCCATACCAGAGAAAAAATTAATTCCTTTCGGGAGGGCTCCCCATGGCTATTAGGTAGAGCACATTAGGTTTAAAGCTGAATAAATTGTCTGAGGGAGTGATGAACCAAAAATATTATGGTGTGCTTAGTCGACAACTGTGCTTGGTCCACCTGTGCATACTATAGATTAACTACAGACTAATCATTCCGTAGAGTGGACCCCGGTTAACAGTTAAACCCCTTTAACTTCCAATAACTGAGGTTTAACTTTTTAACCGAGTATTGTGAGATCCATGGATCCTTAGTATTTCTGCGACAAAATACATCAAGCGTCACCAAAACTGCAGCCCCTCTTGTCGCCAAAAATAAAATTATTAACTACTGTATTTAAGTATGGGTATAGTAGTGAGCCCCTTTATAGGGGGGGGGTTTGGGGGGTCTGGTTTTCGGCTTCCCCTCCTCCCCGCCCCGTCCTCGTTGGCGTAGAATGTTCGGTTGGCGCCATAGGGTGGTAACGGCCCGAGCCTCTTGCATCTGCGTCTAATTTGACGCCAGGGGTCCAAATATGGGTCGTATATAACAAATTAACCCGATAGTGCCCTTTATTCACTTGTTTCCGATGTAATTAGCACAAAAATATTTTGGAAGTTGGCTACCTATTGCGCAATTTTTTAAAAAAATTTTGGGAGCATTTTTACGGCAATATTTTTATTTGGGACTTGTAAAACACATAGTGAGGACGGAGAGCCAACGTGTGACCCAGTGCTGGCTCAAGCGTTATAGTAAGTGTTGACCGTCTTATTGAATTGTTAACCCTCCAGATAGACAATTTTCACAGACATAATATAGGTAATGGTGCTCTATGATTTTTTTTTTTTACAAGATTTTTGAACACCTGCACTTAGCCTCGTAGGCTCTCTATATGAAAGAGCAAATTGAAAAACGCTCAGTTAACTGCCAATTAGTGCAATCTGAGGCTCAGTCCATAAACTGAATATAACAATTTGATCGACCCTTAACCGACGTTTGTGATGATGATCCCTCGGCCAGCCTGTAATATTTGGAGTTGGCCCGGGGTGGTTTTGACATTCAAACGAATTTACGAGCTGGCTTAATAAAACCGAATTTAATTCGTCACAAGGGTTGTCGTTTATCCCTCATTAATTTACATTAAACAAAGAGAATGATGGAGTCCCCCCTCACTCCCCCCGAAATTATATCCTGCAGGTTTTACTGCGGAACCATTTCAACAATTTTATCCCCCCTAAACATTTTCCGAATTCTTCGTTTCAATTTTCCAATTATTCTGTTTTTCTCTTTAAATTTTTCGAGGAAATTGGAAAATTTCGGTTTCTTCGTACATGCCGCTCATTTTGCTTTGGCTAGTTATCACATAAAGGTGGGTCCCGGACGGCCGTTCTGGCGAGTTGACATCCCTAGACGTATTGTTAATGGGCAATAATGGGATCCCGCCATCCCTTAGTTGCCATTTTAGCCCTTCCCGTCCAAAACGTATAGTACGTGACCTGCTTTTAAGTACCCCGTCCATCTACAAATTGAAGTATTTTTTGGTCGCTTCCTTGCCCTGGTTGAGCGATCTTCAGGCGAGATGCAGGCTGTTCTGGAAGACGCTCTTTTCCACTGGCTAATCCGAGTGAGATCGCGGCTGACGGCGGCCCACGGGGTAGTGGGTACCGCGAGGGCGAGAGGAGTAGCTAGATGACCGGGACCGCTACTTCAGAACTCTTTTTCTGAATGCAGTATGGTTTATGGAATGATAGTTTCGAGTCAACGTCCAGGTTAAAAAACAAATCAATGAAAAAATAACATTTTTTCGAAAATCCGTCTTCGAATAGACATGACTGTCGAATACGATAACCACAGGGTATGAAATGACGGAACGGAGGAGGTAGGGGGTAGTTTTGGTTGCTGAGTCAGTGTGCGTTCGGCTTCCGTGGAGGAAGGGTGTTTGCGTGCCGTGGATTTACCCACGCACACTTTTCTTTTGATACTTTTATATTTGCTTCAATTTTGTACCAGTGACTGCCGTGTTGTGTTCTTGTGTTGTCAAGTTGGGTGTTGGTGGGTTTTCTTGTCTTGGTGCTTCACTCCAAGCCCGACTCATTTTCAAATTGTAGTTTAAGGGCGGGAGGGGTAGTATAAATTGTGATCACTGAAGGGACCCAGTTTTATTTTTTGGAGTGGATTTTTTCAATCCATTTTTTAGCCAAAAAATTATTATTTTATGAAAAAATCCAGTATAGGTATCATTTGTTGGACATCCAGTGTTTAGGGGAAATATTGACATTTTTGGCCAATACAGGTCGTATATACCAATATCCCCCCTCTCTTTAAGTCCCTACGCGCCTATTAGTGCTTACAGCCTTGGCTCGAAGCCACAATTGTGATTTTTGGCCGATTCTACCAACAGAAAATTGCTGGGACCGGGATTCGAACCCAGGACCTCAGTCGTGCGAGTCCTGCGTTTTCCCACTAGGCCACTTCTTTAGTTCCTTTTCAGTATCGAACTCTAGGTTTTTGATGAAACATTCAGGGACTTCTAATAAAAAGTGCGGCACAAGGTACTAATAACTTTGTAGCTTTTGGCAGAAGACGTTGTGTTGAAGGGTTGTATGTTACTAAGTTCACTTAGTAACTTATTAACTTGAGTGACGGGTCCAAACTTAGGAGTCAGATGTTGTCGAAAGCTCATCCAAACTGAAACTTCCCTTTTATCATAATTCATAACACGCTTCAACCTAAGGGCTTCGATGTTTACTCTCTTCCCCCATTTTAAATAAGAACAGAGTTATTTAGAGAATTTAATATTTTAAGAAAAAAAAAATGAAATTTTGTGCTTTTTCTTCATAAATTTTCAAGAAGGGGGTTCAACCCTTTTTTATGAAGAATATTCGAGGTTTGAGCACTATATCTGCTCAAGGGGTAAGGGAGCGTGCAAGGCGTGACAGAAGCAAACAGCAAATAATATTTTGGAGATAATTTCATGATATTCATCTCTAGAAATGTTTGAATATTATTAAACTTTCTTCAGATTTGGTGCCTGTTGATGAGCGTTGTAGAGACGGAAGCATAGTTGCATACTTTCACACACATATATATTGTATCAACCGTTATTGCTTTTTGGGAGATTCGTTGGCATAAGTTCGTTGGATACATTCCAGTGATTACAGCTTGAAGGCTGTATACATATTGTTGCTTGTTGACGTTTTTAATAGCAATTTCTTGAGGAAACTCTTAACAATCTTTTTCGAATCAAAAAGGAACTTCTGACACCAGAAAATTATGTGACGGTACCGAGCGTGGGAGTAAGCTACCTTAGAACATATCTGAGACTTTGTGAGCTGGAATAGAGACTTACAAAATTCATTGAGAATAAATTGTCCTGTTTCTTACAATCAAGTGAAACAAAATAAATAAATAAATAAGGCACCACTGTGACATGAAAGTAATGTCCAACTACAGTTTGTGAAAGGGGAGTAGTAGCGTGCTCAAGCCCACGTGGAATACAGTCGTGGATTCACTTTCTGTTGCACCCTCGTACCCTTTCCCCGTATACAGTGGCCGTACACACGAAACCGACCATGAATCATCCACCGGCCCCTTTGTATGGCAAATGGTGATTCACTCAGAAGGGCCACTTTCACGATCGAGTTGTCAAATTGGTATGGTTCCGTGATTTGTCAGGTTATTAAATTTGAAGCGGCTCAGTAAGACCTTAAGGCTCTGCTTTACCTGATGATGCGTTTCTACCAGCCATAAGGTTAACATTGCGAGTTGTGAATTATTTCTAATTTTCTCCCTTAAGTAGTAGGGATTATTGTTGATTCCCTAATTTCTTGGTAGTTTTCGGGATATTCCACCGACATAAGCCCTACGCAAGAATTCAGTTTCTCCAACCAAGGGAATAATTCTTATGAGTGATATAAATGCACCGTCAAGAAAAACATAGCCTTAAGGCCGAATATACATTCTCTATTTGTTTACGTTTACGCAACCTGTTAATTTAGGCAGTAAAAAATACATATTATATTTCAGAAGATTCAAATATCCAATAAGTATCCTCATAAAGCGTGCAGAATGTGTATTCGGGAACCTACTTCAAAATGATGTGGCGAAAAATCACAAACAGGCATCATTAATATTCCGCCTGTCATTTCATCTGTGGTTCCCGGATTTCAAGTTTGTAGCGTATGACGGATTACAAAACTTATGTTTGACATTCCTGTTTGTCTCCATCTGTCTGGATGTCAGCCTTGCTGACGGGTGGCTGGGAGGAGCTTTGCAATTTACGAAATCCCAACAACTGTCATTGACAAATACAACTCTGCTACCAACGGTTCAATTCTAAATGTTCCCCTGGGCGACTATATAACAATGCTGTTTGTTGACGTTCATGAACGAAACTTTGCTGAAGGAACTGTTGGATATTTGTTTTACTGAAATACAGTGCTCTCGTTTTTCTCTAACAGTCTTTCTAACGTCTGAAAGTAGTTTTCTCAGTGGTCAAGGGGTCTGGCTTGTGTCCTGAGAGGTTAGGGTTCGAATTTCAGCATAAGCAATATTTTTAACGACTTCGGCCTACTCTTAAGCAGATTTCCCAATTTCTCATTGGTTTCTTTTATTGCAACTGTTTTGCAAATGCTAGCATCGCATACCTCAAGAAAAGTGCTGTATCTCGAAAACCAGTAAGAAAATGGGAAATCTGCTTCGAACACTCCCTAGAACATTGTTAGGGCTAGGTACAGGCAAAATTTTGTGTCTTGCCGACCAAGGGTAAACCTTGAAAATGAATCGCCGCTCGCAATGTTAATCTTATGGGCGGCAAAAAATGCACCGTCAGATATAGCGGACCCTTAAACTGGCTTCGGCCCACTCCTCTTGATGTTAGGTGTAGGTACATTTGAATATTGAAGATAGGTACAGGAAATATTAAGCAATGGAGTAAAAAATCCCTATCTCTTTGTGAAGTACAAAACTATAGGAACCCAATTTTCCTCCAAAAATAGGACCTTGTGACGTAAATTTTGGATTGTGTTGTGTTGACGTCATTGAGTGGGTATTCTAGTACCTAAGTAATGTGCGATATAAGTGATTTTTTGATTGGCCGATCTGACTTCGAGGTATGAGGCGGACATGCTGTGTATGGAATGCCTGGCATGGGTACCGGCCTCACCAAGATCACTCATGTAAGTACCTATAGTCATTCATTACTCAATCACTCTATCATGTTTATAAAATGAATATTCATGTGATGGGATTGCTTTTAATCTAAATAAGCTTTTAGGCGAAATACAACACTCGAACAATGCGAAAATTCCATTATAATGATACTCGTTTGCAATGGCGCCCAACGTGGGGCTGATGAATTGGTAGGTACCTTAATAGCGCTATCTTGGTCTTGGATGGTTGAATCCAAGATGGCAGCCAATATGGCTGCGGTAAATTAAGGACTGCCACCACCCTTGACTCGCCCCCTTCTCCAGGAAATGGTAATGACCCTGTTCGGTAGGGGTGCCAAATATCGGTATTTGGCCGGTACGCATCTATTATCTGCTCTGACGTTGATAGTTTACCCCTATTCTGTGGATATAGGGTCTGATACCCTGTGAATTATCTGGCTTGAATAATGATGATGATGATGTTGACGATGACTTCGTAAAGCTTATATTTTGTTTAAAATTTAGTTTGCCAAATATTCGCCAAAATTGTATCTATCTGTTCTGTTGGATATTTAAATGTTCTGAAATATAATATGTCTTTTTAACGTCATAAGTTATGTTATGAGGCTGTGTTGTGATTTTACGATCAAGTGACCAAAAAAAATCTCCAAAATTAACATAGCCTCATAATAATGTCGTTAAAAAGACAAATTATATTTCAGAACATATAAATATCCAATAGTTTCCTCATAAAGTGTGCATAAAAAACGTAAACAAACACGATTGCGTGGTCGCTCTTAATGAAGGTTAGCACTTTCTTAAGGTATTAAAATTTTATTAATAGATTCTCCCCCTTATCTCTGAACCGGTGTTTATATGGTAGAAAAGGGTTAAAGAGATCGCATTCGGAGAGCCTGACCGCACATAAATTCAGCAGGAGAGCCGACAATGTTATTTAATCAAGACAAGGTCCTTCAATGAATTCCATTACAGGCCAAGATAAGCCCACCCCCGCATCTAACAGGGGTGGACTGGAAAGGTATCCAGCTACTCAGGGGTGGATTGGATATGTAGCTACTCAGGGGTGGATTGGATAGGTAGCTATAGTCCAAGTCAGACTGGGAGCATACCGATAAGTCATAATTTCTTGCAAATCTAGGGCTAATTAAAACTTCTTCTTGAGCAGGGAAATATCTGCTCAGGGTCGGATTGGCATTTTTAGCGTATGGTAGGATATGGAACCCAAGTCCGGATCGGCGTCAACTGAAAATCTTCAAGAAATTATGACTAATCGGTATGCTCCTAGCCTGACTTGGGACTATAACTCGGGGTGGATTGGATAGGTATGAAGCTCCTGAAGGATGGACTGGATAGGTATAGCTACTCAGGGGTGGATTGGATAGGTATGAAGCTACTGAATGGTGGACTGGACAGGTATGCCGCTACTCAGGGGTGGATTGGATAGGTATGAAGCTACTGAATGCTGGACTGGACAGGTATGCCGCTACTCAGGGGTGGATTGGATAGGTATGAAGCTACTGAATGGTGGACTGGACAGGTATGCCGCTACTCAGGGGTGGATTGGATAGGTATGCAGCTACTGAATGGTGGACTGGACAGGTATGCCGCTACTCAGGGGTGGATTGGATAGGTATGAAGCTACTGAATGGTGGACTGGACAGGTATGCCGCTACTCAGGGGTGGATTGGATAGGTATGAAGCTACTGAATGGTGGACTGGACAGGTATGCCGCTACTCAGGGGTGGATTGGATAGGTATGCAGCTACTGAATGGTGGACTGGACAGGTATGCCGCTACTCAGGGGTGGATTGGATAGGTATGAAGCTACTGAATGGTGGACTGGACAGGTATGCCGCTACTCAGGGGTGGATTGGATAGGTATGAAGCTACTGAATGGTGGACTGGACAGGTATGCCGCTACTCAGGGGTGGATTGGACAGGTATGAAGCTACTGAATGGTGGACTGGACAGGTATGCAGCTACTCAGGGGTGGATTGGATAGGTATGAAGCTACTGAATGGTGGACTGGACAGGTATGCCGCTACTCAGGGGTGGATTGGATAGGTATGAAGCTACTGAATGGTGGACTGGACAGGTATGCCGCTACTCAGGGGTGGATTGGATAGGTATGCAGCTACTGAATGGTGGACTGGACAGGTATGCCGCTACTCAGGGGTGGACTGGACAGGTATGCAGCTACTCAGGGGTGGATTGGGTTGGTAGGAAGCTGCTCAGGGGTGAACTGGATGTAGGTGTGCAAGTTATTTATTTTGATTTTCCTAAGTCCCCGCACCATAGTTTTCGATTGCGCCATGTCTTTCACATTAAATACTTGGCTTTCGAAGGCTACAATTTCAAAGGTTTTGCAGGAAATTGCACCCGAAATTAGTTCTCTGGACACATTACCGAAATAGGTAATACTGCTGCAAGCTTTTATCTCTTTCGCAGATCCTCTTAAATTACATAGAGCGCCCCTTCTGCTATATTCAGCATTGCCGCAGGCTCCCTCCATTGCTGAAAATTGCACTACCCCCCCCCCCCCTTTGGGTTAGTTGTTTGTCCACGCGCCCCTACCCCCCCAGAAGGGGAGAGGCACTGTGTGCGAAGGGATTAAAGAGGGGCAGAGGCCCGGTAATAATCCATGCATCATGCATACAACACCAGGATCGAATCGAGCCAGGGGCGGAATTTTGGGTCCAGCATGGAGCAGCTTGCTTCGATGCTCAGTCAACACAATTTATGACCGAACTAATCCCGTCGTAATTCACTCGACAAACGTGGAATCGAATTAGGAGCTGGCTGGAATTTGCGAGGTGTAAAGGGCTTGCCATCGAGTTCGATAGTAATTCGAGATCTCGTAACATTCAGACCGGAACTAAATTCCTTAAGTTTAAATTGAAATTAGACCCTTCAGCGAAAAAGGTCGTACGTAAAAGCGATTTGGCCTTACTGTTCTCAAAAGCACCGAATTATCACCAAATTTAGCGGGCCAGCTGTTCCAGCAAGAGCGCTTTGTGAATAAAATTGAATTGTGATCGGGAATACCTCTAATTTATTTTCAAAGTAAAAGTACCTACCCTACTTACCTATATACCTGCTTTCAAAATATTATTTCGTTGTACCTACCTATCTTTTTGTTCTTTTCAGTTACATCACATGTTGAGAAGCAGAAGATTTTTTTCTCGATATTACTTTCTTCCTTTGGTCATATATTTCTGGGTTATGAGGGGGGGGGGGAGGGGGGAGGGGGGGAGAGATTCCTGGGTTAACGTCACCCCCCGGTTATTAGAACTCCTCGTCTGTTTACCTAGCTTGCCAATTTCTTGCCCGTTCTGAATCTCCAAGACATTGTAATCGAATTTTTATCGCGATTTATCGAAACCCATGGCGGGCCCTAAGAGTTAAGGTTATGGGCAAAGTTTGGAGACCACGCCTTGCTCAGTTCCACTTCTAATTAGATTTAATGGATTAACTATGCTAATTCTAGCCGCACAATCTTTACTTCACAAAATTAACGTTTCTCTGGTAAAAATGTTAACTCTGCTTTAAAAGTTAATTTAGAAATGAGTGGAAAGTAGGGCAGCTGTAAATGGAATTTTTGAGCTGAAAGAAGTACGATTTTATCCCCAGGTTTTCCTTATCGTTACATCAGATTCATTGCCTTTCCTATATTTTCTTTTGAGTTTAATTTATGCGAAGTACAGGATAAAAGTATTTCGGAGAAGTACCGAACATAAAAGGAAATAGTCCGGTCGACATTAAACTGGCGCCCAACGTAGGGCCAGAAATTCATATTTCTAGTGCTGCCATCCTTCTAAGTATGACCGTATCCCTACGAAATACGTGAAAAAAAGAAATGCATTTTGAATTACATTAAAATGGCCAGTCAGATTTCAGAGTGTCTCAAAATATTTTTATGCTTTTTAACTCGCTCGCAAAACACTCTTTTATTGATTGTAATTTTGTTTGGAATTAGCCCCAAAGAACTGTCCTTTCTTTTATATCTAATCCTATGTGTTTCAACATATGCCGACTGATTGTGAGGTAAATAAATAAATATGGTTGAGAGGATTAAAAATAGCTATGGCTGGAATTTGTCGGTGCTTCTGTTGGACTGTAGGAGAGCTTTTTCGACGATTTATGTCTTGGCTGGTCTCAGCTAAAGGCCGAAAGCTCGATAAATTGTATCGAACTCGCTGCGATTTATTGGCATTTCAAATTAGCTTTTACTTGAGCCGTTATTTACGCCAACACTCCCTGCTACACTTCTATATCCAGTTGATTCATATAGAAATTGATTGGGAAAGATCTTTTTAGCAGTTTCCGATGGCATGTAGTAATTTTTGTTTTCCCACACAAAGTATTGGATGTCTTACGGAAATTATAGTCGAAGGAACGAATTAATGGCCACTTTGAAGGAAGAAAAGTTCCCCTCCCAGGTAGCAGTTCCCCTTCGTGCTGCAGTGGACAGTGCAGTATAGCCAATGAAAGGCTGGCAAAAACCTGAGCCACCCCGAGCTCATCCGAAGGTGGTGGTCATTAATTAATCCCTTCGAGAATATTTTGGTGGTGAAAAAAATTTGCAGGTGTCCCGAGTTTAGGTAGGGACAAAAACCTGGAGCAAGTGAGCGGGTGTTCTTTGGTGAAGGCTTGACAAGGAGCGGCGAAAAAATACCTTATGCCGGGATTCGAACCCAGGTCTCTTACTCTTAGAATACTGTGGGGGCCTAAGTGATCTGTCCCAACGGACAATGGCAGCACACGAGGGGTTAACCACTCCAGAGATTGCTTGAGTTTGCACGAAGATTTCCAAAGATTTCCTGAGATTCTCAACGACTTTCGTGGATTAATTACTCCAGAAATTTCCGAGATTCCCTGAGATTTCATATTCAGATTTCCAATGATTTCCTGAGATTCCCAACGAGATTCCTGGAGTGGTGAACCCTCTGGCAGCGCACATCAGTCCGTTTGTTCTTTACAGTGACTAAATCAGTAGCGCAGTGAAAAAAGGTTTTTGGCATCGAAACGTTCATCCCTGCTCCCTCCTAATCCTTAGGGAAGTTTGTGGGGAAGCGGGAGGGGAGGGGGAGTTAAGGCAGGTCATCCCTCACGCGACCCCCTCAACCTTTCTCTTATTGGAAATAAAAATAACAGAAAGGGAGTAAAACAGTTCTACACCCCTACAGGGTTTTCTGTTTGAAATTGATTGTTATTTTTAATTATTTTTTTAAGGATGGTAAGAGCAAGTAGGTGTACGACATGGGCGTAGGAGGACCAAAAACCTGGGGGGGGGGGGGCTAAGCCCCCCAGACCTTCTCCTCACCTGGGGGGTAGGCATGGCTTTATGTGACGTTATGTGTAGGTCAGAAAAATCCTAGGGGTGGCTAAACGGTTTCTGGGGGGGGGGGCTTAACCCCCAGACCCCTCCTTGCTACGCCTATGGATTGTACGACATAGAGTGAAATCGTTAAAAGCTAAAAAGACCTGATATTCCTTCTTTTGAATTATCCAATTATCCATCACTTTCCTTTCTTCATATAGGCCCATAATAACTGAAATATATGTTTCGTGTTTTAACGCAAAATACGATGAAAAAGGTGTACCTATGTCAACGTGTTGGGATGAGAGGAGCTGGCATCTGATAGTGCTACAACTACTGCTACTACCAATGTGTAGGTAGCTGAGCGGTTAAAAGTTCTGAAGAAAATACTTCTGACACCACTTTTTGTAAAAAGGCAATCACTGCACTACAAGGATACGACTGGATTTTAAATGCATAAATGGTTAAAGAGCACCGCATGAGGAGCGCAAGGTCTGGGACTCGTCTCAGTTTGAGTATTATCCCCTAGCCGCAGGCTCCCCCTCCCCTCTCCGCATTTTCCTTTTAACTCACCCCCAGCTGCTGACTATCACGACATAATCCACTCTGCAGTGTACCCACGTACTCTTCGCATTAAAAATGCTCAAGTAAGATGAATAAAATGATTCTCTAGGCTCAGAAGGGAGAGTTTACTTCGCTGGAGGTTGTATTTTTATTTGCTGGCGGCCTTCCTTATATTGAGGTGAGGATTATTTATTGACTGTTCCTGGGTTCGAGCTCAGTTCTGACGAAAATTTATGTGAGTGTTGGTGTGCTTTTTTCGACTAAAGACGGGTATTGAATCTCTTTCAGTGGCCGAGTGGTGAAGGGATCAGTCCGGGGTCCTGCACGAGAGGTCTGGCATCGACTTCGGCAAACTCCTCACGCGAGAAAAAAAATCTCTCCCCGCGGAGTTTGTGTCCTTCTTTTGGATGAGGAAAAAATACCGAAATATACATGAGTCAGGACGCTGATGTATCGGTTTGCCGTCATTAAAAATTATAACGACATTGATAGCAGGGGCTGGTAAGAGGACGCAGGGGTGGGGCGGGGGGGATGGATGCCGCATCCAATATCTCAAACTGACGGGCTTTGTAGTGGCTTTTGGCAAGTGCTTCGGGCTCGAGAGGTTCTGACGCGCCCCTAAAAGGCCTGACAATGTTGAAACCAGCCGTGCACCCTTGTATTTCTCCTGACTCATTTTTGGTGGCTTGGGAAATCTTCCACTGCCACCCCCTCGAGCTTTTCGGGGGTGGCTTGGTTGAGTCATTACTGGTTTTCCGGTTTTGTTGTTATGCGAATTTTGTCACAAAATTTTCCCATTGAAATGTTTCGAGTTCTTTGTTTCTAGAAATTTTTTAGAAAATTAGGGATCCTGTCTGGTTGCAGGCTAGTATAGCAGAGCGGTATCTTTGGTTTTTGGATATTGTAGCAGTGATGATGGCTCTCACCCTGTCTTTCCTGCGTACTTGCGTGAACCATTGAAACTAACCTACTTCTGCTTGAAAGGGTAAGGTGGTCAAAGGGGTGTATTCGCCTGCCTTGTCAATAGTGCTGTTTGAAGTAGGGGACGAGCCTTAATGTGACCGAAATGTTTTCTGTTGTTGCAGAGGGAAGTGGTAAATCGAGATGTGGAGAGGGAAAGGCGGCGCCGCGTCGACATCGAGAACAAATGCCGAGAGGCGGCAGGGGAGGCGCAGAGGTACCGCGCCAGTTTGGCCAAACTTCAGCGAGAATTCAATAGGTAAGTAAAACTGGTAAATTTAATTCTAGGTTTCTGTAGGGATGGCTTCAGCAATCAATTTTAAATGGGTGATGGGTATTGGGCGTAGGTGTTGGGCGAAACATCACAGGAGTCTGGGAGAAGCCGAAGAGGGTCATTATTACATCCAAAAAGCGGAAAACATTGCTTACGCCAGGATTAGAACCCAGGCCTCTCAGGACACAATTCGGACCCCTTGACCTCTCAGCCACAGAGAAGATTGATCGCTGAAAAAAAATTTGAATTTTTGAAAACGCGACATTCCTCTTTCTTCAGGATGCAGACAATGCTTTTGACACTGTTCAAGATTCCAAAATGTAATGCCCCTATAAAAGTGAAGAGCCATCAGGCAGTCACAGCTGCTTAGGGGGTCGTGAAATGCAGGTGGTGCAGCCCCTGGCAGAAAAACAGCCCCATTCCCTCAGTGGGGGGGTCCCGACCGGGTGCTCCCCTGGGAACCATCCCCAGTCCCGTCGTCGCCCCCCAGCGCTCCGAACGGAGAGATTACCTGCTCCTACTCACCCCCTAAGAAGGGGGCGAGGAATACTTCAGGATTGGCTTATTAAGAGACCCCCCTCAATAAGCATGAGGACCCCCCTGTTGTTCAGGCATCAATAATACAGCACGCTTCTTGTACTGTTGATAGAGCGGCTTATAATGGCTTCAATTATTAATTTGATGCAAAACTTTGTTACTTATCTCACTCTCTGTTTAGCAATGAAAGAACGAAGTGTCTTCTTACAGCCAGAACTTACTTTCTTTTTCATTCGATTATTCCGAGCTCAGTTAAATATTTTTACTAACTACAGCGTTAACTTAAACTTCATTACATTTAATTTAAAAATCGTGTTTTTGATTACTCGGAACGCTTTTGACAGTACATTTATCAAGTTAGAGCATTCAAATTTGGCAGTTTTCCAGATAGATGTTTCAGGATCGTCTTCATTTTTTTTGAGATGGGCCGAAAATTTGGGCCCAAATTGGCCCATACGAGAAAACCTTGGGAACAGTTTTCACCGGAATTTCTCTTAACTATTTATCGAAGAACTTTTCAATCGATTCAAAATAGCGGCCAATATAGGCCAAATAATGTCAAAAAGTGGAAAAAACGAAAATCGCGTTTTTGATTGGTCGGAACGGATTTGACAGTACACTAACGGAGCGATAATCTTGAAAATTGGTAAAAGTGATCTCAGATAGATGTTTAAGACTCATTTTTAACAGAATTTTGATTTTCCAAAAATTACGGTCGTTATAAATAAAAGAAGAAACAAGTAGTATGCCCGTAAGCTGAAACTTCACCGTTCAATAGATATGCTTGAAATTCGGTATGCATATGCGTAATATTATTGCCTAGGGGTGTGCAAAATATCTTTGTGAGCAAATCACAATTGTGGCCAAAAAATAATAATTACATAAAAAATCAAATTTTTCGTTTTTCAGTAGCCCAAAAAATGCGAGAAAGTCAAGTGCGACCATTGTCGGACCCTTTATTAACAAGGTGCTTCCGCGTTACCAGTGATAGGACCAGCGAGAGACTGGCTATGTGAACGGTGTCTTTAAAATATCGGCGCCTACTTAAGCCTGTAAACGAAGAAGGAGGAAAAGTGCAATTTGAGACGAGGGCCTGAGAGAGAAAATGCGGATAGCCTGGAGAGAAGTCGTGTCGGCTCAATTCAGTCGGACTCGGCGCTAGTTTCATTATTTTCATTATTTCCTAATGATGATCACGTGCTGATTCTATGTCCTCTACATTGCGAGCCATTTCGCTTCTTATACTTCTATCTCCATTTTATTTTCCTTATCAAATTAGGTTTTTACCCTCGAACGAAAATCCTTACCTATACATACATTTTCGTATCTGGTTTGAATGAAACTGTTTTCTTGATCATAATAACACCCTAACAGTCAGATTTCAAATTTTCAGACTCAGCGTTATTTGAGCTGTCCGGGTTAGCGTTCAGCAATATCCACCCCTTACGGCATTGACGAGGGGGTAACCACTCCAGAGATTCCTTGAGATTCCCTGAGATTCCATAATGATTTCCAAAGATTCCCAACGTTATTCATAGAAAGATGAACCCCGAAGGCGTAACCACTCCAAAAAATTCCAACATTCCTTGAGATTTCATTAAGATTTCCAATGATTCCCAACGAGTGGTTAACCCCTCGGGTATTGATGTTATGGTTTCGTCCCATTCCTAAGTTAGCTTCGGCCAGCCCTATTTGCCTTCGACCTACTTCTCTTCGGCTTCGATCTAGCTCCTGTAGTATTGTACCTCACCAGCCATTTCTTCCAGCTATCCCCATCATACAGCACCTTTGAAGTACAGACATTCCTTGCGTGGGCCCATAGAAGCCTCACTTGAGGAAAATGTGGTCAATAACTGGGCGCTGGAGTGCTGACTTTGGGGGCTCTGAAAGTTTTAAGGTCCCAAAACTAGCGAACCCTCAAAGTGCTGACCGCAAGAGGCCCTGGAAAGCTGCGGTACCACGTGCTGAAAAACTTTCTCGTGCCCACAGACCGGAAACCAGCAACATGGGAACTGTTTCAAAGGTCCAACCGCTACTAGAAGGGTAGAGCTTTTCATGCCATTACACTTTGTATATTGCTTATAGCTAGAAGGGCGACTTGTTTGATAAAATTTGACCCCATAACCACAACAATTTAGTGAATATGTATGCACTTAGGAGAGGCCTCGATAGCCCAGTGGACTAAATGGTCGACTTTTGAGGAGCAGTGAGAGCCGGGTCACACCGGTTCGATCCCGATCCTACCAAAAAGTTTTTCTGCTCGGCATTCACCTCTGATATGTTCAGCATGTCAAGTGAAATGTATATCGAGGCTGTGGTGGTTCGGAACCCACCTAAAACTGTAGGTCCCCATCGTTTACTCGATGGGTGGGGAGCTGGTATTTGGTAGTGCTGCCATTTGAGCACAATGGATAGTTCTTGAAAACGGTCTAGTTGCTGGGCTTGTCCCCCCCACCCCTCAGCTATATATGTATGCACTTAGGATGAGTTTCTCAATTTGACTCTTTTTTGTCGAAATCCAGGCGTTCTATACTGATTTAGGGTGGATTTCGCTACCCCTTAAAGTATACTATAGTGCGATTGCACTTGTCGTAAGCTAAACATACGGTAAGTTAATTTGTTCGTTAGGAGACACTATAGGAGACGACTAGTATAGTTGGAGCGAGTTTTTCTTTACCGCTGTTGGGACTAAAATTAAGGGTCCGCTATACCTGACGGTGCATTTTTTCCCGCCCATAAGATTAACATTGCGAGCGGCGATTCATTTTCAAGATTTACCCTTGGTTGGAAAGACACAAAATTTTGCCTGTACCTAGCCCTAACAATGTTCTAGGGAGTGTTCGAAGCAGATTTCCCAATTTCTCACTGGTTTCTTTTATTGCAACTGTTTTGCAAATGCTAGCATCGCATACCTCAAGAAAAGTGCTGTATCTCGAAAACCAGTAAACAAATGGGAAATCTGCTTCGAACACTCCCTAGAACATTGTTAGGGCTAGGTACAGGCAAAAGTTTTTGTCCTTCCAACCAAAGGTAAACCTTGAAAATGAATCGCCGCTCGCAATGTTAATCTTATGGGCGGCAAAAAATGCACCGTCAGGTATAGCGGACCCTTAAGCGACTTTTAGGTTTTGAATAGTGACTGATATGTGCTTGTAGCATCCTAAGGCGGAATTTCACCACTTTCTTATAGTATCCGATAGTGTTTCCTAACGAGAGTGCGCTTGCACTTGTTTCTCTGCGATCGCGCTTGTCGTAAGCTAAACATACGATAACGTAAATCCGTTCGTTAAATCCTCTCGTTAGGAGACACTATCGGATACTATAAGAAAGTGGTGAAAATCAGCTAAGTTGTTTTTCGGAAACAGAACCCTCTTTGAACGTAGACTGGTCAGACCAATAACTACAGCAGCATGGTCTCTACTAAGGCTTGTCTACCTTAGTTCCAAGACTTCTAGGTTTCGCGTCTTGACCAACTCATTATTAAGGAGGGATCCCAGTGCACAACCCTACTGCATGACTTTCAAGGACAGATTGTTACCGGAAAATCAGGGGGGAAACTATGTAATACCTTTATTTCTCAAACCAATAAGAAATCCAAAGAAAAGGTTTTAGAAAGGATTGTACGTTCGTAAATCCGTACATCAATTCTAAGCAGTGAGTCATTCATCAAATCTGACATTTTGGATCCTGAGAGGGAGGAGAATTAGCTTTGGTGCATACCTCCCCCCTCCCTCCCCCACAGCTTTGGTGCATACCTCCCCCCTCCCTCCCCCACAGCTTTGGTGCATACCTCCCCCCTCCCTCCCCCACAGCTTTGGTGCATACCTCCCCCCTCCCTCCCCCACAGCTTTGGTGCATACCTCCCCCCTCCCTCCCCCACAGCTTTGGGAAAATATAAAATTCCTTCTGAAGTACGAGGGAGTTTCCTTCATTTTTTTCATTGGGATTTAATAAGATGCTTGTGAAGTTTTTTTCATTTAGGGGAAATATTTGCTGGAATTTTCTGCGGAGGGTGCAGGGGGCGACGTGAGCGGCTGTTGGTTTGTAATAATGTACCTACGGAGTGGGGGGCTCGGTGGATCAAAATTCCTCTCAGGAGTGCTGGAAATTATGATTTTTTTTGGAAAGTTTCATATGAGATTTTCAATTGGAGTTTTTTTAATTAATCTATATTTTTGTACCTTCTTATTGAAACTTCCCATCCATAATCATTTTACGAGTTACAGGTACGAAATTAGGTACATTCTTTCCATGTCTTTTAAGCTTGCAGTGTGGTGTCTATACCCGAGACGAACTCGAAATTTTCGGATATTTGAGAAATACGTGATTTCTGATTTGGTGGCTGTAAGAAGGGTACTTGGGGGAATGACGAAAGACACATTGTTTTTTGAAATTTCTCCGGTTAAGTCAGTCTATACTCGTAAGAGACGAGTGATTTGAATTGCTAGCTACCAGTTTGTCAGCCATTTCTCCATTAACGATTCAGATAAACGTTCGAACAATCGTCAGACTAACTGTAATTTAATAATAACTGCGGAAAGACAGCAAGGGTGAATGATGATTAATTTATAAGGGGGGGGGGGGGGGGCTAGGCGTTAACGCGAGGGTCCTGCTAATTTCCCCCTGCTAACAATCATATTAGATGCAGACGGCGCAGACGGGGAGGGAGCAAAAAATTTTGATCGGGGCTGGGGACGGAAAAGTTGTCAATCACTGAGTGTGCTCCCCTGAAATGGTAATGACTCAAGGACTCTGTCCATCTAGCCGCGCCGCCGTCTTGATAGTAAGAAGTAGGGTAGAGAGCGAGCTATTAAGCAAGAGGAACCGGGATCCACTCCCAACTGGGCGAGATTTTTTCTGGAAAAGCCTGCTCAGCCCTAATAGGTACCTTGGCTTTCACCAGCTGGGGGAAAACTCGACTTTCGAGCTTGATTCTGAGCAAATCACCCTCATGTGTACAGAGGTTGCGATACGAATTTTGATTTTCTAGTTAAGGCTGAATTTCACCACCTCACGATAGTGCCTTTTAACGTTTGAATAGCTATCGATTCGAAAAAGCAGACATCCTCTCGTTAGGTTTTGTTGTGTCAATAGAATTCGCCTGTTTTATTTACGTCAAATTTATTTCAACAATTTCAATCTAAAAGTAGAAATCAACGTGAAAAAACCCCTATTTTTTCGGAGAAAGAAGTTAAAATGTTGATTAGACTACATTAGACTACACCAAATGAGTCGCAGGTATGAAAATTATCGTTTTCGCTAACGCACGGAAACTTCACTCGAAAGCTAACGAAACGGTAACGGAGCATGGTGAAAGACGTTAACATTTTTTACCGATACGATAGCGCTATCGTGTACACGATAGTCTTCACGTTAAAGTGGTGAAATCCAGCCTTAATCAAAGATTAGATTGATCGGTCTATAGTCTCCAGTATACCTACGCCTACATTTTATGGATTGGTGACCAAGTCATCAGTCTGAACCAAATTTGGTTTTATATCCCCGAAATTGAATCATACTAATTCGCGTGGAGTAAGGGCCTAAGGGGCACGTCAATCAACAGCAGTCGCGCAGGGGTTTGAGCATCGCATTGAAGTAAATCGAATGAAGGGTGGCAAAGAGAAGCAAGCGAAGCAGGGTGCTGAGCAGGGGGTGCTTACTCCGTCCATAGTTCTTATTTTCATTGTTTTCAGAAATGCATCCCCCTGTTTTCTCTCTGTTGCGCTGCTTACATTCAAAATGTTCGCTTTTGATTTCACTCCTAGGGTGGAAATTTTAGACTTTGGTTGGATGCTAGGCTGTGTCCTGAGGGATAGTTTTTTGAGCTTCCCGGCTTTCAAGTCCAGGTACTGTACGTGTATGTAACACACGGTAACACACTTTATTAAACCTGTGACCTTATGCCCCACAACAATATACCTTTTTCTTCACGTTTCGTTTATGGATACCTAGAGATTTTTTAATGGTTTTCAGCACTTTAACAATTTGATTTGGTTTTGGTTTCAGAATGGAAGAGTCAGTTCGTAGTATGGTACACTTGAAGTCTCGCTGCGACGTTTTGACTCAAGAGAAAACATCCCTTGCTGCTGCCTATGAGGTACGTAACATTTTTGTTAGTTTTTGGCAAAAATAGGAACTTTGAAAATTTGGCCAAAGTGGGCGAATGGTATACATCACCCCAAAATGTTTCATTCAAGTCAATATGAGTCAGTGAGCTACGTAATCTAAGCGGTGAAGGAGTCCGGCTTGTTGGCTGGGAGGTCTAATCCCGACATGAGCAATATTTTCTGCTTACGGCATGGGTGCCGAGGCTTCGACCAAACTCATGTGGTGAAGTCCATGTTTTATTGAAAATGCGCTGACTGGATTTACCTACTTAAAGCGAGCTAAACCCTTCATGATTTTTCGATAATCCCAGCTTATTTGGAATGGATTTTTTATGTTTACATTGTAGTTCATTGGCTATGCTAAAATATTCTGGACTTCCCTACTAATCCCGTGCAAATGCGGGAGATTTATAGGAAAAATGGAATTTACCATTATGAAAATGAATGGCAGGATTTTACCATGCATTGGAGGGACGCCTAAAGCTGAAACCTAATTTTTGACGATTTGGCCTATACCTACATACTTACCTACAGTTAACAGTGTGACGAAACTCTCTGTAACGAGCCAATGCTACGTCCCTTGACATCGAAATCCCCTCTATAGCGAACTCTCTTTATAGCGAGCAAAATTACTTAGTCCCTTCACGGTCGGTGTAGACAGAGACTAGGTACTGGACACTTGGACCGATACAACTATGGAACTGGATAACACTGGTGATTGCACGACCGCCAATGTCCGTGGCTGCTCTAAAAGCTAAACATAGTGTGCTATTCGAACGAAAAACAAATGACTTTGAACAGGACACTATGTTTAGCTTTCACTGGAGAACAGATTCCTTCGGAAGGTGGTGCAATTACCGTACTAAATACAGTATGCACTTGTCATGGACTAGAAAGAAAATCAGTTAGCCGTGACAGCGTAACTGATCGGACAAGGTGATGGAGGGGGATTGAGACGTATGAAAGAAAAGAATAGAGTAGACGGAGATCGATGGCAGAGCGAGGTCTGGTGGCGCCAAACCCCCCGACACACCGCTTACCAAAAAAAGGCTTGCCGCCCTTCTACCCCATTTTTCTTTCCTCCCGTTTGAAAGGCCCCTCGGAAAATAAATTGAAATTCGCATTGAGATGATTTGCCAATGTCATCATCCGAAAAGCTGCGGAAAATTCGTTGAAAATGAAAAAATTGCAAGTCAGTCCAAGTTCCTAATGAGTTTAGGGTTATTTTATTAATAAACAATGTTAAGGGCCACCATACATTCTCGACGAACTCCGCCAAAACCACTGTGCGAAAGTAAATATTCGACAAAAGTAATGTTTACATTTTAGTACCACCGGAGACTGGTAATTGCAATATCGTATCGGTTGTGTCTACTCTAAAAGCTAAACATAGTGTGCTATTTGAACGCGAAACGAACGAGTGAAAGTAGGACACTATGTTTAGCTTTTACAGGAGAAAAAGTAGAGAAATGGTGTTGCAATTACGAACTTCCGTAAGTGAAATAAAAATTGTCAACATGTAACATGGCGGCGGTAAATATTACAAACATTTATCAAGCTTTTCTACTAAATGTGACGATAAAATCATACTGTTTTAATCCGAAACGTTACAAAAAAATATTTCGCGTGAGGTAGTGTTGTGTTTTCGCGATCTGTCAAAAAAACATGTGGACTGGTAGTTGACTGTTTAAAATCGCTCCTGTGGGCTTATTACTCCATTTCATGCAAAAATACAACACTACCTCACGACAAAGAGTCTCAGGTTTACATCCCCCTATAAACACTTTTCACTCGCCCTGTAACTTCGGAGTAGGGCTTGAAGTACGTAGCATTGCGAACCAAATGGGTGTATTTCCCCTTAACAACTGAAACCCAAAAGGATCAACAAGTAAAAAATTTTCACCTGATAAGCTGAACTGTCATCGTGCCTATAAAGTGTAAAAACTTGTACCTACTCTTAAGGGTGACCGTGTTTACTTTTTTTACGCACACTTTGTGAGGAATCTATTGGATATTGAAATGTTCTGAAATATAAGATGTCTTTTTAACGTCATGACTCATGACTTATGAGGCTATGTTGTGATTTCACGATTGGTTAATTTTGGACAATTTTTTTGTTGATAAAAATCCTTCGATCGTAAAATTACAACATAGCCTCATTATTTATGACGTTAAAAAGACCAGAACATTTAAATATTCGACAGTTTCCTCATAAAGTGTGCAGAAAAAATGTAAACAAACATGATCCAAGATTTAATAAGGTGGTTTTCGCAAGCTAGTAGGGTACACCAGTGTTTTTCATCAGTCCGTTACAGCAAGGATCCCTAAAGTGAACTTTTTATGGGGACATTATAGTGCTCTTTAGTGTGATATCCACACTGGGTAATAAAAAAGTAACAGATAGTGTTGTGCTTGCCCATAGTGACCATTCATATATCTCTCATATCTCTCGAACAATTTACAACCCTTACGTATGACGCGACTTCTAAAGGAGGAGGGGATTCATGTATATTTATAGAAATGAGCATGAAGAGCCAGTAAATTTCACCTTGAGGGGGTTTTTAGGGGTCCCCCCCCCCCCTCCACGCGCCACATGGAAAGGTAAGGGGAGAGGGGGAATGAGACAGATAAGAGTTTTCCCCGTCATTAAATAAATAAAAAAGGACTTCGTCGTCGACCAACCGCAGTTGGAAGCTTTGGTTTTTATCGAGGGGGTAACCACTCCAGAGATTCCTTGAGATTCCACTGAGATTCCGAAAAGATTTCCAAAGATTCCCAACGAGTGGTTACCCCCTCGGTTTTTATCTAACTCCGTCATTTGCATTGATTTCTGAAGACCGAACGTTCATTTATTTTACGTTTTTTCTGCATGCACACTTTATGAGGAAACTATTGGATATTTAAATTTTCTGAAATATAATATGTCTTTTTAACGTCATAAATTATGAGGCCATGTGATTTCACGATCGGTTAATTTTGGACAATTTTTTTGTTGACAAAAATCACTCGTTAAAAAGACATTTAACATTTAAAACATTTAAATATCCAATAGTTCCCTCATAAAGTGTGCAGAAAAAACGTAAACAAACACGATTGACGATTGTGTGGTCGCTCCACAAACCCATCTATAAGCATTTGCAGATTTCAAATAGCAGCTGTGACTCTTGATACCAGCTTGATACGACTTCCTTCCCCTTTGCAAGGAGCTAATGTCCGGTTAGTCTTTGTCATCGATCAAAATGTTTTGAAGCAACATGGCTGCCGCCGCTCTTTTCCCTCTGTTTACTTTGGTAATTATAAAATCGAACCCTAACGACGGCGCTGGATCTTTCAGATGAGATTGGTTGACTGACTCTTGCACCCGAACATATGCATTCGCTATTTGTTTACGTTTTTTCTGCACACTTTATGAGGAAACTATTGGATATTTAAATGTTCTGAAATATAATTAACAGGCTGTGTGGTGATTTTACGATGGAGTGATTTTTGTAAACAAAAATTTTTTCCGAAATAAAACCGATCCTGGAATCACAAACGCACAGCCTGTTAATTTCGGCCTTTAAAAAGACATATTATATTTCAGATCATTTAAATATACTCATAATATGTGCAGAAAAAACGTAAACAAACACGACTTCACCTATTTAGAAGCCATGAAAAAAGCACCAATAGGTTCGTGGGCCCTTAACTTTTGTGTAGCTATGACTACGATAGTAGGATTCTATTGTCGGATATAAGTGTATTATAACTCAATAGCTGGCAAAAAAGGATCTTTTTAGCACCCTATTTGAAAGATTATTGAAAATAGGGCCATAATTGTGCTGATATGGTTCGTTTTGGTCCCTTCTTGAGGATCAAAATTCAAAACCGCGATATTCCAAAATATTGTTCCCATCCCGTATAGAATGCTTTCTGTTTTTACGACAAACTTTATGGGAAGCTTTCTATTCATCAGATTGTCAGTGATAGGCCATTTTCCTATCTCTTGCTTTGAATTTTACTGTTGATGTCATATATAGCCCATCTCCCGTAGGAGTGAAGAAACTGTAAACAAGCCAATATCAAAAAATTCTGTTGCGTTACTGGTGTCAACACAATCGTGTTTGTTTACGTTTTTTTCTGCACACTTTATGAGGAAACTATCGGATCCTATTTAAATTTTCTGAAATATATGTCTTTTTAATGGCCGAAATTAATAAACTATGTTGTGATTTTACAATCGGTTAGTTACGGACAAATTTTTTGATGGCAAAAATCACTCCATCGTAAAATTACAACATAGCCTGTTTATTTCGACCGTCAAAAAGACAAAATTATATTTCAGAATATTATTTAAATGTCCTATAGTTTCCCCATGAAGTGTACAGAAATAAAGGGTCCGACAACAGTCGCACTTAACTTTCTCGCCCCATATGATTTTTTTTTTACTTTCTCGCTAGCCATATATGGCGAGAAAGTATTGTTTTCGTGCAAAATTTCGAAATTGAGATTTTGGGTTTCCCATGATCCTGGGGGTCCCCTGAGTCCAAAAAAGTGGTTTCTGGAAAAAGTCTGTCCGTCCGTCAGTCCGTCAGTCCGTCAGTCCGTCAGTCCGTTCAGTGCTCTAGCGCCTATACCGTTCATCCGATTTTGATGAAATTTGGTATGGACCTGTCTAAAATTACTGCCGAGACACATTTTCAAGGATTTTTTGATTGGTCAAAAATTGCGGCCGCTATTGTCAAAAAACCGCCAAAATAATTCAAAAATCGTGTTTTTGGTTAGTCGGACAAGCGCCGACGGTACACTTTTCAATCTATAACACTGAAAATTGGTAAGTGTGTTGACAAATAGATGCTTCGAGGTCATTTGCAACTAAAATTGAATTGGTTGAAAATTACGGCCGTTCTGGACCAAAGTTCGATCGTTTCGGTGCCATTCACATTTATTGACCGATTGTCATGAAATTTGGTAAATTTGTGTAGAACTATGTAACTTAAACATTTGTCGAACAGAATTTTGTTATCTTCAAAATTACGGCCGTTGTAGTCAAAAAAGTGTCGAAAATGAGTTGAGAATGAGAAACCACGTTTTTGAATGGTCGGAACGCATTTGGGACTACAGTAATAGAATGACAGCCATGAAACTTGGTGGGAGTGATCTCAGATAGATGCTCTTGGGTCATTTTCAACCGATTTTGGATTGCTTAAAGATTACGCCCGCAAAAAAATCTCAAAGAAATCCAAAAAAAAAAAAAAAAAAATCACATGGGGCGAGAAAGTTTAGTGCGACTGTTGTCGGACCCTTTATTTACTTTCTCGCCCGTATGTAATACATGGGCTGAGAAAGTTATGTCTTCGTGCAAAATTTCGATTTTGAGATTTTGGGTTTCCCATGATCCTGGAGGTCCCCCGAGTCCAAAAAAGTGGATTTTAAAAAATGTCCGTCCGACGTACGTAAGTACGTACGTACGTACGTACGTCAGTCTGTCGCGCAACTGGACGTCACACCGTTCGTCCGATTTTGCTCAAATTCGGTATGTAGGTACCTAATGTAAATATCTGGACATGTTTTTTGATAAATTTTGATTACTCAAAAATTGCGCCTGCTATGGTCAAAAAAAGGCAAAAAATCGTGTTTTTTGACAGTTAAGAAGGGCTGGAAGGTACGTATATCAAGTTGGAACCTTGAAAATTTGCGAAAGTGTTTTTGAATAGATGCTTTTAGGTCTTTTACAATCACTTGGAGGTGGGCCAATAACTTGGCCCAGTTTTGGCCCAAACGCGTTGGTCGTCACTCCGGTAGCACTATTCGATCGATTTCAATAAAAATTGGTAGGGAGGTGTACTTTAACCTATTTTGATGTTTTACCGAACAAAATTTATCCAACATAATAATTATGGCCAATATTGGCATTATCGTAGGAAAATTTTCCAAAAATGGAAATCACGTTTTTGATTGGTTCAGACGGATTTGCAACAACCCTAATCGACAGATTTCCTTGAAAATTGGTGAAAGTGGTCTCAGATAGATGCTTCAAGGTCATTTTCAATAGATTTTCAATTACTCGAAAATTAAGGCCGTGACATGGAAAATAGAAAACACGTACTTTGCGCGTCGAACGACACTTCACCATTTGACGGATATGTTTGAAATCCGATGAGTAGGTGCCTAAAATTATTGTCCAGTGTATGGCAAAATATTTTTTAGAAAAAGTTAAAATTTTGGTCCAAAAAAAATAAATTACGTAAAAAAAATCTAAATTTTCGATACCGCTGGCGTAAAAATTTCGAGAAAGTCTAGTGCGACCATTGTCGGACCCTTTATTTTTTTAATTTTTTTGCAGGCTTAATTTTTACGCAATCAAAAATCGGTTGAAATGATCAACGAGCATCTATTTGAGATCACTCACACCAAATCTCATTACTGTCATTCTATTACTTTAGTCCCAAATGCGTTCCGACCATTCAAATACGTGGTTTCTCATTCTCAACTCATTTTCAACGCTTTTTTGACTACAACGGCCGCAATTTTGAAGATAACAAAATTCTGGTCGGCAGATGTTTAAGTTACATGGTTCTACACAAATTTACCAAATTTCATGACAATCGGTTAATAAATGTGAATGGCGCCGAAACGATCGAACTTTGGTCCAGAACGGCCGTAATTTTCAACTTATTCAATTTTAGTTACAAACGACCTCGAAGCATCTATTTGTCAACACAAATACCAATTTTCAATGTTCTAGATTTAAAAGTGTACCGTCAGCGCTTGTCCGACTAACCAAAAAGGCGATTTTTGAAAAAGCCCCTCGGCAGTGTTTTAGACAGGTCCATACCAAATTTCATCAAAATCGGATGAACGGTATAGGCTCTAGAGCAGTGTACGGACGGACGGACGGACGGACTATCGGACAGACTTTTTCCAGAAACCACTTTTTTGGACTCAGGGGACCCCCAGGATCATGGGAAACCCAAAATCTCAATTTCGAAATTTTGCACGAAAACAATACTTTCTCGCCATATATGGCTAGCGAGAAAGTAAAAACGCGATCGAAAAAGTAAATACTGTCGATATAGTACCTACGCGCTACGGCTTGAAACTGCAAATGCGGCTTTAGAAGTTTACTGGAACCCCAGGAAATGAAATTAAAGAATTCTCATTTGGAGTCCATTGTTAAGCTAGGGCGATGGGGCGTGAGTCGTGCGCTTGAAATTGCGTTGTGTGTCAAGTATTTAGTTTTTCCCCCCGGCCCGTTTGCGTTTATGTTGCCATGGCGCTTACGCTCATCGTCTTTTATGATGATGAGACGTGGATCCTGCTTATGTTTTAATTGGGAAAAGTCTCTAGGAACTGTGTCTTGCTATACCACCAGTTCCTACATCCCTACAGTCTCCAGAACAATTTTTCAGTAGGTTCTAGACTTGCAAGGTATCGCATGGTGGCGTCACGGCAGATTTCTTAGCACAGGAGCTCAGAACTTTAGCGCAGCCTTAGAAAACCCATGGCTGGTTGTGCGCTGCCTCCACAAAGTGGCTTCTTGGAGTACCGTTTTTCACCAAGATTTTCTGAAAATTTCTGCGCCTACACTTTCCCTTCTGTCTCATCCTATCGGTATAATCATCCTGTCTCCCAAAAACAAAATAAGGTAGGACCTGAATAATGTGGGGCCTTGAATGCCATGCCACGGTAGCCGTTATCCGTTAACTAAGCTGAATTCCTTTCTGAACCTATCCACCAATCTGTCTTTTGTTTCTAATCCCTAAATGTGCCCTGTGGTACCTACGTACCATGAATAGGGACACGTGATGACGCTGACCAGTCCTATTCCACATGACGTCAACCCCTGATGTAGCGCGGCATAGGGGCAGTGAGCAGAAAGAACAAGGGTTGAATATGATATTTTGGTTTGACGGAGATGCGTAACGGTTGGCTGTGCAGTAAGGGTGTATCGATTGCCGGCTGGGGGTTCCCCCTTTTGTCTGGTCACCCCCACGCTGGCCCATTCATTAATGTTCATTTACCTGGCCAGGGGTGGGGCACCCCAACATCATCCCCCAGTCGTAAATTTGAAGTGAGTCTTCGCAGTCCCTATGGCCCCGTGCGTCCTCACTGACAAGGTGCATACTGCAGGTGGAACGAGTTATGCGATCAAAAAATGAAGCAAAACCAATGATTACCTCCTAGGGTAGTTTTGCAGAACAAAGCGCTGAGTGTTTAGTGAACCTTCCTACCTGGGTAAGGCGTAAATGTAACACATAGAAGAATACTTAGAATAACGCAGAAAAACCCCTCTTCTTCCCTACTGCTGAACTGTACAACGTAGCCCAGGTTCCCAGGATCAACCAAACCCATTTACAGAAGGTCTATTATTTACCTACAACAATAAATAATGGTGTGGGTAGTTTAATTATTTTATTTGGATATAGAAGAATGTAATCGAGGGGGTAACCACTCCAGAGATTCCTTGAGATTCCACTGAGATTCCATAAAGATTTCCAAAGATTCCCAACGATATTTATAGAAAGATGAACCCCGAAGGTGTGACCACTCCACAAAATTCCAAGATTCCCTGAGATTTCCTAAAGATTTCCAATGATTCCCAACGGGTGGTTAACCCCTCGAATGTAATCGTAATCTCTCTCCCACTTTTAGCATTTTACTGTTGCTGTGAAGGTGAAAGTGTTACCTGCCGTGTGTACGTTCATATAATAGGTACAAAGGTTTATTTTGTCTCACGTCTCTTGATTAATGTCCATTTTACATTCCCATCACCATTTGTGCCTTGTGCCTCGTTTTTACTTTTTGTGTGCAGTTCTGTATAAGTCCTGCCTACAGCAGGTATGGGCATTTGGTAATATTACGGGGTAATATAATAATAATAATAATAATAATAATAATGTATTTAAAGTCACACACAACAACTACAGAGTTAATAATAGTGCTGACTTACTAAAACTACAGACTAGGACTAAAAACTACCACCAATAACCCCCAAGGCCAAGGTAAACATAAGTTCCCTACGTAGACTGCATCGCAGGATTTTGAGCTTGTGATGACTGTAATATGGACTATACACGAACAAGCATACACCAAAACTGTAGCCATTTTTGGCCCCAGGACTACAATTGCTATTTGTTTTTGTTCCAGAGCCGAGTTCAGACCTATCAGACAACTATCGGGAAGCTAGGCCAAGAAAACGAACAGTTACGTCAGCAGCTACGAATGGTTCGTTCGCTGGGTAGTGGCGGTTCCGAATTCGAACTGTCTGAATCTAGTTTCTTCCAGAACTCTCCGCAACATCGCCTTGGGCCATCGGACTTGGAGGTAAGGGTGTTAGCTCTACATCGTGCTTATGTTGTCGTGGGCGGTGATACAGAGAGAAGATATTTAGTGTGCGTTGGAGAAAGACTTAAAATTTTTGTTTATTGTAGCACCTCGAAGGGAATCCAAAAAGCCAAACTCCAGTCGGGGATAGAGCTCGTTCTAAACCTTTTCTAATTTTTTCTGGACAGGACGGTTTCTTTCTGGATGGCGATACTGAGCGGAATATCCACGGACGGTGTTTCGACCGGCTACGGGCTTTGGAGGCTGAGAACGCGAGTTTGAGTGAAGACTCGGACACGGCAAGAAGGCAATATGAGCGATGTCTAGATGATATCGCGAATCAAGTGGTGAGGGCGCTGCTGTCTCAGAAGGGTCTTCGAGAAGAAATCGGGAACCTGCAGCGTAGAATTAAAGTACGTTATCATTGTTGATGAATGATGATTGATGAGGTCGAAATTCTATCGTGCTGATCCTCAACCTCACTCCCTTGGATGACACTAAATTCAGACTACAAAAACCTAGTATCCTAGAAACCGAATAAGGCAAGAAACTTTGATTCTTTTGAATCTAGGTGAATGTACCTTGATCCCAGAAATGCCTGCGTAGTTTTCAGGACGGCAGTTTCAAGGTGAGATTGCCTCCATTCAATTCTCCTGTCTTTTATTCTTTTTTTCTCGCAGGATCTAGAGAACCAGAACCAAGCTCTGGCCAATATTCTCGTGCATCGGTTGAGCAGAGGCGGCGGGGAGGGGGAGACATGGGTGGGAATGTTCTCCCCCTCTCCCCTCCGACCCGACTCCCCTCTCACTACTCCCCCACGTCGCCGCCTCCCGCTCGACTCCCCTGTTTCAACACCTCTGGGAGACCGAAGGAACCTAAGGCTGCACTCTCTGGAGTCTCCCTTATGTACGCCTATGGCGGATGGGGGGAGGAGAAGCCTCAGACTTCACTCCCTGGATTCGCTCCTTGTGCTTCCACTTCAGCGTCCTAGGTCGCTGCATCTCGAGACCTTCACGGCTCCCTCCCCTTCGGGCCGTAGGACACATCGGCGGAGTAAACCTGCACTTGGTGCGTATGATTATAATAACTGCTTCTTTTATGATGAGAGTGCGTCCTGCTACTTCGTATGACCCATATAAAAGGTAGACTGATATTTTTAACTACCTACCGAAAAAAGCCGGGTCTATTTTTTAATTTTCGATATATTTCCGTCCCCTTCTCACTACTTTCTTCTCTTAATTTGAACGTAACAGCAAAAACACTACTGCCGTGCCACAGACGAGGCTTAAGAAAATTTCCTCTATAGAGATCCATCTCTACCTGAATCTGGGGTCCGTTGCTACGTCACTGAAGATTTTATGATCAAATAAAGCAAAGAGTTGTATGTAATGGGGTGTCTGGTTCGAAAAGCTGTACCTCCCTTACCCATGACCTCTTTTCCGCCCTGTAATTTCTCTCTCAGGAAAGACGTGAGTAGGTACTTGTAAAAACGTGCTTACTTCCGGAAAATAATGTAAAACGTGAAGGAAAAACTATTCACAGTGGGAGGTGTCTGTTGATGAAGTTACGGGCGAGTTAAACAGTTGTTACGAGTTTGTGGGACGGCAGGCGGTAAACCAATTATAAGTTGCTGCCCCCTACACAGACAGACACCCCGGACAAAGACACTATTTCCGACTTATTTACCATTGCTGAGGCTTTTTTACTTCTTTTTGTAAAAGAATGGATGGAGCGCTGGTTGCCGTGGTTTGATTCCACTCACGATTTTTTCTCGTAATTCAAATGACTAGTACCTCAGTACCTATAGCTGGTGGTCTTTACAGGAACACGGGTCACACCGGTTCAATCCTGATCCTGTCAAAGTTTCTCTGATCCACATTCGTGGTTGGGAACCACCTGGAACTGTAGATTCCCGTCTTTTACTAACACGATGGGTGGGGAGCTGGTATTTGGTAGTGCTTCCAGCTGGGTATGATGGATAATTTTTGAAATGGTCTAGTTGCTGGGCTTGTCCTCCCTTCACCTGTACTACCCAACTCTGCACAGTTTGTTTACGTTCCAGTGATATGTTTCCGAGGAAACTGTTCGATTTTTTTTTTATCCTTGCATAATATCATGCATAATACTTTTCTGTTTTCTCGCAGAATCATGCTGCTGGGTACTAACAAGTAATTTTTAAACATTTCTGGCTAGAGCAAGCTTTCCATTATGGTTAATTTTCTAATTATCGTTTGTTTTGTTTCTGGTTTCTTCAGTTGTTCCTGTGAAGAAGCCCGCAGAGCAGGATGAGGGAAATGAGAGCCCGGAGAGTGGTAATCGAGATGAAGGCTACTCCACAATGTCCAGTGATGTTCAAGTGCTCGGTGAAACAAGGTTAGTCCTCCCTACCTATTCTTGCCGGTGAGTTAAACTCTCGTCGAAAGTGAGTAGATTCATAAACTCGCTGAGAGTACCTCTAGTTCTTTAGGTAATTAGATCTGACACTAAAAAAAAGTTGCTCACTTCTCACTTTGCCCAGCCATACATTGTTTCACTTATTTCAGCGAGGTGTCTCGCCTCGGATTAGAAGACCTCAAAGAGGCGACAGACGAAGGTGAAGAGCCCGGCACAGAGACGCTGGTGTTGCCCCTGGTGGTGAGCGCTCGCAACTCCTTCCCTCCTTTTCAGCACACGCAGCATGTGATGCGTAGCTTCTCTGACTCGCATCTCTGTTTGCGGGGCTTGCCACAGGGGGCGCTGCTGAGGAGATCCAGGGCCGCAGCGAGCCTGGCTGCTGACGACAGTGGGGGAGAAAGCGTGGGGAGCACGGGGAGTGGCTGGTGGGATCAGCACTGGCTACGACTCGATGACACGCGGCAGGTAAGCAATCCTACTAGGTACTTGTGCTGCCTTGGGTGGCAATTTTTGTACATTTTAGCCCATTCGGCTTGTAAAGGTACCGATTATTTTCCTTCTTTGGCGCGCAACCCTCGATCCCTCTGTCGTCGACTTGGGGCAAGCAAGTCAAGTGTCGGACTCTTAATATTTTCTGTTTTACTTGGAAGGACTCCCACCGAAAAAGTAGCCACAGCCAAGGGTGCTTGAGTACGGCTGCTTCACTTTTCTGAGTAATCTTTGCTTTTAGGGTGAGCTCGAAATGGACCGTAGCGAGCTGGAGAACTGGAGCCTGTCTTGCGAGGACATGGTGACTGGGTTACCCAGCATCCGTGAGCTGGACGACAGTTGGTCCAGTGGCGGGTCGTCATGCGCAGGATCGCTGGTCAGCGAACCCAGTGAACCCTCAGCGGCGGTGGGCACCGATTTCACTAGAGACTTCTACCGCCTCGTCAAGTTTGAAAGCACACGCAGCCTTGAATCCGCGTCCTCAAGGTTCGGAAATATTTTTTTGTCGTTGGTAATGTCTTCTACTGGCATTTGTATCGCTGAAGAGTTGGAGAAGGATGAAGCAACAAAAGTAACACTTCCCCCTTTCTTTCAGGAGTCACGGTCCACTAGAGACTTGCCAAAGAGATGGGCGGGATGTAAGCTATGATCGTGAGCTAGCGCTGCAAAGTGTGCTGAGCTTCATTGCGGAGCAGCAGCAGTACTGCCACTCGCGAGAAGAAGAAGACACCTCCCTGCACACCCCTACCACTCCCCCATCACCCAAAGACTGTTACCGAACCGAAAAAGACTGCACACTTACGCTGGACTCAGGGAAAAGGCTACCAAGGTTGGTATTAGGGCGCGTCCCCATTATTTATTTTATCAGGTTATCTTGACAATAGTCGCTGGTGCCCTTAGCAGCCGAACAAAAAATAAACAAGCACTATATGTAATGAAATTATAACTGGGACAGTAGATAGTGGAGATTAGGGGTGGGGCTGCATGTAAGAGGGAGGCCTGACCTGCCAAGGTCCGCCCCCACTCTGAGTAATTTAAGTTTGGGTTCTATCAGCAGGGAGTCGGAGCGAGAAGAAAGTGGAAAATGCGAGAAACTTCAAAGGACTGAAAACTTCAGCAAATGTTTGGAAAGCAAATGCTCAAATAAAGGCCTGGACGAGGAGCGGCTGGTCCCTGTAGCAGAAGAAGAAGAGGATGCTGTCAAAGACGTAGTCGATGTGCCGGAGATGGCCGAGTCCCTCACGTCCTCGCTTTCCACGCCAGACACCGTGGTTGGAGCCGCCCGGATGGCGTCCCCTCTCAGGCTCAGGACCGATATCGTTACAGGTACTTATTTATTTGAACGACGAAGGTTTCTGTGCCTGTTCGAAACTCAGGTAAAATGCCATCTCCTTTTTCGTGGCTTCAGAAAAATAAATTTTTTATTATCTGTGGACATGTACTACATTCAGCAATGTCGGTGGGTCGGCTGGTTACAAGTAAATCCGTATGATTTTGCTCTAACCCGTTTCTGAATCAATCGGACTCTCCATTATCGCATTGGAGAATTCTTGGTTTTGGCAGTTGTATGTATACCTTCTGTTTTTGTTGTAGGTCCAACTCCCGCTACCGGTGGGAAGACGGGGACTGAACCAAAAAGACGGCTTAAAACCGGAGCCCGAGAAACCAAAATACCTGTGATATCCACACGCAAGCTTGAGCCGTCATCACCACGGAGAGTGCGGCCCGACCGAAGGACTTCCAATATTCCTCAGTCCGCAACAGCCACCCCATCCTCCAATATCCCAATCACCTCGCCTCGCTGTAACATCTCTGCAACGTCTCAAGCTTCCTCCAGCTGTAACACCACTCACGTTCCTATATCTTCTTCTAATACCTCCCAGAAGTCCTCCAGTTCTCGGATACCTCAAACTACCTCAGACCCCCTCGTAGCTACCACGATACCTCTCGCACGATCACGTCGAGACTCAACGCACAAAACCTCCCCGGAAAGTTGCCTTGTCGTGGGCACTTCCACTCTCAGCTTCCATGAAAGAGCTTCTTCCAAAGATGTAATCGAAGAACTGAATCGAATGATCCGGAAGGGGGAGGATCCGACCCCTCAAGGCTCCACCCCAGCCTCCGTTCAACCGCGACCTCTCGATCTGGCCTGCGCTCGACCTACAGGGTGGGTTCACGTAGAACGGGACATCGACTTTACTGATCCTAAGGTAAGTTTCGTTACGTGGAAGGAGAGACGAAATAGAAGTGAGCAAATCGTCTTATACCAGTCGTACGAAGGGTACGGTAAAGGATAAAATAATTATAAGAAGTAAGTTAAATTATCCCGAACAAACCTAGTAGCTGCCATGTAGTTAAATTGTAAAGAATGCCCACCCTACACAGGGCTACTTCACTGGGACTAAATTTAATGGAATGCAATGGTTTCAGGCCAGAGCGAACCTGCTGGATGTAATGTTGGCATCGAGTGGGAGCAGCGACGGAGGAAGCGACAGTGGCGGTGACGACCCTGCTGACTACACTCATCTTCATCGTATACACCGGTTCCGTCGTCACAAGAAAGGTGAGGGACAAAAACCGACTTATAGACGTTTGTAGAGGACATAGGGTCACGCAGTGACGCTGACAACTGGTTCCCTCTATGTTACGTCCTCCAACACTCTGATTGGTTATCATCATGGTGGGCGGGGTGGGAGGGCCCTAAAAAAAGGCCCAAAACTGGCGGGGTAGTAGCGAAGAATATTTTATTTTTATTCTTTGATGCTTACTAGGTTTCTTGGCGTTTGCTTTGCTGGAATTTGGAAATATCTTGCACATGTATTATTTCGGTGTCAGCATTATTTCCACCCCATCGCTAAACATCATCACTGTTCATCTCATTCTCATTTATCCCCCACTTCCACGTCTTCTTTGGTGTCAGAGAGACAAACCCCTACAAGTGATGTAGGGTCTTTTTGGCAGATAATTTCAAATAATAGATCTATTCAGCATCTGAAATGAGTTGAAACATCACGGAAACATTTGACTTTGTTCCTTTTCTAATCAAAGTCTGTACGTACAGCGGCGGTGAGAGATTGCGTGGGTGCGCTTCGCTGGCCGCTGACATCCGCCCGCCCGTCCATTGTGGGACGGGACGGTTTCTTCGTCCGGTTTGGACGTCAGGAAGAGGACGCAGTTGCCACCTTCGATTTCCTTGAAGACTTTTCGACCACCTCCATTAGCACTTGCGGTAGTACGACCTCTTCTTCCGATGCCCCGGGTTCGTTCTTTTTGGATTCCCTATTTCCGTGCTTCTTGAGCTTTCAGTATTTATTTCGGCTTAGATTTGCAGAGTGGTAGTCTTTTTCGACCACGAAATCTTGCATATCCGGACCATTGAAGGGCCCCCTATTTGTAATAATTATTTTAACAATTTTTCTTTGTTTCTAACAGGTTCTTCGCTCCCTCTGAGGAGTCAACAGAAGGCCCTCAAGTCAGTCCCGACCGATCTTCCACTTCGTTCATCTTCTCCGGAAGACTGCAGCCCAACGTCTTCGGCACCTGCTGACCTGATGAGTCCCGCCACCCCTGGCGACGACAGCGATGACAAAAACGCGGAACTTGTCAGCTTTAGCGATTCGTGTGCTGACAGTTACTCATCGGAGGAAGCACACTAAATGGGGAACGCTGACAGCTACTCATCGGAGGAAGCACACTAAATGGGGAACGCTGACAGCTACTCATCGGAGGAAGCACACTAACTTGACTGTAAAAATACCTCTAGGTAGGTACAAATACTATTCGGGAGTCAGTTACACAGTGCTATCTGTTGATCTTTTAAATTGTCCATTTTCTTAGGATTGGTTCTAGGGTTGGATTGGTTCTCAAATTCCCTTCAAACCTGAAAATCCCTTCAAACGGAATATACATTTGCTATTTGTTTACGTTTTTTCCAACAATTTTTTGAGGATTCCGTTGTATATTTAGATGTTCCGAAATATAATGTCTTTTTAAGGGTCCGCTATACCTGACGGTGCATTTTTTGCCACCCATAAGATTAACATTGCGAACGGCGATTCATTTTCAAGGTTTGACCTTGGTTGGAAAGACAGAAAATTTTGCCTGTACCTAGCCCTAACAATGTTCTAGTGAGTGTTCGAAGCAGATTTCCCATTTTTTTTTACTGGTTTTCGAGATACAGCACTTTTCTTGAGGTATGCGATGCTAGCATTTGCTAAACAGTTGCAATAAACCAGTGAGAAATTGGGAAATCTGCTTCGAACACTCCCTAGAACATTGTTAGGGCTAGGTACAGGCAAAATTTTGTGTCTTTCCAACCAAGGGTAAACCTTGAAAATGAATCGCCGCTCGCAATGTTAATCTTATGGGCGGCAAAAAATGCATCGTCAGGTATAGCGTCCTCTTAACGTCAGATCTTGTGATTATACGATACAGAAATTTTGAACGAATTCTTTACAAATCACTTGATTGTAAAATCATCACATAGCTAGTAAATTTCTGTCGTTCCAATAGTTCCATTAGTGTCTCTAAAAAAGGTAGAAAAAAATGCAAACAAATAGCAAATGTGTATGTGTATGTGTTCAGTATGTTGTGATTTTACGATATTATATTACAGTTCAAATAAATACCCAAAATTTTCCTTCGAAAACAAGGATTAAAAAAAAAAAACGTCAAAAACATCATTGTGTCAACAGCCTCAAGTTTTCTCGGAAAAGGGCGCAAATGAGTGAACCAACCCCAAACACCCCTACAAAATATTAAAAACGAAGTAGTTTTGGTCAAAGTGCAATTTAAATATAAACGTCACGTTTCTTCAAAATTGTAAAATACCGAAGTATTATTTAGTTCGACTCTGTAGCTAGCCCGAAAAAGAATTACGTTAGATTGTAATTATTTATTAAATTTAGATTTTTGTAGGTATACTACTGTAGTCAGCAGTTGGTATGTGTACTTTAGATCACTAGATAAAATAATCGAAGTGACACAGTACGGCACTTCTGTTGCTAAGGTTCGTGGTGCGCCCCAAATTTACAAATGGCTTGCAATTTCATTTCCTTACCTTCTCCCTGACAAAATTTCCTGAGGTATATTTGCTATTTGTTTACGTACGAGTATTTTCCGAGTATTTTTTGAGGACGCTGTTGGGCATTTAAATGTTCCGAAATATAATAGCTATAGTGGCTACTTTGTGATTTCACCATCGAGTAATTTTGTACAGGCTGGATTTCTTAAAGTAGTCTATAGTGCAATTGCACTTGTCATAAGCTAAACATTCGATAAGGTAAATCTGTTCGATAAGAGACACTATAGTATACTTAAAAGAAGTGGTAATATCCAGTTTAAGGGCTACCATACCTTCGCTATAGTTTTACGTTTGGACTTCAAACTTTGTGAGAAAACTATTGGATATTTAAATATTCTGAAATATAATATGTCTTTAACGTCATTACTCATGGGGCTATGTTGTGATTTTACGATCGAGTGATTTTTGTCACCAAAAAAATTGTACAAAATTAACCGATCGTGAAATCACAACATAGCCTCATGAGTAGTGACGTTAAAAAGACATATAATATATTTCAGAATATTTAATTATCCAATAGTTTTCTCACAAAGTTTGAAATCGGAACATAAAAAAGTAGCGAATGTATACAAATTCAGCCTTAAGTGGAATACACACTGAGCGGCACTAACATCCAGCGACGGAATACTTTTCCAACCATAAAAGCTTGCAGCTAAATACCTTTCCCTCCTCTAGCTTTACCGCACGGACAACTTGAATCTCCCAACCTGTCTATACTTAATCATCTGGTATCAGAGCCTGCGATACGGATGGAACGATAAATAACGAAATTTCCTACAGTTCCCTACAATCTAGCAACCTAGCAACGGAAGTGCCGAATTACCATTACGTTGTACAAACCCCGTATTGCTAATGATACAGAATCGAAAAACAAATTAGACTTGTATGAAAATAAATATCACGACTACTTTTTTTTTTGGCCTTTCGGCCTTCCTCGAGTTCAGTAATGAGCTATTATTGTTACTACGGAACTGGATAACACTGGTACGTACACGACCGCCAATGGCCATGGCTGCTCTACAAGCTAAACATAGTGCGCTATTCGACTCTATGTTTATGGAGGACGAATACCTACTGCCGAACAATAGAAATGGTGGTCCCGATTGAGTATCAATAATTATTAAGGCTGTATATACATCTCGACGAACTCCACAAAAACCACTGTGCGAAAGTAAATATTCGACAAAACTAATGTTTACATATTAGTACAGCCGGAGACTGATAATTGCAATATCGTATTGGTTGTGTCTACTCTAAAAGCTAAACATAGTGTGCTATTTGAACGCAAAACGAACGAGTGAATGTAGGACACTATGTTTAGCTTTTAAAGGAGAAAAAGTAGAGAAATGCTGTTGAAATTACCCACTTCCGTAAGTGAAATAAAAATTGCCAAAATGTAGCATGGCTACGGTAAATAGTACAAACATTTATCAAGGTTTTCTACTAAATGTGACGATAAAATCATACATGTTTTAGTCCAAAAATTTTCAAAAAAATATTCCGCATGAGGTAGTGTTGTGTTTTCGCGATCTGTCAAAAAAACATGTGGACTGGTAGCTGACTGTTTAAAATTGCTCCTGTGGGCTTATAACTCCATTTCATGCAAAAATACAACACTACCTCACGACAAAGAGTCTCAGGTTTACATCCCCCAATAAACACCTTTCACTCGCCCTGTAACTTCGGAGTAGGGCTTGAAGTACGTAGCATTGCGAACCAAGTACGTGTAGTCGACCTTAATATACAAGTATTTGACTTTCTGGGATAAAAATCCAGCAGTTACCTAAGAAAAATACAGGTAGTAAGTAATAGTAAAATAGTCTGGACTATAAAATATGGTTAACGGGCAGCGACTGCCCAAAACGCCAGAATATAGAGTCGGCACCAGCACCAGCACGAGATAACGACTCAGTCGGTATTTACCAGTACCTATATAGATCTTGGTCGCTATCTCGGGCGTTAGGCTCCTAATGCTAAAATATAGGTAAAACTGCACCACTTCGTTGCTATCAAAGTCGTTAAGGTCGACTACACGTACTTGGTTCGCAATGCTACGTACTTCAAGCCCTACTCCGAAGTTACAGGGCGAGTGAAAAGTGTTTATAGGGGGATGTAAACCTGAGACTCTTTGTCGTGAGGTAGTGTTGTATTTTTGTATGAAATGGAGTAATAAGCCCACAGGAGCGATTTTAAACAGTCACCTACCAGTCCACATGTTTTTTTGACAGATCGCGAAAACACAACACTACTTACCTCACGCGAAATATTTTTTGTAACGTTTCGGACTAAAACATGTATGATTTTATCGTCACATTTAGTAGAAAAGCTTGATAAATGTTTGTACTATTTACCGTAGCCATGTTGCATTTTGGCAATTTTTATTTCACTTACGGAAGTGGGTAATTTCAACAGCATTTCTCTACTTTTCTTCTGTAAAAGCTAAACATAGTGTCCTACTTTTACTCGTTCGTTTCACGTTCAAATAGCACACTATGTTTAGCTTTTAGTGTAGACACAACCAATACGATATTGCAATTACCAGTCTCCGGTTGTACTAATATGTAAACATTAGTTTTGTCGAATATTTACTTTCGCACAGTGGTTTTGGTGGAGTTCGTCGAGAATGTATATAACAGCCTTAACAGATCCTGCACAGTTCCTCCTCAAGCAACTAACAGCGTCGATCGATAGCCGAGTGGTCTAGCTAGGTATGGTTGTCTGTAGAGGAACACTGAGCCGGGTCACACCGGTTCGATCCCAATCCCATCAAAGTTTCTCTGATCGGCATTCATCTCTGATATATTCAGCATGTCAAGTGTATATCGAGACCACCTAAAACTGTAGGTCCCCACGATGTTACTAACACGATGGGTGGGGAAGCCAGCTACTACCACTATGAGGTTTGCACCGGTAGGCCATAAAACCTCAAGTAAGTTGTATATCCTCATGGTAAGCGTAGGCACGAATGGCGATAAATATCGTACCTTTTGAAGGAGGTTGGAGTTGTCAGGGGTCTAGGTTTACGGACTAATTAGTGTCGAACCAGCCGAACCATAACATAATAAAACACTTTAAATTTTTATTATTTATTTCTACAGGTACTTAGTTATTTTTATTTATTTATTAATTTATTATACATTTATTTTTCATTGTCATATTTGAAGATTTTTTTTTTTTTTTTACATATCTAAGCTACAAATTACGGAGTTATCCAAAATAACGATTGGGTAACCATGCATGCAGCGTAGTGTAGTAAATGAAGTTACCCTGAGCTTCTTTGGAAAGATCTTGCCCTGCTTCCATTTCTCCTCTTGCTGTAAATTTGTCTTCTTTAGGTTTTGAATAGGTTTTTGCGAAAGCCCGGGCCACTTTTCACCTGGAAGAAGGCGCAACTTGCTCCAATGATCTGGAATCAGAGCGATTCTGAGTGGTTTGAATCAGTCTAATTTCTAATTAACGTAACCGGTCCGTTCTTCTCGCTTGCTGAAACGCGAAAATCACGCCGATGATCTGCAAACAACAACAGACACAAGTTACCAGTCGGCAGGTGTCCAATCTAGTCTCACTTGGGAGAAACTTTTTCCGCAGGGATACCCCTAGGTCCAGATCGGTCTCCTCATACCTATCCCAATCCTAGCAAAGTTTTTCTGATCGGCAGTCACCTCTGATATGTTCAGCATGTCAAGTGAAATGTATATCGAGGCTGCGGTGGTTCGCAACCAAAATCTTTAATTTTTTCCATTGGTAGAAAGGACTCTGAACTTCTCCTAGACTTAGGAATGTTCCTGGGACAGATCTAGGAAGACTCCCATATTTCTCAGAGGTTTTTGAGAACTCACAATTTTTTCACCTAAAAAATTGAGTTCATGTCAGTCTAGACGTGCCCCTAACACTGGACTGACCTGAAACTTCTCTTCACTATCACCAGCTAACGCAGCTAAGGCCGAACATACGTTCGCTATTTGTTTACTATTTTTTCTGCACACTTTACGACGAAACTAATGGATATTTAAATGTTCTGAAGTATAATATAATATCTTTTTAACGGCCGAAATTACCAGGCTTTTTGGTGATTTTACGATCGAGTGATCTTTGTCAACGAATTAACCGATCATCAAATCACCACACAGCCTGTTAATTTCGGCAATTAAAAAGGTACCTACTATAATTCAGATCAATTAAATATTCAATAGTATCCTCACAAAATGTGGAGAAAAAAACGTAAACAAACACGACTGCGTAGACGCCCTTTATTAATTATTTGACTTGCTCGTACCTCCACAATGGACAATCCAATTGCCACCCCTCCGAGGACTTTTCCAGCACTGATAGTCCAATCCCTGAGAGCATCGGCGCAGCCAATGGGCCAGTACACGTGTTCCTTACAGTAGACGTCCACGCAACATGTGTCCGGAACCGGCCAGCCGTTCAAGCCGTAGTCTGCCTGACCATGAACACCGCAACACTCCAGCTGTAATTAAGAGGAAATGATTTCGGACAAAAATCACAACACGGCCTGTTAATTTCGCCCGTTAAAAAGAAATATTATATTTCAGAACATTTAAATATCCAGTAGGTTCCTCATAAAGTGTGCAGAAAAAAAGGAAACAAACACGACTGCGTAGACGCCCTTAATGACACACTTCATAGGAAACTGTTGGCTGAGGTATTTTTTATCGTCAGCAAAGAGAACCGTTCTTACCGAGGGGGTAACCACTCCAGAGATTCCTTGAGATTCCACTGAGATTCCATAAAGATTTCCAAAGATTCCCAACGATATTCATAGAAAGATGAACCCCGAAGGGGTAACCTCCCAAAAAATTTCAAGATTCCCTGAGATTTCATAAAGATTTACAATGATTCCCAACGAGTGGTTAACCCCTCGGTTCTTACAGACATCAGTCAGATTATATTTAATTCGCCCTGTTCCTATGGGGTGTTTGATCTCCATTTTCAAGCTTATCTTAGTTACTCTTTAGTAGCAGCCATAGATTTTACTGTATCGAAACTTCAGCACATGCTCTCTCAAAATGGTATTAGGTCCTACACAAGCCACACTCAATACAACCACACCTATAGGTACTCACTCGTTACTAATATAGATATAGGTAGGATAGTATGTAGGAATTAAGTAAGATAGTTACAGGATATGAGGAGATAGTTACAGGATATGAGGAGGATAGTTACAGGATATGAGGAGATAGTTACAGGATATGAGGAGGATAGTTACAGGATATGAGGAGATAGTTACAGGATATGAGGAGATAGTTACAGGATATGAGGAGATAGTTACAGGATATGAGGAGATAGTTACAGGATATGAGGAGGATAGTTACAGGATATGAGGAGATAGTTACAGGATATGAGGAGATAGTTACAGGATATGAGGAGATAGTTACAGGATATGAAGAGGATAGTTACAGGATATGAGGAGGATAGTTACAGGATATGAGGAGGATAGTTACAGTAGTTACAGGATATGAGGAGGATAGTTAGGTAAGGTCATCCTGATTGAAAAAAATGGGGGGAAAAGATTTTCCCTATTCACCCCATGAAAATTGTGTTGAAATCTTACCGAGTTCTGTAATGATTCGAACATCGCTATGGTGTCCTGAGTATGTGTACGGAATATTCCGTCTAGTACGCGGGTGATGGCCTCATCACTGAAGCTGACCACAGCGTAAATTCCAATGGCCAGTTGAATTATGAAGATTACTATCAAGCTCACACCAAACTGAAACCAACAAGTTCAATACAAATTAATGGAAACAATTTATACAACTCGTCGATTTGATTTTTTTTTGCCTGAAATGTAATACTATGTTATTTTAACGTCAAAAACTAATATAATATAAAAGTAATGCGTGATTTTACGATCAAATGATTTTTGACAAGTTTATTGTTGATCTCTACAACAAATGCAAGCTCAAGGCACTTGTCGTAAGCTAAACATACGATAACGTAAATCCGTTCGTTAAATCCTCTCGTTATGAGACACTCGGATACTATAAGAAAGTGGTGAAATTCAGCCTAAGAAGGATTGGAGCCAATAGTGGGATAGGTACATGGCTCCTAACTTTCGTGAACACCAACCTTCCTAAAAAGGGACGATGCGTTCTGGACGGCATCCCTGGACGTATCTTTAGAGGGGAAGGATGGCAGTTTTTGTGTGGGTACCCCCCATCCCTTAGTTCCCATTTCAGCCCCGCCATTCCTGGACGCATAGTTCGTGGCCAGCTTTAGAGTCAACTTCTCATCAAGGCAACAGGAAAATTTGTCAACAAGTTGGTTTTGTATATGGATACGTACCGTAATAAGCATGCACTTGTTTTCCTTTATAGAACCGCAACAACCAAGGAAAGCTATGAAGAAGATGAAAGTGCCGATAACGATAAGAGTAATCTGTGGAGCCTTCAGCCCTGAGTCGATTTGATCCGCTATCTCTGAGAACCCCCCGACATCCGCCAGCAGCACTGCGCCGATGGCAATCAGGGCTATCCCGCATAGCTGAAACATAGCAGATGCGTGCAAAATTAGTTGATGGGATATTATTAATCCCAATTGTTTATTACGTTGGGGCCCACATTAATGTAGGCCCCAAGCTATAGCTTATTTAGCGGTTGACTACACGTACTTGGTTCGCAATGCTACGTACTTCAAGCCCTACTCCGAAGTTACAGGGCGAGTGAAAGGTGTTTATTGGGAGATGTAAACCTGAGACTCTTTGTCGTGAGGTGGTGTTGTATTTTTGCATGAAATGGAGTAATAAGCCCACAGGAGCGATTTTAAACAGTCAACTACCAGTCCACATGTTTTTTTGACACAACACAACACTACCTCATGCGGATTATTTTTTTGAAAATTTTCGGACTAAAAAATGTATGATTTTATCGTCACATTTAGTAGAAAAGCTTGATAAATGTTTGTACTATTTACCGTAGCCATGTTGCATTTTGGCAATTTTTATTTCACTTACGGAAGTGGGTAATTTCAACAGCATTTCTCTACTTTTCTCCTGTAAAAGCTAAACATAGTGTCCTACTTTTACTCGTTCGTTTCACGTTCAAATAGCACCACACTATGTTTAGCTTTTAGTGTAGACTCAATCAATACGATATTGCAATTACCAGTCTCCGGTTGTACTAATATGTAAACATTAGTTTTGTCGAATATTTACTTTCGCACAGTGGTTTTGGCGGAGTTCGTCGAGAATGTATGGTGGCCCTTAGGTAGACAGTAAAATACCTATGTGCCAGTGGTTTTTTTTTTTTTTACAGGAAAGAAGGTATGAATTCACTAGAAGAACGTGACCAAATAGTTCCGAACAGTCTGGTTTTCACTGTCTTTCTTATGAACGCACAGCTGGTACCGACCTACCTTCAGTAGGCAAGTAGTGGTAGGTACGTGGAAACTTAAGGACCTATTCATATACCTAGCTAGGTACTCACCACGAAAATGAAATTGAAAATGAAGAGTAGATACTTTATCGTTGTTCCACAGCACCCCATCCTGAAAAATACAAGCAAATTTTAAATTATCAGAATCCGTAAGGTATGAACCAGATATTTTATACCGATCTTCTTTGCCGCAGATCCATCCAGTCAGGGTGTATTCAATCCGCTATCGAACCATGCTGAGCTTTCGAATAAGTTCTCTGGACCCATCTAAAGGGTGACCTGAATTTCCACCCAGGGGGAACTGTAATCGGGACCGGGTATGATATTAAAGGATGGACCCTAGGGGGTAGGAGGTTGGAGTTGATACTAATAATAATAGCTGAGGGTTGGGGGGACAAGCCCAGCAACTAGACCGTTTTCAAGAACTATCCATTGTGCTCAGCTGGCAGCACTACCAAATACCAACTCCCCACTCATCGAGTAAACGATGGGGACCTACAGTTTTAGGTGGGTTCCGAACCACCACAGCCTCGATATACATTTCACTTGACATGCTGAACATATCAGATCAGAGGTGAATGCCGAGCAGAAAACGTTTTTGGTAGGATCGGGATCGAACCGGTGTGACCCGGCTCTCACTGCTCCTCAAAAGTCGACCATTTAGTCCACTGGGCTATCGAGGCTGTGGAGTTGATACTAGAAAGATGATGTTTTTACAGTTTTGAGGAGAGATAGATAGATAGATAGATAGATAGATAGATAGATAGATGGGGAAACCAGCGGAAACTGTAATATGGGCCACCATGTAGGTATTCAATTTCCGGACACGACTCTTCATTTGTCAGTGTTAGCAGATAATAGAAAGATAAGATGACGAAATTGAGCTAATCAAGCCTGCGAGTGAGGTAAAACTGATAGGAACCCTCACGTACCTACATGTGTCATGTAGGTGCCAATTCACCTATAGGTCTGTCTAAATAAATTTCCTTTCAGGTGCTAGGAACTCAGAAAAGAATAAGCATTATAGCTAGCAAGCTATAGCATGCAAAGCGTTAGCGAGCGTTTTTCACTTAATTTTTTTTTTTTCTCTATGATCCTGGATTCTGGCTAGCTAACCTGGCTAGCTATTTCAAATCAACGTTGAATTTTCTTGGTGAAAATGGCCCTTAATGTTGGATTTCAGAGATGGAGTGTGAGAAAGCGGTAAAGGTGGAAGATTCTGACGAGGACACCCAGACACCCTAGTCAGATTTTTTATTCGAAGATATACTTACTTAACGGGTAAAATTTTAATCTGTGTAAAAATCCGTAACTTTCCTAGGAAAGATGCCAGTAAAAAATGGAAATAAATAGCTCTGAACAGGTACGTTCCCTTCCTTTCATTAGAAAAACCTCTTTTTGGCCATTTTTGGCATGTAAAGTGAACTGGGCTTTTAGATAATAACAACCCTCCTACCGAAGAATTTTACCTTATAAATGATATTGTCTATTCACAGTGTAACAGAATGGCACGGTTCACCTTTTGATACGGTTAAGGATGCTGCACTCACGGAATACTAGTCAGAATCTGCCACTAAACCATAAAGCCATTGAACAGCTCTTGTTTACTTGTCTTGATAAGCTATCAGTACGATGCTCCAAGTAGAAGGCTGCGTACATAAATACCGAGGGACACCGTAATATGTCTCATACATGACGTAGGTACATCTAGAATACACACCTCCCTGAACCTTCAAGCCTAACTCACCAGGGGTCCAGAAATAAGTGTGTTGTTAGGGCCCGAAAAAAGGCCCCAAAGGTGGGTCGGTTCGGGTTCCTGTAAGAGGCACCTAACTAGAAGGCCGACAACTTTTCTGGACAATTCGCACTAGTGCACGCTGTGGGGCCAATTCGCACCTAGCAAGTTAAATAGACCTTTACCCAGGTAGCACACTTTTCAAAGTGGTTGGCATCGTTGGAAAGTGTTTGGATTTTGTGACAACAAAGAACCAACAATGTTTTGTGATTGATACCAATACCAACTGTCGAGAAACGATACGTCAATTGCCACTGGCATAAGGCAAGACTTTTACTGTTGAAAGTTGTTGGACCGACGTTGAGGAGGTATCACTCACAACAGTGGTCTAGGGAGGAGGAGACTATGCCTCATCAGCTCATCACCCAAATCATCAAATAGTTACGTTGGTCAAACCAACAGTGTGCTACCTGAAAAAATCTACCTACTTTTCAGCCCTATGTTTCAAAGAGTAATATCATACCTTGCCACAACGCAACACGGCCAAGGGGACACTTGTAGCTGAAGCCACTTAGTTCGATCCAGCGCCTACAGCTCAGCACAAGGCCAGAGTCTACAAATACTCCCCCTGAGTAACACTCTCCAGGCCATCTAGTTTCTGATGGAACAATTTTTTCTATGCGTAGTTCTACGTATGCGGAGACGCTACAATTTCACTTCAATAATGACGCCCTAGAACAGAATTGAAATAGTTCGTTAAAGTGCCAGAGTCACAAGAAGCCGCAGAAATAAGAAGTATTTATAAAACCGCAGGTACTTACCTATTGTGATTAGCTGGAATAATCATAAATATTTTCAGACGTAGACCACATCACTGTTACAAAACATATCCACAGGTAAGAGTTAATACACAGTCGTGAAACTTGTCGTACTAGAATGACAGGACTGTGGCAAAAAGACCCAGTCATAAAATGATTCTATCTCAATACGGAAACTTGATATTCCAATTTCTTAAATCAACATTAAACTAATTTTTAATATCTCACGACAAAATAATTATCGATACAAATGATCAGCATGAATATTGGTGGCTATTTCACTCTCCCACTTGTCACCATTGTCGAGGAGTTTTTCCTTATTGTAGAGGAGTTCCTCGTGAGTTTCCGTGGAGAACTCGAAGTTGGGACCCTCGACGATGGCGTCGACAGGGCAAGCCTCCTGACAAAAGCCGCAGTAGATACATTTCGTCATGTCAATGTCGTAGCGGGTTGTTCGCCTTGAGCCATCCTCTCGCTCCTCTGCTTCAATGGTTATGGCCTGAAACAAAAAATGTGGATTCAAGTTGAAGTCACTGTCACAAATTCAGTAAAAATAGTCAACCCAGTGAAATAAAAATATTACACATCTATAGCGTCTTTAAAATCCTTACCTGAGCAGGACAAATGGCTTCGCATAGTTTGCATGCGATACACCGCTCTTCTCCAGAGGGGTACCGCCGAAGAGCATGCTCTCCTCGAAACCTTGGGCTCAGCGGCCCCTTTTCAAATGGGTAGTTGATTGTGGCGGGTTCTTTGAAAATGTGACCAAGGGTGACTCCCATTCCGCGGAACAGCTCTCCCCAGAACAGGGTGATGGATGCACGCTCCGCGAGGGCTTTGAATTCCATACTTGGCTCCGGATCACTCACTATTTTATAGCTGTACGGTCTGGCCAAGGCCACCAAAGGACGCAAAGCTGGGAGGACTGAAATATACGAAAAAATAGTGAAAAGTCAGTGGTCAGTCCAAATATAATGTAAATAACACAAGAAATAGAGTTTTGTGTCATCTTCGCATTATCAGAAGCTCATATGTTTAGAAACGTTTATGTCAATGCTTCGCTGAAGAAGATACTGTACTTGCGTGTACCTACATACAGCCAACCTGTGTCTCAATGTTGGCGCACATATTGATTCCAATCTGTGTGTTGGTAGGTACCTAGATAAGTAATATATTCAAACTCCTCGTAATTTTGGAAAAAGGGGCAGCAGCTACGTACCTACCTGACTGACATAGTTCCTTGTGACCACATTAACTCACATCAAAGCCCAACCGGTATTTCGCCTGATATGTTTAGTTCCCGATACGTACAGTAACAGTACAGACGTAGAAGTCGTAGAACCACAAAAGTAAACAAAGGTGAATACCAGTTGAACAACGTTTAACTCCTCATACAGAGATAATATGGAAGAACTTTTACCTCTATCTCTGAACAATATATACTCAACAGGAGTCTTAAATACTTACCATTTCGTCCAACAGAAAATATTTTAACTGTTGCCATTTTTGTTGATTTCTCGTGTCGTCTGCTTGCAAGATGGCGTTTGAAAATTTCCACAGACAAAAATTGTTACATTTGACGAATTATAACATTTGAAGTTATTTTTATTTAATAATGTTATTTATTATAAAATACTCATCGTTAATAATAATTATAATTTATTTATGTAATTAATTACATACAAACAATATTTTAAGGGCCCTAAAAAATTCAATTTTCTTTATCTTTGCTCAAACATTGTTGTGTAAACAAACGTAGCCTGATTAATTTTGACAGATTTTTACAATTCGTGATAATATCTCGCTAATAATGAGATTTTTCGTAAAATTTATTTATTAGTAGTAATAATATATATGAAATGAAGTGGATTGTCCCTGGACCGAATGCTAAAGGTAAAACTCCAAAAACTTCTTCTGTAATGACTTCGCGCCCGCCGTTGGGAGTTATTGTGGCGGAAATATTCTAAAATTACCTACTTACCTACTTTAGATGCTATACTTAAATATTAGAGGCGAATGCCGATCAGAGAAATAAAGTTAGTGTCGAGATTGAACCGGATAACCCGCTTCTCAGTGTTCCCGTAATGACAAACATCCTAATCCCTGGTCTATGGTCTATCATCATAACCTATATGTTCAATTAGTTTTAGCTCAAGCTGTCCATTGCCTGGCGAAACTAGGTGACGAACTTTACATTGAAGGACGACCCGAAAAATTATCATTTCGCACAGTAAACCTTCCCAAGACAGCGTTTGCTTCATTTAACTTCCAACCGGATTTCTTCTCTTTCTATCCAGTCGTTCAAGCACAAGGTAAACTGCACGTGTAGCATATTAATACTTATGGCGTTATTACAAGAGATACAAAACTAAGGTAATTTGAACAAGGTAACAGGTAAGGGGCTATTGTAGTGCTGCGATTAGTCACCAACCCTTTGTTATCGTTGTCATATTGAGATATAACAACAGACCTAGAATAGCCTCTGCATTGTTAACATTCAACGTGGGTCTCGGGTTTATTTCATGAGTGTTTTAGCTAATGGGCTTGCTCAGTTATGTTATGAGTTATGAGCTATAACATAAGGCATTGGTTTACAGATAGACCACAATGTCAGATCTCGATGAAGGCTGCCCTGGTTGTGTTTCGATTTCCGTCCGGCATGGACCGGTCAGTGGAAAGCTGCGCAGTCTGTCTAAGTCCCAACGATGACTTCGTTGAAATTCGACTCAAGTTCAAGCAAGGATTTGTCAAATCTAATAAGATACAACTACTAGAATCTGAAATTATCCACGCAAGGTTGTTTGATTTTCATTTTAAATAGTTATTGTTCCACAGTCCCTTACAGTACAGAAGAAGCTAGTAAGTTAGCTAACTTTACGATAAGGGCGCTATCGGCAGGATGGTGAAAGGCACCAACTTTTCTTTTGGGAGGATAACGCTATAGTGAACTTTTAGGGGACACTATAGAAGACTTTAGCAACTGTTTAAATCCACGCGTGTAGTATGAATGATATTGTACATGTGTTTTCTGTGATTTTAATTTCCGTACTTAGCGGCCCTCCGTGGTCCTGTGGTCAACACACTGGACTCGTAATCGGAGGGTCCCGGGTTCGAATCCCGGTACCGCAGATTTTCTGTTGGTAGCATGGATGTTTACAGTGGGTATCAATAACCTTTCACGGTTAATTGAATAAAAACGCCTTTGATAAAAGGTTAAAAACACAAACCAGTGGTGTCCAACTTCTACAGTGGGCATCCTGGGTAGAACGGAGCTGGATGTATAATAGAATCCACAAAAAAAAAAAAAAAAAAAAAAAATCCGTACTTCGTGAGGAGGATACGTTGGAAGAATCATTCAGATTCACACTGTGACTAGGCAGTCAAGTGGCACTGTACCTACTGTGTACTAGTAATAATAATAACTAGTACTTAAGAGGACGCTATACCTGACGATGCATTTTTTGCCGCCCATAAGATTAACATTGCGAGCGGCGATTCATTTTCAAGGTTTACCCTTGGATGGAAAGACACAAAATTTTGACTGTACCTAGCCCTAACAATGTTCTAGGGAGTGTTCGAAGCAGATTTCCCAATTTCTCACTGGTTTCTTTTATTGCAACTGTTTTGCAAATGCTAGCATCGCATACCTCAAGAAAAGTGCTGTATCTCGAAAATCAGTAAATCTGCTTCGAACACTCCCTAGAACATTGTTAGGGCTAGGTACAGGCAAAATTTTGTGTCTTTCCAACCAAGGGTAAAGCTGGAAAATGAATCGCCGCTCGCAATGTTAATCTTATGGGCGGCAAAAAATGCACCGTCAGGTATAGCGGACCCTTAAATCCACGCGTGTAGTATGAATGATATTGTACATGTGTTTTCTGTGATTTTAATTTCCGTACTTCGTGAGGAGGATACGTTGGAAGAATCATTCAGATTCACACTGTGACTAGGCAGTCAAGTGGCACTGTACCTACTGTGTACTAGTAATAATTAATAATAATAACTAGTACTTAATTCGTGCAGGTAGTTGAGTTGAAATTCAGTTCCCGGTCTTGTTTTACTTTTCTTTTTGTAACAGCTATGAGGAGGAGGTGTTACCATCTCGCGTGGTGATAGAGCCCAAGGTCCTGGCAGACTTCTTAACAAGCTTCCAAAACATGGAAATCACATGTGCCTTATCTGGAAATGGAGTCCAGTTCCGTAACTTCTCTGAACTCGTAGACGATGGTGCGGGCCTACGATCCGAGGCAAGTGCTTACTCATATTTAGATGCGTATGACTGAGTAAATGCATTGATTTAAGTAGGGAAGCTGATTTTTGACAGCGGCCAAATGAATATTTAGTGTGACATCCATGCAACCGTCAAAAAATTGCTGGTACCGGGAAGTCGGTTGAAATTTACAGGTCAAGTATTTTTTGGATAAAAGTCACTCGATCCCAACTTCTAGTTTATGGTGTTAAAAACATGTAGCATATTTCACACACAAAAAACGAACTGTTTACTTATTTGAAAGACGTCAGAAAAATCTGTTGCCACTTATATTACTATCACATGTAGAGGTACCGTAACAATTTTTGTTAGAAGAAATGCAATATGAGGTGATTTTGTTTTGCATCTTTCAGGTTTATGCTGGGAAGGATGAGCTCCTCGAGGTGTCTGTTACATCTGCAGCTGAACTGACTTTCTGTCTTGCTGAATTGCGGACAGTACTCAACTTCGCTGAGCACGTCGGATGCCCCATCGCTATAAGCTTTTCTGAATCGGGGAAGCCCGTGTTCTTCATAGTTTCCAACGAGGTGATCGATTAATACTTGAAGACGTACCTAAGATAAAAGTCTGTACTGTAAAGTCACCGAGGTCCGAATGTCACAATTTTGCCGTTCCTCTGACAGCCAAAATTAAAGCCACGTAGGTACAATACGTCCTGCAATGGAGGGGCTGGAATGACGGACTTGCAGGGGCAAGTGAGGGATGACGAGTACCCACAAAAACTTATATATCGCTATACCTGTAACGTTTTGGGTTGTCCAGGTTCTAACGTGTCACGTGGTGCTATCAACACTCGGCCTATCGTCGTCTCAGTCTTCGACCTCATCCTCTAACCATAGCCAGCAGCCTAGGAGAATCTCAGAAAGTCAGATGATAACAAGTCATAACTCAGGAAGAATAACAGAAAGCCTACGAGCGATCAATCACCCCCCGAGAAGGATACTGGACAGCCAAGACGACCATAGTCAAACCTCTCAGGCTTCAAGTGAACGTTTTGAAGTTTTGAAAAGAGTTTTAAAAAGAACGGAGTATGACATTACCAAGTTGCCTGGATATGATGAAATTTTAGCTCCGGATTCTGATGAAGAAATGGAAGAAAACGGTTGAAGAGCTAAAGCAGGTGGCTGTAGAATGGTTTTTAATGATTATTTTCGAAGTAAATTATTGAGTAAGTACTTTCTTGATTTCGTCAGAAGAAACTACTTTGAAGATATCCGACCGTTTCATTGGAAAGATGCCATAAAGAAATGTGAACAAATTATATTCATTAGTTACCTGTAGTAGCTACTTTTTGATTGTATCCAAGACAATAAAAATATCTAAGTACCTATTTCTATTCAATCCCTTGATGTCCAAAATGAATCATTTACTGGATATGTAGGGAAGGGCACTGGGTAAGTACTTATCATAATATCGAACGTCAAAAAAAGAGAAATATTTTAGACCGGCGAAGATTTTTATGAAAAGGTTTTGAACTGGAATCGGAGTTTGTTCTAAAAATTTTAGGTTTGCGCCCAGATCTCCAAAAGAAGGGCCCAAAAAAATTGAAACCAAAGGCCCAAAAGAAAACACAATGGCCGCCTGATTGTGTGATGCAGAGTGTAATGTGAATAGTTTACCACTATCCTTCTCTGTAATGCGTATTCTTTCACCTAAAACTGTTATGAAGAGATTTAAAGCTATTGCCATGTTCTGTAAAAGTTTGAATTTGGAATGATCGAAGTTCTAGATGTGCAAGTGAAGGAGGAGCAACAGGAAGAGCCTATTGGTAAGCCAGTCACTAGCTATTTACCAATTCAGTTTAATCACCAAATTGGATAGTTGCCCTCTAAATAACTGTTTACCATTGAGACCAGGTAGAAGTTTATGTACCGGTTCCATGGTAGGAAGGTACCCTTTTTGATTTAAGGGTAAATAGGTTCCTTAGGTAGGTACCTAGGTAGACAAAAGCCACAGTACCTACCTATGGAATTATTCAGATGCTAGCACAGCCAAAAACCAGCTCCCCAGCCCTCATGCTCCAGCCACTTGTTGAGAATCACCCAAACAATACTTTAGAGTTAAGTACCTACATCAGGTTTAAAACAGAACGAACCGGGAAATGGGATTTAAAAAAAAACTTCTGATTTGGATTTTTAATTTTTTAGAGAGAGGTGCTTGTAAAGAGGTTTCAAAGTCATCTGAGCAGGAGAAACCATGGCAGTCGACTTCCTGCCATTCAGTCAAACAGGAACTCGGTGAGTGCAGACGTGACGTAATTAATTGGCACCAAGTATTTAATTCCCTACTATCACTGTGTGCCATAGAGTTCTGGCCTCAGTCACTCAAAGTCACTACTAGCCCATCATAGCTGGGTAGACCCAGAGCTCGAAAAATTGGGACTAGAACCTGGATTCTCTTATTTAATTGCTCAGTACCAAGCCACTGAACTAATCCCACCTCTCTTCCATGACTTTAGATTATCCGCATTGAAAAATTCAGTTTGTGGTCCCATTTGCTTTCCCCAGCTAGTCCTGTTTTGACCCAAAACGATCGTCAAAAATGGTTTACAATAAAAATTTATCTATTATCTTGCATCTTTTATCTGACATGTTTTTCTAGTTACAGATGTAGACTGTGCTCAGGAGGAGTCACAAGAGCAAAGGAAGAAGAAACCATCGGCTTCCCATGACGCTTCGGAGAAGACTTCACAGACACATCCCACAACAGGAAGCTGTCCAACCAAACCAGCTAGCAATGACACTGCTAACGACGACCTGACTTGTTCTTTTTGCGGGAAGGAGTTCGTTCGGAAATATGTTTTAAATATACACAGGCGCATTCATACAGGGGAAAAACCTTTTCCTTGCACTGTGTGTGGAAAGAGTTTTATACAAAGGGGGAACTTAAATGCACACTTAAGAATACATGCCGACGAAAAGCCATTTCAATGCACGTACTGTGATAAGAGGTTTAATCACAAAGGGTATATGAAGAAGCACATAAGGACACACACAGGGGACAAGCCTTACTCGTGCAATGTCTGTGGAAAGGACTTTGTACAGAAAGGGCATCGTGAAGTCCACATGCAAATTCACAACGGGTTTAAGTTATTCCCTTGCAAGATTTGCGGGCAAAAATTCAAATATAGTGTGAGCCTTTCGAACCATATGCCCACACACACAGGGTTCAAGCCATTTTCATGTTGCATCTGCGATAAGGGGTTTATCCAGAGAGGGCACCTCGAAACGCATTTGAGAATACATTCCGGACATAAACCCTTCTTATGTCACATCTGTGCAAAGGGTTACACACTAAAAGAGTCTCTAAAAAGTCACATGAAGGTACATACCGGTGATAATAAGCAGTTTTCGTGTAGTATTTGTGATAAAGCATTTGTACGCAGGCAGTGCCTTAAGTTACACATGATTGTACATACTGGTGAAAAGCAATTTTCATGTAATGTTTGTGAAAAATTGTTTGCCCGGGCGCAGTCATTAAAAGTGCACATGAGGGTGCACACCGGGGACAAGCCCTACCCCTGTACTGTTTGCGAAAAGAAATTTGCCCGAATCTGGTCCCTGAAAATGCACATGCGGATACATACGGGGGATAAGCCATACTCATGCACTGTATGCGAAAAAGGCTTTACGCAAGAGGGGTCCCTGAAAATCCATATGAGGGTCCATAATGGAGACCAGGCCTTCTCTTGCAATGTCTGTGACAAGGGTTTCATAAAAAGGGGCTGTCTGAAAACGCATATGCGAACACACGTTCGCGACACGCCACCGTAGTCGTCCATACAATCATGCTCGTTGTTGTTTTTACCTTCCCGATTTTTTAGGAAACTGTTGGATGTTTACATGCTCTGATATATATTATTTAGAAACTAATTGACTAGGGCTGGGTTCAGCAGACTCGGTTTCCCCTAGCCAAAGTTGTTGCGAAGTTGCAGTTTTACGATCAAGTGATTTTTGGCAGTAAAAATTTCGTCATAATTTACTCGATCGTAAAAATTAACATGCAACTACCTATGATAATAACGATTACGAATAACGAAATACGAATTATGTTAAATTTGTGGAGATTATTGTACATTTTTATGCATAATTATTGGAGTTAAATGTTTATATTTTAAATAATATACTTCTATGACCCTTTACTTAGGTACTGTTCATTCCTTAGTGATGCAGATAGGCGACTCCTTATTAATACGAACTAAGTCCACTGTCCACTTTAAAGTCACACAGCTGACTGACTAACTGAGGCTGAATTTCACCACCTCACGATAGTGCCTTTTAACGTTCGAATAGCTATCGATTCGAAAAAGCAGACACCCTCTCGTTAGGTTTTGTTGTGTCAATAGAATTCGCCTGCTTTGTTTACGTCAAATTTATTTCAACAATTTCAATCTAAAAGTGGAAATAAACGTGAAAAACCTCCTATTTTTTTCGGAGAAAGAAGTTAAAATGTTGATTAGACTACGCCAAACGAGTCGCAGGTTCGCTAACGCACGGAAAATCCACTCGAAAGCTAACGAACGGTGCATGGTGAAGGTCGTTAACATTTTTTACCGAAACGATAGCACTATCGTGTACACGAGAGTCTTCACGTTAAACTGGTGAAATTCAGCCTAAAAAAATAAGACTATAGAAATATATTTTTGAATTTATAAAAAGCGGGAAACGTTTTTTAGGGCCTAATTGATTAAAAAGAGGCCCCAAAAAAGTAAACAAATCACATTGATATGTGTTGATAATATGGAGCTTTCGTAATGCATGCATTAATATTTTTTTTAAAATGCCTGATTGAAAACAAAAAGGAACGTATTCGCGGTCAGAAGGTCACTACAGAACATGGAGGTCCAGCAGGAGATTAAAAACGAGGATTTAGGTAAGATTACCAGCAAGGATAGTTGCATTGTTGATGTTATTGCTGAGAATAATAACCTACATACCTACGTGATTAGCTTTGAGATTTTTTATTATTCCCTGAGCAACGTAGTACTTTTCATAATATATATGAGGTAAATGAGAAGGCACTACTAAACTGATGGCATGTAGGTCGACACTTTAACTTCTTATTTGCTTATAGATACCTACCTACCTAGGTATAAGTATAGGTAGGTAAACTTGATAATCTCGCTCGCAGCTTTTAAGATCCTCACCTGTGTTGGACCCAGTCAAAACAACACGTCAGGAAATTATAAATACTTCATTCACGCTATCAGTAATGAAACCAAATATGCGTCTTATCTGTACAACAACCAACTGGTTTTTACCCAACAAACGATCCTATACTAAGGGCCATTTTCACCAAGAAAAATCAAATTCAAATCAACCTAATTTAAATCAGTTGCTTGGTAATCAACAAACTTGAGCCTCGCTATTGGTGTTGCTAGGGTAAAATTTGATTTTTATTTCAAATCAACGTTGAATTTTCTTGGTGAAAATGGCCCTTAATGTTGGATTTCAGAGATGGAGTGTGTGAAAGCGGTAAAGGTGGAAGATTCTGATGAGGGCACCCCACAGCCCTATACGTTTCCTATTCCAGAAGGGAGCGATCTCTCAGCATTAGTCCAACAAGAAATGAGTAAGCATCTTACGCATTCTAAATTTTGATTCGACTTAGCAATCGAGTTTTTTTGCTGTATTTTCAGTTACAGATGTTGACTGTGTGAAAAAGGAGTCAGAAGAAGAACAGAAACACTTATCAAGAAGTGGTGGCAGTGATGAGGAGCCTGAGGGAGAAACTTCAGACAAACCTCTCGTAGGACCCACCAAGGAAGACTCAGCACGGTTCTCCTGTATAGATGACTTCCAAAAATGGTACGGGAGTAAGTCTACATTTCTGAACCTACCAGATCACCAATCACGAACTCGAACCAAATCTAACAAAGCACCCCACAAATCTCGCAAAACAATCGCGAGTAAAAGAAAATTTGAAATCCGTTTGAAAAAGAATCCTGCAGATAGTCCACTACTCAGCTGTGACGTTTGTGGCAAGCGTTTCATAAAGCCTGGATCCTTGCAGAAACATAAGGAAAAACATTTAAGAAGTGAGAAGCTGTTCGCCTGTTCTATTTGTAACAAAACGTTTAACCATAAAACGAGTCTTTCGAACCACATGGTCACGCACACCGGCTTAAAGCCATTCCCTTGCAATGAATGTGGTAAGAAATTTTCAATTAAAGGAGCTTTAACTGTACATATGAGAATACATACGGGGGCCAAGCCATACCCGTGCCCCATTTGTAACAAAGCGTTTAGTAGACTGGGAAACATGCAAACGCACTTTCAAAGACATTCTGGCCAGAGTCTCTTCGAATGCTCTGAGTGTGGGAATAAATATAAATCAAATTTCAGCCTTACAAACCACATGCGGACGCATTCTGGCCATAAGCCTTTCTCTTGCAGTGAGTGTGATAAGAAATTTGCAATTAATGATGCACTGAAGAAGCATATGCGGACGCATACCGGCGAGAAGCCATTTTTGTGTCATATTTGCGCGAATGGATACACTCTGAAAGAAACCCTGAGACAACACATGAGGATACACACGGGTAACAGTACACCGTACTCCTGTAGTGTTTGCGGAAAAGAATTTAAACGGACTCACCGTCTTAAAATGCACATGACGGTACATACTGGGGAGAAACCGTTCCCTTGCAGCAATTGTGAGAAGAAATTTTCACGTAGGGAGTCTCTGCGACTTCATATGAGAGTCCATACTGGGGACAAGCCGTTCCCCTGTGGAGTTTGCGGGAAAGAATTCGCACGGACACAAGCTTTGAAATCTCATATGAGCGTTCATACTGGGGATAGACCATTCCCATGTAAAGTGTGTGAGAAAAGGTTTACCCAGGATGGCTCCCTCAAAAGGCACATGAGAACGCATACCGGTGACGATTCCTAATATTTTATATGCGCAGCTTTAATCATATCACAGAGTAATCGAGAGTTAATATACAATAGTGAAACGTTTGGTAGCAGAGTGATTTTCCTTCCCATTTATTTTAGGATACTGTTGGATATGTAAATTTTCTGAAACCGGACAAATGTTTTAGTGACAAAAATCACTCGCAACAATCGTACAAAATTTTAGAAAAGTGGACGTGCTCTTTTTCAAAATTTGAACTGGAAGTGTAAAAATTGCACTTGTGTATTTCTAAAATTTGCACGTGCATGTCCTAAAATTTACACGTACCTAGGTATACATTTCTAAAACTTGCACGTGCACTTTTTAAAACGTGGATTTTTTTTTTGGAAATTCGTAGGTACACTTACTTATCTAGTAGGTAGGTAGTATTTTTCTAAAATATGCATTCACGTGCACTTTTTATATCGGTACGTGCATTTTTTAAAGTTTGCATGAGCACTTTCCTAAAATTTGCCGGGCTTGGCATGATTCACAACGAAAAATCTCAGGATGAGATTCCATTATTTTTGCTTCATAAATCAATGCATGTGCACTGCTACAATACAAGTAAGTTAGGTAGGTAAGTACGCTAGTCTAGCCAGTAGCCGGAAAATATAGCTGTCAACTACCTATACCTACTTTTTCAGAAAATGATATCGTTTAGGATCACCAGGCTTACCTACCTATTCAGACTCAGTTTATCTACACTATCTACAGTGAAGGAAACACGCTTGGAACCTGGAATGGAAACATTCAAAATAGACTGCACGAATAAGACAACTGAAAAAGAATCTGTTGGTGGTAGCAGCAAGCCCAAAAATAGTCTCAAACCAAATTGGGTAATAGGTACACATGCAAATCTTACCTTTGCGGCGCAAGCTGCCTTCTACTGCGAGTGGAAACAGACGCACCTTGAGGGGAGGTAGGTGATGGGTAGGTGGTAGGTAGGTTGCATCCAAATCCTAAACGGCAGGTATGCCCACACACTAATCTGCCTCACAATATCACGCAGTACCACCAAAGAACAAGAGATATTGGCCGAGGAACTCGCGAAAAGAGATAAGTACGGATGGACAACACCGTAGCGACCGAGAGATGGACTCCGACTGAGCACCGACTGCGCCGAGCCGAGCGGCGCTGCCGGCGGAGACATCTCGACCACAACAAAAGCGCGGCAACAAACGGCGGGAAAAAATATTTCTGTGGATACTTTAATTATTTTCTAGCTTTTTCCTACATCCTTAGTTAGTAGGTACCTACGTACCTACCATTGCAGAGGGTACTGCCAGGCAGGTACAGGTAGGTACCTATACCTGTAGGTACAATGCGGAAAAAGTCCTTTGAGTGTAACAATAATAATTTGACATTAATGACATAATAACAATTATTAACAAATAAAACAATTCCTCACTCCTCACGTCTCGATTCTCTAGTCTCGATCACAGTGTCTCAATGAAAATGGTCGCACTTGACTTTCTCGCAATTTTTATCGAAAATTTTGATTTTTTTACGTGAATAATTTTTTTTTTGTCAGAATTTTAACTTTTTCTAAAAAGTATTTTACCACACAATGGACGATACTTTTAGGCACCTGCATACCGAATTTCAAACATATCCGTCAAACAGTGAAATGTCGCTCGACGCGCAAAGTATATGTTTTCTATTTTGCATGTCACCGTCTTAATTTTTATGTAAATGAAAATCTATTGAAAATGCCCTTGAAGCATCTATCTGAGACCACTTTCACCAATTTTCAAGAAAATCCGTCGATTAGTGTTGTTGCAAATGTGACCTAACCAATCAAAAACGTGATTTCCATTTTTGGAAAATTTTTCCTACGATAATGCCAATATTGGCCCAAATTTTTGGCCCATCTCAAAAAGAATAAAAATGATCCTGTAGCATCTATTTGGGAACACTATTGCGAAATTACAAGGATCTAACTTAATAACTGTAGTGCCAAATCCGTCTTGACCAATCAAAAACGAGACTCTAGTTTTTTTCCTATTTTTGACTTTATTATGCCTATATTGGCCGCAATTTTGAAATGATTGAATATTTCTTCGACAAACCTTTAAGTAATGTTATTAAGCACAAGTTTATGGATTTTTGTGAACTTCCGGCTAATACTGTTCATGGGGCCAAGATTTTCACGTATGGGCCAATTTTGGCCCAAATTTTTGGCCCATCTCCAAAAAAATAAAAATGATCCTGGAGCATCTATCTGGGAACACGACTGCAAAATTTGAAGGTTCTAACTTTATTACCGTACCGTGAAATGCGTCTTGAGTAGACAAAAACACGATTTTGAATTTTTTTTGACACTTTTTTGACAATAGTGGGCGTAATTTTTGAGTAATCAAAATTATATTAAAAATGTATCTTGGAACTGATTTTAGACATCTATATTCCAAATTTGAGCCAAATCGGGTAACTGGTGTGACCTGTAGCCGCGCTACAGACAAACGTACGGACGTACGTACGTACGTACGTACGTCGGACGGACATGACCTAAAAACCACTTTTTTGGTATCTAGGACCTCTGAAACGCCTTTTGCAATGAAAATCTCAAAATCGAAATTTCGCACGATAACATAACTTTCTCAGCCCATGTATACGGGCGAGAAAGTAAAAAAATCCCCACTTTCTTCAGAATCTTTGCTTTCTCATCCCTACCTGTATCCGTAGGTACCTACTTATACTATCAGCATGATTTGCCTTAGAAAACTTAGGAAAATATAAAGCCTTATAAAGCCTCTATTCTGGAGAGGAGGAACAGTTGTTATTCAACTAAATATCACATCAACATTACATTTTAATCTTAAATAAATATTTACATTATAAAAGGGGAACTTCCCTTTACTTCTTTTCTCCTCGAAAACTCATCCACACATCACTGACTATTGGTTTGGCCCCATTTCCAGGTTTCCTTCCAAAAAAATCCTAAATTCTCATTTCATCAATGTTGATGTCCCATATAGCATCCTCGCCAGTGTCCAGCTTTGTTTCTGTATGGATCTGGTGTTGTTTACTTCCACTTGGGAAAATGGCTGGAGGTAAGGCAGTTTTGACGTCTGCTTCGACTTCTTCAAATGACTGGTGAGTTGGCTCGATGGTTACCTCAGTTTCAACGTAGATAGCTTCCTGTTTTTCTTCAAGAGGAGAAACTGGCGAAAGAAAATGAGTCGATTCACTTAACTGTTTATTTTGTTATGAATCACAGGGAAGTATAGCTTAAGGCTGAATATACATTCGCTACACGTACTTGGTTCGCAATGCTAAGTACTTCAAGCCCTACTCCGAAGTTACAGGGCGAGTGGAAAGTGTTTATAGGGGGATGTAAACCTGAGACTCTTTGTCGTGAGGTAGTGTTGTATTTTTGCATGAAATGGAGTAATAAGCCCACAGGAGCGATTTTAAACAGTCAACTACCAGTCCACATGTTTTTTTGACAGATCGCGAAAACACAACACTACCTCATGCGGAATATTTTTTTGAAAATTTTCGGACTAAAAAATGTACCTATGATGTTAACGTCACATTTAGATGAAAAGCTTGATAAATGTTTGTAATATTTAACGCCACCATGTTACATGTTGACAATTTTTATTTCACTTACGGAAGTGGGTAATTTCAACAGCATTTCTCTACTTTTTCTGCTGTAAAAGCCAAACATAGTGTCCTACTCTTACTCGTTCGTTTCGCGTTCAAATAGCACATTATGTTTAGCTTTTAGAGTAGACACAACCAATACGATATTGCAATTACCAGTCTCCGATTGTACTAATATGTAAACATTAGTTTTGTCGAATATTTACTTTCGCACAGAGGTTTTGGCGGAGTTCGTCGAGAATGTATGGTGGCCGTTAACTTTCACGTTAAATTTTGCTTTGACAGGTAGGTAGGTATAATTCCTCTCTATTCACCCCATTCTGGGATAGCCTCGCTTTTTGTTCTAGGTAGGTAAGTACATACCTGGAGTGACGTCAGAGTGTGATGGTTTCCGAGTGACGGTCGCTGCAGGTGCATCGTAGTCTGTGAATTTGGTGCTCCTAGGCACCACTTTCACTTCCTTCTCCTTCCAGTCCTTCACCGACGGAATCGTTGGCAAGGATTCTGGCGGAAAAAATAACCCATTTTTTGGGGTGTCATGGCCAGAAAACTGGGGAAAGGCCTGGAGAATGTTCAAGAACATATCAGAGTAGCTAGACTCAGGTACGATGTCTCAACGACGGCAATCCTGGGTACTGATATGTTTTTTTTCGGAACTAATAAGGACGTCCTAACTGCGGAAATTTGGTCGATTTTGAAAACCTAAAGGGGCCCCTTAATAATAATAGCTGAGGGTTGGGGGGGGACAAGCCCAGCAACTAGACCGTTTCAAGAACTATCCATTGTGCTCAGCTGGCAGCACTACCAAATACCAGCTCCCCAGCCATCGAGTAAACGATGGGGACCTACAGTTTTTGGTGGGTTCCGAACCACCACAGCCTCGATATACATTTCACTTGACACGCTGAACATCAGAAGTGAATGCCGAGCAGAAAAACGTTTTGGTAGGATCGGGATCGAACCGGTGTGACCCGGCTCTCACTGCTCCTCAAAAGTCGACCATTTAGTCCACTCGGCTATCGAGGCCTTCCAGGGGCCCTTTACAGCGGGGACGAAAAACCCTGAACCTGTCACCAGTTTACCTCTCTCAGAATCGAACTCAGCGCGCTCCATGAGACTTGATCCTTTCGTGGCCCGGTCGACCACTGTCGAGAAAAGCTTGCAAAGTCTGGATACGTCTGACAATGGTTCCAGCGTGAGTTCTCCCGGTTTGTTTTGATCCTTTGATGACTTCGCGAAGGTAGTGCGTACTAGTAGAGACAGCGTGGCGTTCTGCACTTCCAGCCAGCCCTGAAAAATAAAAAATAAGTTGTGCTGGGAAATAGCTCTAGAGATCACACGATGACAGCAGGCACCCCTGTAAATGTAGCTTAGACTGTGGCATCCTGTATTTAGTACGGCAATTGCACCACCAATTCGTTCTCGCTTTGTCAAAAAAGCACTCGATCCTTTTTTAGTTAATCAAGCTAAAAAAGGTTTGGGTTAGGTAGGTATACCAGAAAATAAATCTGGAGCTCCTTGTGTTTTTATCCAAGATATTACTTATATATTAGGTACTATAACCATAACCCAATATCACTGTTCCAGGAAAACGAATTATTTGACTTTATTCTAACTTAGCAATATTGTATCTGCACGATGACAATACTTTACTTTATACTACGTATATAGAGACCGGTAACTGCAACACCACTTCTCTCTTAGTATTTTTACTAAATTAAGCAAAACATAGTGCCCTCCGGTCAGTCATCTGTTTTGGGAACACACATGACATATTTCGCAATAACTCGACCCGGTGGTGCCGAGTGGGGGTCGGAAATTCTATGAGAATTTGTTTGACCACATACCTAACTCGCTTGAGGAAGTCTTTATCCGAGTATGTAGAATACCCACTTGGCATGTTTTGTGAACTTCAAAAAACCAACCCATCTCGCAAATTCGAGTTTTCCCAGATATGCCGCTAATGGGGTATTTTATCCCATAATATGCACTATTACCCCTGAGAAAATGAACGAAATCGTAGGAGCCAATTTTGCTAAAAAAATAAAAAACCAGTTTTTTTTGAGGTTTTTTGTGGGGCAGAGGCTATCGGTTTTCACCAATGGAAAATCGGAGAAAGCTTATTCTGCATATTACTTTTTTACATCTGTGTACCAAATTTGAACCAAATTGGCCGGATGGTTTGGGCCCAGGCTCCCCGTACATACATACAAACACAAACAACGTGTTAAAAATGCTTTTTTCAGGGTCTGGCACCTCTGATCGACGCTTTGCAATGAAAAACTCAAAATCAATTAGTATAATATAAGTGGTACTGTCATGGGTACTGCTTTATAATATACAATTAAAATAAATAAATAAATAGACTGATTGGGACAGTACCCACCTGTTCATCACCATCGTGGATGGTAGGATTAAACGCAATCTGGAGATGCTTTAGGTCAGAAGCTGTGAGAGTCATGAGACGCAGAAGAGAGAGAATGAGGCGGGTGAGGGCGCTAAGGCGGCAGCGGGACATCGCCAGCTCATGCTCCAGTACCTCGAGCTCCGCTATCACGTTTTTCATCATTTCGTGAGTGTCTTCCAATACTTTGTAGAGAGCTCCTGTGGGCTTCGGGGTCAAGTCTTTCAAGCTGGCTAATACCTGAAAAATAAAATATACCTTAGGCTGGATCCCACCATACTTGGTTAAGAAGGTAGCACACCCCATGACGTCAAATGACTCTGAAATTTTCCTTTTATTTTATTTCCCTTATTAATTGTTCAGTCTAGCAATGGTTAAGACTAGAACAATCCTTTCGGTTACCTATCGAAAAACCAGAGGTCTCTACCATCACTGCATGACAGCTAAGCAATGATTTTTTTAAAAAGCCCCGCGCATTTTTTTTTTTCATCTAGAAAAATCATCGTGAAGGAACCAGTGATGCCAGAAATCTCTGTTTTTTGCAATTAGTAATGAAATAATACGCTAACGCACTATCAAAGTGAGAAAACGATAAGAGCATACGACTTCATATGAAATTTCTAATCTGATTCATGAGAAGTCTTATAACTGCCCGACATTTTAATAAAGAACTAACCCTTCCTTACGTACTCACCTTCTTCTGAATAGTTCTGTACTGAGTAGCTCGCTGCGCCAGCTGCTCTTGCTTCAGTCTTCTCCTTGTGATCAGCTCATAATGCCTCTCGACGTTTTCATAGTACGTCTGCATGGGTAGTGGGCCTCCATACGTCAGATTTAAGTCCCCTCCCTTCCGGAAATGATTACTGAGACGTCCTATTAGAGTACTTAGCACCAAAGCCAGGTCTTCCAATGTTTCTCCTTGTAGTCGATACCTTTGCGACGTTTTTGCCGCAACGATAGTAACCATTGACTCTGAATTTACAAAGCGAAGACCCACGGCATTTGCGGTTCCTTCACCTTGCGGAAAGAATAATTCATTCAAGGCACAGGTAGGTTTGTTTGTAGCTACGGTAAGTTTCACTGGAGAATCCTTTGCAGCAGGGGAAGAAACCATAGCTATTTCGAATGGTAACACACCCGACTGCTCCACTATACGAGGGGCTCCATTTGGCATGACATAGGACACCATTACTTTTATTTCAAGTCCTGATACCACTCCTTGACTTCCAACGTAAACTTTGGACACCACTGTTTCTGTGTCCACCACACTGGCCACCACTGAGCTAGCCTCGCTCGCAACAAGCGGTGGTTCGACCACGACGACGACTTGAACGTTATTAACCGGTGTTAACGTTTTTAATTCCACAGAAACGTTACAGATTATTTTATCTACTTCCACACAAACTTTCGAATCGACGTTTAATTTGACCGTTATTACATCATCTACATTCCCGCCAAGTTCAGTGTCAGTTATTTGTAACTGTAAACGCTTCAGCTCCTCTTCTGCCTCTACGACGTTGATATCTAGTTCAGCAGTTGGTGGGATCAGGTACAACGAAGGCATAGTTCCAAGATAGACACACTGCAGAAACCCAGATTCCGACAAAAGTACTATTAGCCCGTGAAGATGGGTTAAATCTACCACTGTGACACAAACGGGCAGAAAATCGAGCTTCGCGGACCACTTCATACGAGTTCCTTCGTAAATATTAATTCCTTGGAATTCTGTGCATACCAAAGACATAATCTGATTTGAAAATTTGTTTATGTAGCTAGAGAAGCAAAGCGGTTGATATTCGAACCTCTTCATCCAAGTGATTCTTCCGAGTTCGTTGAGATTGTAGAAATTTCTTTCGGTAAGGATGAAGATGTTGACTTCATCACCAACGGTTATACAGCTGATATCCAGCACGTATCCCCCTATGTTATGGGTCCAGCATGGCTTTAGTGGTTTTCGACTCGCTTGGGACAGTTCTTCATAAGTGTAACACGTCAAGTTCTGGTTGGCATCTTGAAATATGAAGGCATCAGTGGCGGCAATATACCTATAACAATCAAATCGAAACTTTAAATACCTACCTACCTTTGATCAAAAATAAAAGTGGTGCTAAAATGGGTTTTCACTGGCTTTTCTGAAGAAGGTTTTTAAATTATACCTGGGAGTATACTTACGCGTAGGTATATTTTTCTTCTGAAATAAAACTCAAGCATCTTCCATTGCGTAGGTATAATTTTCATAAGCTAACAGACTTACTTGAAAGGTCCCGGGAGCAGAAAATCAGGCAACTGAGCTTCAAAAGTGGCTGCTTCTTGTTCGAAGAACGAAAGAAGTCCGTCAAGTGATTGAACGCAGAGAAAATCACGTCCGCGAACGCGTCCGAACGGCCCTGTGACGAACGTGTGAGCTGCCCGCGTCAGTGTATGTTGGTAGATATGACGGAGAGACAGAAGGGTGTCACCTTCGCTGTCTACTTGATGTACGGAGTAAACTGCGACAGCTTTCGGGTGCAAAACAGCTAGCTGACGACTCAGTGAGCCCCTAAAACAAAAATAAATTGAGTATGTACAATGAAATAATGTAGGGAGATAGGTAGATACTACCTGTTTTAAGAAAAAGAAGAGCAAAGAAACAAGAGGAACAACTGCTAACTTTAAATTTGCCGCTATTTTTTAGGGCCCTTGCATGACGTAATATCGGGCCCAAATTACTCAATAAAAACATTGTTCGCTAAAAAAAATGGCGGCGGAGAGGGTTATGTATCGCAGACTGCGTCATAAATTAGTTCCATCGCGTATGCAAAGCTACAATTTTTCCAATAAACCGTGTAATTTCAAAGGCTACAGGTGCCCGCAAATGTGTATTGAAGGACATTTGTACTGCATTCGCCATATCTTGGAAGATGAGAAGGCGCCCTTCCAGCAATGCGCTTTCACTTACTCGTTCACAATGAAAAGATGTCCACAAGCAGCCTCAAAATGCGACTACGAGAGTTTTTGCCCTGAGCATTACATAAAAATGCAAAGGGCTCGGAATCGAGCGGGAAAAGCGCAGCCGCCCACATCGGTGGAAAAACTGCTGTCGAGTTTGGGTCATTTTGTAAAAGCGCCTGAGCAAAGTGGAGATGACAACGGTTTATCATTGGATGTCAGCAGTAAATCAGTGGATAGCAGCAGTACAAAAACACTGAACCCTTTTATTGATATTGATGCTAATGCTGTGAACAACTCACTTAGCAGTGTCCTCGACTACTGCAGCGAGTCTGACTCCGATGTTGACACTTCCGTCATCGCCCGAACAGGATGGTAAGAATATTCAATGTGTTCTGTAAATTAGCGATGCATTACGCAGGAGTACTAAACGGAATTCAACCCAAAAGTAAGCTTAGATGAAGCACCGATTTGGTTTTTAATGTGGCGTTATGTGCAGGCTACTGTTGTCTTTTTATATTCTCATTCCTCAGTGAATGGAGAGTGTTGAAAATTTAATAAAGAAACCATAATTTCCAGGTGTAAAGATGAAGATTCGAGCGATGCGGAAAGTATTGATTCAGCTGGTGAAGATATGTTCAAGTTCGCCACAGTCTTCACAGCCGAAGAAGCCCTGCAGCGAGCTAAGGAAAAAACGATGAAGCTTAGAACATTATACGCAGATCAACTGAAGCATCTCCAGCACGTTCTAAGAGAGCGAAGACGCGACTACCTCTCAGCTATTCAAAAAGAAAAAGAAAGCCTCTGTTCAATAGCTGAGCAAAGCACGAGCTCAGTGCGAGACCTCAAACTTGCGGAGAAAATCAAGGGGTACAATCACTATAGAAGATTTTATGGCGTGGAGGCCATACTCCGAAAAAAGATGAAGGACAAGAGGAAGGGACTGGCTGCTGATGCTCAGACCACTCGGCCCGGAGGAACGAAGTGTATATTCACCGAAGGAGGCGTCAAGTGCAATGTTCGGACTTTGCCCCATTCAAAATTTTGCCCTAAGCACATCCTCAATGACCCTTTCCAAGTTCTTTTCCGGCCCTGTGGCTTCGAGGCGGATGATAATATTTGCCGAGGTAGGTATACAAAATAATATAGGTCACTAATTGCGCCATTTGTAAACTGACTAACTGAGCTAGCTCGTTCACGCAAATTAGACAGACCCAGTGAGATTGCTCAGTTTTATAGATCACTTACAACCTCGTGAGTGTTTCGTCGACTAGTGTACGCGATTCTAGATGGATGGAAATGGATTGCAATTGCGATCCCGACTATCAGGCAAAAACTGACTTGTGCCAAACGTGGTCTATGGGCGGATCTAGGGTACTGTGAATTGTTCTTAATCTATACTGATTTCTTGTAGAGCCACTGCCCGGCATGGAGCCGTGCATTTACCACATGGGGATGGTCCCTGCCCAGATAAGTTACAACACAGCCCTGTCGTCTGAAGAGGAGGACGATGCCAAAGAAGATCCAAAACTGATCAAAACCGAGTCTTCTGAGGGCGGAATCAAATTAGAATCTCTACAAATTGCTGGTTCCTCTCACAACGGTAAAACTTTAACTTGCTGTGAAATATCCAAGAATTTAGGATAAGTCTAACCATCCTGTCATGGATAAGTATTATAGTTCTGGTGGAGCTAAAATACCTAGGGCTCTACCAGTGAACTGCACAAAAAACAGTTGGCTTTGGTTCAGTGCAGCACTAGCAGCGGGATGGAGTCCTCCTGCTGGGACTAGTATCCAGACCAATAATGACCCGAGCCGATGTGCAAGATCACTCGGTTACGTTACTACGGATTTTTACTTTTGTTTCAGTGTTGGTGGCAGGAGAGATAAAACTCGAAAATGGGGGTGTCGACATGAGCAGCATGGAATTGGTAGACGCAGAAGCTTTTGGGTTTGAAGAAGAAATCGTAGTTTGTGATGAGCTTGTCTAGTGTAGTCATATTTTATTTCATTATTATAGCGAGAGTTAAACATTTTACGTGGAATTTTTTCTACCACCCAGAGAGTCGTCATGTCATACCTGCTGACTTTCTGGTATCCCTAGGTAGGTACTTTGATAAATCAAATAAGACTAGACTTTCTAATCATAAGTAGTATGGAAATAAATAAAGGGTCCGACAACAGTCGCACTTAACTTTCTCGCCCAGAATGATTTTTTTTTTTTGGGTTTTTTGAGATTTTTTTGCGGGCGTAATTTTTAAGCAATCGGAAATCGGTTGAAAATGACCCACGAGCATCTATCTGAGATCACTCATACCAAATCTCACGTCTTTCATTTTATTACTGTAGTCCCAAATGCGTTCCGACCATTCAAAAACGTGGTTTCTCATTCTCAACTCATTTTCGACACTTTTTTGACAAAAACGGCCGTAATTTTGAAGATAACAAAATTCTGTTCGACAGATGTTTAAGTTACATGGTTCTACACAAATTTACCAAATTTCATGACAATCGGTCAATAAATGTGAATGGCGCCGAAACGATCGAACTTTGGTCCAGAACGGCCGTAGTTTTCAACCAATTCAATTTTAGCTGAAAATGACCTCGAAGCATCTATTTGTCAACACACATACCAATTTTCAGTGTTATAGATTGAAAAGTGTACCGTCGGCGCTTGTCTAACTAACCAAAAACACGATTTTTGAATTATTTTGGCGGTTTTTTGACAACAGCGGCCGCAATTTTTGACCAATCAAAAAATCCTTGAAAATGTGTCTCGGCAGTAATTTTAGACAGGTCCATACCAAATTTCATCAAAATCGGATGAACGGTATAGGCGCTAGAGCACTGCACGGACTGACGGACGGATGGACGGACGGACAGACTTTTTCCAGAAACCACTTTTTTGGACTCAGGGGACCCCCAGGATCATGGGAAACCCAAAATCTCAATTTCGAAATTTTGCACGAAAACAATACTTTCTCGCCATATATGGCTAGCGAGAAAGTAAAAACAATTTTGGTGCCTGTGCCACCGCAGTTTTCATTATGTACCTAACGCTCTCCCACATTTACGACGCGTTGTTCTTGTGTGTTCAGCATTATGCTTCTCGTTGCTAGGGACATGCTCAGCCTAGCGTGACCAATAGGCAGAGGATTCAAAAGGCAACAGTGACTTTGCTACTCGGCTTGTAAAGATGTTTAAAGATGACAGCCATCCGTTTTGAAGATATAAGAAAGATCAATAATAAATAGGTAGGTACAACTACTACCACCACCTAAAATTTATTTTACTAACCTTAGCAACCCAGTGCATGGTGCAGTTTCAGTGCATATTTATCAGTGAAGACTCACGATACGAGGGATGCCAATCCCATCTGTAGCACCGGAGACGTGAAGAGGGTTTCGTACATCAAATCAGAAGGTTTGTAAGGAGAAGGTTCTTTAACTGCCGGCGAGTAAACCCGCAAATATCCGTCATGGCTTCCGAGGAATATACAAGGGTGGCAATTCACGGATTCAATCAACAACGAATGACTGTCAAACGCATCAGGAACATTTAAATCTACAGACCAAAACTCACGGGCTTTAAATAATGACATTTTTTCTTTTACAAAATTTTTGTTTATCTACTAAAGAATGAAGGTCACGTGGTGTAATTTGACAAGCAGGCACACCAACAAAAGTTACCCTACTATTATTTCATTCTGAAAAAGTAAGATTTTCACTTAAACTCCAAAAAACAGAACAAATAGTTATTCTTTATGTTAGTTATTATGGTAGTTTGTTCTAAAAGCATTTTAATTTCTTATTGTTATAAAGAAACTTGATAAAAGAGCTCCAAAAAAAAACATTTTATTGCCAAGTGATAAAACTAGAGGATGTGAAAGGGTCTGAAAAACCTTCTAGACAGCAACAAAAACTACAGTAAATTACAAAAATCCATTATAACCTTTTTTGATAAATAAAATGAAAACTTTCCATAAAGGTTATTTTATATTTGAAAATGGCGCTTAAATTTTTAGGGCCCTATATCGATACTTGGCGGCGATCCTACAGCAGACGACGCAAAATATCAACAACAACCTTTTAGTTTACGCTTTCCACGAAAATGACACGTAAACCGCGATTTTATTACAAACGTAGAAACGCATCAATTATATGCACTGAAAATATAAGAAAATGAAACTGGTGCACAAAAACATTGAAAAGGATGGAGGCGGGTAAGAAACGAACAATTTAATTTTGTCAGTTGGGCAGAAATAAATTTACCTAACCTATTTTCATGAGGGAAGAATGCAAGAATGTAAATTAGCCCAAGCGTTACAAGCGTTGTATCTGCTTACTTCTTTCACGCTGGTTAATTTTTTTGACACAGTAGTGTAAATTATCTATGCTAGGGCTCAAATCTCGGTAGTAATGAGCCACCCAACTGAAAAAAAGAGATTACCTACTTATGATGGCAAAATAAAAAAAACGTGTGGGGACCAAAAAGTGAACAATAATCTTTTTTTCTAGAAGCGTCACCCTTATCCCCGAAGAGGCAGAGGATATGTGGCATGCTTACAATCTTATTAGTGAAGGTGACTACGTCAGGGCCTCTACAATCCGAAAGGTAAGCTGCTTTAAAAACAAGTATTAAAAAAATAAAAACTCTGCAGGATCAGCTCCTGTAGGGTTGGTAAAGGCCAACCTTGTTCAACTCGCAATTCACTTGGTTTACTGTTGGGGGAATTCGTCATTCAAAATGTTTCAAAACTCCTTTGGTAGACGTGGGCATGTGATGTTATATCCTATTGGGGACGAGGCCCTAACATGAATTTATTTTAGGTGCAAACAGAATCCTCAACAGGGTCATCGAGTAGTTCGAGGGTCCGCACGACACTCCGCATCTGCGTGGAGGCGATTGACTTCGACACGCAGGCCTGCATGCTGCGTCTCAAAGGTCGAAATACAGAGGAAAACCAGTATGTCAAGGTAGGATGTCAAATCATCCACCCGTAAATAAATTACATGTATTATCTAATATGTATGTTGGTTGGGAGTGGAAATCAAAGTGGGCTTTATGAAATCGTCCCAATTTCTACGCCCTCTACTAGTACAACGGGATACTAACCGGTCTGTGTTATTTGCTCTTTAAAATTAGATGGGGGCCTATCACACCCTGGACTTGGAGGTGAACCGGAAGTTTGTGCTTGTCAAGCAAGAGTGGGACTCTATCACCTTAGACCGCATTGAACAGGTATACTCAGTCTACCAAAACGTGCGTTTATTATAGAACAAAAAGGAGTTGCAACAAATTGTTTTAAGTAGTCACTGATGGCAATTGTTCTATTTTTATGTGAGGCGTGCGATCCAACCCAAAATGCAGATCTGGCAGCTGTGATTATGCAGGAAGGTTTGGCCCATGTGTGTCTGGTCACAGCTAGTATGACTCTCGTCCGGTGCAAAATTGATACAGCTATCCCGAGGAAACGCCGGGGGCACGCCCAGCAACACGAAAAGGTAGAGTAGCTATGAACATGGTAAAAAAGAGAAGGCTGCGACGTCAGCTTTGACTCTTCGTGAGGTTGCCCTTTCAATCGACTGGGCTGTCAAGTACTACCAACTCCCTCTTTTTTTAGGGCCCTAAAAAGTGGTCGTATTTCGGTTCTAGGGCCTTGCCAAGTTCTTTGAGAATGTGATGCAAGCTATCCTGCGTCATGTGAATTTTGCTGTGGTGAAGGCCGTGCTGATCGCCAGCCCTGGCTTCGTGAAGGATCAGTTTTACTCATATCTCATGGAGCAGGCTGTGAAAACGGACAATAAACTACTTCTAGAGAACAAAAGCAAATTCATTCTCACTCATGCGTCCAGTGGATTCAAGCATTCCCTCAAAGGTATGGCAGTTAGTTGAGGCGCTGGATTCAGTCTCAGTTTTTAAAAATTATTATAAGTTCTAAGAAGTCTTTTGATATCTCTGAGTCGTGGAAATCATAGCTAGTATTATTGAAACCTGGACAGACACCTCCGAAGTTTCTTGACTATGGTAGCTCCTAGCTGTGTAGCTGGTAGAGGAGGAGGGGGTGAGTTAGACCGTAGTTGGCTGGGGACTGAGCTTTCCTGCTGAGCAACACCTTATATAGGCAGTTGCAACAACTTTACTCAGTGGTGATAGCTGATCCCTTCATAGATCCAAATTTCAACAGTTTTTGTTTTCAGAGGTTTTATCTGACCCTGCGGTACTGGCTCGTTTAGCGGACACAAAGGCTGGCGAGGAGGTCCGTGTTTTGGAAGCGTTCCACACTATGCTGGGGAACGAGCCGGCGCGTGCTTACTACGGCCTCAAGCATGTTGAACGCGCTGCTGAGGCTCAAGCCGTCGAAGTTTTGCTTCTGTCTGACAACTTATTCAGGTATTTAGTTTGAGTAACTGCTGGAAATAGGTGTTTTTAGATGACAACACTAAGATAAAGGTGTTGGTATACATTTTAATAAACTCAAAACAAGAAATTCTCCAGTTTTCCCCTTCTGGTTATTAATGTTGAATCCGATTTTTAGGATCCAGGATGTAAATGAGAGGAAGCGGTACGTGCGGCTTGCAGACAACGTCAGGGAATCAGGCGGCGACGTCAAAATCTTCTCAAGCCTCCACGTTTCAGGGGAGCGTGAGTACAAATAATAAATAAATAATAAATAGTGTCCTCACAAAAACGCCATTAATACGCTTTACACAATCGTCAAACAGTGGCAGCAATTTTTTTCTTCCCGTGTTTTGAGGAAACTGTTGGATGTTTAATGTTATAAAATGTAATGTCTTTTTAACGTCCGTAAGTTTGGAAAAAATTTTATTGACAAAAATCACTCAGTTTCTGACGTTAAAAAGACATATTATATTTCAGAACGCATAAATATCTTCCTCAAAATATAGTCGAAAAAAACTAACAGGATTGTGTGGTGACCCTTAAGAAAAGTGAACAAGCCATTATTGCGCCTACAGTCTCAGGTAGTTTTGTACCTGGCGTGTCTCAAGAAACAATTGCCGTAATTGTTGCAGAGCTATCTCAGCTGACTGGAGTTGCCGCCCTACTTCGATTCCCCATGCCTGAAATTGAGGATGAGGACGAAGAGGAAGGCAACACAGACGAAGAAGACAAAGGATGACCTTCACTACCTCCGACACTATACCTACCATTGCGTTTTTTAAAGAGGGTGATCTACCTTGTGACGTCAACAGTATGTCGGTGACGAGCAGAAAATTAACGAAGAAATTTTATGCTCCTCCTTGGTAGTTTTACCCTCCTCATTTCTAAAATTTTCGAACTGAGGCCAAGACTTTTCGATGTTACTATTTTACCGACTTTTAAAAATTCTGTTCTTATGCTTATTTCAAATGGTTTGAACTTTGAAGATACGATATGGGTATAATGCCGGGTAAAAGGGTTACTTCTTTGTGAAATTTTAACTAGATGGAAAGGGGTCAGCAGATATTTCTTCTGAGAGCCATTCAGCAGACCTGTAAATGGAATAGGTAGGTTGGCAAATTCTTCAACTTGAAATTAGTGATGCCTGTGAAGTGTTGTGACTTTTTTCAAATACTCGTATGAACAGAAAGAGCTGGAACATCGACCTTCTTAAAAATAATAATTATTTTATTGATTATTTCAATAAAACCCTTCCAAATTGAAACTTAAATATTTTGGTTTTTAATAATTATTTGTTCTGATTGTACTTATTGAGATTGTAACCTTACAGATGTACTACAATTATTTATTTTATATCAAGGATAAGTACGTACTTTATTATACAAGCTGTTGGATGCTGATTCTGTTGTCATTTATCAGGGAGTGTAAGTAATCCATAATCTGTTGAAGGCCATACTGAGTGAGGAAAAAATACAAGAAACACTCAGAGCAGTGACTAAACTTAATTATTACACTACCTTCTGATAAAATTTCAAGGGAAATTTTGGGTATTTGTTTCTTCTTAGGTACAGATGTATCTTTTTAACATCATAAAACGTTTAGGCACTACGGAGCAATTTATAAACATTATTTTTTGACTTTTGGCAGAAATCACTCGAATATTAAATTCAAAGTATCTGATGATCCAGTTATTATTTTAGAACAAAAAAAAATATTCAATAGTTTCCCGCTCAACAGTTCTCTCGCCTCAACATACGGAAATGTAAAAGTTTCAAATTCCACGAGCCATTTATTGGAATAAAAACTTAGGCCGAAACATCGGCGGCCTGCGCGTCCTTTTGCTTCTCCTTGGCGTCGATGAGGCGGCGTTTTTTGCGTAGTAGCCAAATCTCTTTAGCGTCAGATTTGCGGGTCTGTACCATGCTCTTATACAGGTTCTGATGCTTGCGGCTGACCATCTTCTCACGCAAGTTTCGCTCCTGCCTTGCAGAGCGCCGCGTTTCCCTAGCATCAGGGCGGGTCACTGCGCCGGCGGTCACCGTCATACCCTTCATCTGGAAGTAACCAATAATATATTAGGGAAGGGTACGAGAGAAATTACCTTGCCTTGTCGGGATCTTTTCCTTTTGGTAATCAATTCAGTTGTATAATGTTTTTTCATATCATCAGAAACTACATAGTTCTTGAAGTTAGGAACAGCTTATTATTGTAGCGATTTAACTGACAAAATCAGACTTTTAGGAATACTAATTCCTGCATCAGGGAGGCTCCTGAGAACGACAATACCTATAGCAGATAGCATAGCAGAGGGTTGGGGGGACAAGCCCAACAACTAGACCGTTTTCAAGAACTATCCATTGTGCTCAGCTGGCAGCACTACCAAATACCAGCTCCCCAGCCATCGAATAAACGATGGGGACCTACAGTTTTAGATGGGTTCCGAACCACCACAGCCTCGATATACATTTCACTTGACATACTGAACATATCAGAGGTGAATGCCGAGCAGAAAAACTTTTAGGTAGGATCGGGATCGAACCGGTGTGACCCGGCTCTCACTGCTCCTCAAAAGTTGACCGTTTAGTCCACTCGGCTATCGAGGCCGTCACGACAATACCTACGATAACAGATTCCACAGATAACTGGTGTTCTCACACGGGATCCGGACGTTTCGGCGCCGCCGGTTTGGCGCCACCGATTTGGCGCCGGCCGATTGGGCGCCAGGACTATTTGGCGCCGGACAACTGGGCGCCAGGACTATTTGGCGCCGGGACAATTGGGCGCCGACCAATTGGGCGCCGGGACATTTGGGCGCCACAGCTATTTATCCCCAATTAAATTAAATGAAATTTTTATTTAACAAATATTTATTATTTATTTATTAACAATGAATGACATTAAACAAATTCCCCAAGCCTATAGTAGGCGGCGCGTGGATCATATTTATATTAAGGGCATCTACCTACGCAGTCTTTTCGTTTTTTACTTTTTCGCTAGCCGTATGGCGAAAATGTATTCACTCATGAGTCATCATCATGTTTATCTGGTTCATCACCTACCTATTAAGCTAAACACCTCCACACTTTAATTGCCAAACGAGGAGTGACGGCGAAAATGGACTAAAATTTACTTCTCTCATGCACATCATAAAATTATTAAAATGTACTTTGCTAGGGATGAAAGATACCAATAAAGGTCTTTTGGGAATTTTCTCCAAGTCCTACCTCGCTAGGCAGGCCCCAATTAAGGATGAGGAGTTAAGTAAAAATAATAGGGGCCTCTATTTGCATCATGCCCCCCCCCCCCCCCCAATGGAAGAGATGCGAACTTTCCCTGCAGACGGCCGAAAAAGTAGCAACTGATTTAAATTCCCTTTGGCTACTATTAACCTGTGGCGCCGCATTGTCCCGGCGCCAAATCGGACAGCGCCCAGTTGTCCTGGCGCCAAATCGGACGGCGCCCAATTGTCTTGGCGCCGAATGGTCCTGGCGCCAAAACGGCCGGCGCCAAAACGGCCGGCGCCAAACTGGTGGCGCCAAAACGGCGGCGCCCAATTGTCCCGGACCCTTCTCACACATTGAGAATTTCTCCGATGCAACAATAGTCTCACCTTGGAGTCTCCCTCTTCTTCTTCTTTCGCCTCTTCTTCGACTTCCTCATCCTCCTCCCGTTCTCCGTCGTCCTCACCGTCTTTCTTCTCCCCAGTCGCTTCGGTGTCCTCCTCCGTTTGGACGTAGCGTTCTACGTCAGGCGTCTCCTCAGGTGGTTGGTATACTCTCGTTCGGTCTGCCACTACGAAGGGAGAGAGGTGGGGGGGAAGGATGGCACCCATCAAATATTTGTCCACGGGGAGCAACTCGCAAGCGTTGACACTGTCAAACACCCACTGGGGCTGGACGTAGTACCTGAAATCGGACAATGGTTACCCCTAAGTACTGTCGGATTATTTTCAGTCATCGATGGCACATTCAACAGCTTTGTAAGTAGACGATCTGAATAGATACAGACTGAATCGAGCTAATATGAGCCAAGGAGTGACTCAATACAAGGGGCAAATGGGCTCCGAATTATTTTTTTAATCGGAATTTTTAGCTCACCTGGACAGGTACTGCGTAGGTACATTCGGGCGGTCCACAATCTGATGGGTGATGGTCTCATCAGCCTCATCAAATGTAGCTCCCACGAAGAAAGATTTGTCCCAGCTGACGGAGGCGCCCAAGCACCGGAGTACGAATACCAGAGGTTCCCGAGGAACCTCACGGTTCAAAAACACTTTTAGGCCCTGAAAAAGGGTTTTCTGCTTCTGGGCCTTCAGGATTTCCGCTTTCTTCTGCTCAAAATCCGCATCATCTTCAGCCGCCTAGAATCAAATGTCAGACAGAAAATGTGATTAGGTGCTAAGAGAACGAGAGTACTCCAACTTTAAATGGGTTTCAGGTACTGAAAAAAATAGACAGTGTCGCGACACTGTGCTTCTGAGTGGCCGAGCGGTCATGGGATTCCGACTGGTGTCCCGAGAGGTCTGGGTTTGAATCCCGGCGTAAGTAAAATTTTCTGCTTACAGCAGATACAAACTGCCACTGCAACCGGTTAAATTACCATGATCTGAAGCAGTGGACAATTTAATAAATCTTGTCATAATTAGCCTTGCCACCTCTGTACTGAATGGAAAACCATACTTACAACAGGAAATTGGTCAATGTCGGGATCTTGAACAGACTGGCCAGCAGTGGAGACAAGAGGGATGTTGAGAGCACTTATCCTCTCCGATACAAAACTCTGCTCGTCCACCAGTTGGCGATCATTGACGTCAGTCCCGTAGCCAGCCAGGCGCGGGGGGTAGACCAGGTTTAGTGCGTGGTAAAGTTGGAAGTTGACGAAGCCCAGAAGAACCGAATACAGCTCTACAAACGTTGACATTATTCTGAAATCTACTTCTTCTGTGCTTAGCGGCTGCGAAAGAATAGACAACTTTTAAGTACTAAGGAGAATAGACACAAGCGAAAGACTAGTTGTAACTCTACGGACGTCCAAGTTAATTATTACACAGTTCTGGGCCACAACGGCCAGCCAAGTTTACTTTCGGGATTGATTGTAACCAATCTGTCAGATAAAAAGCTTTCGTTAGGGTTAGGCAAATGATGATACTCTTCTGTTACCCATTCAGTTACTTTGCTAGCACATTATCGAGGAATGTTCCCAGCCTTCCTAGCAACTGGGTATTTTTACTTACTTGGAAAGAGAAGTGATGTGGTACAATCCACGTAATCGTCTGCCCCATCAACTCCACTTGGTAGTAGTAACCTTTTATAGAGACGAACACCTTTCTTAAAGCCTTCGCCTGAATGCAGGCGTGCAAGAACTCAACTGTGAGCCTGCGGCAGAGGGCTGACTGATCCCTAGGGACGTGTTTCAAGGAAGGAAACGTGCTGAATAGGAAGCAAAGAGTGAGACAATCGTCCAAATCCCGCAGAGCGTCCACAAAGGTGGGATACCTCTCCTTGATAATGTGATCTAGAGTTAGAGTCGGGTGTAAGCTTAGCTGTTTTCGCATTTCCTGAAAATCTTTTAACCCATAAGCTCGACCCATCTTCTTGCTGAAAACTTTGATGTCGCGCAACTTCCATATCAGCGGTTCGTGGGACAGAAACTGAATGTCCTTCTTGGAGTATAAAGTTTGAACTGTCGTTTTCCCTTTTTGGGCCCTCTTTCTATTTTTAGGCTCACGAGGGTAAATTCCTTTTAGAATGCAGAGTTTACGGAAGTATTTCAGGGACAACTGTAGATACTTCAAGGATGATTTTCGGGTCATATATTGGGAGCCCTCTCCGGATTCATACTGAAACAAAATCACAGCCGCATTTGAATCGCCTTGCAACAAAATACTTAGGTTTATCATCACTTGCCGTAAAGTGGCAATAAGTACATCTAGAATTTCTTGTTTTGCGATATTATCAAACACTATTGGACTGAGATACTGTGGTGCACCAAGTGGCTGAGGAGTAACCAAGCCTAGCATCTCACAGCCCAGCGGAATCCCGAAATGCCGAATCTTCTCCCAGAGACTTGTTTTGGGCAGATGTACGGCTTTTGGGTTTGGCGCGCTATCTCGCACATAGACCGTTTATGCACGACGTGGAGCAGTGCATTTTCGCTGGCAACAGAAATAATAATATTTCTCTTCACTATTATTTCTTTTTCGTCGAATATTTAATACATGTCCCCTGTAAAATGTTTTAATACTCTTTTCACTATTTTAAGGTGTTTCTACAGGGCGGCAAGAGAAAAATAAGCGAATTATTCAGGAAAACGATAAAATAATCCAGTAATGGAGATTAATAAATTTTGTAAATTCCTCACAGGCAGGCTATTGACTCTATTACGTTGGGATCTTTTTAGGACTACTACGTGACACCCCGAGAACCGATTGTAAGTGATTTTTAGCCAATCCGGCACCGGACCCAAAATCCGGACATGGAGCTAAAAAAACTGAATAAATTCCTCACGGGCAGGCTATTGACTCTATTACGTTGGGTTCTTTTTAGAACCACTATGTGACACCCCGAGAACCGATTGTGACTGATTTTTGGCCAATCCGGCACCGGACCCAAAATCCGGACATGCTGCTGAAAAGGCTTCATAAATTCCTCACGGGCAGGCTATTGACTCTATTACGTTGGGATTTTTTTACAACTACTATGTGACACCCCGAGAACCGATTTGGACTGATATTTTGCCAATCCGGCACCGGACCCAAAATCCGGACATGGAGCTAAAAAAAACTGAATAAATTCCTCACGGGCAGGCTTTTGACTCAATTACGTTGGGATCTTTTTAGGACTACTATGTGACACCCCGAGAACCGATTGTGACTGATTTTTGGCCAATCCGGCACCGGACCCAAAATCCGGACATGCTGCTGAAAAGGCTTCATAAATTCCTCACGGGCAGGCTATTGACTCTATTACGTTGGGATTTTTTTACAACTACTATGTGACACCCCGAGAACCGATTGTGACTGATTTTTGGCCAATCCGGCACCGGACCCAAAATCCGGACATGGAGCTAAAAAAAACTGAATAAATTCCTCACGGGCAGGCTTTTGACTCAATTACGTTGGGATCTTTTTAGGACTACTATGTGACACCCCGAGAACCGATTGTGACTGATTTTTGGCCAATCCGGCACCGGACCCAAAATCCGGACATGGAGCTAAAAAAAACTGAATAAATTCCTCACGGGCAGGCTTTTGACTCAATTACGTTGGGATCTTTCTAGGACTACTATGTGACACCCTGAGAACCGATTGGGACTGATTTTTGCCCAATCTGGCACCGGACCCAAAATCCGGACATGGAGCAAAAAAAAACTGAATAAATTCCTCACGGGCAGGCTTTTGACTCAATTACGTTGGGATCTTTTTAGGACTACTATGTGACACCCCGAGAACCGATTGTGACTGATTTTTGGCCAATCCGGCACCGGACCCAAAATCCGGACATGCTGCTGAAAATTCTTCATAAATTCCTCACGGGCAGGCTATTGACCCTATTACGTTGGGATCTTTTTAGAACTACTATGTGACACCCCGAGAACTGATTGTGACTGATTTTTGGCCAATCCGGCACTTAACTTAACTTAATGTTGTTGCACTACTGCTTATATAGCTTAAGAGAAATAATGTTGGTCCTCCATTCTGTATCTGGGTATCTGGGTGGGACACAACATCGGTATCTTGCAGAATAGTCAAACATCGAACTTTCAAGACATGGGGGTGGAAAACAGAAGGAAGTTGAGATTTGATCCCCATTCCAACCACCTTTCCTGTTCCTCCAGAGGATCCTCATACACCTCGTCAGCTGTCTCCCTGACAGTCTAGTTGCTAGTCTTGTCCCCCACCCCTCTACTAGCCAACCTACATAGTTTGAATACTCAGCAATATAAGAAAAATGGGAAAATGACAGGTGACGATGTGCTTATTATTAGTCAAAGGGGTAAGTTCACTCGTACGTCATCACTACGGACCTAACTTGAAATCGTGATCTGAGTAGCAGTGTACATATATTGTTTATTTGTTTGATCAGTAGGTAATGCTTCTTTTATGAGTGTTATGAAGTTTTGAAGTAATTAACCATCATATTATCTCTTCATTCTTCAGAAAAAGTCAGGTAATAAACAAATTCTTGTAACATAAAAGTAATATCGGCGGTAAAACTTTATTGGCGGGAATCTAGTACCACGCCATTTGACGCCATGTTTCAGAAGTGACCACGTGACTGAATTCCGCGCAATTCCCAATCACTTTAAAAATGTTATTACACACATTATAATTCGATATTTATCCATAGAATGAAGAGGCATGGTTAATATTGTCTCAAAGAATTCATGACATTGATAAAAGAGGCAACATTGACAATAACTTTAAAAAAAACACTGCTGTTCAATTCGAGATTTGAACTTGGGTCGGTAGTAAACTCGTACGAAGGTACCCCCATACCTGACTACAACAACGTTGTCAGCCGTCATATTTCAGGGTAGGCTATATTCTTTCACTACAACAAGGGGAGTCATTTCAGCCCCAAAATTAAAATAATTGAGAAATAGGGGTGGAAAAGAAGGTAGAAAACGCAGAGTAGGCTAAAGTATAGTCACTGCAGCATACCAAAATTACCAGCTACACATTTTTTTCTCGCAACCCCCTCACTCAAATACTGATAGCCGTTGCAACGCCATCAGCTCTTCTGCTTCTGCTTCAGGATCTCAAATATTTCTTTTCAAAATTCTAAAGGCGATTAGGTCGTCTATCGCAATGTCAGGATTTTTGGCTTTTATTTCGGCATAATTTAATTTTTTGGTAGCAGTGCCTGTTGCTAGGCAACCCGGAAACGCCTGGCCGTTGTGTTTTTACTTTCTCGCTAGCCATATATGGTGAGAAAGTATTGTTTTCGTGCAAAATTTCGAAATTCAGATTTTGGGTCTCCCATGATCCTGGGGGTCCCCTGAGTCCAAAAAAGTGGTTTCTGGAAAAATTCTGTCCGTCCGTCAGATAGTCAGATAGTCAGTCCGTCCGTCCGTGCAGTTCTCTAGAGCCTATACCGTTCACCCGATTTTGATGAAATTTGGCATGGACCTGTCTAATATCACTGCCGAGGGGCATTTCTAAGGAATCCTTCATTGGTCAAAAATTGCGGCCACTATTGTCCGCGGCACCGGACCAAAAATCCGGACATGGAGCTAAAAAAACTGAATAAATTCCTCACGGGCAGGCTATTGACTCTATTTCGTTGGGATCTTTTTACAACTACTATGTGACACCCCGACAACCGATTGTGACTAATTTTTCGCCAATCCGGCTCCGGACCCAAAATCCGGACATGGAGCTAAAAAAAACTGAATAAATTCCTCACGGGCAGGCTATTGACTCTATTTCGTTGGGATCTTTTTAGAACTACTATGTGACACCCCGACAACGGATTGTGAGTGATTTTTGGCCAATCCGGCACCGGACCCAAAATCCGGACATGGAGCTAAAAAAACTGAATAAATTCCTCACGGGCAGGCTATTGACTCTATTACGTTGGAATCTTTTTAGAACTACTATGTGACACACCGACAACCGACCTACCGATGGTAGTGTAAGCAGAAAGCATACCCGGGAAAATGACACGTGACGATTTGCTTATTATTAGTCAAAGGGGTAAGTGCGTACGTCATCACTACGGACCTAACATGAAATCGTGATCTGAGTACCCCCCCCCCCCCCCCGAATGATTTCAAAAACCCCCATGACCACTTTTTGGATACCTACGGGCCTGGTATTAAGGTACCTAATGTAAGTATCTGGAGACGCTTTTTGAGCAATTTTGGATAACTCAAAAAATATTTTACCTATGGTTACAAAAAATAAAAAAATCGCTTTTCTCGGCTGCAGTACCTATAGGTAGGTATAGTGAGGGACCGGAGGCTCATTTGTAGGTGAGGCAAAAACTTATAGGTATCTTTGGCACTGTTCCAATGAGGGTGAATTCCGCCTAGAGAAGCACTGTAGCTATGTAACCTGACCGCTGACTACCTCATGATGTTCGATCTGTGGTAGGTCTACTTGTTGAACGGGTCAAGTCCATTATCAATAATTCATTTTCACTCATTCATTCTATAATACTCTTTACTCTTTCAATGAAATTTATTTCAACTGAAACTGTGGCCTCGCAGTGGTCTAACTAAGATCACTAGAGTAGCATACGTGAGGTCTTAAGTTCGAATTCCGGCACTAGCAATTTTCTGCTGCAGAAGCATGGACCAAACATTCATTCGGCTCCGGCCACCACAAACGTGATTTAAGTAACATCTGTATGTTTGGGTCAACGGTATGGGCTGTGTGGACCATACAACAGGTTCGTGGGCTATTAACTTTGTTTTATATTATTCAAATTAAATAAATACCTATATATATTTTTTGTTTTAAATGTGTGATTGCTGTAATCTCGCCTCAACTGGGTAAGGAAGGACATCATGAGAAGTAAGTAAGTTACCTACATGACATCGTACCATAGTTACGACCTCCTAGCTGTAACTACTGCAGTCCTATGAAGGCATAGCCGTATCGACGGGGGGGTTAACCCCCCCATGAATAGAAAATGAACATGGTAATGCCAACGTGAAGCAAAAAAAAAATAGGCTAACCCCCCCCCAATGACCGCTTTCTGGATCCGGGCCTGTATGTAGGGGCAGTGATTTGGTACTGTTAACTACATCGCTGTAGGCAGGTACGCAGGAACATGTACCTACAGCAGTTGTAGGTAAAATTGGAGGCTAGAGGTACGATAGACTATGTACAATTTTGAAAGGATTTGACAATGTACTATGGCAAAATACAATACGTAGGTTACCTATTCCAGTAATCCTGTAAACCACCCACCTATGTTACCTTGTTATGTGAGGGAGCGCATATGGTGCGTTTTAAACGGGAGCCCTATGTATGTAGGTACCTACTAGGTACCTACCTATAGCTGTTGCTCCATGTCCGGATGTTGGGTCCGGTGCCGGATTGGCCAAAATCAGTCCCAATCGGTTCTCAGGGTGTCACGTAGTAGTCCTAAAAAGATCCCAAAGTAATTGAGTCAATAGCCTGCCCGTGAGGAATTTATTCAGTTTTTTTAGCTCCATGTCCGGATTTTGGGTCCGGTGCCGGATTGGCCAAAGATCAGTCACAATCGGTTCTCGGGGTGTCACGTAGTAGTCCTAAAAAGATCCCAACGTAATTGAGTCAATATCCTGCCCGTGAGGAATTTATTAAGAATTTTAAGCTCCATGTCCGGATTTTGGGTCCGGTGCCGGATTGGCCAAAAATCAGACACAATCGGTTCTCGGGGTGTCACATAGTGGTTCTAAAAAGAACCCAACGTAATAGAGTCAATAGCCTGCCCGTGAGGAATTTATTTAATTTTTTTAGCTCCATGTCCGGATTTTGGGTCCGGTGCCGGATTGGCCAAAAATCAGTCACAATCGGTTCTCGGGGTGTCGCATACTAGTCCTAAAAAGATCTCAACGTAATAGAGTCAATACCCTGCCCGTGAGGAATTTATTAAGAATTTTAAGCTCCATGTCCGGATTTTGGGTCCGGTGCCGGATTGGCCAAAAATCAGTCACAATCGGTTCTCGGGGTGTCACATAGTAGTCCTAAAAAGATCCCAACGTAATTGAGTCAATAGCCTGCCCGTGAGGAATTTATTCAGTTTTTTTAGCTCCATGTCCGGATGTTGGGTCCGGTGCCGGATTGGCCAAAAATCAGTCCCAATCGGTTCTCAGGGAGTCACATAGTAGTCCTAAAAAGATCCCAAGGTAATAGAGTTAATAGCCTGCCCGTGAGGAATTTATTCAGTTTTTTTAGCTCCATGTCCGGATTTTGGGTCCGGTGCCGGATTGGCCAAAAATCAGTCACAATCGGTTCTCGGGGTGTCACATAGTAGTCCTAAAAAGATCCCAACGTAATTGAGTCAATAGCCTGCCCGTGAGGAATTTATTCAGTTTTTTTAGCTCCATGTCCGGATGTTGGGTCCGGTGCCGGATTGGCCAAAATCAGTCCCAATCGGTTCTCAGGGTGTCACATAGTAGTCCTCAAAAGATCCCAAGGTAATAGAGTTAATAGCCTGCCCGTGAGGAATTTATTCAGTTTTTTTAGCTCCATGTCCGGATTTTGGGTCCGGTGCCGGATTGGCCAAAAATCAGTCACAATCGGTTCTCGGGGTGTCACATAGTAGTCCTAAAAAGATCCCAACGTAATTGAGTCAAAAGCCTGCCCGTGAGGAATTTATTCAGTTTTTTTAGCTCCATGTCCGGATGTTGGGTCCGGTGCCGGATTGGCCAAAATCAGTCCCAATCGGTTCTCAGGGTGTCACGTAGTAGTCCTAAAAAGATCCCAACGTAATTGAGTCAATAGCCTGCCCGTGAGGAATTTATTCAGTTTTTTTAGCTCCATGTCCGGATGTTGGGTCCGGTGCCGGATTGGCCAAAATCAGTCCCAATCGGTTCTCGGGGTGTCGCATACTAGTCCTAAAAAGATCTCAACGTAATAGAGTCAATACCCTGCCCGTGAGGAATTTATTAAGAATTTTAAGCTCCATGTCCGGATTTTGGGTCCGGTGCCGGATTGGCCAAAAATCAGTCACAATCGGTTCTCGGGGTGTCACATAGTAGTCCTAAAAAGATCCCAACGTAATTGAGTCAATAGCCTGCCCGTGAGGAATTCATTCAATTTTTTTAGCTCCATGTCCGGATGTTGGGTCCGGTGCCGGATTGGCCAAAAATCAGTCCCAATCGGTTCTCAGGGTGTCACATAGTAGTCCTAAAAAGATCCCAAGGTAATAGAGTTAATAGCCTGCCCGTGAGGAATTTATTCAGTTTTTTTAGCTCCATGTCCGGATTTTGGGTCCGGTGCCGGATTGGCCAAAGATCAGTCACAATCGGTTCTCGGGGTGTCACGTAGTAGTCCTAAAAATATCCCAGCGTAATAGAGTCAATAGCCTGCCCGTGAGGAATTTATTAAGAATTTTAAGCTCCATGTCCGGATTTTGGGTCCGGTGCCGGATTGGCCAAAAATCAGTCACAATCGGTTCTCGGGGTGTCACATAGTAGTCCTAAAAAGATCCCAACGTAATTGAGTCAATAGCCTGCCCGTGAGGAATTTATTCAGTTTTTTTAGCTCCATGTCCGGATGTTGGGTCCGGTGCCGGATTGGCCAAAAATCAGTCCCAATCGGTTCTCAGGGTGTCACATAGTAGTCCTAAAAAGATCCCAAGGTAATAGAGTTAATAGCCTGCCCGTGAGGAATTTATTCAGTTTTTTTAGCTCCATGTCCGGATTTTGGGTCCGGTGCCGGATTGGCCAAAGATCAGTCCCAATCGGTTCTCAGGGAGTCACATAGTAGTCCTAAAAAGATCCCAAGGTAATAGAGTTAATAGCCTGCCCGTGAGGAATTTATTCAGTTTTTTTAGCTCCATGTCCGGATGTTGGGTCCGGTGCCGGATTGGCCAAAAATCAGTCCCAATCGGTTCTCAGGGAGTCACATAGTAGTCCTAAAAAGATCCCAAGGTAATAGAGTTAATAGCCTGCCCGTGAGGAATTTATTCAGTTTTTTTAGCTCCATGTCCGGATTTTGGGTCCGGTGCCGGATTGGCCAAAAATCAGTCCCAATCGGTTCTCAGGGTGTCACATAGTAGTCCTAAAAAGATCCCAAGGTAATAGAGTTAATAGCCTGCCCGTGAGGAATTTATTCAGTTTTTTTAGCTCCATGTCCGGATTTTGGGTCCGGTGCCGGATTGGCCAAAGATCAGTCACAATCGGTTCTCGGGGTGTCACGTAGTAGTCCTAAAAAGATCCCAGCGTAATAGAGTCAATAGCCTGCCCGTGAGGAATTTATTAAGAATTTTAAGCTCCATGTCCGGATTTTGGGTCCGGTGCCGGATTGGCCAAAAATCAGTCACAATCGGTTCTCGGGGTGTCACATAGTAGTCCTAAAAAGATCCCAACGTAATTGAGTCAATAGCCTGCCCGTGAGGAATTTATTCAGTTTTTTTAGCTCCATGTCCGGATGTTGGGTCCGGTGCCGGATTGGCCAAAAATCAGTCCCAATCGGTTCTCAGGGTGTCACATAGTAGTCCTAAAAAGATCCCAAGGTAATAGAGTTAATAGCCTGCCCGTGAGGAATTTATTCAGTTTTTTTAGCTCCATGTCCGGATTTTGGGTCCGGTGCCGGATTGGCCAAAGATCAGTCACAATCGGTTCTCGGGGTGTCACGTAGTAGTCCTAAAAAGATCCCAGCGTAATAGAGTCAATAGCCTGCCTGTGAGGAATTTACAAAATTTATTAAACTCCATTACTGGATTATTTTATTGTTTTCCTGAATAATTCGCTTATTTTTCTCTTGCCGCCCTGTAGAAACACCTTAAAATAGTGAAAATAGTATTAAAACATTTTACAGGGGACATGTATTAAATATTCGACGAAAAAGAAATAATAGTGAAGAGAAATATTATTATTTCTGTTGCCAGCGAAAATGCACTGCTCCACGTCGTGCATAAACGGTCTATGTGCGAGATAGCGCGCCAAACCCAAAAGCCGTACATCTGCCTTGTTCGGTTGTGTGGAATCCGCCAATGAACCTCTACCTCCTATAATTTCATAAAATAGTAAGTGAGAATTTAGAAACGTACCTTCTTCTTTCGTACACCAACCATGGCGAATTATTCAACGAAAACTGAACGAAGAAATTTATATTCACTTCAGCTCTGACCCATGCCTTCGGAAAATTCTTAAACAATATGGCCGACTTTTTGTTGACACATGGCAAGAAAAAGAAAATTAAGATTTATGCTAATTTCTGCTATCATGAAAATTTATTTAATTTTTAAATAGTGGTTTTATATTAAATTATGTAAATTAACTAAAAATAAATAGTGATCACCATCAAAAGTAATTCTGTTGATATTTTTTAGGGCCCTTTTCCAATTGATAGTTTGACTCTCGTAGTAGTCGAAGCCGAAGCTGGGTCGCGTCGGGTCATTGGCATTTTGTGATTTTTGAGAATCAGTTTTCCATTTTTCTCAAGTAAAATGCCGCCTAGACGAGGTAGAGGCCGTGGAAAGGCAGCTACACCTGTAAAAAAGGATTCGGCAGCTGCAGAAGAGCAAAATGAAAGCGTTTTGGATACTTCTACGGACGCCGAGATGGCTGAAGCTCCAGCTACAAATGGCGGTGAGGCTCAAGACGCTTCGGCCGATGAGCCTATGGAAGTTCAACCTGAAAATGATGTTAAACCGGAACAAAATGGTGATGCAGAAGTTGAGCCTGCATCCAAAGAAGATGAAACGTACCCATATCAAATAAAAGTCAGCCACATGCCGGACATTTATAGCAATGCGGTAAGACTTCTATTGCGCTGCACCTGGGCGTAACCTTAGTTGACCCCTATTTCTATCAGGCGTGAGTCACACGCTAGCACCGTTGTTTCGTGAAATACTGTCTATTTAGTCTCCCTGCATATTTTCTTGGGTTAGAAGCCCAACGTCGTTCAATTTGTATATGTGACCTGGTAATATGAAACATACCTACCAACCTACAAACGGAAAATCACAGATTTTTTTATTGGTATTTCAGGACTTTCAAAAATACTTGGCTTCCACTTTCAAAGTCGTGGTTCCGAAGGTAGTGTCGCCGGCAGTGAACAACTCATGGGTAATGCTGTGCTTCAACGACAAGAAGGCGCAAGAGGGACTCGTCACCGTGCTTCACAGTCACGTATGGCGTAAGAAGACTCTTCGCGCCGTCCCGTGGTTACCTTTGGAGAACCGGAAGCGAAAGAGAGAAGATGGTGGCGAAGACCAGGAGCAAAAGAAGAACAAGCCGGAAGATGAGCCAGAGGCTATTCTTACCATGGAGGAAGAAATTCTTTCGGAGTCTCTCCCCCTTCTGAATGTCTCATATGAGGAACAGGTACATGGAGTTTTCTATGGGAGAAATTTAACGTGATAGTAAGAATCATCACGAAGTTTAAACTCACAAGTCCGATTGGACTTAAGTTTTTACTCGAAAATTAAGAATGTCTCAATCGGAGAAGTAAGTCTCATTGAGCTAAGTTCCCACTCTCTCATAAGATTGAATCTTAATCGAGTGGTAACTCTCCGTTTTTGGCGTTTTAGAAACCCAAGAGGAAACAGCTAACTACTTTAAAACCTTGGATGACGCAGGGGATCATGATTGAGCTTGAGAAAACCAAAAAGTTATGGGCGAGATGGAAGATTAACCCACTTTCTAAAGGGAGAAGAGAGGCTTACAAAACACAGCGAAATCTCTCTTCTAAACTGATTAAACAGTCGAAAGATATATGGGAGTGCGAAAGTGAATGGAATATTGATCTGGCTAGGTTTGACGATAACGAGGTACGCTGAAGAGCTACTCTTATTATTTGTCGTCGTCGTCTTTTTTTTCTGAAAGCATGCCACTTAAGAGGACGCTATACCTGACGATGCATTTTTTGCCGCCCATAAGATTAACAATGCGAGCGGCGATTCATTTTCAAGGTTTACCCTTGGTTGGAAAGACACAAAATTTTGCCTGTACCTAGCCCTAACAATGTTCTAGGGAGTGTTCGAAGCAGATTTCCCAATTTCTCACTGGTTTCTTTTATTGTAACTGTTTTGCAAATGCTAGCATCGCATACCTCAAGAAAAGTGCTGTATCTCGAAAACCAGTGAGAAATTGGGAAATCTGCTTCGAACACTCCCTAGAACATTGTTAGGGCTAGGTTCAGGCAAAATTTTGTGTCTTTCCAACCAAGGGTAAACCTTGAAAATGAATCGCCGCTCGCAATGTTAATCTTATGGGCGGCAAAAAATGCACCGTCAGGTATAGCGGACCCTTAAGTGTACAGTCAAGGAGGAGCCTGAAAGGAGGACTGAGTTTCTTATTCTTAATTTTTAGAATCGTCTGTCACGGCAAGACGCGGAGCTAATGGCGCAGCGTTTACACGGTCTGCTGTGCGAGAAAAATCCTCTGCTGGCGGGATGGGCCGAAAAGTCTTCCGACGACAACGACGGTAACTTGTTCAAGATCGAACCTCTCAAGGTGTGCACAGCCATCCACGGCTACCGCAACAAGTGCAAGTTCCGCATCGGTAAGTCCAAGAAAAAAGTGGCGCCAATTTAGAGAGGGACGGTGGGATAGAGGTTGTTGTTAAATTCAGAATGAAAACTTAAGTACCACGAGGCAAATTCCGTATGTCCAACCGAAGTAGTTTCGGTTTATCAACCAAGGCCAGACTTGAAGGTTTGTTTTTCTTAAGATATAATTTAAAGCAAAAAGTTAAGTACCTAACTATTTTATTCGGGTCTCACCTGATTTGAAGTAGGCTTGCAACCTATATCAAAAGCCAACTGTTAGATCGTATAAAATGTATTGGTTCTTTTAGTAGGCATCTTATACGATGTCTGGTTAAACCCCTTTTGCTATACATTTCCATGACCTTTGCCGCTGTGTCTTCCCATTTGGTTTGCTTTTGTGCTTTCGTCCAGTTGCGAATCAACTTGTTTTGATGAAAAATATTTATCTAGCTTTGGAGATGTAAGTATAGTACCTATTCGCCCTCGCTATTGGACAGTTTTTAGCATAAGGTTACGTGCCTGCGTTAATTATCTGAGTGTTTTTAATTTACAGACATAATTTTGGTTTCAATGGTTGACCCTAGTCGGAGGAACTGCATTATTGCATTATTCTTTTATTAAGACTGTGTAGCTTTTGACTTAATGGAGGAATTCCTTTTTCGGTATAATTGTCATGAGGTTAACTTTATGTTTTATTTTTCCACGCACAACTGCTCCCTCGAAAGTTAAATACGATGTGCGATGTCAAGCATGTATTTTCGCGTATGAACTTAAGAAAATCGCCATTGCAAACTAGTTCCATAGGTATAGTACAGAGGATAATGGAAAATTGTGACTTGTATTGATATTGTGGCTGATGTATTCAGTGATATGACTGTCCACAGATGCCTTGTTCGCCTGGTGTCCCTAGCCTCGAAGGCTCCGGGACCCCTAAGTGGTCTCTACTAAGTGAAGGAGGGGTAGCGTAGATTTTACACTCTGCCTACCTCTAGCTCATCGGGTACAAGCATTCTAACGGACGTTTTCACACTGAAAACCAACCCAGGAGACGTTCCACAAAACTCCTCAAAAAAGACTACTAGCAGTAAGGGCCTCGTTTTCGGGGCCCTGCATCCCGGCTTGCAAAAGCCTCCTCCGCTGTGGCAACCAATGCCGCTTTATTAAGGGCCCCATAACCCATTTTTGGGGCCCTTCATCGACACTCCGTTGGAAAAAGCTAACACAACTGTTTTTTCTTGTTGTTCATTAGGAAAAAACACTGATGGAGAGACCACCGTTGGATTTTGTTTGAATGATAATGAAAGCAAAATTCTAGCTGTTGAGCCAGGCGACAAATTTATACATTTGCCTGATAGCATGAAATACGCTGCAAAGGTATGCATACGCTGGCGGGGGTTGAAACCCACTCAGCATTCTATCTCTTTCCCAGCTCTAGACTAGACAGATCCCTCGACTTTCACATTTACCATTAAGTGGTGAAACTCAAAAAGTGTAATCCTAGATAGGATTTTGTCTAGACGGAGCTTGAAACGAACGTGCCTGTATTTTGCACGTTTAGTTTTGTAAATAGGAAATGGTCAGTTCAAGTTTGGGACAGTTGTGGGGTTACTTTACCCCGTCAACTCAAAACTGAATCGATTTCATAACCACAGGGTTTACGTACGAGTACCTAATTTTTTTTTAGGTTAGGTCCAACGTGGCTTTGCACGTTGAGTTATGTGATTGAATTTTACCAAACCCTTGGTGCTAGATTTTATTCTCTGCGATAGGTACAGAATTCTTAAGTATTAGTGAAACTGACAAAAGTATGTTGCTAAGTTGTCATTCTTATTGCATCAGTGGGTTGAAGTAACTTGATACACAGGTTAGCCAGTTAGGTACCCACCCACTACCGGAGGCCTTGAAATTTTCTGGAAGTGAACACTCCCAGCCTGCTTATTCAATGTAACCGTTCATTTTACTCTGACGCTGATAGTTGTCATTTTTAGGCCGACCCCGTAAGTTTAGTATTACTGGTACGATTTGAGTTTGTTCTTTCGGGGAGACGACCTGCTAGGTATCTGAAAATGGAAAAGCAGTTTTCTCGCATTTTCCGGCTTGTGAGAACATTGTAAGATTCCGCCCGCTTATACCTAAAACTTTTCGTACGGGGAAGTATGGAAGTGCCGGTACCACTGATAGCGCCTGATACTGCCTTCAGTCTGGAGTTGGTATAACCAAGACTGATCTTTATTTCCGTTTTCACTCATTGATTTTCTGGTACCCAATACCTCCGTATACCTTATCTAACATTTCCTGTTGTTTGGGGGGCTTCGTATAGAAATTCCAGGACTTCATTCGTTCCACCGGGAAAGAAGCCTACGACAAAAAGAAGAAAACAGGGACTTGGGATAACCTTTTGGTCCGAGTTGCGCCAGACGGAGCCTTAATGCTGGCCGCTATCGTCTCTACCGGCGGTCTCTCCGATGCTGAGTTGGCTAAAATCAAGGACGACCTTAAGGCCTTCTATACGACGGGTGACGGCAAGGACTGCAATGTCTTTTCACTTTACCTGCAAGTTCTCCAGGACCAGTGCGTTTTTTATTGCGTATTTTATTCGTAGTCGGACTGAGTACATTTCTTACATTTTAATAAGAATACAGCCGGTTGGTTTCTGTTGTTAAGACTGTAGTTACAATGCTGTTCGTTTATGCTTCTAAGGGTGCGTCCCACGTCCCACCATACTCTATTAACTTTAAATTCCAGTTAAGGGACCACATAGATTTTCTCGCTATAGAGAGGATAAAATCGTCGAGGTTTGCTCGTTATATAGAGTGATATCTGTATTACAGTCTTCACGTTTTCTCAGTTCTTCGTAATTCTTTTAACCATTGATGAATACCGTGAAAAAACAGCGGACTATCGTTAATTGCTGTCTCTTTGTGTACACAGCCAACCCATTCATCCCCTGGAGAAACTGGAACTTCTGTCGGGTAAACCTGACTATGAGGAGAACATCTGCGGGCTCAAATTCTACGTCAGTCCGTTCTCCATCCTCAACATCAACCCCAGCAGCAGCGAGAACATTTACAACAGCGTCATTGAGTTGGCTGAACCAACCCCCGAGCACGTGGTCATTGACGTCTGCGCAGGCTCCTGCGGCATCGCCTTCACTTTTGCTGCTGTAAGTAGAAGTTTTCTTCGCTTTGCTGCTGTGTATAGCGTCATGAACAACTCTTTGGGACCTTCGTGGTTTTCTCCTGATTACACATCAGCCAACTGATACATAATGTTGAGTCTCTTTGTTGGGTGTTTGGTTTCTCAATGATCAAAAGTCATTTTAATGTAAGTATTTTTACTTAAGTTAGTTTCTATGATTATTTGAAAAAAAAAGTTCTTTGTTTTGGTTCAGTTGTACATAATATCACTTCCCCATGGCATATGTTACGAATTATTTGGAGATCAAGCAGTAATATATTTTATTATCTTTTCTATACAGAAAGTAGAGAAGGCATACGCCATTGAGCCTCAGGAGGAGAATGTTCGGGACGCCCTTAAGACGAAGGCCATCAACAACATCACGAACGTGGAAATCATTAAGGGGAAGTGCGAGGATCATCTGGGACCTTTGTTTGACAAGCTCAAGGACAAGCAACTCATTGTTGTACTCGATCCACCTCGACATGGCGTCGGTGAGTCTCCAAAGTAAAGATGGCCACACAGTGGCTGCTCACTCTTGAAAAGAGAGTAACGTCATTGATATCCATGGGTGGATAGACTACACAAATGTGAATTGTCGTTGCTAATCTCGTTTAGATCATTGTGATCCCTTCTTCTTAAGTCTACTTCTTGTTCTGACCAAAAAATAATTTTGGAAACCCTGTTTGTTTTGGAACAATGGGTGTCGGTACTCTCATCTCACCTCATCAAAGAGTTAGGTGGGGACTACTTATACTCATGTAGAATTAAGATCAATGGCAGGTCAATTTATCAAAAATCACGCGATTGTCAATTCGCAGTATCCTGAACTTAGATTTCAGAACTGATCAGTAGCCATTGGTTTTCTCAGAAGTATATTATTGGATATCTACAGTCTTGTATATAATACTTGTAATTTGTTTCAGTGGCAAAAATTATCGCACAAATTCGAGCGCAGCCGAACGTGCAGAAGGTGGTGTACGTTTGCTCCAACACAAAAACAGGAGTGAAGAATTTCCTGGACTTCTGCGCGAAGGAGGGCCGAGACGCGAGCTCCGGTCAGACCATGGCTGGGCTACCTTTTCTTCCCATCAGGGGAATCCCGATCGACGTCGCGCCATACACAGTCAACAACACTGTACCTCTGTTGCTAGAGAGGGTAAGTCAAGGGGCCATCAAGCGTGTCAATAGACAGCCTATAAATAACATCTGAAGATGATACCTGCATAATATTATTTTTTTATAAAAGATGATAATGGAGAAAAAATAATTATCTGAAGGTGAAGACCCACAGATAAAACAGATATTTTTGGTTTGTTGCACATTCCCGCTTTCTCAGTTCCACCAATATTAAAGAGGATTTCCCCAGCTGAGGGGAGGCCAAAGTCTACTAAGTGCAAAAGAAAAAAAAAAATTGTCGCACGGAAAAATAAAAAACATGCAATTTTTTCTAGGTTGACCCGTGCTCATTCCCGCCGGCTAAGAAGCCACCGCCGGCTCCAATCAAGCGGGAGTTCCCTAAGAAAAAATTGTCCCAGGCGAAGCGGCGTAAGAATGACGTTATGGGGCCCGGTATCGGGCGTGGGGGTCTGCGCGGAGTGCGGGGTGGCGGAGTCCGAGGACCGCGAGTAGTACGGGGCGGGCCCCCGGGCCGTTTCCCCCCCGGTCCCCCCTTCATGCGGCCGCCCATGCGACCTCTCATGAGCGGCCCACGAGGGAGAATGCCGCCAAATATGCCGCCCGGCGGACCTGCAGGTGCGAGTGAGTAACTTTTATTGACTTTAGGCCTCAACCATATATCTCACTCAGTGTTGACGTTTTGAATACATGTTTCTGAGGAAAACGTTACAATGATTGAAGAATGATTAAAAGCTCTGCATGTTATTTTTTTAACTTCTATTCATCCATGATTATGCAGTTAATGCTGAATTTCACCACTTTCCGACAGTGTCTATAACGAGAGGATTTAACGAACGGATTTAAGATATCGTATGTTTAGCTTACGACAAGTGCGATCGCAGAGAAACAAGTGCAAGCGCAAGGCATTTGTCGTAAGCTAAACATACGATAACTTAAATCCGTTCGTTAAATCCTCTCGTTATAGACACTATCGTGAGGTGGTGAAATTCAGCCTAAAGTTGATTAATTTATTCAGGAAATAACGATGACTTAATTTCCTTTCAGATGGGCGATTTATGGACACCAACGTACTTATCAACAAATACGGTTAGTTTTTTCTTTTTGCTAGAATTTGGTTCAATAATGCATGTGGAAAATATGAAGGAAAACGTACCAGCAATTTTCTGTTGGTTGCATGGATGTCACAACCTTGACTGCGATACTTCCCGATTAAGAACACTCACTGCCTATGTCGAAAAGTTACAGCTCACTCACGTGGCTAGGAGTTACTTGAATTGCCACCTAGATATATCTTATTAATCGTGCGTTGGCAGTTGTTCTGTTCGTAGAACCTCCGGTTTGTTACCCGGGTCCCTTGCTTATAAATTTCGGTATTGCTGGTTGCAGAGAGACGTATTGCAGAGCTAGAGCAGCAGGACCGCGCGTTCAAAGCTGGGCTCACAATGGGGCTTCAGGCAATCAACAGAGGTGGCGGCGCTGCGGGGGGCCCTTCCGTCCCTCGCAACATGGGCGACTACGCCACTGGCGAGGCCTTCGGTGGCTACAGAGGCGGCTACAAGGATCCGTACGGGGAGAATTCTACCCCGTGGCAGGGTAGCCCCCCCGCAAGCAGGACCCCCTTCGGCGCTCATGCTACAGCAGGCTTCGCGGGTAACTCTCCATTTGGTGGAAACACTTCCTTTGGAGGAAACTCACCCTTCGGAAACAGCTCATTTGGAAGTCGGTCCAGTGGCGGATTTCCCGACGATTTTGGGCCTCCGATGTCGGGCGGAGGCAGCTATGGTTCTCACGCCGCGTTTGGAGCTCAGAACCGCCCGAGACCTACGCCCTTGGTGGGCAGTCGGTTTGTTGGAATGAGTGACAACAGGAGCAGTGGATTGGGCTATGGTAATAATAGTGGAGGGGGAGCCGGTTTCGGAAACAGAAGCGGCGGCATTGGAGGAGCACGCGGGAACAACAGAGGCGGCGTTGGAGGGGGCCGCGGGAACAACAGAGGTGGGCCCAATAGGTCAGGCGGTCGGGGGGGACCTGTCGGAGGGAGGGGAGGCCAGGCGGGCCGAAGCAGGGGCGGCGGCGTCGGCGGTGGCAGGGGGGGAGGACGCGGTGCCCGACGTTGAAATGCTTTTCCACATTTTGAAACAATAATTTGGAGTTCGGATTTCTCAGTACAATCGTATTAGCTACCGATGCTTTCGTGTCGTGTTCAGGATTATTGTAGTTAACATGGGTGTTTCAAATATGGACCTTCCACATGTAAATGTTCATCCTTTTTTTATTTTTATTACTTATTTCATTGAAATCATGAAATTATTCCAAGCCTAACTTAGGCTTCAGTTTTAGAACTAATTCCTAAAGGATGTGATTCAGAATGTATGGACAACTGTAAGTCATGCTCGCTTTAGTTTACGAATTTAGAGTTAGAAGTGAGGGTACAAATTGAGATTACCTATCCTCCAAACGCCAGGTCTAGGGTACGTGAACGTTCTGTCTGTGGTTTTTATTTATATCCTCTCATCCTTGTCAGTTGAATTACAGTCGGAAGTCCTTGAGAGGAAATTGCGTTTTCTTTTTGACACCTTCCTCCTGTGCTAAATGCTACGCTTGCAAACCAAAATGTAGAGCCAACATAAAGAGAGCCGTAAGGCAAGTATCAATATTTACGTTCAGGTTTGAGCTTTCCTGAGTAGGTAAAATTATTTACATCTGAAGGGAAAATTTACCGAATCAAGCAGAAGAATGAGTGAAATAACTGCGGCAGCCGTTTGATTTTTTAGGGCCTCTACTGCTTGTCAGGGCCCTTTTTAGGACCAACTTTTAAAATATCATTTATTGACTTTAAAACGTAAAATTTTTCTTTTGTAAAATATAAATAATAACAAAAATATATCAAAATAAATTTAAAATCACATAAGTATATGAATTATTTCATTTTATGGTGCTGATACATTAATCTTGCGTCACTATCACATGACTTTTGTGACGTAACCTGCTGTTTACATATTTTCCATATTTTGTGACATCTTGTCAGTTTCAAGTCAGTATAACCTTGCGTTTTACATCTGTGTCTTGAACTTTTAAACACTAAATTCAAAATGAATTGCCCAGAAAATTTCCTAAAATATGCGATGTGCATCGTCAACGGGCTTTTTGTGGTAAGTATATCTATTAGATACACACATCCACGTTTACTTTGTGGTTTTGACAAATTGTGGCGTAATTACATAATAAATGGATTACCTGTGTATTTTAGGGACTTCTCTATAGTGTAGGCCGCTATAGGAGTCGCAAATGTCTGCGATTCGGTTAGTTTACGAGTAATTTTGGTCTAATTACTCTAACCTAACCTAATTATGAGAGCCTGTCCGGGCTCAAGGATATCATTGCACAACCACTATAAAAAGTGGTGAATCGTTGAAATTTGATAGGTTCGATGAAGTAGTGTTTGCGGGAAGGTTACCTACGGCAAAAAACTTGTTAGGTTACTAACTATAATTATTCAAGGTTCAATATGTTGGGTTGTAGGTATATTGGTAGGTATGGATAATCGAATATGTGACGAACTTGAAACAGGTGGCCTGAACACGTCATTTATTGAATATGCAGCATAGGTACAGCGTAACTTACATCGTCATAAACCAGCAATTGGAAGTTAGAGGCGTTCCACATTGTACTACGTCTGGCAATACAAAGGGTTGTTAGGGTAGGGTGGTAGGTAGGTACCTTAGTGGGGAAGACAGTAAACAGAAAAACGAAAGGACCAACAGTCCTGACATGTTGGAACTTTTCTGGGGATCTTGTCCAGCCCTGTTAGATAAGATATGTCTCTGGACCTTGACCGGCTAGATACACCATAGGGAGGTCTCGAAACGTGTTCGGTACCTACCTATTTCATCTATACAGCTGCCCTTTTTGGGATCTACGAGATGTTAGTTGTTAGTTCACCTGTTAATTACATAGTTAATGATGTACCTGCACACTCTATCGCCTCATCAAGATTTCATCTATGTTTACCAAGACAGCCGGGAATAGCTTTCTCTCCTAATCTAGTCAAATAGCTATTTCATTTACCTACACGTGTGCACTGCACTAGTGCGTTGTAAAACGAGAATGGCGCAGCATTGCTATCTCGTACACTGTGTGAATAGGTACATGCTCATCTAAGTATGTTTAACTAGTCTCAGTGGGGGAGCGGTCAAGGCGCCCTGAGATATCTGGGTTCGAAACCCGGCGTAAGCATAATTTTCTGCTCCTGTGGTGTTACGCTCAACCGGGTGCTTGCACCCATTTAATAAAAAAATAAAATCTTTATCTACGTTTAACTTGTTTCCCATTTTTTTTACTGGTTTTCGAGATACAGCACTTTTCGTGAGGTATGCGATGCTAGCATTTGCAAAACAGTTGCAATAAAAGAAACCAGTGAGAAATTGGGAAATCTGCTTCGAACACGACCTAGAACATTGTTAGGGCTAGGTACAGGCAAAATTTTGTGTCTTTCCAACCAAGAGTAAACCTTGACAATGAATCGCCGCTCGCAATGTTAATCTTATGGGCGGCAAAAATGTATCGTCAGGTATAGCGTCCTCTTAATCTTAGTTAAACTTGTCTTCCGCAGGCCCTGGGGATCGTGATGATTGCAGTGGGAGGTCTGGCGCTCACACAGACCAGGGAGTACAACTCATTGCTGGAGGATGGCTTCTTCTCAATTCCCGCCCTACTGCTCATCATTGGCGTGTTTGTCACCGTTCTCTTCTTCTTCGGGTGCCATGGACTTAAACGCGAGAGCTACTGGATGGTTATGACCGTAAGTGCTAGCTATCGCCTAAATAAACAGATGTAGTATCTGGTTAGCCAGTACAAGAGGACAAGAGTCCATTGTTCATACAAACACATCATATCTGGAGTATTCATCACGATCAAATGGCAGTATGATGTACAGCATGGGGAGCACCATGTTGTAGTGGTAACCGGAGCTTGCGAGTTCGAGCTCAGGCGGGCCAAGATTTTTCCTCTTAAATTTTTTCCATTTAATCTCAGGTAGTGAATACTGGGAAATTGCATACCTGATGGTTCTTAGCCCACTGTAAGTCCCCATGAAAGTCTGCTAAAAAAAATCGTAACTGAATTTTGAACTGCCTAGTGTTGAGATTACTTGTCTGGATTAGACTGGTAATTGCAATACCACCATTGGTCGTGGCTGCTCTAAAAGCTAAACATAGTGTGCTATTCGAACGCGAAAGATATGACAGACAATAGGACTATATTTAGCTTTCACGGAAGAAAAAATACTATTGCTGGGGTGCTGAATCAGTGCTGGGGGAACCGTTTGCATGGTAAGAACCGAGACATCCAGTGTTAGACCCCGTACACCCCAAATGGGGGGAAAAGAGAAGTACTGAACTAAACTTGCGATCAACTTTCAGTTCGCCGTTCTTCTGTCCGTGATTCTGCTGATGGAAATCATTGGAGGAGTGTCTGCCTACATGCTGCGTGGGAAAACTGAGGAAGCTTTCAACGTCACCATGACCGCATCTTTCAAGCAATACAACAACACCACCAATACCGAGAACCAGGAAATGTGGGATGCCATTCAGAAAAACGTAAGTTTTTATTTAAATAAGGCTGAATTTCACCACTTTCTTATAGTATCCGATAGTGTCTCCTAACGAGAGGATTTAACGAACGGATTTAAGTTATCGTATGTTGAGCTTACGACAAGTGCCTTTCGCTTGCACTTGTTCCTCTGCGATAGCACGTGTCGTTAGCTAAACAAACGATAACGTAAATCCGTTCGTTAAATCCTCTCGTTAGACACTATCGGATACTATAAGAAAGTGGTGAAATTCAGCCTGAGAAGTTTAGTTCCTATGATATAATGAGAAAAAGTTCTTTATTTTGGCAGATAAACATAAATAAACATCAACTCCCCCATTTCATCGTAAGAGAGAATGCTAGGATGCATTCGTACTGATCAAAAAATGCCGCAAAAACGTATTTAAGGCTGAATATACATTCGCTATTTTTTTACGTTCCGATTTCAAACATTGTGAGAAAACTATTGGATATTTAAATATTCTGAAATATAATATGTCTTCTTAACGTCATTACTCATGAGGCTGTGTTGTGATTTCACGATCGGTTAATTTTGGACAATTTTTTTTTGTGACAACAATCACTCGATCGTAAAATTGCAACATAGCCTCATCAGTAATGACATTACAAAGACATCATAAGATATTTCAGAATATTTAATTTTTTTTTTTTTTTTTTTTTTTTTTAACGCGCGACGTTCAGAGAACATATGCGCCGATTAGTTGGTATATTAGATGTTTTTGGCCAAAGCCGAAGATGAAGTGGCCGAAGCCGAAGATGAAGTGGCCGTAGCCGAATATGAGTGGGCCGAAGCCAATACATCCATGTCGGATGCGGAAAAATCAAAATCAAAATCACGTAAGCGTCACAGCCGGTCATAGACACAGGCTTTAAGGTTGGATGGGGGCTGCGGTCCGCGGGTATTGTAAAGCAGGTATATGACAAAATATGTCGCCAACATCCTTGTGATTCAAGGAGACATATCCACATTTCACAACATTGTAGGTAGGTATAGGTAGGTATTTATTGTTAGGACAAGGAGCTGGAGGCAGTATTTGTTTTGTAAATATCTGCCATAAGTTAGTATGGGAACTTTGAATCGAACCTGAACCTATAATACTGAAGGTACTTCGGGGTTGCGATTTTTCTGGGTGTCCACGGGATGGTACCTACAAGTGTGCTGAGTTTCAGCTCTATCGCACTGCTGGAACATGCTAATAATTTGTACAGTCAGTGAGTGAGTGAGTCAGTCAGTCAGTGAGTGACCCTCAAAAACAACTAAGTTTGGTATGTCACTGCTAAGGTACGGTTGGACGTAGAAGTTTGAAATTTCATTTAGGAGGTCCCGTGCGACCCTACTACAGGAAAAGGGTACCCACTGTTCGAGCCACGCCCCTTTGCCTCCTGTAGAGAGGCACGAAAAGTGCACAACTCTGGTTCCTGTATAACATGCTGGCAGTGCTCGAGGTTTTGTCGCGCTTTCTTTTTCTTTAAAACTTGGCTGCATGCACTGCCGTGCATGTTGATATCCAATAGTTTTCTCACAAAGTTGGAAATCGGAACGTAAGAAAATACCGAGTGTATGGTGGCCCTTAAGGCTGTATATACATTCTCGACAAACTCCACCAAAACCTCTGTGCGAAAGTAAATATTCGACAAAGCTAATGTTTACATATTAGTGCTGCCGGAGACTGGTAATTGCAATATCGTATTGGTTGTGTCTACTCTAAAAGCTAAACATAGTGTGCTATTTGAACGAGTGAAAGTAGGACACTATATTTAGCTTTTACAGGAGAAAAAGTAGAGAAATGGTGTTGTAATTACCCACTTCCGTAAGTGAAATAAAAATTGTCAACATGCAACATGGCTACGGTAAATAGTACAAACATTTATCAAGCTTTTCTTCTAAATGTGACGATAAAATCATACATTTTTTGGTCCGAAACGTTACAAAAAAATATTCCGCGTGCGGTAGTGTTGTGTTTTCACGATCTGTCAAAAAAACATGTGGACTGGTAGTTGACTGTTTAAAACTGCTCCTGTGGGCTTATTACTCAATTTCATGCAAAAATACAACACTACCTCACGACAAAGAGTCTCAGGTTTACATCCCCCTATAAACACTTTTCACTCGCCCTGTAACTTCGGAGTAGGGCTTGAAGTACGTAGCATTGCGAACCAAGTATGTGTAGTCGACCTTAATGTTTGAGTGAAACCTCTTATTATTGTTTACAGTTGCATTGCTGTGGTGTGAACGGTATCCAAGATTACGAGTTGCTGCTGAAGAGTCCTGTCCCCGATTCGTGCTGTATCGTGGCAAACTGCACCACCACCGACACCAAGAATCTGTTCGGTACGGGCTGCGAACCTTTGGTTGAGGGTATCCTGCTCAACAGTATTGGCATGATTGCGAAGTGGTCTCTTGTCATCGCTGCTCTTCACGTAAGTGTTGAAGCGTCACAATGTCATGTGCAAGACCTACATACATTTAGCTGTTTAAAAGTCGTAGGAGAGTGAGGAAGCTCATTAACTAGACTAGCAATAGACACTAGTTCTTATTCTGATTTTTGTCGATTTGCCAAAAATTATTTGATTATAAAATCACAACTAGTTTGTGAAGGTGAAATAACTAGTACATATCTCAAAGTGAATTTGTGCTTATTGACAGTTAAACTCGACAGCCAAATCACAATTATTTTTCTAACAAATAAATAAAAAAAAATCTGTATTTTTCCAGCTGGTTTGGATCTTTGGAGCCTGCTACTTCGCCGTCCGATTCCGCCGTGGAGCCTACGAAACCGTTTAAGAATCTCCCAACCCACCAGATCTTTCAAACTTGTTTCAGAATTACCTATTATTTTTTGAATCCCATTTCACCGCATCGACTGTTGTCCAGTATTTAAAGGTACTTACACACCAGATTTTCAAATTCTAGTACTGTCTCTTCGCTTGTCTCGTCACATCTGACAATCAAGCTTTAGGTCTCCCTAAATATGACGTAATCGGGCGACCCTGCTTCCTGTCATACGAGGCAGTAGCTAGAATTTAAAGATTTTACTGATACACGATATGAATAGTTAGGTAGGTATTCTAGAATTTCATTAGTTTAAAACCACTTTTTAGAATTTGGATCTAGCACTTTCTCATATTAATCTCTGACCATAATTTTTCTGCCTTTACAATTTTCTTTTATCTATTTACAGTTAATATTCGTTAAATTATAATGAACTGATTTTTTTGTTGAGTTTGGAATTGATGAAATCATGCCATGAGAATAATGATAGTCATGACTTACTATTATACATTTGAGAGAATTTAGAGTGTTTTTCTTACTGCTTTGAGTTTCAAATACCTTTGTTTTTTCACGAGTCATTCTATCTTTACCTTGATTGTGTTTTTCAACTTTCATTCGTTTTACCTTGCGATAACTACTGTTGATTTTGTAAATAGGTCTCTTTATTACCCGAGTTACGAAATCAGGGTAAGTTAAACAAGTTAACAGCGAAGTACCTAGCTAGTTTTGCAATCAGTTGTCATAGACCTACAACAGCCTTACCTTGCTAACCCAGGTTTTATATCCCTCGTATACCTATACTTAGCTGATCCCGGTTAACCCTTTTATCTTTTCATTTACTTTATTGGGAGCATATTTTATCTGCGACTACATAGGTGGTGGCCGTTGGCACTGACTTTTAATAATGTTTATACTGTGAGCAATGGTATAGACAGAATGCTGTTTGTTGACGTTCTGACAGCTTTCCGAGGAAACTGTTGTTATTTAGTGTAATATTTTGAACTAGTTTCCGACGTTAAAAGTACGTTAGAACAAGGTAAGAGCCACCATAATTTTTTTTACGTTCCGATTTCAAACTTTGTGAGAAAACTATTGGATATTGAAATATTCTGAAATGTGATATGTCTTTGTAACGTCATTATTCATCATGAGGCTATGTTGTGATTTTACGATCGAGTGATTTTTGTCACAATAAAAATTGTCCAAAATTAACCGATCGTGAAATCACAACATAGCCTCATGAGTAATGACGTTAAGAAGACATATTATATTTCAGAATATTTAAATATCCAATAGTTTTCTCACAAAGTTTGAAATCAGTCCGTAAAAAAATTTGCGATATCCAACAGTTTTCGTCAGAAAAGTGCAAACGTCAAGAAACAGCATCGTATATTCAGTCTTCATGTTTTTATTATAAACTCTCATTATTTTTTTTTTTTTATATTGTTTATATTGGCACGTAAAAACATTTACATATTGCCAGTACATAGTTTTTTTTTTCTTTTTTTTCTTCCTACATATCAATTTTAGATTTTGCAAGTGTACTATAAATTGACCGATAAATTTTCAAGTCTCCCGACTTCAGCGCTGCCTCTAGTGTCTCTGGGAGATCTGCTTCTCTGAGTAGTTGGCTTAAGGTTCCGCGTTCCGCCTGCGTCCTGGGACAGGCCATGACGACGTGGTCTGCCGTTCCCTCCGCCTGACCGCAGGGACACGTTGGCGAATCCCGGACTCCTATTCTGGCCAGATGAGCGGGTGATGAGTTGTGTCCAAGTCTGAGCCGAACAATGGTTGACACCATGCTTCGAGGGGCCTTGACCCCTTGGAACCACGCCCGAGTGCTCACCTGACTTTGCAGCCGGGAAAGGGTTGTGACTGTAGATCGGTCCACCCACAGCTGCTGCCACTGGGCTTTTGCTTCTGCTCGAGCAGATGCCATCAGGTCATCCGCTGATGGAGGGATATCCAGGGGAATTCCAGTTAGCGCTGCTTGCCGGGCGCACGTGTCAGCTATGTCATTTCCAGCCACGCCGGCATGACCTGGAACCCAGACGAGGGAGATTGTGAAGCCTTCACTGTGTAGAAGATTTGCTTGCTGAACAATCTCGGGAAGTAGTGGATGGAGATGTTTGCCACCCATTAAGTGTTGAAGGGCTGTGAGGCAACTCAGGGAGTCAGAAAACACACAAAAATTTCCAGGTGTCAATGTTTCGATGTAACAGAGCGCCTGAAGAAGGGCTACAACTTCCGCACTGTAGGATGAGTGGGCAGGAGACAACTGGTACAGCTTGAAGGTTTTGCCTTCCAGATGATAGACAGCCGATCCTACTTCTCCGCTGTCCTTACGAGAGCCGTCCACGAATAACCAATCATAGTCAGGCCAACAACTGAATGCTTCGCACTGGAAGACTATCTCGTTAGCATTGTGCGGTGCAGCACGAGGCAAGCACTGAAAGTGGTCTGTATCAATTTCAGTAAACTTGAGAAATGTCCCTGCTTCCATCGGAGATAAGATCAGCCCCACCGGGACTTCGCTTTGATAAACACTACTGCCATATTTTGAGGCCGCGGCTACGTTGAGAGGTTGTGGCTTCTCCTTTAGTAAGGGAGTAATCTTCAAAACTGACTCAAGACGCAATAGCTGTGGCAGCAGTGGGTGCGTAGCGACGGTCGCAGCTTTAATAACAATTCTGGAAGACAGTAATGACCTTCGCTGAGAGAGGGGAAGCTCTCCCGCTTCAACCAGCAAGGCATCAACAGGTGACGATTTCATTGCCCCGAAGCAAATGCGTATGCACCGGTACTGTAAACGGTCCAATCGGGAGAGGTGCGTTTTCGCTGCGCCACCAAAGATGTGGGAGCCATAGTCGAGAATGGGGCGGATCAATCCTCTGTAGAAGCAGAGGAGGGTAGAGGGGGAGGCACCCCACCACACACCACAGAGGGCCCGGAGTAAACTCACTCGTGGCCCAACACGATTTTCTACGTGAAGTACGTGCGATCGCCATAGCAGTTTTGTGTCAAAGAACATTCCAAGAAATTTGAAGTGCGTAGACCTCTTCAAGCGTTTGTTGTCAACATAGACATCAAGATCTGGCGGGTCTTCCACAACTCTGTGGCGTGAAAAAATTTGCAGTTGGCACTTTTCAGGTGACACTGAGAGCCCTAACTTCTTCAGTTCCGAATTCACGAAGTTGACCGTACACTGGACCACATCAGACGCTTCCTGAAGTGTCCGACGAGACCCAAAAATGAGTACGTCATCGGCATACTGAATCACAGTAGTCATCTGCCACGCAGATCTTCCAAGGCTTCTTACATACAGGTTAAACAATAGTGGGCTTAGACCATCTCCTTGGGGCAAACCTTTTCTGGCGACACGAGGGCCACATAAGAGCCCGCCCATGCGGACATAGGTTTCCCGTTCACTGAATAAATTCCAGACCATACGAAGCATTCTTGGAGGGATCCCAATCTCAGCGAGGCCTTGAACAAGAATATCGATGGGTACGTGGTCATACGCCCCTTGTACATCAATGCCACATGCGACCCCATATCCATTTGAAGCAGCATTGCTTAAAAGTTCATTATAAAAGAAGGCCAGGGCGTCCTGCGTACCGCGACCGCGGCGAAAAGCAAACTGATGTGGAGATAGAATACTTGTTCTTTCTACGAAACGATCTAGACGCCGTTGTAAGACCCGCACAAAAATCTTTCTCGCACAATTTAGCAGGCTGATCGGGCGATATGAACTTGGAAGGTTAGCTGGCTTTCCAGGTTTTAGGATTGGCTGAATCATAACCTGATTCCACTCTTTCGGTACGACTCCATTGGTAAACACGTCATTGAAGTGTGTCAACAAGTCATTTTTGAGCTCCTGTGGTAAATGTGCATAGAAGGAGTACGGTTTCCCATCCATTCCAGGTGCAGTATCTTTTCGAGGAGAATCAAGTATCATTTGCAGCTCTTGTGCAGTAATTGGTTCATCTAGCGTGCCGGGATTCTCTGCCGTCGAGAACAAACTGGAAGGGGGGCTCACTTGAACAATTTCTGGTGTATACTGACGGAGGAGTTCCGATAACAACTCGTCGCACCCAGTGAAGCGTGCATAGGGGGAACACTTCCTTTGTTTAAAATGCCGAATTTGCCGCCATGCTTCAGCCACTGAAACGTCAGGGGTTATTTTTGAGCAGAATTGGGACCAACCTTCCCTTTTGCAGCTAGCAAGAGTTTTTTTCGTTAGAGCTGCTACCCTCTTATACTCAACATAATTGTCCATTGACGCCTCCTCCCGAAACGCCCGGAAGGCTTTTGTCCTGTCGTCCACCACACGCTGACACTCAGCATTCCACCATACAGGTCTTGGATTTCTTCTACCTTTAAATTCCTTGGATCTGTGTGGGAAGGTTTCATCCGCGGCAGTCTTGATACATTGCGCAATACGCTCCTCAGGAGTTGTCGGAGAACCAACATTATCTAGCTCTTTTTTGCAGGCCTTCAGGTAGCTATCCCAGAGTCCCGGAAAAATCATCCATCTCTTAAGTGGTGATCGACTGCACGATCGTCCTTTGGTAGCTGATTGTGCTCCTGCAGGCGGGTGCACTGTAGTGATCACTGGGAAGTGGTCACTTCCATATGGAGAAGAGTCCGTTTCCCAAACACAGCACCATGCCATAGAGGCGGTCGTTGCAGTAACATCAACTGCGGAAAGCCGTTGATTAGGTCTAGTTATTCTTGTGGGACTCCCCGTGTTCAGAACTACCAGGTTTGTATCCTCAAAAGCATCCAATAAACGTTCCCCACGAGGAGATGAGCGTGAACTCCATAGGCAGTGGTGGGCGTTGAAATCCCCCCCTACGAAAGTCCATCCCGGAAACTGCCGAAATAATTCGACAAGGGGAGATGTAACCACAGGCAGGTGAGGTGGAATGTAGGCTGAAATGAAGTTCAGTTCTCTATTCCAGCAGGTAACTTGAACGGCAACACATTCCATCAGGTGCATCCACGTTGGCAATTGGTGAACTACGAACTTTGTCTTTACCGCAATTGCGACACCTCCTCCACGTACCCCGTGACGATCACATCGAAAAATGTTATATCCAGGAATTTGAAAATACTGTCCATCCCACAGCCACGTTTCTGACAACAGGATGATATCAGCCTTATGATGGTCGGCAAGGAAATACAAGTCCGCTTGGTTCTTGCTAACTGACCGGGCATTCCATTGGACAACAGTTAAGCAATCCATGCTGATGTAATTTGTCCAACCAGGTAACTCTTCAACTGCCCAAATAGGGGACTTGCAATGAATAATTCAATCGCGCCTGCTATCAGAGCTGCAAAAACTTCTTCTGCGACTCCCATGACATTGATGCAGGTAAACCTTGCTAGAGACCTAAAAATATCTTCCCATGAGTTGTTAGCTGGGGCGGCTGGGGGTTGCTTTCCTCTTGTACGCTCGCGGTTAGTACGGACCTTCTCATCAAGACTGTCCAAGGGCGACATCTCTGGTTTTGGAGCATTCTTACTTTGGTTAAGACTCCGGGTTGGGATCTCCCTGAACGACTCTCCTACCACTTCCGCGAAGGTTTTCTTCTGCTTCTTGTCCGGGCTGGTCTTTCTCAGGGATTCAGGTGTCTTGTTATTCTTTTTTGGAGTCAGAGATATACCTGACGGACCCGGGCTTCCAACTTGTTTTTCCTTGACAGCTTGATCCACTTGAGGAGAGGCCTCTCCACCTTCTTCAGGCAAAACATCTGGGGGAAGCTGAGAGAACTCCCGGCTGTAAACGGTCTTGTTCTTTTCTGGTTGGCTGCTGCTAACTCTTCTAGGTTTTTTCCGTTCGTCTAGGCCGCCAATTGGCATTGAGTTTTCTTTGCCCGACACTACTTGCTGAAAGGCAGCTCGTTTCCTGGCTAGCTGCTCTTTAAACTTGGAACAGCTAGGATCATTGGCCGCATGAGGGCCTCGGCAATGAAGACACTTTCGAACAGTCTGTTTGCATTCGATCATTGGGTGATTTTCGGCGCATTTTACACAGCCAGGTTTATTCTTACTGCCACACTGGGCCGCGGTGTGCCCATAAAACCCACAGTGATAACAGACTAGTGGCCGAGGAATACTGGCTCGGACTGGACAAGATAAGCCATAGATTCGAACAAACTCCGGTAATTCGACTCCCACAAATGTTATTTCGGCGCTTAATTCCTTATCGTTCGGTCTACTGAACGTCCTGATCTTTGCCACAGGACAGGGGCTCACTATAGTTTGGACCAGCTGGTCAGCGGATGTGTCTGGGGCAAGACCATGTATGGTGCCCTTACGGGATAAGGCTGACGTAGGTGGGTAAGCCTTCAGTGAGAAGGATTCGAGGCGAGGGCAGTCCAACAAACGATTTGCTTCAGTCGCCGAAGCACAGGACACTCTAACCCTGTTAGCTCCCTTCTTGGCCAGCTCAGAAAACTGAAATCTTACCTTCAATAGGTGCTCAGCTAGGTTCATGGGGTGCAGAGCACCTTTAGTGCTTTCAACAAGCACGTAAAATGGGCCCTGCGCTGTGAGAGGGTAGCGGGTGGGCAGCTGTGCCAGCCCCCTGGCTGTCACCGACGGAGACGTCTCCGGCCATTCCTCAGTCCGTGATGCTGTAGCACTCACTTCTGGGACATCCTCAGTGCGGGCTCTCTTACCCGTTCTGTGTGGGTCCTCATCCATAGGGGTTGGAGAGCCTCCAGTCTGCAGGTGACTATCCTGGACGACACCAGGAGAGTCCTCCATGGAGAAATTCCACAGTGTTCACACTGTGACACGAGAACTTGATAGTATCTACTTAGAGGGGGTCAGAACACCAACTTTAACACTTTGACAAAAAATAAATACAGTAAACTGCGTGAATAGCGAGTTGAAATGGTCGCGCATGAAAATTATGAAGGGACTCGAAGGACGAAACGCAGAAACACCCTTCCCTGAGCACGGCTCGCGTCACACTGAACTCTCATTATTAAAAACTATCATAATATAAAGTCAGTTATGACTGTTATGAGAACCCGAACTGAAACTGCAAACTGCAAGTGAGATAAATAGTGAGATACATATGTAGTTGGTAAACCAGAACTTAGTCCCTACGGACGCTTCCCTTTAAAGTGCACATTATCTCACAGCAAGTTACAGTTTACTTTTGTGTCTAGATAATAACATACTGTTAAGACGCCACCGCACTGTTGCCAAACGTCGAATAAGAAAGTATCTTAAGGAGCTATTCGTTATAGCATAAGGTAAACATAAGTGTTGTGTGCGAATATTATAATGTGACCGTTGCCGATAGTGTGGTGGCGCAGGTAGGACGCTAGTTAGAATTAGAACTGGTTGTCGACTTTTTTCCTAAATAAATTTTTTATTATGGACTTCCTTACATGAAATATTGATATAATTAGTCTTGTGTGTTTGGTTTTAAATTAAAGTTTATAAACGCATTACCTATTTCTCATATTCATTCTTAAGCAAGTAGGCACCTATACACAACCATGATAGTCGACCTTACAGGAACAAAGAGAGCTGGGTCACACCGGTTCAATCCCGGTCATACCAAATTTTTTTCCGATCGGCATTCACCTCTGATATGTTCAGCACGTCAAGTGAATGTATATCGAGGCTATGGTGGTTCGGAACCCACCTAAAACTGTAGGTCCCTATCGTCTAATAACACGATGGGTGGGGATCTGGTATTTGGTATAGTGTTGTCATCTGAGCACGATGGATAATTCTTGAAATGGTCTAGTTGTCGGGCTTTTCCCATCCCTCTGCTACTACGTACCTAACCGTTCTGGGCGTTCGCTAGTGAAAAAAATCTATGTAGGTACTTACCTAGCTTCACCTCAGTCTACTTTCATTAAATCCTTGGTAGAATAGGTACTTGACAGCAATAGGATTATTATATTTCCTCAAAGAAAGAAAACTGAGATGAAATACTTTTAAATTTCGGTTACAAGTAACAAGTCCCCTTAAAAATTGTAAATGGGGGCAATATCTATTCAAAGGTACATTGCACTATATATAGGTATAAATCCATATGTATCTCTGTATAAATAGGTACCGTGCCTTACCTCCTCGCCGAGTTTCGGTTAGTAGAGCGGAAAATGACAGAAGAAGGCAGCCAAGCAGGGACAGGCTGGGGATACGGTGAAGCACAGGGCAGTGCCTAAACCTGCTACCACCCAACATGGAACGAATCATACGTCTCTGTAAAAAACTCACTATTGGTAAGTGCGATAAAAAATAACAGTAGTCTCTAACTCTGTATAACGGCCGTGTAAATTTGGTCGCTATGGAGAGGGCTTCAAATTGAGTCTCTAGATAGATAGGTACCTATACCTACGTAGGTGTTTTTTTTTTGCAGTTACTTACTTAGAATTTCTCAGTGATGTCAATTTCATCCTGGATCTCCAGACACATTAGAACTAGACTGCTAGATTAGTATTTGGTGGCTTTATGGATTTTTTTATAGCTTTTAATTGCTCGCTATAGAGAGAGTGCTTGCTTTGTCTCGTTATATAGAGAAGTGCAGAAAGCATTGTGGAGAGGGTTTGCCAAGGGATGACTACTACTAGGCTCGGTTGTCTCGGTTTGATCTCTATATCCTACCAAGAAATTTTTCACCTCAGATACCTATATGTTCTGAAGGTCAAGTCAAATGTATATCGAGGCTGTGGTGGTTCGGAACCCACCTAAACCTGTAGGTCCCCACTGCACACTAACAAGACGGCTGGGAAGCTTCCACAGCTGAGCAAGATGGATAATTCTTAAAATGGTGTAGGGTGTAGTTGCTGGGCTTATTGTCTTCCCGACCTCTCTATTATCAGGTAAGGTATAGATAGGTACCTAAATAATATTGTAATGAGGTACATGAATTGATATAAGTGCTTGTACAGTTGTAACTATCAATTGGTATACCAAACTATACGGCTATATTGCGCTTCCATCATTATGGCATTTGTTTTACTAAGCCGTACCTATGGGTAGGTACCTACACATGGAATCCTGGGATGATTGTGCGCACTATGAGTTCGAAATTGGATAATTAGATAGCTTTACAATTCTAAGTCGTAAGGTCGTTACCAATAAATTGCTGCTACTCACGTTCAAGCATGGAAGTAATTTATTATTTTTCGGGGCCCGAGCTCCTCTCTCTATAATCAATCGAATCCAAATATCGACCGATAAAGTTTGTGAGCTATCACCTAAATTTCGTGATTTTGGAGGCGGTAGCACAAAAGTAATTGAGAAATTAACACAAAGTACGGAAAATAGTTGACTGCTGAAAGTTTTACATAGGAGCAAAGGAAGTGGTTTCTACCACGGACTGTGATACATTTCACAAAGACTGAAAACAACGGGCTGCCACAAATGAAAAGTTGAAAATAAATAGCCGATATTATAGTCATTATCCAACAGTCTCTTCTAAATTTAAGAAGATTGAATTCGTGCTAAGCTTCTTCTGGCCGGCTGATAGGTTTTTAAGGTTCGCACGAATATATCGCCTAATAAAGGGCTTTCGGAGTGGCATACGGGCTGGAACTGTTCGATACTCTTCAGCCATTTCTCATCGAATCTGAAGGGTTACGAACTGGAGAAAAGTAGGAATTCGCGAAACATCTAGGTAGGTATATAGGTATAGGTACACCACTAGATTGCAATGCCGGAAGGTAGCTACACCTTCTAGGTATTGCACTACCTGGCGGGAAGGGGGCATCTCCCTCTTTTTCCAGGAGGGGGCATGGGGTAGGTTATGCTGTGTTTAGTTATTCTCGAATTTTTAACCCGAAAGTGTTTACTTACTTGTAAATTAAACATGAGTGCCAGACAGGCTCTATGAATTCCAGGTGGAATTTTCTTTCCCTAGCCACGCATGGCAACCATGTTTAACTTACAGGTAAAACACATTTGGGTAAAAAAAATTCAAATCCAGCCTTACTCCCTTTCTCTGGGCAACTGCGAGTGCCCGTCATGACTGTAGTGCTGACACCATGTTCCTTAGGCAAAGTCTGTCAACCAGGATTTTTACAGGCAGAGGTAAAAGGTAAATGAATAGGTAAAGTAGGGTAAAGAGGTAAACTGCAGTTTTTCGTAGGTACCTATCCTATATCCAAAGTGATCGAAATTTTAGTCGATTTAATTGCGACGTCAGAGTAACCCCAAAGTAAAGACTATATACACAGTGGAGGTTGTTATAATATCGGCCCCTAAACATACATCCCCTAAAAGTTCTGAAATATAATATATGTCTTTTAACGTCATACATTAACAAGTTATGAGGTGATTTTACGATCGGTTAATTTCGGACAGTTTTTTTGATAACAAAAATCACTCAATCGTAAAAGCCTGTTAGTTTCGGCCGTTTAAAAGACATATTATATTTCAGAACATCGCCTTAACCTATCCCCATGTTTCCTGATGATTAGGATTTTGCCCTCCCTCGTCCACGACTGAACCTTCGAGCAGTACCTACGTAAGTATGTATAATTGGGCTTGTATGGGGCCCAGGCGAACCTGGCACCTTTTGACCCATGGGCCGGGGCGGCGCGCGTTAGTGCACGCGGGCATATACCCCGCTCAAACCATTCGCCACGCTATGTACCTACGAGTACAACACATACCTGAGCATCTATAGGTATTACCCAAAGCTTTGTAAATTATGCACTATGAGGTCTCTGCTCTTATTTGCCGTTGGAGCAGGAAATAAAGGAGTATAGTCCAAGTCAGGCTGGAAGCGTACCGATTAGTAATAATTAGTAATAATTTTCAGTTGACGCCGATCCGGATTTGGGTTCCATATCCTACCATACGCTAAAAATGCCAATCCGACCCTGAGCAAATATATCCCTGATCAAGAAAAAAAGTTTTGATCAGCCCTAGATTTGCAAGAAATTATGAGTAATCGGTACGCTCCCAGCCTGACTATAGTAGAGGGGACAAGCCCAGCAACAAGAGCATTTCGAGAATTATCCATCGTGCTCAGCTGATGGCGATGGCAGCACTACCAAATACCAGCTCCCCATCGTCTTAGTACACGAAGGGGACCTACAGTTTTTAGGTGAGTTCCGAACCACCACAGCGTCAATATACATTTTAATTGACGTGCAGAACGTATCAGGGGTGAATCATATAAGAAAAAAGTTTTTGGTGGGATAGGGATCGAACTGGTGTGGCCCGGCTCTCCCTGTTTTCCTCTAAAGAAAGTGACCATGCATGCACTTAGACTATCGAGGCTGTTAAGGGCCAATACCCATTCGCTATTTTTTTACGTTTGTCAGAAAACTATTGGATATTTAAGTATTCTGAAATATAATTTGTATTTTTTTAACGTCATTGTCATTACTCAAGAGGTTATGCTGTGATTTCACGATCGGTTAATTTTGGACAATTTTTTTGGTGACAAAAATCACTCGATCGTAAAATCACATTAATCACAACATAGCCTCATGAGTAATGACGTTAAAAAGACATTATATTTCAGAATATTTAAATATCCAATAGTTTTCTCACGAGGTTTGAAGTCCAAACGTAAAAAAAATAGTGAATGTATGGTGGCCCTTAAGGATCCTAATAGGTAAAGTAAGGATAATTAAGTTTGTCAGTAAGTAGGTGAGACCCCCCCGGCCCCTCTTCTCACCCAGAATGTAAGGCAGCGTGGGAATCTTCCACAAAACTTCGAAGAAATTAATTATAATAATAACAGCGATCGTTACCGCCGATCGGGACGAGCGGTGACTCATACAAATAATCCGTTGCCAAAGTATGTAAATTGTGAGAGGTCGTCTTCATCGTGACGTCAAGTGTCACGATGACGTCATAGATCACATTGATCAATCACAGCTCTTGGCCTGCAGGCGTATTCAAACACTCTGATACCTCGGCATGATTCGACGTCATCGTGAGACCCGAAGTCACAGTTAAACGGGACAACCTTGTGAACTGTAGGATCTTGATCCACGGCCCATCTCCCTTTTACAACCGGCTGTAAAATGCAGAAAAAACAGCCACAGGCGCCCCAAAACAAGTCATGACTTCAAATAACGAATTAATAAAATAATATGAACTAATCACGGTAGGGCGATAAAAATGTCAGTGTCTAGCAAGGCCTGTTAAGGTAAATGACCCATAAGTGGACACCTTAAGCACATTGCTAGTTTATATTACTCACCATTCTTTTAGTATTCAATTCTCAGCGTAACGTAATCATATTAGGGACTCTAATGGCATGCATTTTACGCCAGTGTGAGTTAATTCACTCATAAATATTAATTTCACAACGCTTCATGATTTTAAAGAAAAGGTTGCTCAAACCTAAAAGTGGACACCCTGAAAAATGAAAAACCCCAAAGCGGACATACTCGAACTTTAAAGTGGACACATCATGTTAATTATGTGTTTTAGGAGTTTCATAGGGTCACCTGACTTCTAACAAGGGAGTTTTGACAAAATACTAAAAGAAGCTTTGCTTTGTTAGGCATAGCAGAACGAATATTCCGAAATTCCTTGTTCATTCGGCCTTTTTTAAGAATATCTGGTGAAGTCACCCATAGTCATGCCCAATAACTTCAAGACGCCTTAAAAGTAAGTGCAACATTATTTTCTCATATCGTTTAATCACTAAGGCGATTGACAGAAGTCACAGATGAAGTCCTGGGGCTTTTCCACACCCGAGCACTCCTTGTGTGCCCACTTTTTACAAACCCCACACATGAACCACATCTCCGTCTTTCCGTACTCGTTACAGATTATGCAGCATTCGTCAACTTCCCCCCAGTCAATGTCCTCGTCACTATCTCCTAGCTGGGATTCATTGAAACTTTCTTCAGAGGTGCTATCAAAACTCAGAGCTCTCTTTACTGGCTTCTTCTTCTGCTTCTTCTTCAGCTTCTTCTGAGCAGCGGCGGTTTTTTTCTTCTCCTCATTTTCTTTTTTTCGTAACTCTCTACGTTTCTGCATTTCCGTCCTCTTTTCTATTGCTGCTTTTTTGGCTTCTTCCTTTTTCTTGAAGTACTCTATCATTTCTGGTGACGTCACTACTGCTGGCAGACGAACTTTTTGCTTCCTTGTGCCCATTTTGCTTTTCTCGTTTGGCCGAAATAACAGGTGATTCTTAAATGGTGACGGAATTATAAAATTGTATGCCTTCTTATATCGTTCACTCGGTAGCTCAGCTTGCATGCCCGTGTCCTGCAAAACTCTTGGTCCATCTTCACTGTCTTGGAGTGCATTAAGAGTCGGCGGGTCTTCAGTCGGTTGCTCCAGCAGCATCTCGAAACTCTGTCTCTCCCCACTTGGTCCAGCTATACTTTCTTGCCGAGAAGCACCAACTGGTTCTCTGTCCGGTTTTTCAGTCTGCATCTCGAAGTCCTGCGCAGTTTCACTTGGTCCGTCTTCGCTTTCATTCAAAAAAGTATCATGTGGCTCCCAGTTCAATTCCTCACTTGGCATCACTAAGTCTTGCCTACTTGGTCCAGCTTCACTTTCCTTTTCTTGCTGAACGGCACTCACAGTTTCTTTCCAAAGATAATAAAGTGATTCGTCTCCGGCGTAGCCTTTCCATTCCCCTTCATTTTTAGAGAAATCTTGGATTTTTGCTGCCCCGATCTCCCTTTCAAGGCGAAGAAGGCAACTTCCGGACTGAAGGGTCGGTTCAGTCCTACAGGCCTCAACAGGAATCTCAGGCTCAGCTTGAAGGGGGACAACCACTGCTTCCTTACTCCACGGCACCAAGCCGCACTTCTTAAATCCATTGGTGAAGATATTTTTGTCAATTTCTGTGAGTACGTCATTAAGGAGAGGACAAAAATCTGATTTTTTTATTTCTTTAAAGTCATTTTTCATTCTAAAATCGTGCACTTTGTTTTTCCAGTGGCTCTTGAGACCCTTGAACACAGCGACATCTAAAGGCTGCAAAAGATGAGTCGCGTTGGGGTAGAGAGCAATCAAGACTATGCCCTTCTCAGAACAGAACGTCGCTAAATCTAATGATAAATGCGAAACGTGCCCGTCCATAAAAAACAAAACCGGTCGAGGAATATTATTGTTTACAAGATATGGGTAAAAATAGTTGGACATGTACTCAAACATAGTTTCTTGAGTCATCCATCCACTGTCGCTTCTTCCCACTACCCAGTTTTCAGGTACTGACACTGCAATGTGTTCTGGAACTCTTTTATACCGAAACACCACCATTGGAGGGGCTAAATCACCATTTGCATTTCCATTAATTAGAACCGTGACGTTTTCTTTCTCGTCGTTCGCGTTTGCTACGTAAACAGTTTTGCTGCCTCTAGCCGCTAAAACCTTCGCCCCTTTTGGATTTAAATAAAAAGCCGTTTCATCGGCATTGTACACTCTTCTAGGATCTTTTAGCACGTCTTCTAGCGAATTTTCATGAATATATTGTTCCACCTCTTTGAACCATCCGTCAATGTGCTCAGGTTTTACTGCAGCTCTTTGCTTTGTTAGGGTTTGATAAGCTCTGTGAGCCAGGACTTTGTGCGTTCTCATGAAACGATCATGCCAGTTTCGGCTGGCTTTAAAATCAATTTTCAGTGAGCTTGCAAATTTGCTCACCGTATGCAAAAAGTTCTCTTTTGTTAAAGGAAACCCTACTTTGGCCAAGTTAATTACGTATGTTGCCAGAAACTTCTCTTGTTCTTTGCTGAAAACGGGTTTTCGGCCAATTTTAAGTTCGTCGTGCGGGCGTTGTTTGTGTCTGATGAGGGTCGTCCTGGGAATGCCATATTTTTTTGCAGCCGCTTTTACCGACGTCTCCTTGTTGTCTATTTCTTCTAGTGCTTTAGTTAGTAGTGAACGGTCATACTTCAACAGTTTCCGGGCCATTTTGCCACACTAAAAAAATGAAAAGTTGATTATATTCTCATAACTGCAAAGCGGACACTCACATTCTTCAAAGTGGACACCCTATGTCCCCTTTCAGGTAGGATGGTCACAGTAAAATAATAATAACACCCTTCTGCTAGTCGCAGCATGGGCTCTTTGATTCTTTTTATAGCTCAAGTAAGTGTCAAATCTAAAAGTGGACATCCTCTGTCCGCTTTGTGGGCCATCAGTTACTTTCTGACCGAAAAGTGGACACCCACTGTACAACGCTAACCTAACCTCTTAGACACATTTACGGTAACGAAAATTCTCCTACAAGCTTTCCTGATGAGAAAAACGTTGGTGCCTCTTTTCCTTTTTGATCAATAATGAAATTAACAATGAAAAACTTTAACATACCTTCTTATCCAATATGATAACACTGAGACAGGGATTTATTATTTTTGTGCATCACTTTTGGCGGCAGTTTGTTACTCGGCCATTTTGACAAAGATGTCTTCTGCCACTACTCCACCGCCTTCTCAGACAAGTCAGGCATTTTAGCCAATCGAAATTTAACAGATTCCCGCGGTATTTACCTAAATTTGAAAGAAATTCAGAAACAGTGTCCACTTTGTGGGGTATGTCCGCTTATGAGGCATTTACCTTAATCCAACAAGTTGTCTTGGTTGAATGTGACGTACGGTCGCACTGACCAATGAAAGACCACGGCCTCCAACGAATAAGGACTCTAATTGGTTACTCTCGTAATTTTGTCGTCACCATGAGACCCTACGTCACATCCAAACGAGACAACCTCAACAATTTACAGATGTGCGTGGTCCCTGACCTAGCCCTGACCGAAGTACCGAAGAGGTACGGAAACGGAGGCCACAGCCAACCCTCAGGCAGCCTGCACAGTCAACTTTGACTCTCGTTCTTATAAACGACCCATATGTAGTCATATTAATCTGAATAAGTTCAATCTGAAGGTCCGAACACCTCCGCAAACGCCTGCTTATCAGCAATATCAAATATTGAGAAATTCATCTAAAATATAATTTTCGAATTTTATAGACGTGTCCAATAGGAAAACATTAGACTTGCACTTTCTGAGGTCCCTACAATTTTCTGTTCCTAGCCACAACTCTAATTTGTAAATAGCGGCCTGAAAGAGGTCGTCCACCTAACCGCGCAGCAGTTCGTTTTCGTGAGCTTAACCAGCTGGGATGTACACGTGCACTCTTGCTAAGCGTTACCAATCCCACCCATGCTTTCGAAAACAGCAGCGCTAGATGGACGACCTCCTTCAGTCTTCACCCCATATGAAACCTGAAAAATAAAAACAATAAAGGAGAATAATTTAATTGCGGCAGGTATGTACCTATACCTAGCCACCAATAGCACATAAAGAAATTAGACAGATTGATAGCAGATAGAGGTAGGAATGGAACTACGTGGAAATATTCTCTCGTGTTTTACCCATAAGGTGTAGTATAGGCGTAGGGAAGGGAGAATTCGGAGGGGGGCCCTTTCTTTGCAACCTCACACGATCGAAAAAATTAGGAAATTCTCTACCCAGAAACGGTTGAGAGCGACCACACAATCGTGTTTGTTTACGTTCTTTTATGCAAACTTTATGAGGAAACTATTGGATACTTAAATGTCCTGAAATATAATATGTCTTTTTAACGTCATAAATTAGGAGGCGATGTTGTGATTTTACGATCGAGTGATTTTTGTCAACAAAAAAGTTGTCTGAAATCACAACATAGCCTGTTAATTTAGGACGTTAAAAAACATATTATATTTCAGAGCATTTAAATATCCAATAGTTTTCTCATAACGTGTGCATAAAAGAACGTATAAACAAACACGATTGTGTAGTCGCTCTTAAGGGTCCGCTATACCTGACGGTGCATTTTTTGCCGCCCATAAGATTAACATTGCGAGCGGCGATTCATTTTCAAGGTTTACCCTTGGTTGGAAATACACAAAATTTTGCCTGTACCTAGCCCTAACAATGTTCTAGGGAGTGTTCGAAGCAGATTTCCCATTTTTTTTACTGGTTTTCGAGATACAGCACTTTTCTTGAGGTATGCGATGCTAGCATTTGCAAAACAGTTGCAATAAAAGAAACCAGTGAGAAATTGGGAATTCTGCTTCGAACACTTCCTAGAACATTGTTAGGGCTAGGTACAGGCAAAATTTTGTGTCTTTCCAACCAAGGGTAAACCTTGAAAATGAATCGCCGCTCGCAATGTTAATCTTATGGGTGGCAAATAATGCATCGTCAGGTATAGCGTCCTCTTAAGGTGGGAAATTCCTTGCGGACCGTACAGATATGCGTTACCACTTCCCTGCCACTTGGTGTCTATGTAGGAATGGAATTTTATTACCTCCGTTTTCTGAGTTTCCACTTAGGACGCCTATATATGGTATGGTACCTAGTTAGGTCTCCCTATATGGGGAACAGCTGGAGTCAGGATTTGAGATTTGGAACAAGCCTATGGAGTGATCCATGAGCCATAAAAAATTATTTTTCAATCTTCTTTTTTTCTATTTTCCCTCCTATTTCCGAGTTTCCGGGTACGCCTATGGTATGGTACCTAGGTAGGTATATGGGGAATAGCTGGAGCCAGGATTTGAGTTTTCGTGATGTCTGTTCTCACCGCTAGAGCGCTGACCCACAGGCCAGGTCATACCGCCCCCCGCACGATCCAGCGATTAGACATACAGATCCAAACGCCGAAGCATCACATCTCAATTCATATAGCGAACCTAACTTGACTTTGGGCGAAAGGTTAGACACCCTTCAGTTCATCCCTTAAGGGCCACCATACAGTCGCTATTTTTTTACGTTCCAATTTCAAGCTTTGTGAGAAAACTATTGGATATATATTCTGAAATATAATATGTCTTTGTAACGTCATTAGACATTACTCACGAGGCTATGTTGTGATTTTACGATCGAATGATTTTTGTCACAAAAAAAAAGTGTCCAAAATTAACCGATCGTGAAATCACAACATAGCCTCATGTCGAGTAATGACGTTAAAAAGACATATTATATTTCAGAATATTTAAATATCCAATAGTTTTCTCTCAAAGTTTGAAATCGGAACGTAAAAAAATAGCGAATGTATATTCAGCCTTAAGGACTTGCTACACGGTGCAGTAAACCCGGTTTAAATGGACATGCATGGGGGGTACAGTGGCCTGAACTGCCTAAAGGCTCCTTACACTGCAGATGAAGTTAATAAATATATCTGTCTGTTAAAAGTCCACTAGCTAACGATAAGGGCGCTATCGGAAGGATGGTGAAGGGCTCCAACTTTTCTTTTCGGGACGATAACGCTAAAGTGAACTTTTAGAGGACACTATAAGTAGTAGAACTTACAGGGACTGGTACATGGAACTCAACCTTAAACTGTTAAACTTACCCGGTTTTGTCAAATATTTATTGGGATAAAAGTGTCAAGTTAAAGGTGCCCACATACGATAATACGTTTTGGACGACGTCCTGGCGAGTGTGCATCCCCGGACGTCTCGTAAGTGGACAGTTTTGAGGGGATGCGATCCCGATTTTGGAATTCCAACTTGACCGAATTCCAAGCATCCCAGGTGGGTCCTTTTTACATACAAATCGTTATATCAACTAATAAATTGTTCTATATTTTTCTTGTGCATTATTTTCAAATTAGAGTCAGACATATCTGTTTTGAGTAGATTTTTTTAAAAATATCAAGAGACAGACGAAACGCTGATTATTACAATAAAATCAAGGTTTTCATTGAAATTTCTGCCAAACAAAAGACAAAACACAGGGATGCTAAAGGCTGAATGTATCGTGTGTGGGCATCAGCCATCCCTGAGTTGACATCCCGAATCCCGCATTCCAGCCAGAAAGCCTGGACGCCTTCCAAAACGCATGGTAGGTGGGTACTCGTAAGGCCACGTCTACGCGAAATTCGTAGTAGTTCAAACCTATAGAAAAATTTACAAAAAATCACTCTCTAAAACGAAAACTGTACTATAGCGAAGGAATACAATGGTCTCTTGACAGATCCTGACTGGTTTTTGAAACCTCTCTCTATAGCGAACTGGTGGTCGTTACAGAGAGACTACAGTATGTAACGCACATACGGTAAGGTACGGGACAAGACATGTTTCGACTCGGAGCCATCATTCAAGTCTCCATCAGCGACCGGCGTATCAAAAAAACATTAAAATATAAAATATGGATATTCTCAAGAAAATGTTCTAGGTGGGGGAGGTATCAATAAATGTATCTGCAATTAATCACAATTAAATCCCGAACCGGCTTCAAGGGCCAACGTGCGAGAGTGGGGAATCAAAATTGATCGGTAGTTCGACACGACCTAAACAGTATTGGATGTAGTCAGTAGATACCGTCCGGCTGAGTTGGACCTTCGCTCCAATATTCGAAAAATTAATTTATTTTATCTCGAAAATAGTGACTCCTGTTAGAAGTGAAAATTTCAAAGACTAACAGTGAAGTGTACTTTCCAATTTTGGTGGGTTCAAGTGTGTGTAATTTTGGATATTACGATTGTAGCGCACAAAACAAGGTACAAACTAGGTATGTTATTTATTTCGGAGAAACCTTCTTTAGGGTGAATTTCCCCACTTCTTAAGGGTCCGCTATACCTGACGGTGCATTTTTTGCCGCCCATAAGATTAACATTGCGAGCGGCGATTCATTTTCAAGGTTTACCCTTGGTTATTGGAAAGACACAAAATTTTGCCTGTACCTAGCCCTAACAATGTTCTAGGGAGTGTTCGAAGCAGATTTCCCATTTTTTTACTGGTTTTCGAGATACAGTACTTTTCTTGAGGTATGCGATGCTAGCATTTGCAAAACAGTTGCAATAAAAGAAACCAGTGAGAAATTGGGAAATCTGCTTCGAACACGACCTAGAACATTGTTAGGGCTAGGTATAGGCAAAATTTTGTGTCTTTCCAACCAAGGGTAAACCTTGAAAATGAATCGCCGCTCGCAATGTTAATCTTATGGGCGGCATAAAATGCACCGTCAGGTATAGCGTCCTCTTAAAGTAAACTATAGTGCGATTGTCATAAACTGAACATAAGATAAGATAAATCTGTTCGATAGAAGACACTACACTAATGTACACTTTAAAGAAGAGGAGAAATCCAGTTTTACAAATAAAAATGTATGGTATATATAGGAGTGGATTTCAATGCTTACATTTAGGGCGACCACACAATCGGGTTTGTTTACGTATTTTTCTGCACACTTTATAAGGAAACTTTTGGATATTTAAATGTTCTGAAATATAATGTGTCTTTTAACGTCATAAATTGTGAGGCTATAATATGATTTCCCGATCGGTTAATTTTGGACAGTTTTTTGTTGATAAAAATCACTCGATCGTAAAATCACAACATAGCCTCACAATTGACGTTAAAAAGACATATTATATTTCAGAACATTTAAATATCCAATAGTTTCCTACAAGTAAGTTGACACAAGGGATTTTCTGACTTTTGCCTAACGCTGGCTTACAAAGGATGGAGAGGCTGGAATGACGGGCTTGAAATGGCAACTCAGGGATGGCGGGTTCCCACACAAAAAACCTGCCATCCCTTACTACTAACCATACGTCCGGGGATGCCATCCCAGAACGGCCGTCCAGGACGCATCAAATGTGCCATTCCCAAGCCAAACCCGCCATTTGAGTAACCTCAAACTATAAGGCCACATTTTCGGGTTATGTTTTTGACTTGAAACAGATGGTCAGGCCTGAAAGAACACGCTGATCGCCGGGCTCATATTTTGAAGTTCCGAGCCATTGCATACGAACAAAACAAACCATGAGAACTTTCAAACAAATGAATTACTCTGGCAATAAACCCAATGGGGTATAGTCTCTCTCTATAACGACTTTCAAGGAACCATGAAATTTTGTTTGTCAAGGGACTATAGCATTAGCTAATTTATAGACAGACAACAGTATTTAAGTAACCATGATGTGGTATCCGGATTTTTAGCTCTAAAAAACTTATAACGCCATTTTCACAGAGAAAATAAAGCGACAATGGTCGCACTTGACTTTCTCGCAATTTTTATCGAAAATTTGATTTTTTTTACGTGAATAATTGTCAGAATTTTAACTTTTTCTAAAAAGTATTTTGCCTCACAATGGACGATACTTTTTGGCACCTGCATACCGAATTTCAAACATATCCGTCAAACAGTGAAGTGTCGTTCAACGCGCAAAGTATAGAAAATAAAGCGACAATGGTCGCACTTGACTTTCTCGCAATTTTTATCGAAAATTTGATTTTTTTTACGTGAATAATTGTCAGAATTTTAACTTTTTCTAAAAAGTATTTTGCCTCACAATGGACGATACTTTTAGGCACCTGCATACCGAATTTCAAACATATCCGTCAAACAGTGAAGTGTCGTTCAACGCGCAAAGTATATGTTTTCTATTTTGCATGTCACCGTCTTAATTTTTAAGTAAATGAAAATCTATTGAAAATGCCCTTGAAGCATCTATCTGAGACCACTTTCACCAATTTTCAAGAAAATCCGTCGATTAGTGTTGTTGCAAATGTGACCTAACCAATAAAAAACGTGATTTCCATTTTTGGAAAAGTTTTCCTACGATAATGCCAAAATTTTTGGCCCATCTCAAATAGAATAAAATTGATCCTGTAGCATCTATTTGGGAACACTATTGCGAAATTACAAGGATCTAACCGGATCTAACTTAATAACTGTAGTGCCAAATCCGTCTTGACCAATCAAAAACGAGATTCTAGTTTTTTTCCTACAGGCAGCCAGGACGCCGTCCAAAATGACTCGTGTGTGGCCACCTTAGTGAGGGTGAAGCTGCGTCCCACCATCCTCGGTTAGCAGAAAACCGTTGAAATATAACAGTGGGACAACCAAATTCAAATCTCAGCTTATTATGTAACAATATCCAAAACAAAAGCAACAACAAAGTAACAATGCGGAATTTCAGGGCTAAATGGTTATAGGGATCGTGAATTGATCTCATGCTCGGGTTGCGGCCAGGGGTCACGAAGCGCACGGTGCACGCACTCCCATCTCCATTGTCTTTGGTGGTACCCACTAATTAACGGCTTTTTTCAGGGCCCTCACCCCCGCCCGAGGGCCCCGTTCCCACGCACCCTAACCCTTATCCTGTTCCAATCAACAGATCACCACCGACCTTTTCATTATTTTGTTTTTTAGGCCGTTTTATACCCTGGAACAAATTATAAGAGTAGAACCATTATGCCGTGATCCTCTTATAGGCCCATGCTTATCGGGAATCTATCACTAATGCTGGCTGGCGTCCTGGACTGAAGGGGCTGGAATGGCGCGTTTGCGCAGTGGCATTCCACACAAAAACCATACCTACGAATTCTTCCTCACCCGTCAAATTTAAGTCACATTCTACCTATTTATTGGTACCTACTCGAATATTTAATTTTCAAGTACCTAAGTGACAAGTGTAGGTACCAAGGTACCTAGAGACCTCTGAGTGAATCAAAGACTGACGCAAACGTACGACACATCTAACACCCATGCTATAGTGCCAGAAAATGTGCCTACCGCGTCTCAAACACACGAACTCGGTAGTGACCAAGAAAATCCCAAGCCTCGAATAAGACGACAATGTAAAACTCAGTGGCCGAGCAGTCAAACTGGCTGACTATAGCGTCCTTAGAGGTCTGGCTTCGAATCCCGGCGTAACCAATGTTTTCCGCTTTACTGTGGAGGTGAAACCAACATTCTCCTATTTTTCTGTCACAGGAGATTTCGGCCCAAAATTTGACGACACCGCAGAGGAAAGCAACGAGGATGAAGAAAACGAAGACAGCGGAGGAGAGGAAGGTGAAGCAGAGGCTGCGAGAGGCTGCCCTCACTTAGACCTAATCAGAGGTCATGCCCTGACCAGAGGGGCCGACTCCCCAGACCCCGAGCCCCCGAAAGAGCCTCCACAGAAGGCAATGGGGCAGAAACCTTCCGCACTATGGCACAAACCAAAGATTTCCCTCACGTGGGCCCTGAAAAACGATATTGCTCTTCTACCAAATAACAAACCGGTTATTAGGAATAGGTGAGTATACCTAATGCACTTAAGGCTAAGCAACAACTGAAGGTGCATTTCCGTCACCCCTAACAAATATTTAAAAGAAATAAATCTAAGTAAGAGAGATTCGCTGCCACACCCTAATTTCCCAATATTTTTTTCTGAACTGAACAAACAAAAGTGCACATACAGTTCCTACATTTTAGACTGTGCCACTTCTTTAACATAAAAGTAATAATTTATATTTTCAGCCAGTTGGCACCCCTGCGTAAGCAGAGTAACATAACTAGGGAGGTATCCCGCAGCGTGTCCCCCTGCAGTTCCTCGTCAACTACCCGTCCCGGCCGAAGACGGAGAGTACGGCGGCCACGCTATCGGCCAGAGCACCGCACGCCTAACAGGTTAGATACAGGGGCGTCATTTCAGTTTTTCTTGGGGGGGGGGGGGGGGGGGGGGGCAAGTAGTGACTTTACTTAGGGTGCGTCCCACCATACTCCGTTAACGGTCCACTACGTGGTAGAGAAACCACACGAAAGCAAGTAGTCTGCGAGCGAGTGAATCGAGCGAGCCGAAAATTTCACTAAACTCTGTAAAATCTCCATATTTTGCAGAAAGAACTTTAAATTCACTAATTATTTATTACGTTGGAAATTTTTGTAGGCCTCTTCAGAGCGTATATAGGCCCCAAACGAATTTTTGCGATAAATTTTGCCCTTACAAATCACTATTTTATAGTTCTTGTTTTTGCAACCAAAACTACTCTTGTTTTGCTTCAACTTTTCGTGCATCACTAGTCACTACCATTTATACCTATTTACTATTTACCTATACCTATTACCTATACCCATAGGTACCTATTTATAATAGGTATCTAGGGCATATAGGGCACCTTTCAAAACACAGGATGTAACTCATGGGTAGGTAGGTAAATCATCCTAATTATTTTTATTTTTTTTACGTTTTTCACTGAAAATGTAATTTTTTCAATCTTTCTTGGGGGGGGGGGGGGGGGGGGCAACAGTCTTCTTGGGGGGGGGGGGGCAACAACAGCCTTCTTGGGGGGGGGGGCAACAGCCCTCTTGGGAGGGGGGGCACTTGCCCCCCCCCCAAGAGGGCAAAATGACGCCCCTGGTTAGATACACACAAAACCAAACTATATTGCTTAGTGAACAAGAACAAGACGAAAAAAAGAGCCTTTGAAACAAAACTTAGGAGGAAAGCGGATCAATATTTCTAGTATTTCTTTGTCAATAGATTCGGGTATCAAATCCAGGATGTGGACGAATTTCTGACCCGGGCATCGCTGGACTCTCCTGGTAACATCCCCATGGTGCTGTCGACCCCATGTGTGTTGTACCAGACACAAGTCGGGGGCCCCCAGAAGGAGGTGAGTGTACGTACGCTTTTTATTCCGTATTCAGTAGGAAGGTAGGTTCCTTTCTATACTGGCAGTCGGGGCTCGGGCTCAATGGTTCAGAAGGACTTTCAATATCTTCACACCCCTAAAATAGGGAAGTAATGACTGGTGAGTCCTCGAGGTTTTTTCGAGTGACTGTGCACCTGACTTACAGGATTCTGTATTCAAGTTCACCCACCGGGCATTTTTGTTGTGATGGCACGAGCGTGGGCGTACCTACCTCTCATTGTATGGTTCAAGGGACTTGTACAAAATCAAAGAACACTTACCAGTTTCAGCAGTAGCACTTGTTTTTATTCAGGTTCAAAAAGCACATGTACACACACTACGGATGGTCAGGATTCTGATCCATAGCGTTAAAATCAATTTCCTTAAATACCATTTCGTACGTGACTTTTGGTGATTAGCTTAATAAAGCTATTCACCCTTAATATGGATGGTGACCCAGACCGTATAGCGTCCGAAGAGCCGTAGAGCAGGTGCCAGGGACGAGGTGCACTGCAACGTGAGACGAAAAAGGAGAGGGGATAAGTGCAAGTACAATAAACGATACAAGTTGAAAGATCGCAATAACCCAAAACAGAGAACTAGGTATGCAATGAGAACACCAAAGGTTCCCATCACAGAACACCTAACTATATACAAAGGTAAACATGGCAAGGAATCCAATGGTAAGGTAAATTTAAAATAAAGCTGGAACAGAACTGAAGTGAAAGTATCGAACCCAATATATTGAGCAAAACATGGGGCTATACAGCGGCTACAGCGCCCAAAACATATGTACATACGAAACCACAGGTCCAGAGAAATATATTCTCTGAAACAATGTGTAACGACCCATAGATAAAACCAACAAAGTGGCTGGAACAAACGTGAATAATATGCCTGATAAGTGAATAACCGTGAATAGTAGCCATAAACGTGAGTAAAATGCGAGATTTCATATCATCTCATAAGAGGGTGTCTAAACCCCTACACGAATAGAGCATATGAATATTATATGTGGTTAACAATATATGTGAATAATTATATGTGGTTAACAATACATGCGATTATTATAAGTGGTTAACAAGATATGTGAATAAAATATGCGGTTAACAATACATGTGAATATTAGATGTGGGTAGGTACCAATATATGTGAATAAAGATATATGTAATCGTGTACGAAGTAGTGAGCAGCTGGAAAAGTGACATTAGTAGTGTCAAAGCACTGCTTATCGCAGTAGGCACCAGAAACGGCGCCGTCAGCGCTTGTAAGAAATGAAGATGGGAACCACTACGGCTAAACAAAGGGTCATCCAGGCTCCCTACAAAGCGCAAGGGACTAGGCCGGAAACCGATGCTGCGCTTATGGGAATACTGCCCATATGGGAAATGGTCAACAAGGGGACTGATCGATGCGCGCCAGTCGCGGAGAATCGGTAGGTTCCTTTCTATACTGGCAGCCGGGGCTCGGGCTCAATGGTTCAGAAGGACTTTCAATATCTTCACACCCCTAAAATAGGGAAGTAATGACTGGTGAGTCCTCGAGGTTTTTTCGAGTGACTGTGTGCACCTGACTTACAGGATTCTGTATTCAAGTTAACCCACCGGGCATTTTTGTAAAAAAATCAGCTTCTCAAGAGTTGAAAAGAAAAATACGGACTTTTTTCTCCATCGTTTTAAACCCACCAGTACAGTTTTATATTTTGCAACAGGTCTCCCTACCTCTCGGCATGGTGGTAAACGGCGTGCTCAAGAACAGGGCGTGGTTGTATGCACAGACTCCCCACGGGGAGGAGGGTTACGTTCCCTATGCCTGCTGCCTCCCTCTAGGAATCCTCCCTCCTCCCTCACGCCCACAACCATGCTGGGACACACAGACAGACATCTTCCCCCGCCCCTCCGGCAACCGCACTGATACTGAGAAGATGCGAGAAGGCACGCGCTCAGAGTGCGGACTACGACCCTCAACAAATCGAAGAAGGTAAAGGTCATTCCCATTGGTAACTTCGGCAAATTACCTGACTTAAGTATAGAACTATCGACTCGCTCACCTCTCATCAGTTCCCTATCATGGGATCCATATGCTATATCCATAGGCTAAATATGCAACCACACTGATACTGAGAAAATAGGGATAGGAAGAAGGTAAAGCCCATGTCACCAAATTAAGCAAATAAACGAGTTTTTACTTTCTCGCCCGTATGTTTTTTGCTCGCTGTAAGATCTACTGTACCGTCCCCAACTACCTAAGTTCGTACGGTGATGATGATCATTGATCACACAGGTGGTCACATAAAATCACTCCCGAAGATACAAATCATCCTGGAGATTTTTCCCACACCATGGCCATGATCACTTACCGGGAGAATTTATTCCCAGGTGTAGAAAAGATTTGAAATAATATTTCAATCCAGCTTCACTCTCTATTACGAGAAAATGCCTCTTAATAGCGAGGAAATTCACAAGGTCCCTTGACAGTCATTACAGAGAAAGACAGCTCTATTAAGGGCATTCGCTATTTTTTTACGTTCCAATTTCAAACTTTGTGAGAAAACTATTGGATCTTTAAATATTCTGAAATATAATATTGCTTTTAAACGGCGTTACTCATGAGGCTATGTTGTGATTTTACGACGGAGTGATTTTTGTCACCAAAAAAATTGTCCAAAATTACTTAACCAATCGTGAAATCACAACATAGCCTCATGAGTAATGACGTTAAAAAGACATATTATATTTCAGAATATTTAAATATCCAATAGTTTTCTCACAAAGTTTGAAATCAGAACGTAAAAAAATAGCGAATGTATATTCAGCCTTAATTATTATTTTTGAATTTTAAGGGTTCGCCGGGACAGTGGAGAACGAAGCGTGGACGGCCTGTACCTCCAGGCGGCTAAGAAGCCTCCGACCCGTCACACACTTCTAGTCATAGGCTCAGACTATAAAAGTCCAGGGAGAAGTGCCTTAAGCGTCAACAAGGGAGACGTCGTTAGTTTGATCAGTTCCCACCTTAAAGACTGGTTTTGGGTGAGGGACAGAGACGGTAAAGAAGGCTTTATTCCGGCTGTTGTGGCTGGCCATGGATTTTTATAGTGAAATTCGGAAGAATAAACCAAATCTTAGCCATAGGACGCACTATTACGTCAGAATTACGCCTCAACGATGTCAGAGATCAGTTAAGATCAGTAGGTTGTCTCGTTTTACTTTAAAGTAGGGTCTCACTGTAACGTCAGACCACAATAAAAGGAGTCAACCAGAATAATCTATAGACCTTAGCTACATTGAGGTCTTCACCATACTTAAGTTATCCAAAATGTACAATATACTTTCTGTATCATACAAAAAATTGTGTTAGTCGATTTTACGGCCGGATTCGCTAAAGCATGTGGTAAGAAGGTTTCTGATCTTGTATGGGCTGAATGATCCATCAGCAGTAAGTGAGCGAATTATTTTTTATTTTTAACCTGACATGGAAGTTTGGTTCTTTTAAACATCTGCTATATTATTATTAAGGCTCCATCTAAGTCAGCCGAGGTACGAAATAAAAATAATTCACCTCTAGCTGAGTTATCCTCATGAGAGACGAAATGGCCGGTCTTACTGGAGAGATTTCTGATTATCGGTCACACGCTTATGTTAAGAACAACACTGTAAAACAAATTAAAAAATTTCTACCCAACTGTAGAAAATCAAGGTCCATTCTTTTGACTAACCTCACACGGAGATTCGTTTTCTAGAATATCTAGAAGCAAGCGAGTACTTGGTCTCTGGAGTTCCAACTAGTGCAGATGTCCAAAAGATGACTTCTTCCTGATATAGACAATACTCTATAGGGGGATTCACTGAAGGCCAAACTCAGAAGTGTGTTGGAGGAACACCCGATCGAACACAAACTCTCTCCAAGCAGGTTGAACTGACTCAGCTTTTTTCGATCACCTGAAAGTAAGAAACATCCTATAGTATCAATTGAATACGCTACCTACTTATATCACTATAAGCATCAGTAAACGATGAGGAAACTGAGGAAACTGTTGGAATTTGAATACATTCTGAAATATAATAGGTAAGTAGGTACCAACTCTTTGAAACGTTAGAAACCAATTTAAATGTTGTAATTTTTGACAAATCACAAGAGACTAGTATAAGGATAAGGAGATGGTTACCAATGAATACTCTGTCTTCGTTCATCATGGTGACGTGAATATGTCCGTCTTCTGTAGAGAATGATGACGTCAGCTGCATTGTTGGGATATGCCATAGCCCAGCTCGCACTCCACCGCCACAAACCTAGAAATTAAATTAATTTTAATTCTTAAGAGTGGATTCCAACAGCTCCTAAAGTCTACTATAGGTCCCCTAAAAGTTCACTATAGGTTACCATCATACCGATAGCCCCATAACCATAACATTAGATACTGGACTTTAACGGCAAGATAAAGTATTCGGTTACTTTCTCGGGATGATATATTTACTAAGTTATTCTGCAAGGGTAAGGAACTGGTGAATGCTACCCTTAGTTGCTGGAAACAATGAACAGTGGCTGTGTGGGAGGATTGCAATCCAGGATCATGTGATCCACGAATTGAATCAGGTTGATGACGAATAGTATACGAAAGTCAGTATAATTTAGAGGTTGCTCTTCAGGGCTCGATAAGTATAACGCCGGCAAGATTCACAAGAAAAAATCTCGATAACTCAGAGTTAGATCACGGATCCTCTTGCTGCGAGGCTGGTGAGACATGTCAAAACACTTACCAGCCACTCTTTCTCCACGCAAACAGACCCCACCCACTTGCCCTGGTTGGGCCTTTCTAAAGTACTTTGCTTATAAGGTTCGAGGATTCCCCGCACTTGGGCTGTCCGTAAGTCCCACAGACGGACAGTTCCGTCCTCACTAGCTGACGCCAACTGGTTGTCATCCCTTAAACATTTACAAAAAGACACTTTAAAAATTTTCATGGTAAAGGTCTACTCATCGCACTTCCCGGTGCACCAAGCGGCAGAGTGAGCCGCCGCTAGAGGTGAATCACAGGGGTGTAAGCAGCAGCCGCCCTTCGGGCGGCTGTTCCATATATAAAAAAATATCCTCCAGTCAGTGCGACCCGTAACCAGGTGCACCAAGCGGCAGAGTGAGCCGCCGCTATAGGGGAATCATTGTGGAAAATGAAAAATTCGAGCCCCATCCGCCAGTCAACGAGCCAAGAAATCTGTTATTGCCTCATTGGGAACAAGTAAGAAGTACATTCCGAAGTAGTCGCAGTGTCGTGCGACAATCGGAAGCAAGTATCGGCAGAAGTGCGATGAGTAGACCTTATCCATTTTCATGAAGCGCAGAACGAGTTTCCCAAACCGGAAAGGACACAAGAATCAGTTCTGCTCCCATGGCTCGCATCACAGCCGTGCTATTAAGGGGTAGATTCTACAGTACATTCGACTATATCGACTGCAGTTAGTTAAATAGAAACTGAAATGGCCAACCCTTCATTAGTACCTCTATATAATAATATAATAATATAATATATATATATAAATATATACATTTACTTACATTTGACTGATATCGTGAACATATCCTTCATGTCCTGATAGAGAGTTGATCAAACGGCCATCCTCTAGGTTAAACACGTGAATCTTTTTGTCACCGCATCCAACATAGAGGTTGCCAGAGTCCGTAACGACCAAAGCATTTGCCTCCCAATGCCCCAGTGGATTCAGGCCCGGAAGTTCCCAGCACCAACTCACTTTCGGCAGTTTTCCAGTTAAAATCGCCTTCCAATCGTAGCCCAATACTCTTCCATAACAACCAACAATGAGGAACTGCTCGGTCGTTGCAAGTGAGAGTGTCCCCTTCTTAAAGGCATGACGAAAAGTTAGCCATGGTTTACCGACGAAATCTGTATTGTCTTCTGTAGGGTTTAAGATTGTCCTCAGGCTGAAAATAGGCAAATAAAGTTGGTATCAGGTAGGGATTCAAATAACTCCAGATTTCTTAATGTATGTTACAGAGCTTTACCGGGAAATACTGAAACTTACTCGAAGAAATGCAGGTCGCCATACAAGCTGCCAGCTACAAGGAAGTTTCCGCATGGGGAAAATGTTTGGCACATAATATTAGCGTATAATTCTTTTATTTTCTGCTCGCTGGCAATCTTTACCACATTTTCCTGTACCATTTTAAAGTAATTTAAATCTTTAAATGAGAAACCTGTGATAAAGCTACCGCTTATTGATTTTTGATCTTATAAATTTCAAATTTCAATGTTGGTCGACTTAAACTGGGCCCTGAAGGAATATTCTTTAGGGCCCTTTCAAGGATGGCGTCGGCAAAAATGTACACAAAGCGTGGATCTTAATTTTTTATTCTGGTTTATTCTCCTAGAACTAATAATGCCAAGCTCTGAAGAATATACTAGCTTTCTAGCAGACTATGTGTACGAAGTAATGAAATAGGAAAAAATTGATGGGTCAGAAAATGGAGAGGCTCCACCCAAGTCCAATAGATTCCTACCCGAGGAACAAAAACAGTTTGAGTTAGAGGCCCTGTTTATCAAACCGATGAAAAAATAAAAGCCAAAAAGAGGAAAAAGGAAGACAAGTCAGTTGGAATAACCTTACTAAGTTCCTCGCAGACACCCCTAGTACTGACAGACAGTGCTGCTGACTTATCCCGAACAGGAAAGAAGCCGAAGATGAGGAGAAATAATGAAGTTAGTGAGGAAGACCTTGAAAATCGAGCAAAGGCGGTTGTAGTATGTCCAGAATATATCCTGAGCAAGAAAGAAACTCTTCACTGGGCTCCAGAGACAAAAGGTAAGATTGAAACAATTCAGTGTAGACGGTAGAAAATATATTTTATTAAGTATTAGTTCAAAAACTTATACCTTTGTAGGTACCTATAGGTAGGTACATGCTGTAGCATCTTCCTGCTAGTTATGGGTGCAGCTAAGTAACCAAGGTAAAAAATTTATAAAAAATTGTAAGTAACCTGACATGGAAGTTTGGTTCTTTTAAACATCTGCTATATTATTATTAAGGCTATCTCTAAGTCAGCCGAGGTATGAAATAGAAATAATTCACCTCTAGCTGAGTTATCCTCATGAAAGACGAAATGGCCGGTCTTACTGGAGATATTTCTGATTCTCGGCCACACGCTTATGTTAAGAACAACACTGTAAAACAAATTAAAAAATTTCTACTTAACTGTAGAAAATCAAGGTTCATTTTTTTGACTAACCTCACACGGAGATTCGATTTCTAGAATATCTAGAAGCAAGCGAGTACTTGGTCTCTAGAGTTCCAACTAGTGCAGATGTCTAAGTGCTCACTTGTTCCTGATATTGACAATACTCTATCGGGGGATTCGGTGAAGGCCAAACTCAGAAGTGTGTTGGAGGAACACCCGATCGAACACAAACTCTCTCCAAGCAGGTTGAACTGACTCAGCTTTTTTCGATCACCTGAAAGTAAGAATCATCCTATAGTATCAATTGAATACGCTACCTACTTATATCACTATAAGCATCAGTAAACGATGCTGTTTGCATACGTCATATCCATTTTCTGAGGAAACTGTTGTAATTTAAATAAATTCTGAAATATAATAGGTAAGTAGGTACCAACTCTTTGAAACGTTAGAAACCTATTTAAATGTTGTAATTTTTGACAATCCCCAAGAGACTAGTATAAGGATAAGGAGATGGTTACCAATGAATACTCTGTCTTCGTTCATCATGGTGACGTGAATATTGCAGTCTTCTGTTGAGAATGATGACGTCAGCTGCATTGTTGGGATATGCCATAGCCCAGCTCGCACTCCACCGCCACAAACCTAGGAATTAAATTCATTTTAATTCATAACAGTGGATTCCAACAGCTCCTAAAGTCTACTATAGGTCCCCTAAAAGTTCACTATAGGTTACCATCCTACCGATAGCCCCCTAACCATAACATTAGATACTACTGGACTTTAACGGCAAGATAAAGGTTTCGGTTACTTTCTTGGGATGATATATATACTAAGTTTATCTGCAAGGGTTAGGAACTGGTGAATACTACTCTTAGTTGGTGGAAACAATGAACAGTGGCTGTGTGGGAGGATTGCAATCCAGGATCATGTGATCCACGAATTCAATCAGGTTGATGACGAATAGTATACGAAAGTCAGTATAATTTAGAGGTTGCTCTTCACGTGACCGGACACTTCGCCGACAGACATTTGGCCAACTTTTTTTTTTTTTTTTTTTTTTTTTTTACTAGCCGAGAAACAATCCCTGGATAAAATTGATTATGTAATATAATATGTGTGCGCACTGAGGAATAAATCTTTAAATTTGTTATTGTTACATGTTACCTCTTACATTACAAATTGTAGTATGGACTGCTTCCGGTGACAAAAATGAAATACAAAAGGCTCGAGGAACGTTTAATGGCCTTAAGGGCAAAATACTGCAGTGGAGCGAAAGCCCAGTATTTAAAGTCGGTGGCTCACAACATGTAGGTAGGTAGTACCTATTTAAAAAATTTGAATTAATTATTTTATTATATTATTATCATATTATAATTAATTATTCCTTCAGTGCGTCTCTACACACGTTACACAAAATAAAATACGTCTGTCGGCCAAATGTCCTGTCGGCTAAGTGTCCCGTCGGCGATATGCCTGTCGGCCAAGTGTCCAGCGGCGAAATGTCTGTCAGCGAAATGTCTGTCGGCGAACTGTCCGGGCACCGCTCTTCAGGGCTCGATATGTATAACGCCGGCAGGATTCACAAGAAAAAATCTCGATAACTCAGAGTTAGATCACGGATCCTCTTGCTGCGAGGCTGGTGAGACATGTCAAAACACTTACCAGCCACTCTTTCTCCACGCAAACAGACCCCACCCACTTGCCCAGGTTGGGCCTTTCTAAAGTACTCTGCTTATAAGGTTCGAGGATTCCCCGCACTTGGGCTGTCCGCAAATCCCACAACCGGACAGTTCCGTCCTCACCAGCTGACGCCAACTGGTTGTCATCCCTTAAACCGGAAAGGACACAAGAATCAGTTCTGCTCCCATGGCTCGCATCACAGCCGTGCTATTAAGGGGTAGATTCTACAGTACATTCGACTGCAGTTAGTTAAATAGAAACTGAGATGGCCAAAACTTCATTAGTACCTCTATATATGCATTTACTTACATTTTACTGATATCGTGAATATATCCTTCATGTCCTGATAGAGATTTGATCAAACGGCCATCCTCTAGGCTAAACACGTGAATCTTTTTGTCACCGCATCCAACATAGACGTTGCCAGAGTCCGTAACGACCAAAGCATTTGCCTCCACAAGCTCCAGTGCTTCTTTCAGGTCCGGAAGTTCCCAGCACCAACTCACTTTCGGCAGTTTTCCAGTTACAATCGCCTTCCAATCGTAGCCAAATACTTTTCCAATAGAACCTACAATGAGGAACCGCTCGGTCGTTGCTAGTGAGCATGCCGCCTTATTAAAGGCAAGACGAAAAGTTAGCCATGGTTTACCGACGACATCTGTATTGTCTTCTGTAGGGTTTAAGATTGCCCTCAGGCTGAAAATAGGCAAATAAAGTTGGTATCAGGTTGGGATTCAAATAACTCCAGATTTCTTAATGTATGTTACAGAGCTTTACCGGGAAATACTGAAACTTACTCGAAGACATGCAGGTCGCCATAGATGCTGCCAGCTACAAGGAAGTTTCCACATGGGGAAAATGTTTGGCACAAAATATTAGCGTATAATTCTTTTATTTTCTGTTTTATGGCAATCTTTGTCACATTTTCCTGTATCATTTTAAAGTAATTTAAATCTTTAAACGTGAAACGCTGTAATAAAGCTACCGCTTATTGTTGTTGTTTGGTCACAGTTGTTTGGTCTATAAATTTCAATTTTCAATGTTGGTCGACTGGAACTGGGCCCTGAAGGAATATTCTTTAGGGCCCTTTCAAGGATGGCGTCGGCAAAAATGTACACAAAGCGTGGATCTTAATTTTTTATTCTGGTTTATTCTCCTAGAACTAGTAATGTCAAGTTCTGAAGAAGATACTAGCTTTTTAGCAGACTGTGTGTACGAAGTGGTGAAACCGAAAAAAATTGATGGGTCAGAAAATGGAGAGGCTCCACCCAAGTCCAATAGATTCCTACCCGAAGAGCACAAACAATTTGACTACAAAAACCTTAAAGTGACCGCCTCTTTCCAAAAACATGTATCAAAACATTTAGAAGCCCTGTTGGAGGACACGAAATTTATCAAACCGAAGAAAAAATTAAAAGCCAAAAAAAGGAAAAAGGATTATCAGTCAGTGGGAATAACCTTACTAAGTTCCTCGCAGACACCCCTAGTTCTTACAGACAGTGCTGTTGACTTATCCCGTACAGGAAAGAAGCCGAAGATAAGGAGAAGTAATGAAGTTAGTGAGGAGGAACTTGAAAAACGAGCGAAGGAGGTTGCCGTAACTCCAGAACATATCCTGAGCAAGAAAGAAACTCTTCACTGGGCTCCAGAGACAAAGGGTAAGATTGAAACAATTCATTGTAGACGGTAGAAAATATATTTTATTGTTAGTCCAAAAAATTGCAATGTACTTGTGTACCTAGCATCTTCCTGCTAGTTATTATGCGCACGTAGGTAACCATGGTAAAAAAATTATAAAAAATAATTGTAATTTGCCTCGGAAGGAACGTAGTATTTTCCGTAGGTGATTGCTCATCGTGACATCGTCAGTGCCAATAGAACAAGCTCAAGTTTACGTTGTGCATCATTTTTGTGGACCACCAAGCAATGTCTTGGAATGACAGAATGTTAGTACTGCTTCTTCACCCAGCTGGCGAGAGAAAATCCAGCAATGGCACCTAAGATCTGAAAGAGACCGTAAAAATTATTGTAGTGTAAAAGACAGAGAATGGGAAAGCAGTTGCAGTTGTCACTCCTGTAACGAAACCTCTCTATAGCGAGCAAATTTACGTGGTCCCTTGACTGTCGTTATAGAGAGAGATTACTGTAGCTACATATTGACTTGTGTTTGGCATTATACCTACCTCAATAACTGCAATGCCGATGCCAACACCCCCGACAATAGTGGCGTTGTCGTCGATGAAGTTAGCCAGCGTCTGGGCGCAGCCTTCCCTGTAGGTGGCCACGACACAGGTCTTCACCGTATCCGAACAGCAGCTTTGGAAAAGACTGTTGGTGGGGATAATGGAGTAGTCACTTGGACCATTCACGCCACAGCAATGTAGCTGTAACAACACGTACCAGTTAACAATAAGACTGTTAAAAACTGGCTAAAAAAGGATTTTCTGGTCTTTTGTCTATTCTACCATTACCAAACCAACCTAAAACTGAATGTTGTACTTGATCTGATGGCATATGAAAATATTTATTTGCGATTCCTGTTACTTAAAAAGAAAGATATGGTGGCTCGTGATATCAGACGTTGTACTGCTGTACCTTACTTGTACTTCTACCATACCTGAGTCTGAAGGGCGTAAAACAGGTCATATGATGCCTTATCCGATCCGGTTGCGTCGAATTCTTTCTGGAGACCTTTCGTGAAGACATCGAGGGTGTCCTTGCCATTAATTAGTGCCACGACGCCCACAGCTACTTGTGCCACGAAGATCAAAATCAGCACTACTCCGTACTAAAACACAAAAGAAGAAAAGAAAATTAATAAAAATAGTTACATCTAGCTAAAATCGCTCTTTTGGGGCAGAGATTGATGTTGAATGTATGCGCGTATGTAAGGAATATATGAGAGGTAAAACTGTTCGAATGTGTCCATCCGTCCTGTCGTGCGAATTCTCTCAAATCTGGTAGAGATCGAGGTGCCCATAGTAAACAGATAAGAGTCATTAGGAGAATGATGTCACCTCTGACCCCCCACGCCACAAAAAATGCTCCTTCCAGAAAACTCTGATTTTGGGATTTTTTTTCTTCAGTAGTGATTGAACGGGTGCGAGTCAGTGTGAGTTTTCTGGATGGACCTTATCAACCTTATCGCACATATGCGATATGACTGATAGCAATCACACGATAGTAGGGAGCGGGAGTGGTGAGATGGGTATGTTGAGAAGAAACAATACAAGCACGACCTTGTTTGTTGTGAATGAGTAACTTTTACCCCGAGCTGGCTTTATCATTTTCCTGTGGGCTGGGCCATTTCCGCTGTTCTTGTGAAACTCACTGGTATAGAAATCATTTGAGACAAGAATTGGTTTCTGAAAATTTTCTACGTAGTATCACGTAGACGTAGACTGTCATGTTCATTTTATACAGACTGTACCTACTATTGTATATTCCCAGTAGAGAAGTTAAAGAGTGTATGACACTCCGAGGCTCTGTACCCTCTCCAACGCACCAGGGCACCAGGCCAACTAGGTGATCAGCGATACTCTTAAGGGTCCGCTATACCTGACGGTGCATTTTTTGGCGCCCATAAGATTAACATTGCGAGCGGCGATTCATTTTCAAGGTTTACCCTTCGTTGGAAAGACACAAAATTTTGCCTGTACCTAGCCCTAACAATGTTATAGGGAGTGTTCGAAGCAGATTTCTCATTTTTTTTACTGGTTTTCGAGATACAGCACTTTTCTTGAGGTATGCGATGCTAGCAATTGCAAAACTGTTGCAATAAAAGAAACCAGTGAGAAATTGGGAAATCTGCTTCGAACACTCCCTAGAACATTGTTAGGGCTAGGTACAGGCAAAATTTTGTGTCTTTCCAACCAAGGGTAAACATTGAAAATGAATCGCCGCTCGCAATGTTAATCTTATGGGCGGCAAAAAATGCACCGTCAGGTATAGCGGAGCCTTATGTAGCCCCTTTGTGGAGGCAGTGCTCAGCAAGCCGTGATTTTTATAAGGCTGCGCTAAAGTTCCGAGCCTCTTCAGTAAAGTATCTGAGTGGTGATGCCTTTCTGATGACCCCTCTTCTGGCAACTTCCGATACCTTGGAAGGCTCTGTGTCACCTCAGTTTTATGAAACCTACACCATACCTACATGGCCGAATATTTGCAGTCCCACTGAGGTTCTTACCAAAGGACATTATCAGTAACTTACCTGTCCGATTATTTGATATTATACTCCGTGAAACTCTTGGATGATAGTAAATTCAGACTCATCGAAGGGTGGATAGGCTACAGATATGTGAATTGTCGTTACTAAACTCTTTTAAATCATTGTGACCCTTCTTCTGAAGTCTACTTCTGGTTCTGAACAAAAAATAATTTTGGGAACCCTGTATTTTTTTGAAAACAATGTGTGAAGTTACTGTCATCAAAGAGTCGCCTGGAGTATAGATACATACTAAGAACTGTTGAAGTTCTAGTTGAAGGAAATACTATGCTTTAAAATTATTTATTGACAACAGTTCTATTTCTTTTTTGACATCAAAGCAAGGAGAGCTTTTTTCCGCTGGTGTACAGACATTTTGACCCAAATTGGCTTAGTTTTGTTATTAAGTCCTTCTTTTACCGCAGAGTGAGGTTTCGCTCCCTGTTTGCCTGGGCAGGTGCACTTTAAAAAATGCCTGCAGGAATTGGTACGCTTAGGCTGTCTTCTCTTGGCCAACCTGGGGCTTCTCCTGAAAGCTTCTACACGGGGCTCTTGTTGGTTTTTTCTTACTCTACTGACTGGATGTTCCAGATGTTCAGAATGTTCCTCCGCCTCTTGTTCTTGATTGGTTTCCCCTGTTCTTTCAGCATCTTCTGAACGTTGCAGAGCCGCATTCGCCACATCCGCAGGGTCTGATTCAAAGCAGTCTATATATTCTAGAGGTTCAGAATTAGGCTGGTAGTTGACAGGTGCCTCTGTTGCGCTGTGACTGGTCTGCGACACTCGTTCAATGAAACCTTCATCCGTTAGTTGTTCCAATGTGTCATCCACCTGGAAAAAAATAATAAATTAGTTTTGGTGGTTCCAAACCCACCTAAAATAATAGGTCCCCAACCGCCAGCTGATCTCATTGGCTATTTCTCAGAATTGTGCGTCTTAGCTGGGGGACTTAGGACGTTGCTACGCTTTTAGTTTTGGAGGAAATTCCACGAAAAAACTACAAAAATTTAAGAAAATTTATAGCTAGTTCACTGCGCTGGTAAAATTGTGAAATTCATCCCCCTTGAGAAGTTAGGGGGTGAAAAGTAGATTTTTTTCTCTTAGAAATCTTGCTGCTCCCAGAATTTTACGAATCTTGATACGATTCGTGGAGTACGTGCGTATAAAGTTGATTTGGTGTGACACGTGTCGCCAAAATAAAAGAAACCCTGATGCCATTGACGCAGGGGTGGTTTATACCCTCCCAGGTATTACGGCCTCTACAGCCTAGGTATTTAGCCTTACGAGGGTAAAAAAAAAACGATTTTAATTTGCCAAAAGATATTGTAATGGAATGTGGTAGTTATTTAAATTATAAATGTGCGCCAAAGTATTTTTAAAAAATATTGAAATTCGCTTCGGAAATTGCAACGTCTCGTCAACATGAATATATGCCGTTCTAATTCTACAGACAGCGAATGTTGACGAGGCCCGCTCGCTGGGTAGATTACAGAATTGCATACTTAGCTTATGCCGCATAAGTCATTGGATGGACTCCACGCAACAACGCACTAACTAGCCACAAATTAGTTGGGGGAACTGGATGTCGTCCATTTAAGGCTGAATATACATTCGTTATTTTTTTACGTTCTGATTTAAAACTTTGTGAGAAAACTATTGGATATTTAAATATTCTGAAGTATAATATGTCTTCTTAACGTCATTACTCATGAGGCTATGTTGTGATTTCACTATCGGTTAATTTTGGACAATTTTTATTTGTGACAAAAATCACTCGTTCGTAAAATCACAAAATACTTAGCGTCATGAGTGATGACGTTACAAAGACATATTATATTTCAGAATATTTAAATATCCAATAGTTTTCTATCAAAGTTTTAAATCGGAACGTAAAAATAGCGAATGTATGGTGGCCCTTTACAACCTTTAGATCTCAACTTTAAAAGTTGCCACTTTTGATAAGTTTTGGACGGCTGTTCATGTGAGTTAGCATTCCCCGAGCGTATCGGTACTGGAGAAGGATGGCAGTTATTTTGTGGGCACCCGACATCCCTGATTTGGCATTCCCAACCCTTCCGTTTCAGGTTCAGGGCGCATCGAATCAGGCCCGCTTAGCTGACCTTCCAAAGCGTACAGGTACTTACAATTTTCCTGAGGTCACTCCGGTAGATGTGCAGAGTGGTGCTTATCATGTTTCTGATCATCTCGCGACTCATACCATCCATCTGTGCAGAGTTCTCAGTCAAAATGTTCAAAATGTGGTCCCGTACCCGCGTTTGAATCTCTTCTGTCTCCCTGAACATTGCGAAAATAATGTTATTGTCATTTCCAGCGCCCACATGCGTTGAGCAAGATAAACTGTTCGATCCCACTCTCTACCTATATGTTTTAGTCACTATTTCTTCGTTTCTTCCTCATTTGCTATGTTTTAATTGTCATAGAAACTATAAAAGTACGAGCAAAATCGCAATAAACCAATACGCCATTTCTTTCCATTGAATAAATGATTCTTGGGTCTACCTACCACCCAGCCCCTCTGCTAACTAAACCTACCTAAGTGTGTAGCTTGGTGATTTACCTATCAAAAAAGTAATAATTAGGTACTTACCTAAGTTCCTTGCTGGTTCCGTAATTCATTATAATTCGGTAGGTTTCTTACACTTTTAGGTATTATTTTAAAAAAAATTTAAAATTTAAAAATGATTTTGAAAAGTTAGAAATCTAGTCGCTTCGATTTTGTTTGTTGAAAATAATAAATATTTAGTTTCTTATAGAATACGTGAGTAGGTACCTAAATTTGGTGAGTGCAGAATATTTTTTATAGCACCACTTTTCAGCAGGGAAAAGTGGTCGTAGATCTCATCCCTCCTACTTCACCTTCAGGGAAGACTTCTTTTGGCTATGGAAGTTGTGCAAATGACAGTACCGATAAAAATTTATACCTACTGAACATGAAAAGAGTAAGGTATTTTCTTTTGTTTTCAACAGACTACTGAAAGTCTTGCTTTGAACTATGTGAAGACCGCTCTTGAAAAGGAGTAACTCTCAGTACCCTTTTCCTCCGAGTCACTCGACTCTCTTCTAGTGATGCACGATGCAAGAACAAGAACAAGAAACGGCATTTCTTGTTCTTGTTCTTGCAAAGCGACTCTTGCTCTTGTTCTTGCAGTAAAAATCCTATCTTGTTCTTGTTCTTGTTCTTGCAGTAGAAATCATTTCTTGCTCTTGTTCTTGCTGCGAGACTCTTGCAATTTCTTGCATACACATGGAATTTTCTGCTGCTAAAATGTGGTTTTTTTTTCCTGGCGAGCGGCCATTTCAAGAGCAATCTATCGTCGCATAGTCTGCAGAGTTTTTCGTACAAAATATGGACTATAATCCATGAATGAAGCTTTGGAAAAAAACTGCTTGGGTTTATGCAAGACTCTTGCGAGAACTCTTGCTTCTTATTCTTGCAAGTCACTTCTTGTTCTTGTTCTTGCAGCCAAAATCGACTCTTGTTCTTGTTCTTGCAGCCAAAATCGACTCTTGTTCTTGTTCTTGCATGCAAGAAATGCAAGAACAAAAGCAAGACAAGAAATTTTCGTGCATCACTACTCTCTTCCTTCCCATACTCTACCTAAATCATCCCTCTTCCCTCACTTTATATTTCAAAAAAAAGAACAGTTTGGAAAATTTTCTTACCGTAATGAGCATGCAGTGACTCTCCATGATAGCACCACAGCAGCCATAGAAAGCAACCAAAAAGATGATTGACCCAATCACCAACATGATGATGGGTGGAGACGCTATTGCCGAATCCAGGATACGGTCAAAGTCCTTGTATTGGTTGTAGAGGATTGCGCCCACTGTTATTATGGCCAATCCAGAGAGCTAGAATCAAGAAATTTGAATTCTGTAATACACTTAGAAGGCATCTAGCCCATCTAGGCCCATCTAGCCGTTTTTGTTATCATCGAGTGGGGCGCATAGCTCTCTATCATTTTCCATGCTATCGAGGCTTAGATGCATTGACGGGGTCCCGTATCCTTATTTATGCAGAAGCACTTACGGGAAAATACACAATTCTTTTTTTTGGCGGATGGGTTTCTTCCCGTGTTTTTGAGGAAACTGTTGGAGATTTATATGTTCTGAAATATAGTATGTCTTATTAACGTCAGAAACTAGTTGTCTAAGTTGTGATTTTACGATCGAGTGATTTTTATTGTCAGATTTGTCCAAAATTACTTATGTAAAATCGCAATAGAGGCAGTTAAGAGGACGCTATACCTGACGGTGCATTTTTTGCCGCCCATAAGATTAACATTGCGAGCGGCGATTCATTTTCAAGGTTTACCCTTGGTTGGAAAGACACAAAATTTTGCCTGTACCTAGCCCTAACAATGTTCTAGGGAGTGTTCGAAGCAGATTTCCCAATTTCTCACTGGTTTCTTTTATTGCAAGTGATTTGAAAATACTAGCATCGCACACCTCAAGAAAAGTAATGTATCTCGAAAACCAGTAAAAATAAAGGGTCCGACAACAGTCGCACTAAACTTTCTCGCCCCATGTGATTTTTTTTTTTTTTTTTTTTTTTATTTCTTTGAGATTTTTTTGCGGGCGTAATTTTTAAGCAATCCAAAATCGGTTGAAAATGACCCAAGAGCATCTATCTGAGATCACTCCCACCAAGTTTCATGGCTGTCATTCTATTACTGTAGTCCCAAATGCGTTCCGACCATTCAAAAACGTGGTTTCTCATTCTCAACTCATTTTCGACACTTTTTTGACTACAACGGCCGTAATTTTGAAGATAACAAAATTATGTTCGACAGATGTTTAAGTTACATGGTTCTACACAAATTTACCAAATTTCATGACAATCGGTCAATAAATGTGAATGGCGCCGAAACGATCGAACTTTGGTCCAGAACGGCCGTAATTTTCAACCAATTCAATTTTAGTTGAAAATGACCTCGAAGCATCTATTTGTCAACACACATACCAATTTTCAGTGTTATAGATTGAAAAGTGTACCGTCGGCGCTTGTCTAAGTAACCAAAAACACGATTTTTGAATTATTTTGGCGGTTTTTTGACAATAGCGGCCGCAATTTTTGACCAATCAAAAAATCCTTGAAAATGCCCCTCGGCAGTGATTTTAGACAGGTCGATACCAAATTTCATCGAAATCGGATGAACGGTATAGGCGCTAGAGCACTGCATGGACTGACGGACTGACGGACGGACTGACGGACGGACGGACTGACGGACGGACTGACGGACGGACTGACGGACGGACAGACTTTTTCCAGAAACCACTTTTTTGGACTCAGGGGACCCCCAGGATCATGGGAAACCCAAAATCTCAATTTCGAAATTTTGCACGAAAACAATACTTTCTCGCCATATATGGCTAGCGAGAAAGTAAAAAATGGGAAATCTGCTTCGAACACTCCCTAGAACATTGTTAGGGCCAGGTACAGGCAGAATTTTGTGTCTTTCCAACCAAGGGTAAACCTTGAAAATGAATCGTCGCTCGCAATGTTAATCTTATGGGCGAAAAAAAATGCACCGTCAGGTATAGCGGACCCTTAATTTCTGGCGTAAAAGACACATTATATTTCAGAACATATAAATATCCAGCAGAATGGGAAGAAAAACCATTCTGGTGTCATGTTTTTTTTTCGATAATTTTACTTATCTCTCAGTGGCAGCCCAACTCGATAATCTATTTCTGACGTGTGTACTGTACAAACACGTAGAGGGAAAATGAAGTTGACACGATTCAACCTTGACTTGCACTCATCGCGTCCCTGCAGTGACAGCAGAGTATCTATCTAACTAGCTATAAGGCTGCTAGTAAGTGTCAGTTCATGACTCACTCGAAACATGTGACAATTTCATGACATCATGACGTCAAGACAGAAAAAAGAAAAATTGGAATTTTGGAGAGCGACTTGAAAAAATGTTTCAAAGGTAGTTCGACCTACCTGTACCTACCTTTAAGGTATTCTAGTAGGTATATCCCTCCTTTAAATATAAAGAAGTATGATCACACATCTCGCAGTGACCTCACAGAGTGACTATTAGTGACTTGACATCACACAGAGAACTTCTTACTCAAACGAGTTAACCTGCAAAATGTATAGATCTTGCTTGCCTCCCAGCTACTTACCGTAAAGACGAAGTTGACGAGAAATAGGAGACATTTGATAATATTGTCACAGCAGGCCATTTTACGAGATCTTCGATTTGGATTATTTACTCTGTAGTTTTGATTGGCTCGAATTCTGCTCAAACGCCTTTGATTCCGACGTCGACGGTAATTTATTGGAGGTCTCTGAAAAATGAGGGAAATCGTAACTTTGATGGGTGTCACTATCGACTCTGAAGATAAGGAAGGTCTGTTAACTCTAGAGGTTGTATGTTTGATATTGAAGTACAACATCCATACAGATTGCAACCAATCACAGGCCGTGATATCAGAAGAAGAAGTCTTTTTGTAGGTCCACTTGATTTGACGTCAGCTGGAGACCTTGTTTCGTATTCAAGCGAGAAAACTTGCAGAGTTTACAGATCTTAGGCTTATAGCTCTCTACTGCGACTGCCTAAAGCATGTATCAAGGAGATAAGTTTACGAGCGGGTTTTCTTTTTAACGATTTCTACCGTCATAAGTATACTTACTCGTACGTCATGCATTACGTTTGAAGGGAATAAGTAAATAAGTAGGTACAAACTAATTTTAATATAGGTACCTACACGAGATTTGTGTGAGCTTTGAGAAAACTTGTTGTTATAGGTTAAGTACGTACCGTTCTAAAATACCTCAGCCAGAGATTGCCTAAATTTGCCATAAACAAATTTTGTATACATTTCTACAGTACACACAACATGGCAAGCCACTTTGGAATCTTTACCAGAAGGTGTAGGAATGCCCAAGTTAGAACTCCAAGGTGGTTTTATTTTTTTGGGTTTCTTTAGGTTGATACTTAGGTACCTACGTGCCACAACGGTTCTACAGCCCTATATCTAATGATTTTCCTATCTAGGAAAAACTTTGAGTGAACTTTGGTTCGAAACCTGGCTTCAACAACCAGTAAGTAGCGATTTCAAGGGAATATAGCATACCCTTTCAACTGAAACGTAGCACCGTACCGGCGGAAATGTGATTGTTCGTGCGCCGACTAACGAAAACTGGTCCGCTTCGGTGGATAGCGATTAAGCCTCAATGGCGTCATCTGCTATCGCCGGCAAGGATAAGAGAATAAGAGTGACTGTACTGCACACTGTGTGGGCGCGGCGCGCCAAGTTTGAGCTTTCTCAAGAAGGGATATGACTCATCCAGACTCTAGATTCTAGATTATTTTTCCTCTGGGTATTTCCTCACTACTTCCCGGAATTTGTCGTTGGGAACTCTCTAAAAGAGGTGTTCGCAAGTTCGAAGGCATTATAGTTTTAAAAGTCGTTCCTTTGATCTGCTCTGATTAACTATGTGATTTAATTTTTTTTAAGAGTTGGAGCATCGGCAGTTTATAGTTTTGCAGTTGTGCACCTAATATCATATCAGCACTATTAGAAACTCAGAAAATCACATAACGAAGGGCCGAACAAAGCTTTTAAAAATTTAAATTGCAAATTAACTTTAGAAAAATACAATGATCATCTATTTCATTCGTAAGAACTAGTTGTGAAGAAAAGGAAAAGTTTCACAAGAAATTGCGCTATTTTTTAGGGCCCTCAATTTCCCGCCCAATTTTGAAATGTTGGGAACATTGACAGACTGTCAAATTTATGTTGGTACTCCCAAAGTATATAAAAATCAAGACGCCGATATTTAGCATTTTCGTATTTTCACTAATTTGTTAAAAACTTAAGAAAATGCAAAGTTTAAAGAGAGATTACACGGGAAAGAGTAAAACGGCCAGTTTGAGTCTAGAGGAACAGGCTCTTTTTACAACGATACCGTTCTGGAAGATCCCGTACGAAGAACAGGTACAATTTTTCTCTTTATTTTTATTTTGCTATTCTGACCACAGCCCTTTCCTCTTCCTCTAGCTATAAATCTCATTAGAAGATGTAAAGAACTTGCTACCGCAATGTCAAATTTATAGTTATAGTAAACGATTTGAAAGTTATTCCTAACTGGAAGAGGAAATGCTCTTGAGTTTGAAGGGTTACCAGCCTCCTCATCACCTCTGTTAAACCTAGGTAGGTAAGTATGTAAAATATTGTAGGTAGGGTCTTTCCGGCCATTGAAATGTTATAGACAATGAATCAAGAAACGTTGGAACCTATCATTTTCGTCTAAATTGGTTCAATCTGTACAATTCACGTGGTATTTTTTGTTTAGATCAAGGAGAAAACAGAATGTGCTGTCAACTACATTTTGAAGCTGTGCGATTTGATTTTGACACGGAACCCAAATCTGGGTGGATGGGTGCAAAGGCAACAAGATAGCAACAAAGGGCTGATGTGCCGCGTCGACCCAATACTGAGGACATGCAACCCGAGCGGCTACCGAGCCAAATGCGAATTTCGCGTCGGTCTTGAAGAGGTAAGAGGTTCGAATCCTAGTTTTCAAGACTTTTTTCTGTTGCCTTTTGTCCTAATGGGCTCCTGATTGCTACTAGAAAGACATGCGTTCAGTACTTCAGTCTTACCTCTTTTACAGTAGTAATTTATAATCGCCTACTCCGATGCCCGGAAAGATCTTATAGTTTTATGGAGGGTTCTCATTTAATGATGGAAGATGGAGGAGGATACAGACAAAATTAAAACTGCAGCCGAAAGAAATGCAGGCTGGGATCCATCGCCTCTGCCGCTCGGGGCCTCACCCCGTGCCCCTCAATATTTTACCCCGACATGGGTATTGATTGTCTCACACCCCAAATAAAACAAAAAATCCATCTATTCCTGGCTGGCCGGACTCTTTAATGAAGTTGTTTATTCGAAGGAAAAAAAACTTTGAATGGATATAGCGCAAATGTAGCCTCCTTCCTCTCTCCTACATGTACATGGCAGCTTAAGGTTATGTTATAATGCATTGTTGTGTTATATTTGCAGCCCTCGGGTTTGCGTGTCGTTGGCTTCAAAGGATCCAAGCGAGGCGTCCTGAGCGTTCGACCTGGTGATAAAATGATTCAACTGCCGCATCAAATGAAACTCGTCGTTAAGGTATTCACTCAATGTTCTGTTACGTAATATTGACTTCCAAAATTGGTAGATAATCGGAATCTAGGTCTGAAGTCCCTTTGAGATGGATGGGAACAGATGACATTTTTATATTTTGGGATTTTACAGTCGGGTAATTCGACAAAAACTCAGTTCTTAATCAGACGTTTATCATAGTGATAATAAGCAGGTGTATTTATTATATTAAAAACAATGTGCAGCATTTCCCTGAAAAGATAATCAAACATGATTTTCACTTTTCTACCCCGAGTATGTTTAATGGTTTGTAGTTTGTTACGCTGTTCTAATATTTTTTGATTTGTAGTTATTTGAGGACTATATCCGTCTATCTCCACTGCCGCCGTATTCAGCTGATAGCAAAAGTGGATTCTGGCATCATCTAACAGTCCGAGTATCCATGGCGGGTGAGGTGAGTGTCTTTAATTTTTATACTAGGCTTAGGGTGGGCTTCAGCAGTTTCTTACCCTGCAGATAATGTTAGTAAATTTATCTTGCCATTAGAAGTCCACTAGCTAACGTTATGGTAATGGCGCTATCGGCAGGGTGTTGAAAGGCATCAGCTTTTCTTATCGGGAGGATAAAGCTATAGTTAACTTCTAAGGTACGCTATTGTAGACTTTAGGATTAGTTTCCTAACGCTCTGATTGACTGAGTGCATCGCCATTTTATTTTTTTCGAAATGGTTTGAAAAAAGAAACAGGAGATGCTTCCGTCATCCTTATCCTTTGGTTGTTGCAGGTAATGATAATGGTGGTAATGAATGTGAAGGAGCTGACAGAGCAGCAATTACAGTACGTTAAATCCGACCTCACCAATTATTTCTTTAATGGAGATGGGCGCGTTGCTAACGTGCACTCCCTTTACTATCATCCGTTCGAAGAACAGTAAGTATTAACCCTCTAAAAAATAATCAGTAACGTAGATTGGAATGATCTTCAATTATCAAGGAGACAAAAAGGGAGCTGTTTTAGGACTTCGAATTATTACTTGACGAACGCTAAGGCCTCATCACTTTTTGCACTTGAGTTGTGGTTTCTTTTTTATATTTTTATAAAATGCAATTAAGTAACGTAACATTAAAAAATTAAATTAATGCATTTTTTTTCAGTGAACAAGATACAGTGCCCTCGACTCTAGAGCTGCTGGCTGGGGTACCGCGTCTGATAGAACCTGTTATGGGTACCAACTTCCACCTCGGCCCGTTCACGCACTTCATGAGTAACATGTGTTCCGCTCAAAGCACGTATCAAGCCATATCTGACCTCATTCAGCCAAATCCTAACGTCACGCTCGTGGATATATGTTCTGGAATTGGGGCTGTTGGACTCGCCTTGGCCAAGGTAACTATACTTCCTCTCATTTAGTACTCTTTAATCATCACAGCGAGAGATCATCTGGGTTTCAGTGCTGATTCTCTCACTATCACTATCAAAGATAATGAAAAAGTAGGTCTGTTAAGACCGAACGTATACGTATGTATGTACGGAGAGCCTGGGCCCAAACCATCCGGCCAATTTGGTTCAAATTTGGTACACAGATGTAAAAAGGTTATATGCAGAATATACTTTTTCCGATTTTCCATTGGTGAAAATTGAAAGACTCTGCCCCACAAAAAACCTCAAAAAAACTGGTTTTTAATTTTTTTCTCAAAATTGGCTCCAACGATTTTGTTCATTTTCTCAGGAGTAATATAATAGTGCATATTATGGGATAAAATACCCCATTAGCGGCATATCTGGGAAAACTCGAATTTGGGAGATACGACCCGTCAAAAGGTCAGTTTTTTATGTTCTCAAAATATGCCATGTGGGTATCAAAATACTCGGGGAGACTTCCTCAACCGAGTTATGTGGCCAAAAAAATTCTGAAAGCATTTCCGACCCCCTCATCCGCACCGGGTTGAGTTATTGAAGGTTTGCGAAGTATGTCATGTGGGTTCTCAAAATATTCGGTAAGACTTCCTCGTGCTACTTATCTCGTTTAAATAATTACCGAGCTTTTCGAACGCAGAACAGATGGGTGACCGGAGGGCACTATTTCAGGAAGTAAAAATAATAACTAAGAGAGAAATGGTGTTGCAATTACCGGTCTCTATATACGTAGTATACAGTAAAGTATTGTCATTTTTAACACGTTGTTTGTGTGTGTGTAAGTATATATTATATTCACTATTTGTATACGTTTTTTCTGTATACTTTGTTAGGTAACTATTGGCTATTTACTTAAATGTTCATTTGGTCCGAAATTAACCGATCTTTAAATCACAACGTAGCCTATTAATTTCGGCCATTTAAAAGACATACTATACTTCAGAACATTTAAATATCTAATAGTTTCCTCATAAAGTGTGCAGAAAAAAGTAAAAAGCGTAAACAAACGCGACTGCGTAGACGTCATTAAATTTAATTTATTCTCGAGTTTTCAGATGTAACGAACATATCCAAAAAGACTAGTCCAACTAAATCTTCGTGGTGGTTTCAGAAATGTAAGGAGGTGTACGCGATCGAGATGCAGGAGCAGCACATTGCAGATGGCGTGGTGACCGCACAGATGAACGGAATCAGCAACTTCTCATTCCTGCACGGGAGAGCTGAAGAACAGCTTGGGGACTTGCTTAGGTCACTCGAGGGCCGTGACAAAGAAATCGTCTGTGTGTTAGATCCTCCCAAGCTGGGTGCCAACAAAAGAAGTGCCATCACGGATTTAGGTAAAGTCTGAGCTGGGTCAGACCGGTTCGATCCCAATCCTATCTAAGTTTTTCGGCTCAGCATTATTATGTTCAGCACATCAAGTGAAATGTATATCAAGGCTGAGGTGGTTCAGAACCCATCTAAAATTGTAAGTCCCCCTACCCTTCTACTACTACTACTCCAACACTCCAAACTTACCTCGCCAAATAATAGAATATTGCAGTTGCAGAGGAGTTCTTACATTATTTCTTGCAATGACATTTTGTCTGCAGATTTGTGAATTTCCGAAAAAACAAAACTAATTTCTTTTTTTTAGCGTTTAAAGTAGTTGATCAAGTGAGACAATCAGCGTCGGTGCGTCGCTTTGTGTACATCTGCAATAACCAAAAAGGACCAGTGCGTCTGTTTTTGGATTTCTGCGCCTCGCCGCTAGAGCGCGGGACCTACAGATTTACCGGACTTCCGTTTGTCCCTGTTCGAATCATTCCTGTTGATCTGTCTCCCCACACGCCACATTATCAACTCTTTGTCCTGTTTGAACGGGTAAGTTCTCTTCATGCTTGTAGTCGAGCGTGTCACTGCATTTTTCACTAAATTAGTTTTTTAACGATATTTCAATACCGTCGTGACTTCATCACCCCGAAAGCGCCAAGTATGTAAGACAGAATGATGAAATCTGTTGCACCAGAAATTTTTATTCGCAAAAATTCATTCTCAGAAAAATTATTTAGGTCGCAAATTAACTGGTTGTGATTTTTCGATCGAGTAATTTTGGGACAAATTTTTACTGACAAAAATCACTCAGTCGTAAGATCGCAAGATAGCTAGTTAATTTATGAAGTTAAAAAATATATTATATTTCAGAACATGTAAATATGCAACCCCAAAAAACATAAAAAAACAGATGACCCTTGCTTGCAAGTAAACGCGGTTCGTTAAGTACCATTTTTGGGTGCCTACTCAATGTCATTGTGGTTTTTCAGTGCTCTTCCACTGGACCCAGGAAAAAGGCTCGGAAACAGCCGGAAACATCAAATAACTCAAATAATAGGACAACATACGTCACGCACCCCGGATATTGTTGAGATCCACCGCCTTCTCAAGGCATGACTGTACTCTACTCCCTCTAAAAAATGGATGACATCTGCGTCGATTGTGTTATGTTATAAAGTTACTATTAGGGCTCTTCTCACAGATGTTCAGGAATTTCATCCACACTTCCCCATAACATATGGTTGCTTCTGAAGCAAAAGATAGCGCATTGTAGGTATTATTGACTATGATATCCTGGCACTTTATTTTGTTCCATTATGCCACTTCAGATCTGATATTTCACTAACTTTTCTCAGGATGGTCCTAGGCTGGATCCCACGACACTTGGCTACCAGTTCAACTTCCGTTAAATTTGTTTACCATGAACTAATTGGAATTTAACAGGGGTTTAACATGGTGTCAGAAGTAGTATGGTGGCATCCATCCTTAGGGTGGGTGTTTTGTTCTATCAGATCTAGATGACACACATTAATGAAAAATAATTCAATCAGAATCAGCTTTCTTTATCTTACGCTGCACAGATTTTTTTCTTTGATTCCTCGCTTATGTTAGCTTTTATTGATTGTATTTTTTTGTGACGCATACTCGGAGATTCTTCAAAGATTTGTTATTTTTTAATTTTTATTTTGCAAAACTTCTTACCCTACATGTGCTGTATTGAAGAACCTCTGAAACATTAAGACACTTCACGTTGGCGTGTAGATGTTTGCATTGTCCATTTGTGAAAAAGGATTGGATTTGGTATTGAGATATTGTGACTTTTAGCCGTGAAAACTAGTCAAATACCGTGACACTTCACCCCTAGGGTATGGTTTTCTTTTGGTCACACTGAGTAGGTGCAGCTAGGTATCAGCAACTGCCATCATAGGACAGTTTATCCTGATTCTATATCCCACTATTTTATATGTAATAGCAGTAGATATTTTTGTTCGAGATCGCCGTACATTGGGAATTATTTGTATCTGTATTTAGAAAAAAAAAAAATCGAAATCCCAGCTAGTTTATAGTCGTAAAATTATTTATTATATTTCAGAACAAAAAGAATCACCAGTTGTAAAGTTTTCCTACGTATTTGGCATTTTACTGTTTTAACTATATTACTGATTGACTTTCAGCTATGTCGTGGAAAATGGGATAAACTGCTTATGAGATCTTGAGAATCGCTCAACTCTTAATAGCGTTTTCTGTTGTTTTATTCGATATCGCGAGTTCATACATAATGGTGCTGTGTTTTCGTAGTATAGGAGAAATTAAATGCACTAAGTACAGTTGTCACTCTCTGTAACGAGTATGGTCCCTTGACAAACCCTCTCTATAGCGAGCAAATTTACATGGTCGTTATAGAGAAAAACTACTGTAGTAGCTGCTGTGTACAGTGCTTGTGTGCAGTTTGAGTGAAGTTCAATAGAAGTCAGAAATCAAAGTAGGTGTCTATCTTTTGTGATTTGCTCATTGATTCCCGTATACTGTTGGGAATGTAATATGAAGCATAAGACATTTTGTTTTGTGATAACTTTACTCCTTGGAGTCTGTTGGTGCTTTCGTGTAAGGTATTATTGTAATTTAGTTATAACACAGATTTCCAGAAATATGGCACATTGATTGCTATGAATTATGAATTACATATTAACCTACCTACTTCAGAATTTTTTTTCTTACGCCGGGATTCGAACCGAGACCTCTCAGGGCGCAAGTCGGACCCCTTGACCACTCGGCCACTGAGAGGAACAACTTGAAGTCGAACTGCCTGATAGCTAAATATTTTATTCTTCGGAATGAGACAGTCCTAACTGACTTATGCTTATGAGTCTTTTTACCAAAGTGCCATATTTCTCTTTTCATAATCTCTTCCCAGAAGATAGGTAATTTAGCACTTTCATAAGGTCAACGTGGAAGTTAATGGAGACTTGACTTGTAGATTTTTTTTTACATAAAAGTTGAAGTTCTCAAAACGTTTTTCTTCTGTTGTATGAGACGTCTTCTTACGTTTTTGTATTTTTTACTTTCCTCCATTTCTTTTAAGGAGTCACAAAATCATTTTAATCCGTTTATCTATTAATTTTACATCAGGACTACCCGCAGTCAGTTTTCTTAATATCCTTTAGATAAGTCCTGGCCTCTTAGGTGCGTAACGTAAATAGGCATACCTATTGCCTAACTACTATAAATTGTCTGAATTGTTATTGTCCGTCAGTTGGCCAAAATTCAAAATAAAAAAATACAGAGGTGTAATGGCAATTTTTTATTCACTTAATTCTAGCCATCATAACACTGCTTTGCAGTAACCTAATAATAACGACACAGGATACTTCGAAAGACATAATACACATACGAACAAGGCACTTCACAAATATGGGAAACTGAGGAGACGTCAACAAAATCTCAACGAGAAAGTAAAAAAAGAACGTGACATGAGATTGCTTCGTCGATCGGAGTCATTTCAGTCAAGAGTCGGTAATATTAAGAGCTAAAAAGACAACCAAGTTGATATGTTGGTGCTACAAAAAAATCTGATTAGCTATCGAACATTTCTCAGAGATTGTGAACGAGAGCCTCACTGATACGATAGTATCAACTTGTTTGATCTGTAACTAATTTTTTCCATCCATTCCCGCCTATATGCATTCAACGAGTCTTACAGACAACTACCCGGGGTACCTCATCATAACTGGCGAGCAGCCGGTTAACCGACACGGGTAACCGTAACTTCCCGGTAAATCTCAGCACTATCCGTAACCGTACAGGTCTGCACCTCCCGGTAAAACCGTCAGTACATTAAAATTATCCTACCAAATCAGATCTGAAAATTGCAAATGGGATTTTTTCCTCTCGTCCACGATGATCACTGCGATGAGCGACTGTCTTTCTTAAAGGGGAGTTTCGAACTAGAACGGCGAGTAACCCCTTCGACTCCTGGCTACAAAACATGATCCAATGATCCAAACAATCTGAAACAAAAACGATGAAAATAGATCAAAGAGAAACGTTGGAAGTGATTTGAGAGATTCCACAACTTTGATTCTACCAAAAACTTTCATCCGAGAAAATGGAAGCGTACTGTTGGGTTAACAGAAACTTCAAGGTAGCCCATCATAAAATCACAAAAAATACCCAACAGCGTATGCAGGATATGCAGGGACAGCTTACTCACATGAACACCAGCGACAATTAATAGTATTTCCATCATCCAGAAGGAGTTGGTTTTAACGAAGCCTTCCAACGCACTGAGGCACGGCGTGGAGCAGACTTGGGTGAGGCTGTCCATATTGGGGTGAGGCACTGTGGAATTGGACCCTGAGCTGGGGCGGCATGAGTTAGGTACAGTCATGTTCCGGCTGGCGTAGTCCTGAGGCCCGTTTACACCACAGCATTCCAACTGTAAACAAATAGTCAAAACATTAGGTTACCTGGCACAGCTTCGATAACCGAGTGGTCTAGCTAGACGGTCGACGTCAGAGTAACACCCGATCACACCGGTTCAAATTCGATGTTACCAAAAAGTTTTTCTGATCGGCATTAATCTCTAATATACTCTGGCAGTTGAGCACGACAAAATGGTTTCTTTGCTAGGCTTGTCATACCCACCCCTCTACTAACTAGGTAATCTGGTGGAGGGACAAACAATTAACTTTGTATGGTCACCAGAACATGGCTCGCCAACCAAGAGAAAATTCAAAGCCAGAATATTAAAAGGCGAAACAAGTAGGCTGGTAATTATTAACTTTCCACTTACACTGGTTTGCAGGCGATCCCAAAGCATAGCAACGTCAGCCGACTGGTTATATTTATCGAACGACGAAGTGAGTGAACCTTTCAAGACTCCATCTGCTTTGTAGGGAAGAAGGAAAGCCGCCACTGCCCCCACAATTTCAATCAGAAGAATGATTACCATCAGTACTGAGAACTGCAAACAGATTGTGGTGTCAATTAGGAATCTAACGGGAAAGTATTACAAGTTATACTCGGGCCAATATACTCCCAGACTTCTGACTCTTTCTTATAAGGCACAAGACTCACATTGTTCGAGAAAGAAACAATTTACAGTACTTAAAAATAAACTGGCTCAGTAGATATCGTTCTGAAGATTTGCTAATCTTGCACTAGCCAGATTCTTTAGCCCAAATTTCATATACAGTTATTATTTAATTATTTCCCACGTACTGTCATTGCCATGCAGTAGATATTCCTTGCGACTCCAATAAGGCCAAAAAAGAAGACAACAGTGACAACGGTCCCTGTGATGAGAAGCAGCGCCGGAATGGAGAAGAAGCCATGCTGGATCAAGTCGTCATATTCTCCTGCCCGTGACAGGACCTGCATCCCCACCACTACCAGCATTATCCCCAGCCCCTGTGGACAACAAATTACCGAATTATTCACAAATCTTTAAAAAATAGGTTAGGTACCAGCGCAGTTGGGTGCTGATAGGTACCAAGATTCTCGAAGCACATCACCAAAGGGACGAAGGTATTGGGCCGTGCAGTTTAAGGCCCCAACTCAAATTATTATACAGCTACTTTTTTATCCTTCACTTTCTTAAAGACCCTTAGGGTCCGATTACACCTTACAATAAATATATGATCCTATTTTTATATGATCCTATTTTTTTAGCATCATAAAAATTTTAGAAAAACTGCAATACACTTGACAATAAAAATAGGATCATGTTTAGCAAAGACGCCAACTTGACATGGTAAAAAAATAGAATTTCGAAGATTTTTAGGGTCCTTTTTTGAACCGTTTTAGGTTAAATAATTTCTGCTATATTCTTTCAATTCATCGTTATAAGAAATTCGTACTCCTCCACATTTTCTATTAAAATACGGGTCATTTCCATTCCACTTACCTCAGCCGCCATTTTCAACCAAACAACAACAAACACACGCAGCATAGAGGAAGGTAGTTGCAGCAGTTATGATACAATTTGTACCGGCCGATACAAATTGTATCATAATTGACTCAATTCACTTTACACCTTACAATTTTTCTTGATCATATTTTTTTATGATCCTATTTGGATTGGAAATTGTAAGGTGTAATCGGGGGCTTAGGCCTGTATCTCACTATCAAAGATTCCATAAAAGTTTGATGAAAATATTTTCTTTTATAAAATATTTGACAGCGTGATTTGTCATAAAAGATTTTCATCAAATATTTTACAAAATATAAGCGCTTGTGTTTAGGATCTTTTATAAAAGATTAAAATGGCGTCATCAAATATTGGATGAAAAACTTTGATGAAATCTTTGATAGTGAGATACAGGCCATAGACATTATAAGGGTTTCAAAAGGCAGTGGCACAGACCTCGCATATGGGCTACCTACTTCTCTACTAGACACTACTGGGCAGATTAATATAAATATCTCACCATAAAAAGGGCACTTATAAGGCAGAGTATCCATTTTATAATGGAGCGACAAATTTCAGCTTTACTCATACTTTAAAACCTTTATTTTACTGATTTTATTAAGGAAAGCTAATGGCAGTGCACATTAGCATTGGAACTATTGGAAGAGACAAAAACAAAAAACACATAAAAAAAATAAAAGAGGCCCTAAAAAATTCGTCTGCAATAAAAGAAGCAAGGCCCTAAAACAAAATGGTGATTGTTTACAGCATAACGTCAAAATGTGATAAATGCATATTTTGTTCAGTGAAATAAGGTGTTGTGCTATGCGCTCCGAAAGGGTAAAGCGAATAAAAAGTAAGTTTTGGGAATATTTTCAAAATTTATTTTAAAGTTTACTATTTTAACCTCTTTTGACTCGAACTGATACGTATTCTATGTGGCGCTACTTGCCCTTATTTACTAGATTTTTTGTCCATAGGGACGTACATGCCTGTTTATTTAATAAATTGATGGCACTATAAAAAATTGAAATAAATCGGAAGTATATAAAATATGGCTAAAGTGCATAGCTTTGGGCTCAAGGGTTTTTCAAGCCCCTTTCGTATCTAACCAGCCTTGAGACAAAATGAAGGCCAGGGTCACAGTATTATTATTATTACCTATCCATGAGTAAACGGAAATAAATATGTACACAGATCTATTTGAGGCAGGTAAACTAGAAACGTCTGTGGGCAGCTTGTATCGAATATTAAACTTTTTGTTTGAGACGTTGTTACCAGGGCGTCTCAACACGAACGTTACTTACCACCCAATGTATAGGTAGGTACCTATCTACTTACCAACCTGTTTTGGATCACTTTAAGAAGTTTTAGAGGAAGAAAGGTTGTCAACAGGATATGTAGGTACCTACCTCCGTGTCCAGCTACACTAACTTGTCCGAAACCGAATTTATTTCTTTTAAATGTCCTAAACCTGTGTAAACACAGGCGGAGACATTTTTTCGATCATTCCTCAGTGGTTACCAGTTGGTCAGCTGGGCATTGAGCTACGGAATAAGAAGATTCAGGTTCTAGTTCCGGCTTGCAGAATTGTTTCCTGGTAAAGATACCTACCTACTCTGGAAGCAGGTAGGACAGCCTAGATAACTACAGGAAGATGTGCGACTTTTTCTTATGCTGGCTTCTTGCGATGAGTCCAGGAAGGCCGTTCTGGTGAGTTGGCATTCCCGGGCGTATGATTAGTGGTGAGGGATGCCAGTTTTTTTCTGGATACCCGCCATTCCTGAGTTGCATGCCCCCCATTCGAGGACCAATCGTATGAGACCAGATGAGAGACTGATACAGGATTTCATTGGCCGCCATTGGCCAAGAAATTCAAATGACGTTTTACTTGCAAAACAAAAAATCAGAGTTAAAAATTTGAATGGTATCACGCTGTCGGCATAAAGTCAGGTCCCGATTCAAGATAAAAAGCTAACCGTCAGAAGACAGTTTGTTGACGCTAACGATTATTTCTAGGGAATGAGGTATGCTCGTCTGCTGGGGCTTGGGAAACGGAGATAAGGGTGGGATGGGGTGGGGGGAGGTCTGAACAAGAGGATAGGGAGGCAGGCGATGACGTCATAACGGCTGCTGACGTCATCAATCCCCTCTGGCCATCTCGAAAAATATTTTACTGTTTTTCCTTCTCTTTCCTGTTTTTATTTGCAGCAGGTGAAATTATTACTTTCTGAATTTCAGTACCTTGTAAAAGTCGGTTTTCATTTTATGCTGGAAGAAAATGGTTTTCGGAACCATGGGAGTGGAAGTGGTTCTTTGCTCACATTCCAACAGTTTTCGCTGCTGGCTATTGGCTATAAAGTGAAGACGTTCTTAATCCAACAGAACCTGTTATTTTGTGAATGGAGCCAATTATAGGAGTAGATAGGTATAGAAAATAGAATGTCGGCCTCACAGTGTTCTAGTGGGAACACAGTAGGCTCGCACGGTTGAGGTCCTATGTTCGATTCCCGGTAGGTACTGGCATGAATATCACACCAAATATTCATTTGGCTTCGATGAACAGTCAGCTTCTTTAATTGACGGACATGAGCCTTCGGGCCAAGGGTATAGGCTGTAAGCACCAACAGGTGCATGAGCCCTTAACTTAAAGCAGGCACAAGAATCATGTGTGATGTGCGTTTCTTCTTGGCTATTTTAGTTCAGTTACCTAAACGTTACGATAGTCACCCTAATGTACTTACGCTGGTTTAAAAAACTCGAAATATCGCTTGGACGTAAGCTCAGTAACTGTCTGACGAACACGAGTAACGAGTAGAATGTCCATAACTAGTTTTCGAAAATTTGCTGGTCCTGGGATTCGAAGCCAGGACCTCAGAGGCTCTGTCCACGGCTTTGCCTATCTTTTGATCACAACAACTCCTCTTGAGCCAAGTGGCGTAGATTAGATCGTTGTCTTTAGAGGGGCGTTGAGAGCCCAGTCACACCGGTTCGATCCCGATCCCGATCAAATGTTTTCAATAAATGTTCATATGATCGTGGCTGCAACCGAAAAACTCCCTGTATGGCAGCTTCTTCTGTGCCCTAGTCCACTGGCAGTATCCTTCTTTCCTGTCCACAACTCTACCTACCTGTTAATCACCTGTGCTCTGTACTCTTCTGATAACGATGATCGGACGATATTTGTAGTTGTTGGGATGAGCTGGTTGTGTATAGCTCATCTCATTCACCTCTGACATTTCCGACTAAACTCTCGATGGAATTTCGAGTGCAGAAACCCCCCGTCATCCCTTAAGTACTCAGCAAAAATTTGAGGAGTCTCAGGTAGAGATCGTAGATCAGGTTCACGCCCTGATTATTTGTTTGTTATTTCTGGGTAGGTTTCATTGTTATCTCGTAGGTATTTTCCGTTTATATGTCATGTTTGTGCTCCAGCATAATAAAGGTAATGTGGTTTTAATTAATTAATTAATGGAGGTGCGTAAGGTATGGCGGGTAGGGGGATGGTGATAATGGATTAAAACAAAAGCAAAACATCAAGCTATCCCTCTATGAACTCTCTACTTTTTCTCAGTCAGTGTTTATATACCTATGTTTCAGCCCCTAGTCCTTCCTTTCTATCCTCGACTGAACCTTTATCAGATCCAATCACAGTGATATCAAAATATGTGAGCGTGATATTTTTTCGTTCGGTTCGATATGTGGGAGGTTGGGGGTGTTTCGGGCGTATTGCTACCTCAGTGGCTGGCGGGGGTGAGCCTGGGTGGGAGCCTGCGCAGTGCTCGGGGCCGGGGATCAGTCGCGCTCGCCCGGTGCTAAGGTGCCCTACACACAAAACCACCTGCTGTGGTATGCCCTACCTTACCCCTGAAACGGTGAGTCCCCACTTCAAAAACCCCTCACCAACTTAGTGGCCTGAATTGTCTCTGCAGTGTGTATTCGAGGGCTGGGAGTTCCCTGTCCGATCCCATCATTTTAAAAATATTTTTTTAATTCTGTATATTGTTATTAAATATTTTTTTGGTGGTTTCGAACCTTGTTAAAACTGTAGATCCCCACTGCTGGTAATGCTGCCAGCTGAGTACAATGACATTTTCCAAATAATCTATTGCTGGGCTTGTCCCTCTACCTATAGTCCAAGTCAGGCTGGGAGCGTACCGATTATTCATAATTTTTTGAAGATTATCAGTTGACGCCGATCCAGATTTGGGTTCCTTATCATACCATACGCTGAAAATGCCAATCCGACCCTGAGCAGATATTTCCCTGATCAAGAAGAAGTTTTGATCAGCCCTAGATTTGCAAGAAATTATGAGTAATCGGTACGCTCCTAGCCTGACTTGGACTATAGTGGCAGCTAATTTATCCATCCTATCTGATGTTCTTGACATCTTTTATAGGCTTATTGAACCCTGAAGTAGCCTTACTGCAATCAAAAATTATTTATCAGAAGTATCAAGTGGGTAGGTACCTACAGCTTGAAACAACAGTTCTCTCATCGTCCTGCCCTATTTAGCCTGTACCTGTTGGCTCTCGAAAATTGTACTGGAAATTAATGAGAAAGCAGCAGGACGCATGCGCCGCGGCAGCGCGGTCGAGCTCTGTATCCAGTACATGCTATCAGAAACGGAGGCGCGGGTAGATTGACGGGGCTCTTTGAGTGGAAGTAGGCTCCTTTGTCAGACCAATAGAATGTAATGTGACTAGCTGTGGACAACCCTTCAGAACAGATGATATTGTTTTAGTTTTTAGTATGGTAGAATAAGCAGTAGGTACACAGGCGGGGCTAGCCAATCCGGGTTACATGGAAGCCATATAGGTAGTATGTACAAGGTGAGACTCATGTGTAAAGATTGAAGGGAAACAGTCTACTGCTGGCGGGAAAGGGGGGGGGGGGGGGTAGATTTGTTGACATGTGAAAAGTAGGGCAGAAGGGGTCATACGCATACTTTAAGGCCGAACACACATTCGCTATTTGTTTACATTTTTCTGCACACTTTGTGAGGAAACTATTGGATATTTAAATGTTCTGAAATATAATATGTCTTTTAAACGGCCGAAATTAACAGCCTATGTCGTGATTTCAAGATCGATTGATTTTTATCAACACAAAATTTGTCCTAAATTAACCGATCGTAAAATCACAACACGACCTTTTAATTTCGGCCGTTAAAAAGTCATATTATATTTCAGAACATTTAAATATCCAATAACTTCCTCATAAAATGTGTTTAAAAGAACTCTGTAGACGCCCTTAAAGCTGTTGTAGTGCAAAAATCAGAGAGATAACAAAAATACTATCAAAATGGCGCGAAAATTTGAAACCTACTGTTGTCCTTTCCCTTTGATAACGTGAGTGAAGCCATTGTACCTTCCTTAGTACCTACGTGTCTATTGAAATATTGACGTAACGTTGTAACGACTCATGGAAGTGGTCAAGGTTAGTTAATGATGCCTGCGGAGCCTCCTCGTTGGAGTCTACGTTAGTATGAGGTAGCTTGTTGAGCGGCTAATTAGGATTTGTACCTAAACCTTCCTAGGTTGTTAGTTCCTACTGTAAGTAGAAAATGCATGCGAAGCATGGAAGATGCATGTTTCATGGAACCATCGTACTTCACTATATACCTAGTTCTTTCCCAATTTGGATGAGACTAACGACAGCCATGGTTCTGAAAACACAGGGTTTCCAAAATTATTTTTTGTTCAGAACAAGAAGTGGAATTAAGAAGAAGGGGTCACAATGATCTAAAAGAGTTTATCAACGACAATTCACATTTGTGTAGTCTATCTAGAGATGGGTTTAGAACGGTTTTTTATTCAAGTCAATAAAAAACCGTTTTATTTAAACAAAAAAAACAGTTTTTTTTTGTTTTTTATTGTTTTAAATCAATTTTCAACAATGAATAATATACAATTCGGGTTTGTTTACGTTTTTTATTTTATTCATGTAGGAATCGTTGAATATTTATTTGTTCTGAAGTATAATGCATCTTTTTAACGTCAGAAACTAATGCAGGTGCCTAAAGTTCCTCAGAAACCAATGCAGGTACCGAAGTTCCTAAGTAGGTACCTACCAATAGAATAGTAATTACACGATCGGGTATTTTTGCCAATAAAAAAATTGTCCAAAATCACTCGATCGCAAAATCGCTATTCTACACCTCAGCTTCGGACGTTAAAAAGGTTTATTATTTCAGAACAAATAAGTATCCAAGAAGTTCAAGCCACTGAGGGGGACAAGACTGAAAGCGAGGAGGAACAAGATGCGATGAGTGTTGTATCGGTTATGATTATTCATCAGACTCAGACTCTTCTGAGTCTTCTGAATAAAGATTTAAAAAAATTTGTTCTAAATTTGTTCTTTTCATTCTGTTAGGTCAGTGTTTTATCAATATTAACTATCAAAAAAAAAAAACAAAAAAAACAAGGCCTCGTGTTTTTTTTGTTTTAAAAACCGTTTTTTAAAAAAAAACAGAACGGTTTTTTATTACCGCCCATCTCTAAGTCTATCCACCCCTGGATATGACTGACGTTATTGGAGCTAGTTCTGGAGTGTATAGTAGTTAGTATAGGGCCATTTTACAAAGTTGCGATGATGCGCTTGTGATAGGTTGTGTCACTTGTGTAATTTCCAGTCTTTGGAGTGGAGCGGCTGGATTAGAACATAATAAATGTTTATTATTGTTTCAGGTGGTGTAGCCACGTGAACAGTTCCGTGTGCAGAGTAGGCCTCGGCGTGCATAGCCGCCATGTTGATTAAGGAGTATAGAATACCTCTGCCCCTTACGGTGGAGGAGTATCGCATAGCTCAGCTCTATATGATAGCGGTAAGTCTGCGTTAAGAGGCTGTTCAAGTTAGAGCCATTAAGAGGAAAATAAATTTTGACCAAAAACTGGAAAGTTCAGAAAAAACTAAACCGATCACCTATATAATTTTATTTATTTATTATTATTTTTTTTTTACAGAAAAAAAGCCGTGAAGAAAGTTCAGGAGCCGGAAGTGGCGTAGAAATTCTTGTGAATGAACCTTACGAGGACGGGCCAGGGGGGCGTGGCCAGTACACAAAAAAAATCTACCATGTGGGGTCCCACTTACCCGGGTGGTTCAAGTCGCTTCTTCCTAAGTCAGCACTCACAACAGAAGAAGAAGCTTGGAATTCCTATCCGTATACCAAAACCAGGTTCACTTGCCCGATATTTGGAAAATTTTCGCTAGAAATCGAGACCTACTATTATGCGGACAACGGATATCAAAATAATGTTTTTGGAATGAAGGATAGCGAACTGCGCAATCGAACTGTTGGTAAGTTCTTTATAAAACTTAAGGGCCATCATACATTTTTTTACGTTCCGATTTCAAACTTTGTGAGAAAACGATTGCATATTTAAATATTCTGAAGTATAATATGTCTTTTTAACGTCATTACTCATGAGGCTTTGTTGTGATTTTATGATCGAGTGATATTTGTCACCAAAAAAACTGTCCAAAATTAACCGATCGTGAAATCACAACAAAGCCTCATTAGTAATGACGTTAAAAAGACAAATTATATTTTAGAATATTTAACTATCCAATAGTTTTCTCACAAAGTTTGAAATCGGAACGTAAAAAAATAGCGAATGGTGGCCCTTAAGAAGACATATTATATTTCAGAACACTTAAAAATTCAACAGGTATATGTTCAGGCTTGTTACCTCGGACCCCTGCAAATTTTTTATGTTTTAGAATTGTGGTTGATGGTCGTTCCTATAACTAGAAGGTGATTATCATATTTTGAAAAATTGTAAAAACGTTTTCTCCTTCAAAACGATTTGTGCTGTTTGGCGTGGGACGCAAACGGTTTCCGGTAGAATCTCAAAATAGAAATGGAAACGTTCTCAACCGGAAATGGCAGGAATTGAATTGAATAGAACGCAACCGCCGCCAGATTCATTTCCGATGCTCAACTTTGCTGCTCCTTTCGCAGCTTCTCTGTAGCACACTATCACCTCAATAATGTGCTCTTCAAAAGTCGCTTAGGGCGCTACCGCATTTGTGGAAAATCTGAAATCACCACCATTAAGACCGAACATATACATTTGCTATTGTTTACGTTTTTTTCTGCCCACTTTATGAGGAAACGATTGGATAATTAAATGGTTTGAAGTATATATGTCTTTTTAATGCCATAAATTAACAGGCTATGTTGTGATTTTACGATCGGTTAATATCGGACTAATTTTTTGTTGAGTAAAATCACAACATAGTTTGTTAATTTCGGCTGTTTAAAAAGACATAATATTATATTTCAGAACATAAAAATATCCCATAGTATCCTCATAAAATGTGCTGGCGCTCTTAAGGGTAACCGGACAATCCATTTTTTGAGGAAACTGTTCGATATTTAAATGTCCTGAAGTAGGTATAATATGTCTTTTGAACGTCAGAAATAAACTGGCTTTGTTGTGATTTTACGATCGAGTGATTTTTGTCATATAAAAAAATTGTCCAAAAATACTCTAGCGTAAAATCACAACATAAGTACTTAGCTGATTATTTTTTTGATGTTCAAAACACATATTATATTTCAGAACATTTAATATCCGTCAGTTGGAGCAATAAAATAACACTGCTTTACTAGGGTATTCCCCCATGCAAGGTCCTTTAAATCTCGATGAAGCAGTATGATTTTTCAAGAACCTGAAATTGTTACAGATCTAATTGACGTGGTAAAGGACCAGTTATACGGGGCGGACTACGTTAAAGAGGAAGATCCGAAGTTATACGTTTCATCGAAGACAGGGCGCGGGCCGCTGACGGAGGAATGGCTGCAGGAGTATTGGGCGGAGTGCGAAGGCAAGCCGATGCCTACCCCCTCCGGCAAGGCGCTCATGTGTGCTTACAAGCTGTGCAAGGTCGAGTTCCGCTACTGGGGAATGCAGGCCAAGAGCGAGAAGTTTATACACGATGTTGGTGAGTAAAGCAAGAGGGACCAGGATCTATACTGCCTGAGGCGACGACCCAGCAAGTGGCAGGGTGACCAAAACAACTCCACCCCAGTGTAGGCTGGTGACGTCACCACCGGTTATTCCTATTACATTGCGGTACACTTTAGTCACCCTGCCACTTGCTGGGTCGTCACCTCAGGCATTTACTTATCCCTTGCACCCTAATAATAGCTGAGGGTTGGGGGGACAAGCCCAGCAACTAGACCGTTTCAAGAACTATCCATTGTGCTCAGCTGGTAGCACTACCAAATACCAGCTCCCCAGCCATCGAGTAAACGATGGGGATCTACAGTTTTAGGTGGGTTCCGAACCACCACAGCCTCGATATACATTTCACTTGACATGCTGAACATATCAGAGGTGAATGCCGAGCAGAAAAACTTTTTGGTAGGATCGGGATCGAACCGGTGTGACCCGGCTCTCACTGCTCCACAAAAGTCGACCATTTAGTCCACTCCTTTGCACCCTAGTATAGTCTTGACATGTCGAAATTTTTCCTCGTGAATCTCATGGCTCTAGTTCTATACCCAGCCCTGGTGCGTACTGTACTGTATTATTTAGTACGGTTATTGCACCACCATTTGTAGGAATTTAATGGAATTCGTTCTCCAGTGAAAGCTAAACATAGTATCATATTCGCAGTCTTTTGTTACCTAGTTCAATATCACACTATGTTTAGCTTTTGGAATAGCCACGGCCATTGGCGGTAGTGCAATTGCCATTTATCCAGTTCCGTACTGGGTACCTGTCCTCAATTTGACGTTCGATATATCGACTGATTGATCGTTTATGTTCAGCGCTACGAAAGACCATGCTGCGTGCGCACAAGCAGGCCTGGGCGTGGCAGGACGAGTGGTTTGGCCTCACCATGGAGGACATTCGAGAGATCGAACGAAAAACAATGGAGGCCCTCAAGGCCAAGATGGATCCCGATTCCGTGTCGGACGTTTCTACTGAAGACGACCGTAATGGTAGGTAAACCTTAGTAAAGGGATTCTCAAAAAAACAAATGAAACCGCCAGTGTTGTGAAGGATATAGGGAGTATGAAATAAACAAAGGATGGATGTCAACAAACACTTTTTTTTGTATCAGAGAAAGTAACCACCTTATTAAAGTTATAAAGTAATTCAGCACAACGCGATATTACGATCGAGTTGAGTAATCTTTGAACGATTTTCTATTTTAATTGATTTCAGGACATTCGCAGTCGAATGGTGCAAGCCCTGACGAGCCGAGCAGTAACAAAACTCTAGCGAACACTTTAGGAAGCATCGAGAAGCAGGGGGAAGCTGCAAGTCCCCCTACGTCTCGGAAAACTGAAAATGCTGCAAGGTATAGTATTAATACTGAACATACCACTAATGCTGTTTGTTCACTTTTTTTAATGGCATTTTTTTTTAAAATGTTGGATATTTGTTTGTTCTGAAGTATGTTTTGAGAAAATTTTTATTGATCGATTGTAAAATTGAGGAGGACAGTGTTGCTCGCGTCCGTGGTATCCTTAATCCACACGTGTCTTCTGGGTGGTGCTAAATGAGCAACAAGGCGCGAGGATAGCCTTAGTAGTGTGCTCATGTCTGGACTTCGGTTTGGAAGAAGCGCATTTGCTAGAACAACCTCAAGAGCATGGGAACGGATGCTCTAAGGGAAACCACCGCCCGCCGTCGCTGGGCTAATCACCCGCACGGATGTAAGCACGATTCAGAGAAATCAAGTGGGCCTCGGAACAGGACGGATACAACGGAGACGAATACGCGAAGAAAAAGGACTACGATTGGGAACATGGAATATAATGACTATTAACGGAAAGGAGGTGGAAATCACTGAAGAAATGAGAAAATACAAGATAGGTGTACTTGGTATCAGCGAAGTAAAAAAGAAAGGGAATGGGATAAAGACGCTTCATGGCAATTATGTACTCAGACACTCGGGAACCTCGTGGGGACTTCGAGCGAAAGAAGGAGTGGGAATCATTGTGTCGGAAGAAATGGACAAGAAAGTCACAGCGTGGGAGGCTGTAAATTCGAGGATGATGTCAGTGGACATCGAATTAGACATCGCGTTAACCCTAATACAGGTGTATGCGCCGACCGAGGATGCGGACACAGTGGAGAAGGAATCGTTTTATGACGACCTTCAAAGGTTGGTGGACAAACACGAGAGCAGGGGAAGAAAGGTCCTAGTGATGGGAGATTTTAATGGACGAGTTGGCGACGACCAGAGGGTCGGGATGGGAGCCTTGGGTCCATTTGGAGGGGAGGGCATCCTGAATGGAAATGGCCATAGGATCCTGGAATTTTGCATTACCAACTCAATGATTGTGGCAAACTCCTTCTACAAGCACAAGAAGATCCACCAAATAACTTTCGAGTCTTCACAGCAGCACAAGAGCATTATTGACTATTTCCTACTGCCCAAAGACCTGAAAAGCTCGTGTCGGGATGTGAAAGCGGTGAGAGGCGCAGAACTGTCGACGGACCATTTTTTGCTGGTGGCGGATACGATCTTTGTGCGTGGCAGGCGCAGGAAACGTGGAAGTTATCAGAGAATTAAGTGGGAAGGGCTCAGAGAACCTGGGAACAAGGAAGAATATCAAGAAAAACTAGCTGAGAAGCTGGATGAAGATGAAGATCATGATGGAAGGGACGAGGTGGAGGAGAAATGGGGCGCTATAAAGAAAGCAGTCTTAGAGGCGTGCCAGGAAGTGTGCGGGCTGAAGAGAGTGAAGGAGGGAGTTAAAAGCACAAAATGGTGGAATCAAGAAGTACAAACAGCAGTACAGGAGAAGAAAGCAGCCTGGAAACACTACCAAAGAACCAAAGACCAAGCGCATCATGAGGAATACATCAGAATGCGGAACAAAAGCAAAGAAGTCGTAAAGAGGGCAAAAAGAAGGTCTTGGGAAGAATTCGGGGAAGACATGGAGAAGAATTTCAGGGAAGATAACAGAAGGTTCTGGAAGACCTTGCGAAATCTGAGAGGAAAGTTTGGCAGAAAAGTATACAGCATAAAAGACCAGAACAGTAAGCTTCAGGTGGAAACGGGGAAAGTTCTTGAGGTCTGGAGGAAGCACTACGAAGACAAATTTAAAAAAGAGGACCAGGGAGGTAGAGGACCACAGGACAGAAGAGATGGGGAAAGGAGTAGAGAAGCAGAAGAGGAAGCAGTGGAAGAAGATGAAATAGGGAGCTGGGAAGTAAAGACAGCCATCGCTAAGATGAAATCCGGGAAAGCGGCGGGAGAAGACACTATAGTTCCAGAAATGATCAAGGCGGGTGGCAACGTCTTGGTAGAGGAACTCACAAAACTCTTCAAGGCTGCGTGGCGGGAGGGGAGAATCCCAGCGGACTGGCAGAGGAATATAATCATTCCACTGTACAAGAAGGGAGACTCTTCTAAATGCGAAAACTATAGAGCTGTATGCCTGGCGAACGTGGTGGGAAAACTCTACTCTCGGGTGCTGGAGAAGCGTCTAAGAAGACTTGTGGAACCAGATCTGGAGGACGAGCAGGCGGGATTCAGGCCTGGCCGCCAAACTCAAGATTTGATTTCTTCGCTAAGAAGTATTATGGACAAGTGGGTGAGCAGAGGAAAAGCTGGATACCTAGCATTCTTGGACCTGCGGGCCGCCTTTGATACAGTTCCCAGGGAAGAATTGTGGAAGGCATTAAGAAATAAGGGAGTACCTCCTAAGCTTACCAACGCCATCAAATCTATGTTTGAACGCGTGGAAGGAGTAGTGCGGATGAATGGCGAAACGTCTGGGACATTTTTACTGGAGAAAGGAGTAAAACAGGGCGACAGCCTTAGCCCGCTTCTGTTTGTCGTTTTCATGGATGAAGTTCTGAAGGTATGCAAAGCGCGTACAGACAGGTCGGTTGTGGGAATGTGGAAGCTACAACCGGTGTACTGCCAGGCTTTAGCATACGCGGATGATGTGGTGCTGATTACGGATTCTGTAAGCAAGCTTCAGAAGGCGGTGACTGAATGGACGGAGACACTAAAGGAAAGAGGGATGGAGGTCAACAAGGATAAAAGCCAAGTCATGATGGTGGCACGTACAGATGAGCAAGTGGGCGCGATAGCGATACAGTGTGGAGGACAATTGCTGGAGCAAGTGGAGGCTTATGTGTACCTGGGGACCACCATTCATCAAACAGGGAAGCTTCGAGGAGAAATACGGAACAGGGTGAAAAAGTCAACGGCTGCCTACTACTCCCTAAGTAGTTGTTTATTTGGGAAGAGAGAGGTAGAAAAAAGGACGAAGACCCGAGTATATAACGCCGTTCTGGAGCCCATACTGTTATATGGTAGCGAAAGTTGGACCGCCACAAAAAATGACCTCAGCTGTGTCAATGCTGTTCAGATGAAATGCCTGAGAAGAATAGCTGGTAAAACTAGATGGGACAGGGTAAGAAATGAAAGAATAAGAGAGGAGCTGGACCAAGAGCCTGTAATAAAAAGGATAGAGGACCGCCAACTGGGCTGGTTTGGGCACGTGAGTAGAATGAAGAAAGAAAGGAAGACCAGACAGTTCTTGGAGGCGAAGCCACAAGGAAGGCGTCCCACTGGCAGGCCGAGGACAACATGGGAGGAGGTGGTTGCGCAGACGGCCGCGAAGAGAGGGAAGTCAATGGGGGAACTTCGCAGCCTCGCTGCAGACCGGGACCGGTATCGGGATTGGATCCGTGGCCAACCCCTCACGCTGCGAAGGCGGCACTAAGAGGGAAGATGAAGAAGAAGAAGAAGAAGATTGTAAAATTGCAAAACTTTAAACTAGTACCTATCTGACTTCGAAATACATAAGTACTTATTATATTTCAGAACAAATAAATATCCAACCGTTTTCTGAGGGAACTGTCTTAAGAAACGTCTTTTATTTTTAACCTCTATTGAAACAGCTTCGACAGTTTGGTTGACTTTTGAGGAACACTGAGAGTTCGATTCCAATCCTACCAAAAACTTTTTTCTGATCGGCACTCACCTCTGATATGTTCAGCATGTCAAGTGAAACGTATATCGAGGCTGTGGTGGTTCGGAACACACATAAAACTGTAGGTCCCCATCATAACACGATGATTGGGGAGCTGGTACTTGGTAGTGCTGCCAGCTGAGCACGATGAATAATTCTTGAAATGGTCTAGTTTCTGGGCTTGTCTCCCACACCTCTACTAACGAACCTGTATTTCCCCTTGTGGTAGAGAGGGTGAGGGTTCACCGCGGGGACGACGATGGAGCAAGGCGAGCATAAAGGCGTCCCCCAGTGGCAGCAGTCAAGGCCTGGACCTCCACATCGCTAACTGGAGGATGGAGTCCATCAGAAGAGACTCCGCTTCCGGGAGCGACGAAGAGTTCTTCGATTGTCAAGGTAAGAATATAACACAGGCCAGCTGTGCTGATCGATTAGTAAGGCAAACATCGAAAATGGTTACAGCAATCGAGAATCGATAGTTTCGAGTGTCGATAAACTACGATTAATCGCTTGTTTGAACTATTTACATGATTGCCATTGTTTAATGGACATAAGTCTGCAAAAAGTGAACTGAACTGAAAAGTTGAAATTTCTATTGCATTTGTAAAGAGCAGAACGTAGCCACTTTCAGATCTTTCCTCTCAGGGATAGAACTTCCTGTAGGAGAGAAATTTTGCTTCAATCTATCCCCGTTCTTCATGCTATTTAGGATATCTATTCTTCTAAGAGAACCTACTTCCCCATGAAATTTTCATACTATTATACTTCTAAGGTATTTAAGTTGATGCGTAGTGTTTAATTTGTAGCTTGTGTTATTTTCACGACCTGTCTAGTTTGAAATCCGTGCAGTTGGTGGAACAAATTTTGCCAAAATAAAAATAGTAATAAAATAAAATAATAAGTCAAAACCTATCACATCTTACCAGTTCATGCAGATCATCCCTACATATTGTGAAGGAGCCATGAAGTTCGGATTCTTTCAAGTTAACTGGAGATCGTGAAAGTGGCACAGCTATGTCTTTACAATGATATGGATTCCTCTGGCCAACAGTCACTCAGTACATCAAAACTATTACATACCTGTAACACTATATCAGAGAAGATGATTTTAACTGGAACTTAGGGAATTCATATCTACTGGAGACTGCGCGTAATTATTAATGGTTGCTCTGCGAGCATGGATGTGAAGAGCCAGTTACACTGCAAATGTTTACATTTGAAGGAAAATTTGGAATATTCATAATCAGAAATCAAGTTTGGCCTTACGTCCATTTTCTGAAGAAAACTTTGGATCTTTATTTGACTTTTTATTTATTTATTTATTTTTTATTTTTTTTTATTTATTTTTAACACAAGACCCAAGAGGGTATCCGCGCCATTGTAAATTGACTTTCTAATGTCAGAAGCAAGTTAACATGGTAATGACAGACTTTTTATTGACAAAAATCACAACATAGCCAATTAATTTCTGAACAGTTAAATATCCAACAGTATTCTCAAAAAACCGTCGATAAAAAAACAACAACATAAATACGTTGTGTGGTCGTCCTTGAAAAGAGATGTACCTATTTCCAACGGTTCCTTCAGAAAATGGTCCCTAAAAAGCATTGTGAGTATTCCAGTTCCTTCAGAAATGGTCCCTAAAAAGCGTCAAAAAACAGCATTGTGAGGGCAGGCTTAATTTGTTGTGTGACTGGACGTTGAGCCTTTCTATTGTTTTTGCAGTGGGGTTGGGCATGCCGGTCATAATCTATGGTATAGTAACATTTTACGCCAACTACTTCTATCGTTCATTTATCCCCCATGTAGATTTGACTTTATACTGGTCACATTCGATGCTTCCTGGACGGCCGTTCCAGGATGACATCCCCGGGCGTATCATCAGTGATGGTCTCTGCTATTCCAGCTCGCATCGTGTGTGACCAGCTTTACTTAGTTCGTTTTGTATACGAGTAGATTATAGTCATTGCGACCTTTTATTTATTTTCTATGTAGTGAAGCGTTAATTCGACCTTACTGCAGATGTTTGACGCTAATCATCACTCAGTATTTTAACGCTCCTCCACATTACCTCCGAGACATAATCCGAACGTTCAGGGAAATATATATCTATCATCAGATTATTTGAAGAGCACACCTTAGCACTATTCAGTGCTTTTGTTATTCCTGCAGGTCTATTCCGGATCTGTTAACGCAAAGTTAACGATGAAATAACGATAGTTAGGAGCTTAACGCGTAGGTACTTAACGACCAAAGATCCGGAGTAGACCCCATCCTGCTTGGTTTATGAGAATCATAAGCATGTGATTGCTGAATGAACAATCTTCTTTAGTTTTTCCTTTATTCTATTTTCGTTACACCTTATGTCCTTTATTGGGTAATGTCAGATTGACCTATACCCAAACCAACTATAGTCCAGACTTGTCAGTCCGTCTCTATTATCCTAAGAAGACAGACACTTTGTTTCAGAAAGAGACAGCTTAAGGGTCTTCTAAAATAACAGGCTAAGAAGACTGATCTGGACTGTATAAACAAATAGTTCTTATTGGGCCATCTTACAAAGTTAACTGTCTTTTTTCCGTAATGTGACCCTATCAGACCCTTCTCTTCCACAGTAGGACCCTCTTCTTAGCCTGTTATTATAGAAGACTAGGAACTTTCTTCTGTCTGAGTGTCTGTCTTCTTAGGATAATACAGACAAGTCTCAGCTGAAGTTGGTTTGATCATAGTAGGAGCTTTTAAACATTATACAATATCTTGGCAGATAAAACCCTACGACGTGACTGCTAAGCCACAAGTAAACGAAATTTGGAGTCTTTTAACCAAAAGAAAAAGATTAAAAATAATTTGCCGCTCGTAGTGTTTATCTTATGAGCGGAAAAATATATCACCCGTTGCTTTGCCTTAAATTTTTGGTTGATTTTCAGAGGACGCGACCGAGTCTTCATCGCTGGCCAAGTGGAGCTCCCTCGATCTGTTGGCGGAAGAGGAGCCTGACACTGCGTCCCCCACACCCGTCACTGATAGACATGGTCAGTGCAGAACTTATTAAGGTTATTGAAAGAGGAAGTTGGTCGAAAACAAATAAAAATAGGAACATAACTAAAATGCGGCGGTTTCGTTAACACAGTGTCTCTGTCAGAGCTCCCATATACCAAAGCGCGGACGAAGAAACAGTGTTTTACTTTGAGGTTCCATCGATGATAGAACTATAATCAGGGGTGCTTTTTTTAGCCTCCACACGATCCAGTTTATTGACTTTTTTACGTCCCATTTTTTGATCTTGATATGTTCTGAAATATAGTGTATTTTTTACGTCAAAAATTAGTTCGCTATTTTGTGATTTTACGAATTGATTTTTGTCAGTAAAAAATTTGACCAAAATTACTCGAACGTATAAAATCAACCAAGCCACCTGTCACGTGTCTAAACTGAAATAGTCGTAAAATGTTTCTCCAAAAAAACGCCGCAGTGGTAGGTACTTTTTCGTGATTAAAGTAGAAGAGCCAATTTTCTTCCGCTTATCCTTCCTTTATTTCTAATTTCCAGACAGTATTTTCTCAGCGTCATTCCTCCAGCGCGTAGCGTCAGAGAGGGGGCGGAGCATGTCACGTTGCGCGGACGGAGTGCCCGAGTCTCCCATGGCTCATCCCGTCTGCACAACATCCATTTTGTTTATGGTTCTCCATGCGGGAAGTGTGCTGGACGCCAATGTCGATATAGCCGCTAAAAAGTCGGACGTGACGACATTTCGCGGCGCTTTCGAAAGCGTGATGCGTCAGCACTATCCCGCTATGGTGGGCCATATCGCCGTCCGTTTAGTTCCGTGCCTCAGTGTTTGTACTGAGGCCCTTGGTGTCCTCTCCAGGTGAGTGATGCTGACTAGAACGATAGGATGGGATATAGCACCGCACTAAAAAGTGCTGTTTATTGACGTTTGTTAGGTACAGATTTCATTGCCCATTGTTTGAGGAAACTGTTTGAAATATAAAATGTCTTTTTAATGTCAGAAATTGGTTAAGAGGACGCTATACCTGACGATGCATTTTTTGCCGCCCATAAGATTAACATTGCGAGCGGCGATTCATTGTCAAGGTTTACCCTTGGTTGGAAAGACAGAAAATTTTGCCTGTACCTAGCCCTAACAATGTTCTAGGGAGTGTTCGAAGCAGATTTCCCAATTTCTCTCTGGTTTCTTTTATTGCAACTGTTTTGCAAATGCTAGCATCGCATACCTCAAGAAAAGTGCTGTATCTCGAAAACCAGTAAAAAAAAAATGGGAAATCTGCTTCGAACACTCACTAGAATATTGTTAGGGCTAGGTACAGGCAAAATTTTGTGTGTTTCCAACCAAGGGTAAACCTTGAAAATGAATCGCCGCTCGCAATGTTAATCTTATGGGCGGCAAAAAATGCACCGTCAGGTATAGCGGACCCTTAAGGTTGAATATACATTCGCTATTTTTTTATGTATACAAATACCTATAATATGCCTTTTTGACGTCATTACTCATGAGACTATGTTGTGATTTCACGATCGGTTAATTTTGGTCAATTTTTTAGTGACAAAAATCACTCGATCGTAAAATCACAACATAGCCTCATGAGTAATGACGATAAAAAGACATATTATATTTCAGAGTATTTAAATATCCAATAGTTTTCTCACAAAGTTTGAAGTCCAAACGTAAAAAAATAGCGAATGTATGGTGGCCCCTAAGAGCTCTTTCCTCAGAAAATAGGCACTAAAGATGGCAACAAACAGCATTTTGTCGATAGCATTGAGATAGATAATTCAAAGCAATATGTTTACATTTCTGAATAGCTGAAATCCGGGTGGTTTCCACCACTCCAGCACTTTGGAAGAGCTCGGGGTGGCTCGGGTTTTGCGAGACTTTTACTGGCTATGGTATTTACTCTAGTTTTGTAAGATGACATTCCCAAGTATACATAGGTATAGGTATCAACCGAATCTGCATGAACGGCACAAGTGCATGGCAAGCATCACATTCAGTAGTTATAACATTTCTGCACTGCAAAGGGAGCAAAGGAGAACGTTTTTTCTGAGCCACCTTCCCTCAAATTGGCCACTAATTAGTAGGTACTTTCAACTATAGATAGTTTTCCAATCCAAATCTGATAGGAATTGAAATTACAATCCACTAGACACTAGACCCTGTATTTCCCTTTTTTTCTAGCCTGAGTCCATACAGTTTCGACGTATCACCTTCATCTACGGACGCCCCTCAAGTCACCCACGATTCCATCCCCATAGGAGCTATTCCCTTTTTCGCAACGTCTGCCGCAGAGTACGATGACGCCGTGACGCGTACTATTCAAGCCTGCAACTCCGCGTACCAAGAGTTTGTCCGCAGTGCCGAGGGCAGGGGCTTCACTGGTCAGGTTGTTTTTGTAGGTAAGTTCATTAAAAAACTGAATATTGTTTTATGAAAAAGAATATGATACGTACCTACTCCAAGATTATATCTATACGTTCTTCCTTAAAAATATGTGGTAGTGATCTTGTTTTTTGCTAATTTTTAAATTATTTCTCAATGCCTCTCAGCTACATAACATAACACATGCGTCTTGGAGAGACGAAATAAAGAAACATAAAAGCATAGTGTTGTGATCTTTAAGACCGCTGATTGATTTTTCTTCAGGTGATTCGATGGGATCGATCCTCGGGTATGATGCGCTCTGCAGGCCAGGGCAGTACAATTCCCGACACGACAGCGAAAACAGCATTCTGGATACAGAGTTTGACTTCCAGGAGGTGGATAAACATCTCGGCGCTCCTGCTGCACGCAGACGAAGTTCCTCTACAAGGTAAACACATCTAACCTAATGCGTTTCCCAAAATTGCTTTAAGGGTCCGCTATACCTGACGGTGCATTTTTTGCCGCCCATAAGATTAACATTGCGAGCGGCGATTCATTTTCAAGGTTTACCCTTAGTTGGAAAGACACAAAATTTTGCCTGTACCTAGCCCTAACAATATTCTAGGGAGTGTTCGAAGCAGATTTCCCTTTTTTTACTGGTTTTCGAGATACAGCACTTTTCTTGAGGTATGCGATGCTAGCATTTGCAAAACAGTTGCAATAAAAGAAACCAGTGAGAAATTGGGAAATCTGCTTCGAACACTCCCTAGAACATTGTTAGGGCTAGGTACAGGCACAATTTTGTGTCTTTCCAACCAAGGGTAAACCTTGAAAATGAATCGCCGCTCGCAATGTTAATCTTATGGGCGGCAAAAAATGCACCGTCAGATACAGCGGACCCTTAAAGAACGCCAGTGTGAATGAAAACAGGGGGTTCAAAAATGTTTAGGTATTTAGGGTGTACTATAGTGTCCCCTAAAAGTTCACTATAGCGTTATCCTCCCGATAAGAAAAGTCAGTGCCTTTCACCATCCTGCCGATAGTGCCCTTACTATAACGTTACCCAGTGGAGTTTTAACGGCGAGGGAACTGGTGAAGTTTTACGGTTGACATTTCATTTTTTCATTGATACTTTCCTGAGGAAACATGTATATAATAGGTTTTTTAACGTTCATTTTTTCCAGTGAACAATCGCCCTGTAAGCTGGAAATAGAGGTGTCTGACTTATTCATGTTCGGATCTCCACTCGCACTGGTGCTCGCCTATCGGAAGGTTCTTGCGGACGACAAAACGGCAGTAGTGCCGAAGCCAGGCTCGGTTCAGGTTTACAACCTGTTCCACCCCACTGACCCTGTAGCTGCTCGTCTGGAGCCACTGCTGAGTGCCAGGTTCTCCATGGTGCCACCTGTCAATGTGGCGAGGTATCAGAAGTATCCGCTAGGGGATGGCCAACCCTACCACTTACGTAAGTAACGCTCAAGGTGTACATAATCTCATTGGGTCTCCGGATAACGTCACATTTCAGTGGCAGGACAATAGGACTCAGATTTAAAATTTCATTTAGGTTGGCATATTGGACCTGTAAGCCGTAGACGCCGTGTTCGTATAAAAGGAGCTGAAAAATTTCCCCCCATGTGTTGTTGTCTCTTCGTACTATGTAGGTAACTAACCTAACCTTTGTCATTGGAAAAAAAGTCAATCGCTTTTTTTGTTACAGTGGAAATTATCCAAGCAAACTCGGAAGTTTTTTCTGATAATTTGAATGTCGCGCCAACCGGCGGAATTTTCCTCCGGCGGATGTCGGAAATCAGCATGCAGAGCACGATATCCGGTCTTAATGAGTCCCTTCCCCTTCAAACCATCAACGCAAGTAAGTGGATTCCCGACTATTTTATTTCTGTGCCCTTATAACTGCTAGCTGCCTCAGTAATCCCTAGCCCATTGCTCCTAAAACAACCATAGCATTATTAACAAATGTAATAGGTAAATGATTCTAGTTTGGCATTGAAAAACACGTTTCGCACAGCTTAGACGGTGGTAAATAAATTATTTATTAAGAACTGGCTTATCTAACCGTGACGATATTTGAACAGTAACGCAGCGGTGGTGGGGTAATAAGAGGCTGGACTACGCCCTCTACTGCCCCGAGGGATTGGCCAACTTCCCTACTAACGCCCTCCCTCACCTCTTCCACGCGAGCTACTGGGAATCATGTGACGTTATTGCCTTCATCCTTCGTCAGGTATTAATAATAAATAACTATATTCGTCAGAAATGTCCTACCAATTGCTGTAGGTAAAGGGACATTACCTAGCTCAGACATATCGGTCAAAACCTCTACGGAGTAACAAGTTCTTTTCATTAAGAGGACGCTATACCTGACGATGCATTTTTTGCCGCCCATAAGATTAACATTGCGAGCGGCGATTCATTTTCAAGGTTTACCCTTGGTTGGAAAGACACAAAATTTTGCCTGTACCTAGCCCTAACAATGTTCTAGGGAGTGTTCGAAGCAGATTTCCTAATTTCTCACTGGTTTCTTTTATTGCAACTATTTTGCAAATGCTAGCATCGCATATCTCAAGAAAAGTGCTGTATCTCGAAAACCAGTAAAAAAAAATGGGAAATCTGCTTCAAACACTCCCTAGAACATTGTTAGGGCTAGGTACAGGCAAAATTTTGTGTCTTTCCAACCAAGGGTAAACCTTGAAAATGAATCGCCGCTCGCAATGTTAATCTTATGGGCGGCAAAAAATGCACCGTCAGGTATAGCGTCCTCTTAAGTGGACGACATCCATAGCTGGGGGACTTCGGACGTTGCTACGCTTTTAGTTTTGGAGGAAATTCCACGAAAAAAGTACATAGATTTAAGAAAATGTATAGCTAGTTCAGTTAGTTCACAAAATTGTGAAATTCCTCCCCCTTGAGAAGTTAGGGGGTGAAAAGTAATTTTTTTCTCTTAAAAATCTTGCTGCTCCCAGAATTTTACGAATCTTGATACGATTCGTGGAGTACGTGCGTATAAAGTTGATTTGGTGTGACACATGTCGCCAAAATAAAAGAAACCCTGATGCCATTGACGCAGGGGTGGTTTACACCCTCCCACCTATTGCGGCCTCTACAGCCTAGGCATTTATCCTTACGAGGGTGAAAAAAACGATTTTAATTTGCCAAAAGATATTGTAATGGAATGTGGTAGTTATTTAAATTATAAATGTACGCCAAAATATTTTTAAAAAATATTGAAATTCGCTTCGGATATTGCAACGAGGCGTTGCAACATGAATATATGCCGTTCTAATTCTAAGCGGGTGGAGCTGACGAGGCAATCAACTATCACGCTCGCTGGGTAGTATACAGAATTGCATACTTAGCTTGTGCCGCATAAGTCATTGGATGGACTCCACGCAACAACGCACTAACTAGCCACAAATTAGTTGGAGGGACTGGATGTCGTCCACTTAAGCTGACCACGTACGATGAGTCCTGGAGTGAAGGGGCTGGAATGACGCAACTCAGGGATGGCGGGTACCCAAAAAAATAAACTGACATCCCTCTCCACTTACGTCCGGGGGATATCATCTCGCCAGAACGCCCGTCCAGGATTCTGACTTTAAAAAACCTGGTTACCTATGATGTCAGTAAATAGCACGAACATGTGTGCCCTGTAGATTGTGGGTTCTATCGCTAAGCAAAATTCATCTCTCACAGCAGTATGTTTTTTATTTTTTACTACAACAGGTTGGTCGATTCGAGGTGCCACTAGTGTGCCAGCCAGACAAGGAACTTTCGTCGTTTAGCCCCAGCCAGCCCAGAGAGAAGTGGATGAAAAAGCGGACGTCTGTTAAACTAAAAAATATGGCCGCCAATCACCGTGCCAATGATGTCATTGTGCGGGAAGGAACACCTCAAAAACTCATAGCGAGGTTCATGTACGGCCCACTAGACGTCATCGCACTCACTGGTACGCGACGTTGTTGATTATTTTGTTAGTACATGATGGGGACCTACAGTTTTAGGTGGGATCCAAACCACCCTCGGTGTACATTTCACCTGAAATGCAGGACATACGGAGGTGAATGTAGATCAGAAAATGTTTTGGTAGGGTCGGGATAGATTCGGAGTGTCTCTGTCTCTCAGTGTTGCTCTAGAGTCGACACCATACATTCGCAATTTTTTACGTTTGGACTTCAGACATTGTGGGAAAACTTTTGGATATTTAAATATTCTGAAATATAATAGGTATGTCTTTTTAACGTCGTTACTCATACACATGAGGCTATGTTGTTATTTCACGATCGGTTAATAATTTTGGATATTGGATAATAATTGTGCCTCTCAGTGGCCGAGTGGTCAAGGGGTTCGCTTTGTGTCCTGAGAGGTCCGGGTTCGAATCCCGGCGGAACGGAAAAATTTTCCGCTTCCGACATGGATGTATTGGCTTCGGCCCACTACTAAACTGGCTTCGGCCCACTCATATTCGGCTTCGGCCACTTCAACTTCGGCTTCGGCCAAAAATTGTAACAACCAACTCATCGGCGCATATGTTCTCTGAACGTCGCGCGTTAATAAAAAAAAAAAAAAAAAAAAAAAAAAAATAATAATAATTTTGGACAATTTTTTTGGTGACAAAAATCACTCGATCGTAAAATTCAAGATAGCCCCATGACTAATGACGTTAAAAAGACATTATATTTCAGAACATTTAAATATCCAATAGTTTCCACATGAAGTGTGCAGAAAAAAACGTAAACAAACACGATTGTGCGGTCGCTTTTAAGAAACCGCGAGATATATTGCCCTTTTGACCCATTCTTCAAAGCTTCCCCTGTTTTTTCAGGCGAAAAAGTGGATATTCACATAATGAAAGACGCGCCCGCCGGCGAGTGGACGTACCTAGCTACCGAACTGACGGATAAGACGGGACGCATCAGTTACGTTATGCCCGCCGAGGGTGCCTTGGGGTACGGCATGTATCCCGTCAAGATGATAGTGAGGGGGGACCACACGTCGGTGGATCTGTACATGGCCGTCATACCGCCCCGCACGGAGTGTGTGGTGTTCAGCATCGATGGATCCTTCACCGCCAGTATGTCTGTTACGGGGAGAGATCCAAAAGTACGAGCTGGGGCTGTGGACGTCGTTAGGTAATCCTTTTTTTCTTTTAGAATGTGGTGGTTAAAAAAAAGGGAGGAGTTGATAGAACCCAGAGAAACCAGGGGCGGTCATTCGATTTCTGAAATGCGTAAGAAACTGTGTGAGGTGCTGTAGCAACTGGCGATGCCTTTGAAACGTACTCGGCTGGTCTGGGTGACCCTTAATTAAGGGTTCGAAGAAGAGGAAGGAGTTGACAGAAGCCACTGAGCCGAAACCTGAAAGTTCAAGATGTTCAGAAACATTTTTGTGGATCTCCTTAGCACGTTCCTTGAAGTAAAAGTTCAAAAAGCACAAAAAACTGCCATTCCTCCCCACTACGTCCGGGGATGGCAACACGCCAGAACTGCCGTACAAAACGCACCTACCTAACTCGTTATTGTTTCTAGGCACTGGCAGGAGTTGGGGTACCTTATAATCTATATCACGGGGCGACCGGATATGCAGCAGCAGAAAGTCGTTTCCTGGTTATCACAACACAATTTCCCGCACGGCCTAATTTCTTTTGCTGACGGCCTATCCACGGACCCTCTCGGTGAGTTCAGATACTATAGTCCCCCTCACCCAGGGGTGGATAGACTACACAAATGTCAGTTGCCGTTGCTAAACTCTTTTAGATCATTGTGACCCCTTCTGCTTAAGTCTACTTCTTGTTCTGAACAAAAAAATAATTTTGGCAACCCTGTGTGTTTCTGAGAACAGTGGGTGGCGAAGATTTAACATTATTTTCTTATGTTACAGGTCACAAGGCAGACTATCTGAGAGCCCTTATGACAGAACATGGAGTACTGGTGCATGCCGCCTATGGTAGCAGTAAAGATATCAGTGTCTATACCGCCATTGGTCTCAAGGAGCGACAGATATACATAGTCGGCAAGGTGTGTTTTATATTTCCTTTTTATGACAAAACTAGTGGATATTTATTTGTTCTGAAATATAATACCTATTTCTTTTTCACGTTACTTAAATCTTTAACGGTATGATAAAGCTTTCGGATACTTTTTCGAGGAGATAATTTAGTAACTTTATCTGCACAGTAAGGAACTGGCGAATACTAACCTAAGGCTGAATTTCACCACTTTCTTATAGTATCCGATAGTGTCTCATAACGAGAGGATTTAACGAACGGATTTATGTTATCGTATGTTCAGCTTACGACAAGTGTGACCGCATAGAAACAAGTGCAAGCGCAAGGCACTTGTCGTATGCTAAACATAAATCCGTCCGTTACATCCTCTCGTTAGGAGACACTATCGGATACTATAAGAAAGTGGTGAAATTCAGCCGTCTTGTAGAAATGATAGCTTGAATTCAAAGGAATTTTTTTTAGAGCATTAGTGTATGAATGATCTTGCGCAGGTATCGAAAAAGCACCAGTCGCTGTGCTCAGTCCTCAGCGAAGGCTACGCGGCGCACCTGACGTCTCTGACTGCGCACGGTGGGTCGCGGCCTGCTCAGGGTAATGCCCGGATGGTCATCCCTAGGGGGTATTTTGGCCTCCCTGGCCAAAACGCGTCCCTACGACGACGCAGGTAATCGTACTGAACAAAACTGTTCCTTAACGCTTATATACTTTGGCTTAACTAGCGGCGTTTTTTATTTATCTGCACTCAGTTTGGTGGAGTTTACTCACTGACGAAAACCACTCAGTGCAGTAAATAAAAAACGCTAATAAATTTTGAAGTGCATTTTCGCTTTTTAATCTGTGAGTTCGTGAATTGTCGTTAAGACCATAACTATGTGCTAATGTATGCTTACACTTAACAGTGAGTTAGAACATTAATGAGCTACTTTGGTTATTTCGCTAAAACAGCGAGATTTAGAGCCAAGTCACTAAATAACTACCCATATTTTACGGTTATTCTTACGCAGTTATAACTTAGTCCTAGTTCAGATTTTTGCTGCTTTAATAATTTAACTTTTATCCTATGTATTTTGGCTATACTGAGGCACTTTATGTCAGGTATTTTTGCGGTCTAATTGTAACATATTATATTTTGTCGCATCGGACGTCATATTCCTTACCGAAGCATAGTCGCGACAAGTGACTGTGCGGTAACCGGACGGCCATTTTGAATTTCCCTTTTCTACTCTGGTGTCGAAATATTTCCTTTTCAAAGTGGCGACAAATGGCCGTGTTATACGTGCTATCGAACGCCATATTCTCTAGCATACAGTGCCTTAGGCTTTTTACTAAACTAACATTATCGTAAGCTAGTGAATTTTTGCTTGGGTGTGGTGACGTGATATTTCTTTCAGCAACGACTTGGCGGGGTCGACCAGTAGAAAAGGCAGCGTATACTCCAAACGGAAACTCAAGCCCTCCCATTAGTATCATCTCATCTCTCTCTGTCTCTCTCTCTCATGTTATCATCAGCATCTGCCATCTCTCTCACTTCTCTGGTAAATATCTCATAGACGGCACCTCCTACCACTGGTATAAATAACATGGATATGCTTAAGAGTGATCGCACTATAGTTTATGTATAAACGGTACTTACGGCAGGGGATAGGTACAACCCTTAGCAACAGCATAGGCATCAACTTATCCAGCACTTATTTTCAAACTTAAAAACAATTTACCACTATAGCATGCTATACCTAATGACCCTCAATATGGGGTGTTCGCAGGGCCATTGGAGGCCCCTAGACTGCTCGAAAGCTCTAGTGGTGTGCACCCTACCATATCCATAATATTTATATCATTCTCTCCTCAACACTTGCCACCCTAGCGGCAAATTTGGAAACTGAGTGATCAATATTCACACTCTAGAATCCGGCACTGGTTCCACTGGTTTGCTGAGTCAGGGCAACACGATGACGAGCGGTTCACCTGTACCGGGTACCCTACTCACTCTCATTGGTTAGCGTAGGCAACAAACCTACGTCATCTCCTACCTTCCGCCTTCATGATATTTGGAATAAACATTTTGGGAAAAATTGAGACGTACTAGTAAATCAAAGTGCCGGATTTTCTCACTGTCGCTTTTCTGTCACATCAAGCACTTGTTCCATGACACTCGGCCACATCACAAGCACGCATGACACCCTAGTAAGTAGCTTAAAGTATACCGTCCATCTAGTCGCGCCGGGCCGCGGTTTTCGACAGCATGGAGTAGGGTAGAGCTTGGCCGGGCTAACGCAGTGCATGGGGCCTGCTGCACCGCGTTCCCTACCCTGCCGCCATTTCGGTCATGTCCCGACATTCGCTATTTTTTACGTTCCGATTTCAAACTTTTTGTGAGAAAACTATTGGATATTTAAATATTCTGAAATATAATAAGTCTTTTTAACGTCATTACTCATGAGGCTATGTTGTGATTTCACGATCGGTTAATTTTGGACAATTTTTTTGGTGACAAAAAAATCACAATATAGCCTCATGAGTAGGTAATGACGTTAAAAAGACATATTATATTTCAGAATATTTAAATATCCAATAGTGTTCTCACAAAGTTTGATATAGGAACGCAAAAAATAGCGAATGTAAGGTGGCCCTTAATTTATTCTCGACGTAACCAACTTCCCCTTTTAATCACCTACTAGAATGGTTTTTAAGAAAGGAAACTGTTGGATATTACTTGTTGTCAGTTGCTCCCTTTGTAGCATCAGAAAGTAGCTTTACAAAATATTAATTACAATTTAATAATCCAGTTTTTTTTTGCCAAAAAAAAACATCTCGTAGGTAAGTCAGTTAGTTTCATGCATTAAAATGTTCCACACAGCCAAGTCACATGTGGTAGTAGAATTATTTTTCTTCACATTTTTTGAAGTTGTTGGATATTTAAATGTTCTGAAATATAATATGTTTTTTTTAACTCCAGAAACTAGTTGTCTATGCCGTGATTTTACGATAGAGTATTTTTGACAAATTTGTTATTTACAAAAATCACCATATCCTAAATTCACAATTTAGCCAACTAGGTAGGTAGTTCCTGATGTAAAAAAGACACGTTATATTTCAGAACATGTTAAAAAGAAGTGTTATATTTCAAAAGAAAAACAAATATCGAACAGTTTCCTCGGACACTTGCCGCGCATACTGCGCATAGACGTACTGCGTTGAATATCCCTGTTAAATGTACACAGGTTTTAATGGGAATCTTTCTTTTATAGGTCAGCGAAACGCGCGACATCATACCCCCTACAGGAAGCACCGCGAACTCCCAACATGGCGCCCCAGTCCGCCCCTGCTGAGCGACTCTGACGTAGAGACATCTGGAGCTTCTCATTGGACGATCCCCACTGAGCAGTGTGACGCCATCGTAACCGGGCTCCCTCATTGGTCAATCCTCACTTCTTAGTCAACTCCCCACCGAACTACGTCGGTGTACTTACTCGAATGGTTTTTGTAGACAATGTAAACATATTGAAAATAAGAAGGAATCACACTGCCTACAGGGCAAGTTTGTTAAGGTGATGAAGTACACTGCAGTATATTGAGTCATTAATTGACCTGTACGTGGAGCAGGCATAATGTAAATGTTTATACGAATTTACAAACCATTCGGGTGTATACCTACACTCCATCTTCTTCTTAAGATAGTCCACACAATCCTGTTTGTATTTGTTTTTCGTTCGACAATTTTTTGAGGAAACTGTTTGTAATTTATATGTTCTGGACTATAATATGGTCATTAAAAAATTTGTCAGAGTTACTCGATCGTTAAAAAGAACATCAGAACATCTTTAATAGGATCCATAACTCCTTGATTGCCTTCATTCTTCCTTTTTATCACGAAAATGATTTTTGTAGTACTTAAGTGATTCAGTGATTGTTCTACATACAAGATGCACCTATCTCGATGTTACAAGTGATACAACTACAGAATGCTGAGACGTCTGCATTTTAATTTTCTACAAAGGTCCCGGATCAACGAATTACGTTGGCAATATTAATTGTTTATTTGTCAAAGGCTTGCCGTGACTTAATGTGAGTTTAGTTAACTTAGCCTAGAATGGTTGTCTATAAGTTAAACATGGGTGTCGTATTCGTCGTTTCCCAGTCAAAACAGCATAGGTAAGTGACATTCATGTAAAATGCGTGATAGTGCTTCAAAATGGCGGCTATACATTGCGCTATACCTTACCATCTCTTTATCATTTTTTTTATTGTAAAAGTATTTTCCTTGTCTGTGTTTACCTTATGAAAAAGAATTTCATATTCTCATTTTTCACTGTGCTCGGTTTTGATTGGACAATGGAACACCTATCCTTGCAACTATTTCACACCAAGGTAACTAAACTCCGTGTTAGTGCCAGATAGAGTGCCACCATGACCTACAAGCCAGTACTTAAAACTTGGCTACTATTTTCTTTATTTTTTAGAGACATGTTATTGATGGCCTAAGTACTTATTTAAGAGATGGTCGTAAAAGCCCAATTCCCAGCTACGAAAAAAAAAGGTTCTGACTGGTTTTAGTACCAAAAATTAATTCACTCTAAAATTTAATGATTAATTAATTAAGACCGAACATAGGTATATTCGCTTTTTGTTTACGTTTTTTCTGCACACTTTACGAGGAAACTATTGGATATTTAAATGTTCTGAAATATAATAAGTATGTCTTTTTAACTGCCGAAATTTAACAGGCTGTGTTTCAGATTTTACGATAAAGTAATTTTTGACAAATTTTTACAATATAGCCAGTTAATTTTGGGCGTAAAAAAGACATAATACCCCACATTTCAGAGCATTTAAATATAGAACAGTGTCCTCAAAAAATGTTCAGAAAAACCGTAGGTAAAAATAAATAGTAGGTGAACGTACGTATCCAGTATCACATCTGGTCACAGTAAGTACCTACCTATTCAAATTTTAATTTCAATACAAATTGGTTTTGTAAAATAAGGGAAGCTCCCTCAACTTTCAAATTATTTTGGTATGTGGCCAAAAAAAAAATGATTTGAGAGGTGGGGCATCCGAGTTCTGTCAAATACCTATTTTTTTTAAATACTTGTTATTTTATAACCGATCGGACCATTCTTTCATTCCGATTTTGACTGAAACAATTCCGTAGCAAAAAAAACCTAAATTTTTATCCAATAAGCCTATCTGTATGTAAATTAAACGTATATTAACATAAAAAGCTTACTGATAAAGCAGGTAAAAGTTGACGCCGTGGAAAATGATTTTAGTTTACAGATAAAGATTATTTATCTTCTCGTTAAAAGTCCACGAACTAGCTAAGGTTACGATAAGGGCACCATCGGCAGGACGGTGAAAAACACCAACTTTCCTTATCGGGAGGATAACGCTATAGTCAACTTTTAGGGGACACTATAGTCGACTTTAAGGACTTGTGAAGTCCACCCTAACTGAAGGATTAGCCCCGAACGATAGGCTATCTGAACGAAGTTTATGAAAACGGTACTGTAAGCATACAACGTAATTTTTTTTCCGTGAATGTAAACTAAAATATTTTTCACAGCGGCCACCGTAGCCATAATTATTTTGTATCATAGATTTCTGTACTTGCTACGTAAACCGATAAGACATATGTACAGTATCTTGTTGATATTTTTCATAACTGTAATTTTATTGTCCAGTTGCTGTGTTAAATTGTTTATTAATTGTTACCGATTTTGATCTATTAGACTCAACAGTGAAATGTCGCTTGTATGGCAGCAACTGAGTGTCATACTATGGGACTGGGTAGTGCATAGTCCCGTATGCCATACAAAACAAGTTTGGAGTAGGGTCATTTTTGTTGTATTGCTGTTTATGGGTGTTATCATTTCACTGTTGAGTACAATGTTTCGACTTTTCGCTACCGCCCACCTTGTCCCTAGAATAGTTCGATGCGATGCTATCATTAACAGATTATCATTTCGGAACATGTCATGATCGTCATCACGATGTAACGATGAGTCACCGACAACAGAAGAATGAACAAGATTAGATGCAAAAATAAATATAAAAGACTACGATTTTTTTTTACACAATACTAGACAGTATATTGTGCATTTTTTGCCGCCCATAAGATTAACATTGCGAGCGGCGATTTATTTTCAAGGTTTACCCTTGGTTGGAAAGACACAAAATTTTGCCTGTACCTAGCCCTAACAATGTTCTAGGGAGTGTTCGAAGCAGATTTCCCATTATTTTTACTGGTTTTCGAGATATAGCACTTTTCTTGAGGTATGCGATGCTAGCATTTGCAAAACAGTTGCAATAAAAGAAACCAGTGAGAAATTGGGAAACCTGCTTCGAACACTCCCTAGAACATTGTTAGGGCTAGGTACAGGCAAAATTTTGTGTCTTTCCAATCAAGGGTAAACCTTGAAAATGAATCGCCGCTCGCAATGTTAATCTTATGGACGACAAAAAAATGCATCGTCAGGTATAGCGTCCTCTTAACGCTATAGTGAACTTTTAGGGAACACTATAGTACACTTAAGCAACTGGTGAAATCCACCTTACCACCATGGTTTTGAAAAACATGGAGTTATATCGTTTTGGCTGCCAAGTGCACCTAATCTCACTTATTCTGTTGCCTGTCCACAACTTTACAAGATAACTATTTTACGGTTTGGTAGTAAATCTGTTTCTGGGGCAAAGCATCCAAATGTACATAGAACTTGTTCTGTTATCCCACTTTACCCTATTTTTGGTCTGATAAAATGTTAGAATTATATTTGTTACTTCAGTGTAAGAGATAAAGGAGCGTCAGATTTAAATGGCTGGTTGTTGTAGTAATTTATGTTATATCATGAGATTTACCAAATTCTACTATTCTCTGAATATCACACAAATTGGTCCCTTATAGGACCTGATAGCAGTGAGCGATTTTTTTAACATTTCAATTATTATGTTAAGCGTTAAAAACTTACGAAAAAATCATTTAACGCTTACCGCTGTATACCCGTATCTAGACTGACTATTCACACAAATTTACTTATTTTTTTTTCCGACAGCAAAGCATTAGATTTTTTTTAGTTCAGGTCAGTTTAGTGCTGAGGGTGCCTACGTCACCCTGGTTAAGCTAATCGGATGATCGGATAAACCAAATTGTTGGTTAATTGTGCCCGGACTCAGTTTTTGCAATAAGTAATGCCAAAATGTATTAATTTTTGTGTTCCGTTGTTGCTCTCTAATGAGTTGTTATTTGTTGTTAGCATCAAGCTCGAAGAAGCTTGTCAGTCACGAAGTACCTACTTACCTCATTTTAAGTTGCTTCCATGTACATGTCCAATTGCCAGCAGGCCAGCTTAAGAAGACGTAAGCCGAGTGTTTCACTGTTATGGTCCAGTAACTTATTAACACAACCAGAAGTTGGTAAATTTGAGAGATTCGCTTACATTTTTTTGCATTGGCTTCGCTGTGTCTAGAGGTTCCCCTCACTTTTACCGAAAGAAAATCTAGTGGTCCTGGGCAGTTGGCTCAACGTTGGAACAGTTCTGCCATGTCTGCCAAAGTCAACGACCTACAGTATAGGTCACTGGTAAGGTTACCAATTTGTTTACTTCTTGACTGGTCTGGATGGCGGTTCGGCCTGTTTTCAGAGGCACTATTATGTGAATTGGATCTGTTTTTACCAGAAGCGTGGGAAGCAGTAAAAAAGGATGGACTTTTTTCGGCCCAACTTCTATCTGTTTCTGTCCACCTCAACAGTAGGATACTCCAAACGGCAGAACAGATACTGGCAACACTACTTGTCTCGAGCAAATCTCTTGAGATTATGTTACTTTATTCTTCCTACGTCTAAAGTAGAAAATCCATAATTTTTTTTTTTTAATCTAATGTGATTATTTTTTATCTTAAACTTGATGTGCCAAGGCATAACTAAGTCCCCTACATTGTGAAAGGAAATGATGACAGATCCAGTGACACATATCAAACTTGTAAATATTCAAGAGAGCGTATGACATTTTCCTACAAGGATCGCAGGATTTCGGGAATAAAACTGAATAATAATACCTGTCTATTATGTTTATTACTCCCATACCATAATTATTTAAGTGCTCGTCTGGAGAGTTAAAGACGACCCTGTATCCAACAGGCTAAACACTGGCCCACTAGTCCAGAGAGGAAGTCCCACGGGTTTATTACATACACACTTTAGATGATAACAATTTAATGGAATAAATAATTTAAATTCGAGAATAATAATTTACAGTGACTAGACTCTAACCTGAAGTAGAGTTTGACACCAACGCCATTCGTCCATGCTGGTTACAGTCCAGACAAGGTTTCCATTTGCTAAAATATGTCTACTGAAGAAAATTGGTAGATAGGAAAATAGCTGAAACAAAAAACAATGTGGCCTTAGTCAGGTTTAGAACGTACCTTTCTTTTGCAGCATTTGGCCAAGGTATCTGCTGAAGGTCATTGAATCACCAGCTTGACCATCTCTGTAGGTAGGTAGTAATATTTTTTTCCCTGCTTAAAGAGACTTAACATGTCATCTCAGCAGTTGTAGTAGAGCAAACTCTATGATTCTACGCAGTAGCCCGCTATCACAAGCCTGAGATTGAGTAAAGCTCGTCAAAAATGGTTCATGGCCAAGGCTATGCCTGGGATATTGACACTTCGCATAAGCAAAAAATTGGTATTATTTCCTAGCCTGAAAACTAAAAACTTACTGTGCGTTAATCGTCGTCGTCATCATCATCAGCAGGGACAAACAAATCATTTTCTTCAAGAAAATTGGCAATGTTTTTACTGATGGTCGCCCCAATGAGAAGGCCAGGGATGACTGCCCCAAATATTCCCAGCAGGCCAAAAGGGACCTTTGTAGGCTCTGGCAAAACAGCCCCCGAAGGTTTTGTCACAACATTTCTGCATAAATTTATACGGGAAGTACTTAATAATGTCGATTTTAGAATTTTTAAATTTTGTCCTGCAATGCAGAGAGCCATGTTTACTTTTTCTCCTTTTTATTTTTTCAGGGCCCTTTCTTTTTTTTGGGCCCAGTTATGTACGTCATGGCCGGAGAGCGTCCTATAGCCATGTCACAAGCCATGTGTTATTGTCACTGTCCGGTATTTTAAATTCACTTTTTTCAATCTAAACCATATCTAAACTTAACATAGAAGAGATTTAAAAACATGTCTAAAGAAAGCGCTACTTTAGAATGCCTGACCAAAGTTCAGCAGTGGCTCAGTGATTTGGAAACCGAACGAAAATGTAACTTTACGAATGCTGTATGTAAGTCTGTAGGCAAGCTGGAAGCCGACGAGCAGCGGGAGGTGGTCAGTGTCATATCACAGCAAATATCTTCGCTAATGAAGAAGAAAGAAAAGGCTGAAGATGCGCGAAAAGCTTGTAATGTTATTAATGGCTGCTTTGATAATTTTCCACACGCAGTTGAAGCTGTCAGTGGTATTTTCGAGGACGTCATGACTTTCCTTGCGGATACTTTGGAGGAATGCCGGAAGTTTTTCAGGTAAGTGAATGGATAGAATGCAGTTGTCGCGTATCTCTTCCTTTGTAAAAAGATGTAGAAGTAGAACAATTTCTGTTATAGTCCCAACCGCTGAGAAATTTTCCCCCAAGTATCGCTGTCTCTTGGCACTAAGTATATAGGATACCTTGGCTTGCCATGGCATAAACAGTGAAAAGCGTCAGCGATTAAATTACATCTTTATGATTATTTTTAGAAGCACCTCGTCCTTCAGTATGAATAAAATAGACTGCGTAGATTTAACGCATACAGTCAGTCGACTGGGCACGTTAGTTTTGAAACTGCGGCGTAGAGACGGTGACAAATGCCCCAACATCGAACCCTCAGTGAAGAAGTCTGTATTTCCTCGTCTTGCTGTCTCCTGCACTCAGCTGATATGTGAAGAAGAAGCACTAGCCATCGATACCAAAATTAACCTGGCTATGGTTCTTTGGCTCATGAAGGAAGTGGCGACGTCCAGCCTGGAAAAACTGACCAAGGTAGGTTAAGATACTATTATGATTACAGCACTAAAATAGCGAAAGCCTCTCTATAACGATGGTCCCTTGATGGCCCTTATAGAGAGACTGTATCTTGTATATAACGCGTGGACGTGGAGCTAAACTCATTTTTGTACAGGATTTTTTTTTTTTTTTTTTATTTAATTACTGTTTCAGGTTCACTGCGATTTCCTGAAGACTTTACCAAAAGTTGTTGAAGATGAAGCGTACAACAACAACCTTGTGAAATTCATGATGGCCGCGGCAGCTGTCAATTTGTGGACAGAGCCCATTATAATGCCGAAGGATACCACCCAGTACCTGAATTTTTTCCTCTCCCTTTGCGAAAGGTAATTATATCATTGATTAGTGGCCTGCTTGGCTCTCAAAGCGTTACCATCAACAAGGCAAGGTTATTTTGGTGTTAACTCCAGCCGTAGCTAACGCTTGACAGTCACTGAGTTGTTAGCTGTTCCTCTCACTATCACAGCATTCTTCAGTTGTTCCTCGGATGTTTAAAGACAATTCATATGAAGTTAAAAAATTTTCAAGCGTCTGAAGGAGAAATTGAGAATTGCCATCCCAAAATTATTGTCCCTTCTAAAATCTTTTATGTTTTTCGTAGCTTCTCAAGTGACACCCCGATCCTGCTGATGGCTTGCAGAGCTCTTCAGGTGCTGGGTAAGCACAAATCGTTTGTAGCTCACTGCCCTACAGAAGCAGAGGTCCAACGACTTGTTGCCTGCAATCTCATGTTACTAGAACACCCTGTAGCTTGTGCCAGACATTCAGGCCGTGATCTACTTCAGGTGAGATTGCTCGGATTCTTAGTTTCTAAGTTTGAGTTTATTAACCTCCAGAAGAGAGAGAGAAAAACTAACATTGAAAGGTTAAAACGGAATATAGGTACAATTGATATTTGTTTTTTTAGACCATTTTTCGAGGACACTGTTGGATATTTAAATGTTCTGTCTTTGTAACGTCCGAAGTTAACAGGCTATATGGCGATAACGTGTATACTTATTCTTACTATATCTCACTACTTTTGATTCAGGTACTTGTGAGGATACCCGCCCTCCAGCCCAGTATCCGGTCGGCAGTTTTGGCGGTAAGCCCGGACCGGAAGTCGTTTTACATCGGGCTGGCGTCACTCGCACTGGTAACGGATACGAGGGAGATGGTTAAAGTCAACCCGGGCATTCCTAAAGCTCTCATGGCAGCTATCTCCGACTCTACCACGGTCTCACATGTAAGTATTATCAACGGTATAGTGCCCTGAACAGTGTTCTGATTAAAAATTCCGCCCCGACCAGTTCTTCACAGCGATGATAGACGTAATATTGTTCTTCAAAGCTAAGGTGAAACATATTTCTGGTCTAGAGAAAAAAGGGTGGTAGAGTGGTAAAGGGCCCAGGGTTGGATTTTTTAAAAATCATGTAACGTTCCCGGCACTAACTAATATCTCTTAGAGTTGTGATAACTTTTTGATTGGTGGTAGCCCTTTGGCAGGAATCTAAAACGGCCAGTCAGACTAAATGGAGTCTTTTAATATGGACTCTTTTGATATCAGTGTATTGACTTTTTTCTAACGTATTTTAGGAAACTGTTCGTCTCTTTTAGTCTGAAATGCAATGACCTTTATTTCTTACACCAGAATGTAAAAGTAACGCAATGGTTTTCATCGACATACTTACCTTCCTGCCTTGAAAGAGACGGTTGGGTAATTTTATTTCTAAAAGAAAATCCTTGTGAAGAAGCAGAAAAGATTCTAGAACCATTATGATGTGTCGGTTTTGTCTAGGTGGCATTTGCTGTGGAATGCCTCGCCCTTCACGATAGCCTCGTTGATGAAGACAGCAGCTTGTGGTGTGATTTGTGGGTTATGCCCCTTCTGCACACGCTGTCCCTGTGTCCCCCCATAGTCGCCGCAGACATCGAGAAGCTGTTGCTCAAGATTTTTAAGGAGAAGCCGTTAGCTATCGTATTCATTCTCGAAATGTGGTGAGCTATTTTTATTTCAGTTTTAAATATTAAGCTGGAATATCCATACCGCATACGGTCTCGATAGCCGAGTGTAATAAATGGTCAACTTTTGAGGAGCAGTGAGAGCCGGGTCACACCGGTTCGATCCCGATCCTACCAAAATGTTTTTCTGCTCAGCATTCACCTCTGATATGTTCAGCATGTCAAGTGAAATGTATATCGAGGCTGTGGTGGTTCGGAACCCACCTAAAACTGTAGGTCCCCATCGTTTACTCGATGGCTGGGGAGCTGGTATTTGGTAGTGCTGTCAGCTGAGCACAATGGATAGTTCTTGAAAATGGACTAGTTGCTGGGCTTATCCCCCCCCCTCCCCAACCCTCTGCTATTAAGCTGGAATATCCATACCGCAAGTGAAAAACATGCTGCCTCGAAACGAACACGAATCATAATTCCCGCATTTGATTCTTGGAATCCAAGCTTAAATTCGTGTACAAAGGTAAACTTTTCCGTTCTGCTTTTTCAGGAAGTATCCGGACAGTGACGAAAAGCTTCGAGGAATTCTGATTTGTCTCAAACTTCAAAACAAGCTAAAAGGGGACGGCGCCAAGTTTGTACATCTCATTTCCGGTGATAAAGGTAAGCCTGTCCCGAAAGCTCGGTTGCAGTTAAACCTTCGTTAAGTTTGGATCTTAGCTTGAACTAATTTGAACTTAATAGAGATTTGACTGTTAACCAGGTACCTACTCTTCTACAATATTTGGTAGTGACTTCTTGACAATTTTGTAATATTTTCAGGTACCATTTTCGAAGTATAGTAGTCACTCACTTTAACGAAAACCTCTCTATTACGAGCGAGCGCTACAGTATCTTGACAAACCCTGACTCAATTTGGAACCCTCTCAGTAGTGAACTTTCTTTATACCGAGCAAATTTACGTGGTTCCTTGATGGTCTTTATAGAGAGAACCTACTGGACTTGCTAAAAATATGTGGATTTTTTTTGGATTGGTTTAGGATTGATTTCCCTCCTACAGGTCTTTTAATTGTTGATGTTTCATGATTTAGATGAAGGGGCAGAAAATGTTCTTAAGATGTGCATGACTCACGGCGAAGACGATATTCGGCTGTCTGCGTTCAGTCTCATTGCGGAAGGCTCCTTAATGACACAAACTCACCTGGAAACCGTCCTGCATTTCATCAAGTACAACCTTAACAACCACAAGCCTGCTACAAGACAGAAAGTCATCGCACTTTTTAAAAAGGTAACAATGATTGATATCGCTGAATTGGTACCTGAAAATGGGACACAAAACCTGTTGTTTCCATGGAAACCATGCTTAGCTGATTTTTTACGCTTATACATGGTAAGGTAACCTTTGTAGTTCATCTTTGTGATGGATGTTTTTATGTATCATTAAGAACTGGCGGACTGGGGACCTACAGTTTAAATTAGGTATTCTCTTGTCTAACTAACGTGGAACAGTTATTATTTTGTTGTATCCCGTATTGTATGATGTTATTATTGTTTCAGCTTCTTACCCGCGTAAACATTTGCTATCTAACTCTCCTAAATCCATCCAAAAATCGAACCGTTGACGTTACTGCAGAAACATACGTCACGTTCCTGAAACAGCTCGTAAACTTTTGCTACAGTAATATTTTTGCTGGCGCCAACTTCAATCGTCTGAATACGGTGCTGAGTATTCTCTCGCTGTGTTGTGAGCTTCTAGACCCGAGCTTGGCCGCTGAGGGAGGCCTTTATGATGCTAAGCACTGGCCTTGCCTGCTTGTGGCTCTCTCTAGCAGCTATGAGGAGAACAAAGTTATGGCTGTTCAACTGGCTAAAGGACTTCCTTTCAAAGATATGGAAATCAATGTAAGTAGTTGCGCCTTGACTAAACCATGCATATAGTAGTTAAGAAAGTTAATAAATGCTTAATAGTGAAGCATGACGTGGCCGTGCGTATGTTTCGATTTTTCCAGCCATTATCGAGTAACTAGCTCTGTCTCACCCAGAGAGACGTTTCACTTGCTATAGATGCATCAACGCCGTGATAATGACTTATTTTCTTTTGGCCATAGGACCCACAAACACTAAGGCTGGAGCTACGCCGAGCTTTTGGACTGATACAAGAACTAGAGCCTCCCAGTGTGCTTCTGGGCTCTTATCTACTCACTGTACTACTCTGCGCACCATCCAGTGGCCAAGTCCTCAAGCTGTACTTCTCAGACTGTATTGAAAATCCTTCTGCTAGATCGGATGTCCTCTGTATACAGGTACATAATTTTGTTCAAGTTCATATCGGACGTTAAAAAGGCATATTACATGTATAGATATTTCAGAACATTTAAATATCCAACAGTATCCTCGAAAAATGGTCGGAAAAAAACTTAAACAAACACGATTGTGTAAACACAGACAAATCATTCCATTTACATCCCTCAATAAAGCTACTGAAACACAACTGTCATATTGTTATTATGCTTTTTCCCCCAGGTTTTATCGCGGTATTTAACGCTCCAGCTAGAAGAAGCGCGGGAATCAAAGCTAAAAGCCGCTCGAGAAGCACCCATGTACGGAACCATGTTTGCCGTACGGCTTCTGCTCAAACAACTCGACAGTGACACCCTCAGATTAGGTAATTAAACGATGACTCATTGACAGTACCAATGGTAGTGGCACTTAATAGCCAGACCATCTCGAGGACTGTACCTCTTACTATCCAAGTGGTCCCTAAGAGTTCCGGGTTCGAGTCTGGGTTGGAAACTTATTTACATTTTATTTCATTTTAAAAGAATTTTTCTTTTTCAGTATGCAAACACCTACCTATAATCTTTTCGCACCTCTATAGTAGTAGTAAGTTATGGATAACTGACATAAGCTTATCGTTAATGGCTGTCTGTATTATTTTCTGATCTAGATGAGACGAAACGTATCCTGCAGGACCTTGTGGGGATAGCATTCAATGTGGCGGATGTCGTATCGTCTGTAGTAAACAACTCGTCACCGGAAGGTCACCTGCCTATGGACTTCCAGCGACTTATTGAGGGTAACATTAATTAAAAAAAAAAAAAAAAATCCCTCAGGTTAGGGTCCTACTAGTTTAGACCCGATTTTCCGAGTCCACGAATTTAATTTTAATTTTTTCATCCCATAGAAAATGGAAGCGAAGACAGAATAAACGACAGCCATGAGTCTGAGAAAGTCCCGCCAGATTTAAAATCCAAGATGGCGGCGTACAAGATGGCGCAGTCAGCGGAAGAAAAACTGAGACTCGCTGGATCGATTCGAAGCAGCTTGGAGGCGGAATTGGAGCAGAAATTGGCCCATGACGCTAAATGTTTCATGTTCGATCCCCATTCCGATCTGTGGAGGAAGAGCATCCTCGAAACAAGGCGTTTACTTGCGGAGTATGATTGCTACTACAAGGTGACGAGACTTCTTCTCTATAGCTTTCCAGCTTTCCATTTCTATCTTTCGAAGGAATTCGTTCTCCAGTGAAAGCTAAACACAGTCAGTCACTTGTTTTTCGTTCGAATATCACACTGTGTTTAGCTTTTAGAGGAGCCACAGCCATTGGCGGTCGTGCAGTTATCAGTGTTATCCAGTTCCGTACATTGTTCTAGGTATAGGATGGTAATGTTGTAGGTAAATAAAAACCACTTTTGGTGATAATGAATGTACACTTAAGAAGTCGAAGCGACGCCAAATATTTCGTCTTTCATTTTGTTTTCTGAACCAAGTAGACTGTAGCTGTTCACATAACGAGGAAGCGGCGCAGCGCGACGATTTGTACTTGTCAAATTATGAAAAATTCCGCTTTAACATTACATTTTGTTGGTTTCAGTTCTTTGAAGGACATTTGCCACGTATAATCGAGGAGAGGCCCGTCACGGCGCAGGCTTTGCTTCTCTACTCCTGGAGGTCCATGAAGGAAGCCTGTTTATTTCTCGGTGACCTGGTATCCAAGCTTCCCCTCAAGGATGCTTGTAAGGAATATTAACGAATGTATATTATAGGTATAGTCGCCGGCCGAAAAGGAGACCAAAATGGCAGATGGCAGCGGAGGGGTGGGTACCCCCTCTAAGTGGCACCGGTACCTATGAGGCTGAACTGCGAGCCACACTATTGGCTATTTCACACGATATACAGGCAAAATAGCCAATGCTTAGCTTAGCCTAGTGTGGCTCGTAGATCAGCCTCATAGTTACTGGTGCCACGTAGAGGGGGTACCCACCCCTCCGCTGCCATCTGCCATTTTGGTCTCCTTTTCGGCTGGCGACTTATATATGAGCTGTATTGTATTCTTGAAATTGTGTACCTACAGGAGGTTCAAAGTTGGTTTGTGGGTCCTGTCCTGACTTCAGATTTCAAATACAGCGCCTGCCGTAGACTGCATTTCAAGAAGTGAGAATTTACTTACTACTGTTCTAATGTTTTATTTTGGTTTAGTGGAGCAAGGACTCCTGACCGAAGACCTCATCATCCAAATTGGTCTGAAGCTGCGTCTTCTGCTATCGGAAATGAAGCACCGTGGGGCGTTCGAGCAGGCGGATGTCGCATTTTCCGCGTTGTGTAACGCTCTATGGGCGTGTCCCATCCCATCCCTCCAAAAACTGCCCTCTTATTGGCTAGAAGAAGTGCTGCAGGAAATGCGGTTATCTCCACAAGAGCAGTCACTCAAGTTTACCTCCACCAGAAGAAGTGCGGGGCTTCCATTTTTAGTGCAGGTTTGTTGTTTTTCTGCAGATAAGGAGCTAGTAGGGAACAGGCGCATCAGTACAGTTTTCCATACATCTGCAGGTCTATTCTGGATCTTTAACGCATAGATAACGACCAAAATAATGACCAGAGTCACTGTTGTCTGGTGTCCTTCCCATACAGGCATTGTCGGGAATGAGTTGGTTGACGGCGCGGCAAATGACGCCGCCCACATGATTTCTGCCCCCCTCCCTTACGTTACTTTAAAGGACCACAACCTTCTTATAACAAAGAGTTTGCGGAACCAATGGCAGGACTCTTGGCGGGCTCAGAACAATGCCCGCCCTAATAAGCTTTATCTCATTAAACCTATCATTGGCAAATGGCCCACGTCAATACAACCCTCTCGACTCTGGGAAATAGTTCTCACCCGCCTTCGCATAGGCCACACACGGGCTACCCATGGTCACCTCATGTCTAAAGACCCACCCCCTAATTGCAACGCCTGCGGAACCCCTGTCACCGTCAACCACCTCATTACCGCCTGCACATTATATATTACCCATAGAAATAGCTTCCTGGGATCCCGAGATCTGACAGACCTGCTCGCTGATTGCCCCAGGGCGTCAGCGAGTGTTCTCAACTATCTACGAGCAACGGACCTACTCAGACAAATCTAATAATAAGTACCCAACAAAATTCCTATCAAAAAACCTTTCCAAAATTACCTAACTACTTACACCACTTTCTAAAGTCCCACTCTTCTGCGCATATGCTCGCTGAGCGTCGCGCGTAATATAAATAAAAAAAAAAAAAAAAAAAAAATGACCAAAGTAGTCCGAGCGATTGAAGTCTTTAAGTATGTCGCTGGTAGCCAAAAAAAATTTATGTAAGTAGTGTTTATAAATGAAGAATCAAAGAGAAAAAAGAAAAATAGGTGAAAAGACGAGGAAATATAAAGTGGCTTTTTCAGTGCTTATTTCGAACTGTTCCTGTTTTATTCCTCTGATCCTCAGACGAATATAAGACAAAAAAAAACTATTTATGTTTCTAGGCCATTATAGCTACTGAGGTATCCTCAAACTACTCCACCACCGCCAGATGTTTGCAGCAGACGATGGAGACGCTACTAGCCGTGGCAGAAGACTCGCAGTCTGACCATCTGGAACCACGTCTTCATGCCCTCAACATCCTGCGCTCTTTGTTCAAGCACGCTCAGCTGGGAGAGTTTGTAGCCCCTTACGTATCAAGAGGTACCTATTCAAAATTTGCTCTTAACCTGTTTATTGGAAGTAGTAAAAGTAGAATTGCGGCTGTTTTTTTACACTTTTCCGAGTGAATTGTCGTTGTGTGAAACCTATTGAAACCTAGTGAAACCAAAAACATTATAAAGATTCACTGAATATTCTGGGTTCGTTATGGTTATCTACTATTCATTTGTTTACAGCGCTCCAAGTGGCTATTCGTGGAAGCAGATCACCAACATGGCCGGAGAGGAATTGCTCAAACCTGCTGTTTAGTGCTCTGGTTGTCCGTATATTTGGTGTGGCTAGAAGCCGAGACCATCTGTCCAAAAAGAATAAAATGACCAGCAGGTATGGCTCTTCATTAGGTTTAAACACAGTGTGCGTTTCCCGCCCATATTTTTTCGTATATCTATTTGCTAAAAAAAAAAAAAACATTAAAGGTCGCCATTGTGAAAGTACCTTTTCATCGAATGATTTTATTTTGCAAATGATTGACAATTTTTTTTTTTTTTTTTTTTTTTTGACGCGTGACGTTTAGAGAACATAGAACATATGCGCCGATGAGTTGGTTTTTACATTTTTTTTTTTGGCCGAAGCCGAAGCCAGTTTAGGAGTGGGCCGAAGCCAATACATCCATGTCGGAAGCGGAAAATTTTTCCGTTCCGCCGGGATTCGAACCCGGACCTCTCAGAAAATTTGTGTTGTTGTTGCAGAGTGTTTTTCCAGCGGTTTCCGGAGCTGCACAGCTTATTCACTGAGGAATTAACGTTGGTGGATGAAGGAGGAGTCAGAGGTGGAGTCAGACCCCAGCCATCCCTGTACTTGGTCCTGCTTCTTATGGGTCGTCTCTACCCTCCGTCCACACAAGGTAAAAAACGGTTCGATCCCGATCCTATGAAAAATTTTCTGATCGGCATTCACCTTTGATATGTTCAGCATGTCAAGTGAAATGTATATCGAGGCTGTGGTGGTTCTGAACCGACGTAAAACTGTAGGTCCCCATAGCGTACTGACCCGATGGCATTTGATCTTTTCTAGACGCAGCTGGAGTTGACTTGGCCCCTTTTGTGCGGCTCATGGCTCGATGTGCAGCCAACCCAATCCTGCGTATTCGAGTTCTAGCGGCGCGCGCACTTGTGCCCTTCTTGCCTCCTGATCGCATTCCCAGCGAGCTTTCGTGGCGACTTCGGGAACTACAGCGCCGCCATGGTGTTTCCAACAACCTACGCCATGGCCTGCTTCTTCAGGTAAGGGGTTAGTGAATTGAGGTGTGGAGGAGCAAGCCTAGCAACTAGACCAGTTCACCAAGGCTGTTGCAGGAAGGGGTAGTAAAGACCTGAAAAATACCTACAACATATTATTGGCTGATAATTTGTTCCAGATCTGATCGGGGTTTTATAAATGAGGACGAGGTGGTGCCACCTTTTATATCGACCTAATTAGTAGTTCAGCGATCACCAATCCTAGGTATTGATTATTATTTTTTTCAGGTCGTAGAATTATTTGAGGAACTGAAAAAACATCCCGATTTAATGCCTGAAACCTATTCAGTGCCCATTCCCACCTGGATGTTGCCCGGAGTAAAAGTGGAAAAAGGGGATCACAAAGAAGAAAATCCAGTTGCTGAATGTACTGCTGAAGATGACGTCACTGTTCCCCTACCAGTGGTGCACACTCTGGTGGATTTATTGTCTGTCTTATGCAGATATTTCCCAAAACACAAAGAGAACCCGGTGGTCCTCGCGATTTCCCCCAAAGATTGGTCCTTCTACACCTACTGGGGTTTTAGAAGAGGTTGGTATTTCAGAATTTAATTTGTTGGGTTGATTGCCCGGCTGGGCGGAGAGAAATTGGCCGAAACCGAATAAGAAGTGGGTCGAAGCCATTACATCCACGCCGTAACCGAAAAATATTTCTTACGCCGGGATTCGAACCGAGACCACTCACGACGCAAGCCTTTGTTTCTGTTTTAGATCCTGGGGCAGATGGTTTCCTGGCAGCTCTCCTGTCACTTCAGCTAGAGGTGCTAGCAGAGACGGCCATTTCCAGAGAGTTCCTCACCCTCAACGGGAGGCATTTCCTGAAGCAGGATTTGGCAGACTTCCCGTCCCTAGTTCATTTAAAGAACTGCGGCCTGGAAGCGGTTGAAGATGTGGTTCTTCAGTTTATCTACTGTGCCCTTACTCCGGAACCAGAAAAGGAACGCGATTTTGATTTCTCTCTCACTGAAGGTAATTTTTACGTTCCTACATAGTATTTTTTATCGGAAGGTGCGAAGAGAGGTTATTGGCTGAAAAACACAATAATTGGTAACAGAGACATCCTTTCGAGGAAGTTAAAGAACATTTATTGTTCAAACTCAAGCAACCTGGGCAACGTTGACCTCTTTCAAGAACTTAAAACACAGCTTACTGCTACTACTGCTTTCCAGTATATCAGACGGGAGCACTTTCTGAGTCAGTTACTGCGGATTTCCCCCACTTTTGTCGTCCTCTGAGTGACTCAACAAAAAAAAAATGTGCATTTTTTTCAGGCATGATAGAAAATATGAAATGCTTCAGTAGTGAAGAAAGGCGAGAGATTCTGAAATCTCATTTAGACGTGGGCTGGGAACCATACGTCAGTTCTGAAAAGCTTGCCCTGCCTCGAAGCTGCAACATCCAGCAACGGAGGCTGCGCGTTCTTATACTCGGTATGTCCGCGAGTTAGCGAGATTGCTGACTATGTTACATTATTTTTCACCATTTTTGGCGCGTCAGTGCGTCAGTGTGTAGTATATTTCAGAAGTAAATAATAACTTATCCAACACGAAAGGTGGTAGCAAAAATGGAAGCGAACTGTTTCAGTGATTCCACTGAAACAGTTCCCACTAAAACAGGATTCGAACCCTGGAACTCAGATTTACTTACAGCCAAGGGGCTCACTTAAGGCTGAATATACATTCGCTATTTTCGACTACACGTACTTGGTTCGCAGTGCTAAGTACTTCAAGCCCTACTCCGAAGTTACAGGGCGAGTGGAAAGTGTTTATAGGGGGATGTAAACCTGAGACTCTTTGTCGTGAGGTAGTGTTGTATTTTTGCATGAAATGGAGTAATAAGCCCACAGGAGCGATTTTAAACAGTCAACTACCAGTCCACATGTTTTTTTGACAGATCGCGAAAACACAACACTACCTCATGCGAAATATTTTTTTGAAAATTTTCGGACTAAAAAATGTATGATTTTATCGTCACATTTAGTAGAAAAGCTTGATAAATGTTTGTACTATTTACCGTAGCCATGTTGCATTTTGGCAATTTTTATTTCACTTACGGAAGTGGGTAATTTCAACAGCATTTCTCTACTTTCTCCTGTAAAAGCTAAACATAGTGTCCTACTTA